>CM030891.1:34962993-36193414 GCA_018136845.1 Heterotis niloticus
TGCTTTCCGCTAAAAACGCCAGGAACGCAGGGGACAGAAATAGGAATTGTAATGTCATATTAAATTAATTTCGCAATTGAGCTTCTGAGGGATGAGAATACTAATACTACTACTATTAATAATAATAATAATAATAATAATAATAATTTTGCTAGACTCATGAATTGGATCCTATTAGTATTAGGCTCTGATGAAATGGAGCTGGACTTATTCTAGTCTATTATTGTTTCTTTCGCTACTCTTGTGTGTATATGAAATAATATGAGTTTTAATTTATAACTGATGAATAATTTTTACTGAAAAATGATGGCTTTTTTTTTGCCACTGAAAGTTTTATTTTTAAAGTGGGCCTTTTTGCTCTGTGGTTCCCATCGTATTTTTAGCAGTTGCATGTACTTTAGTGACATTCGTGCCATACGTTTTTTTTCTAGTTCAGCCCTGTCACACCCATCGTAACTTAGAAAATCAGGATATTGGATCGCTTAGGCCAACAATAACTTCCGTTGGCCCACAAACACCCTGAACAGAGAGAGGACCCCATTCAAGCAGTCCTGCCTGAGGGGCTGCTTTTCACCTAGCCGACACACGTTTGCACCCGCGCACCGCGGTGCCTGAAAGTTTGAGAAAACTTGCTGGAAACTTTTTTTTTTTTTTTTTTTTTTTCCCGTAACTGACAGCGTTGTGACAGTTTCTGTAAATATTTGAAACTGAAAAGGAAATCAAAATTGTAGCCTCTGCCTCAAAATAGCCATCTTTGGCCTTAGTAACAGCTTCAACAGACATGAGGCAGTGAGTTAAATTTTGGTAGCAGCGCTCAAACCTTTGACGCGCACTTGTGCTGCACAGATATTTATATTTCCAGTTTGCTGAGGATAAGCTGAGCAAAGAAGCCTGCATTATCACAGTATTGATGAGTGTTGGGAAATGGGACTCATTGTGACAATGACAGCACAGTTGTGTCTGAAATGTGGATGAATCGGGGAAACGATTATTGCTCGCAGTAAAGCCTTGTGGCTCATTTTTAATTCTTTATGACTTTGTTTGCTTTTCAGCTAAACACAACTCGTGAATATATGAAGGGATTATTAAACTTTTAATTACTGCATGGTTCTGGCCTTGGTGGACTTAGGAACGCTTCCAAGGTACAAACTCGTGGTACGACTTCCAGGCAAAACCAGCATCCCGCTTCCGTCCTTCCATGCCTTCAGGATAATCCCCCTCGCTTTCAAGCTGACAAGTTTACCTGTTTTACCTGCCAGTCTCTTGCATGCACTTCAGATAAGCGGGTTTCCTCGCTTCCTTGTGTGTGCGTGCGCCACGCACTGAAATTATTTTATAACCAAGCGGTTTGTGTTATGCAGCAAATAAAGCTGAATCTGCTTTATCTTGTACAACAGTTGCTGAGGAGCTGCACGTTTTTCCTCTTCCGCCGCAGAAGGCAATTAAAAGGAAAGCTCGAACCTCACTTTGGAGAACGACGCGGTCGGAAGGGCCATTATTTGGCTGCCTTGTTAGCCAGAAGAAAAAAGAAAACATGAAGGTTCTCAGATATGCAGGAGAATTCTTTAATTTCGCAAAGCAAAACTGCAGACGGCTTTTATCTGGAAGAGGGACCTGCTTTAACAGCGTTGGCTATAGGATTTCATTTGCCTCTTATCAACATCCCCACTGTAATCCATCTCAGTTCCATCTCAGCCAAAATGAGCCCATTTAACCAAATTGCTTTCTGCCAGGATCTCCAATTATCTGTCAAATTAGGGTCACTTTAAGAAGTAAATCTGCGTCTGATTTATATCTTTTCCGGGATATTTATTTTTCATCGTTTCCGCACGTACAGTGGCAACGTAACAAAGATATTTACAGATCATTTACTTAAAACTGACTTGCGCTAAGACAGAGAAGGCAGGGAGCGATAATAAAGGAATGCATTAAAATGAACGACCTTCTGTTCTGGGAAAATCCAGCAAAACGCAGCAAAAGCAAAACAATGGGCAATTGGCAGGATTTTAATACAACACAATGGAGAAACGTCTTACTTACAGATGAAGTAGTTTGAAGATGAACTAAATGAATGCCCGACACAGAATATATTCAATTACCTTTTGTGCCGGGGAGAGCTCGAGCGGTGGGAGCTGTGATTTGTGCGCAGGCCAGGACCGAGGGGCTGAGTCTGTGCTGCTTCACGAGCGGAACGGTTGAAGAAACGGTCTTTGGGCGAAGGAGCCGTGTGCAAGGGTGGCCTCTGTAACCTGTTTGCTTTCTTCCGCACGGACAGCTGAAGTAAAGGAGGGTGGACAGGTGAACCTTCATCCTTTTTTTTCTGGTTTGTTCGGGTTCACATCTTCCCAATCTCTTCATTCCGCAGCTAATGTCTTCATAACATACGAGCAACCCTCTTGCGACACGAGCCGCGAAGAAGTCTCAGGTGCTCCTACCCACAATGCAGCACAGTGTTTGACATAAAGCACAGACGATCCAGAAGGAAGGGGAAAATCTGAGCTCTTTTTTTGTGATAGCTGTTCAGTTTGGTGTTGTTCACTGTCTCTTCCATTTGTTCCCCGCAGTGCTGGGATCTGCCAAGGCATTTGGTCTTTACTTTTGAATGAACCGAGCAGCATTTCAGCAGGAGATCGACTCCTTGTTGTCGACTCCGTAGGAATCCGATTTCCCGATGCCGGTCAGAAGGACATTGAATGCGGCACATGTGAACGTGCAGTATGTTTCAGTTATTGTTGTTATGAAGTGAATGCTTGCATAGCGGCCTGATGAGGGTCACAGGGGGAAGCACACTGTATGTACAGTACAGTGCAAATAGCACTGCCTTCATAGACACTCTGGGCTTTTACACCAAATATATTCATATCGGGGGAGGGGACGACACAGCCACTGGTACTTGGACCCCCAGAGGTTCATTTTTCTGTCCTTCTTCACAATTGGGAGGGTTTTTTTTTTTTTTCCCTTTCCTCAGGTATCAGCTTTGTTTATCCGTCGCCTTAGAAATGCAGGCTCTGTTGTGTACCTTTACCTTCATCATTCTAACATCTCACCTGGGCGAGAACAGTACTCTATGAAACTAAGTTGAATGTTGTTTATTTGGTTGCTTATTTATTTGTGAAAGAGCTCGCTTTGCCAGTTACCTTTTCTGGGATAACTTGCACGCCTTTTGCCACCCAGAACATTCTTTTCAATTGGTATAACAGCGGTCACTGTAACTCCAGACCTCACTGTGAATCACAGGTTCTTAGTTTGGGGTCCTTTGACCCCTTCGGTTTCTGGCTGAGCTTCTGGCGTCTTGGAAGGGATGACTTGCGCCGAAAATAAATGTAAGTGAGTTCAGATTAAAGTGTGATTTTGCCATTACTATCTGTGACATCATTTTGGGTGACGATAATCGGTTTTCAACGCAGTTCATTTAGCAGTAAATTTAATATTTTCTTCCGTGTTTATTTATGGACGGGACGGGTCCTCCGCTTTCATCAGATTCTGAAAGAGCTCTGTGGCCTACAAAACATCACATATTTCTGCTGCAAGTCCAGTCGCTAAGCCTTTGGCCTAAGCCTTCAATTATGGACACCAAAGTCCATAATTGAAGAAAAAAGTCACATTTGTTTTACTAAAAAGGAAGAAGATGTTTCCAGTTTGAGTTTTGCGTGAAATTACCATTACGGCCGTAGTTCCGACCGGGCAGGGCTCTGCGAAAGGGCTTCGCCGCTAAAGGAAGCCGAAAAGGCCGCGGCACAATTTGGTTCAGTCCTGCCGCAGCAGACGGCAGTTGCGCTGTCCTGTTCAGCCAACACCTTGCAAACGTCCGCCTCTTTCCGGCACAGAGGAGCTGCCTTTGCGGGTGAAGTCTCATTAATAAGGCAAGTGTGTGTGGAGACGGCAGAGGTAAGGACCGAGTGCTGCAAGTCATCATAGCAAGCGGTGAAATGGAAAGTTCAGCCATATTATGTTACGTTGAAACGGTGTGGATTGATTTAAAATACTGAATTGCTCCTTCAGTCTAGGAAGAAATCAAGCATGAGTTTGACACCAGCCCATTCATTCCCTGGAGATAAATGAAGGAAAGTAATTATTCTTGGCTTTTTAATTCTGAGGGAATTTTGTGCTTAATCTGTACTGGACAGCACCAAGTGTGCCAAGAGAGAGGAAAAATGATGAACTTTGCATTATGTACAACTGACAAGATGGTATGTGAACCAAAAAAGAAAAACGTTTTTATTCAAGCGTTACTCTGGTGAGGAGCGCTGGCGTCTCGCAGTACCTGGGTTGGGTGGGTGTGGGGTCAAATCCAGCTCAAACACGTGGGGACTTTGCATGTTCTCACAGGGTCTGTCGGTTTCTCCCACAGTCCAAACGCACGTGTTCCAGGTTAAATGGTCACTCTAAGTTTCCTGTAATCCGTGGCTACTCTGCAATGCGCTGGTGACCCCTCCGGGGGTTGATCCACAGCCTGGTGCCCTGGGGTAGCTCGCTGGTCTGCTGTTACTCTGACTGTGTTAAGCACTGATGGATGGACAGTCACTCTGGGAATAGAATGAAAACAAATGAGGGTAACAGAGTAATAAGTGGGGCTTCTGTATATGTACAGTCATCCTATGATTTATGAACAGTCAGTCAGTACATGAAACTCACTATAATGCAGAGTCTCATTTAGTTCCACCTTTTCAGTTCACACAAGTTTCCCTTCAGTAGCAACCGAGTGCCTGACTGGCGTGAACCGCATGGCCATTTTCTCCCCTTTGAACTTCTGTCCCTCTTATTCGTGCCACCAAGCGCAGGGCAGCCACGCACCCCAGGTTCTCACCCCGAAAGCACACAGAACCACACAGGGCGCCAAGCTCAACCGAAGCCGACCTGGGGGGGGCGGGCAGCCAAATATTACACATTCACAAATACAGCAACTCGCCCCAGTTACTCAACCATCATTAACATCGGGCAGACTTAACACAACGCACCAGAACGCTTATTAAACACAAGTAAAGCAACACATATGGTATGCAGCACTGCATGATGGGAAGGGTTCACAATCCCAGGTGAAGCTTGCAGTATGCTGGCACCATATATTGCTTTTTTTTCTGTGAAGTAAAGAATGACTGCACTCTGTCTCACACGCACAGAGTTTAGACCATTTTCTAGTTATTTCATTGTCTGCTGTATGTTTAGACGGCTCAGTATTTTTCAGTATGGATTAAGAAAAAGTCAGCACCAGCATTAAGTTGATCCCATGCCCAGTTCCCCAAGTGAACAAACTCCTGGAAGATCTGGGCTCAATGTGCTGTAATTTGACTCTGGACCTGCGAAAGGCTGTCGGCAAATCCCCCTGCTCCAAAATTTGGGGAGACCTCAACCTTCTCAGCTTCATTTGTTTCATACCAGTTTGTTACCCTCTGTCTGGGCTTCACGGAGCCTCGGTGTTCCAGTGACTCATGGACAAAGTTTTCCACTCATGATATGAACATCTTTAGCAGTGCCTGGCAAAGACACCTAAAGGAGAACTGAGTCTTGTCTGACTCCTAAGCATCCTCTGGTGTGGGTTTCAAGGCAAGAAAGAGCAGAACCACCACCTTCTTCCAGGATATTATTTCCTTGGAGGGGAGCAAACACAGACGAGAGCATGCAACCTCCACACACGCTCCCGACCTGGGTTTGAACCCCACATGAGGCAAGCGGCCCAGGAGCTGTGAGGCACCAGTTTACCCCACTGCACCCCTCTAGGTCCATCCCAAAGTCACTAAATGTGCGTGACTAAACCCTTCACAACCGTGCTGAGGCCTTTTCGCAGGCTCATCTCACGTAGGAGACCTCACATATGGACATTGCCCAGACCCACACCTGGACGTCCCCACTGGACTCCGTGTCGACCGTAACGCAAACATCTGCTTACAGCCAGCAAACACACAGCTGCCGCGATGCCCCTGTTTAACTCCCTGCGGTCCACAGTTAGGGGAAGCGAGACGGAGAAGCAGAGACCCCTCCCGATGCCCTTTGCTCCAAACTATGAGATCCACAATAAAGCGACACCAGACCTGAATTCCTCAGGCCCTGCCCTCTTGTCTCTCAGACCAGTTTGTTTCTTTTTTCAGCATCGACCGCTGCATATTAAAGTGTTAAAAAAAAGGTGCAGGCCAAAACTTTGACTTCCCAAGGAGCGTTTATTCTACTTTGCTCTTTTTTTTTTTTTTTTTTTTTTTTGTGACGCTCATGAAAACGTTGCGCAGCTTCAGCATTTTGTCAGCTGGAGGAAGAAGAACGCTGTCCGCCATTTTAAGTCGGATCACATTGCCGTTAACACTGTGTTGAGTTTGTAACTTTGTATTTGGCTTAAATTTTTCTCTTATTTACTCTTGTAACCTTGCATCCAAAGTGTAAAGCTGATGATGCATCCAAGTAAAAAATAATAAAGAAATCAAACAAATAATACAGCAACCGGAAAGAGGTGAAACGGCATCGGTCAAGCATTGGGCTGCGGTCGGTCAGCGATCGGAACATTTGGAAGGTAAAATATATTAAGTGACACTAAATAAGAACCGTACGCGCCTGTTCCGACTTACCTACAAATTCGACTTAAAGACAGACTCGGGAACGGATCTCATCCGTAAGCCGGGGAGTGCCCGTTCCGCATTTTCTGCCTTTTATCAGTTCTTCTGACCTGTTCCGCTGGAGCCGTTGCCACAGTCATGGCGTAAAGGCACATCGCTTTGCCCTCAGTACGGCACTTCTGGAGTTATTTTTCAGGCAAGCAGCACACCGTTGTCTTCGGTTCTAGCCGAAGAAGGTCAGAAGCTGCAACTGCTGCGAACGGCACTTTTTCTGTTAGCGGTCTGACCAAAACGTGCCCTCGCTCAGCGGCCTGAGTCAGCAGGGTGCGCAGATTTGGGGCGCAGATGCCAGAAGTAGGTCCAGAAATACAGAATCAGCATTCGGCACCAGTGCAGAAGTTGCAGCAAAGAGTTTACAAACTTATGCTCATGCCGTGTGATCTAAAGCATTAGCGCTAGTGGGAATTACTGCAAATTTATACAAAGTGCAGAGGAGATTTCGGGTGTAAACCACAGCTGTGTTCTGCTCTGTCTGTGGGCAGCATACCAAGCTGCTGGGATTTTTCAACTTGCCCTTTATTTTGAAATAATGCTCGTTTCCGTTTTGTTTTAAACGGTTTTCTCGCGTTTTCTTTCCTTTTCCGCACTCTGGCAAATATGGTTGTGTCCCTGCAAGAAGTCTTGTGGCATATAATTGTGCAATAATATGACCGGCGGGCAAGCGGTATCCCCGAAAATGAATCCAAACAGAATCTTATGAAGACCAATTTCTCTCGGTTAATCGGAAGGTTTAAAGTGGACCTGGCTGCTTGAACCTTCCTTCCTCTTCCATTATTTAGCAGAATTAGGGCTGTCAGGATGAATATTTAACCTTGCTATACCTGTTTCCACATCTACCAAAGGAATTCTTTGAGAAATGAGATAACTTGGTCTCAGAATTTATTTGGAGCAACAAGCTGCTCGGAAACAGGTTCTCTAGCCCACCGGGTGGGGTTTTGCTGCCGGATATGAGACCCAACTGCTGGGCGGCACAGATTCCCACAGTCCAAGCGGTTCCATCTGAGACCAGATTCTCAACTCATGTCGCTCAGGACTGCTAAGGTCTCTGGCATTCATGCCTAAACTTCACAAGATTCCAAGCTTATTCAAGTCGTATTGAGCACTCACCTCACTTGGAGATGCGTTATACCAGGCGATTCCATGCAGCCTTTTCTCCCGGTCTCCTGTTGTTCTCCACCCAGACCTTTCCGCAGACATTAGTCAGATTTGGAAATGGTTGTCTGAGGGTTTCTTCATTCATTGTCATATTGAACAATGATAGGCTTTGAACATCTAAGAACTGAATTTGGTCTCCCCAGTGAAGACTTCTTGAAACTTCTTCAACTTTGTCATTTGATTACAACCTCAGACAAAGAGAACAAACTCTGGGCAGAATTAACCCAAGTGGAGAAACGGCTCCGTTTTATCCTTTATTTTGCCAACGGTTCCCACGAGGCTTCGGCTTGTTTACCAGCGATCGCGAACGGTCAGCTGTACGTACAAACGTTTTTCCAGCCCGCGCTTCTCCAGGCATTCCGGAGCAAAACTTCAGGTTCATCCACGGAATCCACCTTCCCCGGTGTGTCTCCATAGGATGTTTCCAGGGACATCGCAAGTGTGTTTTAAGTGTAAAGCTGCTCCTGGCACCTTGATGCACCTATTCTGGGACTGGAAGGAGATGTGAGACAAACTTATTGGAAGGGAGCTCACTCCACCCTTCAAAGCACCTTTAATACAAAGGCCGATTAGTCACCTTCTATTTGGCTCCTAAACCACAACCCCAACTCTGTTTCTGATGAAGTCACGGGAGCGTAGGTTTGTTCACTCTGACATAACTTTGCACAGAAATGTATGTTAATGCTTTGGTTTATACCCAAGGTTCATAATTCTAAAAATAAAAAAAAAAATTAATAAAAAAAAAAAAAAAAACTTTTTTCTTACTTTAACCAGAACACTTTTTTTTCAAACTTGGACTGAGGTACAGGCACATTAAACCCACTATTTCCTACTTACTGATTTTATCACATCCATTGTTTTGCCTAATGTGCAAGATGAAAAAATGTGTTTACCTGCAGGAAATCTTTTTATTTGTAATGAATGATGTCCATCATTTGTGTTACAGCCTTATTTCTTCTTTTATCTCAGTTAATAAGTAAGATTGTTATCTGTTAGCGTTTGAATGGATTTTGGGCAGTTTGGCTGTGTTTAGTGGGTTTCGGTGGACTGAAGGGGTTGAATTTGAGCTGCGAGTTTTTGGATCGGTTTTAGGAATTGTGTAAACCCAGGTTTGTAGGCATGAAATTTTTGGCCTGGTAGTTTGTTTGGACCTTATTTTCTGCAGCAGGGGAAGCGATGCGCTGTTTATCGTGCACGGCTATCATCACCGAGCGAAACAGAAATGGTTCAACGTTTATTTATTACATACAAACTCGGAAGTGCATCGCGGTGCCGCGTTACCTCCTGCGCCGTTGCCTGGCGGCATGAACGCGCTTCATTATGAGTCGAGCAAGGATCTGCAGTAAAACGTAATTCATGTGGCCGTATCACGGTAACTTCGACGTGGTTTGCCGTCGAATATCACATTGACGAATTTAGGGCAGTAGGATAAGCGGTCCGCGTCCCGAGTTCCACTCCACGGAGATGCGCAGATGGTTGTGCTGTTGTGTTTTTTTTAGCATCGCAGTACCGCATTGGTGCCAGTTTGCTGCAGACGACAATTATCTAAACACGATAGCAGGAAACCAACTGTTTCGTTCGCAGGCGTGCATCATGATGTCACCGCAGGATGCTTTTGTCTCTCTTTCGCATTTTTGTCACACATGTTATTGAGGAAAGTGTTGGTAAACAGAAGACAAAGCACAAGAAAGAAGTCACTGCACTTTCGCTACAGTGGGAAGGATAAAGGAGAGCAAACAAAAGCCACCGAGGCAAAGCATCTCTGTGTCTGATTCTTTAGATTTCCAACGTGTTAAAAAGACGAAAACTCCGCAATAAACGCTCACGTTAACCTGCTATAAAGCTTTGTGGATAATTTATGCATTTTTCCCAGTCGGTGTTGGTGTTGGCTAAATTTACACCGGAGGTTCACGCTGCTGACAGCAGCAAACTTATTCAGATGCATGTCGCAGATTTCAGAAAGGCTTCAAACTGATGCTTGATATATTTAAGCAAATACGTATTTCATTTGTGTATTTAAGCAAAGCAAACATAATTTAGCAAGCAGAATTTTGGTGGTTTTCTAAATGCTAAGCATAGTCAGGATGTGTTGGCTTTTTAAGAAGTCCAGCTTTTTATTAAAGACTCTGCTGGTTTTTTTTTTTTTTTTTGATTGAGGATTTTTGGTTTAAGACTGTCAAGAACGCATGTGCCTTACAAAGCATTTTAGTGTTGAGGATGTGTGTCACACCCTAGTATGCCTTAAGTCTTATGCTACGGGATTGCGTGTACTTGCTGGATTCCATTTGGTTGTCTTATAGAAAATTTAAGTTAGAAATCCTGAAAACTGTTTGATATGAATGAATATGAATGTTAGGGGCCCTGTGGTCACCAAAAGTTATTCCGCATCGCACTGCCCGCGCCCTTCCATTTACTTTAGAAACAGCCAAATCTCACGACTGCAGATGCACGTGATGACCGTGGCCCAGCAGAGATTTTGAGCCATAACTCATATCTGCACCTCTCTGCAGCAAACAATAGGTTCCAGGCAGTGTTTTAACAAAATCATTTAATAACACCGCAAAAACGTGCCAGTCTGATTTCCAACACTGAAAACTCACGAGTTGTCCTGTAAAGAGGTTTCCGAGGTGTCCCCTGCCTTCAGGGATCCGCCATTCCGAAACACGTCACCCGCTGCTGTGCAGGGACACTTTCTGCGCCGAGCACGGTTTTTGGAAATGAAATATTACTCAGCATCTCGTCCGTCGCCGACAGCCTGTCATGAGCAGGGAGCGGAGAGAAGGCGCTTGCCGGTTCCTGTGCGCACACCTCGGCCAAATCCCGGGGTTCACTTGTTCTCAAGTCACCGCATTAGGCAGATCTGCCGTGTCGTTCCTCTCCTTCAAGCGCAGAGCCGTGTTCACAGGGGGTTCAGCGGGTGTCTGCGGGTCACTGAGTTTTACGAACAGCTCTGCTTTCCACCAACAGGCGATCAACTCCGTGTTAAATGGGGGGATGATTTGGATTTTGAGCAGTTTGCATTTTTGGGTTTATTGTGGAACGGAATGCAGTGTTTTCTGTATGGGAGTTTTATGCTGGCTAATTTAACATGAAAATACAGAATGATCTTGCTTGGCTAAATGCTGAAACTTGCCACTTTGACCAAATTAGGTTTTTTACTTCCAATGCTGGCGCAACAGGGGAAATTCACTGGTTATTCCACCTGTTCTCAGGCAAACCTGCAGACACCTTCTCTTCCAAGGAATGGACGTAACCTGGATAATAATAATAATAATAATAATAATAATGAAGCTGCAAAAGCAAATCTGTTTTTTGTGCAGTGCCTCTTAATTTGTCAGCTGAAGCACAGAGCAACTTCTCTGCTATTGGTGATGCTTTAAACGCTTCATATTAATAATCCATTATAAAGTAAAAAATGCGGTTAAAGCCATCCTATTTATGTGTTTTTTTATAGTTAAGAGTTACTTGTTAAACATTCCTAAGTGCAGGGTAATAAAGCGCCACGTTTTAATGAAAGTGGTGATACGATCAGATGGAGAGGAAAAATGAGCCACGCGGCTAAATAGCTTGCTTATTAGTTAACCATGAAACGTACAAGACAGATAAGATGTGAATAAATAATTGTATATTTATAAAATAAAATGGTGCTGTAAATAAATGGCGTGTTTGCGTAAAGAGCAGAAGTAGCACAGAAGAGCCTCAGTCATGGAATACGTTCGATAGGCAACAGGACACTGGCGCGTTTTACATAGGCCACAGTTTTCAAAAATGCAAACATTTCCCAGATTATTGATAAAAAACCCACAACCCTTATTAACTTATCATGAATTAGCTATTACAAATGCTTAGAATGCCCAGGACGGGTGGGCTTCCACTGGCACATGGACCCCGAGAGGTTTATTTTTCTCCTATCCTCTTGTAGAAAGGAGTTTTTTTTGTTTTCCTCTCCTTCATGGCCAGATTCAAACTGTACATGTATGTAACCCTTGTCAGGTATGTACAGCACTCTGTGTCACTGCAGTGAGAAGAGCGCTATATAAAAATAAAATTGAATTGAATTGAATTATTCTTTAGTTTTAATTTTCTTTGTTCAATCTGTCACGTTAAGTACAGTTGTGGAAATATTTTTGTTTTCATGCATGTTGAATCAGTTTAAATGTTAACATAACATTAATAAAAATGTTATAATTAAAAGTTTTTCTTTTTTCCCCTGTATACTCACTGGCCACTTTATTAGGTACCCCGGTTTATTTGGATCTTTTTGGTCTCAGAACTGCAGGGATTCAGCAACAGGTCTTTGTCCAGGGTGGCGTCGCCGCTTTGCTGTTTTTGCAGATGTTTTGATGCCACCTTCATTGTATTAACGCCATGTTTCAGTTCATCACAAAGATGCTCTTTTGGCTGGAGATGTGGGACAGTAATGTTACAGTAGTAAAGAAAGGTAAAGTACTGCCATGTTTGTGGAAGAGCAGTGTAGAAAAATCCCACAAGTTCGGCTGTTTCTGAAACGCTGGAACCAGAGCCACTGGCAGCAGCGATCAAGCCGTGCTCACAGTCACGTAGACTCTACGTCTCGCCCACTTTAACGGTCATTTAAGCTGTAAGTGGACCTCTAGACCTGGTCGGCCTGATTTATGTACCGAGTGACCATTGCGTGCAGAGTCACCGGGCAGGGTGAGCGGTGTGTATAAAAAGCCATGTGTGCCTAATAAAGTGGCTGGTAATGTTTGAACTTTGTGAAAAATAATAAAATGCATCTTGCAGAGATTTCCTTTATTTAAATTTTAAAGGAACTAAATTGAGCCCTAAGCATTTTTTGATTCTTTATTGTTGGTGCAAGGGACAGGATGAACACATGGAGCTGCGGAGGAGCTTCCACTTCCCGCTGTGTTCATCAGCTGCAGAAGCCTTTTGAGGAGATATTTTAATGCTCGAGGAGTAACGTTGGCTTCCTTCCAGCAAAGGAAAATGAAGTCATCCACTGAGTGGCTGTGGGGCACTAAAACATTTTGTTTTCTCCCTGGTCAATTTCTGTCCAACAGGTGTTATGTGGATGACAAGGTGTCAAAGGTGGCCTGGCTGAACCGGTCCAATATCATCTTTGCTGGGGAGGACAAATGGTCCCTGGATCCACGGGTGGACCTCATCACCAAGGGCCAGTTGGAATACAGCCTACGCATCCAGAAGGTCGATGTGTACGATGAAGGACCCTACACCTGCTCCATCCAGACTAAGCAGCAGCCTAAGACTTCCCAGGTCTACCTTATTGTCCAAGGTGGGTGCTGGTAACCTGCTGTCAGCGTGGCTGGAGACTGCCAGCCTGCATTCAGCTTTTTGCATTCCATTGCTCACCCATTTTCACAAACCTTTCATGACTGCACACGGTTATACTGAATGATTTTTAAAAAAGGGTTTCATGTGAAGCAGTGATGCTTTCAAATGTCCGGCTATTGGAGTCGCATATGAGCAAATTGTAGCTACTTTTGCTTCACTTACATTTTTAAATAAGAGCACAGGTGTCTCCCCAAATGCGAGTCTTACAGGACAGATGAGGTACTTTGATGCACCGGGTTAAGGAGTTTGAGGTGCAGCGCAGCAATTTTGCTGTTCGCAGGACTTTGTTCTTCTGGACTGAGACCCATGTTGTCATTCCTGGGATCTGAGCCCTCTTCCAGCTTAGGGGTCACGACCCCAAGTGCTCACCTCACCAGTGGGACCACCTTGGCTGTCACCATCCACATTCCCTCCGGCTCCTCATGTTCCTTCTTCCTGAAGTTTCTACCACTTGGATTCACCACATCTTCCACCACTGCTCTTTTCTCCTCCTTATTTATGACCACTGTGTCTAGTTGTTCAGCCACAACCTGTTTATCTGCTGAAGGTGGAAGTATTACAGGATCTCAGCTCTGTTGTTCTCCACCAGGCTCTGTGAAACCTCCTGTTTAGATTCGAGGGGGCCAGGTCATATTCCTTGCAGATGTTTTGGGGGCATCTGCACAGTTTGCACCAGGGCTTCTGCCTGATATGATCCCTCTGTTTCTAGCAACCTGGTGCTGAGCGCTTGTTGTTCTGCCCCCAGGATTGGTGCCTCAGTACCATCCTTCAGTCCTGCCTTTTCCAGCCAGTGGTGGGATCTGCTCATGTGGGCCACCTCTGCTCTCTGAGGGTAGCGCGTTCCACGGAGCGTCTCATCCTGCCGCCTCCCCTCCTTCACTTCTCTGCTATCTACATCCCCTGACAGCTCATGTTTAGAGGCCGCTGCGTGGATGGACTCATGGAGGTTTCGCATCGCGCAGCTGTGCCGCTTTCCAGGTCCCCTCCCCACTTCCTTCCAGCTGGGTTACAGTCTCTGAGTGCTGGATTTTGGGTGAAAGGCTCCGTGCATTTTAAGGAGTCTTCGAGTCTCGATGGCTGCAGCTTCCATTTGCTCTCTTGGCCGAGGTACTTTGGCTGTCTGATGACTGGCAGGGCATAGCTGTTGATACCTCTGCTCCTGTTCTTTTCAGTCAACTGCCTCTTTAGGACCTGCCTTACCGTGTGGAGGTATTTGGATGCCGTTGCCTTCCTCATTTGTGCCTCATGGCTCCCCTGTGGTGACTGGAAGATCCCCGGGTTCTTGTAGCTGTCCTGCACATCTGTTCTGTGGCCTTGAGGCAGTTTAAGCCCCTCTGTCTTTATCACTTTCCCTCTTCTTATTATCATTCTGCTGCTCTTCTCCACTCTGCAAAACATCCCAGCATCCTCACTGTAGATCCTGGTCAGGTGGATCAAGGAGTCGATGTCTTTCAGGCTCGGCATCCAGCTTGATGCCATCCAGCGTACAGGAGGTGGCTGATGCTATCTCCACTCTTGATCCTGTAACTCTGAGCACTCTGAGTAGAATTCCATCAAGTCCATGTTATCACACCTTGTCCATCTGTGATTGCTTCTAGTAGCCCACTTACCTTTGTGCTATCCTGGTTCCCCAACATTTGACGTGAACCTTGTTAATCCGACAAAACCCAAGCCAATGGGACTGTCTTTGTCCTGGTCGCTCATACTGGGAGGTGGACAGGTGTGGCATTAGTTTTGCCGAAGGACTCCTACTGAATAGTGGTGGCACTCTTGTACCAGGAACTGAACCTCAGTTCTAGATGGTCTGCTATGCTATCCAACCACTGCTCCACTATGAGAGCAGCACAACTGTTTGTGGTCTGCAGAGTGAAGTAAAGGTTGTTTTGAAAATGTGCAACTCGAGTCGTTTTCATTATTTGCTGTCAGTAACCCAGAAGGACACGAGCCACCCATTCTTGCCCACAGTTGCCATCGAATTATCTAGTATATTATATTATTATTACACTGTTGTTTGTTTTTAATAAAGTAACAGCGTCGATGCATCCTCTTAAATAGTTGTGTCGGTCTGTACCGTGCAGAATTCAGTGTGTTTATGAGTGCTTTGTTGCGATTGGGCAGTTTTGTTGGGGGATTTTGGGAATGAATGCTAGTAAAATACCGCGTACCCGAGGACAAGTAATAGGAAAGCAGGGCAAGAGGTGACCGGGGGTGTTGGTGCATCCTTATTCTGTGTGTTTATCTATTGCCTCTGTGTCTTTGTAAAGACCTGAAAACCTTTAATAAAAAGCAGTTCCCCTGAATCTGGGCTTCGGAGCACTCCTGTAGGGCTGCACAGAATAAATGCTGTTATTCATCTCTGCTTTGGTGTTACTTGGCCAAACATGGGGGTGATTTTGTGGGCCCAGGAACGCTTAAAAAGATTTCCCATTGAGATTTATGGCAAATATGCTTCTGACTTGTGAGATTTCACGTTACAAACAGATTTCCAGGGACACATTATGCTTGCAAGTAGGGGGATACCTGCAATGCTTTGTAATTGAAGAGGCTGGGAAACATTTAGCTTTAAAACACATTGCCTGTGGTTATTATTTGTGCAAACCAAAATTCTGAGAATGTAGCATGGTGATGCAAGCAGAGCAACCTAACACACACACACACACACACACACACAGACAGACACACAGACTCTACAGACAATTTAAAGTCGCCCGTTCACCTGCAACACGTCTTTGGAATGTTGGGCAAATCCTAACTTTGTTACGTAAGCAATGGAAAATGGAGGGACCTGAAGAAAGGGTTGTGCTGCATTTGAGGCCTTGCTTTCTGATGCTCCCATTGCCTCCCATTGCCCGACTACAGGAGGGTAACATCGCCGCTCAACAGTCAAACGGCAATACAAGAGAAATGCTGCCATGCGTTGAGGTTACAGCTTGCTGTTTTATTTGGCTTGTATTGGAATGCCTTTGTTTGGTGGGTTTTTGGCTTTTTCATTAATTGCATTTTCATTGTTGCTCTGTTTTGTAAAATTTGCAGACAGAACAGAACCTGAATGAATGAATGAATGAATGAAAGGACTTTTGTTTTATTACATTTTTTCTTGAGTGTCTAAATGTTACAGTAAGCGAGTGACCTGAAGCGGACAAATGTTGGACCTGATGCATCGATCAAGCACATGAAGTTGCTAAAAATCCGTGTTTAGTTTTTTGGTTATTTTCAGTCATTTTGAGCGTTTTGGTGTGGTTTGACATTTACATAAAATTGAACCGCTTCACACCCTGGGTGCACCCTGCCTTCTGCCCTGCCATGTGCTTCCGTGATGCGGCGGACCCCCCTGTGCTGGGCATTCCCTTGCTGACAGCGCGTGGATGGATGCGCTGCTCTGCATTTTCACGCGCTGTAGTCTGTTCTGAGGTTCTTCTGAACAGAACCCATTAAAACGGCGCATCCATTATTCAGCTGTTCCTGACTGTGACTTAGTTGTAAAAATGACTTTTGACTTATAAACAAATTAAGATGTGAACAGATTTCCGGTCCCTATAATATTTGTAAATTGAGATCTCAGTGTGAAATACCTTCAAGAAAATGAATGTAGAGTTGCTTATTACTTAATTGGGAAGGAGAGGTTTTTTTAGCCCTTGCATTCATTCTTATTTGGCAGTGATTTTGTCAGTTAAAAATGCAAACTGAATTTTGCAGCGGAATGACTTTCACATGATGGATATGTTTAATACAAGGGATTTTACAAGATCAAATATTGTGCAAGCCAAAATAAACAGAGCTCCGGAAACTTCCGGATGTTAGAACTTCTTAAACGACGCAAATAGAGATTTAAAAAAAAAAAAAAAATCGAGGTGCCAACCGTGTTTGTATTTTGCGTTAATTTCTCATATGAAAGGACAGAAAGAGTTTCCGCAGTCCTCCTCTGACCGTTTCGATAGATAACCAGAACTTCCGTGAGGGAGGGAAACTGGTGTCCTTAGGGTCACAGTGGCCAATTCATTTGCACCTTCTTCCCAAAACCCAGAGCAGGCCATTAGACTTGACTCGATTCTCGCTGCTCCTCGCTGTCTTTTGCAATTCCATTTACCTTCGGATGCTGTGCTACACAGAAGCGCATTTCTAACCGACCGAATCCATCTTTTTGCTCCACTCTTCCAATGCGGCTGCATTTTATTCATCTTTTCAGCTGTGCTCCATCCGCCGGAGAGGCTGTGTGGAAAATGAACTCCATTTCATTGTCATGCGACCACATTGATGACAGCTGGTTCAGAGCTGGTTTGTTAACCATGATGCGAATGCAAGTGTTTATCTGTACTGTTTTGTTAAATTAAAATGAAATATTTAAGGTTTATTATGGGGAAAATTGAAGTTGTTGATCAACCCTGAGACCGTCTAGGAGTATAGTGGGGTGTAACATGAACCGCAGCACACACCTACAGTATCTTTGACAGTCATCGTGCAATGCAAACCCAAGCGGACGATTTAAAAAAAAAAAAAAAACAACTTACAGAAACCTAGCTAACTTAACCCTTTATGCAAGTAACTGACTTCACAGCAGAACAGCCAAAAGGTTGCAAAACCTACAATGATGTGTTCTGCAGCCTAACTGCCCTGCTGTATACTGGCTGCCAAACAGCCACACGAAATAGACGGGAAAAACAGCTGCGGTAACCGAAAACAGAGCAACAAAACAGGGTAAAAAGGGAAACGTTTCCAGCGCACGCCGGTCCCTCCGGGCTTCAGTGTTGCTGAAGGACGTGGCCTCTTCCAGTTCTCAAGTCAGTGGTGCACAGCAGTAATGGGCAGGGGTGGGGAAATGGAGGGAAAAAACAGAATGGACATGCTGGAGGATGCACCCCCCCCCCCCCCTTAAAAATCAAACATGTTTGTTAAGCAGATCCCATCAGCAGGGTCTCAAATTCTGACAGAGTATCAACAGCACCTTTTCCGAGACGTTCTTACATCTTATCGCCAGAGACGTTTGAACAGTAAGAGATCTCAGAAGACATCGTCTCCGGTTGTACTTTGAAGCGACAGCTTAAAACATCCATAACTGCAGTAGGACTCCTGTTTTTCAACTTGCAAGAATGAGGATGCTCACCACACAACCAGGGAATGTGTTATTAAAGTTTTGAGCGACACCATCTGAAGCTTCTTTCAGGCATTTCTCCAAAAAGTCTAAAGCAGGCAACACTTTGCCTCCAGGCAGATCATTCCCAAGCATGCCAGAAGTCCCATGATGGGCAAACTGGGCCATAGTACCGCTTTCACAGATCCCATTGCCAACCCCAACTGCTCGGGTATCGTATGCTGGGGGTCTGCACTGTAGGACACACACAGAGAGCTGAAAGTCATGGAGAAGAACTGACTGTCCTGCACCTGCGCCTCTTAATATTCTGACGGCCATCTGATCTTTGGCCAGGCAGTCGCACTGAACCATCAGGAATGAATGTCCTGTAACAAGAGTCGGTCCCACAGTTCTTCGCTTCTGGCTGGTTTGTCCGTGTAACTCTGTGGCAGTCAAAACACTCCTGACAAACAGCGCTACCACTTTGCCAGGAGAACTTCCTTTTCCCTTGCAAATTCAACAAAGGTGTGGTGTCTCGGACTGCCTACGATTTCAGATTTTTTCCTGCGGAGCCGGTTTGTAGGCGTGGAGAACAGCAGTCTAAACCGTGTTCCACCACAAGCTGTCGTGCGAAGGTAGCGCTGATCAAACCTCCTGAGCTTCTCCACTTTGCAGCAAAGGCCAAGGGTGTTCGCGCCACCAAAAGGGCTCCGAAAGTGGGCCCAAAAACGCTGAAATACGAGGCGACCCGCCTCTCTGAATGCAGGAACGAGACGGGCGACCTGGCTGGCATCAAACGCGGCAGAAGTGGTGGGAATCACAGCGGTCTGTGCACATAGAAGACAAAGAGGGAAGCGGCAGAGTCTCCTCACTGTGTCCAGTTCAGCCGTCCAAGTCTCACCTCCTCTTCAGTTTCAGTCTCCAGGGTTTTTCGCTCCGGCGTGCGCTTTTTCCTGCACCTCTGCTCCAGTTGTGGCTAAACGTACCTTCCGGCGAGCTGCGTCGACACCACCGCCGGCCAGCGTGGACTAAAAGATGGAAACCGGCGCGATCTCGGCCTCCGCTTCAGCCAAAATCCACATCCATGTGCCCAGCATATTTCGTGGTCCCAGAATGGACAAAATGGACAGGCCAGCGATTAAAGTGATTTTAATGTACAGCAGAAAAAAAGGGAAACATGAAGTCAGATTTGTTTCTCAGTGTTTCTCCAGTCTCGGTATTGTACAGTTCCTTCACAATAAGGAAAATTCACGTCATTAAGTGCACTGCAACTCATATAACTTTATTTTTTTTCTTTCTAAAAAGAATTCACACTTTAAAGTGGATTCTTTGAATAAATTGTATTTTTCCGAGGCTTCCCGCTGCTGTCAGGGCAGATGACTACACTATGCTATGAGTTACTAACATGCAGGGAGCTTTGTACTCTGCTCCATAAAAGTTCACCGTAGTAAAAGCTATGGGAAGTGTCTGTTTCTCATTCTCTCTCTCTCTCTTTTTTGGTTATTATGTTATGCGCTACGATTAATAATTGCAAGAGATTTTATGGAATATTTATCTCCTTTGAAATCAAGTTATCCGTAATGTACCTCGAGCAGTACAGTGAAATGTGTACAGACAGCGGCGAAGCCGGGAGGCTTTGCCATTCTTTGCGTACATAAGGCCGCCGTCTCTGCCGGAGTGCTTGTGCGCATTATATACTGTCTTTTGACTGAGGGAAGAAGACCGACCTTTAACAATTACCATGGGAATATCGAAACCTTTGAGCAATGCTTTGGAAGCCAATCCCCTGTTGCTTGAAAAGCTTCCTATCGACGCACCACTTTCTGGGATATCGTGTTATGCCGGTTTGTCCAACACGGTCGGGGCGATGTGGCTATTTGTAGGGCTGCGGAGTGGCTTCGTGCGCGGGCACGGCACGGCACAGCACGCCACGGCAGCCTCACCTCTCCTCTCTCTTTTAACCTTGCTCTTTCTCATTATTTTAGTATCTATGAGTAGAGGGCACAATGCTGCCAAACACCTCATATTGCCTGTTGCCTTTGAACCCTGTAATGAAAAGGAATGTTTTATGTTTTAATGCAGGAAACAATTTAACATTCAGTTTTCTCCTTGAAGGCCTTACTGCAGCCAGGGAAAAGGCATCTCCTTTAATCTTTTCCTTTATGCTTGGCAGAAGGAAACCTCATGCATTTAAATGGGACCATCAGCTGTTGCCTGTGACTTAGGGAGAAGCAGCTTTTGGGCTGAAGCTGTTGCAATAATTCTCATCATTTGGGCCATTCCGTTGTTCTGGATTCATTTTCATAACAACATAGCCGGCGAGCTCTTTTTTCCTCTTATTTAATGTGGGATTCCAGCTCATGTTGCGCTGGACTCAAGGTTTTTCACCGAGCTGTTGTGTTGGTGCTACTGTGCCTTCTTCTCGAGCTGCTACTCTGGTTTCAGGCGTAGTGAAGGCCACGCAGCAGATGAGGCTGACGCTTAGTTGGGAGTATTTCTCGGCACGTATTTCTCAGGAGGCGGCGAGTCCCTCGAAAGCGAGCGAAGCGAAGCCGAAGCGCGATGCCCTGTTCTCTCCGGGCCGATGCTGGTTTTCCTGCCTACTGGGCTCCAAGTCACAGCTGGACAGCCAGAGCCTGGCATCTACCTGGCAACGTTTGGATGTTTGGACTCGGCTGCTCTTGTGGTGAAGCCCTCAGCTGCCTGAACCTCTTGAGATTCTTAACAGGCTTTGGTTAAATTTAGCTTCTCATTTGGCTCACTCGGTTTTCGCCTTCCATGAAATGTAATAGAAAAATTTAGCGCAGCTGCACATCATGTGGAGGAGGAAGAGCAGTGCGTGCGTTGCCTTCTAGGGGTGCAGACTGCTGCTGCTATCAGATAAATATTTTCAGTTTAAAGCTTTTAGGTGTCGTTTCTTATATCTATGTTTATTATATTTCAGCACCGCAAAATGATCTCCCAAAAGTACGTACAGTCGTCCCTCGATTTACGAATGCTCGGTTTTCGAAAACCTGCCGCGAAGTGGCATCTCGTCCAGCGTTTCCCCACAATAATGTGCGCAAACCACACGGCCACTGTCTCGTGTTTGGATTCTCACGCGGCTTTGGTTGGGGCCACGGAACGCAGCGCGGATGCAAACCCTTAGACACAGCTGCAAGGCGGACACCGAATGCGACCAAAGCCGCACCGGGGGGCAGGCGGCCAAATATTACAAATTCGCACAAATTCTGCGACCCCAGTTGCAAGACCATCATTAACATCACGCAGGCTTAGCACTCGGAGAACAAAACCGTCCTCTCTGTAGGGAACTGGCTGAATGGACCGGTGCGTTTGCAGGTCCACTGTGGTTACCAGAACAGAGTGGTGAACCGGTGTCAGGTGAAGAGGTGGTGGCGCCCGTGGACACAACGCAGAGGGTGGAGGTCCTGCGTAGACATGGTTGCTGCGAGGACGGAGGAGGAGAAGCTGTGCCGTGCTCCGCGCGGCGGTGCTGCCTGCAGGCCCCGGCGCTGCTGAGACACGGGAGCAGAAGCCGTCGGGTTTCTCCTCGGTCCCGCCGGCCACCCCGCCCCCCGGCCGACTGTCACTTACAAACCTGACAGGACTGCGGGGTGGCCCTTTAGCGCTTTCTCGTCCGTTTTTCGGTTTAAATCTCAAAAAATAACAAGCGGGAATACGTAACGCTCAGGGTGTTGCTGCTGTGCGGGAAAATAGCTGTCGGTTCATTATTCATTAATTGGGTTCTTGGTGTCGTAAGGACCCGGAGCGGAGAGCCGCTCGCTGCTGGGAAAGGGCGTCTTGCCAGTCGTAATTGTTCGACGCAGTCCGCGACAAAGTTTCGTGCACGCGGCGCCGCGGCTTCGCCTCATCGTTTCCTCATTATGCCGTGGCGCGGTTTTGCTGAAATCTGTGGGCCGCGAGAGGAACTCGGGCTCGGCGGACAAAGCTTTAAAGTCGCTTTCGAACAACGCAAAATGAGCTGCTTCGAAAGCCGCTCCCGCGTCTCCAAAAACAGCCGTAGCTCAGTTACAGTGCAGGTTTTTCGGTGTGCCGTCTGTATCTTGGAAAAACGGTTTTTGTACAAAACAAATGACCCCGAGTCTTGATGTCGATGATGGCTATCCATCTATCCGTGTATCCGTCTGCCCGTCTGTCTGTCTTTTGTTTGTTTGTTTATTAACTATTCTTCATCGCTGGGTTTACCATTTGGTATCCTTTTATCTTTTATGTTACCGCACTGCTGTACGTCACTTTGTCTGCTGTATATTCCTGCTGGTGAATGTTCTAGTAAGAAAGCACCTCTGCTACTGTTACATTTCATTCAGAGCCCCTAAGATGCTGGAGGCTGTGGATGGATGCTGAAGGCAGCAAAAACGTGCAAAAAAATCTAGCTTACCTTAATAAAACAGCAAAATACATTTTAAACCGACTGTACGTTGTTATTTCGATGACGTGATGCCGATGCTCGGAAATTGTGGCCCTTCCTCCCGGTGCACAGCTTTCATTCACAGAAACTACTGTGGTGTCCATTTTACCTTCTCATAAAAGGTGCAGCCAGAATTCGTCAAACAAATTTCAATAATTCTATGGTCCAAGTTCATCTGTTATTACTGTTATTTCTGCATTTCTGTGGTTTAAGCTCTGCGAACGTCCCGATTTGTTCCTTTGAAGATTCCTGTTGCATTTATTTATGTGGAACAGATGTTTGTTTTTTCCCTGTTGGCAATGTATGCTGGCTTCCAAAAAAACCAAGTTTCACTCCACTTTTAATCACTGTTTCCTCTGAATGGGGTTCAACATTACCAGTGTGGCCAAGTTAGACTGAGTTCACGATCAAACTGAGCGAAAAGGTTGTTCTCGTCTCCTCTTCTCTCCATCGTGCAAGCTGTCCCGCGATTCAGATTGTCTTTAAATTCATTCTGGGTCACTTTTCTTGCCATTTTAGAGATTTAATCTGTGTAAATGTCTATACCTAAATCCCACAATAATAATAATAATAATAATAATAATAATCTGTTTTGCTGATGTGTGCACTCATCTAAGCTGATGTAGGTCTTTTGAAGGAGACTTGACTGCAGCACATCTGTGCTTGTAGTCGTACATTTTTATGTATGAGGATTAGAGAACATTCTAAGCAGCAGAAGAAGCCTCCATATTTCCCAGCGTAAGGCCTTCTTTACAAGGCTTCGATAGGCACCACGTGTCCGTGCCTTCACTTCTGTTCTCTTCCAAAGTTCATGAAGTCATCTGAGATCATCAGATGCCAGAGGCACTTTTTATTATGGTGCGCTGCTATTTAAGCTGTCCTGCCTAAAGTGAACAATGAGATCTGATTCACAGAGCTCAATATTTTTCTGAGACAGAAATCACCTGGAGCAGCTCGCTCTGTGGATGCGTCAACGTGGGCGAGAGGCGGCGCTGGTCTGAGTCTGCAATTTTTGATGTGCTCGTACAGTTTATGTTTGACTTTGGGTAGTTTGAAGGGCGACGTGTGCCTGTGTGAAACCCATTCATTGTTTTCTCAGTACCGCTTTCCTTCCAGATACTGAAGTGAAGTATTGATTCTATCTATTTCTTTGTGACCTTGACAGAGGTATTCTTCCCGTATCTACATGAAATGTTCTTGCGTCGACCTCAGCGCAGGAAGCAACTGACAAGCTAAATAAATTTACGACTGTCGCTAGAGATGAGGTTATAGACAAAACTCACAGTACAGTATTTTTGATGAATGGGATCGCAGTAAAAAGCGCTGGATACTCGGCTTCACAACACCGCTGGGTCCAGGAGTCTGTTTGTAACTTGATTTATTCGCAGCTTCAAAGTCATTTTTATCACTAAATCACAAACAATAATGGCTGAACAGTGGCTACATCCTTCAGCTTATTAAAAGGCCTCAGAAAAGTTAGAATAAATACAAAGTACTCTGTAACACTTGCATCTCTATCTATCTGCCTGCCTGTTTACATGATGTACATTTAATTTCAATTTCACATCACGTTACGTCCTTCATGAAATATCCTGGCCACAGAATAGAATTGTTCTACAGTTTGTATACAAATGCCATCACTTCAAATGCAGCACATAGGTGATCTACTCAAAATAACTGCCACGCCATGTATAGCACGTTTTCCTGTTGTATTATTACCGTCGCTTTTCTCTCCCTCCTCCATATTGTTTGCATTTATGTTCTACAAGTTCCCATGGTCCATACATGACAGCTACCTTCTGTGTATGGGATCCAGGTTACTTACTTGGGCTGACATGTCCTTCACTTTAGGTCGGAGCCCACAGATGGAAGCATTCTAATTGGAAATGAATATGAGTTTACCTGAAACACATATCTTTGGACTGTTTGAGGAAGCCAGAGGTCCCAGGAAAACCCCACACGAACACAGACTGGGCTGCGCTTAAATGCGCCCTCTAGCATTCGGGCTCAGGTGAAGCACCAGCACCAGAACCACCATCACTCCCCCACTCCCCCAGGCCAGAAGCGGTTGCCTTCTTACTGTGCTGCTACATCCAGTTCGCTGTGTTGCCGCAGCGTAACGTGCGACAAGCTGAAAGCGAGCGCTTCTAGCCGCATTTTCCCTTCTGCATTTCCAGCGCTGTCATTTTTTTTTAATTCTGTGATGCATTTTGCCGTGTTGTTGCACCCCCACATTCTGTGTTTCAGTCCTTTGTGTGTTGCTGAGCAGGCGCTAATGTAGTCCACCGTGATGGATAGCGCTTGTTCTTCTCGGTGCTGCAATTAACGCATCTCCTCATCGCGCACGAGAACTTCTGCCACCACTGTGCCGGTCACTCAGATGGCTGTCACAGGTCAGCGTTGAGAGTTATGACCTGGCTTTCGGAAATAACATTTATTTCCTAAACCAAACTCAAAGCTGGAAACACGTAGGCCGTGAGGGACGTTTCAGAGCCAAAAGGGGGAGGATGGAGAGTGAAGGTACAGTAGGTGGACGGCGGCACGGTCACCGGGGCAGCAGAACGGCCTTTATAGCACAAGAGGACACGTGGTTTCAAATCAGTTCTCGCAGCAGACGGTTGTGGTTTCATGTCAAGGCGGCAACATCGGAGATCAGGTGTGATCTCTTGAGGGCTTGTTTTGGCTCTTTGGAGAACTTAGCCTCACGCTCTAGTAATTTGGCCCTTGTTAGCGTAACACATTTTGAGGTAAATGCACTGTTCAAAAGGTCGGTCCGATTCGGCTGAACCACAGCTTCGCTTTCAGGCAGGTGAGAGGAGGTGGACAGGCAGAAGGTGCCGGGTAAATGGGCTGGTTACATTTACCCCGTTTTGCGTTCTAATCGTTCCAGTTGTTTAATCTGTTTAATCCTTTTGTAAAGGTGGTTAAGACTCCTGCTTTATAAACAAAGCAATGATGGAAAGCAGCATTTGCTGCTCCAAAATGTAGATCAGATCCTAGCTGTGTAACATGGAGAAAATTTACTTATTTTAATCCTTTTATCTTCGGATTATTATTAAATAGAAGTATGGCGAACGTTGTAAAACAGTGGAATACATTTTCACATCTAAAAAATATCTGGCTGTGTGATTCTGTCACGTCCCCCCCCCCCCCAAAAAAAAAAAGAAAAAAGTGCTTCATCCTAACCATTTTTTGGCCGCAGAACTCATTTCAGACTGTGAAAAATGCCAAGGACCCGCTCATAGAAAAAAGTTCATAAATTCAGAGAAAATATTGCATTCCGCACAGTTTATTTCAGTGGGGTTTGCAGACCCCAGGTAAAGCACCTGCGTTCAGGAAGGAAAAGAATAATCACCCCACGAAAAAGAATATATATATATAATAAAAAGGAATATCAATAAACCACCACAGATAAATCTTAATGGTTCTTTTCGAGTAATAAATCTTTCTCAACTAATCCTTGAACTGCACAATGTTGGTTGTAATTGGAAAAAATCCTACCGGACTTTTGCCTGAACCTGAGGAAAATGCTTTGAACAGAAAGGTAACAGGAAAGTGGGATCATATCGGTTTTCAGAGTTAGCCATGCTTTTTTAACACATGGGGTAGTTATCTCTTTCCGAAAAGAGATTCTCTCAAAATATTTTTGGGGACTCTTCAAAATTTAAGATGCTTGCAGATGAAGTTTTTGCAGTGCGGCCTTTTAAAACCCCCAAAATCCCAATTTTATTATTTCCCAACTGATTTTCTTGCCCTTACATCACTGACATGTGCAGCACTGTGTGTGTGTGTGTGTGTGTGTGTGTGTGTGTGTGTGTGTGAGAGAGAGAGAGATGTACAGTTTCTCAATCATTTCTACATTTTAATTTTCAGCTACTGACTCCTGTAATTCAACTTGTGGATGATACTGACAGCAATGTGTGTGCCAGCTGTAGTGACTTGCACAAAGTAATAGGAGATTATATGTCACCAAACTTTATTACCATTCAACTTTTGAACTTAGTACATTTGTGTGTGTGTGTATAAAGTCAAACAGCACTTTTTTGCCTGAAGGAGCCTCCTCCATTCTTTCCTTAGTTGAAAGTGAAAAAACAATCCACGGTGGCCAGGTGGTGGCAAGAAGCCGATGGTGACAGAGTAAGTGGGAGGTGAGGTGAGGTAAGAGGTGTGAGTCAGTTAAAAAAAAAAAAAAGAAAGGGTGGGATAGGTGATGCAAGTTATGGCTCAGAAAGGTTGGTGTAAAAAGGAGTCCAGTCCAACAGAGATGGGGGGAGGGAATGGGGCAGCAGACGGAGCTGACATGCAGGTGACAGCAGAGAATGCCAAGAGGTTTTCTGGGGGGCTGGGGTGGAGATGAATGGAGAGACCGTTGAGAAACCTGTTTTAAAGCTGGTTGAATTTATTTGCCTTGTCATGATCAGCCTCCACCAAGCAACAGCTGGACTACTTACAGTTTGCAATTTTTGTCAGGTCCTTCCACACCTCCCACATATTATTGTGTCAACTTGTCCACCACCGTTATCTTGGCATCCCTGATCCTCAAGTCTTCTCAGCTCCCTCCTTACTTCTTGGCCACTTCCCCCAAAGGCTCGCTTTCTTACATTAAGAAGATTCTTGAGGTCGCTTGTGATTTAAGGCTTGTTATTGAGGAAGGATCTTACCGTCCTGGTGGACATGATGTTGTCCACACAGATATTGATTTAGCAAGTAGCGCAGTCCATCAGTGTCTCTGTTCCCTCCAGACTGTAGCAGTCCCGCCAAATCTGATCAGCCTCTGATGAACATTTCTTCACTGTCCCAGTAGTCGCCAGCTGTGGTAGAACAAGCTTATACATGGACACGAAGTACACTGGGATGCAGCATGACCTGCCAAGCGGGGCTGAGAGTGTGGGTGTGGGGTGTACGGTATGCGTGTGCTGCATTAGCACTGCAGTAGATCCTAAACCTGTTCTCTCTTGTACTGCCCTGGAGAAACTGACTGTAATTAATTTAGCTTTATTAAGTATTTTCATTGAAGAATTTATGTTTTTTTTTACATTTTAATATATCAATTAGTCCTTCTCTAAACTCACATTTCAAAAGGAAGTGGGGATGGGCAGCACAGTGGTGCAGCAGGTACATCAGGTGCATCTCGGCACGTGAGCCATGCGGTTGGCTGTAGGCCTCACCCTTTGTAGGTCTGTGGGAGGCTCTTCCTGTGTTGGTGTATTTTGTGCAGTGGGATTGGTGACTCAGCTGTCCACCTAACAAGTGTACTGCTGCCGTCTCCAGGGTATGTACCCATACTGGCGTGGCACCCTCTTATGCTTTTGTAAGAGGTCCTACACAGCTACAGCCCAGTCGTGGGGCAAACACTTGCAGGTATCGGGAGAGTACAAGAGATTGATGAGATTTTTATTTTTATTTTAATTTTTTCCTTAATAAATCCACATCCACGCTGTTTCCAAAATAATCTTTCAAGTTACCCATAGCCAATACTTTTTCTATCCATCCAAAATAAATGTGCGGCTGTTGCCTGATCCTATTTCACTGCACGAAGCTGACACATAGTCGTGGGCTGTGATGCATGCTGTGCAGACAGCAGGCTTCTCTGGTCCATTTTTTGCTTTGCTAACAGTGCATGTTGCCTCCTCTCTGTTTCATTTGTTTTGTCGAATCCAGTGGCGGCTTTTCACCACGCTTCAGAAGTGGGAGGAAGCCTTCGTGCAAAACTCATGCTTGGTATCGTCCCCTCCTGGGGTGCAGACATCTTTTAGTCACAGTCAGCAGTCAGAGTCAGTGGAGCAACAAGTCGTTCTCTTTGCTCTTTAACCTGACACCTGCAGCGGCACCTGAGCGGGTGTGGGAAACACAGACGCGCACGCAACGCAGACTCGGGTTTTACTCTTATGGCGCTTGTAAGACACAGGAGCTGCAGAATAATTTGTCTTCTCGAGGAACCACTTTGTGTTTTCCACTGAGTTCTAAAGAGGCTCAGAAGCAGAACTGCTTAAGCACAGATTTAGACATCATTCATCCACGAGTTGTGTGACTCTTGCCTTCTTCTGTTCTCAAGTGCCTTGCAAAAGTACTCAAACTCCTTGGAAGTCGTCAACATTGCCTGGATTTACAAATTATGCCTATTTTTCCAGTCAGTATTCCTATTGTGAGCTCATAAACTTCAACACTGAACTGTCTGAGCCAAAATGAGGTATTTGTTTGCAGACATTTTAAAGCGAATGAAAAACTGAAACAGGCCGCTTGCCCAAGTATTCGGACCCAACACATTAATGTTTGCCAGAGCCACCTTTTGCTCCAGTAACTGCTTTCCGTCTTCTGGGTTAAATACGTTCCAGCTTCGCACACCTTTTGGGAGGTTTTTCTTTATCTTGGCAGATCCGCAGCAGGTTGCTCAGGAAGGGTGTATGATGCTTGTGGACCGTGGTTTTCAAATAGAACCACAGAATCTCAGAGGGACTGAGGGGAGGACTCAGGACGCTGGGCCGCTGCTGGACGTTCGCCTTTTCGTCCCTCGGTGCTGCTTCGGCCTTCTGCTTGGGGCCTTTTGAACTTTCTCCCAGGCTTCAAGTCCTTACCAGACTGGAGCAGGTGCTCTTGCAGTATTTGTAACCCAGGCAATTTTGATGACTTGCAAGGGGTTTGAATACTTTTGTAAGACACTGTATATACAATGTACATGGATTTGGCACAATGAAAATCTTTCTCGCTCAAATGTATAAAATATAAATAACCTTCAGGCGCCTTGAAAACTGTGTGAACATTTGCTGGTGGTTTTCATAAATTATTTTCAATTAGATGGAAAATTTCACAGCACTCTTCAGGAAAGAGGTTGTTAACTGAAAAGCCTTCTGTTAAAGATGCTTAAACTAATACCTGCATAAGGAGTGCAATTTTCCACTATGCTGTAACAACCCAGTTTGACCGCGCTGTTGGCATTGGCTTTCTAATGAAGGGCCTGGAATGAGGAGCTCTGTAAACATTTGCTTCACTGCACCCCGGCGTATCTGCACAGCAGAGCGCGACCGAAGGCACATCCATGCCACCTGAACACAAAACGCACGGAGCTGAGCGGAGGTCGACAGCGATGACCTCGATCCCCCCTCAGTTACTGTGCTGAACCTTTTGCACCGTTTCCTCCCCGTGCGGTTCGCGGACCGGCCCCTGGGCAGCACGGTGGAGCAGCTGCTGCCTTGCCAGCCGCCTGCTGCTGTAGCGTCCTTGACCCTGAATTGAAAGAGTAAAAAATACCCTGTTGTGCGGATCGCTCAATCATTGGAAGCGGTGTAAAATTTTTAGGAGATCAGGATGAGATGGACAGCTCTGTATTTCAATGCTATATGAGTTAGCCTTTTACCAACCATAAGTCACTCAAGTTTATAAGAAGTCACTTGCGTCCCTTTTTGCTGCGTAGCGCACGATAGTCACAGAGAGTGTGCGTAAGGGTCGGCTTGGATTGTACAGACTTCCCTGAAATGTATGGTCCTGCAGGTTGGCCTGAGAAATTTTCATCAAAACTAACTTAAATGGGAAAACAGATGACAAGCTGATATAATAGTTCACAGATAATAATAAGAGCAGACGTGTGGGAGTCGGCTGTCCAGCTGCTGTGCCCTGACAGCTGTGACGCGGGACACCGACGCCGTGGAAGGAGGAAGAGGTGCCGGGTGCTGCAGTTTATGGCACAGCAGTACAAGTTTGGGTCTGCAGAACATCCAGGTCTCCTTGCTGTTCCCCGTTTCTGCAGCCATACCAAAAAAAAATCCCAGCCTTATGTTTTAAACATGGAGAATCACTGATTCAAATCCATGTCCAGATATTCAAGCTGTTCTGCACATCTTAAAGACTTAAGACCCTCAAGTTCAAAATTGCTTGTACAGCCATCTAAATGCACCGTACCTCCTCTCTAAAATTAATACCCAAATATCAGTATCCAAACAGATACTTTTGCTGTAGCCAGTCTTTATTCAAAGCTGCTTAACCATAATAAAAAAGAAAAGTGAATACAAATCTAAATAAATGCAAAAAAAATCTACAAATAAACACAGTACAGTACTTTACAGTGCACTGTAATAATACATAATGCTGTAGGTATTGTAATAAACTCCACTGCGTGCTGTTTAAATTTGAATCCGAGGCGGGACGCCTGCGCCGGTGTCCGATCGGAGGCTCCTGCCAGGTTCTCTTTGTCTGAATTTCATTTTTATTAAACCTGTTTATTTAAATGCCGGTTGTTGTGAAGCGGTGGGTTTCTGTGACACGCGGCTCCCTTTTCCTCGACGTCTCGTAACCCTGGCCTTCCGCCCCGAACACCCCCGTGCAACGCTAACGTGCAAAACGTCCTATACTGTACACACCGGTGCTTTTGGGCGGCACCAGATGCTCTGGTTTCGTTTCACAGTCCAAAGATTTGTGTCAGGTGAACTGGTGCCTCTAGATGGCATGCAGTGAGTAAGTAAAGCACCTTGGGAAGCAGCTTTTGGGTTGTTATTCTTGTTGTTTTTGCTAGCTAAATTGCCAAGTGTCATGGTTTCTGGAATAGTGCAACTCTTCTCTGCGGAGGAGCTTGTATCAGCCATGGTGAAACAACTGTAAACGAAATGACAATGATTCTGCCTTTCAAGAGAATTCACACGACTTCTTTTGTCTTTTCAACTTTTAGTACTCCTTAAAATAATTACCACGCTAGATCAGGAGGGTTTGACAGATGTTTGCCATCTGGCACCAAGCTGAGGAGAAGCCGCTTCCCCCGTCAGTGGTAGGAAGGGGGTCTGCTCGCCTTGTGTGGTGCTCATCGCCACCTGACATCACCAAGGCGCTGGTTCAATGTCTGTTCTTGTGTCTTGAAAGTCAATGTTTGCAGCTTTTTATTTCTAAATTTTAATTTTAAATTGTGTTTGCTTGCAACTCGAACGTCTGGTCAAATAAGTTAAAAAATAAAATACTGTTAAAGGTGCCCTGGAAGGCATTTAAAATCACGAAATGAAATGAAATGAATGTATTCATGGGTAAACGCATCTGAAATGTTCGCTACACCATGTTCATCCCTTCTGCTGTGCTGTATTTTAGTTTTCGCTTTTGGTAATGATCGATTTTGTGTTTTCCAGTACCTGCAAACATCTACAAGGTTTCAGAAGACATAACTGTGAATGAGGGCAGCAATGTGACACTGAGTTGTCTGGCCAATGGGAGACCTGAGCCGTCCATCACATGGAGACTCCTGAACCCCTCAGGTAGGAGCTGCACTGCATCATTCTTCCCACCGGCTGTGACATGAGCTATGTTTTATACGCTTATTGTTGAAACCGAGCGAGCAAACCGAGGAAACATATATTCGCAGCCCACGAAGGCCTCGTGTGGCGGTTGCTGTCTCATTAATTTAAGATCGGAATGGTTTCTCAGCTTCTTCTGACCAAGTTCAACTGTACGTTAGGGTTAGGGTTAGGGCGGCTATAATGAGTCTTGTGGACCTGGCTGTGCACGAATGTAAGATCTGAGGATGGACAAGGGGGTCGCTGGTCACTATCACTCAGTGTAAATCGTGTGAAGTGAACGTGTAGGAAGCAGACCAATTATTACAAACAAGGTTGATGAAAGTATAGAACAGTAGTAATAGGAACTTTGGTAAAGAGCTGAACCAAAGTTTCCATCATTAGCAAAAAACTTTCACGCAAATTCTCTTCTAAAACCACACATTTCTGAGTACCCAAATTGTTATTATTGGTATTGCTATCGCTATTACATTATTTGCTGTATAGCGGCAGCTAAATAGGGCAAAGCCACTAATGTCCCATTAGCACTTGGCCTCCTCCCGCCCACAGGGGAACCAGAGGGCAGCACGTGTGACCGTGACACAGCGGCCAACAAAGCGCCAAAGACAGCTGTGCAGAATAATTCTGTGGAGTAGCTCCTACCTCTCAGAGAGCAGCAACACTAAAGCGATATCAGAGCGCTTCGGCGCCGTTGTGAAACCTGAGCCCATGGATTTTGGTCGTCTTTGCTCCCGCGAGTGCAGTTTCTGTCCCTTTAAAGCCTTTCAGCACCCCGTGACACAGCCAACGCCCGGCCAGACGTCTCCTCGCGCAGCACAGCTTGCGTTGCGCGTGAGCGCTACAGGAAATTTAGTCACCACATATTGATGAGACAGCGCACGTCTCTGTCAGCCATTTTGCTGCACTGATATATGAACAATTGACTGAAACAGATGATGTCATTTTTCATTCAGGTGTGGGATGAGGCTGCACATTTCAGTTCTGTTATCAGCATTTCTTGGTAACCCCAGCGGGCTCATTATTTCAGCTACAAAAAGTATGAGCCCGTGGCTTCTCTCTTTCAACTCGTACTTTTATCAAAGTCTTGAAAGTCTATTTGTTCTGTCACTGCCACCGACACCTCACTCAGTCACGTGATGGTAGGCATCACCCACGTACCTGTGAACAGTGAGTGAAATTACAGTAAGCATCAGCTTGTGTCTCCATTTACCTTCATTTCATGCTCAACGGGGCTAAATGGAGAGCCAAATGGAGAAAAGTTTGCGGTTAACATCCTGGGACTGGCAAAGCTTTGATGGGCTGAAAGAAATCCCAGCCCCCTGAAACGTTTGTGTTCTCCTGCATGCAGATATTTAGTTTGCATGGATTTATGGGAACAGTGAAGTAAAAATGCCAAAGGGCAAACCATCAGCCAACCTTTGGCTCCCCTTTCCTTGTTGTCCTGCTGAATTTTTTTTTGTTGTTGTACTGTCATTCTCAGACCAACTTTACCAGAGTAAAGGAGTAGCACTCAGCAGTCCTGGTCAGAAACTTTCTTTCTTCTCTTTGTTTGCAGCAGCTCATTTCTACACTTATTATCACCTTTGTTTCACTTAATCCAACTTTTAAGCAGCTGACAAAAAGCATTCTGAATATTTTTGTGCGGAGGGGTGTGATGCGGCCTCCATTTCCTCACTGCTGATCCAGACACCCGGAAATTATGTTGTACCCCTTCCCTAAAATCTGCATTTCTTTGACTTCAGCATCTGTTCTTCTGTCTTCATTCTCATGCCATTCTTTTAGGTTCGCAGCCTCACCAGTGACCCTTAAAGCATTTGTTTGTCTGTTTGTTTGTTATGTGGTCGTAACCTTGAGGGCTCCCGGGTAGAAACCGGTTACGTCCATCTAAAAGACAACTGTGTCCATGTTAGGGAGGAGTTTTCCTACCTGCATGAACTTGGGATTCCCGGAACTCAAGGGTTTCAAGTTTTATGCAGTTTCAGTTTGTCGTTTTCTTCAAAATGTTTGCGCACAAAATCGCTTATTTTGGTTCTCACAGTTTCGTGTTAGCACACAAGTTCACAATAAAAAGACTGATTTATAAATGTGTGTAGTTTGTCATCCAGTCAATGGTCATCAAGTGGTTTGAATATAGGCTGAATATGCACTACTGTTGAAAAGAATCATGAAGGAATTGACACATTTTTGAAGTAAATGGATAGTTTTATTCAGCAACGTACTATTAAATTTAGACAGTGAATAAACAGTCGTGACATTAGTAATTGTCACAAAATAGTATTTAGTTCAAAATCGCTTCAAACTTAGGGAATCATCTGAGAATCTCCCACGTGCAGCAACCACAGCTTTGCAGACCGACTTTCCAGTTGTGCATCTCCCTAGATATTCAGGTGCGGTTTCTCCCCACACTTCCTGCTCGCTTCGCATAGATGTGACCGGCCTGTAGGACACATCTCACAGACCTTCCGATCAAGCTGCTCCCGCCAAAGCTCGATGGGGTTTAGATGAGGCGACCGTGCTGCCCAGTCCTTTGGAGACACCCCAGCTGGGCTTCTTCTTCCCCACTTGGTTTTCCCATAACACAGATGAGTGTTTTGGACTGTTGTCCTCCTGCATGATGGTCAAGTGTTGTCCACAGGGGACAGCAAACCCAACCAAGGTTCCGTATTCCTTTCACTCGGTCTCGGTGTCCCACTTAACCAGCACCAAAGCACCATCAACATCTCCTCCACCATATTTGAGAGATGGCGTCATGCACTGTGCTCTTTAGTCTCACCCAGGTTCTCGTCTTTGATCCAAACACCTCAAACTTAGACTCATCCGTCCCCACGACTCTCATCCGATCGCCTAAAGATCAGTCTGTTTTCCCGTTTTAACTTTCTCTTCTCGTTTGCCTGTTTCACGCGGCTTTTTCGCCGAAGCTTGGCCAGCGTCCCTTCACCGTTGCAGATGGAGCTGATGTTTGGCATGAACTGTTCAATGAAGCTGTCAGCTGAGGACCCGTGAGGCGTCTGTTTCTCAATTTAGACACCGATGTATTGGCGCAGTTGTGCATTTGGGACGTCCTCGTCTCTTTCTGTCCTCCACATATCCGGTTCTCTCTCTTCTTGCAGAACAGTTGTGCTCCTTTGTATGAAATCTGCCATTTCTTGCCAACCTCACGCATGGGATGGCCTTCATCTCCCAGAACAACAATAGGCCGATGTGCTTCTGGGGAAGCTGCTGCTTCTTAAAATAGATGACACTTCTTCAGCAGCGGTTTTCACACTTTGTTAAATGCACATAAATGCGATTAAACGCGGATCAGGAAAGACCGTGTGGTCAGTCGGCTGCAGTAACAGAGGAATTTGCAACCCTGCGTGAAGGTTGAATTATTAAACAACATCATCGTAATTTGTACCAACATTAATGTCTTTTCTTAAAGTTGTTGCTAAATTTAATGAAATCTCGGCGAGTAAACGTTTCAGATTATTTTAAAAGCACGAATATTCTTTTTGGTTTCCAAACTTTTGAACTGTGTGTGTGTTCATAGAGCTCCTCTTTCTTCGCACTGAACTCTATTGTTCTCACTGCTAGCAAAGTTCCCTGGTGAAAGCAGCCAAGGAAGTCAGCTGAGTGTAAAGAGATTTTTAATGGTTCACCTTCAAAGCGCAGTGACTGACAGCAGACAGCAGTGAAATGTGGTGAAATTCCACAGAAGGCCTCATGGTCCACGATGAAGCAGTCTGAGTTTGAAAGAGAGGGGTTAAAACTTTAAATGTGAGAATTTCAAAACTAATGAAGAGGGGGTTGACAGAGATTTAGCAAAGTACCTTTTTTCATACAAGTAAAAGACATCAATGTGAGCCACTGTGAAAAGTAAAAGTCCTCCATGAATGGAATTAGGTGGCGACTACAGAGTCAATTTTACTCCTTACCCCCCTGCGCACTGGGTGTGGGCTCCATTTTGTACCGGTGGTTCCCGTAATGGATGTGTGCATTTTCTAGGGGCCTCTGGTTTCCTGCCGCTGCTGCATCAGTGGCCTTGAGCAAGGCAGCCCCCCTAAAAGTTACCCTCCTGCATAAACGGGGAAATTAGCCTCGGAAACAAGTTAACATCTTAGATTTCTTTGAAGAAAACTGTCAGCTAAGTGAATTAATAATAAAAACTGATGTTCATAACTCACTTTTGCAGAAGAAAGTAGAGATGCAAATCCCTTCAAAAGGCGACTGATGCAATACGTTGCTGCAAAAAGAAAGAAATAATAAAAGGGCGCTCGCAAGCGGCAGCGCGCGTTCTTAAGTGCGTGCCGTATCTCGGGCCCAAATTTCACTCTCGGGCTAAACCGTATGACTGTTAAATGCGACAAGGAGATGTAATTTGTTTCTATCACAGCTGGAAGTGTTTTGTTGTCCAAGATGTGACATTTACCATAAGAGGTGTGTGTGTGTGTGTGTGTGTGTGTGTGTGTGTTTTACTTCTTCGTATGAAGGTAAACTTTCCTACAGTCATGGGCATCTCATGAAGTTCACAGTAAATGCAGCACTACTGTTTTTTGCAGTACCGATCCACTTCCCATAATGTGTATTGTATATAGTGTTTATATACAGTATGTGTGTATACAGATATGCATCATTTAAAGACAGGGATGTGTTCTGAGAAATGCATTGTGAACATCAAAGATGTACATTCACTGCAGAATGTCCATTTTGACTTGTATTATTATTATTATTATTATTATTATTATTGTATATGGTATTGCCTTTTGCTCCTGGGCCACAAACCTGTACTGCATGTTACAGCAGATGCAGTAAAAACAAGATGTATACGGCTGCTGCCAGCATAACAATCTCTGATAAAAAGTACAGTATAGTAAATACATAAACCAGTAACAAAGTTGTTTATCATCAAATATTATGTGGTGCATATAATCTTATGCGACCAAGATTGTTATGCAGTGCATACCCGTATATGCATGCCAGTGTACAGTATACTGTAGTGTTGGATGCTGTGTGTCAGCGCCCCTAGTGGTAGGTGTTGGTATTGTGTGTGTGTGTGTGTGTGTGTGTGTGTGTGTGTGTGTGTGTGTGTGTGTGTATAGCTAATTTTTCTTGTCACATTGTTGGGGTTCACATGGTTCCAATGTTTTGTGAGAGGCTGTAGGTGCTTAATCGGCGTTAGGGTGGAGGCTAAGAGAGCAGTGCTTGCATTGGCCCCACCTGGTTGTTACCTTTTGCTGCTGCCCAGTGTTAATAAAGGCTGTGTTATGGAGACCAGCGCAGGGTTCCCCTTCCCTCCAGCCAAACCCAGACCGGTGCTCGCTGCAGTGCGAATTGCTTGCACACACTGTGTGAATGTCCTTTGAATGCATTTTGTAGATTTAGAATTCTGCCGGGTCATGAAGAATTTCCGTTCCATTAACAATTCCATGCAAAAATCCAACATGAGCTCCCTGTGCACGATTTAATCCATTATTGACCCTGAAACAAAATGAGTGTTTCTCTTAATTCATTATCTGAAAACTTGATAAATTGTGACTTAATTAGGTAATTCTTTGGCAAGGACTTTTCTGTGTCAGCTTTCAGGATGCCAACCATTAAACCCAGTGGCATAATAAAACAATACGCATTCTGTATAAAACAGACATTAAAAATTCTTTTTTCTGCCATTTTCCCCTGTGGGTAGTAACTTGGCTCAGACTTGGGCCTCCTCTCCTGCCGGAGGTCTGGAAGTTTGAGGTACAGCGCAGCACTTTTGCTGTTCACAGGACTTTGCTCTTCTGGACTGAGACCCATGTTGTCATTCCTGGGATCTGAGCCCTCTTCCAGCTTAGGGGTCACGACCCCAAGTGCTCACCTCACCAGTGGGACCACCTTGGCTGTCACCATCCACATTCCCTCCGGCTCCTCATGTTCCTTCTTCCTGAAGTTTCTACCACTTGGATTCACCACATCTTCCACCACTGCTCTTTTCTCCTCCTTATTTATGACCACTGTGTCTAGTTGTTCAGCCACAACCTGTTTATCTGCTGAAGGTGGAAGTATTACAGGATCTCAGCTCTGTTGTTCTCCACCAGGCTCTGTGAAACCTCCTGTTTAGATTCGAGGGGGCCAGGTCATATTCCTTGCAGATGTTTTGGGGGCATCTGCACAGTTTGCACCAGGGCTTCTGCCTGATATGATCCCTCTGTTTCTAGCAACCTGGTGCTGAGCGCTTGTTGTTCTGCCCCCAGGATTGGTGCCTCAGTACCATCCTTCAGTCCTGCCTTTTCCAGCCAGTGGTGGGATCTGCTCATGTGGGCCACCTCTGCTCTCTGAGGGTAGCGCGTTCCACGGAGCGTCTCATCCTGCCGCCTCCCCTCCTTCACTTCTCTGCTATCTACATCCCCTGACAGCTCATGTTTAGAGGCCGCTGCGTGGATGGACTCGTGGAGGTTTCGCATCGCGCAGCTGTGCCGCTTTCCAGGTCCCCTCCCCACTTCCTTCCAGCTGGGTTACAGTCTCTGAGTGCTGGATTTTGGGTGAAAGGCTCCGTGCATTTTAAGGAGTCTTCGAGTCTCGATGGCTGCAGCTTCCATTTGCTCTCTTGGCTGAGGTATTTTGGCTCATGCGTGTCTGATGACTGTAACTGCAGGTTAATTTCAAACAAAAAGCAGCCAGCAGAGAATGAACAAAACAAATGATGTAAAAGGAACTGTGCCGCACCTCAACATTGGAAGTGACTAAATCCATAAGCTGGCTGGACTTTTCGTAATCATTCAGGGCTTGTAAGGGCCACCCTGTGATGAAGTGGCGTCCCGGTCACAGGTTGTTTTACAGCCTAATGCCTGCGATCTCCCGATAGGCTCTGGACCGCCGAGACCCTGACCAGGGTAAAGCAAGTGATCGTAATGGATGGATGGATATGCAGTGTGTATGATGCATTGATAAAAAGTTGTTTTGCTGTGCTTTTCTGTGCCGATCTTCTGTACCTCCAGGAGCGAATGAATGAATTAATAAATGCAGCGCAGAGATGTTCACATTGAAAAAAGTAATTTGGCTCTTTAGCTGTGAGCTGTTCATGAAAATCATCTGCAGTCCATAATGCTGACATACTGTATGCACTTTATTCATTCATGCTTGGTCCCAAACAGTATGTGGCACTGAAGCACGAGTACAGGAAGGGAAGCTGCTCAGCTCAGCTCACCTCTTCCATCTTCTCCACTTCTGTTTTTCATAAATTATATATGAAGCCCCTGCTCTTTGGGCTTTGCTTTCCATCTCCCATATTACCGTGTTACTAAGACAGACACTGGCAGGGGCAGCATCAGGAAGACCCAGTTGGTGCTCAGATCCATGCCTGGAATTTGTTACCATTTGTTTAATAACTAATGGCATTTACAGAGGCATTACAGTGTGAAGCAAACTGGCTGTTCGAATAAGCTTGATTATCAGCCAAGTTAAATGTGTGGGATTCTTTTCATCAAAATGAAAAATATGCTGGGGCTTTGAGTGGTGAACTTACAAGGCTGCAGTCTGACAGCAGCAATGAATGTGCAGTCGGCCTTTCCAAGTTTCTACACGGGGCAAAATCATGTAAACACAAATAAGAAGACTTTTTGTTTCTGTAATTGGTGTAGGCCTGGTGTTTCACACTGCTAAGTCACGTATTTTCTGCTGGCAAAGTGCATGTGTTATGAGAATTTGCTATGTGGTTCAGTCTACATTTCACCCCTTTTGAAATGCAGTTTTTGAATAGGTATTTACTTACCTACCTACATACCCAGCCACTGGACAGTCAGCATCACACGTGGTGAAGGACATCAAGCACAACAGTACCACCAGCCCATTTGGAGCACCTTTCACCGAAACTCAAAACTGAAAGGCCCATTATTATTATTATTATTATTATTATTATTATTATTATTACTACTACGTTTGTATGTAGTACACAGTTGTACATACAGTAGTTGCATATCAGCCGGCACTGTTTGGCTGTTGCTGAGTCCCCCACTACCCTGCATGTTTAGAGGGCATTGGCCGGCATGTTAATGTGTTCTGTGACTTCCTCAGTTCAAGATGTGGTTTAAGTCAGCTGTTACAAGGCAGTGAAAATTTTACCTGCGCTGGTCTCGTGTCCCAATCAGGGTGTAGTTTTTAATACAGTCGTCCTTTGTTTTCCAATTGTGATTTATTCCTGGAAACAAAACGTGAACCGAAATACTGGATGTCGAAAACCCATTTTACTTTATTTTATTATGCTTTAAATAATAACACATTTCCAACCCATCCCAAAATGCCTAAACATTTTCTCAAAATGTCACCACAACAGTGAAACTCCTGTACGACGCTTTATTTCTTTTTGATATAAAAGTTTGCGTACGCGTGTGTGACGAAAAAATCCGTCAGCATCACGTACGTTCACTCTGCCTGTGACATCACGACTTCCATTTCTCCAAGCCTTGGAGCATTTTACGTTTTCGAAATAGTAAGTCACCTTTTCGGGGTTTAATGAACCTGACTACGCAAAAACCTCACCTAAGGTAAACAGTACCTACTGTACGTGCCAAATTTCAAGTTTGTGGCTTTAAAGTCAAAACTGCGCATAGAGGACAAACGGAGATTGAGCTTTAATTGTAAGGAGATGTGTAGGCAGTACAACAGATTATTTTTGCTGTGTTCATTCTTTACCAAATGCACCAACTTATTGATGTTTGGATGCAGCTTTATGAAAATCTTTTTTTTATGAAGTGGTGCTCTATCATCAAAGAAGGATAAATTTAAATTTGTATTTAATAATGCATAAACATTATGAACATAAACATAAAAGATGTTCTAAAAGTGTGTCACCAAATGAAGACATTTCCACTTCCAGCTTGGTTATCTTCTGACAATGTGGCAAGGCCAGCTGGAGCAAACTCCAACGTCCTGCGTGAGCAGTATGAACAACATCTTACACCAACTAAAAAGAACCGTTTGACAGTTTATTATGGTAACACTTAATACTGCCATCTCTATGACACATGGCTAAAAATTTGGAAAGTCATATATCAGTGGTGACAAAGAAGATATAACTTTATTTTTATTGTGCTGGTTGAATTATGTACAATTATGTGAAAATGGGCAGCAGATAAATTTCATGTTAAATTTGGCCACTGTCAGTTTGAGAGTTTGTTCAGATTTATGTGCAGTGACTTGTGTTGTTCTTTGACTTCATTTTCTTAACTCACCCATGTGCCATGTACACTCACCGGCCACTTTATTAGGTACACATGTTCAACTGCCTTTTAACGCAAATATCTAATCAGCCAATCACATGGCAGCAACTTCATGCACGTAGGCATGTAGACATTGTCAAGACGACCTGCTGAAGTTCAGACCAAGCATCGGAATGGGGAAGAAAGGTGATTTAAGTGACTTTAAATGTGGCATGGTTGGTGGTGCCAGACGGGCTGGTCTGAGTATTTCAGAAACTGCTGATTTGCTGGGATTTTCACGCACAACCATCTCTAGGGTTTACAGAGAATGGTCCGAAAAAGGAAAAATATCCAGCGAGCGGCAGTTCTGTGGGCAAAAATGCCTTGTTGATGCCAGAGGTCATAGGACAATGGCCAGACTGGTTCAAGCTGATAGAAAGGCAACAGTAACTCAAATAACCACTCGTTACAACCTAGGTACGCAGAAGACCATCTCTAAATTCACAACATGTCGAACCTTGAAGCAGATGGGCTACAGCAGCAGGAGACCACACCGGGAGCCACTCCTGTCAGCTAAGAACAGGCAACTGAGGCTGCAATTTGCACGGGCTCACCAAAATTGGACAATAGAAGATTGGAAAAACTTGGAAAAACGGCCTGATGAGTCTCAATTTCTGCTGCAGCATTCGGATGGTAGGGTCAGAATTTGGCGTCCACAACATGAAAGCATGGATCCATCCTGCCTTGTATCAACGGTTCAGGCTGGTAGTGGTGGGGGATATTTTTTTGGCACACTTTGGGCCCCTTAGTACCAATTGAGCATCATTTAAATGCCACAGCCTACCCGAGTATTGTTGCTGACCATGTCCATCCCTTTATGACCCCAGTGTACCCATCTTCTGATGGCTACTTCCAGTAGTTCAAACTGGTTTCTTGAACATGACAATGAGTTCACTGTACTCGAATGTGCTCCACAGTCACCAGATCTCAATCCAGTAGAGCACCTTTGGGATGTGGTGGAATGGGAGATTCGCATCATGGATGTGCAGCCGACAAATCTGCAGCAACTGCATGGTCAATATGGACCAAAATCCCTGAGGAATGTTTTCAGCACCTTGTTGAATCTATGCCACGAAGAATTATGGCAGTTCTGAAGGCAAAAGGAGGTTCAACGCGGTACTAGCAAGGTGTACCTAATAAAGTGGCCAGGGAGTGTATGTATTTTTAATATATACTATTTCCTTTTCTACCGAGTTTCAGTTTGACAGCTGTTTACCTCCTCAGCCCAGACAGCAGTAAAACAGACTTTGCTGTGCTCTTCCAACTTGCTTTATTTTAGTGCCACGCCAAAAATGGCCAACACACACTCCTCTGGAATGCACACGTTTCCCACAATGCCCCACTCCCTTAAAGCAGCACTTCCGCATCAAGTTTCCGACTGACTGATGATATGTTGCCGTTTTCCAGGAACGCTTTACGCACGTAAGCCGGCGGGATGCAGGTTTTTATCGCCTTAAAAAGTTCTGCCCCGTGAGCTGAGCGGGGATGAGCATCCTCATGTTTCTCTAAAAGTGGCTCTAAAAAAGGAGCACTTGTTTTGCGGTGTGGTCTATTGATGTATCTGGTTTCTGTAAACAAGTGTAGATGTATGACTTCTACATGATGGCAGAAGGAGACAGATTACCTTACAGGAGAACGTATGATTGAACTTACCGTGACAGTCGATCTATCGCGCTCCGAGTTGTTCTCCATCCTTAAGCTTTCTTCTGGGTCTTCTGTGTATTTTGAGCTCCGCAGAAGGCGATACATTATCTGGACCACATCTATAGTGTAGTGTCACTGGAAGCAAATGGAGTATTGCTGCACCCATTAAGGATGGTAGAATAAAGTGAACTTCATGCTTTGATACAGTGCAAGACGATGGTATTACAATATTATTTTTGTCATGGCGCAGTCATAAATGATATTTCAGGACATTCAATAAGCATTCGTTTTATTAAAATTACTATTTAATCATGATGTGCTACTCCTCTTTAAGGCATGTTCATCCGTGGAATTTAATTTTTTCTGAAAAAGTTCAAAATATGACATCACGGTTATGCAGCAAGTACAAGTGCTGCTTCACGCACCTGGGCGGTTCAGGCATGGGTCCGAATCCAGCGCGGTCTGTGTGGAGTCTGCTTGTTCTCCTGATGTGTCTGCGGATTCTTCCGGATGCTCTGGTTGCACCCACAGTCCAAAGTCATGTTTCAGGCTAACTGGTCCATGTTGTGTGAATGTGTGAGCAACTGCGCACATGTATCTACCTTGCAAAGGGATGGTCTCCCACCCAGGTTGCCCCCCCCCCGGGGTGTACCTCCCTTGTCTGCTGCTACAACCCTGACCAGGATGAGCAGTTGAGGATAATGAATGGGTGTTAAAAAGTAAAAAAGGGGGGGGGGGGGGAGGGTAAAAGTTTTCACACCGGTAACAGCAAACCAAGAAAAGCTGCAATTTACCAGTGTGATTTCGTCTGTTTTTCCATCCATCAATCAGCCGGTCAGGCACAGAACTGTTGTTACCTTTCGTGCTCATGCCCAAAACGGGGCATCTGGGTTTTCTAAGACAAAGCCAACAGGACACAGCCAGTGACAGAAGGGTCCGACAGCAGGGCACACTGCCAACCATCAGTGCGCCACGGGGTCTCCCTGCTAACTAACCCGCTAATCCTCGGCGTCGTTCCGAGATCATTACAGCGAGAGGGGACGGTCACACACCGGCGAGCCTCGATCCCAAAGTGCGTATCCGCTTGCCACAACCCAAACCTGAAGGATTAGCAAATTATTTAAATGACAGCGGGTGCACAGCAATGGGGGAAATGGACCCGTGTGGATGAACTGTAAATTGTGCTGAACTAAATCATTTGAATTAGCGCAGTATAATGTATTAACTTTGACTGCTGTTCTATCGAAAGGAGGATGTGTAGGTTCGGGAGTATTTTGTGTAAGTTTTGAAATATCCTCTATTTATTTTGACAAAATTTATAAACCGGTGCTCACAAGGCAGGAGTCCTTAGAGACAGCTTGTCTGAGACGCAGACCCTTTACCCCCTTGGAGGAGCAGGTACAAACCTAAGGCCTTTGTGGATTTTTGTTCAAACGCTCACAGAGTAAATGGCGGTGAATATACAGCACTAATGGCCGCCGTGAATCTCATTTGGGATGCTGGTCTAAAGAGACAAAGGCAGCAGCTCTAGTCCATGACCTCAGGAAGGAAAATCTAGGAAAGCAATTAAAGATCTTGTAGAGAGAAGGAAAAAAGTTTGTGCAGAACTCATCTCAAGTTCAGTTCTAAAGCTGATTGTCTCATTCTCTCCATTCGACTACCTTAATAATCATATAGCTGCTTGGCAAGATAATCTGCTGTACAGCAGCCATAAGAAATTAAAAAGCAGGGCTCATCGGCGCCCTGTGGCCAGCACGTTCCTTTGGCTTGTTTTGGATTTTTAATGGTATCGGTCTGGTCTTTGTGTAGATATTGTGGATACACTGTTTGCAAATTATAATTTCAGCGAAGCGATACGGCAGAAGCACTGACTGTAGAAATTAATAGAGTTTGAATGGACGATCGCTGTGAGGTTTAACTAAAGTCATTTCCACCCAACTGCTATGAAAAGGAGCGGTTTTCTCTTCTTCATTTGTGTTATTTATCCCCGGTAGTAGTAGTGGGGGGAAAAAAGAGAACGTAGACGCGCATCCTTCAGCCGAGGGAGACCGACAGCCGCTTTCTCTCGGGGAGGTGGAGGCGGATCCTGGGTTTTGCGCTCCTCTATTGATCGGCGCAATCGTTTTGCCCCCTCGGCCGCTGTGTAGAGCCACTGTGCCCTTGGATAAATGGCCATGGAGAGCGGCCGCATGTGCAGCTTTGGCTGCCGCCACTATCTCTTCAGAGCAGTGAAAAAGCTTCCACTTATTTTCCAGAAATGTAATTTATGTGCTGCTTGTTCTCTGTTGTCTGCATTTCTCAGATCCTATATCTGCAAATTCCCTCGCTGCAATCATTCAGATCACATGAATTAGTTTCCTAGCGCTGGCAAAATGTGTTCCCTCTTCTGATATGTTTGAATCTAATGAGTTTTCCGGCCGCTGTAGCTTACCAAACAGCAACTTTAAGAAAGGGGCTGAGTCAGTGATTGAAGGTTTTAAGACCTAATGCTTCACTCCTGCTATTCGCAGCACATTAGATCACTCCGTTTCCAAGGGAACTGTAGGATGCAAAAGGTTATTCTTCGGATCTGTCACATTTCCACTTGTATTGCCTCGTACAGTAAATGAATAAAGTTAAAGGTTCCGGTTCTGCAGACCACGTGTCTACGGTAACCTTCTGTGCGTAGGAGACTTGTTTTGAGGATGCTTTTGCAAAATCAAGGAATGTCATTCCATCGGTGTGTTACATGCATGCACATTAGTTTTGTAGCAGCTACGGAAAATGTTTCAGGTTTAAATTTACCACGGACCTTGTATATTTATGCTGTATTTGTCCGGCTGTTTAAATGAATGATTCCATAATCTACGCATAAAAAGAGGAAGAGGGAGGTCAGACTTCACAAGTTCAGTTCAGAATGTGAGACTCATCTGCTGGAAGGAAAACAACCTGCGGTAACACTGACGTTTGGTAAGAAGCGGGAAGCTGGCCTTCATTTGGTGTTCAGGCTATGATAACTACTTGCTGCTTAATGCTTAAAAATATGATCTTCATACGCTCTGGCACGCTTAAACACATCGCATTTCATGGCAGGTTTCAGATTTTAGGTTAGCACTGGTGCTGTAGTGCTCATCAAAATCCCATGACAGCAGTTCTCCGATTTACAAAAGTAATTTGTTCCTGAAAGCGGTCGGTGTGCTGAAATTTTGGAAGGCGAAAGCCTATTTCCTGTTGCTCTAAATAGGAAAAATAATAGTCTGTTTCCTGAACATCCAAAAATCCAAATCAGTTTTCACAAATATCCCTAAAAACACCTTCCCCCGTGCGGAGGTACGCTTGCACTTGCAAGTACTGCTTGTGCACCCTCCACGACGCACCTCACCGCTGTCACGCACAAACGGCATCTGTGGTGCCCGGGTCCCCCTGAAAATTCCCGGTCGTGCCGTTTTCCCAGCCACCCTACGTACACTGCATGTGCACCCCCTCCTCACATCTCGCCGATGCCATATGTATGTTGCACTGCATATGTACCTCCCTCACCAACAGCACACATACAGACCGTTCTTGTGGCGCCCACTTCCCCTGACAACCCTTGACAGACCCTGACACCTGTACTCAAATAACCCATCTGTTCACAGTAGGGATGTCATATCTGCCCGGAGACGCAAGCGAAAGACACGGAGGACCACAGACTCCGCATTCCCCGCTGCAGCTCAGATTCCCTTCTCCCAGGTCCCTCACTGCACAGATTTAAATTAAAGTCAGCATCTCTGTCTCCTCTTGTCCCGCAAACCACCACATGTATGTTGTGTCTGTGAGGGGCATGTGCGGAGAACCACAGAGAACATTACACACCATTCAGGCAGCAGTGCTGTGTATGAGCTGAAGAGGGCAGATGGTTGGGGCAGGAATGCCCACCAGGTCAGAGTGAGCAGGTGAGCTTAGAGAGAGAAAGATCCTGAGTCGTGAGTCCAGCAGAATAGCGCATACACACCTGGTTTGGAAGGAGTACCCATAGGAACTGGGAACAGTGATCTGGAATGACCTGGGTTGTATAATCTAGTTGCTTGCAACTGAGAGACCCAGGTTCAAATCCCACCCTCAGCTGTTATACCTGTAAGCAAAACACTTGCCCTCAGGTGCTCCAGCTGGGAAAAAACAGTGTTTATAGGTAAATCCCTGTGAGTAGTTTAGTGTGTAAACCTGGCAATATAAGAGTAAGTACTTTTGATTGACAGTTTAATCTTCAAGTTAAAGGGAACCACTGTATACCCCTTGAGGTGCTTCTACCCATTTATCAAGGCTGGGAGTTGTTTGAAATGCTGCTTACTGTGATAACTGCTGGCATTAACACTCAGGGGTCTTCAGCACTAAAGACCTCTTCTGCCTTTACAGTGAATCTCTGTGTTGGCTTTTTAACGCCAAAAGAAGGCTTGCAGAAGGGCCAAGTTTTTATTCAGCATCACTAATGTGTGCAACCCATCTTTGGTTTAATTCGAATCCACATGAAGCTCACACCAATGTGGTCTTTGTACAAAAAAATTGTACAAAAGTCCTGCAAGTGCCGAATCCACTCCATCCAGCTGTCGTGTGGATGATTTCCTTTGGGCTGCCGCACACAGCACAACATCGGCTTAATGAACATCTCTTAGTCTGAGCATCTGCACGGTTCTCAGAACTGCCTGGCAAGTGGCACTGAAGCGCAGCGTTGCTCAATGTTGCTGTTGGACAGTTTAGTTTTCACTTCTGGTAGCTGTGGTTCGGATATATTTTGGACAGGACAGGACAATGACTGGATGACACCGCCTGGGTTGTTCGGGCGAAGCTTCAAATGCGGCTCAGTCTGCGGGCAGTTCGTGTTGTCGTTTTTTAATGTAAATTTCCTCCCAAGTCCAAATACATGGACTTTTGGTGAACCGGTAACTCTTGACTTTTTTCTGGAGAAAAACATATATTTGCTCATTTGGCAGAGATTTAATATAAGTAACTGTTGTTGACGATAACTGCCACCAAGTAGACGTCAACTCATGACGAATGCACGTATAAACTTCCTGCTGAATGTTCTGTCGTCCACGAGTGTCCTTAGGTTTGAAAGCAGTGTGTGTGTGTGTGTGTGTGTGTGTGTGTTGATGGTTCTTTTTGCTGCTGGTCTTCATCTTATTCCTCAACATCAACATTTCTGGCCATTCCTGCACCCCCCCCGCACTTACCCACCCAAGAGAATCCGGGCTTCAAAAGTGTCCAGAATACGATGTCTCATCTTATGGGCTTCCAGCAAAATCCCACGTTTGAGTTGATCCAAGATTTCTTTGATTTCCAGGCCATCCACTCATTATTCGTCTCCTCCAGCATTTCGTCGTGCCCACGTATTTCCTGTCCCGCTTCTTGAAGCCCAGCATTCACATGAATATAGAGTTGCCCAAAAAAAGCTTTGTTCTTGGAGATCTCTTCCACGCCCTGGTCTGACAAGTGCCCGTGTTCTGCTGTGCCGGTTGCCAGGGGCTTTAGTTTCCTTTTTGTTTTAATTGTTGCCCCATTTCTTCTTTCTCAGCTTTGACCTTTTTATCGGATTTCCTCAGTCTCCACTTTGTGTGGGGGTATCATCATCATATTCAATATTGATGCTCCTTCCGCTAATTTCAAACCCACATTTCTCTTCCTGTCCAGCCTCTGTCACACCGTGGCCAGCATACAAATTAAAAAGGTAAAGACGAAGCGTGCAGCTTTTTCCTAATTCCTTGTCAAGTCGAAGCTCCCTGTCTTTGTCGTCTTTGTGTGATTTCTTCTCTGGGAGGATCAGCAAGTTCTCTATCACCGCTCGTATCAGTGCGTTCCACATTTTTACATGCTGACGCAGTGAAATGATTTGTTGTAGTCAGTCAAAATGTCACTTTTTAGCTCCCTTACTTTTTCTTTTCTCTGTTCCATTATCGTGTTGACACCTCTGGTTTCCCCTTTTTTTCTCAAAACCAAATTGTTCTTCAGGGGTTTCTCTTATTTGGCTGTACTCTACCTTGAATGGCCTTGAACATAACATTTCTGACAGAGAAATTATGTTATATTTTTCACACTCCATAAACTAATCGTCTCCAGGCTGTTGGCCACAGTATTGTTTTCCACATTGGTTTGCATAAATTGGTCGCCATCTGGAGAGATTCTGCCAGCGTTGGTTATTTCATGTCGAGTTGGAAGTTTCTTCCCAATTGCTCCAATTTTTAGGAAGACCACCCTCATTCTTCCACCTCTGGTGTCACCCACGTTCATCTTCCGTGCATATGTTCCAGTTAACCGGCATTGTACTCTTTCATGCTTGGTGGCTCTTTGAAGTTCTTGGTTCGGTTTCGCTTTTTCCGCTGTTTTTGCTACGTCGCCACAATTTTGAAAGCCTTCTTTCACATCCATTTAGGCATCTGCTTTTTCGCATTCAGATTTTTTTCTGCTTTCGACATTGATGTTCCTTTGGTTTTTGTTTTAGCTTCTGGTCCTCTGACGATCGCATTCAGCACCTCAGGAGAGTTCTTCTCGTGCTTCTTGGGGTTGTAAGGTGTATTTTTCAGCTCAGGCTGCTTGGAAGGATTTGCTTTCACTTTGGTTTAGTTTGATACATCTGTGGCTCCTGATCTGTGCCCCACTCTGCTTCAGGCTACTTTTCAAGAAAGTGTTTGAAGTAAATGGCTTGTTGGAACTGAAGAAGCTGATCAGTTTTCATCTTGTTCTTGTTTCCAAGCAAATGAGGACCCGCAGTTTCTTCTCCTTTACATTACCTGCGTCGGCACCGTGGTCTCCTATCACCGTACGCATCCTACCTGATGGTTGTAGCTTGAGCACGATCATAAGTCAGTGCCTCGTCTTCTTTGGTTGCTTATTTGGTATTTTGTTATTTCTTGGTAGCCTTTATTTATTTGTCTGTTCAATGTTATGTCTCCTGTGTGTCCAGATGCTCTGTGGTGAATTTTGCTGTGGGGATCAGTAAAGTTCTGCCACTCCCCGCGTTATCCCGTCAGATGGTGACACATGAACTCGAACAACAGTCATGCTGAAAAGCTGTTCATGGAGCACAATAAATATTCATTTGTCCTTCACTGTGCTGCATGCAGTCACTGCATCAGGCAGCTCCTCTCCAACCTTTTCAGTCATTTCTGTACTACTGGATGGAGAGTTCTTCAGATCGAAAAGCATCCAAAAAAGTCAATTTTAATTCACCTGAGCATGAAACTTTGACTTTCACCAAGTTTTCGCATTCTTGACTGGGTTGGGCTGCCCTTGGAACTTCATGCATTTCATGTTTTGATCATAGCAAGTATTTTCTCTGCCATTCTGGGTTTTCTTTTCCTACATCGAAACCTCAGCAAGTGGATGTCCAAGAGTCTATAATCTCAATTTATCCCCAAAATCAGCCGATATTGTACAGATTCTTATGCCGTCTGCCTTTCACCCTGAGAGATCCATCTTACATTTACTGTATGCTTATTCACTTAGAAACTTATAGCTAAATGGATAACAAAAGTGTATTTCACAGCAATGAGCTTTACATGCAGACACACAATTACTGAAGCAGACGCTGTTTGCCTAACACCAGCGCACATTACACAATTCTATAGGCAGGAAATGGTGCAAGATATGAAATTTGAACATGATCTTGATGAACAGTGTGATTCAAATTTATGCAAATATACGTAGGCTGTAGGAGATCAGGAAAGAGGCGAATCCGAAAGACGTGCGTTCTGAGACAGGACAGGTGGAAGGGAGATGGTTGGAAACAGAAAAAGAACAGTGTCTCCTCATTTTAGAAGAGATAGAATCATCCATAAGAGGCAATGACAGGCCAGGGGAGGCAGTTAAGATGGAGAAGAGCAGGAAGCCCCGCAGAACAAGAGAATGACGGGCGAAACCCCCCGGTCAGATGTACCTGACAAAGAGCACTTGAGTCCATTTCAGTGCTGATTCTTCGGTTCCTAGCTGTTCTGGAGAGGAGACCTTGATCTGCTGGTTGACAGTGTCAAATGGAAGAAATGAAGGACAAGACTATGACAAGCTCATGAGGATGCGTTCCCTTGCAGGTTGAGGGCCGGGTTGGGCCCGGCATTTTCTCCATGAAAATTTTGCACATGAAAAATGAAACAAAGAGGGAAGTTGGAGAAGAGTGTTTGTATAGTGGACCTCACCTGATGTATTATTTATATCCAGTGACCCTGGTAAATGGACACTCGTGATTGGTTGATAGGTTTGCCACTGATTTTGACCCCTTGCTGTTGACCTTCTTGGATCTCAGGATGTGTTTAAACATTTCCACCCCAGCTGAAGCGCTGCCTTGCAAGCTTCTGACCTATCAGTCACTCAGAGTCGGTGTGCAAACTGAATCTGGTCTGGTCTGAATCAAGTTTACAGACATCGTCTGCTGTGTTTGCGGCCAGATCGGGGCAAAGAGGCCAAGGAGAATGAGGACTGAGGGAAGGGAGGGTCTGCTCCACAGTACAGCATCTGACACTTAAAGGCGACAGTCACTTTAGCGGTGGCCATTCTACTTCTTACTCGTACTTACATTTACGTGGTTTCCTTAGTCGAGTACAGAAGTGGTTAAACGCAAACTCGGAACGTTGCTTTTAAACGAAATGCTATAAAACAGAGTCTTTATTCATTTAGATTGTAGCACCTCGACATAGTCAAAAAAGCTTAGTTTAGCTACTGTATTTAGAAACACAGCACAATAAGCAACCGGAGCAGCATGGACGAGGAGGACTCAGCTAAAATGTCAATCCTAAGCTAAAGGTGTTGACCGAAACTTAGAAATGTAAAATAGCAGATTCGGAACACGATAAGATGTACAAACCAAACTTCTGTATTCATTACCGGCACTGCTGTATGAACACACGTCTCAGACAGAAACACATGTCATTTGTACTCTTAAATTTGATTTATGTACTTATAATAAAACTCATTGTTTGTGCAAATTTATGACTCCATCGCATTCAGCTGTTCAGCAAAACCGCAGAGTCTAATAAGAAAAATTTGTCTGTCTCGGGGCTCTGGATTCCTCAGGACTGTTCACAGGAGTAATGTCAGCAAGAAATTTTGTTTAGTGCAGTTCACCCCTAACTTTATGTAAGAAACTGAGCCCCGTGAAGAAGAAAGGTGCTTAGAACAAGCATGTGAAGGTGTCGAAAAGGCGTCTGCTGAAAGAATAAACGGAACTGTAATGCAAAAGTCATCTAGTCGGCATTGCATGTTGCGCCGGACAAACCCATCTGGAAATCAGAAGTCGGTAACTTCACACGAAGCGTAAATGTGTGGAAGGCGTTGTGTTAGTTTTAAAAGAAGAGATGTGCATGCGTGCATGCCGATACACCGAAGCTGTAAGCGCGCTCGCTGCAGCCTTTTCTGTCTTTTTCTTCAGGCTGCTAATACAAGAGTTTTCCAAAGCACGAGCACCAACTGTTCAGTTCTACCCTCACGCTCATGGCTCTGCGAGGAGAGACCCTGTATCGATTCCCTTAATGGTCCGCAATGAGGGAAAAGGCTTCTTGCCACCGATAGCAAGGTGTTGTGATTTATGACCACTGCGTGTTTTACAAATTTAATTCTAAAAAGCGGACCTTTTAAACTTCGAATGTTCTGAAATGGTGTTCAGTTTCTTCCCTTTGGGATGATTTCAGATGCGCTTTTCTTAAGTTCCACTGCTGCACTCTTTTCTTTCCCTGACCTAACTGTTTGAATGAATACAACATATTAAATAAAGTTAGTACACATTTCTGTATATCGTTTTTTTGTATGATAAAAAAGGACAACAGAATTTGTACTTTTTTTGTTTCTACAGGCAAAATAATAATTTATCGTGAATGTCGGTGTTAGAAAAAGCCACTACTAGCAGTTTACAGTGGTCAGTTAACCTGGAACGTACGAGTTTGTCTTGGCTGTGGGAAGAAACCTGAGCACCCGGAGGTCCCCCACACACGCGGACTCCACAAAAACTGAGCCGGTTTTTGAATCCAAGCCCAAATAACCCAGGCGTTCTGAGGGGGCAGAGCTGTGTGCTGCATCACCCGTGACCCCAGAAAGTTAGTATTCACTTTTAAAAGAAATTTAAATATGTAAATAATCAGACAGACAAAGCAAAATGTGTTTTGTCAAGTTTACTAATAGACCTGTTTCACATTCATTGGCAATCATCAGATACCTGCGAGTGTTACGGCCCGGGCCAGAGCTGGAGTGTAGCACCGGAATGAGGAGAGAATCGACCGACCAGAAAGAAACCAAAACCTGATTAAAAGTTTAAACGTCTTTCTTTCTGTGTTAATATTATTATTATTATTATTGTTTTTGTTATTATTATTGCAATTTCATAACTAAGCCCTTTCTCCAGGGGCAAACAAAGCCAACAAAACAACCAAAAATTTCTCTCCTTTGGTGTGAACTAAACTACCCTAACAAACAAAAGCAAACAGAGGTACACCGTTGTACCCTGACTCCTTTACCACGGTAAAAACCAGGAGAAAACAGCGCTCAGCCCCTTTTGCAGCTGCTTAATATTTATAGGCATTTATAAGATCAGCAGGTTTGATACCACTGCTTACACTGGTGGTCATTGAGTGCAACAGCATTAAAGATAGACAGTTGACCAACTTTCGCTAATAAATGCACCACACAGCTCTTGCTGGACATGCTGCCTCCCCTGTCATCGCCATTGCCGCCACCTCCTTCTCTCCCTTCTTCTCATTCAGGTGTCTGCACTTCTTAAACGCCTTCCTCACAATTGGTTAACCAATGGCATTCTGCTTCCAATTTACCACTTGTTGATGGAAAACAAAACACCAGCACACACGAATACGGACGGTCCCCGACTTGCAGTGGGGTTATGTTCCGACGAACCCGCTGTAAGTCGAAAACATCTGAAGTTGAAAATGGATTTAATCCATGCAAATTACTGTTACGCCTGTGGCCGCTTCAGCAACGGAACGCAGGCGGTCTCTCCTCCCCCTTCTTCAGACTGAGCACTGATTGGTTGACCGATTAGCGTAGGAACCAATCACGGACCGGATTCAGTTCCTACCGGGACTTCTTGTCAGTGCTCGGTTTCGACTGCGCTGCAACCACCGTCTCGCTAACACCTTGTATTTTGTTTATTTTGAATTGTGGCCTCTTCCGTTCACGTTTACTGCCAAACACTAACGTTTAGCAAAAAAATCAAAATTCAAAACAAAAGTACGGTTTCCACCGAATGCGTATCGCTATCACAATATCGTCGAGTCGAAAAATCATAAGTCAGACCATCGTAACTCGGGGACCGTCTGCACTAAAGGCCAAAGTTGTAAGAGCCCCCTACCAGTGTAAATGGACGCAATACATAAAGCACTGATACGCAAATAAGCATTCTTGGGCCAAGTTTAATAAGTAAATGTTTTCCTTGACTACCTCAGCACTTCTCTACTCTGCTACATTCAATTCTCAAACTTTCTTTAAAAGTTCACTCAAACTTAGCTGGGAGGGGCCTCACCCAAACGCGCCTCCTTGACCCGATCTGATAAATTGGCTCAGCTCACCACGGTTCCTGAATATAACTGCAGTCTTGTTGCACAAACTCTTGTGGATTTCCTCTATCCTGACCAGTGTAAAGCCAGATCACCCGTGGTAAACAAGCTATGTAGTAGCACGGCAGCTGTGCAGTCGCATGTCTCCGGGAAGACAAACATGCGCTAATTCTGTACAAGTGTGACAGACGTACATCATGAGCATGGACATTATTTAGAGCTTTCAGAAGAGCCTCGTATTTGAGCCTCAGTCTGTTTGAGGCCCGTCAGCTGGTTTCATCCTTCGCAGTCTGTGCCCATTACAGGGCGTCTGGCCAGAGCTGGATCAGATCCTCTCGCTGTGCGTCATGTACAAATGCGGGCTCTCACCGCAGCAGAAGGGTGGAAAGGAAGAGTATCGGTTGGACTCGGAGATGATGTCTCACTATGGACTCCGCACTGGGGAGTTTTCACATTTTAATGCATGTCACGCCTTCACCATTTACTTGTTCAGTAACATTGTTTCTGTGTCTGGTGCCCTTCGCCGACACTCATACGAGCCTTCTGCGAACCTCTTATCCTTGCCAGCATTCTTAGGGTCCGTATCCGATCCCGGAATCCCACAGCTCCGGTCCACGGCAGCCTTCGGTGACGCAGACATTGACATGCACACTTGATTTGCATACACGGTCTCCGATGAGGTTGTGGGACGGCTGCGGTCTGACAGGTCGATTGTCTTTGCCTGCCAGTGTAGTAATAATAATAATAACAATAATAATAATAACAATAACAATAATAATAATAATAATAATGGTTTTGCAGTGATTGCTTTTTGCTAATGATGGCCGGAGGTTACTTTAGAACTGTGTGAATCACTTGACTTGACGTGACCTCCAGCGATCTGTCATGGAGTGCAAGATGTGCTTGGGCATCAGGGGAGGCCTGGCACTTGGCAGCCTGCAGCCATAACTCCAAACTGAGGGAATGATGAACTGCATATTGGCAATGAGGAGCAAGGAGCTGAGCTGGAGATGGCGGGAGCAAGAAAAACCATTAAAAAGAGAAAATGTTTCCATTCGAAACAGAAGTAATGATCAGAGTGGGAGCAGTGATGGGAAGATGGATCTGTTGTATCAGTAGCTGGCAGCATCATTGCAGGTCAGGTCTGGGACACTGTGAAGGCAGCACATTATTCACTCAGTGCCATTTTAACTACATTATCATTTCACCACCATCTAGAGTGGAACTCCCATTACTGGCCTGGGGAGACTCAAGTTGTTGCTTTCACCACACAAAAAATGTTTTGTATTTTGTTTGCTAGTGAAATTGTTGCATTTAGAAACATAATGGTTTTGCAGCTACATATTGGAAGGAATTGCTTCCTGTATGCACCTGTCATGAGTTTGGGAAAGGTAGGAATTCAGCACATTATTATATGATGAACAGTCATCAGTATGTAATTTATACAAAATCATATATAAGTGACTGTGACTTTTTTCTTGCAGAATTTCGAACACACCCTCTTTGACCACTTTTTTTTTTTTTTTTTTTTTAGCTACACCTGCCTCGTACACCTAGACCCAGGTCATCTTCTGCAGACAGAAATTCCTTTCCTGCACACCTCTGCCCTTTCTGTTTACCTTCCTGAGTCCAGTCGTACTCCTTTAACCGTTCTTATAAAAGCGGGAGTTTTTACTCTCACATGAGCCTCTGTGAGCCGTTGTTTTTTGTTTTTTTCTCGCTTTCTCATGAGTGTTGCTGTTTGAGATGCTGGAGCTGCCACATCTGCAACAGCCATTATGCCGCTTTCCTGCTTCATGCATCACACCCATCCTAATGCATTTCTTATCAGCGTTTCGCTTCACCGTTTGGAGGAGCTCATTTGCACTGAGCATTAGGTACAAAAAACTGGTGTACCTAACTGGTACCTAATATAGTGTCCACAGCTTTACACACACACACACACACACACACACACATGCAAAAATATAGAATTAAAAAAACCCTTTCTCTCCCTGCTTTCCTGTGTGGATGGTAACTTTGCACAGATTTGGGCCTCCTCCCCTCCCCTCCTATATTCAGGCCATATTCCTTGCAGATGTTCTTGTGCCTGATCCCTGCCACTTGGTTGTGCCCCTCAGTATCTGCTGTCGCTCCTGCATTCTGCAGCCACTACTTGGTGCTGGATTATCTCAGGGAGTTTTGTAAGGTCTGCACCTGTGCTTCTGCCTGATTTGGTCCCTCTGTTTCTAGCAACCTGGTGCTGAGCGCTTGTTGTTCTGCCCCCAGGATTGGTGCCTCAGTACCATCCTTCAGTCCTGCCTTTTCCAGCCAGTGGTGGGATCTGCTCATGTGGGCCACCTCTGCTCTCTGAGGGTAGCGCGTTCCACGGAGCATCTCATCCTGCCGCCTCCCCTCCTTCACTTCTCTGCTATCTACATCCCCTGACAGCTCATGTTTAGAGGCCGCTGCGTGGATGGACTCGTGGAGGTTTCGCATCGCGCAGCTGTGCCGCTTTCCAGGTCCCCTCCCCACTTCCTTCCAGCTGGGTTACAGTCTCTGAGTGCTGGATTTTGGGTGAAAGGCTCCGTGCATTTTAAGGAGTCTTCGAGTCTCGATGGCTGCAGCTTCCATTTGCTCTCTTGGCCGAGGTACTTTGGCTGTCTGATGACTGGCAGGGCATAGCTGTTGATACCTCTGCTCCTGTTCTTTTCAGTCAACTGCCTCTTTAGGACCTGCCTTACCGTGTGGAGGTATTTGGATGCCGTTGCCTTCCTCATTTGTGCCTCATGGCTCCCCTGTGGTGACTGGAAGATCCCCGGGTTCTTGTAGCTGTCCTGCACATCTGTTCTGTGGCCTTGAGGCAGTTTAAGCCCCTCTGTCTTTATCACTTTCCCTCTTCTTATTATCATTCTGCTGCTCTTCTCCACTCTGCAAAACATCCCAGCATCCTCACTGTAGATCCTGGTCAGGTGGATCAAGGAGTCGATGTCTTTCAGGCTCGGCATCCAGCTTGATGCCATCCAGCGTACAGGAGGTGGCTGATGCTATCTCCACTCTTGATCCTGTAACTCTGAGCACTCTTAGTTATGATCCAGCTTGGGGGGTTCAGGCCTCTGCAGAGCAGTAGTGGGAATTGTACTGTATAAATAGCAAACTCCTATGTATACAATTACGGAAGGAATAAAGCATTGTGATAGTCATAGCTCTGGAGATTTAAATAATTATTTAATATTTAATTTTACGACGGTTCTGAAATCAGTTATATCCAGTTTAATAAAAATATTTTGCACTGCCTTTCCTTAGTCTTCACACATAAATATATTCAAAATTATTGATTTTTCTTGTACTGAGCAAGGATTACATCACATACTTTTCCTCGGATGAAGACAACAAGATGTGCCACTCATTTGACAGTAAAAGTTTTGCAGTTTATATTATTTTATCCTAAAATAGAATAATATGTATACGTAAGTGCATTCCCTGAAAACTGCCTGCAAGTCTATCAAAAACAATAAAAATCTTCATTACACTAAATCTTTAAAGAGTAAACATAGCGTTAAATAATCCTGAAACATACATGAGTCTCTTGCTCCAGATTGCTTCAGCTTCCAGTTCCAATTTCTCTTTTATTCATTTTATATTTACTCTAAAAATGTCCCATTACCTCAAAGTGCAGACTGCAGTTGCAGAAAAACATTTTGGTAAAGTGAACTGATTTGCACAGTAAAATGTAGGAAACATTTCGAAGTGAAGCTCATTTTGCATTGTTTGCCGGTAGTGACGTCGCTTTACTCTCCATTCTAACAGACGGGTTGTCGGATGCCGAACTGTGAAATGGGAAAAGGCAAAATGAACGTGATCCACCCAAGTGGCTGCTTTTTCTTAGAATTTTCACTCAATTTACTGATGTGTACATTGGCACTTGGAGTTTGTCCTTCCACATCCCTGACACATTTTGGCTTCAAATTTCAAGGGGCGGAAGTGTCTGGAAATGGGAGAGTTGTGCTCGGACAAGCGGAAATTCGACATTTAGTGCCACAGGAATCACAGCTCTCGCTTGACAGTGCGCATTCCTGCGGGCTGCTGTGTTCCGCGTATCGGCGTGTTACATGCAGTATTGAACAATGAAAATTCGGTGGCACGTGTTTGGCATCTGCGGAAGAACGATGAAAAGAAACAACCGATGAAACCATTGCAGTTTAGACTAAAATTATGCAGCACACTCTGGGGTTTGGCCGAAACTGTTTAGGCTTCTGCCTCTTCTGGCCGTGAAGGCCCTTAAAAAAGGTGTGAAAGGGTGAGGCACAGCAGCAGAGCAGGCCAATGAGGATTAAGAAGAGAAGGAAAATGACTGCCTTATAACAGGGTAACAAGCTCTATTGAATCAAATATAAAGCAATTCTTTGATAGAATTATGGCTCTACACAGCTAATATAACGCTGGAATATTAGACACCGGTGATGTACAGTTTATGAAGTTGTCGGTGTCAGATATCTGCAACATTTAATTCTGTGCGGCCATAACGTGCAGTTCGGCTTTTTAAACCTTAGGCTGGGGATAAAATTGCTTTATCGGCTACGCATTAGAAAAGGTTTTAATATAGCCGAGGTTTTCGTGGCATCCTGATGTTTTTTTCCACCTTTCTTCAAAGTTGTGAATATTATCACCAAAATACAAATGCTACTTTTGTTTTGGAGTTTCCGCAATAAATTTGTGCATTTATAGCTTTTAAAAGTTCCTTTTTCTCAACGTAGATGTGTAACCGGTGCCGGTAGGGGCAGAAATCGGCCGTTTAAGTGGCAAACCGATGAGGTGGCTCAAGCATCTCCTCGTTCTGCTCCCTTAATGTAGCTGCTGTCAGAGCATTGCGAGAAGGACGACTAAATCGTGCCCACGCTTTTACGCTGCCTTCACAGAATTTTTACACATCGCGCATGTACATCATCAGCACAACCCTGAGTGGTGAAGGCGCAAGCAGGAGAGAAACCTGCTGCTCTAACTTTCAGTCGCACTTAAAAACTGCCTTTTCGGTATCGCTCGGCCGAATAAATGGGCCTAGAAAGGTTATTTAAAAAACCACGCGTCAAACTCCAATCTGATTTCTGTTCACACATCATCTGCAAAGGAAAGGCGAAATGCAAAGAGTTCAGCATTTTAAGCACAAGCAGCATCTCTTTTCAGTTCAAGTATTAATAGATGCGTAGCATTAGAATTATATTGATACTATAGTTTATATTTTTTATATTTTGCTCTAAAATATTTCTAGATTTTGTTTTGACGCTGTGCTTTCATTGTCAGTAACAACTTGACCAGCGAAGGGGTAGTCAGGCTTTAAAACGTGGTTTCGACCTCAGTTGAAGGGACCGTTTATTCCACCGGGTGGGATCCTGCACTTTGATGTTCTTTCTTTTCTTTTTGTTTGTTTGTTGAGTTGTCGTATCAGTTTGCTCAACCGCGTTGCACTGGGACCGAATTTTTCCTTTTATAAAGCTGCCACTGGCTGAAATAAGGGGAGAGTAAAGATGGCTGGAATTCTTATATTAAAACCTTTTTTCACTGTTGAGGAAGTACAGGTACATCCTGAGATATGAGTTTTTGCGAATACAAGTGAATTTATTTAACCGCCTTTATCAAATTGCAACCAAATATGAGGCTGATTTTTCTTGTTTACGAGCGGCGGGAGCCAAGTGTGAGGGAATTTTCCCATTTATTCATTTTAGCAGCGCAGCCAAAATGGGCGACAGACGCTCGCTCGCCGTTGCGCCCCACTCTCTTAAAACAATACTTTCGTATTACGTCCCCGCATTTGGAGATTTCACCTTCTGTGCCCACTTCCAGGAACACAACACATTGCACGAGTTGGGGAGCAGAGGTACATTTTTTCAGTTTCTTAGTCGGCGCTTTTTGAATCCTTGTTGTAGAAGAGATGAGTGTAAGGTGGGGGGGCTGGTTATTTGCCACTTGGCTTAAAAGAAAAGAATGAACAATATTTTACATTTAGATGCACCACATAAAGTTGTGCCGCTTAATGAAATTAAAGAGCAAATGCAAACTTTCGGTTGTGTTGCCGACATCGTATGCACGTGCTGGGCATAGGGACAAATATTGTACATGCAGGTGTGTGTGTGTGTGTGTGTGTGTGTGTAGGAGCAGCATCCGGCGGGCTGGCACACTGCGTTATACGGCTCTTTGGGAACGTTTGCATGTATTTTTACTTGGCTTTTCTCCGACGCAGACTCTTCTGGTGAAGTTTCTGCTCAAGTGATTGACGCTGCAGCGCAAACCCTCTCCAGAGCCCTACCCTGCTCTCTAGCTTGAAGGACAGCAGTTCCCAGTTCTTCAAAATTTTCATGAGGAACAGCAGATGTAAGACAGACGTAAGGTGATTAGAATGAAGTGTTTCGGTTAAAGTGGCTCTGCGTGGCGAATACATAGCGAGGCTTCCAGCGACTCCATAGTAACCTAAGACCATCGGTATCGGTAACTGCTGACTCCCGGTCAGAATCACGGTGGTCTGGAGCCTTCTTCACAATCATAGGGTAGCCCATCATAGGATGGACACACACACAGAGACACACATGCAGATACACTCAAACAGGCAGTTCAGAGTGACGTATTAATCCAATGCAATGTCTTTGGACTGTGGAAGGAAACCCACACAGAACATGCAAGCTACATGCAGACTGAGCGGGGTTCAAACCTAACCCGTCCAGGCGCTACTTCCTGTGCCACCGTGTCGCTCCCAAGACGTTCATTTTAAACGGATGTCGGTGTCGACACATTTACACTTTTTGGTAGCTTTGGAGCATATTGCTTTCTGTCAGATGGCTTGAATGCTTTGTCCCGTTTTGAAGGTCGTGTTTGTGATTTTCCGACTAAATTGAATTAAACGTTTATTCTCCTTTTATCGAAAAGGCGATGAACAGTGTTTTCCAAATCCACTTCATCCTTTTTAGGATTGTAATAGCTGTCGCCTTGCTGGGCTCCTGTAGGTGTGCGGTGTGCAGCAGATGCACAGAAACATCAAAACGGGTTTGAGTCGCCCGCCCGGTGGCCTCGCGGTGTGTCAGTGCATTCGGTGCTGCCGTCGCTCCGTCAGTCCTCAGGTTGTCCCAGGTGTTCCTCAAAAGGATGCAGCACTTTTTCATGCAGTACATTTTCATGTGTACATTTTGTGATCTGCACGTTCAGTTATTCCTTCAGGATATGTATATGGAGCAGCATTTGTGTACTGCAAGTAAAAATTCCATTTTATGCTGTTTCTTCACTTATAAATGGCCTCATCGGTCATTCATTTCGGTTTGGTTTTGAGGTCTTTTTCCTCTCTGAAGTGCTACACGGCGGACCGACTACATCCCCGGACAAAGACAAATGGTCGATCCACATTTATTTAAAAATATGCTCCCTGCAGACCACGTGGGTTTATTTTGCCCGGCATGGTAAATACCGTCAGGAGGAAATGACGACCATCATATCGGCATTTGCGTAAAAGTGTGCTGCTGTGTGTCTGTTCTCCAGACCTACATGGTGCCATTTCCCTAAGCAAAGTGACAGGGGTGTCTAGCACTGTGTGACAGTGTTTTTGTTTCATGCTGGCATGTCTATCTTTGGGACCTGCCCTGTGGTGCCCCCCTGTCGTGAGGCAGATCTGGTGCCAGCAGAGCTGCCAGCCAACAGCTGCACAGCACCGCCGTTGCTGAAAGGAATCCGGGAGCGATGCTGCCGATCCCGTCCGAGCTCTGTTCCTCAGATTTGCTGCAGTGCGAGAGCATCGGCGTTGCTCATTTTTGCAAACGTCCTAAAAGGAGTTCCCGTTCCATGCGTTTTACAGCCCACGGATGATACCGGTCCAGACTAGCAGTCCTAATCCCTCCATTTCTTTCAAACCATTCAAGGAACTTTACACCATGACAGCGGGGAATTTTACAATATTGTACATAACCCGTTTCATTTTTTTTTTTTAGTTATTATTATTATTATTATTTGCACAGATTTCCGCTTTTTCGCGAAGTAGCTTAGCAGCAGGTTGTGAGCCTTAGCATTTGCTGTATTTGCGCAGTAGAAGCCAGCACATTAGGATGTCTATGGTAGCGGTCGCTGTGGAAGGTGAGCTGTTCCGTGAGCTGTACTCGGTGTTGTGAACCAGGGGAGCGGCGTAAATAATTTGCTGAATGTGACTTAAAGCGGCCCTGCGTGACAAATAGGGACTCCATAGCAGCGTAAGACCGTCGATATCGGTACCCACTGAATCCTGGCCGTGATGTAGGTTCTGCTTGCTCTATGTTACCTGCACAGGGAGCATCAATTAGTCCAAATATTACAGTTAAGTGGGAGGAGGACCAAGTGATCCTCACAAGATTAAAACCATTTTTATTTGTTACCATAGTGTCTTTTCTTACTGACCAGTGAGCTTTACTATTCCATTTGGAGGAGCTTTTACAGAGGGACTGCATGCCAGGGGAGCAGGGTTGCTGGCAGCAGTTCTGAGGGAATAGTTCCTATTTATGGCCCAAAAAAAATTTCTCTGCCTCTTGAAAAGCAGTTGAGAAGCAGAAATATGGTAAAAATGAGCATTTAGTTAGCACAGTAGCTACGTGTCAGTCCCTTTTTTAGGCCCAAATTCTGTGAAGCAGGTGCTTTGTCAGTCGCTCTCTGCTTAGGTAAAATGTAAGTAAGTAAGTAAATAAGCTGTGAATTTCTGCGGATGTGGCTTCTTGATTTCCCTTCAGGCCATCATGCATTCTCGTCCTCTTTTCTCTCCTGCAGCGGAGCCTCTGGAGGGGGAAGAGTACCTGGATATATCCGGCATTTTGAGGACCCAGGCTGGCAGATATGAGTGTAAAGCGAGCAACGATGTCGCCAACCCCGATGTTAAATACGTCAACGTTGTCGTCAACTGTAAGTGTCCCCAGTGTAAACACAGTAAATGTCTGCGAGTGTTGGAGTGGTTTGGGGTTCAGCCAAAACTGGGCAAGCTGGTTCACCTGTTATGTTCCACCTAGAAGCTTAAACACATTTTTGCTATGCAGTTGTCACCAAAGCTTTGGCAACAAAGGGGCTCTTCACCTTTTGTCCAGGTGTCGAAGCAGTCTTACGGAAGGCTTTTTAGCAAATATGGCAAAATATGGATGGAAAATCTGCATTTGCCTCATTTTAAGTGGAAAAATGTGCTGTACGTTCTTTAGCATTCTCATGGGAAGTCATTCCTGCTGGAATAGCTGATTAAAAATATCTAACAAAAATATAATTGACACAAAACTGTTTTTTCCCAAACAAAAGCTCCAAAACCTGCAGTCAAATCGTTCCATACACATGCGACTTTATCGGGTTTTTCAATCTGTTTTTTTTTTTCAACAAAATTCTGCATTTACTGTAACAGAGAAGTAAGAATCATAATGTGTGCACAATATTACCTTTCCATCTTTTCTGAATTCACAACAAAATGTCAGAATTGCAGAATGTTTTTATGATAACTTATCCCACATTCTTGTTCTAGGCTATTTCAAATGATCAGTGTTTTATTTTGCATTTTATTTATAGCTCATAATAGTTGTTCTTTAGGTTTCTCATAGCACAGCATACATTTTACATTTTAAACAGCAGAAACGTCCACAGTGCCTCCTGTATTGTTTGCTCCAGTTCTGAGGATTATTTCAACCAAATATTTACAGTAGTTAAACATTATACACAGTTAGATTTGTCATTTTAAGGCTGCATGTTGAAGTCTCGAAGTCAGTGTTCCTGCTGCAGTTTTAAACCAAGGTATTTATTTTGGGTTGCTGTACAGGAATGCTCAGCTCTATGAATCGGTCAATATTGCTATTACTTCTGCTTGCCAGACACTTATTTTCCACTGTGTTTTGCACACAGACCGTTTGAAGCCGTGTTGTTTGGTGCCCGGTTCAAGAGCGGAAAAGCGGCGCTCATACTGGGATTGGAGCAAAATCGATGCAGTTGAAAGTCCACACCTTTGCCCATTCTGCTACCTGCTGTCCCTTTTGTAACAGAAAGGTCGAAGGTACAAAAGGCGAGAAATAAATGATGTGCAAACTGCTTTGGATAAAAGCATTTCTAAAACAACAAACACACAGAATTCATGTAGCTGTAAGTGGAGGTGCTTCATCTCTGACACAAAATGTGAAACTTATTGGCTCCAAATTGACTTTGCTTCAATTCTGGAAGTAGTTTTTTTGGCTACTTTTAGTCTTTTCAAAAACTATTTCAATACATTTTTTTCCCATATTTATTTTCTCTTTTTTAGTTTAAGCAGCCAAATGAGAACAAAAAGCTGACTTCTGCTGTGCTTTTGGAGAATATTTCTCTGAACGGCCTTTGTCATTACTCTTGGGAGGCGGGGGTCCACTTTTTTCCTTCCTGCCCCAGTTACAAGTTTTCTCAGAGAATCAATAATTCCTTTGGATGCTTTATTGACAACTTTATTGACTATTTATTCATATTTGCAAACTTGAAAGACGATTGTTTTTATAAAATGATACCAATGAAATAGATTTCTTTCCATGTCAAAATGTTAGATGGACTGTGTGGCCATCAAAAGGTTCGGGCCAAGCTTCTGTCTATTAAATTCACATCAGTAAATACCATGTTTAAAAAAGATTTTTTTTTTTTTTAACTTACATATATTTGCTTTCCACAAGGCTCTGAAAAATTAGGAAATATAATTCAGTGAAATTATCTCCACACTGAAAAACAGTAGAACCCCTGAGACCCAGCTATACACTAAGTTAAAGAAACAAAACCTGAAAGCAAATAAGTTATGAGCTGTATCCCACTGTGTATGTAAGTGCATCTGACACTGTGAATAGTATATCTGTTCTTATCTGTTATTCTTTCAGTTATATTTATTAGTCTGCCTATTATATTGGGAAACTGTCTAATATGATATTACTGTATTACCTATTGGAGCTTCTCAGCTGCTGCCGGCTGTTCTCATCTGAAGATGGTGGCTTTAGCTGACTGTAGTGATTTCAGGGTTTATCGTTGTTCCCAGACCCTGGACAAGAATTGTTCAAGGGAGGGATCCCCTGAAGCAAAGAAGGTGGAGAGAGAAATAACAGAATAGGCTGAAGAGCTGAATAGAATTAGAACAGAGCAGCAGCAGAGAAGTGTGACTGGTTATAACACTGGAGGACATAAATCAGGGAAGAAAATGTGAGGAGAGACAGTGGACAGTCCTGGGTTCAGACAACCATGATATAAGCTGTATGGCTGTAATTGGGGGGCAGGCTAGCGCATGGTAGCAACACACGCTATGTCTGCAAAACGTGTCAAAATTAATATGAACTGTATGATTAAGAGAACTAAGAAAATATTTTCTATTTTAAACTTAAACAAGCCAAATGCTGGAGTCAGAAAGGTCTAGCGGTGCAAAGGTGAAAAGTAATAACACGTTATATAATCTCCCAACTGTTTTAGCATTGAAGTAGTTGTATTTAGTTTATAAATATTATCAGTCTAGTTGGATGGAACAGGATGGGAAAGGAAAGGAAAAACATATATCACCAAACTTTATTGCTCTTATATTACAAAGGTGTTAAACAATGTGTGTGTGTGTGTGTGTGTGTGTGTGTGTGTGTGTGTGTGTGTGTGTGTGTGTGTGTGTGTGTGTGTAAAACAGCAAGTAATGTTTTAGGAGATGAATGACCTTGACTACACACAAAAACCTGACTTAGTGTGCAAAGTACCTATGGACCAAAATTAAAATCGCTGGGTTTTACATGAGTAAAAGGAAGAGACAGAGAGATTGAACTTCTAAATATAAATATAGAAATAGTGACACTGTGGCTGACAGTATCAGATTCTGTGGACTGTTGCATCACTTTCTGTAACCTTAGAATGTATTTGTGTTAACAAGCTGTAGCAAGACAAGTTATAACTGTAGAGAAAAATGGACACCAGGCACAGGCTGGCTGGGGAGAAACCGAAATGGACACAGGTGGAAAAATTCCTTGACAACAGCAAAAACAGTGGATTCTGTGCTGAACATGACCTCAGACCTCGTGTTATTTCTGAGAATGCTGGTACAGAATTTTACTAAGAGAAAAGGCTAATGGACAAGAAGAGAAGAGAAGAAACTCCACATGAGGGGTCCCTCTCTTCTCAACCTTCTCAAGGAGAAGTTATTTATGACAATTATAGTTGGTTCACTGTTTGCCAGGTTACAGGTTTCCTCCTCCCTGTACCTCCTCCCTGGACGCTGTGCTACGGGCTTTAGCCACGACAGCCTCACCAAAGGGATGACGCCCCAGTGGGTCTTTGGAACCAAGTGTTGCTATTAACTGGTGAAGATTAGAAGGAAGGAGTATCTGCTGTTGCTTGGGAATCCATAAGAAATGAGAAGCAGTTAAGAAAGCATAAGGAAACCTATAACACATTATGTATTAATAGCAGTAATATAAAATCCTGCTGAAATGATCCGGGTAGCTTCTGTTGGGTCACTGTGGTTCATCGGTATGTTTTTTTTTTTTTAACTATTTTAGCATTTTCTGAAGGTTTGAAGGAGCCACAATATAAGTTCAGCCATCTAATATTAATATCAAAACAAAGACTTTAGCATGTTTTTTAAACATTTGTTTTCCGCAAAAAGTTCCAAAAAGGTCAGTTTTATGTTTCTTGGGTAGCAGAACAGATTGTTTGGTGCACGCATAGAAAGAGAATTCAGTCGGCTGTAGCAGAGGTCTTGTTTTATAGCTGTAGACTAATCTTCTGAATTATAAAGCTCAATAATTGTTTCTTGGTTTGGGTTTTGTGATCTAAAGTGACCGTGAGCTCATCTGCAAGCACACATTTTTAAACTTGAGTATAAGGTTATTTTAGTAACATTTAACACATTTAATACAGTGTCGTGAGCTACACAAATGTTTTTTAAAACCTTGGCAGAAACAGTACACGTTTTTATGCTGCTCGGTTCAGGAAAGTATTAATAAATAATCTATTGCAAAGAGGCCAACTAAAAAAGACTTATTTCCATCACTGTTAAAACTGTACCAGACAAAATGGGTAAGTTGGCAGTGGAGGCAGTGTCATTGCTTGAGAAGTAGGGTAGCTTTGAACGTAACTTGCTGTCCTATCAGTCAAGCTGTCATTCACAAGTCAAACACATCCCCTTGGAAGCACCAGAGCTTCATCACTGAGGTCATAATCTCTACTGCTTTTTCCAAATACGCTTGCAAAGTTTGGAATTTGCGGCATTCGTGTCTAACCAGCTCATTTTATCGTCTCTAAGCTCCACGAAGACCTAAGCGTCCAGATACCCGTATGTTGTATTTTACCTGAACAATGTACAGTATGTGGTCTGCACCAGAATGAGAAGGGTCCACCTGATACCTGCAGGCTGCTGAAAAGTGTCAAAAGGAACAAAATTCAATACAGGCACTATGATCTTTTGTAGGTAATTTGCCTCCGATCTGCTTTGAATTAGCAAATCCTCTATACTGAGGATGTGCCTGAAGCAGACAAGGTTAAGAATTTAAAGAATATAACCAGCTTCATAGAAGACAGGTGGACTCTCATTTTAAAATAAAAGGAAATAACTTAAAGGTTGGTTTGAGGGGCCTTGGTTTTCATCTGTGCCTTCGGGAAAGAAGCTGCTTCTTAAAATAAAATTATGCTGAGAAGTTGACCAGATTGGACAGCACAGGGAAGTTTGTCAGTGACTGAAGAACATTGCATTTTTTCTCAGGCCTCCCATGCATTCGGTCGGTTAGTGAACCTCTAGCGACCGCTTAGTGATTCGTGATAAACTGCTCATCTGTAATGCAGATCCACTAGAAACTGCAACAATGCAATAATACATTCAGGCTGTATTCACTGCTAATGAAATACAAAGTTTGGTTGTAGCATAAGCACAAGAAGATAGAAATAACTGTTAACTGAGATGTTTCTGTTTTTAACTACTGCTTTCAAAATAGTGATTTTACAGCAAATAATAGTGCCATGCTGGCATTCAGCTTAATTCTCTTTACTTCAATAGAGCGCTATTGTGAGCGTTTCGCAGAACGCTGGCAAATGTTCCAGGAAATGACAGAGTGACAACAGCACAGGACTGCCTGGCTCCTCACCTGTATGAACATGAAATCACCCGCCATCTTCAAGACCATCTTCTCCTAAGCAATGGCTAAGTCTGCCACAAGACTGGTAAATTTGGTGACGAAAGAGGAATAAGTATAAGTAACAAAATTAAGTTATTTTTGTATTTCAGATCTCAGATTTCATATCATTTAGAAGAGCTGTCTTATTTCTTGATGATTCTCAGCAACAGTGATGATTTCAATTGTGTTTTCATAAGACAACTTCAACTACTGAGCAAGCGCTGTTGCTGTGTTGGCTAAAAATCTTTGGCCAATATGAACCTCCTGTTTCGGTTATGATTTCTGTTTTTTTGTGTGCTATGTAGGCTAATGGTAGATGCCGTCTCTGAATTTGGGCTTTAGCCCCACAAAGAGTGTCAGGACCACATCCAATACCGTGTCAGTGAACACCCCTTGGTGGAGAGTAACCTGCTGCAGCATACGGCATTTCCCCCATTGACAGTGCCGGTAATGAACCCGACTCAGTTACGTTCGGACGCTTCCTTTTAGCCTTTGTTCACACCGAAACGTGAAGTGCACCTTTAACACCTCTGACTGATGGTAACAAATATTTTTTAATGCCAACAGACTGTAGGAAGACAGATGCCTCATTGTCAGCAAGTGTCCAACTGAGCCTCGGTGTCAGAAACCTGGGCACGTGGGAGACATTTCTCCCTAACTGCTCGGTTAACATATTTCTGACATTTTGAATTGCTGAATCGTCAGATAAGAGCAAATTATGTCCAGCTTCAACAAATGGGCTGCAGAGCACTGTTTGTTCTGGGTCTGAATTGAAAGCCTATGAGCCAGTAGGTCTAACCTTTGGCTTGTGTGCCCCCCCTTGACTGTGTGACTCGGGTGGTGTTGCCTTTCACTGACTCCGGTGGGGTCTGTTGGGGGGTAAAGTATCTGCACACACTGAATTTGTCCATCTCTCTGTTTGTCTCACAGCAACTACATTCTTAGCAGTCCCCTAGCGCACACGTTTTCCCCAGCAGCCCTACATTAGCAGCTCATTTTGTGCAGGTAAACAAACGGACAAGGCCAGCAGGTGCAGGTAAATCATGCAGGCTGCAGAGCGAGCAGCACTGAAGAGCGCCACCTAAGGGCACATTGGAGGATGCATGTTTCTGCCAGAGGGAATCCCCTTAGCAGAGCTTCCCCATCTCAGGTTACGGTTCTGCTATCCCCCACCAGTCACCATCCCAGTAAGTAGCACCAATAAACGCAAAATTTTCACCAATAACTTGAGTCTCTCTTAGTTTCTAGTTTATTTATCATTAGAGATGCCATTACAATTATACAGATGGCCCCGAGTTACGATGGTCTGACTTACGATAGCGGTCCACACTCAATAGAAACTGTACTTTGGATTTTGAATTTTGATTTTTTCCAGGGCAAGCGATACGCAGTACGATACTGTCGTGATGGGGCGGCAGCAGTGATCCACATCTCCCAGTCTGCCACGCAGTCACTAGTATATACAACCGATATGCTAGAGTCTTCCGTGTTCCCAGCATTTTTATGTGTTTAAATATTATGAATATCAATAAAATGAAGCTGGATAGTGCGTCTTTAATAGGGTGCTGAAATTTTATACAGACCTCTTAGTATGAATTTTAAATCTGTCCTGACTTTGTTCTGAAAATGTAGTTAAGTTTCTGTGTGTGTGGGGATTGCATGTTGTTCCTTTTGTGTGGGTTTGTGCTCCAGTTTCCTCCCACAGTCCAAACACATGTGTTTCAGGTTAACTGGTGAATGTACTGTACATTGTGGCTGTGTGAGTAGCTGCATACGTGTGTGCCCCCCCCCCGCAGCAAACTGGTGTCCATGCCCACCCTCCCTGCCAGGTAATTCCAGAACAGTGCGCTTCATGAAAATGGATGGGTGGATGCACCACTTTCGGGAACCTCATGCTGCACAAAATAAATGCTCTGACGCGGAATTAAACTCATTGTTTATAAGGCTTCACATTTCTCCTGAGAAGCAATGGTTCTGTTTTAAATCTGCTGAAACTCAACCGTTTTCATAATTTGAGAAAAGACGTGGAACCGGTAAATAATGAGGGTGCAGTGAATAAGTGTTGATTTTTACTGTTTCGCACAAAATAGAAAGCCGGTTGCTTTTGATATTAATGTCGCAGAAAATGTTTTTGGACATTGTAGTTTGTAGTCGTATTTTAGGCCTTGAGCTTTCCTGGCAGACTTGAAAGCCTTTTAAGTGGAAATGTATTATTATTATTGTTGTTGTTGTTGTTGTTGTTGTTGTTGTTGTTGTTGTTGTTGTTGCTGCTGCTGCTGCTGCTGCTGCTGCTGCTGTTGCTGCTGCTGCTGCTGCTGTAGGAACAACAAGGAAGGAAGAAGGGATACAAGGACACTGCAAATATGCTTTTACATGCTATAAGGATTCACAAAATCATTCACAAAAATGCTGTCACTCCTCCGTGCAGCTGGTAATTGAATGAATTCTTGTATTCCTCTGCATAAAATTTGGAAACGCAGGACTGTTATAGCAACTTGCGGCCCAATTCCATCTGTTCTGCACATACCTCATGGGTTTCAAGTGCGCCAAATGAGTTTCGTGGGTTCTGCCGAATTTCGGGGGGAATTGAAGTTCCTTTCCTTTCGTCCGAGCTGCGTTTCTGGCTGGGTGTCGTTCTCACACTCGTCACTGCTCGCTGCCTTATAAATGGGGAACGGTTGTGGAAGGCATACATTTAATTGATCTTGTTTTATCTACGTCTCGGAAATTCAGATGCTGGTGAGATGTAGAACCCTTGCGAACATTTTTGCTAAAATCACTGTTAAACTCAAACCCCCATTAAATCACCAAGACTCATTAAATTGTCTTTATGAATATCGGTTTGTGGTTCTCCATTAGTTCCTGTGAGTTATGTTTCTGCATGGCCCGGTGGCACAGGGGGTTGCGGGGCCACTCTGTGAGAGAGCCTGGGCTGTCTGTTCAGAGGTCTGTTCAGAGTTTGCATCTTCTTCCCACTTCACCATGGGTTCCTGCCAGATCCTCTGGTTTCGTGCTGCGGTGCAAAAGCGATTGCGTCAGCGCGTGGCTGCCCTGCAGTGGACTTGTGCTCCGTCTGGGCTATAACCCTCGTGACCCGGTGCCCTAGTGGTTCCAGGATGGGCTCGAGACTCGCGACCCTGACAAACACAGGCAGTTAAGGACAGTAAGTGTGAAGTCAGTCTCAAGGTTACAAACATGTTGTGTGATATACAGCATCTTAGGCTTAGTGCAGGTTATTCTGAAAGGTGAGTAGTAAAAAATATGAGTTATGAAACTTTATTTTGGATCACAAATTCGGTGATTTTGTAATCAGGGCCGGAAGGAGGGGAGCGCGGTCAAAAAGTGCACAGCCCGTGTGTAAATGCACAAAACATTGCTTCACAGCTGAAAAGGAACGCGGTGAATAAATACGAAGGTGGCCAAAACTTAGCGACCACAAAAGGTGAACTTGGTCTGACCGTGCCAACAAGGGAAAGGGTCTGCACCTTTAACGTCAAAAATAATAGCAAAAGTGCGTGCTGCTACTTATTGAGCAGAAAAATTATTAATAAGGTGTATAAAAACCAAACTGCGAGATGCGCTCTTAAGCCTAATGGTTGTTCAAATGAAAGCAAGTTTTCCGAAAACATGAAGGGAAAATATTCGAGCGCTTCTCAAACACTTGCGGCTCTTAAAGTTGGTTTTGTCGCGCTTTGAGGATTCTGCTGGTGCTTTTAGTGTTAAAGAACGAAGACGCAGAACAACAACCACCTACTTTTAGCATTGCTGACGTGAATTAAATATTTTTATTTCGTCAATAATTTTTTAACCTAACATTCCACGCATGGGTCACGTGAAAGAACCCGACAGCGATAACAAAAGTTTGCGCACATATCAATGTACTATACTGAACCGTACACACATATACACTGCCTGCGCGTATATAACTCAACGAGTGTCTTTGTATACACTCAGCGGCCACTTTATTAAGCACACATGTCTTTTTATACACACCGCTCACCCTGCCCGGTGACTCTGCACGCGATGGTCACTCGGTACATAAATCAGGCCGACCAGGTCTAGAGGTCCGCTTACGGCTTAAAGGATGATTAAAGTGGGCGAGACGTGGAGTCTACGTGACTGTGAGCACGGCTTGATCGCTGCTGCCGGTGGCTCTGGTTCCTGCGTTTCAGAAACAGCCGACCTTGCGGGATTTTTCTACGCGGCTCTTCCGCAAACGTGGGGGTACCTTTCTTTACTACAATAACCTCTCCTGTCCCACCTCTCCAGCCAATAGAGCATCTTTGTGATGAGCTGAAACTTCAGGTTAACAAAGTGAAATAGCACAGGCCACCCTGGACAAAGAACTCTGGAAACAAATGCAGCAACCTTGTTGCTGAATCCCTGCTCTTTTGGAGTCAAAACAGGATCATTCTAAACTGGCGTGCCTAATAAAATGGCCAGCGAGTTTACTTCCTAACATCCATTCATTACACTTAACCCATGGTTCTACTTGGATAATACAAAAGATTGCAAAATATTTCTGAAGGTTAGTGTACATTTTTTTTTTTTGCAAAATATCTGTGTTTGAAAAAGTGGAGCGCTTACTTAGTGCAGCTTAGAGTCTCAAGCACAGATTCTATAAACCTAAATGAATGCAGTAAATACTGTAAAGCCTTCAGCAGCACTTTTGTTCATTTTTAAGGATCTTTTTCTCTTTTTGTGCAATGTTGGTTTCTTGTAAATTATAAACATTGGAACTAAAATTAGTTTTTTTTTGCCAACGAAAGTTATGGGGCAGCACCGGCACCACAAGAGAATAAAGCTGAGTTACAGAAAGCATTAAAAAGTGCTTCACCTTAACATCCTGACAGCATTTTATGGGTCACAAGGCAGTAATCCAGAAACATGTTTGTCAGAATCTGGTTACAAACCCTAACCAGGAGAAAAAGTGTTATAATAAACATACTTCTGTGTTTATTTGCTCGGTGCTTTCAGCAAAGCCTCACGTGTGGGTGTAATAAGTAACCGAATACCTTCACGAAATTTATTTGTAAAGGCTGCCACCGCTCTTCCGTCTGTCACGCTCACCTTTCTCCTCCCAACCTCCTCTATCCTTCCGCTCCTCTCCGTTTTGCTGCTTCCGCTGCGGTCAAGTTGCAGGAAACAGAAGGAAGAAGAAAAGACAGTTAAACTCGGGATTTTTGGACCGTCCAAAGTTTGTCGTTCACAACACAAAGTACAAGTGTACTCTTGAACAGTGTATTTACTCTGTCTTGCTGTATAAATGCGTTGTAATAAGTGTGGCTTTGTTTGCTTAGGCATTGGTCCTCCAACCTGTCCTCCTGCATTTACATTTACACATAAACCCTCTTGTTGTAAATGACAACCGCTGCTGCTTTTTTCTCGCAATATTTATATACTTTCTGACCTTCTTACCCTCACCGTGCAGCTCCAGGAAATATTTGCAGTGATAGCAGCAGTAAATAATGAGTGAATAATAAGGTTTGTAAACAATGCACCTGCTATGCAACCGCTGAGCCGCCGAAAGACTTTCAGGCTCTGTTTAGTCCGTTGCTCTCGTGTTGCTGCACAGTTGTTCATAGTACAGTGCAGCTTTACTGTCACAGCACTCCTATATGACGCTCCATGCTGACACACGGAGGTCCATGCTAGGTTATTTGGTGCACCCCATATCATCACGTGTGCTGCGCCCATACAGTGTACCTTTGCCCACTGCACTGTAGTATGAAACACACCTTGATAAAATATATATGCTGCATGTTTAACTGTAAGCCGTTATTTTTTAATTGATTTAGCTTTTCTCCAACTTTAACTTACAATGTTAACCCATTTACTGTACAGTTACTTAGCAAAATAAGAATTAAACCTGGGTCATTTTTACTGGAGCAGTTCAGGGTTAGAAACTTGCTTAAGGGTACGGTCGCACAAGGGGACATTTGAACCCGTTATCTTTCCACCGGAAGGTGACGGCTTTCACTGCTACACGATCTGCAGCCCCACAAAGCAGCCTGTGTTCATTTATAGCCACGGTTTTGCCCTGCTACCTCACCGGCCTCACATCTCGTCGTGTGCTGCGGCTGAACAGAATTCCTGCCACGATTTTTCTCCCAGAAGGTCACCAGCATCCTCTCCCCTCTCGCCATGTGACCCCACTAGAGCAGTAAGCGGAGGGGCCACATGGCGAGAGGAGAGAGGATGTTGGTGACATTCTGGGATAATTGTAACCGGAGCAGTAAAACCCTGAACTGCGCAGCCTTGTGCCTTGCCATGTGTCACGGCTAATACAATTCTATCCCATTATGCCGCCACTCGCAGCCAACAATGGCATCCGTTGACACAATAATGATCTGATGTATGCTAGTGTCTCCTAGCCATCCCTCTCCAGATGCTCATTCAGTCACATTGTTGGTTGTCCGTTAAGTTCAGTTCCAGGTCCTTGTTTAACATCCTGCAATAAAATGTCAGGCAGACAAAAGATCTGAGAACAAGAGAGAAGAGAGGGATCTATGTGTATCCGTGTAGAGCAATGAGCCCTCAAAAACGCACAACAGCTGAGCGAGCACTTCATTCATACTGTCAGCATCTATTAGGTGACATGCATGTTATTATTGTTGTTCTTCTTCTTCTTGTTGAGGTTGTGTTGTGCTGGGAGGGCAGATGCACAAATCTTCCACACTCAGTCCAGGTGGCTCCTTTCTCCTTAAGATCACTTTCGGCGCCGTCTTTCTTTTGGCCGTCCTCTCCGTCGGCTGCCGTCCAGATGCCAGTGGTGTGAGGCTCTTGTTTTTGTTTCCCCACACGCGATGCATGGGCCCCGGCCATCTTAATCTTCTCTGCTGGAGCAGCGAGCTCATTTCTGGCTGCTTTGTTCTTTGTCTCATAATAACGTTGGCTATGTTGTCTTTTGCGTGCCGTGTTCTCTTCAAGTTCCATGAGTCAAAGCCATTGAGATTCTTTGGGAATGTTTTGGTCATTGCCCAAGTTTCAGCTCTGTATTGCAGTGTTGGCACTACGATGTTCTTGTGCAATTCTAATTTAGCTTTAAGTGTTAGTTGTTTGTTATTCCAGATCTTTCCTAGGCTGTTCGTTGTGTTGCTTCTTTGCCGATTCTCTCCGATGTTCATTTCTCTTTCTGTGTTGTTCAGTTCTGTTAGTCGGCCAGGTAGGCAAACTCATACAGGCGTTCCACATCTTTGTTGTTTTCTTCTGATGCCGCCTTTTTCCGTTGTGTTGATCTTAAACATCTTTGTGTTCTTGCTTGATATTTTTCATTCCTGTATGCTCTCTGGAGCGATTCTGTCTGTTTTATGCTGTGTTGTTTTGGCCGCGTGTGGCAAGAGTGCCGAGTCATCTGCAAAGTCTGCATCCTCCAGTGGTTTGCTGTCAATCCAGTTGATCCCTGTGGCTCCGGTCCCAGTTGTTTCATGCAACCAGACCATCGCTAGAGTGAGTAGCAGTGCTGATGGTGCACAGCCCTGTTAGGCCGATCTGGTCAACCACAGCACTCATTCTTCTTCTACACATCAGACAAACTGACCAGGGATGCCATACAAACTCCTGGTCTTTTCCACCCTGCTATTGAAGGCCTTCAAAGTCACCAGAATGATGACTACTGGGAATTTGCATTCCGGTACATTCTCTTGTATCCTGCGTCATGTGATGATCTGTTTGGTGGGAGTCAGGCTTGATCCTCTCGTTTGAAATTGTCTGCTTGGGCACTGGACCGGTTGAGGATCATGCGACTATTAACCTTCTTTGGCACCGACAGCACAACAGCGCCCCGCCAGTTTCACAGCCCAGTAGGTCTCCCTTTTCCGGTTGTTTATGATGACGCCCCTCTTCCAGTCACGTGGCACCTATTTGTCATTCCAGGCCGTGCTGCACAACAGAACAGCCTTTCAGTTGTCTTGGTTTGAGAACTTCTGCACGATGTTTTCAATTCCTCGTGATTTTCCGCGTGTACTTGCGCTCGCGCCTGGCCGGCCCATACCGCCGTACAAGTTGTGGATTGTATGGCTTGCACCATTCTGACACACCCCCACGCAGAGGCCAAGCTGCCTCTCGGCAAAAGTCCCTGTTAGACAGATTTTTACAGTTTTACAGTTTACAAATTTAGCTGCGCGCAATGATTTAACCTTTTATATAGCCGGGTCGTATTTACTGTGTCTTGCAAATCTGTACATCATTGAATCTTACAAGTGTGCACATTGCTGTTTGCAGATCCACCCTACATCAAAGATGCCAAGAGTTCGGAAACTCAGGTGGGACGCCTGGGCGTCCTTCAGTGCGACGCATCAGCAGTGCCGAAGCCGGAGTTTGAGTGGTACAGAGACGACAAGAGGTACAGTTTCCCGGGTTCAAAGCCTCGCTGCAAACTGCCCTCCCTTGTGCTTTGCCACAAGACTACGCTGTCATCCTCCAGCACAGCTACACCTTTCAAAAGTATATTTAGTTTCAAATATATCGCAAGTCGTAACGCACCATTTGAGCTCACTCCAGAGTACCTGACGCACAAAGGATGCGGATGCTTTCGCCCTGAAAACGATTTATAATTCACCCGCTCTTTTTATTGTGAAATTATATTTTATAAGCAAATAACTTTGCAGAGCCAAGCTCCAGTCGGAATTACCGATTTACAGGTGTAATCGCATCTCTTCCTTGTGGCGGGGCATTTTACGAATTTTGAAAGTCTCAAAAATGTCAAAAACATAACTGCGCAAAGCCGCCTGTCCCTTGCAGGCACATTTGTTCTAATTGAAATCTGTAAATGCTGTATTTGTACAGCGAAACGTTTGCTTTGTTGTACATTATTGCTTTTTTACGGAGGGGCCTGCTGCCCTTATCTGAGGCTTAGCTTCCTGTCCTTTTTGATTCAGTTATACTGTGAGTGCTGGATGAATTGCCTGATTCGGGGAAACAAACACAAAGAAATATATGAGCATTTGGAAAAACCGTTATTCTCTTGAAAGCAGGCAGTATTTCTGCCCTGAAACTGCATGAGCCTCTGCTAAGAGCTATAAATAAAACAAAGGCTTTCAAAGGTTTATGCCCCTTTAAATCAAATTGTTGCCCCATCGAATTTCATTTAGTTTTTTCCTTTTGATTTTAACATAAATAAAAGCTCTGTTTAACACTGCATAAAATATAATCGCATTTACAAGGGATTATAAATATATATGTTTTCCAAATAGCAAGTGGACCGGAATGCACAGAACCGCCTTGCTGTTAATGTAGGGACGCATGGAATTTTGTGATGCGGTCGCTGTTCAGTCATGGCCATTTTTGGGCCACGTTCACTAAAGCCCACCCGAGCGCCTGCGTTCGTTGCCCGGATCGATCGCGTGTACAACCAAATCTGCCCAAAAGGCCGATAACAATGGCCTCTGTGCAGCAGTGCAGCTCACATCCGTTCATACAGTAAGTAACAGTGAACTCTTTTCCTGCAAATAAAAGGTGAAACTAAGTCCAAAAAATAAAAACGACATGTATTTGTCTGCCATTTATATTTTATTAAAATGCACTGTGTGCGTTTTGCATCGAATGACATCATGAACAAATGTGAAAAATGGCCGCACTTTATTGTAAATTATTGTAGTGAGCTGGGTTCTGTATGTCTGTAATATTTGTGCTGTATACTGTATATTTGTTCCACCCTGCTCACTGGCATCTGTGACCAGAATAAAGGAACGGCTTTAGCGGATCCCACAGGCTTCTAATACACTGAGGACAAAGTGCAGCACGCGAGAGGAGCTTTCGCCGCCCGTGCCGGCTAGCTGTTATTCCCAAATTAGGGGCATTTCTCTTCTTGGGGTACCGTACCACTGTGCTATACATGTCACGGTGACAGAAATTTTTTGCACGCTGTCCCTTTTCCCGTCCGTGTTTGTCAGTGTTTCTGCTAGAATGTGACTTGCAATTTGTTATACGTGTCCTTCTGCAATGTTCTTCATTTGGATGCAGTACCGAACGTTACCACGGCTTCGTAGAACGTTTTACTTTAGCCAAAGTCATATTCCAGTAAAAAAGGAAGGTGTCCTTTTACATGAAAAAACGCTGTCCTCGGCAGCCGTCAGCACCTCTGTTTCCTCTGCAGACTAACCAACTCCCAGGGAATCAGCATCCAGATCTTCGGGACCCGCACTCTCCTGCTGGTTTCCAATGTCACCGAGGACGACTACGGGAATTACACGTGCGTGGCAACAAATAGACTCGGGGTTCACAACGCCAGCCTGTTCCTCTACAGTAAGTTCACGCTCTGGATCTTTGTGGCAGGATTGTCACCACTGGACGTTGGCGTCTTTGTTTGTTTCGCCGCTGCTCTTGGCTCCCTGCACCGCTTTATGCATCGGGCCGCACGCGTCGCTCTGGGGGAGAGCAGCGGCGAAGTTAATAAACCGCTTTTTCTTCAAAGGGTCCGGGCAGCTCGGCGCCAGGAAAAATGGCCTTTACAAGTGTTATCACCCTGCCTTTTTACAGCATCTAAACTATACTTCTGCATTTTCAATTTGCAAGTCAATAAGTGGTCACCTTTTGTAAAACTTGCGCTTCAAGCAGAGGTTTGCGGAAACAGTATGGGCAGTTTTAGGAAGATTTTGTCTTTCCCCGGTTGCATATTTCCTTAAAGTTTTAACTGCAGAATCACTGATCACTTTAATAGTTGATCTCTGCTGTAGTTTAATGAATTTGTCGCTAAAATTTTGAATACTGGAGACAGCAAGAAACTGGTAAAGCTAGACATCCTGCGTGTAATGTGCATAAAATGTACTCGGTTGCGTTTGGGGAAACATAGACGCCGTGGCAAGGATGGCTTCATTACGGACAACTACATTTTAGCGTAAAAGCGTTTAAAAAGCCCTCCATTCTGGACATCCCAAGGTGGTGTCGGATGATCAGGCTCTCTGGTGTGCTTTTCAAAAGACGCTCCTAGCACGGTGGCTCCCCTGCTTGCCGACTGACCCGGAACGGTGAGTTGGTTTGAACGCGACCGGAGCAGGTTGGGATTTTTGTCATTTTTACATGCAGCTTCTGGGGTAAAGTGGCGTTCCGTGTACGTCGCTTCGCAGAAAAACAAAGTAAATGAATGTGGTGTGACGGTCAGCAGTCCAGACAGCTCTGCAGGGCGGAAGCCAACAGCACCGCCTTTCAGACAGCAGCACAGCGGCGCCGCAGAGTCTGACCCTCCCGGGTCCGGCCCCTGTTGAGCTGGGGTGGGTGATGCCCGGGTCGCTATTTAGCTCTTTACCACGTGGTGGAAGAAGCTCAGCCAGAGTGAAGCCAGGTTGTTGGTTCCTGTCAGCAGATAAAATAAATATAAGCAAATAAATGTAATAAGCAATGTAAGTTGTATGATATTCACGCATCAGGTTAGCGCCTGGAGGATCAGCATCAAGGTGGAGGATGACGGAGAGGCAGGCTCGCGCCTGCTGGATTTTGAGGGTACAGGATCATCTGCGGCTTGTCAGCCTTCTCCGGGTTTCTCGCAGCTCCCTGCGCTCTGCTGACTAACTTAAGGCAGCGCTTGCAGTTTGCCGTCTGCCCTCTGGGTGACGCTGTGGTGCGGGATTTGAATTGGTGGGAAAAATTGCGAAATACTAGCATGTGGCGAGTTCAATTGCGAAAAGTTTGTTTGTGAAAAGTTTGTTAAGTCAGGGACCAACTGTCCAGAGAATGAATGCTTTTCGGAACAATGGATTACACCGCACTGAAACGAAGGACTGCCTGCACGCTGAGCACTAAGATAATAAGCGGGAAACACGGGTGACATAACAGTTCCTCCGAGATCTGTTTCAGGACATTTTCTTCAATGAAGGATGGTATTTTTACTAAACCATAAAAAAATGTATAGAATTGTCACAGAATACAATCCACATCTCCTAAAAGGACTTGTGGGTAGAGTAGGGTTTAAAGGCATGAAGTTGTAACCTCAAGGTTGTTGGCTCAAGTCCCATTTCCTGCTACCTTGAGCAAGGTCCTCACAATGAATTGCTGTGGTAAAAATACCCTGCTGTCTAATTGGGTCAAGTACAGTACGTTTTTCAAACCGAGAATAAATTTACAGTATTGTTGCCATTCTGCTTAAATTGCACGCGGGTTTTTCTGCTTGAAGGACAGGTAAGGCAGCAGAATTACAACACGTGTGATGAAGTAAAAACAGTTTAACGTCCTCGCCATAATTATCGTCATTTTCGTTGCCATTTCTGTTTCGCTTGTGTCATTTTGTTTTTTACTATCATGATTTACCGAAGTCTGGTACTTAAATCACAATGTAGGTATTGGTAAGTACACTGCCTGGCCAAAAAAAAGGTGACACTCTAATATCTGGTTGGACTGCCTTTAGCTTCGATCACGGCGCGCATTCGCCGTGGCATCGTTTCGATAAGCTCATGCAATGTCACAACCTTTATTTCCGTCCAGAGTTGCATTCATTTTTCGCAGATCTTTCCATCCAGATCTTGCATTGATGGGAGAGTCGGAGCGCTGCGTAAAGTCTTCTCCGGCACAAGATCCCAAAGATTCTCAATGGGGTTAAGGTCTGGACTCTGTGGTGGCCGATCCATGTGTGAAAATGATGTCTCTCTCGTGCTCCCTGAAACACTCTTTCACGATTTGAGCCCCATGAATCCTGGCATTGTCATCTTGGAAGAAAAAATCCATTGATGGAAAAACCTGCTCATTCGGTATATTCAGGTAGTCATCTCATCTCATTTTTTGGACACATAACGCTGCTGAACATAGACCTGAGCAACTGAAGCAACCCCACACCATAACACCAATTTCAACCCTGGTGATGACTTTTTTTTTTGGCCAGCAGTGTATTTTATTTAGAACAGTAGAGGTAAAATATGTGCAGAACGCAGTACAGGCGTGCGGCACACAAACAGAGCAAAAGAAGGACTGAGCGCTGCCGCATGTTCTCCCCGTGTTTAGATTTCTTTTGTCAAACAGGTGAAGCGCACGCCCGTGGGGTCGAACGGCGGGCGAATGAGCGCGAGGAGTTCGGCTCTCGTACGACAGCGATGGCTGCTGAATAAAACGGCACAGTAGCTTAGATGAAATAAAAAAGGAAATGAAATTTGATGCTTGTTTAACAGCCCCAGATGCAGGGGGTAATTTCACCCACGGAATGAGAAGCATCTTGAGAGGGAAACCTGTAAATATTTGCCTTGTAGTTTTTCTCTTACTGTAAGGGAAACAAATAGCAACAGAACATTTAAACAAATGCAGCGAGGAGCAGACAGCTGCTCGATTCCTTGCGTTGTTTTTTCTTTTTTCTGAATTAGTTTTTGTTTTTACAAACTGGTAAGTTTTATTTAACACTGTGTTGGAGTGTTGGCTCGCAAGGATGTAGCTGCTTTCCAGCAGAACGGCGTGGCTGACGTTGTGCAGACGCACGTGTGCAGCACAGCTTCATTGCTGTCCGGTGCTTGTCAGCTGCCGCTTGCTTACACGCCTGCTCCAGCCCGTGGTGCGCGTGGAGCGGCCGTGTGCATTCCTCCGTTTCTGTATGGTGAGCAGGAGAGTGACGGCACTGGCATTGGCACCGGCGCTGGGCCTGGGACCAAGCTTAAGAGAAACCTTTAAGCTGTCTGCTCTCTAGTGTCCAGCACCAAATGGAAAGGTAAAGAACACAGGTTACATAATTTAGTTTATTTTTTGATACAGCACAGCATGCTTTGCACACAAAAGTGAGAGTAAACAAGCGCAAAGCCCCTAGTTTGCCAGTGTAATGCAATAAAGTAAGTCATTCGACAGCTGAGGAAAGCAAAACATAAACCTCCCAGGCTCAGGAACTCAGAGAAGAATGAACCCCCTGGGGGTCCCGCCCCTTGTGAGCCTTTCAGCGAAGTCCAGTGGACTTCGGGGTCCAAAAAGAGTCCCAAGTGGTGTTACCGAGCAGCAATGCCTTTGCAATTTCGGGTGCTGTCAGCACTTCTCGTGACAAATCAGGTAGCCTGAAGCTCCAGGGTGATGGAGAGGAAAATGAAGGAGGATTAGCAAAAGTTACAGCGACGAACAGGAAGTTCAAAGCAGATATGAACACAAGGAGGAAAATGAAGCTGTGCGGCACAGAGCGACAGTTTGGTGCATCTATCGAGCGATTTTGTGCCGATTCTGCCGTGTCCAGCAGCGCCGCGTGTACAAAAGGAGCCGCCATGTGATTCACACATCAGGAACACGTGTTCTGTAAGGCAGCCAGGCAGCTGACTCTGGTGCACCAGCACAGGGGGCCAAACACGCAGCGTGCATTACAGCGCTGTTAACACGTGCCAGAACTTGGTGGAATGAAATCCTTTTAGGAAAATGACGAATGGCACTTACATTTAAGTGCTGTATTTATCTGGACCTTTAAATTGCCCTGCAAGCTGATATCAGCATTTTCTAGCTATTTGCACACAACATTTCCTTTCCTTGAGCTCAACGTTCCTGCTATGAAAAATCCCAGCAGAGGTCAGCATTGATCAGGTTTTTGGCTAACAATGATGCCGCTCACGCTGTGTTCCCCGCTACGCACACGATGCGTAACCGCAGCATTTCCAGTTAAATGTTATATTAACCGACCTTCTTTATTATGTCATCATTTAACTATTGCAGGGCTTCCCATTAGGACACATTAAAATGAAAGGGAAACTGCAGCCGGGCCGCATGCAACCTGAACAGCTCTCTGCGTGTTCACCGCGAACGTCCGCAACCTTTCTGGTGGAGGCCGAAGAGGAAGCACCAAACTGCTCGAAAGGACTCAAAACCTTTCTTTGCCCCGCGTTGCTTCCTTCCCCAACTCCGTCGGTTTAAATACGTGCGTCTACTTTGCTGACGCTGCGCAGTCCAGTGTCGCACGGCTGTTGAGCGGTGTCCCTAACAGCCTGGGTTTCTGCAGTCGCTGTCTGCTGAGTGGCGTACCTGAAGGTTCCTCGAGCGCCGGAATTAATTACGTCCCACAGCATTGGCCTTTGTCACATTCACACCCGGCGTCACATTTATTGTCCCCCGCTGGCAGCCGCAGCGTAACGCCAAATCCGAACAATTTGGCATTTGCTTCTCTTTGTTTAAACCTCATTCAACCTCCTCTGTAGAAAAGAAGAGCTTTTTATTCATTGTACACCAAGTGCGGGTGCAAGGTGTGCATTTGTAATGCAATACTTATGAAAACTGGGAGCCAGGTGCATAACAAAAAGTCACGTTTACGGTTTTAATGCTGTTTTTCATAGTAATGCTGTTTAGAGCTCCACTGGTACCAGATGCTGCTTTTTTTAGCTACTCCCAGGCCTCGTCCGCACGGATCCAGATATTTTTGAAAACGCAGCTTTTTCTTCACGTTTTGACCTCTCGTCCACACGAAAACAGCGTTTTAGGGTACTGAAAACTGAGCTATCCGACTTTCCAAAACGATGTTTTTTCAAAATTCCAGTTGGGGCGTAATCTGGTGGACGGATAAAATTTGGGCAACTGTTGCGTCATTGCTTCAAATCTCACGAGGCATTGTTTTGTGTGTGCACTGCGCACGTGCCAGACACTGTAGTCAAAGCAATGGCAGACTACTTGTTTTATCATATGTGGTCAGTAATATCGGTAGTATTATATTACAATATGTGTAATAAATATATATTATATTAGTAAAAAAATATCGAAGGCTAACATTTAGCAGCAGCCCCACCTCATCATCAGTCCGGATGAACGGCTCTGTCTTTGCTGGCTTTTTCGCCACGTTCGTGTGTATCCTTTGCTCTCCCCGCTCTGTTTACATTCGAGTGTAATGCTTATAATGTTCTTCTTAAGTGTTTTGACCTAACGCTTCAGCGCCACTTACTGGCACGGCATAGATTACCTGAGGGTTTTACATAGTTTTTGTGTTCTCGTGTGGACAGAGAAGTTTTGCAAAACACGGATTGCGCGGACGGGATTTTTTTTACACGGACTTGGAGTCAAAAAAAGTCAAAAGAGTTTATTTGTTACGTACATGGTTGTATACCATGTAGTGAAATGCTGTTTTTCATAGTAATGCTATGGAAAAAGTGCGTTTTCAAAAATATCCGCATCCCTTTGCACGAGGGCTGAATCCTGCTGTTTAGACGTTTATGTAGAGTATTAAATTCAGCAGACAAAAGGAACAACTTGTACAAGTTGGACATTTTTATAAGCTTGTTTCTGTCATCCTTTACCTGAATATCAACCCTGCTTAAATGTAATTTGTTAAATTTTAAGTTAATTTTATACCCTTTGGCCAAAGACTCTATTGCAGAATTGGGCTTGTTTCCACACACTTGGACGTGGAGGGGTTGGCCGAGTTGAAACACTTAGATGAAACCCTGCAAGTGTAGGAGACTCGGGATACTGACAGCGAAAGCTGACTCACTCGAGCACCTTTCCGCCATCCTTGGGAAGCAGCAGCGCTGTCCTTGGTGGTTCGAGCGTCCGTCACAAAACGGTCGCACGCTGGGTGCCAAATGGGAGAAGACTTTCTGTGAAACAGGACAGCGCAGGCACACGCTGATCTACAGCCGTTTCCTGTCAACAAAGGAGCATCCGGAGCCTCCGTGCTTCGTCACGTTTGCGCATTTAGTGCCAAATTGTCTTGCCTTGTCGTCTGTATAAGTTCAATGAGCTGGCAGATGTCAGAGAACAGAAAAGAATCCTCATGAACATACAGTGCCCGCTAGTAATTCATTGTTGCTGCTTATTATTCTGCTGCTTTCTTGTTTCTTATTAAAGAAATACCAGGAGAAGCCAAGGTTCGCCTTACAGTTTCCGTTTCGTGTCTTTCACCGAACAGGAGGAAATTTGCTGCGCTGCAACTGTGTGTGTAAATGCAAAGAATATACGACACAAACTGGAGCACGATGCTAATCTATATTTTTGTATTTTCGTTTTTCACAGAGGTTTAGTTTAAAGATACATCCTAGGATGTGCTGGGCCACATCATCACTGATGTTTCCTGAGGTCGTCGGGTGTTTCGGGTCTCGCAACATCAGACACCCTCCCTCAGGTGACCCAGCCGGGGTTGATCAGGCCCTGGCTTGTGTCCCAGCAGCACTAACCTATGGTTCAGACCTCCTGATCCAAATCCACCTTAGATGCCCTCCCTGTAGCCTCAACGACGGACTGTATGGCTCTTCTTTTCGCATCTCCTGTGATGCCGAGCAGGGTGAGGACCTTGCATAGTCAATGGCCAGCAAAGCCTCTGAACTCTTTTCAGTGTCATTTATGTTGATCATCATGCTTTGTATGAATATTCATTTTCCTCTACTAATATTTGTGAAAATCACCCCCGGCAACCTTGTGAAAAGCAAAACTGAAACTGTCAAAAAACTTCCGTTTTTTCTTATTTGTAATAATGTAACCTCATCTTATACTTTCAGACAACACTTAGCAACTTTGCGCTTAGACCGGGCTTTATTAACCATGCACGTATCACTCCCTTTATTGCTTCAGTGACTTTTTTGTTATTCCTGGCAGCATAGCAATCCGTCTTCAACCCCGCAGTGTTTGAGGCAACAAACATTTAAAAGTAACCGAAGGAAGCCTCGGTTATTGTAGTAAACCGGTGTTTGGCACCTTGAGGCAAGTTTAAAAGAACAAAATCATCGAAAGCTGGACAGTAGGTACCGGCTGTTTGAAAGAAACAGTGGTGGCACAGGGAATGAAGCCGTGCGCGATGGGAGTGACGGCAGCGGTTCTGAATCCAAAAGCCGTCCGGAAGAATCTGAGTTTGAAGAGGCCTCGCAGGTCAATGGCGAAGAGGAAGCCTCCCAAAAAAATTTTGTGATTTGTTTCCGTGGTTTACGTTTTGTTGCATTACACTGGCAAACTAAGGGCTTTATGTTGAAAGATTAAGTTTACTGTAAAAATATTTTCACCATTTTTTTTGAAACAGTAAATCATTATTAATTTAAGTTTTATGATTGGCTTTAAAAATTCCCCCTTTTTTCGCAAAGATACTTCTCCAAGTCCACGGCGCCTCCTACAGTTTAGCGGCATTTTAGAACCGAGTAAATCTTTTTTTCAACATTGCATGAAAATATTTTTGCATCATGTCGGTCAAACATTAAAATTACAGTGATTACTGCTCCATTCGTGAATGCCTCTGGCCATTCGTGGAAACTGCATGTCATTGTCAGGGTTATGGTGGTCACTTCTCAGGCAGGCTAGACTAGGCTAAGCTAGCTGTTCCATAGCAGCCATCTCAGGTTCTCCTTTTGTATCTTTGCTACTGTGTGCTTCTCTTTTTCAGTTGTTCGGGTGAAACGAACCCCGCTTGTAGCTTCACAGCAGGCACCCGGGGGGCCTGCTCACTTGGTGTGTAAACCATCTCAACCAATATTTCCGAATGTGGAGAAACGGCAGCCCTACTCCAAGGGCCTCTTTGATGACAAACTGCATCTCATGTGGGCATTTTCCTTTAATGCATTCCTCCCGCTTTCCTGAGCATTCAGTCAGGGAAAAAACCCAGCTGTTAAACTCGTGCCCCTACGAGGGTCACGGCCCTGCTGCGGTCGAGGTTCTTGTTCGGTCCCAAAGATCCTGGCAGCTACATAGTCTGAAGCCTTTTTTCCGTGATAGGATCCTCCATGGCAAATTAGTCACAGCTGAAAGACCAGACCAAGAGCCGTGCGGAGGAACGTCCTCCACGAGAGTAAGAGGAAAAGCGAGAAGTGCCGTTCGCTGCCTAGAATAGGATGAGCGGGACCCACCCATCGAGCCAGGCTTAAGTTGTGTTCTCACAAGATGAAATGACTTCTATTGGGCCTTTGTAGATGCTAACTTCTGCACATTCGGTAGGAAGATAAATAAAGCAGGTCTCAAAGGATTTACTATGAAAAGCATTAGCACACCAAGAAAAAGCTTTTAAGCCTTTTTACGTTATGTGCTGGTGCTTCCCCCCTGAGTTGTCCTGGTCTGTGAAGAAAGGACACGGTGAGGATAGCAAATGGCTTGAGAACTTAAGTGTGCCTTCCAGGCTTTATCTCTCTTTGTCTTCTTGGGTCGCTACCATGCAGGCAGGCACACTGGGTCTTTCCAATACATCCTCGTGCTGAAACAGGACATTTGGCTGCCGACAGCGGTGCTGAAGGCACTTTAATGCCACTTGCATTTGTGTAAGACAGCATGGTTCAAGGTGCAGTGTGATGGCACAGTGTATACCGCCGGTGCATCACAGCCCTTCGTCTGCTTGGTGCGTGTGGGGGTTCCAGCCTTACTCGGGGTGTGCAGGGCTTGTGTGTCTTCCCTGTGTCTGTGCCCTTGTAAACAGGCCCAAAAGAAGGTGTTTGTCGACAATTTCCTCCGGGTCAATTTCCCTGGAAACGGAGCTGGTGGTCAACAGGGATGAGAATCTGCTCAAGGGCAAAAGGGGGCTGCATCACATCTGGCCTTGGCTCCTGCTGCAGGTGTTTGGTGGAAGAATCCCAGAATACTCACGTTTAGGTTAAATTCTGGCCATGTAGCCTCCGCTGTACCTCCGCTGAGGCTGATGGGTGATGCTGGTGCCTCGCAGCTCCGGTGTGGCTCAACCTTTGCCGAATTTCTGTGCTTTTTCCATTCACGTGGATTTCCTGCCAAGATCTAAGGACAAATGCAGAGGAAGGTGATGGCTTTAGCTTAACGTTAGCACTTTAAATGGCAATATTGTTGTTATATATTGCATTCGAGTCCGGTTCAGCCCCGCTTACTGTACCTAATACAAGTGAAAGAAGTGAAGGAATCTCACTAATATAAATTAAAAGCTATACTTTTATGTTAACATTTTGTTACGATAAGTTACTCACGACTGGTGGCAACTTAAAAGTGAACATTACACATAGCATTTATATTTGTCTTTTAAACTAATTCTTGAATGTTGTACTGTGCACACAAATCCCACATCAGGAGGTGTAAATTTCAATTCGGGACTGTGTTCTGGATTGATAAATGGCCTAATAAGATGTTTATTCTCTTTTTGCCCAAGGATCATCCAAACCGCATTTCTGCTAAAAATGTTGTTGCGGCAGTGCTATGTGTGTAGGTGTGTGTACACTTTGTGTATCAGTGTGTGTGGCTCCTGAATGCAGCCCGAAGTGCTATTGTGATGAAGACAAGGGTTCCAGTCTGCTCTCTGTGCTCCTCCTGCCCTCGGCATCGGTCTGGCTGGCTGCTGACGCATGTGCAGCTGCATATGTTGCACAAGATGGTTTTGCTGGGTTTTCAGAAGCTCTCGGCAACTCCCGGTGACTCTGGGATGTGACAGTATGACAGTGCTGCCCTCAGAGTTCTGCTTCACTTGGCTGCAGCTGGTTATGGGGCAGCACATGTGGAGCTGTTACTTCAGCCTTCGTGTTTGGGCAGAACGTCCACAGCTGCACGAGCATCTGCACGGCCCAGTTGCAGGCTGTTATGGTGGCCTTGAATGTCAGTATAGAAATCTGGGCATCTCCAGCACATAAACGGCGCACCTTTCCGGACCACGATGTTTAATATTGTTTTTCTTTTTATTCGCGAATGTGATGGTTTCTTGAAACATTTTCTCTGTTTTTTTAAAACATTATTTATTTATTTTTATGGAATTTATTTTGCTGTTACCAAAGGATCTGTTTAATTTCTTTTTTGTTTCAAGTGTGACAGGCAGAACAGTCCTGCTTTATGCACTGTCACATTCCCATAGCTTCTGTTCCAAAACCTTTTCTTAATGATTTAAAGGATTTTGCTTTAATCGAGGAGGAACGCTTTACAGTCGACGTTCACACACTAGTGTGTGTGTGTGTGTGTGTGTGTGTGTGTGTGTGAGTAGTCTATGTCCTGTGTGCATAGATGCCTGCACAGGCACCGGTATTACACAGACACATACGGTACAAGAATTTCTTGCCAATTCCAATATGTTTATTTTCATTCAAACCTCATAGCACTTTAAAGTTATCTAAAAAGCTCTTTGTTTTTCATAAAACCTTTTCACATGCTGCACCAGGGTTACGCTAATTCTCTCTGGCAACCTCCACGCCTGCTTGCAGAGGGTTCTTCTTCAGTCCTTTTTCCTCCTCTTGCTTTCTTTTTCATTTGCAAACCTGCATGGACTGCTCATGCACCAAGAAACACCCTCCCTACAGAGAAGCAAAGTAGTGGCAGCATCATGCTGTGGGGTGTTTCCCTGGCCAGGAAAAGCAGAAGGAAAAACTGCAGAAGGACCTGCTTTAGAGGAACTTTCTTCAGGCCAGTGTCCTCAGGCACAAACGGCTCACGAACAAAGAGGTTAAAGTCTTACAGCGGCCCAGTGAAAGCCCAGGTCTCAGTCTCGCAGAGAACGCGCGGCTCTGTTTGAAAACTGTGGTCCACAGGTGCCATTCAACCAGCCTCAGAATCTGGGAGCGAATCTGCCTGCGGGATCGGGTTGAAACCGACCGCAAGTGGGGTGCAAAACTGCTGCAGAAATTCTGCAAATTTTACTGCCTTGTCAGAGCTAAAAAAGCTTTGTATTGTTGGTCATCCTTTGTTCTCACCCCAAAATACTTTAAGCTTTAATTGAAGCGCAAAGCGGTTCCTCCAGGTAATGGCAAACTGCGGTGTCTTTCCATTGTACCTTTCCGTGTTCTCTAACACGTGGCCTGGGCTGCTTGGGCTCAGGTTCAACTCCGTCTCGGTCGCTGGGGGCTGGGCCTTTTCCTGGTGTTCATGAAGGTTTCTCGCGAGGGTTTCGCTTTACATATAGGCTTACGGCTGCTCCTGTGTCAGGGTATACGTGAAAGAAGTGTTAAAGGCACAGGTGTGGCTGGAAGAAGGTCTGTGGACACACAGGCAATTGCAAAAAGCACGCGACGCATGCAAAAGAAATAAAAAAATAGGAAAATTTACAGAATCCTTGCACAGTGATCTTTGTGTGCTTGTGTGGATGTTGTAGTGCAAGCCAAGAATCACAGGAACACAAATGTGTCAGACGAGGCTTTATTGTTTTTTCTTGCTGCCGATAGAACCCAAATAATGAATATTTTGAAAACGGTTAGTGTACGTTTTTCATTTCCAAAGGTCAGGGCTCACGGCGGATCGAGCGAGGGTATTAAAGGGTGAGCGAAACTCGAAACGGCCCGAGATGAGCCGGGAAAATTGTAATGGGTTGCGTTTGCTTGTTGCGATACCGAGGCTAAACACACAGACGTCACGAATTTCAAGGCTTTGTTTGCCCCCTCGCTTATAGGCAAGACAAGCGGGCCGCTTGCAGTGCATTGCATCAGTGTCTTGCTCTGGCTAGACTGCATCACATCTGATAATGCAGAAAATTGAGTATGAAACTGGGTCTGCCTAAACCACGTTTGAGGAGTTCAAGCCACGCTTTTAAAGGGCCGTGCAGATCGTCGCTTTATGAAAGGAAAATTATTGCTGTTAATGTGCTCGGCCGTAGCCCTTCGTAGAAACAATGCAGCACAGAAGCAGCCACTTTCCTCCTGAATTTTTAACTGCTCGGCGCATCGTCGTGGTTTATATTTCAGCCCAAAACTGCAGCTGCTATGTGCGTCTTGTCTTAAAGAACGATTGGATGCGTCCACATTTACAAACACTCATTTCATAGTGGGATCCGACACTAAAAAAAAAAAAAAACCCACTATAAAACCCTTTCATTCATTAAACCTTAACCGCTTCGCTTTGGTCCGGAACCGTGACGTTGCAGAGTCTACCCTGGAATCACAGGGCACCAGGCTGAGAAACCACACGCAGGATGCAGGATGGGACGCCACTTCATTGCAGAGTGGCCACTGACACACACACACACACACACACACACACACAGTATGGGCAATGCATAGCTTCCAGTTGACCTGAAACGCATGTGTTTTGGCTGTAGGCCGTGCGCAGACTGAGCTGGATTCGCACCCGCACCCAAACAGCAGAGGTGGCAGCGCTGCTCCCTGCAACTCCGCGCTGTTCTGGCTTGTGAAAATGAACAGCTATTTTCATACAAAGGGTTATTATTCAGTGCGGTGGAGTTTTTGTGCTCTTCCGCAGTCATTTTAATACCACAACAGCATTTGATTCACCGCCTACTGTCTTTCAGACTCAGACACTGTGCTTTTTCACCCAACAAACCAGCCATGCGCTTCCTGCTCTTCATCACCCCGCAGTCTGAAGCAGCAGCAAACGCTGGTTAAACGCAGCCATCGATCGCCAAACCTCTCCCTCGGCTCGGAGGGCAGACCTTTGCCGCCCGAGCTGAGGCAGCGACGCGGTCGAATTCAAGCGCAACGCTGCCGCTTTTGCTCAATTTTTGTGACAAATATGATAAAACAGTTGCCATTTTGTTGTTTTAATTCACTTCAGATCACATCCCTTTCATGTAGGCGCATTCTCTTTTCCAACAGAAATAATGGCAATGAATTCTGCTCACAACAGGAATTTGCCTGAAGGCCTTGGAGTGAGCGCTGTTGGGTGAGGGTGGATTTACCTGCTCTAGCTGTTGGCAAAACTGGCGCTGCTGCCACAGATTTGTTAAGAACAGAGCGACCATAGATGAATTTCATTAGGATGGATTGCAAAAACAGTGCCGAGTATAGAAACCGTCCTACAATAGTACGAAATTCTGTCACTTGGTCAATTTATTCTGGAATAATAGTCAATGTCTGGTTTGCAGAACCTTGTTAAACTGAAGAATGTGCTCCAATGTTGAGCCTGAAATCAAATAAGAGCTTTCAGGAGAGTCTTAATGGAGAAGTCTTGCTTCTCTGTTCTAAATGAATCATTTTTAATGTTGAGCCCTGCTTTCCAGTTCCACCTTATTTATTTACCTTCTGGAATGTGAATTATACGCTGTCTGTTTTTATGGTGTCTCCGCGTCTCGTCGCTGCTGACATCTTCCCATCCATTTGCTGTCTGTGCTGCAGAAAAAGCCCGCGTGTACGCTGTAGCTCTTGCTGTCATTTCTGTGTGGGCTCCTCTTGGAGGTTCTGCATCAAAGCCAGACTCTCCATCATGTAGTTCGGCTGCTCCGTGTGTATCGGTGGGCTGTGTCACCATTACGCACCCACGCCGGCAGCTTCCCGTGACTCCGGAACTATGGTGTTCTGGCGCTCCGGGACCATTTCTGCATTTCTCAACGCTGTACAGATGGCCCTCGTCTTACGATGAGGTTACGTTCCGATAAACCCATCGTAGGTTGAAAATGTCATGTCGAAAATGTATTTAATGCACCTAAGCTAGTCAACATCATAGCCTAGCCTAGTGCACCTTAAAAGTCATCGCGGGCTTTCCGCTTCCGTGCCTCTTCCAGGATACACAGATGGGCGTTTCATAGGCATGATGGATGCACAAAACACAACGTAGATACGGGGGGGGGGATAACCCCAAAAAATGCTGGCAACACGGAACACTGTAGAGTATCGGTTGTGTACACTAGCAACCGCGCGGCAGTCCAGGAGATGCCGTTTGCTACCGCTGTCCAGCATCACGAGAGAGCATCGTACCGCATATTGCTTGCCAGGGGAAAATAATCTAAATTCAAAATTCACCGTACGGTTTCTACTGAATGCGTTTCGTTATGGCACCATCGTAAAGTCGAAAAATCCTAAGCCTCGCCATCGTAAGTCTGGGACCGTGTGAAGGCCAGTGGCCGTAGCCCCAAAAAGACCCCACTATTGAAAATGTGGGTTTTTCTACAAGGTTCGGCTGTGTCAAAGGGCAGCGCAGCACGAAGGCTGGGAAAGCGGACAGCAGATTTCCCGTAACAGCAAGGCGGCCAAAAGACCAAACAAGTGTTATGAGGACACTTCTGTGTTCGGTTTAGCAAACTTTCGTTCAACGTCCACTGCTATTTCCATTAATAATGGCTGATGGCTTCGACTAAAACGAATTACGTGAATGTGTGACTTCGAGGTTTCTCCTGGACCGCAGCGCACAGCACGGAGGCACAAGGCAGACTGAAGAACTAGAAGGTGAGCGGATGAGTAGAAAGAGACAAATACGCACATAAGACAGGGAGAGACGGGCAGTTATGGATGGGGTGATGCAACAATATTTTATATATCTTGTATGAGTAATATTTTTCCGCAAATCCTTAAAGGTTTAATTCTGTCACAGAGATCATTTCAGAAGCGTCGCGGGTTCGGCACGAAAGATCTAAGACCTCGTACGCTCATGACCCCGGGACGACCCGCGGCCACGCAGCGTTGATCTCAGCTGGTATTTTGCGCGGGCCGTACGGATGCCTCAGGGAAGGTGAGGGTTGCTGCTTCCTTTTTACATTTGAGCACAGCTGCTGGCCGATGGGTGAAACTCAGGCAAAATGTTGTGCGCATGACAGAAAACTGTTCGGAGGACTTGCGGCAAAGCGCTCTCTCGCTTGAGCTTAAACCCGTCAGAGTAAGAAAAACCACTCGCGGGTTTTTGTACGTGCAAAGGCCAAGAATTGCGTGCAGTCATTTGTTTTTGTGCAGACTGTGAGAAATGACCGTGTTTAGGCCAAGACCGCATGCAGGAAGCTGCTCAAAGGTGTACAGGTGTTTTCCCTACAGGTGTGTCCAGCGCGTGACTCCGTCTCCCCCAACAGCCTACGCAGGTGGTGTGCGTTCGGACATTCGGGGCAAATTTGAGAAGGGAACTTCGTATGACCCTAAGGCAACTGTGTAACTGACAAAGGCAACACGCTTTACTCAGACTTTACATACACTCTCACACACACATTCGGTGGCTTTCGTGTTGTAACTGCTGTAACTCTGTTACGTTTAAGTAAGATACAGTGTTGTTTTGTTATGTTCTTCTTTTTGTGAGAAAAAAACACATTTTGTGTTGCTGTACAGCATAATAACACGAAACAGCACATGGCAGCTTTTCAGTCTGAGGTTTGCAGAATTCTGCAGCCGGAGATTCCTTTAAGAATCTGACAACATCTAAAGCCTCTTAGAATAATTTCTGTAAATACGTTAAGAGAAAATGTTGCGCAGAAGTTAATGCCCTTAAACTTAATTTCCTTCAAATAGAATTATTTAACCGACAGTAAGAGCAGAGCAGTGTTTTTGCTGATTTAAATTGAGTGTTTTTCCAAAGAAAGTCTTACTTCACAGGTACCTCCGTTTGACCTTTTAACCCCGTAGCAAAGTCAAACACACTCGCGTCAAGTTCACCACAATGATGCCTCCCTCCCGTCGGCTTTTCGATGTCCCTTTCGTGCCGACTTCTCTCTTGCAGACGGAATCCACGTTACACCACGACGCTCTGACCAAACCGAGCGCAAAATCTCAAAATACAAAGAACGTAGCATCTGGAGAACCAGACGTGTGCGTGTGAAATGGACTGAAAGGAACAACTCACAAGTTTCAAGTATGAAAATCATCTGGATTCCCAACATCCTTTTCCTTTTCCACTTCATCATGGTCGTGGTGGCCTGAAGCTCATAGTGGAACCGCTCTGCATGAGGCATGGATGGGAGGCCAGTCCATTGCAGGGTGGCCACACACACACACACACACACACAAGGTTGTCAGTGGGGCGGGAAGCAGGAAGCAGTCCTCCCACATCATCTTGTGCGAAGCAAAGTTTCGTTTCTGTTCATAACAAATGTGTTGTGTAATTTAGTGAAATTTGGCCTTGAGCGTTTTCTTTCTTTATTTTGTTGTTGCATTCAATGTGTGTTGTTGGGAATCTCCTGAGTAGATTCGTGGGCGCGTTCGGAGCTGTACTGGCTGTTGACGGTAGGGTAGGGTAGGGTGGTACTATACTGTGGTATTACTGCATTATTGCACTACTCTTTACCGTAGCGGCATCACATTCAGTTTTGGGTGACTGTTGGGTGAAGAACCCGTTGTGCCCACTAGAGGTCAGGATGTTGCCATGAATGCACCGTTTGGCTGTCGGGCCGGCTTTACGGACCCCATGAGCAGCACTGACAGCACCGACCGGGCCCTCGGTGTCCGGGTTTCGGGTCACTGTCGCTTCATGCCACACGAGAGGGACGCAGCCACAGACTGAAGCAGCACCTTTACAGGGTGGCGGCGAAGAACGCTTGCGAGGCCCCGTGTGTGTTGTTGAGGATCTGCTCACACGCAGCCTGATGAAACATTGCAGTTCCTCTAAGCTTCTTGCCGTTTCATGACAGCGGCAAGCACGCTTGCGAATTCCCACAGCACCGTCATGAGAAGCACAAACAAGTTTCACTAAAGACAAAACAACATAAATCCATTACGTTCCTATCCAGAATTTAACGGTCAAGTCCACACTGATACAAACCAAGAAAGTTGAAACTTTTCCACAATTTAAATGAACGTGAATCCAGGTTACACTGTTTTTTTACCTCTACAGGTAGCAGTACTGTACAGGATGTCTGTCGCAAAAAACATTCAGATTAAATGCAAATATCGTGAAACTCCAGCATTTATTGAGTGAGCGAGGACAACGAATGAGGATTTTTACGTTATTATTATATTTAAAATCTTTTTTAGAGGAATTGTCTGTTTTGCAGCTACCCAATCCAAGAAAAAGTCTGGTACTACTCTGTTTTGAATTTATACTTCTAGTAGATGTGTTTAAAAATAGTTTCAGATATACTTTGGCCAACCTGTCCCTCAATCCCAGCTCATCGTCCTTCATGCTTAAACTCAGAGTTCCTGTTTGTTTCACAAAGTCCACAAACGTACAGACGGAGCTCCGTGAGGTAAAAGTAAAACTGCTCAAAGGTAAAACAAGCAAATTAGGACCAAATGGTCCCTCCGTGAACAAAAACCCCGGGAAGAAACTCGGTGGGGTCGGTGACCCTAACAAATCCTGGATTGGATTTTAGATCATTTTAGGACGGGAAGCAAACTCCAGAAACCCTTTAAGCAGAGCGAATTCCCTGCCTGTCTAGGCTGCCGCCGTGCTGCTTCGGTGAACGTGTGGAGGCCTCTGCTTTAGGAGGGCAGAAATGGCAAAAGCGCCTCTTACTTGCGTTCTCATCCCCGGGCTCCACACATACATTGAAAAATTGGGACGGCGGTTCAGTGCGCCGCCTCGCAGCCGCTGGAAAATACTCTGGATTCGTCACTAGGTGGTTCTCGTGTTCCTCTTCTGTTTTTCTCGTGTTTTGCTTTCACTTTATCACTTATTCTCTTGTGGACCTTGCGAAAGGGTGAATTTAGAAAGTATCCGTTCTCCCGCTGCGCTTCACATCGGGCCGAGGTGCTTTTCCACGTTCGGCCATCGGGCCCGCTTACCAGCAGCCGGTTCTCTTCTCAAATCCATTTTCTTTAAGAGTCGCCCCTCTGTGATTTTTTCCTCCGTGCTCATGCATTATTGTGCATTATTGACACAGAGTGTCTTCTGGCAGTTTTTCTCCATCTTTGGCCCACGTTTCTCTTCATTCTCCAAACTCCGTGTTCACGGAGCAGCACAGAAAGGAACGTTTAGCTTCGAAATCTGGCAGCGAAACGCAGCTTTGCTCCCAAAATTCTGACAGAACCCCACATTTCCAAAAACCGTGCTAAGGATCTGATGAACGCCACTGTGTTTGGTTGGTTTATGGCACTAAGTTTGTTAAAAAAATCTCTAAATACTGGACAGATTCATAGTTCGGATAGATTGTTAACTGTTTATACACTTTTAATAATACAGTTTCACACAGAAGAGGCCAGTGACTGTCATGTCGCCAACCTGCATCAGGTGAGAGGTTCTCCTTGAGCAGACAGCAGAGGAGGTGACCCTGTGTGACCCGACGCTTCAGGCTCACACCTACAAGCCTCCTTTGTCACCTGCACAAGTCAGATCCTCTCACAAGGGTGTCGGTGGGAACACCTCCAGCTGAGGCTATGGTGATGCTCCTCAGCACCATTTACTACTGTGGAATACAGGGGCCGGAAGGTGTAAAACTGGGGTTTCGCCATGAAGCCAGTAGTTGGCCAAAGCAGCACAAAGGAAGAAGCTCATTGTTCCCGTTGACAACAGGTCTGAACTTCTGAGCTGCTCTGGCCACGGCTGTGGAGGCCTTGGGGGTGGAAAAGTGAGGCGGTGGGGTCAGTTTTAGGGCCTGAGGGCGGTACGATGATGGCACAGGGCTGCTCACAAAGCCAAATAGAAGACGACAACCAACTGCAGTTTTCAGCAGCAACCACAAGCACACGGGTCTGAGCTTTAAATGGGCAGTATGGCGGGGGGGGGGGGGGGCTTTTACTACTGCATCCACTAAATATTTGGGCTTTTTATTCTTTTTATGCCGCTCGTTTCTTATTTTGAATGTGGAATTTGAGAGTGAAGAAGTTTGTACTAAAATTACAATTTATACCCATTTCCCAGCAGTTTGGCTGCATCCTCAACTCAGTCCAATGACGTGTGTTTCAGGTTAATCGGTCACTCTAAATTGCCTATTCTGTGTGTGTGTGTGTGTGTGTGGTCCCCCCGTGAAGGACTGACATCCCACAGCTACCCAGTGATTCCTGGATAGACTCTGCACCTCCATGGCCCGGCCCAGCATAGCATGGTTAACAACAACAGAGGGACGGATTGTCGAATGCTTTGCAGGCTACAGTAGCAGCCAGAAGCGTCCCTCGCAGGAGAGGAATGGGACGTCACCCCTCACTCTGACGCGGACGGTTCTGCCGTATGAGTGAAAAATGCATAAATGCTCTATATAAGGTAACTGACGTAAATATCGTGGGCCACACGGTCAGAACCTGAGCGAATTTTTCAGCGTGAGCCCACGGATGTTTACATTTTGTTGGTCAGCACTTCGATGAACTTTCCCCAGCGGGGTTTCCGGCCAGCCGCAAACAAGCCATTGACGTAAATGAAGACAAAGGGGGTGAGCGCAGGACACGGGACGTCCGACAAGCCGCTCCACCGACATTTGTGCTAACGCCGGTGTTGAGCTGCAGGTGAATCCACCGTGAGAAGTGCTAAAATGCTGTCAGCTGATGCTTCCAGGTCATGCAGCTGTGTGCTATGAAGTGAGCAGACTGTTTTGTCATTTCTGCACATTTTCCTCCCTCTGTGTTAAACGTCAGCGCCGGTGCGCGGATGTTGTGAAGAAGAAGGAGCACCATTCAGGTTGTCAGTGGGCAGCTGTTTAACATCTCGTCCTCTTTGTCTCTGTGCTTCTCTCCAGGACCGGGGACAGGGAGAGACATAAGCGGGTCCGCCTGCCTCACCCAGTCACTGTGGATTTTACTGGCCTCCATCACCTGCCTTTTCTTCAAATGTTAATAACACCACTGCCCTCCATCGCTACTACAGTAAAAATTGAATTGAGACTGTTTGTATGGCGTTACAACAACCGGATGCGCTCTTGCGCCAAAAAATACATAAAAGAATGAGCTACTACAATCTTTTAGTCTTTAAGAAGGAAGGTTACTTATGGAACAACAGTCTTTATAAGGGTCATTTATTACGGTGTTTTACTTTGCATTAACGTTGCTTACTGCTGTCAGTCATTTAGTTGCATTATATGTTTATTTTCAGAGGATTTTAGCAGGAATGAATGTGATGCGCCATCAACAATAGGAAAAGCGGAACAACTAAGTAACTGCATATTTAAGGGACTTCAAGTCAAGTACAGCAGCCATGGATATCTGCAAAGATTCGTATTCCTCATCATTTTCCAACTTCTAGCTTGTTTTATAGCGTGCACACTGATAATTCTTGTGAATCTTACTGACGCTAGTGCATTACATAAGAGAAAAAGTGCAGCCACCAAATAAACGCGTAGCAAAAGGAGCTAAAGGTCATAAGAAGAAGCGAGCAGACACGGTGACGCCGCAAAGGTGCCAGAACCGTTTGTGGATGCGTAACGGAAGAGCTGAGCAATTGTTCTGTAGACGCATAGTTTGAGAGTTAGATTTAAAAGAGAAAAAACAAAAAATAAAACCTGCGGTAGACGTATATAAACATCTAAATTAAATAATACGAGATGTACATACTGTGTGATAAATCTCATGAATCTCACTGCTTGCTGCCGGCTTCTTCTGACTCCCTCGCTAGCCAGGGGACCCAAGGGGCGAAGCACCCAGTGCGCACAGTAGAGGAGGGCTTGCTTATTTACAGTAAGGTCTTACCAAGCAAAACTTGTATATAATGAATTTTTGTATTTTTTTTCTTTAAGGAATACAAATTTACCTGTCGAATTAACTACAGCGACGACGAAAGTAAAGGCGACTACGTGCGAAATTTCTAATGCTGAGTAAAAGAAACGTGTGCTGAGCAGTTTCTCCATGGCAGGCTGTGCTCAGCATCTCGAGTTGCTTGTTGCGTTTCCACCGCCAGCGTTCAGCTTTTCCTTTCCTTTTAGGCCGATTGTATATCTAGGAGCCGAGTGCATGAAGCTGATGGAAGAAGAAAACATTTCCTTTATTTGTGTGTATGATACGGAAAAATCACTGCATCACCGTTCCTTCTGTCAGCTCCGTTAATAGTGTATATACTTGAATCCAGTGTCCTTATAAAGAAATCGATTTACTATATGTCCATGTTTCTAAATAGATAGTAATTTGTTGATGATAAACTTGTAGTGGTCTATGATAGTATAATTTGGCACCATGTAATTCAAAGAGCTTTAGAGCATAACGTTTTTTAAAAAGGTTTCAGTAATATTATTTTGTGTGCTTCTTTACCCTTCACGTTGCACATAGCTTCACCCTGAACTTTTAGGAATTTGCTCAATTGAAAAATGTATGATTTCTTATAGAATGTGTACATCAGTGAGTTGTGTCTTAAAACATTTCATGGGCATAACCATGAGTTGAATGCCAAAACAAACTAACTGTCATTGCAAATGTACTGTAAAGCCATTAGTTGTTTCAGATCAGATTGATATATTTCAGAAGACAAAAAAAACGCACTATTTATTGTAAGAGCAAAAGGCATTGCCCCCGCACTATCTAGTAATATTCAAATTTTTGTATTATATTAACTGTACAAATGCAGTGTCCCCCAGGATTCGTCTGCAATTTGTACAGTTCCCGCGATCGCTGCTGGATCCGAAAAGCTGAGAATGACACTTTGTTTCCCAGCGTAAACATCAGGCTGCAGGTAAAGAGGCTGTATTTTACGCTTCCGTTTTTCTAATAATGGACAAATATGTACACCGAGCATTGCTCACAGGTTGCTTTCTATAACCGTCACGGTAGGATGGGAACCCTTGTTCCTTTGGAACCGTTTTGGGCTGAAAGTCACGAGCGGATCGCGAAGAGGTGTGATGATGCGGCCGTAAGCGCCCGTACCGCGCAGTAGGCGCGCAGCTCACTGCCTTGCCAAAATACTGAACATGCCATGCACATAAAAGAAATACGAGAGCACTATTTTTGTGTCACAGTCATTTAAGAGCTGTCGGTTGTTTCCTTTTTCATACATGCGGTGTTTTTAATTCATTTAACTGCTGAAATGCATGCACACGCTTTGGTAGCACCACCGCACGTGCGGGTGCAGGAACTCTGAAAGTTTCGACAAAAGTTTTCATTTCTGCCAGATCACCCCTTTAAAAATCAGTGTAATGAGATTTACGGTGTTACGTCCATTTTGTTTTTCTGACGAAACGAAACTGGGGTATCAGTACATGAAATTTGTCTTGTTTTAAACCAGTTCAAACATAATGTGCTAAGATAAAGGCCATCGGTGGATGTGGCAGCCACACCTGTAACCGCACTACAGTGGCGTCTCGGAAACAGATTTTGTGAAAAGTGTAATTCGTACTCTTTTGCTTAATGTGAGCCCATCTCGCTCGGTTTTTGGAACGGGCTGAAAATGCTCCTAAGGTACCCTGAGAATACAAAAGTAAGGCTTTTGGTTTCTGTGTTCTGTGTTTAAAAGTGGATTGAAATGCTTTGGTAAGTTAACCTTTTTGAAGTCAGCTTAAAACATAATATCTTAATAGTACAATTGTGTTTATTGCCCTGTAACATGCAAATAAAATATTCCATGTATTGTTAATTCTCATGTGAGGAGTCGTGTTGTAAAAATGCCCATGAACATGGAGTTGGTTCAGTCTGAAGCAAATAATGGCAGCATGTATTATTCATAAAAGCAGTGCTAACTTTTTTACAGGATTATCCACGGATGACGGTGTTAACAGCATTTAAAGGATTTAGCAAAACTGGCGACAACAGCATTTTTTTCCTCCTACTAAACCCATATTGTTTGTACTTTTACTGTAGAGTTTCCTCTATAAACTCATACAAACATTCTTTGCCTTATGAGGTTTAGAGCAAAAATGAAGGAGTTTAGCGCCAGAGGATTAACAATAAACCGACATTGTGTGTTTCTGTCATGGCCTCCAACTATGACTTTTTCACCTTTTCTGCAGGTCAGTGACTATGGAGGATGAGGAATGCCACTTAAATGTTAGATTTCATTAAAAGAAGTAACCATTAACCGGTAAAACAAACTGAATAACTACACTGAAAAAACCAAAACCTCAGAACAACTGGAAAAACAATGCATCAAGTAATAGCTGAGAAAACAATGAACGGTGCAGAAAACAACCACTGTAGGGATAAACTAATAATCTATGTAAAATGGATACATTTGCACACAAATGAAAACTCGTATTTAACTAAAATTAAGCTCTTTGTCTGTTGCGTTTCCATTTTCCCTTCTTCGTGCTGCTTTGTGTTGCCTTGTTTCCGCTTTGCTGCTCGCGCTCATACCTGTCGGTTCTCCACTTTCGGTTTTGCTTTGCCTTCGACTGTAGGTGGAAGTGACGCTTTTATCGGTCATTAACTGAACATTTTTGAAAATTGTGGTTCGGTAGCCAAAATTTCAGAGTCCCCCTTCCCAAGGCATTCCTCATCCTTCACTGAGGAAATTGGCTCTTTCATTGGTCATTAAATGAACATTGTGTGTCAGTCTGGTGAGAAGAGTGCTCTGTAAAAATAAACTGAATTAAACTGAAAATTCTGAGCTTCCCCATTGCACTCTGTGTCCATCACACCTGTCCAGTGAAACTACACCAGCAAACCTCAACTTGCTGACTGGGATGAGTGAAGCTTTTGCTTTAAAATGAAGAAATTAATAAACTGCTCTAAGTGGCAAAAAAGTTTTATGACCCAGCATTCTACTTATATTCCCATTTTTAAACAATGCTGTTGAATAAAGGAAAAAATATTTTTGTTCATTTTTTAATGCTCTAAAAAAATGGCTAAAGGAATGGGCACGATGGTGTTCTACTATTTCTTGTCAAATTTCAACCAGGTCATCGACTTCTTGTCCTCAGGCAAGCCGCAGCCTCTTAATCAATACTTTTACAATCGTTTTTAATATTTTGTCACACCCCTAGGAGACGGCGCACCAGCCGGTTGCTCCCACTCCAGACTTATCTGGCGGTTCGATCATTCACAAAGTTTAAATAGATTCCTCTCGCCCTCGCACCTTTGAGGAACCTCGGCTGTGCTCATGCTCCTGTTCGGCTATAAACTGTTTACTGTTAAAGTGGTTGTATTTAGTATACAAGAATTGTTAGTGCTCTATGACAGGCGGAGGCCACAGATAGCGACACATCGGTAGTAAAAATGTAACTGATGTCATCATGTCTTATGTCAGCATGTGTAGAATGTGTGCGGATGTGTACGGGGGGCAGACTTTTCAGGGATGGGGGCCTTGAGTCATTGTTCATGCCCTACCTGCACCATAGAACAGCACGATACACTACAGCTGCTCCAACCTCAAAACCCAGTGCTACGTGATGTCGAGCTTAATATTGCGTATTTATACTATTTATACTACACTATAATATTTATATGACTGGGTTGACCAAGCGATGACGGTAACATGAGATTAATGTTGACCCCCAACAGGGCTCTTTCTCTTCAGCACTCTATCTAAAAGTACATCCGAGCATCCCAACAAAAGCAATTTACAAATTTCAGATTTTTGTTAGTGATAAACAGTTTTGGCAGCAACCCTCTTCGTTCACTTCCATCCCTCTGTTCCTTTCTGAAATGAACAACTTTATACAATAGGCTCTGCTCTTAGCCAAAGCATTCATCATCTAAATGAACAAAGTTCCATCATTTATTTAAAGTCCACCACAATAAACACAACATTTTACAACCACGGTATTCCTCGGTTTCTTGTACTGGATTCAAACACGGTAACCAATCGCAGCGTTCATTTCAAAATGGATTTCCCATTAATATTTAAAGAACTACAACTCCCACAATTCCTCGCCTGCCGCTGGGCCCTCAGCTTCCAATTTACTTGAGATAAGACGCGTGTTTATTGCTCCTGAGCATAGCACAGTCCTATAAACGTTCACATATTCTGACATATTACAAACATTGGATTTTATACATATGTAGAGAGACTGCTCCGTAACGATTTACGTATATTTGCGGTACATAAATACAGACGGCAACGTAAGAACCGCCGGTGCCTGGGAGGAAGGAGGATTCGCAATGTGAAAGATTAAAATGCTTGAAAATAATAAAAGCACAACAGAGAGATTTCACAATAAACCTTAAGAAGCAAATCAAAGTACTGCGTATCAAGCATACACTTTCAGACAATGTGTGTGAGCGAGAGGTGAATAAGCGCACGGGTTTTACTGGTTTCAGCTACTTTCTGTGTCACAGTTTGAGCAACACACCAGCGTGCAAGTGTTTATGTGGAATCGATGATCTTAAAGGCAATAAATATCCTATGCAAATAATAAACTGTATGGGAGCCTCATGGACTAAAGCAAGAGCGAGTGAACAGGTGGGCAAAATGAGTTAACAATTTCTTCCAATAAAAATGCATTTAAAACATAAAGTCACGTTGATTAACGTTTAACTTAGTAGGAAACAAACCCCAACCCCACCCGAGCTCAGGATTTTACGCGAGAAACCAACCCAAACCTGGCCCAAAACCCAATCCTCTTGTCAGGCAGCAGAGCTGTGCATCAGAACCGCGAGGTTCAGCCCGGTTCCGATGCTCATGCGCGGGTTTGAAAACGTGATCAAGCCCACTTATTCCTTCAAGGATTCCCACGCAATTTCCTAATATTTCACCGGGAGAAATCTGGCTCCCGCTGCGACAAAAGTGACACAACCGCCACCGCCGCAGCCGCTGCCGCTCTCCAAACTTCAGCCCTACTTGAGTGACGTAATTCGTGGCCCCGCCTTCTGGCACTTTAAAGCAAACGTAAAAAAACAACTGTGACAGACGTGTGTCTAAACAAATTAAAACGCTTCATTTAAGAACACGTGACCACGCGTGTCCAATAGTTTCCCCAGTTTGAGGGGACCGATTAATAGACTGGAATTAAATGATGGCGCTTAAAGGAAATTCTGGCCGAGTGGAAAACCTTGAAGAAACGAAGAAGAAGAAAAAGAAGCCACGATGGCGGTGCCGTAGGAGGCAGCGGCTCAGCAACGGCGATGCTCTCTTTTGTTTTTCTTCACTCTCTTGAGTCCCGCTGCGTTCGTCCATCCTCTGCGCTCGGCTTAAGCGACTGAGGCGCGCACAGCGGGCGGACATCTTCTCTGCAGCGGAGGAGGAAGCGGGCGTCTGAGTGTCGGCTCGCCGCTCACCTCCGTGCAGCACGGAACCGCCTTCCCCCCGGCGGCGACCCTTCAAGCCGACGACCCCAGCCGCCCTCCTGGCCAGTGTCCTCCTCCGCTCGGACTGCGGGGCTCCTGCGCTGTGGTCCTCACCGAAACGTCCCGGACGGACGGGGAAATCCTCTGGAGGCGGTTTGTGTGTTTTTACTTACAAACGGGGCCCCGGTCGCTGTTCGCCGGCGGCTGAATTTTAAATAAAGATCAAATGGCGGCCCTCCGAACTTTCTGGTGCCTTTAGCCTGCAGCGCATCGCGACGCAGTCTTTATTATCGCTGCTCATTTTAATCAGGATATTGTAAATATAATATATATTTATTTTTTGTTTTTATTTTTTTATTTATAAATCCTTCCCAAATTCCACCAGGGGTGCGAAAGCTGCACTTTAACGCCATCATCCGTGAGGAGGCACTGAACCACCTGTGCCCGCCGGTGCCGCTTCAGCGGCCGCTGCTGAGCAGAAGAACCTGAGCTTCCGAGGTTCGCAGCGCCGCCGCCTTGACAGGAATCTGGAGACGAGAAGAGCACGTATGTGTTCCGCACTGATAAAATGCAAAATGGCTCTCAAGCTCTGTAACAACTGAGAAAAGTTGCACTTTGTGCTTCTTTTTCATCGACGAGTAGTGCAAATAAAGTTTCTACTTGGGTGCATCTTGTCTTTGAGTTCTAGGCCACTTGCATTGGATAAACCTGACGGAAGAGTCGGGGCAGATCATCTGCTGCCCTGCATCTGGCAGAACTTCCTGGAATTGGAATCGGAGAAGGTTGGTGTGAAGATTTCAGGGACAAGAGTGTGATTTTTAGCTGCCTGTTCTGTTGCCGGCGGTGTCTGTCCACCTGTAGGTGCAGATTTGGTGTTGTGGCTGGAAGATGTGTGGCTCAATGATGCCTGGTCATCTAGACCTTATGAGAAGGATGGAAAATATGTTTGCCTGAATGAGCAGGATGGAGCAGAGCTTGCAAAACTGGATGAGTGCCAAACTAAAGAAACTGTCTTAAAGTGTTGCAGCTGCAGAAATAAAACAATTTAAGTGAATGAGTGGAGAAATTGTCAGAACCTTATGTCTCCTTTTGAGGATTTGGTCAATTCATGAGCTGAGTCAATCCACTTTGGAGCAAAAGGTTGAACTGTACCAACCAAAACTGGAAGAGATGGAATCGCTTCGCATCATTTTTAGACTCCCACCTGTAAATTTTACCTTGCAACTCTGAAAGGCTGAGGCTGGTTTATACAAGTATTTGATAGTTGAATATATTTTTTAAGGACTCTGATTTATGTTTTTTTTTTTTTTATTGTATTTAGGGGTTTTACTCATTTTATATTATGCATCATGGGCCCTGGAGGGAGCATTCACTTAGAGATCTTTACTTAGGAGATGGGAGCTGCACTTCCTCAGCAGCGCCTATAAATAAGTGGTGTCTGACAAGCTGAATGAGGGGGGGATGTGAACAGTTTTTATTTATAGCTTGGTTCTGAATTTTTGGTCTTAATATTTCTCAATGTTTTCTCCTCTTTCTGGCACTCCACTGTGTCATGTGTCCTAGTTCATCTTATGACACAGTGTTACTATGGTTCCTTTTTTGCTGTAAAACTATTTGTGCTTCCATTTGGAAGTGCTGCCTGGGACATAAATATAATTAAAAGTAGGAGGACTGTTCAGATACTCATAAACTGAACGGATGATCAGTTTGCTTAACATTGCATTTAAAAAGTATGAGGATCTGTGCTGTCTGCAGTGTTTTGGTCTTTGCATTATATATGTAGATGGAGAGTCATAATATGATGCTTTTTTTTTTTTTTTTTTTTTTTTTTTTTTTTTTTAATGCTGCAGTTAAAAAAAAAGAGAAATCCATCTAATCCACAGCCAAATGCCGATTCCATGCGTGCATGCGCCCATCCGTTTACCTATCAGTCTTTCCATCATCGGTAGCCGCAGCATCCCACAATCGCTGGATACTAAGCTGTGAGACCACACCTTGGATGAGGCATCTGTCCAACACAGAGTGCTGTTGATTCCACTTTCACGTTTTTGTAGGATTTTAGGGTATCTGATACTCAGGCAATCCTTTATTTCTAATGAAATAAATTTTGACCCAGATCCTCACGTGCTCAAAATTAAGCATAAACAGGCTAAAGTATTCACAACTTTCAAATAATATTCTAAGCTTCTTATTGTCCTTGCTATAAAGAGGGTCTTTGTTATGGGACTAATTTTTCTTGTAAGGCATCACTATCACTTTTATTGTGGCTGACTTGGGTGCGTCATGAACATGCTGTGGCCCACTGGTTAACAGTAGCCACCAAAAGGAACCTGCAGTGGGCCCAAAAACGCTGAAATACGAGGCAATCCGCCTCCCTGAGTGCAGGAACGAGACGGGCGACCTGGCTGGCATCAAACGCGGCGAAGTGGTGGGAATCACAGCAGTCTGTGTGCATAGAAGACAGAGGGAAACGGCAGAGTCTCCTCACTGTGTCCAGTTCAGATGTCCAAATCTCACCTCTTCAGTTTCAGTCTCCAGGGTTTTTCGCTCCGGCGTGCGCTTTTTCCTACACTTCTGCTCCAGTTGTGGCTAAACGTACCTTCCGGTGAGCTGCGTCGACACCACTGCCGGCCAGCGTGGCTAAAAGATGGAAACCGGCGCGATCTCGGCCTCCGCTTCAGCCAAAATCCACATCCGTGTGCCCAGCATATTCCGTGGTCCCAGAATAGTAAACAGTTACTTCTCAGACACAGCAATGTCAGCTGATCCAGGCAACACCAGAACACTACATCATGTCTGCTTGTCTAATATAATGACCTTAAGCAACACAGATGTGCCAGAAAAGTCATCTTTGCGACATGTCATGCTGTTCCACAGTAGAGTTAGCTGAGAACTTCTGCAGGTCAAAAGAAGCCACGTTGACTACAAAGTAAGAAGAACCCACACAACCAGCAGCAATTATCACACCTACAGACTCATCATCACTGTACCTATGGCCCTCATCAGTTCAATTCGCATCTCTTCCCGCATCCCAGCAGAACAGCTACACTCCTCCGTCACTGACCTTCTGGTGTACCCACAGCCGAGGTCTGAAATCGCAGCTCTGTAGCTTCTCCGAGTTAGCTGTGATGTGGTGGAACGATGCCCTGTTCTGCTTCACAACAGCCGAGCCCCTTTCAAGGGTCTCAAAAGCCATTTACTTTGGACCCGCTTCTCTCCTGATTTCCTAACTGCTCAGAAGTGTGTCTTGATCATTTGTCAAAATCGCTGTTATATTTCCCGTCCATCATGTTAGGAACTACTTGAGCAGGACGTGCCATCGAAATGGTGGTACTGAGCAAACTGACTGTGCTTTGGTATTTGTGTGTCATTTATATTTCGTTGCTGCAAAATCCAGATTTATTTGCTGTCTGGTTGTACAGTATGTGATTAGCAGAAAACCATCAGTTTAATGAATACATGTAAATGTGTGGACTTGCAGCAGGCAGTCATGCAGCCATGACTCAGTAAAAGTTAGAGAGCAGCATATTCTCATGTAGGCCCAAGTGTGAGGAAGCGAAAGAAATCCCTGAGCATCTCTCCCTGATAGTAACAAGTGCTTTTCAGTTGTATCGCCTGCAGCTGCCACTGTCTGGGAGTAGGCATAGAAATTAAAAGGTGGAATTCAAAACTGGTAGAAGAAAAGGATGAGTGTGTCCTTCAGCTGGGATGTTCCGAAAAGGGGGGCACAACCAGTAGGGTGGAACAGAGGGATAAGGAGGAAGCTGGGAATGGCCCAGAACAAGATGGAATGCTGCTTGGTCATGCATACACAAGTGAAGTTGCCTCAAAGACAGACAGAGGCGGGATGAATTCCAATGGAAAGGTGGCGGACAGCTCGGAACAAGAGCGTGGCAGCTTAAGCAAGTTGAGTTGCCCCAAAGGCAGCAAAAGGCAGCGGACAGAGGGGGTGGCACAAGGGCTACAGCAGGAAATGGGTGACACGGACAAAAGGAAGTGGTAGATGAAGCTTTTGTGTGGTCCCTGAAGAAGGAATGATGTCGACTTCAGTTGATTCAGCGGGATGTGGATTAGTGTGGAAAGGAAAGAGTAAGGAGGACAGACTGTTTAGATTCACCAGGAAGGAAAGTGGACTATGACAAATGAAGGAGCCATCAGGTATGTTGCTGTCTGGGCAAGACGATGGTCAGCAGCTTGAGCCAACAGGCAGGTGCTGAGTTCTGATGGTGAAAGAGTTGAAGGAAAACGGAGCATCGGAGCTTCAGAAACAAGGAAGTCTGTGTTGGGGAAAACAACGTGAGAAACCAATAATTTGAGCGATAACCATGTTGACAGTGAAAAGGGAAATAGCTGAAAACAGCGTGGGTGGAAGCGTGAAGGTTAGAGGAGGTTCCGTGATTGACGGGTAGATGCTGTCGAGCGTTTGGTGTAATTCTTCCCTCAAAAATGTTGTATAAACTTCAATGCATCTGCAGCAGCTCACGCATTCTCTTAAGTGCATCGCTCCCCAAACCGTGTCATCCCATTGGTGTCTGCTGTCCTGTACAAACAGTTCAGTGTCCAAAGGGACCCACGGTGCCTTGGCGAATGTTTATTTGCTGCCTGCAACCTTAATTTGTAAGTGAACCCTGGTTGCACCGAGCTTACGTTCCTGTCTTGGAGAAATATTCTGTATCTTAAACGCTACGTCACCTTATACACCATGAGCGTGCCATACCTACGTTAACATCACTTGCATCATGGGATGAGATGCATAGACTTCTTACAAGTTTTAACTTTCTTCTGGAAATAGCCTAAAGTGATATTTTTAACAGACAGGCTGGAAAAATAAAGCAATTTATTTAAAATAGAACAATGACAGATATAACTGGCTGATGCAATGGATTGCAAACTCAACACTAGCATGGACTGCAAGGTGAGGTAATTTACATGTTTAAGTTGTAGGGATTAAAATTGTTGTTCTTCATAATTCTGTTTCCTTATAACAGGAGTAAACCTTTCAGGTTGAGCATTTCCAAGAGTGCTTGGTGCACTGTTCATTGGGGCTTGGAGTCCACCTGGGGGCTTGCAGCTACCATCAAGCAGGGTTGCTGAGCCTCCCTTGCCAGGACTTCTTGAACAAGATCAAGCCAAACGTCCAAAATCTCTCCATTACCTACAAAATCTGATCTGTCTCTACAAACCAGCAAGAACACCGAACTGCTGAACTTCTGGCTGCCGGCTCATTCCCTCACGTGGGGTCCATCGGTTATTGTCCTCGGCCCCCATAACGTGGAACAAACTCCCACCGTCCCTCCAAGCAGCTTATTTCCGTCCAGCATTGGAAAAAGGATCACATAGCTCATCTCTTTAGGTCCCCATCCTCACAATTCTTCACTTCCTGCTACTTTTCGTTTACTATTCGACTGTCTTATTCACAGGCCGCTTTGGCAGGCAGATACAACAATATGGCAACCGCTATACAATAACAATAAAACAGAAAAATTGCACTCGAGTGATCACGCACAGCGTCTGTACCTAAGCCCTTTGCGATGGGGTTTACCGTACTTTATGGCGACTCATGGACGGATGTCATTTTAGAGAAAACCAGAATCTCTGAATTAAATGGACCCATGAATGGGTTAAAGCGGACACTGACAAAGCTAGAATTAATAGCAACTGAGAAAATAAATATTACTCGGTCTACAGGCGAAGATTTAAATGATGAGTACGGACTTACACATTCATTTTTCAAAAAAGTATGCAAGGCTTTCCTTTAAACGTAAAATATAAATAAAAATAAAACCCAAATAAACTAACTTGTGTGGTGTGGCAGCACTCCATGAACAATTAAAGTCATTGCGAAAGCAAAAGCATCGTCGCAGTGTTTTCATACTTTTTTCTTATCTATGTTGAAATTCTTGAAAGTTGTAATTCTTTTGTCCGAGAGAAAGTTTTGAATCCCAGGAACCCATCGCTGAACTACAGGCATCCCTGGCGGCTGAAAATTCACCGTGAAGAATTGCAAACATTTGGACCCAAAGTTTGCCATCAGAACCAGAACCTCTGCTGCTTTTCTGTGCCACCATTTCGGCGGCGTTTCTTCGTCGACATTCATGCAAGTGCTTAGCAGAAAGTGCTCAGTTGCACCGATGGACCAGCACCGCTGCCTCATTTCGCCAGACATGGGGGACTCGAGTCGTAAATTTGCCGACTTGCTTGACAACGAAAAGACTCGGAAGGACTTGACATTTTTAAACGAAACCTGGCAGCGTCGGGCGCTACGGCTAAGCGTCGTCCGTCCGTTCGTCGAATGCGCGTTGCTGCCGAGGTGCATCCTGGGGGAAACTGCTGAGCGCGGGAATTGAGAGAAGGGGGCTGCCGGGGTCAAAGTGAAAAGAGTTTATTTGTCACGTACATGGTTGCCGAAATGTGCTCTGCCTCAGGTGGTTGGTCGGCTCTTCCTTCGTCCTGCCTGGCTGCTCAACAAAAGGTTGCGCCGCGAAGAAAGGTGACGTTCGCTCTTTTTCTCCTCCTTCTTCTTCTCCCCCTTCTTCTTCTTCACACGCTGCGTTTCGTCGCAAAAGGGTTGAGAAGCGCGACCGACGGCTTCCCGTGAAGCTCAGGTCTCTTGGAGGATCGATTCCAAGTGCGCGCAGTCTATGAGCTACGATGCTCGCCGCACGTCTTTGTCGTGGGGTTCAGTTCGTAGAAAAGTTGCGTGGAGACGGGCAAACCGTGAATGTTGTCACTCGTCTAAATGTGCTGTATGTTTGCGAGGTTCTCAGAGTTGCATCAAGTCAATGAAACGAACAAGTTCTTGCGATTCTTTAATACGGAATGAAAGAGGCATTCAGATTGTTCTACAGTTTGTATTGAAAGTGTCGCCAAAATGGGTTTTTGCGCTTGCATTTCACAGGCAGAGATCCAACAGATGAACTCGTTGCTCCGTGTGTAGAGCAGGGCTGCACAAAATAAGCTTCCTGCCAAATGGCTGGAATTCAACGGCTCGGCTTGGCTGGCTTCGCCCTAAATGCTGTGACCTGGGACTGGACTCGAGACTTGAAGGTTAACACTCGAGCTTGCGTGTCGCTTACTTCCGCCACTGCATGTCTTTGCTGAAACGCTTGGTGCTTCACAAAATGCGACCATTGAGCAAATGAAGTGCCGCTAACTGGTGTTTTCAGTGAGCTACATTTAGCCAAAATCCTTGGTGTACTTTCATTGGTGTTTAGGAGTGATATTTGGGGAAATTGCTTGGGGGTTAGGGATTTGCTTTGAAGGCATTTTTATTTTTCCCAAGTAAAACACTGGAATAAAGGCTTCTGCTGTCCACTGTCCAACATGTTTTCAGGAAAGGATTAGATGTGGATAACAGGGGGCGCCTGTACTGCTGAATTACTGAACTACAGGAGAAAATAATGCGGAAACCCTGGGGTATCTGATCCCTTCGTGCCCGAATGGCAGCCCTTTAAAGCGAATGCCTAAATATCGGTATCCAAACGGGTTAGTCTGATGCATCGGAAATTGGATTCACACAGCAAAAGATTGCTGCATATATGCTGGGAAGCCCTGACGGAATTTTAGATACGTACGTGGCTGTGGGTCTGTTTTATTCCAAGGTTTTTGCCCCTCCTTTATTTAAAGTGTTTTGTTTATGGTGCAAGGATATAAAATGCCAGTATTTACAGTGGCTTCAGAAAGTAATTCACCTCCATAAGTTTTTTTTTTTTTTTTTTTTTTCTCAGTTTATTCCTCTTCTACCAAAAAGATTTTAACACTGAAGCATTTTCTACTCCCTTCATGAATTTGTGAATCTTTTTTTAATACAAGAACTCTTCTTAAGAATGTCAGTATGAGGTTTGCACATTGCGATGTTGGATTGTTGGCCCATTCTTCAATGAATATGTGCTGTGCCGAATTAAAGGGAGACTGCCGGAGGACAGCAGTTTTCCGGTCATACCACAGGCTTAATAGTATTCGAGTCGGGTCAGGCTGGGCCATTTCCAAACGCTAACTTGCTGCTCTTGAAACCATTAAAGTTTTTTGTCCTATGTTTTGAATCACTGTCCTGCAGGAAAATGAATCTTCATCCTAAATGCTGATCTCTAGTTTCCTGAAACAGGTTCTCCTACAGGTTTTGCTTCTATTTGGTTCTCTCCATGTTGCACTTGATGGAAGAAAAAAAAAAAAAAAGAAGCTTTCTAGTTTTTCGTGCTGAAAAACAACCCAAAAGCATGATGCTGCCAACACCACGCATGACTATAGGCATTGTGTTGCCTGGGTGCTGAGCCGTATCTGCTTTGCACCAAACGCAGCGCTATGGTTTCAGGCCAAAGAGCTCGGCTTAATGCAAGGTTTCAGGACTTTCGGCACAGGACATGTGGCTCCTCTAAACTCCAGGTGTGACTCAGTGCTCCTCTTTGTCAGAAGTGGTTTCTTTCTGCTCTCCCAAAGAGGGGAAAATTTCAGAAGTGCTGAAGAGATTCTTCAGCCAAATAGCCATGCAATTGTGCTGAGTAAGTAAGTAAAAACATAACAACGTTACTTGTCGAAGTTACGTGTCCATCTGAGTGCTCACTTGAAGATCCATCTACCCGGGAGTGAGTATGAGTATGAATGCATGTGAGGCCTGGCCAGTCCATTCAGTGCCTTGTGGTCCCACCAGTAAAATATCTCTTGCATGTGACTTATGCTCTAGGGAAAGTTTTCTGATGACAGTCTCATCCTATATGTCCTTTCCAGAGTATGCAGTTTTTACTCCGGAGCAACTTAAAGTCCATGGTAAAAGTGGTTCATGTGCTTTAATTTGATTTTCTAAAAGAGTGGAATAAGAAGCAGTCAATGAGGGTGAATACTTTCTGAAAGAAACGTGTAAAGAATTATGCTGTACTTTAAAGCATTTTTATTGTTTGAATGTACGTATGTACTTATTTGCCTGTTTATTTTATTGATTTTCCTTTTTGCAGCACAAAAAATACACAAATCAGTTTAAGGGAAACACAATATATACTGTAATTGGCACATTGCTTTATTTTGAAAACAGACAAAAGTTAATTCCCATCACATAGAACTGAAACCATTTATTCACTCACAGTTGTAACTCCTTATATTTAAAATGAACATTGCACTCACTTGAACATGGAAAATAACCAGAGTAATTTCGCTTTGTTTTTGTTAATTGTTGCTTTAAATATAGTGCAGAATATTTCCAAATGGTTGGTCATATCAAACTGTCATGACAACACCAACAACATCTAAAAGAAGTCACATTGTTTTTTTGTTTTTTATTTTGTTTTGTGACTGCCAAACATTCCAGTGGAGGGGTTTCCATCTACTTTGTTCAATGACTTTTCTCATCATGCTGACAAAAGCAGTTGTAATCTTGCTGGGATTTCGTACCGCACGCCATTCCGCTGCTTACAGACGAGGTTTCGTTCGCTTTTGTGTGCAAATTAGCAGTTGCATTTGCAAATGGAAAATATATGAGAGGAGAATAATAAATCGGGTACATCCTTGGTATTACAATGTTATGTACGCTGGCAAGGCTCCAGACAGCGGACGACAGAGGCATCGCTCTCATCCGGGCTGCATCCCGGCTCGCTACTTGTTCGCTACGGTAAACGCATCGAGTGTGTCTGAATACGATCGTTCGCCGTGTCGTGCTTAAGCCGAATGTGTAAATGGGAACTCCCCCAGTTTTAGAAAATCATTGTCACACAAAGAGAAAACAGTAAAATAAAAATGGATGGTCCTTACAATCAGAAGGCAGAATGATATTTCTTTTTACCTCTAATCATTACGGTTTTATTGTCTTAGACTTTGTCCTCCTCAGGCTTGTCTTCATCCTTGTCTGCCTCTGTCTGAGCACTTTCAGTTGGTTTGGACTCTTCTGCAGCATCTGCAACAGAACATAAGGAAGCTGATTCAGTTGTATGAACGACGAAATAAAAATCTATCCGTCTTTACCACCTTTTTATCTTCTCTTCAGTCATTGTTTCTAAGCGTTTAAAAATGGCTCTGGGCCAAATGTGTATCAAACATTCTTACTGCTAGGAAGAACCTCACCTCAAACCCAATAATGTTTTTGCTCCGTCTCCACGACACTTAGATGAAAAAGACATTTTTGAAAAATAAAAGTGTAGAGGAGGTTAGAAAGTTTCATAATAACATTAAATGCAGGATGTACCGGGGCAGCAGTCAGGAAGCAGGAGAAGAATTTCCGGCGGAGCTGTGTTCAGTGAGGTCAGCCCTTCTACTCCCCATATCCGAATTTCAGGAAACTGACACTGGTGTTGCTAAAGCGGTACTGTTAATGCAACCGCAAGCTTTTTACTCTTTACGCCACTTGCACCTCCGCTCGTGGGTTGTGGTGTCACGTGGGTTTGAATGCATGCGTTTCTGTGAAGTTTGCATTCGCTCCCTGTTTTCAACTAGGAGATCTCCCAGAGCTCTGGTTTCCTCCCTTCGTCCAAAGACAAGTGTTTCCGCTGAACGGGGGACCCTTGTAAAGCTTGTTGTGTGTGAACGTGAACGTGTGCGTGAGTGACACTGTGATACCTCTGTGATAGCTATGTGCTGGCTGACAGGAAATGGCTCTGGGGGAACCGTTATTAGAACCGAAAAGATGGACGGGTCTTGCACGATTGTGAAATGCAATACTGTAGTTCTGAATGCACAATTCAAAGCTGGTTATGTTGCACACAAGCAACCACGTTTTTATTTATGAGTCTAACTGTTAGACTCACATTCTTTAATTTGGAATTTAACTAGGAATACTTGTCATGCCCCATTCATGCTTCCACTCATTGCTATTAGCTGCTTTGTTCTGCTCAGGACTGTGGCGGTCTGGAGTCTATCCCAGAATCCTTGGGTATGAGGCTATGAAAACACCAGGGTATGGCTGGGTCTCATTTTAATAACTGCAATATTTTTAAACATATATATCTAGTACTAACTGTATTAAATTTACTACAAATTCATGTAATTTTTCGCCTGCACGAATGATCGCTGAGAGGAGCGCGGCTCAAACTTGGTGGTCTGCTGTTGAAGGACCAGTATTGTTTAACCGTGACTGACTGGCAGCCGCTGCCATCCTTCCCCGTCTCCACAGGCAACCCAGGGTACAGCAGTGACAGCAGGAAATCACAACCCCTGCAGCAATTCGCCACCTCTCTCTCTTAAGTGAAGAAATAGATTCGCATCTTCAGGCTTCTGCTTAACCTCAGCAGTGACCTTTGAGGACACATTCCCCACTAACTTTAGTCTGGACCCTTCGCAGCCAAACCTTGAATTTCTGAATAGGCTGTCGCACAGCAATAGGACAGGATAACATCCACGTTATATCTTTAATATTAATATCTTTCCTTTTGTAATTTTAAAATAATTTTGTCCATCACAACATTATCTAGGGTGGCAACTGGCCACTGGACACTAGTGCAGGTCAAGGAAGTAGAGGACATGAAGTTCAAATTATTGTACTTGTCTCAAGCTGACGTCCTGTCCAGGATTTGTGCTACCTCAAACCCTGTGTGTCTGCATTGACTCTGCCATAAACAAGCAGTTTATGATGAAGGAGCCATCTTTTATTTGTGTTTTCTTTTTGATTTCCATTTTTTTGCTTGTTTTTTTCTAAATACACTCACGTACAACAGAGAAGCTGTGAATTAATTCATTTGCCAATAAAGTTGCTAAAGTTTGCATGAAGCAGCCTGGAGCACGGTGGACCGCCCAGACAGCGCCTGCCCTGCCTACTGAATTACTTTAATTTTAAGATTAGGATTAAGTATATGCTATATAAAATGATCACCATATTTCAGATGATTCCTTCAAAATGTTCTGGTTTGTGATTACATTATACAAAGGTCGCAGCCATTCCTGTTATGCAAGCTACTGGGGGGGTAATGATGTTCATTTGGCCTCATGGTAATTCATTATTTGTCAGTGTGGCTTCCCTTTCTTTTTTACATTCACGTTCAGCCTCTCAGAGCAAATTGTGCTGCCTACACTGATGAAAACCAAGGAGAAATTCATAAAGCATTGATAAAAAGATGGCTATAAGATATTTTCATGGTTTGTTGTTCATTATGGACGGTGGGTTTACCAATGCAGTAGATGCCCTTCTTATCAATTTATTTGATATTTCATTATAATATACAGTTAAGTTTAACAGTTGTTCATTACTCACAAAGTTTGTTTGTTGAATGTGTCCAATTCATTCAAAATTCTTTGTGCTCGGTGGCATTGATCTAACTGACTGTAATTTGATGACTGCATATCTGTGCCTGCAAGTTGCTTTAGAGAAAAGCGGCCGCTAAATGAGCAAATTTAATGCATGTGACGGCTCTGCATTTTTGGAAGGAGCGGAGCAGTAAATTCTCTCTGTGCCTCACAGAGACGCTCACTTAGACCAGGCCAGCAGGCGGCCCCTGAGTCTCCTGACAGTACCGACCCGCCTGTGCCACCACTCCACCCCTTTTACCACCTAAAATGTTAAAATTTTGCCTGAGAAAACCCCAAGTCTGAATTCCAGCTACTGCTACGCTATGCTTATTCTTTACTGTTTAAAATAATTACTTTTAATAGCTTCAGTAAAAGTGACCAAGCTGTATAAACTAGTAAATGCTTACTAAGGAGCTTAGCATTCAAGCCTAACTGGACAAAGGCATCATCTACACACTTCAGCTCAGTTTCCACCCTGTCTTGGCAAAAGTCACTGAAAACAGTCTGGTCCAGACCTTCCCGCTCTTGTCAACAGTCTACAGGCCCTCTTCTGAGGTCCCCAAACATTCCTAATCTGACTGAAAAACATAATCTTTCTAACAAGTCGTAGGCCCGCCCTGAGGTCTCCAAGTGGGATGAGCCTGCTGTCAATCTCGATGAAGTCAGCCTTAGGGCAACCAAAGAACATGCCAGAATCATCTCAGCTGGCCCCTCTATGGGGATGGGTGGTTTGCCGGAACATCCTTGGGTTTCCTTCCATGGTTCCTCAAAATTCCTTCTAAACTCTAGCTTTTAAGTCAATAGTTGCTTTTGCTGCAGGCCTGCTGGTACCTCTCAGCTGAACTGGGAGATCCCCCCCAAGCACCGCCCAGAAAGCCTCCATCTTCATTTAATAGCTTCCCTCCCCATTGGTGTCAAGCAATGGTTTCTGGGAATTGGAATATGAGAGCCACCAACCCCCCCTCAGACCACAGTTTTTGGCAGCCACGTCAATAACCAATGTTTTAAACAAGACCCATTCAGACTTGATGCCACCAACCTTTTAGGACAGGTGAGAATTTTTTCTGGTGGTAGATAAATCAGTCTCACACTGAGGTGTCTGCCAGTTTTTCCCCAGAAAGCACTTACAATTTGAATCTCCCAGGTCTGTCCAGTTGTGGCCTCATACATCAAATCCAACTACCGCTAAGTGGCAGTGGGTTGACAGCTCTGCCTCATTCTTTACATGAGTGTGCAGAACATAAGCTTTAAATTGGATGAAATGACCACAAAGCTGATTATCAACTTTGACCATAAGTGTTGCGGAATCAGGTGCGCTGATAAACCTCTTCAGGGTGTTTGTTATGGACAGTGCATGGCTTGCACGGTAGACCTGCAACAATTCACGTCTCAAGTTCAGATCTGGCCTCCCAGTCAAACAGCACCAGGTACGCTCATACTTGCTAGCATTAGCGCTAAAGCCGCTCACAGAACTACAGAGTGGTTCACCCTCTTGAGGAGATTGCCAGCCTTCTTTATGAAGGCTGAATTGTAAGAACAGCAGTTTCTTTGGACATGATGAGACATCGGTGAGTTGTCCTCATGGCAACAAGCAGCCACATTGTAGAAACTTTCTCATACACTTGGGAAGAAGTCCAACTGCACAGTCGTCTCCTGGGAGTTTCTTAGCATTTCCACACCCACCCACAGCGTTTCATGAAAAGTATAACCAGAACCGGAGAGGGACTACTCCTGACTATGGAGTTTGGTTTGAGAACCCAAGCTAAGCATAGATGTGCGACCAGAGATATTTAGTTGTTACTCTTCTATCTCCCTCGGTTCCTTCTAAGCCTGAAAAGGGGGATTTTCCATATTCCAACATATCCATTGCCAGGGTCCATATCTCTAGGTTCCGTGCCTCATGCCTGCCCCTTGGTTGACATTGCACCCATCCTCCCACACGTCGTCTCGCAGGTGGTGGACACACAAGATGGCTCCGCAATCCCAGTTAGGGCTGAACAAGATGAGGTTATGAAGATAAATCAGTCAACTTTTAAAGAGCTCAGCAGACATACAGCAAATTTTAACATGAACACAGCGAGTTCAGTGAACTTGATTAACCTGGAGAAACAAGAGCAAGACCACCAGGCTTTCTGGGATGCAAATCGCATCAGATGTGTCAGCTTCACATCTTTGCCAAACCGCAGGCTTATATGCAGGACAACTGAGTGCAACTGGAGTGAAAATAAAATTTCAGACAAGACATTTTTCATGAGATCTGACAACAAGATCATAGAGAACCTTAAAAAGACTGAGGTTTTCCTGTACATGTGAACATGCCTGGTGTCCAGTTCTGTGCATACAACCCAACATCCATGTGGCTCAGACAACACCTGCTTTCCAGCTACCTTTTTCTTGTTAGCCTGTTAGTCTTATTTTTCAGTAAGTTATTTTCGTGGTAATTTTAGTTTGTTTTTCCATGATTTGGTTATTATCTGCTATTTTTGACACATTTACCAAACGCAGCTTTCATTTATAGTGCACATTCATGGATGGCTGAGAGGCATCGAGTTCAGTGTGACTCTTTGTACCAGTGGTGTGTTGTTCTAGGGGAGGACGGGATTGGAAGTTGTTTGTCTTTGCTTTCTTCTGTGAGTGTCCATTAGGTGCACAACCTGAGCGGGATTCAAACCTACAGTCACTGAGCAGCCCAAGATCTGTGAGACTCCAGCATCACCCACACCGCCACGCTGCCTACAGAACCTTCATTTCAAAATTGAAAGACTAATGGCTCTGGTTCATCTACAGTGGGTGGCGTACGATGTTGGGTAAAAACTTTGCAGGTTACCTGTTTACTTAAGACGTTGTTCATGCTAGGAAAATTCAGTGATTGCCGGAACCATTAGTAAAGCGCTGGTGCCGTAAAAATCAGGACAAACCGATTTTTAACCTTAAGGTTGTGTAACCAAGCTCTCGGTAAGGATGCGGAGACTTTTTTGAATTCTTTAAAACTTTTTTGGAAAAATATGGAACAAGAACAACTGAGGAGAAAACACTTTTTTAGTTGGATTGATCCCTACAGGTGCAGAATAAGGTAAAACGAGGCAGACTCACCATTGTTGTCTTGAGGTTGAGCAGGGTGACTCTCCTCACTTTGGGCCTTTTCTGGTGTTGGTTCACTATCACTAGCATCAGGCACATTGGGTTGTTTGAGGTCTTCCTTTTCCTTGTTCTCGGCAGCTTCAGCCGACTGAGCATTGTCAGCACATTCTTCAGCAGCCTTGCTCTCGTCGGCTACGGGTGAAGTTGCTTTTTCGCTCGCTTCTGCCACCACCGACTCCTCGGCCCCTTTTGCCTTTTCCATTTCCTCCACGGAACCCTCTTGCTTGGATTCAGAGGGAGCCGCCTCAGCGGGAGAGGAGGCTGCAGCTGCACTGCTGTCTGTTGCCTTGTCAGGATCTATGCTTTTGGCTTTGTTTGAGGCTTCAGGGTCTTCAGCTGTGGATTCTGCAGCTGGGTCAGTCACAGCTGAGGCCTTGTCATTCTTCTCCTCTCCCTCTGTTGCAGCTTCAGGCACAGCAGGACTTTCCTCCTTCTTCTCATTCTTCAGCTTTTTCCGGATTATGTGTCCACGGAAGCTGGCTTGGATTTTAGTAGCAGCCTTGTGGGCCTTATCTTCTGGTTTGTTGGCATCTTGCTCCAGTTTCTGGTCAGCCTCTTCATTCTTTTCAGCCTGCAAAAGCAGCAAAAAGTAACCTGAAACCGTGTGTACCACAGCGGTGGAGGGGATCTAATGACACAATGTGGCACAGGAGATTTGTGCAGCTGTGTAGCAGCAGAATTGTTATTTCAGGGAATAATTACACTTATTCACGTATTTAGTATATACTCGAACCACTAGGGCAAAAGTTTCTTGTCACTCAGCTCAGAAAATAATGCTTCGGGAACAAATCGAGGAATAACAAAGGACACAACTGCAGTTTGTTTAAAGAAGTTGAACCAGAAAAGTGGGAGGAAAGAAATGAGCCCATAGGCGCAGGAAGCCGATGTTGAAACAAACATCAATGAGTGTCAGCCCCTCCCAGCGAAAGGCCGCTGACTGTATGCAGATGCAGGAGAAGTTCAGCTGCAAACACTAAAATCACAACATAAATATTTGTGGAAGTGACTGGATTCCTGGGCCGAGCTCCTTATTTTGCTCTTTTCCAGTGTCATCCACTTGCGTTTGGCCTGGTATTGTGCGCTGGCCGAATTGGTGACGGTGGAAGACCCGACTCTGCTACAGGAATCGCATGTGCGCTCCAGTTGCTGTGGCTGTAGCTGTGCTGCTAAATAAATGAAAGATTACAGTTAAATTACTGAATGTCAGCTTTCTGTTCCATTCAGTTGTCTACATGGCATGGTAATGGCCATGGAAACATTAATAGAACCGTGGTGCTGTTCTGCCAAAAACAGAGCAATTTATTACACAACCTCATGGTTAACGTTTAAGAAAAAGCCCAATGCATAATTTAGCAATACAGCACACTTAATTGTACATTCAGAAACATCGACTGTCTACTGCTACTCACATTCTGTCTCAGTCAACCTGGTTGGTCAGTGTGAAGGTGCATCCCACGGAAATATACTTTATATTTTCTACACAAGAGAAAGAGTGACTTATAAAGTCAGCCATATGTTTGCAGTTGTGGCATTTTCCTGGGATCATTTTTTCAATTTGGAACAATAAGCATAATTGCATATATTCCAAAAGACAGGAGGCAGAGCTGGAGGTGGCAGAGTTAAAAATGTTAAGATTTGCATTGGGTGTGATGAGGATGGACAGGACTAGAAATGAGTATATTAGAGGGTCAGCACAGGTTAGACGGTTTAGAGACAAAGTCAGAGAGGCGAGATTGCGTTGGTTTGGACATGTGCAAAGGAGAGATTCTGGATATATCGAGAGAACGATGCTAGGGATGGAGCTGCCAGGCAAGAGGAAGAGAGGAGGGCCTAAGAGGAGATTTAAGGATGTGGTGAAGGAGGACATGGAGGTGGTGGGTGCGACGGAGAAAGATGCAGAGGACAGGAAGAAGTGAAACGGTTGATCCGCCGTGGCGACCCCTGACGGGAGCGGCCGAAAGAAGAAGAAAGAACAGCAGTATGACAGTTATTTTCAAAATACTTAAGTCAGTTTGGGTAAAGGGGCCAGCCAAGTAGCAAAATAACAATAAAGTATAGGTAATATTATCTGGCCAGTATACTTATATTTATACAAATATAAAACCATGGTCATCTGCTGGCTAGTCCCAAACAAACTTACAACAACAACATTTATTTGTATATCACGTTTCATACAGTGGTCTGTAGCTCAAAGTGCTTTACAAGGTTAAAGAGACAACAATGACAAAGAAACAGTATACAAGAATAAAGAGACAATGGTAAATAGGAATAATGAAGGATTTCAGATTGCAAAAGAGGTTGTACAGATGAGATGAGGTTATACAGATAAGTAAATAAGGTCTAAAGGCCAGGAGGACAGAAAAAACAAAAAAAAACTCCAGGTGGACTGGACAGAAAAAAACAAAATCTGCAGGGGTCCCAAGGCCAACTTAATATACAGATGATATGCAGGAATCTCCTGAGCCAACCAGAGAGCACAGTTTGGCTGAGGCAAGCAGGTACATTCTTTGCTGAACCACACTGTGACTACGGTGAACTTCCCACTAACGTACAGACCTGTACAGGTAAGTTAAAACTGACATCTTGGTAAATTCTTGCGCTCCCTCCACAGCAGGGGTACCAAATCCTGGTTCTGTTGTGTCTCAGGGTTTCTTGTGTTTCATTTCAACTACGCTTGTTTTATTCAGTAAGGCTTCATTAGCATCTTGCCTCGATGTATTGCACCATTATACCATACTAATATTAGTATGAGATATTGATCTGAAAGCCAAGTATCAGCTTTATTCTGCTAACACAGGTATCTTTTATCCGGATTGATCTCCATAAAGCCAATTAGAGCTAATAAATCCTTAAGCCTCAGCTTTTATTTAGCCGATTAAAGTGCCTTCTCAGCCTCTCCATTGACTTAAAGATAATAAGGGTTTGTTTTATACGCCGAATGCTGTTATCCTGGGGAAATTATGTTAGTTGGTTAATACGATTTGCAGTCCTCAGTCTGTGATGAGCTCATGTGGATGTGGCCAAGCTGCAACTCATTGTTTAAGCAGTCATAGGCGGGGTTGCTTTTTGATCAGAAATATTGAGTATCTGAGAAACATGGAAATATAACTGATTTGGATCGCAGCGCATTATTTTCCCAGCTGTAATATTTCTGCAGTAGCCCTTTACCCAGCCCTCGAGGATTTACTGTTACTGAGCAAAGTTATCTGTAGCATCTGCAAGAGAATTCCTTTTCTGTATCAGACCAGCCTTAGCCACGTATCCAAGCTCTTCATCTCAGCAACATCTTTCATCATGTTTGATGTTGCCTCTTCTGTTGTTTAATATTAGTCATTCAGCCGTTTTCTCATGAAAAAGTCAGGCTCTACTTGCCAGCCTTAGGTCTCTACCTAGGCTGTAACTGCAGGTGTTTGCCTTCACGCTGCTCGGTTTTGTGCCACTGTAGTACTCAAGAGCTGGACTTTTATAAAGCAGAATATTTATTTCTTTGAAGGTTTCCTCTGGGGCTGCAGTCCACATGCAGTGCTATTCTTGAGCTGGACGTTAAGCAGTTCAATATCCCCAGTGTTGGAACATCTCTCATCAGCTTTAAAGTCAATTAAGAAGAAGTCAGTCTCTTTGCTGGTTCTGGACAGATATCGCCTTCAATATGTCGTGTAGATGGGTCTTTTGAACATCAAATTCTCCTCCCAGTGTACACTGATGTGCCTTATGACCAGAACACAATATCATGCGCTTAGCTGTCTGGACAAAGATTAAGATGCCGTATCATCCATGTACACTTTAACCCCACTCTAATGCTCAGCCATCTCCCTCTAGAAAGTGGTGCTTTTCAGTACTACTGGGGTCACAAATGTAGTCCGTGTGGTGTCTCTCTGGGATCTCACAGGATCTGCTAAAACTCACTAGAGATTTCTAACTGTGAAGATGTGGGAAAATATGCAAGTTTTGACAGAAGCCTTCTGTGTTCATCAGTATAATGAGCTTTACACATATCAACATTGGTCCAACATTATTTGGAACTTCAACCATTTGGACACATACACCTATACTACGATATGTGAGGTCCAGATTGCCAAGTTGCTGACATAACAAATTGGATTCATTAATATCCCACTCGGTGTCTGAATTGAGAAGTCCAAGGATACTAGGTTCTACATGAAAAAAACTGAACCAAATCAAAGAAATGTTGGAAAGGACATGAGTACGAGTGTGACTCTCAGGTGGCGTCACTGTGCTAGCATGTGTTGTCAGTCTTTGCCTCGTGTGGCCCGGGTCCAAACACAGTTTGCGCGTCGTCATTTTGATCACTTCTGTTCAGTGGCTCAGTCCCCAAGTAACAGCTATTACAGTAGGTACAGTTTATTGTTTATATTGTTTTCATTTCTTATTTTTCACATAAAGTTGACTAAGAAATATTTGTTGCTTTTATTACTTATAAAAAGGAAAGAAGTGTAAGGTACAATACTAAAAAAGTAAGTGCATATAAACAAACAGTTGCATTAGGTGGCTCATCACACTAAATCACACTGAAATGAGTATTTCACTGCGTTACTGATATTTGGGGGGAAATTAACTGCTGTTTCTCAGATGAACCTGGAACCAATCCTAAGTGTCCTCATAAGATATAACGGAAATAGATTCCCAGTATTCAAGCCCTTTCTAGGTACCAATTACACTCAGATACCAGGGTACAGGAGTGTTTCGACTGGCTCAGTTACTTCTTCACTGACTTCACAATGATTCTATAGAATGCTGTAGAAGGTTCACAAAGGTACATGGGAGAAAATCTCACATGGATTGCTATAATTTAATAAGTAATAAATACTTTAATTTTGCAACGATACTGGCATTTTGTAGAGAGAATCTGAAACTGTGCATCTCTGTGTGCCGGTGTATCGTAATGACGACAGATTTATCTTAACCCCTTAAAATAATATCTATAATCTGTCATACCAGTATATTCCAGCATGATGGTGTAGCTGAATTTTGGAAAGGTTTTATATTGTATGCTGACATCTCATGATTAATTTAACTTACAGTTTGTCCACTGTAGGGTTTAATATGCATGATGATCCCAGTGATAAAATATTATTAAAGCAATATTAGAATATTTGATAAGCCTTTACATATAGCTTCAGCAGTAGACTCCAAAAGTCAAGCCATCTTGCTTTTCAACATTTACCGTGTATTATAATGTTTAAAGATCTTTTAATAGTGCATTTGGTTTAGATGGTTCAGATGTTTAATGGATGTCACTTGAATCTGTGAATCAAAATCAAATCATTTGTGCTGCATCTGTTAAATTGTTCAGCTGCATGGATGGGGAGATAATTGTGGCTTTGTGTGCTGTTTCTAGCATTTTAAGTTATTTTGGACATAGGCAGCAGTAAAGTACAAATAAATAACAATATTAATACTTTATACAGTGCCTTCAGAAAGTATGTACCTCCCAGACAGTGTTGTTTCTTCTTTTCTATTGCAAAATCATTGAAAACATCCTTTAGCCGAATTGTTTTCCGGTTCTGTACAAGTAATTCTCTATAATGTAAAAATGAAATAGTCATATATTCAAAATAAAAATCTGAAATTACTTGATTAATAAGTATTTACCCCTTTCTTTTAACTACTTTAATGGGTGCTGCATTCAGTTATCTAGAGATCATGTTAGATACACAAATGGGATTTTCTTCAGAGGAAAAAAGCTGGGGTTTCGTCAAACTTTTGAAGCTCCCATTTAAACAGTGAAATACACTGTAGAAAAATGAGAACTTTACACAAGCCAGATGCTATCAGGATAAGGCCATAAACCAAACTGACAAACTAGACAAGGCAGTTGTCAGAGAAGTGACTGATCTTCAAGAGAGCAGCTAGAACAAAGCCTTTTTGAAAAATGACCAGCATTGTCTGTCTGGATAGGCCATGTCACAAAACCTGAAACCTTATGACCTAATGTTGAGCTCTTTGGCATGAAAGCAAAGTGAACCAAATATGCCCAGGTAACACCATTTGTACCAGTATGCATGGTGGTGGTGGCAGCATCATGCTCTGGGGATTTTCAGCAGGAGGAAATGGAAAGCTTTAGCCATCAAGGGGAACATAGATGAAGCCAAATATAAGCAAATCTTTAAGAATAACTTGTTTCATGCAGCCAGAGGTCTACTTCTAGGGCAAAGATTCATTTCGTAGCATGACTTTGACCTACAACGTGCAGCAAAAACTGCTGATGATTGCTTTGATGATTGGTTCATATTCTGGAACGGCCCAGCCAGAGTGCAGACTTGAATGCACGATATAAAAATTTTTGTCTATCAGCACTCTTCTTCTAATGTGGCACAGCACTAAAGAAAGGGCACAGACTTCAAAATCTATTTTATATATATCAGCAAGGCTCATGGCTTGAAATGCTGCTGAAGGACGATGTACAAAGTATAGAACCGGCAGAATACTTTTGTAAATGAGGAATGCAAGCTGTTCATTTTGGAAGAATGAATGTTCTTCAGCAGAAAATATTTTTGAGTCATAAATGTGTTGAATTTATTGTTAGTGAAGAAAGAAAAAAATATTTAGTACAACAAAACTTTTTTGTAACAAGGAAAGAAATATGAAAAAAATCAGTTTGTGAAGGCAGTGTACCTTCCGCATGGATAATCTGGCAACCGATGGGCAAGTAGAATAAAATGGATGGAATTGAAGATGTCTAATAAATTAGTTAAGTTATTCTCACAATTTAATAAAGTTTTTCCAGTTTAAAATAAAACAATGGCTATTTTTAATTACCTACAACTATTAGCGGTACAGTCACAGTGTTTGCTCTCTTAAAACAGAATAGCAAAGAAGCACACATAGTTGGGAGTGCACCATCTTCTATAGGAAGCACAGCAAATACTAGAAACTAATCTGTCCTTCCCTTTCAGTCCCTGCAGCTTCCCGCCTGTAAACAAGGAGCCTGAAGTGTAACTAAGCAATAAAAGCATTATGATTCGATGCACACGTTCAAGAGACTGAAAGACCTCTTGTGTGTCAGTACTGGAATTGAAGATGCTACTGAGGTTGTCCTGGCTGCCTGTGTGTGATGGGGTTCGAATCCAACTCCGGTGTGAGGAGTTTGTTTGTTCTCCCCTTGAACGCATATGGAAGAATTCAATGGCAATCAACTTCCTTTCCCTCCGTTACCATGGAAACCATGCAAGCGGTCTCCATGAGTTGGATTCGACTCGATATCACTTCCTCCTCTAAGACAGTCCGGCCTCTACAAGATATGTTGTCAAATAAGCCATACAGGTGTTATCAAAACCAACGGAAAATCATGGATAAAACAGCAGCTTATTGAAAGAAATGTAAAATACAAAAAGACTACATGGCCAAGAGATGAAAGTAGAAAACCATTGCTTAAGGCTGATCAATGGGTGAAGCTCTGCAGCAAACATTCAGCTAAAAACGAGTGTTAACCTAAGCCCAAACCTGACCTAAGGATGTGTCGTTCTTTAGACTTTGGCAGGTGACTAAGGTCACGTCTACTTCGCCATTTCTTGATTTCAGACTTCATGCAAGAGCATCAAACGGTCACTGGAAGTTATTAGCAGACCTGCTAAAGGAAGATCGTGGATGGAAACCTCATTCATTTTTTTATCTTTGCCGATCACCTGCCAGATACCAGGTGCCTGCGCTAGGAATACAGTTTTTATCTGGCTGGGGCATAATTATCACAATCATATTCATATCTTCATGGACACTGTCCTGTTTTCTTAAATTTTACAATCATTCTTGCCAAATTGATATGCTTGAAACTTTAAAAACAGCATGGTTTCCCATTTACTGTTCACACATTCAAATGACTGTCCATCCATCCATCCGTTTATCCATCATTATTCACTTTATCCTGGTGAGGGGACGAGTGGTCTGCAGTCTATTCTGGAGTCACTGGGCACCAGGCTATGAAACTACACCCTGAATGGGAGGTCAGCCCAATGCAGTGTGCCCCTCTGCACACACACACACACACGCACGCATACTGCAGGAAATTCAGAGGGGCCAAGTATGCACCTTTGTACTGCATCTGCGTATCTGTGACACTTGCTAATAAATATTAGACAAACAATTCAGCATCTCACAAAGTTATGCATATTGCTGTCCCCAAGTGGAGCTATAAAAGGGAGAGTCTAAACACATCTAAACACTCAGCAGTCAGCACGCAGCGTGTTTCAGCAAATGTGCCATGACTGTCTGAACGCTGCATGGCCTGGGAACCTGTTCCTCTCCCACCTTCTGTAGGGCCTCCATTTCAGAGCTTGTGGTGATGATGTGGCTCCGAATAAGGCGTCGGAGTTTATTTTGCTGTCTGTTTAAAACAGACAAGAACTGGGAGACAGCAGAAATATTCCACCGCACATTGTTGCATAACCCCTGAGGTTACAGTACGATTTTATATCCACATGCTCTTTTCTATGTTCACTGACCCATTGTGCTCTGTTTTGCTTCCAAAGCTTTCAAAATGGCTGCTTTGCTTTCATGTCCTGATGAACAGAGTACTCTGGTGAATTACATTTACTTTTTGGCACAGGGTTTTTATCCTCCTCCCTTTGTACAATAAGGACATTGCCACCCTTTTCAGAAATACATATATACTTAAAGAGTTACTCTACCTTTTTCCCCAGCAGCACAGAGTTATCCCAGACCGTAGGTCATGTTCCTCCTTAGCTGTATAGCCACTACATACTGTACCTCACACAACTTCGCCACCGTTGCTAGTATCTGTATTTGAAGACAATTTTCTGGTACATTTGTAAATTTAGGTAAAGCTGGGAAAGTTCTAAGAAAGTGTGGATGCTGCTCAGATTAACTGCAAGTCAAGTCTTTACCTTCTGTCACTAGCATTTGTATTATGTAGCTACCTTCATAAAACAGGATGTGGGCCTGATACTCAGTACAAAGTTCTGACTGTCCTTGCATAAGCAAATCTGTAATTTCAAGACAGAAAATGATTCAGAACCTCTATGGCTCATTCTTAGCCCTTTATGACTTTTGAGTTGTGTTATTTATCATTTGCTGCATCTCTTCAGCTTTCACACATCCGTGAAAGTTGTTCCCGACCCCAGATCCCCCCGCCCCAATATTTTGACCTCACTGGGTTCTGTCTTCCAGCTCTTCTTCTTTCATGTGACTCTTTTCCTCATCCTCATCTTAGCTTTGCATGGTTTCTCTGGCCTCTTGATCACTTTTCCCTTTTGTCATTCCCTGCTTTGACTCTCTTGCTGTGTTTTTAATCTTCTCGTGATCTTCAGGTTTCTGGTTGTATTTTATGCTCTTCATCTGTGGTGCTCTCTTTTGTTCATGCTTCTCTTCTGTTTAAACCCCATATATTTCTTACAGTTGCATCCCTACTTTGTTCATTATCATTGTGTACGTGTGTGTGTGTGTACAGTATATTCATCTCATCTGTCTTTTATTTTATTGATCTGTGTAGGTTTATTTGCTGCTTTATTTACCTTTGTAGATGTTGAAATGATTTCCAATGATTTTGTCTCCTTCTCACTCTCATTTTCTCTCTCTCACTCCTGCAAGTTCTTGCTGCTCCATGTGGTCTGCTTCCCAACTCTTTCACCAGCTCTGCACACATCACTCTGTACTGTCAGCTTCTTCACCTCCAAACTTTCGGTCCCTTACTACTTCTTTGACTGTCACCAGCTGCCTTGGATGTCTGACTTCCCAACTTTAAGCCCCAAAAGTACCACAACTTGCTGTAATATCCACTTGAAAATGTCCTTAGGCCCCAAACTATTCCACTCAATGTTCAGGGTTGCTGCAGTGATGTCTACGTTCCGAACACTCATCACTCTGCAGAGCTCCGTTGCACACGTCTGTGTACCAGATGGGGACCTTTCGCCGCTCTCACTGCCATTTTCATGAGTCATGGGCTGTCCTGCCCACAACCTCATAGCATTCAGCCATATTCTTTTTTATATTTGTCTTCCTCCTGAGTTTCCACTGAATGGCTGTTGTCACAACTCGTGGGATTCAGACCCCACCTGCTTACCAGAGGTCCTCAACCTGAGCTTCAATCCCACCCTGCGCACCTGGGTCCAGTAACTCAGTTGGTCATCAAGCTGTAACGCCAACAGCCAGAACTTCACGTGAGAGTTTCTCATCGCTCTGTTGATGAAACATCACACAGTACCGTGGCCCTGCCCCGCCTCAGCCCATTGCTGGTGCTGTTGACCCTGGTCCTTTGCTCCTGCTTTACCTTCCTGCTTCGCTCTTAGTGTTCCCAAGCCTGTATGGGGCTTAAGAAAGAGCTGGACACAAATTCCTGTGTCTCCACATCTCATGTCTTCATGGCGTCACAGAGCCACAAGTTCCCATGCAGGTTCACCAATCCCGTGTCAATATTCTTCACACTTGAATTCTCCCGCTTCCTAGTTTTCAGCATAGGCATCTCATTTAACATTATTTTACGAAAAATAAATGTAATCAGCTCTCGGACAAAAAAGTGTCACTGTAAAATAAAGAAAAGGCTAAATAAAGTGTACTTTTATGCATGGCAATGAAAACATCCACATATTATCTGCACACAAATTATTATTTCTAAATTTACTTTAATATTATATTTTTGTTATTTTATTTATCATGGTTTGGATTCTAAAAGCAAGGCACATAGTACAACAAATTGAGAGATTTTCATAATTTGGCTCAACAATGCTTGTGAAAGCAATAAAGGTCCCAGTAAATTTTCTTTGTCTCACTGCAAGCTGTTGCTGAAGTTACTTTAAGCTGTTATGTCGTACAGAGTTACTACCAAATGTTCATCTCTAGAGTCTTTTCACTGCATCGCAAGGCTTAATTTATGTTAGTTTAAAGCGATTTATGTTAGTAAAGCTGTTTGTATGACTGCAGCATTTGTGCACAACACACAGCTCGATGGGAGGTGGGCCAGGTGAACCCTACTGACGCACAAACTTCCCATCGTTGATTCTTTATTTTGTTAACGCTCCCCCTCCAGCAGGAGGGCGCATGTCTCTGCCGGACAGAATCTGGCCTCCGGACCCCCAAGAAAGCGTCTGTCATGGTTGTCCCTAACCAGGTAGCTTTTCTGTAAATACCACAAAAAACCTTAGTTCTGTCCCTGAAAGAACCTGGCATGTCACAATGATTTAAGCAACTAAATTAATACCTACATATTTATAACTTCTGTAAGAATCCGCAAGACCCAGGGTCCCCCTCCTGCTCTAATACCCTTGGGCAAGATACTTGTGAGGCATAAAAAATTACCACGCTGTATAAATTGGTAAACAAAAATAAGTACCACTAACACTAAAGGTCCCTTTGGAGAAAAAAACTTTATATAATAATAATAATAATAATCTGATTTGTTTCAGCTGCAGTATTAAAGTGACATTAATAGGTGGCTGAATTTGGCTGCAGCTCTCAATGTACTATAGGAGGAAGTTGTTTCCCCGTGTTTGCTTGCACCATGAATAATTGAGTTTCTGTGCATAGTTTGACGAATTTATTTTGCTCCGTAATTCCTTAAATGTTCCCATGAGTGTTTCTTAGCTGCTTATGTTGTTGTTGCTGTATTGAATGACCGCTCTGAATCAATACCCTGGTACAGAAGTCGAGATGTAAGGCATCGCCTACTGTACGTGTGGTCGGTTGCATGGCCATATGGTTCTACGCATCTGCTCTCGTGTCCAGAAGTAGAATTTCAACACCACGGGCAAAAGACGCTCTTATTCTGAAATATACACCCATTAGAAAAATGGATATGTATTTTTTCAAGCCCTTGTAGAAGTTTTAAATTATGCAGGATTTGGCTTTTTGCTTAGCTTTGATGTCAAACCTTTGAGGACAAAATGGACGGATCTATAATCCGCAGGTTGTATCAGTCTAATTGTGTAAAACAAGTGGCTGAGTAATAAGCTAACAATGCACCTGAACCTGTCTGCCACTACTTCCCACTCCATCCTTGCGTCCAGGTACGTTGTGCCCATTCTCATTCGCTGTTATGCACAAATTCCATGCTGACTGCATGCCGGTGAAAACGGTTCGTGTTCGCCAAACAACTGAAGATCAACCGTCTATGGCAGAGATCACATTTTGCTCTCCTCAGTTTTGAGGCAGTTTTATACGCAGCATTTTAAGGCTGTAAGCTGGCGGGTGGCGCTGTCGCGGCGGAGGCGGGGTTTGGCCTAACGGCAGCTCCCCATTGGACACCCGGGCCTGGCGGCTTCCTTAATGAGGACCACCTGCGGCCATTTTGGAGACAGCGTGCTGGGACGCTGAAGACAGCTGGTCTGACGGCTGAGGACTGTTGTTTGCATGACAGTCTGTGTTGGGGCATGAGCTGCTGTTTAGGCCTTATGCTGGTTGCTTTGTGTTTATCTTGTGTTTGCTTGTGTTATAAAGGTCCTTTTTTGTTGGTGAAGCCTGCAGTCCTGTGCTTTTGGACCCAATTATGTGGCAGCCTCTGCTCCAGAACCGGCCAGACATGGTGGAGAGTCCACCTGCACACAGAGAAAATGGCAGGAGCCTTGTTTTCCTGACAGCCAAAACCAGGCACCTAACCGTAACCAGCCCAGAGCAGCAAGAAGAGGGTGATGGTGCAAAGCTGGTAAGGAGACATCTAGCCAATACAGATATGCTGATGTGGGTACAAGAACCAAGCATCCAGTGAATGGTGGAGGTCTGGGATTCCACCTGGATATCAAACCCATGGTGGGAGGAGCAGGAGAGGTTGGCCCAGATGGAGTTGCTGGCATGCCCCTATTGCAGCTGGTGTTACATCACAAAGCTGTGTCCCACCAGGTGGTCTGATGCCCTTGATGACTTGGAATGGAAGCTGGAGGACCAACAGCCACAGCAGGGACACTGGGTCGTGTCTTCTGGGCAGCAATGTTGGGTTATGCTCTGTGTGTCTCTTGAAAGGACTCCCAGAATGGAGATGCAGATCAGCATGAATGGCGAGGGTGGACTTCAGATGCCTGAGAGATGGGGGTGTGATGAGGAAGGCTGGGAAGGTCCAGAACTCACAGCCCAAAGGGTCCTCAGTGAGGACAGTGTCAGCTCTGAAAATGAAGCAAAAGTGCTTCCCCTGGTTGTGCCTGCTGTTCCCCTTTGTTTCTGGGGGAGAAATCCCAGCCAGCTGTTCTGGAAGATACATCCCTCACTTTACCGTAATATTTGAGAATTTATTCTAGGTAGCTATGCAGTGGTTGTATGGTTGCTAAAAGCAAGTGTCACATAATTTTTTGACAAAAATCTGAAGTCTGGTTACAGAAACCAATGTACTCAGGTATACTGTATGGCCAAAAGTATAAGGACATCAGACCATCACCCCAATGTGTGCTTGTTGAACATCCCATTCCAAACCTATGGGCATTAACGTGGAGTTGTTCCCCCTTTGCTGCTATAACAGCCACCACTCTTCTGCGAGGGCTTTCCTCCAGATTTTGGGAATTTGTGCCCATTCGGCCACAAGCACATTGGTGAGATTGGCCAAGAAGGCCTGGCTCGTAGTCAGTGTTCCAGTTCATCCCAAAGGGGTTCAATGGGGTTGATGTCTGGGCTCTGTGCAGCCACTCAAGTTCTTCCACACCAACCTGGGCAAACTCTCTGTTTATGGAGCTCACTTTGTGCACGAGGGGACCCAGTCACACTGTAGCAGGGAAGGAGCATCTTCCCCAAACTATGGCCACAAACCTGGAAGCACACAGTTGTCTAGAATGTGTTTGCATGCTGTGTGGGTGCGGTTGAAGCAGCTCAACTCAAATAATTAGAAGGGGGGTCAACATACTTTTGGCCATGCAATGTGTTATGCAAGCTAGCAAACGCCATTTCCTCAACCCAATGAAACTTGTTCTAAAGCTAATTAACTGACTTTGTCCAATTTTGACTGGTTTTTCTGAGACAATTTTGAGTTTTCATTGCGATTTCTGAAATTCTGTAGTATGGAGGCTCAAACGGATCTCAAGGCCACGACATTCATTATGCTTCCAGTTGAAATAAGGCACTGAGCTAGGCCTCTTGTCCCCTACACCCTTCCCTTGCACATGCCTTCTTCCACAGTGTGTTTTTCATCACACTAAGGCATTTACTTAAAAACATCCACAAAAAAAAAATCACCATGGGGTGAAGATTCTTGTAGGAGACTCAGGTGGCTGCATTTTAACCTCAGGGTATCAGGCCGAGGAGTCTTTTTTCTTCTCTTACGCTGCCCTCACACACACACTCCTATTAATGGTGCTTACTGCATAACTCTTTCTCACTTGTTAAAAACTTTAAAGCAATTTTATTGAAATTGGTTTTCAAACACATTTCAAACATCAATTTGGATGTCCTACTATGTCAATATTCCACAGTTTCAATCAAATTGTTTATGAAAGTTTGTGAATCAGATTCAAACAATGTTAAATTCATTTACGTTAAGTAATATGTTCCATTGTGTTTCTATAAATATAGATTTTTATTATGTTACGATTTAAGAGGCATGAATATCATAAAAATGGGGCTACATTTTGTTTTACTTATTTTAAATTATTTTTCAGCAAACCTGTTTATTAACTAATATGCAGGACCCTGAGGGATCAGCAGAGGTCCTTGCTTTTGCAGGCCAGCACATCCCGGCGCACTTGATCCCGGTTAGGCAGTTAATGCAACTTTTAAGTTTAACGTAAAAGCACAAATCGGGCCCAGTGACGCTGCAGGTTTTCAAACACTGAACACCGTTGTACCCATCTGCTTGAGCAGCTCAGTATTTATAGCTCATGCACTCCTACCTCCCGTTTCCTTTACCTGCTTCCTGTGCATACCTGTGTTTTGGCTGCCACCTTCCAGGTCCCAGAGTCACTGCGCTCCAAGTCTTTCCTTTGCCAAGGCTTCCCAGGCTCCTTGTTCCGCCACCTTCAGGCCCTCATATGTCCACAACAGAGACTTTGCCGTACAAGCAAATTGCACTTTTCAAATAATGTATATCTAAACAGATTTGTGATGGAAGAATCCACCGTAAGACTGGACTCAGTGGAGTTTTATCAGCTGAAGAACGTGAGCAAGATACTCCTGGGATGTCAAACTCTGTTTGCATTGTTTTGTGAACTCTGCTGACAGGATCCTACAAACACTGTGCAATGAACCAGAACTGCACTGCTCTTGGTCAGCCTGAACAAGCCATCAGCTCTTCCACCCCCATGGTGTTCCAGAAGAAGGAAAACCACCCAGCAATCAATGATCTCCAAAAAAATGTGCATTCTGTCTCTGTGCAGCCCAGTTTCAAATTATTCGTGAGGATGAGAACCCCCACACCACACCATTTCCTTAGAGGACAAGACACTGTTTCATCGAAAATGCTTGGAGATGTGGATGTTTGTAAATTGAAAATCTGAAATTGCCAGTAGAGCAGAGTCTGTGCTGTGGACACAGTGTTTTGAGAGAGAAGGTACAGGTGGACTAGAAAGACACGGCCTGGAAGACTTGAGCGACCCAAATGCTCTGGGATGTGGAAGGTACTGCAAATACACAGTGGGAAAAGGCAAGCAAACACAGGATCAGGTATTTCCAACAAGTAAATGTTGACCATAAGGTACACTGGCGTTCACGGTTATAGAAACCTCAACGTCTCTGTCAGACTTCCTAAAAGCACAGATTGCTGAATGGAATAATTGGCTACCGGGAATCAGATGTGTGGGGCTGAACATGTATGGACTGCTGCTGGGGAGCTGTGCATAACTTGGGGCAAAAGTCGAGTACAAACACAGGTTTCCCTCAAAGCAAAGACTGCTTTTACAGCAATTCCATTTTATGAGCAGATGTAGTTTATACTCAGACTTGCATAAGGAACTGTCAACTCTTAGGAAACAAATTTTAATAGAACAGCAATTAGAGCTGGAAAAAATTAATAATATTTGCCTAAGTGACGCTGCACCAGACAAGAATTCCCTGCCTCAACAATCCAGGGCTTGGCCTTTCCAGCACAAGTCAGGTGCAAAGAAAGCTTATGTACAGGATGTACATAATCTACAACTTCTCAGTATAATCTAACAAGTATAAAATGCTATATTTAAAAGCACATTTCAGAGACAAAAGTTCTATTAAAGTAGTTTAATATGTTGTGCAATGTAGTCAATTGCAATAGTAAAATGTTGAGTGAACAAGGTATAACAAGCACATCTTTACCATGGATGGCACACCCTACTTTAGCTATGACAGGCCAGGCCATGCATGGTCCATGGAAGGAAAAGGCCCCATCATTGCTATGTTGACATCTCATAATTATGTTCATTTGAACAATATGATTTACATTGCTGACAGCAATGTGTATGACATCTTAATTTTCCTGAATTCCTCACAGAAAAGGCTTTCTTTTTTAACTAGTTTTGTTAGCACTGTTGCCTGGATCAGAAAGCGCAAAGGAAAAAAAGGAATGAAATGTGTAAGACCCAATATTACCGTCACCTGTGATGGACTAGTGTCAGTTTCATAGCCCAGCAATTCTAGGTAGAACCACCATGATGCTACTCAGGATAAGCAGTTAATGGAAAACTGAAGGATTAAATTAAGTGTAATAATTTATGTGTTGTCTTAATTTCTTAATTTTTAATTTTTCATGTTGTAGAGATTCAGCAAATAGTTTTTATTTTCATATTATAGCTGCCATGCACCCACTCCCCAAAGAGTGACATCTGCATCAGTCAGAGTGACATGCAGACAGTACCAAACTGTATACCACCAAGCTTTATTACCTTTAAATTTGTTCCGTTTAGAACACGTCGCATGTGGATGTGTGTATGTGCCAGTTTGGCTATTTACTCCAAGCATCCTATGGTGTTACTGCTCATGCTTGCTAATAATGGATGTGCTAGCCAAAGGACAAAAGGTGTTTCCATAGAAGTATCCACAGTTTTTAAGGTTCCTTTCAAATATGCTCAGATTCTCTAAAATATACTGAATCATACATCAAAATGATAAGCAATATTTACTAATCTACCCAGAACACCAGCGCATGCTTACATTTCTCATAATTTGCAGCTTTTGACATTGTGATAGCAGCCATTGTCATTTGAAAGTGCTACAGTGCTTTTCGTGACATTTTCAATGCTCTACCTTATCTGTTGAGATCAAACTGTTGTGCAATTTTTTTATTTGTTTGTATTTAAAATACACTGTACATAGTACTAAAGTATAAGACAGCTACACTATTTAACGTATAGCAGTGATTGTCTAAGACTGCTTGTGGTCTTGGGCAAGTGGTAAAAGCAGATGAAACAGATTGCCAGTTTTTGTATGCTTTGGATTGTACTTATCTGGCACAGATTTTTCTGACTGGACTTGATCATCTTGATCAGAGTAAGATTTTAACTTTCAGAATGGAGCAAAGGTCCTCATATAATGATAGTATCTCCTCATTGTTGTTTTATTTTTTTTATTATTATTGTTGACTTGCAGTTTCTTAATCTTTATGATGTGCTCCCATACAATACAGTCTATTTCCAGGGAAAATAATGTAGCCAAAGTGCATGAGAAGTGACTGTAAAGATCAAGTGGAATAAAATAGCACGGTTTGTTAAACTGCTTACCTTTGTCTCCTTAAGAGCGGAGCAACTAAAGTGCATTACATTGTGTAAAACTTGATATTTTCAATTTTTACAAAATATAAAAGCATAAAAAATTGCAAATTTTTAAATGCAGTTTTTTAAAAAATATCTCATTTCAGGGGAGAAGAAAACTTTGTAAAATTATTTATGTATAACATTTACTTTAAAATTTCATTGTGATTAATATTTAATGCCTTTGTTCAAGGCAGCTTACAATCTTATAACTTTCAATAACTATAACAGCTACACACTGCTGCTCTGCTGGGGATGAAATAGGAATACCATTAGCTACCATTTAAAAATAAAATTCTCTGACAATATTATGTGCAAAATGTTAGTTTCCGATACGTGTGAAAATGTAAAATGAATAACTGGTGAATAAAGGTGTAATTTTGTTTTGGTTCCTTATGTTAGTTTGCCCAGGACGTGAACACCGATCCAAAATGAAACCGGTCGCTGGCCACTAACAGGCAAATAACTGCAGAGCTGCAGGCTGCCCGATCACCCTTTGGCAAAGAAAGGACTCAGCCTCAAGTAGCAAGGCAGGTACTTCAGTAATGGAAATGGCAGCCAAGCTTATTGCCACTAACTCAAGGCTTTAGAGACAATGTGATGCAATGAGGTCATTTCTTTTCCGGGCGGTGATCTCACTGGTACAGGCAACGCTGAAGTGTGAACCCTGTTAGCAACCCATTATTCCCAGATTCGGGCTACAATCATCCTTGTGTCATTCCTGCTATTTCTATAATTCTCTGTCAGATGCCACTGAAATTATTTATTTATTCTACTGAGTGGAATATTAAGGAATATGAAATGCACCAAACCAAAATGTTCTTTTCTTTTTTGTTTAAAAATTCAATTTGTGTGTGTGCGTGCGTGTGTGTATATTTTCTATCATTTAGTAACACAGCTGCTAGTTATTTCTATTGCAAATGACAACCGGGGGAAACGTGCCAACCTTGCCATTCCTAAAAGGCCTTCTTAAAGAGCCAGCGTCCTCGCTCCCTTTGTTATGTCTGTAGGTGAGAACACTGTGAGCCACACCCTTGTCATGCTGTACGACCTTAGAAATTGATTTTTAAATTCAGCCTCTGCTATGACATATGGCCGCCTAACGCAGCGTCTCGGTGGGTCAGCAACACACACGCCGAACGCAGCAACAGCCGGCTGGGTGAACCCTGAGCGCTGGGGAGCCGCGCGGAAAAAGCCGGTTTTGGGGGACTTTCGTGACCCGAGAGCATCCCATTTTGTTCCTCCCTTTATTGAGCTCAACTAAATACAAACACGTGACCATTGAAAGGCGTTCAGAATCGGGGTGTAACCCCTAAAGGTCTGGATGTGGCGTTCAGACGCCCACTGATGGACAAGGCATTGTGAAGCCTTTTACCTTTTTTTGTAATATGCTCATTTTTGTGTTTGCATCACTGATGGTCTCAGACATTTGCCACCTAACTAAGCAGCGAGCCCCCACCCCACTGCTTTTGCTTTGTGTTCCTGTGCTGCGGCGCCTTCGCTAAATTCTTATTCCCATTTAGCTTTTGCAGCGTCCCACAAATGCACCCCATTATTCGGACGACGTGAATTGGTCCCAGGAGGGAGAGGGGATGCGGTCTGCAGTAAATCCCCCCCGTGCGCTCCCAGCCTCGCTGTGCTCCTGGAGTCTGACTCTGCACCGTCTGCACCACACCCTTCCTCAGCGCTCGGCGCTCGCTTCTGCAGGAGACGAGCTTCACGTGGAGTCTACGTTTGCTGCTGGGCAAAGGGTTATTTTCTCACAAATCCACAATAAGCGTGTTTTCCAAATGACTTCAGCACGTATGAAATGAGGAAGAAGCCTAAATTGTAGCTTCACAGCAGCAAAGCATTGACTTTGGTGCTCTTAACCAATTCTGAAACAAAGACAGCACTTACGTCCCTCAGAAATGTGCAGCACCCTTCTGGTTTTACCTGGAATGCTGTGCATGGACACACTTTTATTTGGGAACTTCCGTGACAAAAAGGACTTTAAGCTGCCACGATGGTCGTGATGATGAGCATCTTGTTCACGACAAACCTGATGAGCTTAGCCAGGAAAAGAAGCGCACGTACTGTACGCATTTAATGTATGTATTTGTGTGTGTGTGTGCGCGTGTTCCTTGAGATCATTGCAGCATTGTCAGGTGTGCTCAGAAGTGTCCTGATAGTCACTGGAGTCTGGCTGTATTCTAATGAGACGTGAACAAGCTGCACTGTGTAATGCGGTGGCATCACGGAGAGAAGCAAGCCTCACCCATATTACTGCACATCTCTGCAAATGACTCATAGCGGCTCAGGTCTAAGCGGCACTCAGGTGCATCTCCTGGGCTACAGGCATCGCTGGACTGCATGTCGGTGTGCAGGTTGAATGCTAATGCGATGCACAGCGAATACAATGATACACACACACGTGTTAAACGCTAGAAGAGCGCTGTTGTCAAAAACATGCATTGTGGAAAAAAGCAAATCGTTTATTGATCACGGCACATTAATTCCAGCGGCAACTTTGAGCGAAGAAATTGAACACAGTTATTCATGGCAACTGCTTAAAGACACACCCTTATTCTTCAAAGTCCACCTCTCTTTCCTGAAGTGCTGTGGCATCCTTCGGATTTTGGATAACAGTGCAGAAACGTGTGCGCCTCGTGACATAGGTAGACGTAATAAACTTATCCCAGGCGAAAAGACCTATTTCTAAAGCTAAAGCAATATTAGTCCCTTCCAGGCGCCAATTCATTCTCGCCTCCTGCTCCCCAGAGACTGTCAAGCTTGTTGCCAGAGGAGTTTCCATTTGATCTCATTTCCATTATTTCTGTCGAAATCCATTCCATCTGACAGCTGGACATTTCTAAATGAAGGGCCAACGTTCTCACCCCGAGAAAAGTGTTTTTTGCAAACTTTGAGGCCACTTACGGCAGCCGGTGCACGAGAGCGGCGGCGAGCTCGCCGCCCGAGACGAAGGAGCTCCGCGGTGCCCCGGCAACAATGGACATTTGAGAGGTGTCACTTAAAAGCAGGACTACGTTAGATTTGGCTGCAGCTGAGCTCAGCCACCAGGCAGGGCGGTACAATGGCATGTAAGTAAGAGGCAAGTCGCGCGCAGAAAGCACGGTAGCACCGCGGTTCAGAAAGGCGGCAGACAATACTGCACGGAGCTCAGAGGCAAAATAGCGCAAACTGCACCCCACTTGTGATCAATTCGTTCTCAGTCACATTTATGAGCTATGACAGCTGAGCATGCTTACATCTAACGGAAGTCACGGCGGGACAGAAAAGTAGATAACCATTTCCGATCCCTTCCGATGCAGAATTAGATGACTTACATAATACAATAATGGGAAAAAAAAAAAAAAAGAAAAAGATTAACCCATGTAATGCATTGAAACATGAAAGACACAATAGAGGGAGAAGGTGTTACCGGTTTTGTTCTTCTAATGCAGCACAACATGATTGTAGTATCCTCTTTCTTTTCCCCTTCCTTTTTTCTTCTTCCCTTTTTTCTTACTCCTTTCTCTCTCCCTCTCTCTCTCCCTCCCTCAGTCGCACACGCGCACGCACACACACACCTTGGCTGTATCAGCAGCTCAGTCGCCTAATGCTTATACTCATCACAATTTGCACACACTGTCAGTGTGCCTGGCCGCGCCTCACTCTCACTTACTGGCTTACGGTGACTACAAGCCCACCCTGAAACGCGCTCCCCCTCCTCAGAGCCAGTGCCCCTCCCTGTGGCTCGAATAAACCCACCCACCTCTCCCCTCCTCCATCTCCCATCCTCGCACCAGCTTCCACAGGCAGGAGCCATAACCCCACCCTGTCTTGCTCCCTTTATGAATGATTGAATATCTCCAATCTGGCCACAGAGAATACCGATTTTGTAGGCTTTCCTTTTTTCACTGGGTGGTGGCCTCGCTAAATAAAATATATACAAAAAAAGCCAGTTTTCCTGCACCTTTTATTATCTGAGATGCAGCAGCAGCTGCCGGGGCCGACAATAAAAGCAGCCGTTTTTTCAGGAGGAGCGGAGCCTTCGCTAATTTTTGCTTTCTGATGGGCTTTGTTTCTACTGCAGGTCATCAGCCGAGTGTCCGCCGGAGGCGGACAACACAGCAGTTTTATTACCCAAAATGTCAGAAACCTTCAGCAAAGCCAAACACGTGTGCCCAGGTCTGCACAAAACCTATGGAGTTTCTTGCCAGGAAAGCTGGGGTGTGGTCAGCAGCTACTCAGGGTGTCAGGGCTCTTTTTATTCTGGTTTTCCTCTGCCTCTAATATGGCATCCAGGTACCTTTTTTTTTTTTTTTTTTTTTTTACACAGAAATGCGCTCACGCTGCAGGGGTTCGGCTCGGGAAGCCACATTGTCCCAGGAGCTTAGGAAATCATTTGGTTACCTTGGTTTTTACCTTCAAACGTAATAGCGGCACTGGAGATTATTTGTGCTGTTGTATTTGTGATGGCAGCGCAACCTTCAGTGTCTTTTCCTTCGAGAACCTTGAATTAAATCAGTTCAGATTACCAGTGGATGCGTTTTAAAATTATCCCGAAATTCGTAATCCATTTTAATTTTATGAGATCAACAAAGGGCAGCAAAGGGTATTGATATGCCAGAGAAGAATCTGAATATTGTAAAATGTAAAGTCATTTATATATTGGTTGCGTATTTAAATCCACTCTGTTCATGCATATAGTTATGCAATTAATAATATTTTCTAAATATTGATTCACATTATTTGAACGCACAAACATACAAACACAAACAGCTGAAATGAACAAACTGTATAACCGTGTAAATCCTGGCCTGCTGAGATTTTTAAGAACAAAATATGTTGGCCCTTTCAGCCATGCAATTAAAGAAATATTTCAATTAATACATTAATTAATTAATTAATTAACCCATCTGTGTAAATAAAGTAAACGATAAAAATCAGGTTTACTCATGGAAATTGTCCTTCCTTATGTATAATATATGGCAGGATACAGTGTAGGGCGGCACGGTGGGTTTCGCTTCAGCTCAGTGTTTGTGGTGCTGATTCTGCCTGGGTTTCCTCCTGGTGCTCCAGCTTCTACCCACAGTCTAAAGATGCGTGCGTACGTGTTTTCTATCATTTATTAACACAGCCGCTATCACCCTACGTAAGTGGTGTCCTATTCGAGTTGTAGTTTCATAGCCTGGTGCTTACTGATTCCAGCATGGCTCTGGACCCCATGACCCTGATTAGCATAAAGTGGTTAACAATAATGGATAGAAGGATGGATGGATGATACAGTATAGCACAGGTAACCAGAAACTAACCAGTTGTTGCCTGCCCTTCATTCCCTCAGAATTTGCACAGTAACTGCTTAGCTGCACCGACTGCTCTGTAAGCAAAAGGAGATTTACTTTGTAGTTCCTTTTCTCATTTTATAGCCATTCAGAGGCAAGCATCGTGGCTGTAATGATGCAAATTTTTTTAATGTTTCTGACAGGAAGTAAGCAATGAATAAACATCTTACGGCTGGCGAAGCACCATGCTGGATGCAGGTAATTCTTTAACAGGACATGTTCACATATTTCATGGAACCCCACTATCAGTTCTACAAAACGCAATGTATACAGATCGTCCCCAACTTATAAACCCACGGTGAATTGAAAATATCGTAAATCAAAAAATGCATTTAATTCACCAAACCTACTGTCATGCCTGTGGCTGCTTCAGCAACGGAACGCAGGCGGTCTCTCCTCCCCCTTCTTCAGACTGAGCACTGATTGGTTGACCGATTAGCGTAGGAACCAATCACGGACCGGATTCAGTTCCTACCGGGACTTCTTGTCAGTGCTCGGTTTCGACTGCGCTGCAACCACCGTCTCGCTAACACCTTGTATTTTGTTTATTTTGAATTGTGGCCTCTTCCGTTCACGTTTACTGCCAAACACTAACGTTTAGCACTAGCTCCCAGCTAACAGTAACACTCTTTTTCGGAAACAACACTCAGTAAAGAGTTTAATGGAAGTTGAACTTATTGCAGTGGTGTCCTGTGATTGCTTCCACCAACCCATGCTATAACACCTATCGAACATCATAGCCTAGCCTAACCTAGCATACCTTAAAAGTAATTTACAGGTTTTCCGCCTTCATGCTGGATAATTATCTTGAGTTTCTCCTCAAGAGTAATTGCCCTCCTCTTCTTCTCACCGGTAGATACAGGGGGTATCCAAAAAAAAACGCCGGCAACACAAAACGCTGTAGAGTATCGGTTGTAAACACTAGCGACCATATGGTAGACTGGGAGATGCAGATCACTGCCACTACCCAGCATTATGAGAGAGTATCGTACTGCATACTGCTTTCCTGGGAAAAATTCAAAATTCCAAGTATTGTTTCTACTGAATGCGTATCACTATAACACCATCGTACAGTCGAAAAATTGTAAGTTGGACCATCGTAACTCAGAGAACATCTGTAATTTAAAAAAAATACAAAGTTCTGCATCTCAGTTATAACATAATTTGTTGAGGGTATCAGTAGTTAAACCTATGATATTTAAAGAGTCACAGTAAGTTTGGGATGTTTTTGAGTAACGCTGGGTTTTGCATTTCCTGTCAGACTGCAGCTGTCTGGAGAGTAGCTGATGTTTCTAAGGAGATGGAGGCAACAGTTTGTCCTCGATCCTAAATGAGACTCTGGCTTAAGGTCATTTCCTGATGTTTTTCTGACTGTCATCCACTACTGTTAGGCCCTTGTTCTTCTGCCCACATTTTTTGGAGAGGAGACACACAACATGCAGCCAAAAGGTCTGTGAAGAAATTAATTTCTTTACTTAGAGTTTTACAGTCAGTATCTATGTCACCTTAATTTGCATATCTCACTCAGTAAAATTAGTGATACAACTTAAGTTCCCCTAAGTGTTAGAACTCATATATCTACAATTAAGAGGGATTTTTTTCTCTCATCTGACTCCCAGCCTACGGCATCTTTCTGTTGCTCAAGTCACTATAGGAGCCACACAAATGCCCATTTTTGATCCAAATACGGGTGCTGGTAAACCTGCGCTCTTCAGTTTCATTACTGTAAAATTAAACGTCAGTGTGAGACAAGGTGTGTGAGTGAGTGCTGGGGTTGTGATGCCTCCCCCTTCACTGAGCACCGTCACGAACCAGCCCACAGGTCCAAAAAGACAGAAAACTATTGCTCTTTTCATACAAAAGGGAGCCCTTTTCTGCACTTCCGGAAATAGCCAGCTTATGTATATTAACAACATATAAAATATGTTTTCTATTTCTTGTCTTGAGCTACAGTAAATGTCAAGGTAATTCAGGGGATGATGTTGGTAGATCAGGATATAACGTCACAACCCACTGACGTTATTATTACTAGCGGACGTTTATCTTGTGTCTTTTTCCATGGTAACTTGCTAGATACACCAGAGACACCACACTAAGCCACTTGCTATTGTCTTCCAGTTCACACAGCAGAGAAAGTTAACACTCACACAGGCACACACAAAGGGAATTTAACACTAAACAGCTCCCTACAAGCACATCTTTGGGACAAGAGGACGGCCACACAAGCAGGTGGACGACCTGCACAGACAGGGCTAAGTTGAGAATAGCAACCAACCTGTAGCCCAGAGGAGCAGCAGCACTCACTGAAGAATTGCTCCTTATTTTAAAAGCAGTCATTGAACCTGACAAAATGAAGAGGTTCACTGGTACAGCAAGGCGTAAGCGTGCACGTATCTGCATCATAAGCCGTAGTGAATGCCAGTGTCCCCTGTGCTTTGTCTTCACTGTGCGCTTCGTGTACCTCAAGCACCCACAGCTCCCAAGCAAATGCAGTCTTGCCTCATTGAGGTAAGAGTCCTCAGCAGGGCTGTACTACATGCCTGTATGTTCCCATTTTCCTTATCTTCTGTCATGGAATCGTTTTGGGAAGGAAAACCTGAGCAGGTACAGTGCGTTCCAGATGTGGAAAGCAGCCCCTGTATTCACACCGTGATTTTATTCCATACATTTATGATCGTCTACCTTATGCTGGGTTTCACTACAAATTGCAAGTGCAATTTTTCATGGTTTGTCAGTAATTTTCTGTGCAATATGGCCTGAGCAAAAGTTGTCGAGTTAATCTGCATAAAACAAGTCTCTACGCATCCTATAGGGACTTACCAAGACTTACGTTTGCACAGCCAGTCCACCTGTATACACCTCCTGTGCGCAATCTGCTCACTCTGCTCAGCAAAATAAGGCTGTCTGCCCTTTGATGTAATGTGAGCACCACCAGCATCATCATCAACAGCACAAGCAGCCACCTTTCTAGCAAGAATGTGGGAACCAACCGTGAAATCTGAGGTTAAATTTGCCAAAGAATGTCTCCCTCTCTCACTGTCTATCACCATCTGCTTGCACAGACCAGGGCTTCTATAGTTCTACCCCAAAACCACACCCCACAAGGGGAGTCAGGCTACAGTCTGGATGGGATGCCAGGCCATTGCAGGGTAGCTGTTGGATGAAACAAATATCTGTGGGAGGAAAGTGTAGCACCCAGAAAAAATGCACCTGAACACGACAAGAACAAGCAAACCGTATGCAGACTGAGTGGTTGGAACCTGGCAGCAAACTGGGCCACAGTTGTGTGTCACCAGTACGATGGTCACTGTGTATGTAGGGTGGTTCTTCTTGTGCATAAGGGTGAGAAAGCAGCAATGGAGGTTCTTTCAGCCTCTTAGAAATTCTTCTTCATCTTCCCCAGATAAGCATACTGCATGCTACAGCCAGATGAAGCAGACAGATCAATAAGTAATTAATACATCCAATATTTCATTGTTGCACAAAATATTATATTAATGTATATTTGGGGTCTGGAGAGCAGTTGGTTTGTGAGCATGCAGACAGGCAGTTCCTAACTGGCTATAGGCTGGTTTAGACAGTGAATAGGAACAATGACAAAATAAAGGCTTTACTGCGTAGAGGTAAAAGAATAAAACATGTAGTAGCTTATAACCACCATTACCCAGCACCAAGTAATATAAACCCTCACTTTGTGTCATTTGCCCGTGGAAGCAGCTTGTGAAGAGCTTGACCAATACAATAATCTTCATACAAAAACAATAACCTCATTACTAACAAAAGGAATCACATTTATTAATAGATAAAATAAAACACAGTTCAGTGCTGCACCAGTGTCTGTACCCTCAATACTGATGTGAAAAGACCATTTACTTGCTGCTGATGGTTGGCAGATACCATGGTAACCGTGTGTGCACTGTGACTCTGAAGAAATGCTGTAACCATAGAAACTGTCAGGACCTGTGGAAACTCGGTAAGCATTTTTATGTGAGAAATCACCACTACTTGCTATGTTTAGTATTGATTTACACATCCATAAAGGCTTATAGTCCTAACTGTTTGTGTCTCAGAAACGCAAATTATTCCTTGCTAATCACTAATGGGGGACAATGCATAGGTTCGAAATATGTGAAGCTTCATTCTTAAGTGGACTAATTGCATTTGAATGACCACGGGGTAGGGGGTAAAAAAACCTCCCAACATCAGATTTCAAAGGAAGGCTTTTCTTGTATCTTTCCTTCCTCCATTTGGTTGAATAACACCTGTCCTCTGATTTTCGTGGCAGAACAAATCACCATACTGTTGGAATGAAAAGGGAGTTTTCTGTAAGTCAGAGATTTGTTAACACTGAAAAAAATATATTTGCAGCTGGCAAGAGCCGAAAATAAAAAAAAATTAATATAAATGTATCCAAAAAACAGAATTGGGTAAATGTAGCACTAATACTGAGCAAGACATATAGTGATGTCTTGTAAACTCTAAATCATTATTAATTTATGGCCCGTTAGAAGAAACTGTATGTCATGTTAATAAGGCAATAAAATTAGACAGATCGTTGTACGGTGCGGCCATTACACCTAAAAGATCCAATTGCATCCTGCACGCTTAGCAATCATAAAACACATACCTATCAGTTGGAACTGTAAGGATTGAAGAGGATGAGGGATGGATGGATGAAGCCTGTTTAAGACACTAGTAACTACGCAACTAGACTATATATTAAGGGACATTGGTGTCTGACCGTGTAGTTTTAGATAGATGGACGCCCCAAAGAGTGACGCACACAATATTCATAGTCTAGGGGAAAAGGTGGATAGGAAGAAAATAATAGCAATATATACATAAGACAAATTTTGTAACCCTAATGCTTCTGGCTCCTGAAACTGCTTGGCATAAACTACGAACCTGTAAATACTTTTTTAAAAATTCTGCTATTTTACTGAACCATTCAAAATCTTTTCGAGGAAGTTATGGAACATAAGCTACAGTAATTGCTGTTATACACCTGCAGTTAGCAAGGAAATGGATATTAATGCTTTGGTCTGCATGTGAACTTCACTCTTCCAGCATGTAGATATCTAAACTCTTTCATTTTCTTTTGCTCAGAAAGATAGCATTTGATCTGCGCGACAGTCCAAAGCAACTTTGGGATGTCTGGACACCTTCTGGACATATTAAACAGTGCCATATAAGACAGTGAGACCCCAGATGTGACTGGAGATTAGTGTGACCAAACAAATGCTTTGGAACTTGAGGACCCTGCTTACCAAAAAGACATACACGGGCATCCAGGGTTTGTATAACAAAATCTGAGTCAACCTTACACACTATTGTCTTTTTGGCGATCTATTTAGATCCCTGTAGAGCCGGGAGGTTTCAGCATGACAATGATAGGGCTACTGCAGTCGCTTTTAGATTCCTCGGTTACTCCCATTTATAGCATTCTGTCCAGCTCAGCCTTCGTGGGTTTCTGTTTGTGGACAGGCAGGTGATGAGGGGCTGCAAACATTCAGTGTGATGCTCAGTAAGATTAGGGACAGAAAAAAAACATTGACAAACTCATCTTGCAACCTGTTTATGTCCTCCTGTTGAGCCACAGAGTGCCTCACCAACAGGAACAGGAGCAGGAGGGGAGGAAGGGACCTCAGGACCCAGCTCTGTGCCGTCAGGCATCATTGTCGCCAGGGAAACAGTCGCCAAGGAAACAGAGGCAGGGACCTCCTGCCAGTTCTTCAGGAGATTGACATGATGGAGCTGGTGGGCATTCCTCCTGTTGGGGCAGACCACTTCGTAGCTCACGTCATCGATGTGGCCTGTGACCATAAAACGTCTTTGGCTAGAAGTTCTGAAGACGGAAGGAGGAGAAGTACTTTATCTCCTGGTTCAAACTCTCTTACCCTCGTGTTGCGATTGTAGGACTGGGTGTGCCGATCCTGGGCTCGGAGCAGATTCTTCTGCACGACTTATTTCGGGGTGTGGAGCTTAACGTGCAGCACCAGGATGTGTTGCAGTTTTTGCTGGACCTCAGAATTTCCTCCCAGTTCCTCAGCTGGCAGCCATAGGAGTTGGAAGCTAGAAGTTCTCATACGCTGCAGTCATTAGGGGCTCTAACTTGTTGTCCAAATTTTTTGTACTGTTAGTCCTAAACGTAAAAATCCCATTTAGTACTGAAAGACGTATTACAGTTATAATTAGACACACGCTTAGACATACACCACACGGTAAAATAAATAAATAAATAATATAAATATATATATTTTTTAATTGGCCATTTAAGACTCAGTTTTTGACTGATTTCTACACGTGTGATCCTCAAACCATTTCGGTTCAGTTGAATCTATCTACTGCACCCTTTTTGACAGGACAACACAAAATAAAGATTATCCATGGTTAGGCCCCCCAGACGATTGGCTGTTAAGATAACCCTGCTGGCAACCAACGTCTTCCCTTTGCCGTGCAGCTCAAAGAACAGAACTTCCACTGAAACCCCACGCATGTGCCCCTCTCAGCCTGACTGAACAGTCACAAGGGATCAGGTTGCTTCTCCTTCCTATATGTCCACAAATAAAACAAAATAGATGAAAAACATCAACAAGTGTTTGAAAATAAGTTACCCTATGGTGGACCACACACTTAGATATAGTTAGTCTGCCATGAGTAGAAGACGACTTACGACCAATGTGGCTTGCGATCTGTCATCAGCCCCTAACCTGGTGCCTGAGAGCACTCTGTAACAGCCAGTACTTGGATCTCTCACACACTTGTTACTCACTCGTCCAAATCAAGGCTGTGTAATCCAAGTTCCATCTTGTATACCTAAGGCACTTAGCTAGTAAGGGAACACCTTAGGGGGGCGGTGCCAGTCCATCACAGGACGGCCACTCATAGCCACTTAATATGGGCAATGTAGAGTCACCAGTCCACTCGAGATGCATCTTTGGACTGTGGGAAGAAACCCCTGCAAACATGGGGAAACTGCCAAACGCTGGACAGCTTCAGCTTGATTCAAAAGCACATAAAAGCTCAGGAACTGTGAAGCACCAATACCACGAATCTATATATTTATTGTATTTCCTGTACAAACCAAGTAAGACTGAGTGTCAACACAGTCTGTGCATGGAAATGCACAGCACATAGTTTATGGCTAAATTCTTTTTTGTTATGGAAATTATGAAGATAATCACCCACTTTAGAAATCATTAAAATTCACTGCTGATCATATTTTAATACACGTAAGCCATCACCGTCCAAATTAAAATCAAAGCTTTATCAAAATTGACATACAAGTACTGTATATCCACATAAAGAACATCTGTTCTAAGAAAAAGGCTAAATATGTACTAACATAACTATTTTTATACTTCATTCTAGAGTCTCATGTTTATATGGATGCTGGTAATGCCCTCGAGCCCAGCGCTGGGTACACTGATCATACCTTGTACTCTGCTTTTTCCTGGAGCTGTGGATGTGACCTCTTGCATCGCTGCTCTCAGACATCTGTGTTTGGGTGAGCATCTACAACTCCACCTCCACAAGACCGAGACCCTTCACTGTTCTGCATGTCTGTCCAGTGCAGAAGTGTTTTGATTCTGTTGAGCCTCTTTTGCTTAACCTTGGCTTGTGCGATCTGACCTCATAAACCATATACTTTATTTTGGAATGATATATTCCTCAGTTTACTTTGTGGTGGAGGAACAAGCACAAAGAACAGTATTTATTTATCACCCTTGGGGCTGTAACTTCCAGTCAGTGTACCTGGAAGTTACGCACTGCTCCATTTTTCTAAACTGTGATTATCTGACCTTATGTTGCTCGGTCTACTGTGCTGAGCCTATAAATAGGTTCAACCACATCATCTTTAGAGAGAACTGCCCTTTTGCTCACAGTCTACCAGACCCAAACCCCAAGAGTGTCTGCCTAACCTCAATCCCAACCCCAACACTGTCTACCTGCCCCTAATCTTTACCGCAACCCCAACCTTAAATCTACCCGTCTGTAAATATTTTTCTAAAGTTTGGCCGTCTAATTATAAGGATTTTTTATTTATGATTATTAATTGCGTTTTTGAGATTTTAATTGTTTGACGTTTACTCCGATTTGTTTAATTGAGTTTTAAAGTGTTTTTGTATTTGTGGTTTTACCAAGGTAGAGTTAAATCTTAAGATGAGATGGGTGGTATTGTTTGGTTTTGTTTTTTTTTTTTTGGAGGTTTTGTGTCTTGGCCACTGATGGAGGTATCTTGACTTTAAGTCAGTCTTAAATATTTTAATATTTATGTCAAGATATCGCTTGCTGGGTTGCTCTACTGCGGCGTGTGATGTCTTGAGAAATGTTTCTTGTCTTGTGGATTTAGTTTCGATTGGTGTTTTCCTGTTTTAATTTTTGGAATATTATTAATAAAGTAGGGAAAAAATAGGCCTTTTCAGTCAAAGTTTCATTTATGACAAATGTTGAACTGCTCCTTTCACCGTGGTGATCGCTACAGGACCCATGGCAATAAATGGTCGCATTTCCTAAAACGCGGTTGCAAACGGTTCGTTGGAGCTCCCGCTTCCGCCCGAGCGCAGGAAACGTCCCAGCGACGCAGCAACTGCGCGGCGCCTGAGGCAGCGAACGGCGCCGCGGCAAGGAAGTGAGGCGCAGAGAAGCGGTGGAGCGCAGGGCTTTGGGCCAAATCGGTACCCGAAAACCCCCTCCAGCCGAGTGTCTGCGCGGCAGGCAACGCGCGGGCTCGCTGGGACGTTTCTGTCTCAAAAACTGTACAGCGCACAGGCAAGACGAGGCCTTCGACTGAAAGAAGATACGCGCGGCTCCGAAGGGAAAACAGGGCTCGGGCAGGGGTTGCGCACGCCTCCCGCCGCAAGCCAAGTGCCAATTCTATTGGCTGACGAAGATGTCAGTCAAGTTGGCACGCAAACGCTACCGTAGTGAAAGCAAAAGTAAGCGAGTTGCTCGGTTCCTCCTTGGCTTGGCTCGACTTTTTTGCCCAATGGAATAAAATCAGGGACGCGGGTGCGAAGCATTCGACTTGCTTAGTGATCGCCAGGTATGTTTTCCATTTTTCCTTTACTTCAGATCTTATTTCTTAGTGTAATGCACGGTTGCTTGCATGTCTTTGTGACATTTCAGACTCAAATGCTGCTGCGAGGAAGGGAAATGCACTGGAAGATTTTTTAGGAAATCGCCGTTTCCACTGTTTTGCGTTAAAACATACTTAACTTGCAACTGACTTGTGTTCACGTTGGTTAATAACAGATGAAAGAATAATTGCAATAATAATGTTACAAATTTTAATGGACAAAAGTTGTCAGCATTTTTGTAGTGATTTCCAGGAATTCTGATAAGCGAAAGAATATCTTGTTTAAAACATGTGTATATGAACACCTTGTAATGTAAAATATACAACGCCTGTGCAGTGTAGTGTAGTGACACCTGCCAACAGCCATATAAAACGCAACATATTAAGCACTACAACATGATTAAGTGCTTACAGCTTATACTGTACATAAAAAAATGTAGTGAAGATGGATTAAAACTTTCCACAATGTGCACCTACACAGTTAGCATGTTTGATGCCATAGCATAAGGATCGTGTAAGGTGAGCGCTATACAACGCTGTGTGCTGTGACACGATGGCAGTGCCCTGTCATCTCACATCTCACACAGTGTTAACTGTTTTTCTGAGGGTTATGTAGAAGAAAAACCGCTCTGAGATCATGGCAATCTGAGACAAAGGTCTTTAACTTTTATTCTCTTCTGTCAGAAGGGAGAGCCCCTAGTGCTAGGGAGCGTCCCCGAACAACAGCAATCATTAGTTTATAAATCCTGTAGGCTACATGACTACATTGTGCTCAAACGCGTGATCATTTACCTATAGGTGACACTCTTGTTTTCTTCCATTCTGTTGGTTAACACTTCAAGTGTGTAATTCATCATGCGGTACAGCAGTTTGTCTTGTGGACCCCCATTGTTTGAGACTTTCTCTTCATGCTTATCATGGTACATCTGGTATACTTTGACCTTTAGGTTCTTTCTCTTTACATTGTGCATTGTGTTATACATCATCTTCTTCCTGCACATTCTTCCTCTTTCCATGGTCTTTTGCACTTTCAATGCTAAATGTGTTCAGCAATATGTGACAACAAGCAGGTTAACTCAGGGTCAGAACAAGCATGCCCTCAACCACCATCAGTTGTGTCGCAGCATAAACGTTTTCATTCCACAGTTATCTCACAAAAAGACATGGATGCAGCAGGGTAATTTGCCACATCTTTATTCTGCATCTTGCAGAACTGAACTCACACTGAAAGCCATGCGCAAGCTCTAGTCTTGTCTCCTGGGCCATAACACAATATATCGTCACCCAGTACCAGCAGCTGTCAGACTGCACAACGCAGTCTGAATTGGTTAAATTATTTATTTATAACTTATTAATGTATATAGAGTTATTTTATTTTATTTTATTGTACTTGTGTACAGACTTACTAATCTAATTGTTCGTGTCCTTCTTTAATACTAACCTATTTGTTCTTCTCCTATATTCCCTTCCTGATAAGAGCCCTGTAACACCGAAATTTCCCATTCGTGGGATAATAAAGGTTTATTCTATTCTATTCTATTCTACAACGGCATCACAAAACAACTGGTGCTGCATCCAGACATGACAAGCAGTAAACATCTTTTTACAACCGCCACCGTAACCTTCACAGCACCACCTCCGCCTCTGCACTCACTACATCTTGCAGTCATATGACACATGATATTGAACAATTTACAAAATGAAATGAACGTACTGTACCTTTTACAAAGAAACATTGGTAAAGAACACAGTAGCGAATTATTTAATAATAGCGTGAATAATATACTGTACTGTGGCCGGAAATACAATCAAACAGGTCAAAAACATCAACAATTGTTTGAAAAAGTTACTGTATGGGGGATTACACACTTAAAAATAATCACTCATGAGTCACAAGCACGGTCCAATCAACCGGCTCAACTTACAACCTCATAAGTCAAGGATTATCAGTATAGAAATGTACAAACAGCTCGAGGGACAATATAATAAGTGTGGAAGCAGTCAGTTCTGCAATGCGATGATGTACGATCGTAATCCATTTCTAAGAAGCTGTTTGTAACCTAGAAACATGAAACCTATTAACTTTAATGGTAATTATGTTTAAGGATCCCAGCAACTGAGGAAATTAGACCATGGGAACATAAACTTTATTTTTACACAGCATGTCTAACACGGCAGCTCCCACTAAGTACCACAACAAACCGAGGCTGGAAAGAAATATACTGAACGCCGTCAGAGCCAATATGGGAAGACTTACGTGCTTTCTAGACATATGCTTTTAATCTCTGTGCATTCTATTAGCATGACGGTCTGAAAGGAAACTAAATTAAACAATCTTGAGAACAAGAAGCCTTTGCAACGGACAGCAGAAACATGCACCTCATAAATTAAAGAAACACACATCACAAGGTGTCAGATATATGCAAGCATCACCCAGGATAGTGAACCCTTCCTATTATGTTTTTCTGCGTACTGTACGTCTTTAGTTTAATGTTTAATGAGTGTTTTGGTGTACTGTGTTAAGTCTCTGTTATGTTAACTATGGTTTGGTAACTGGGATGGGTTACTGCATTTGTGTGTTTTTAATATTTAGTTGCCCATCCACCAGTATGGCTTTGGTTAATTTGGCATCCTCCCTGCATTTGTATGCATTTAGGGTAGTGATGGGTATTACAATTTACTGAGTTGAATCATTGCAACTACAGTAAGGGATAACCCATTCAAAAATGAGGGGGCAAAGCATTTCAGTTGAGCAATGAGTCCCAGCCCACACCCCATAGTCCCAGCTCTGGGTTGCTCCTTTGACCTTCCCATACAGTAACCCACAGTCAGAGTATTGTCCTATTTTTAATGCCAATGAAAGAAGTTCCATGTCAGAGTCCACTTTATTTGCTGATAATTGGTCCATGTAAGTGCAATGTCTTTGACAACACTTTAAAAGTAAAGCACACAAACAGCAACTTTGTTTTATTTAGTCCCACCGTGACAAAAAAACCTCTTGTTTTTGGTGAAACATTTGTAAAGCGCCTGCTAACAGCGGTGGTTTTTGGGACTCGCTGCACTTCACAAGCTACAATCGGGCAACTTGCTTGTGAAAATGATTCAGCTTAACCCCAAAAGCATCAGGGAACAAGAGAATCATAACACTAATTTGCAGGTAACAATTTAGTTTGACCTTGAAACAACATGAATCATACAAATAGACCACGCGGTACTTGCACATTCGCTTTAAACATCTACCTGCAAAAGGAGAAATGCTGCTGATATGACACGTGCACCCTCACACTACTGTTGACCTCAGATGAACCGATTTGTTTGTGCTTACGCATGGTTGACTGTCATCGTGATTTGTTCAGAAAGAATGATTTGTTCACGAATTGCCCATTTTTAGTTTAAGGCAAATACTAAGGATTTATGTCAGCGCTGTGCTTTGTAGGGCATAAATTAAAAGCAAACGAAGAAAAATTGGAGAAGATGGCACTGCAGTTTGCATTTATTTGGCATTGCTGTTAAGAAATTGTAAATGGAAAAGGTGGAACCACAGAAGACTGTTCATTATAGTGAGTTTCTATATATCAAATATCGTAAGTTGAGGGATGACTTTAGTGGTCAGCGGTCGTGGTTTTGGTGATCAGACCTGGGCTGTCGCCTGACAGCTTGTGGTAGAAAGCAGTTCCTGAGCCTAGTAGTTTTGGCCCTTAGGCTGTATTATTGTCTCCTAGACAGCGGCACTAGAAACAAATAGTGGAGAGGATAGGAAGAGTCTACAGTGATGTTGTAAGCTTTTCTGACACTCCACATATTGTAGGTGGACTGGATGGTGGGCAGCAGGATCCTGGTGACTGTGCTGCGGTGGTGATGGCATTTTCACTGGATTTGTTGTGGCAGGAGGCATACTGATGTGGGTCTAGTGTGGAAAATAGACTGCAGGTCTCAATCTGTGACATGACTTGTCTCTCAAGACATTTCACAATGACCAGGGTGAGTGTTATTGGACATTAGTAATTGAGAGGGGACACTGGTGATTTGTTGGGGACCAGGGTGATAATGGTGTATTTGAAGCACTTGGGGACATCAGCCTGAGCCCAGTAGGTGCTGTCAATGTCAGTTGAAGATCTCTACCATTTTGATAGCGTACTCCTGTAGCATGCATCTACTACAAATTCCATCAGTACCTGAAACTTTCCATGTGTTGATTCTTGCCAGAGTTTTCCTAACATCGGCTTGGAACAAAGACAGTACCGGATCTTTCCCTCGTAGTCAATGATGGCCCGTGTGACCGTCTCAGGTCGTCGTTCAAAAGGTGGTTCTGGATCCTCTGAGTGTGAACTGCTTTGGCTGGATGGCACTGGTGAGGATGCCCCCGTCTGCTTTCAGTGCTGCTCCATCGCCAGATTTAAATGCGGCGTAGCGAGACTTCAGCACCGCATGCAGCTCAGAATTAAGCCAAGGCATCTGGTTGGGTTGGATGGTGACAGCCTGGACACAGCATCGTCCGCTGACTTGCTGATGTAACAAGTGACAGACAATGTGAATTCCTCTCCCTCTATGCTCCCCGTATGCAGCAGCAGTTTTGAACATTTTCCAGTCTCCATGATCAAAATAGTCCTGCAGTTTCTCTCTTGCGCCACATTTTTATTTGCTTTGGTTCTCAAAAGTGGCTTGTAAACAGGTACCAGTAGCAGGGAGATGCGATCAGACTGTCGCAGGTGTGGGGTGAGCTGGGATCTCGTATGCATAACAGATGTTTGTGTGAACAAGGTCCAGAGCGTTCATACCTCTTGCAGAACAGTGGATGTGCTTGTGGAATTGGGGAAGGACCGAAGGACTTTCTGGAGATCAGCCTGGCTAATGTCTCCAGCGACAATGAAAAGACCACCCGAGTGTGCATTTTGCTGCAGGCTTATCGCCCATGAAGTTTGCTCAGAGTGTTTTTGATGCGAGTGCTCGGCGTACACGTAGCAAAAATGAAAACAAAGTTAAACTCCCTCGGCAGAGACTGGGGATGGAATTGAATTTCTAGAAATTTGGCTGCTGCTAGTTAATGACAATAAACAAGCAAGGTGTTTGTGCACAACCTTTGTTTGCAGTATGTAGACACGCAAGCCGCCTTCCCGGCACTTCCCGCTGCGGTTTTTCTGTCCGTGCGGTTCAGCTGCCGAGCGGGAGCCACGTTTCCACAAGGACGAGGATGCGGCATTCCCTAATTCTCACTGTGCGGCACACCTTAGTCTGAGCAAGTCCACTTTTTTGTTCGGCAAGCGAACATTAGCCAGGAAGATAATTGAAACCACTGGCTTCAAGGTTTGGCTTCTCGGTCTGGTTCTCATGCCTTGCGTCACCTCATTGTTTTGATTTGAAAGTCGGCCTCTAAATGCGCTGCTCCTCAATGCGAAAACAAATGAAGTTATAGTCAGAACTGACTGTAGAGATGGGAATGGCGATGGTAGCAGATGAGACTGTGACACTGCACAAAGAAAAACAGAAGACAAACTGGTTCCAGCTCAGGTCAGACTCTCTTTGGTTTTTCATAGAGTCAGTCTCATGCTGCCAAAACTGTTGAAGTCCCTGCCTTCCATTCATGGTGTTCAGTGGGGTTGAGGTCAGGACTCTGTGCAGCCACTCAAGTTGTTCCACACAATCCTGGGCAAACCATGTGTTTATGGAGCTTAGCTGCTTTGTGCATGGAGGGGGCACAGTCAAGGTCAAGCAGGAAAGGAGCTTCGTCCCCAAACTGTGGCCACAAACCTAGAAGCATACGATTGTCTAGAATGTGTTTGCGTGCTGTGTGGGTGCGACTAAAACAACTGAACTCAAAGAATTAAAAGAGGGAGTCCACAAACTTTTGGCCATACAGTGTACTTAGTAAGGAAATTTCTTTTAATGCTTTAGTCTACACTTGAAGTTCCCTCTGTAAATACAGTATATGGATCTCTGAAGTGTTTCATTTTCTCTCGCTCTAAAAATGACCATTTGATGTGCATGATAATTCAGAGGAATTTGGGAATGTTTGGACAACTGTCTGGAACTTATTAGTGTTTACACGATCATACCTGTGACACACTGTAACCATCTGGATCTTACCAACGCTCCATGTAAGCGGGTGGCGTTCTGTCTCTGCCTGTGTGTTGCTTTGATGTAATGCTGCTCGTAAATCTTATTTTGAAAAAAGAACAGCGCATCTTTTTCTGTTATGTACAGTATTTGAATTGAGAAACATCTGCCAAACAGAAACTTAGGCTTTACTGAGGAATCGCTGCAATAGACATGCGCGTGCAGGAGACACGCAAGTTTATCCAAATGCTCCCTTCAGGGGTCCTGATTACATATCTTGAGATTTTCGAAAAATAAGAAAACAGCAAAACGCACAAGCAGGGTCTGAGGCGAGGTCAACAGGACCGAAGCTGGTCAGGCAAATGATGTCAAAACAAAGATGTACACCAGGAGCCGGCATTCTGCTCTGACCATAAGGGTGCAGAGAAACAGAGACATTGGGATCCATAGCTCAGAGAAATGTCAGAATACCAACTTGGAACAGAAACATATACAACGGCAAAGGTACGATAAGGGTCACTGAGCACATTGTGTGCACAATGTGGCAGTAGTTTTCCACAGAGCACAATCCTGCAGATTTGTGATACCCTGGGCAGCCAAAAACAGAAAAAACCTCCAAAAGTTAATCGGGAGGAAAACTGAAATTGTTGACCCTGGACAAACCAGCAACCAGGTCATCAACCTCAGATGAGCAACATCTGCTCGCAGGCATCAGATATTTATGAAGGTCTCTAGCAGTTGCTCCTCCTCCAAATCAGGATCGGAGGGAACAACAGATAGGATAAAAATTGAAGCAAAAGATGAACGATGATGCACACGCTCAGGAGGAGAGTCCAACACATATGAGCTTCAATATTAGGTGAGGTTTTGGACAAAAGCTGTGTAGCAGTGCATAATGCAGGTTGACAAGGTTCAGGTAACCTGAGTCCCGGCACAGGCCGAGAGGATAAACTGTAGTATCAGTGAAAATAACACAACAAGTCAGCGTTTGAGGACCACATAACCTAAAGACCAAAAAACTTGTTTAATCAGCCAAACAGTCCATTAATGTCGGGGTTGTAGTTGACGTATTCACAAACCTCAGCTAAGTTGGTATTGAGCTCTGAATGGTCCTAGTTTTACACATGACCCTTTGACCCAACCGTGTCGCGTGTCTCTCCCGAAAAGCCAGTTGATAGTCCAGGGCTGAATGAGTCTGTATGGCCACAGTCCAGAGTGGCACCACTTCAGCAGAGACATCTCTGACGTTGTCAACAGTGTCACTATGCTTCTCCAAGCATGGGTACAGGTTGGTCAGTTCTCTGGCAGCCTTTGCAGTGTCCTACATAGCAAGGCACTGAGTCTCAGACGGGGTCTTCCAGAGTAGTCATAAAAATGCCTACTAGTATGAGCAACAACACATGAAAATAAACAGAAACATACCATGTTTCTGAAAGCTGTGGGTGGGAACTGTTTCCATAAACAAAACAAGTATCATCTAGCATTCATATAGAAATAGGCAGTAAAATTACAACTAAGGTCCATTCTGTAAATGAGACTGACATGAGATTTGTGTGGTGATAGTGGAGTCACATGTACTTTAATCTAAGAACCTTCCCTCAGAACTGGGCTTGGTGAAAGAAAACAGAGTGCCAGATGAGGAACAGGAAAGGGTGATGTACCCTGGCTTGTGAGAATCATAATACAGGATTATACCAGTTGGAATAAAGCACTGTAGGCCGTTCAGCTGGAACCTAAATGCTTTTGCAGTTATAGATGCTGATGTCGCACCTGCCACCTCACGCTCGGTGACAAACTGTTCCAGTGCACGTCGAGGGTCACAGTCGGGGCACAGGTCGAAATGCTCACGAGCCCACAGTTGAGGGCTGTGCGGCTGGAGTTCTCCACGGTGGACAAGAGGGTTGCCTCCTCTGAGGGTCGCGGAGAGGAAAACTGTTGTTTGCACAGGTGCACCAAACAGTAGTTCAGGGTATTCAGCCTTCCTGGGGAAAGTGGGTGAGATACTCAAGAGGGCGCCGCCCAGTCCCTCTGTAGTCCTGCTGGGGGACTTCAACACTCACGTGGAGGGCCGTGACTGGGAGGAATGTTCTGCCGCATGTTAATTCAAGCGGTGAATTGTTAGGGGACTTCTCTGCTGGACATGGACTGTCCATAGCAAACACCATGTTTGAACCCAAAGAGATTCGTAAGTGTAGCTGGAACCAGCACCTCGGGCCAAAAGTCAATGATAGATTTTGCGGCCATATCTTTCATATGCTGTACTTATCTTTCATATCTTGTACCTTATGTTCTGCTCACTTGTGTGAAGGGTAGAGTTGAGCCTTCAACTGATCAACATGTGGTAGTGAGTTGGATTTGACTACACAATTTTGATACTGGGTCTCAAAAAAGAACCCACCAGTTGTCTCCACTGTTAATTTTATGAAGGCAGGGAAGTGCCAGCTAGTCCACTTCTAGTGGACTTCTGATCAACTTGTATCAGAGAGTGTGTGCTATTCACTGCGTTTTTAAATATAATTCAGTTTACACTACTGACTTTATTTTATTTTATTAGGCATATAGACATTACATCAGGCTACGGAAGTGTTATTGTACCATACAGTGCAGCATACAGTGCCTCAGTAAGTGATGTTACCCTTAAATCACAGTTTTCTAGACATTTGCCATATCCAAACACCCACTCATGCAGTGCAGAAAATCCAGGATGGAATGTATATGGAGAAATAACCCACTGTTAAATACACTAGAACCTTTTGTCACAAACCATCTGCACTATGAGTTACTGATACTAATTTTTAAGCTTATTTTAACTACATTTTCTTCATTTTCTGTTTTTTTTAAAAAATTTTTTAAATTTCTGCTGCATGTATTTCTGTTTTTTGCTACTAGATGCACTGAGAAGGAGAGGAGGAGGAAGTGGGGAGGGGGTTATTCCAGGCAGAGGGTGGTTGATTTTCCAGATGGATTTCATTCAGTTTTTAGCAGTTTTGGAATGGGTTTCTTTTGTATGATCACACTGAAACTTTTACAGAAACTGTCCAGCAAATAAATAAAAGTGCATGTTTATTGCTACCCTTTTTGATTGCAAAACTGAAAATGGCCAAATGCTGACAATAATATTTATATGAGTCTATCAGTTTTTCTTGGCGAATAAAATTCTGTAGAGACGCCAGGGATTTTAAGGTCAAATAATTTTTAATACTTGAATACTTTTTCCAACTAACTCTTGGAAACTCTTGACTTGTTGTTTCATTCTTCTGTGGTGCCTAAAGAAACGCGAGGTGCGCAGTGTCACTGAGTAAAGCAAAATATAATACAGAGTATGGGAGGTTGTAGCATTATAGATTTTTTATTATCTTTATTCCTTGAACTTCATTTTAAGACTGCTTCATGATAACAACTGATAATCATTCTGTCAAAATTGCATCCTGCTTCATACGCTTTTTTCCAGATAAAGGAACACTGGGACTCTGCATTGTGTGAGCTGGTGATGAAAAAATGGTCTTACAGCAATTCTGTGAATGAATCGGGGAATTAAACAGTTTTGTTCAACTTGTACTGACTGTGACGTGGTGGTTGAACAGTTCTGACATCATACCAGATTTTATTACACAATTAATAGTGGCAGACTGTAGGTTCCGGTTCATTCCAAAGTCTGGTAGGATTGCAGCATCTAGGTTCGAGGGTCAGCTTTGTCATTCTGCCATCTGGGAAGGCATTTTGCTGTAGGCTAACAGCACTGTACAGTTGGCAAAGTGCATCTTTGATGCTAGCGCCAGGCAGAATATACGCAGCAGAAATGATCACTTTAAACTCCCTGAGCACATAGTAAGGGCACTATTTCATTTTTACAAATTTAGTTGTCGGGGAACAGTGACAGGAAAGAAATAAAGCATTTGTACACCAACCTTTGTTTATATGTACACACAAACCACCTTTCTCATTTTCCCCGCTGTGGTATTTCTGTCCAAGCGGATCATGAAAAGTCCGTCCGCTTTGACTGCTGAGTCGGAGATGTTCCCAAGGAGCCAGGCCTCCATCAGAATGAGAACACAACAGTTGCTCATTCCTCTCTGTAGTGTCTCTTAGCCTGCGTGTGTCCATTTTATTATCCATTGACTGGATGTCAGCCAGGAAACAAGATGGTCTTCTGAGGTTATTCCTCAACCTGGCTCGTGCTCCTACCCGTTTGCCCTGGTTCTGCCCCCTCTCGCACCGCTCACAGCACCTCGTTGGCTGGATGTTGCATGCAGGAGACGCTATGGTTCCAGAGCACACAAGGCCATGTTTGCAGAGCTGTAGTGCCAGTGGTTTGTTGAGACAGAGGGTCTCAGCGGGACCACCTCTAGTGCAGATAATCAGAAGATTTTGTGTGAAATTTCTTTGGAAGTTTGGGCTGGCATACAGAATTTTTTTTAAAAATCAAAGACAATACAGGACAATGCAGGGAAAGCAAACCACGTACAGCCCGTAGAACCCGGGCCAAAGAAGTAACCAAAGAAATATCTAACCCTGGTGCTAAATACTCTTTGCTGGAAGCTATGACATGGGGAGGAAGCAAAGCAACCATGAAGGAACCTGAAGAAGAAAGAGTACCATTGAACTATAATACATTGTCAGGAAGAAGTTTATGATTGAACAGCAAGGGGTAGTGCAGAAGGTCTCAACGTGAAAGAAGTGGGCAACAATTATAATAAATCTCTTTGACCATTGTTGTTTAATAAAGGCATAAGAGCCAAACATGTAGCTGGAGAAAATGTGTTCCAGGTGCAATGAATTAACTGAGGCATTAGTGGCAGCCAAAATGAAGAATTCAGCCAATGATGCTGCTCAAGAGGCACAGTTCTAATATCCCCAAGGCTGAATCAGAGGTGCAGACAAATAAGTAACCCAGGGCTTTTGTGGCAGTAGAGGATGCCAAGACATAGCTGCAGAGTGGGCTGTTGATTCCTAGGTGATTGGGCCTTCGTGGCTTCCCAGCAGCATGCCAGATTAAGGCCCAAGGTATACAGTGGTGCGGGGTCCAGTGTTCAGTTAGGATTGTTAGAATGCTGTAACAAGGAGCCTGAACAAGACCGGAAAAAGTTGTAGATGGAAAGGTGTCGTTGTTCTACAGCATCAAAAGACATTGATCTAGAGATTCTATTGTGTTCTTCAAAGGCCATGTAACCTAGCATTCTGGAACAAGGTCAAATCACCATGACTTCTTTGTTTGAAGAGAGGGACACTTGAGCACATCCTTGGCTGATGATCAAATGTATTAGCTGACACTCAGCACCAATGACAAACATTATTCACAGTTTTATCTTATTCTATCTATCTATCTATCTATGCCATTTTAATGTATTTTTACTTTTTGAATGCTTGGCTTATTTTACATTTTGACTGTAGTTAATTTATTTTCTTTATAAACCACTTAGAGTTGCAAATTTTTGTGAAAAGTTTTTTTTGTGGATTATATTATATTATATTATATTAATCACTCAATGCTTTGTAAAAACCATGGCAGAAAAACATTTGAAAAGATATCACTGCAAGTGGCTCGAATGGTACAGAAGGTGGCCCCTTGGCTCCTGGCTTCGATCTGCCTCTGCTTGTGCGGAGTTTTCGTTTTTTTCATTTTCTCTCAGTCTTTTGTGGGTTTCCTCCATGTGCTTTGGTTTCTTTCTACAGTCTAAAGATGTGGTTCAAATCCTTTGGTCATTCTAAACTGACTTTAGTGTGTACATGTGAATATTTACGATCACCTTACGATGAACTGGCATCTCATCCAGCTTGTACTCCACCGGACACCTTGCCCTTTTCAGGATGGACTTCAGACCACCAAACTCTGAAGTGACATTTACTGAGTAAGGAAGGATGATGAATTACTGCAAGTGTTTTAACCAAGTAAAGAAGCCATCACATTCACAGCCATGGTTACTGTGCAGAACTACCACAGGTACCCTTTCGATAGCTCAACTGAAGCAGTTGTAGGTCAGGCTGGAGAACTGAAAAAACTGTCAGACACGACAAAGCAGTCTTTACTAAAACTTATCAAGAGACTGCGAAAGAAGAAATTTAGATCTTATTTTAAAAAAAAGCATTTGTTGCAAATAATTTTAAAAAACTGGATTTTGATTTTCTTGTTAAATGCCATATTAATACCAAGTCATTGCTGTAACCAGTCAAAGTTGAGGAAGGTTAAATGGCAATGAAACTGCAGTTGTTTTTATAGCCAGCCGATAACAACAAGCTGCCATTTTAATAAACCAGAAGACATTGAAGCATCCTTTCCGGAACATTTTTGTGATTATTTGTGGTTCTATGGTGCTGAAAAAGGACCTCAGACTCTCAAGCTTCCCTGCAAGGGGGAAAAACTTTGAGGACACCCAGTGGAGACCGTAGCGCACTGCCTCTGACAACGTGTACAGGCAGGTTCGGCGATACAGACGTTATTGAAATGCATTCTCAAATAAAGCCCCATTATAGTATACAGTTTTTTCCAAGCTGTTAAAGGTTCTTTTTATTGTGCTTTCATTGAGGAGCTGAGCAGTACTGCTATATCTTGCCTAATATATTGTCCTTTCGCACCGCATGAAATATACATGGGAATACAGAACGTAATATAGTAACTGAGCATAACATAAGAACTTGAGCAACAATTTGCAGAAACAAATGTAATGTTTTTTTTTTTTTTGTTTTTTTTTTTCCAGGCATTTTCCCTGTTTAAATGTGTGGTGGTACAGATGTCTGTATTCGGGATTCTCCGACGGATAAAGTTTGAGCGTCCGTGCACGTACACTTGTTCTTGTTGTCGAAAAGGTACGGCCAGTTAGAGACCCGGTGCTCGTGCTCGGGCCGGAGAAAACGGTCCGAATTGCACGCGCATCCTCCTTTCTTTGACATTTCGGTTTGCTCTCGCTGTGCTAATTCATGCAGCATAATGTTTTGTGTGTGTTTCAAAGCCCTGGCGAAGGGTGAGGGATCTGAAGGAATTCAACTCATAATGCAATCTGTAATATTTACTCCTCACTTGTCATATTATATTATTCACACCGTACATTACTTACTGCTCCCATTCCGTGCATTAGCAGCCCTCTAAATACCCGCCCTCCCCGCCATCTTCTTCTTTGACATGGCAAACTGATAAAAAATAAATAAACTTGAGACGACCATTCTTTCCGCAGCCTTCAGCCGATTAAAGCCGTTCCGATTAAGCGGGTTACTGGCACCGTCTCGCTCGGCGACAAATAAGACCCCCTTTCTTTTTCATGCGCTCTGTTTTCCAGTGGCAGGGCATGGCACACCGAATCTGGAGCATTGTGTCTGGTTTCAGGCAGGCAGGCAGACTGACCCACTACCTCTGGGGACATTGACAGCGCACTACACAGAGTGCCACACAGAAAGAGACGGCAGAGCGAGAGAGGGAGAGGGAGGGAGAGGGAGGGAGGGAGGGAGAGAAAGGAAGGGGGGAAGAGAGAGTGGTAAAAGTGAGAGAATAGAGAATAAATAAGAGGGAACTGAGACGCTCTCCAAATCAGTTTTTTGTACCTCCTTCAAGGAGGAAAAACAAAGAAGTGTGCTGTAATTGTACGCCGCTGTTTTTCGTAGGAAAAAGAAGACGCGAAAGAAGAAGGAAGAAGCAGCCTATTTCGGGGCAAAGAGGGAAAGGCTGTCGCCGAGAGGATCCGTAGATTTAAAGGGGGAAAAAAAAACTCTGTTGCTGCGAGGCTACAGAGCGAGGAGGCGAGGGGAGAGCGCGAGACTCCGGGACCGATTAGCATTCACAGCAGGTAGGAGCCGGCTGCCATTCAGCCACTGTGTCGCAGTTAAAATGGAATTACTGTTGTGAGCAATGTGTGACGGTCTGTGCGGCACCCAGGGACTGTTTGTCTGTGACCGATCTTTGTTGCTTAGCTTCACCTCGGTTCACCCCTTAAGCAGGTGGAATTACTTCACAGTTAAATAGGGGTTTTACCACAAATTTCGCTCCGAAGATGAAAGGGAAGGGGCACGCAGAAGACACGCTTTTGTTCCCCGCAACTAGCCGTCTGGCGACTTTTGGCACCCGGCCAAGGCAGAAAAGCACCAAGTATTTCTGCACGCGCGGTGGGGATGCTTGTCTTTATCATGTGGAAGTTGCTGTGTCACAGCGTAAGACGATAGCTAATGTTTTGGAAGACATTTTGTGATCTAATCGTTGTGCAAAATTCCCAAAAAGGGGATAACAATAAGTGGAGGGGCTACGTCCTTATCCAAAACTGCGCTGGTAGCCGATTAGCTTTTAGCTGTCTGGACTTTGGTGCAGGTAAAGTAACTTTTCGTTTGCTGCTCATTTTATGGAGCACCACGTCTGGTCTACTTTGCCTTTTCTTCTTCTGACGTGTCACAGCAGTTGATAATATCTGTACTACGTTTTTATTTTACTCATTTTCTAGGGGTTAGCTAGTGGTTAGCTAATGTGGTACAAAACAGTCCCCCCCCCCCCCATTTTTCAGTCGTAGCGATTCTAAGGGAAACTGTCATTCCACGTTTACGCTTATTTTCCCATTTTTTTAAACATTTTTTATCATTATACATGCGGACACCACGACTGCACCGACGTAAGAAAAAGGATCGTTGCGCTCAAAATGGCCAGATTTAAAACTGAGACCTGGTATGCATGCAGTCCTCATTACAGACATTAACTTTAATCCCGAACAATATCACATTTTTTTGCCAGGGGTCCATTTCAGTTTTTCATTGAGCAAACAGTCGTCCCAGTGACCTATGATGCTTGCAAGGAATGGAAATGTATTGCATCAACTAATGTGAAAATATTGAATTATTGATGGAATAAAATACATTGTAAGATACCAACGAAGAATAATAATAATAATAATAATAATAATAATAATAATAATAATAATAATAATAATAAAAGGACTGAGGTTGGCCAGAGTTCACAGTGATAAAAACCCCAGCTGTAGACTTGATTTAAAAATTGAGGTATACTTTTAACACGATTCATTTTGCACCATGATTTCTTTGTAAGGTTTCGAGCAAATCTTTTCAAATTTCACTTGGAAATCCGTAGACGTGCATCTTGACAAAAAAGGTTTTCTTTTGAACTACATACGTTCTACGATTTACTTATCCCTTACCGTTATAATTGAAAGCGTTACACTTTTATAAACTATTTCATGCCGTATTCAGGAAAGTAAGTGGGGTTTGCCACTTACAAATGTATACTCTGAATACAAGAAATGAGCCATATCATTTTATAAATAGGGTATTATTTTCTGGATGGAAGCATTATGTTCCTTTCATTGTTGTTCATTCCCTGATGTGATGATTTTTTTTCCTTAAGTACCACACTAAAATGCACAACAAATCTGGTGTATGACTTAAATTTTTCAGATCACTTCTTCTTCCAAAACCCATAAATTTGTCATTATTTATGCAGGTCTCAAACATAAATGACATCCAGACTTAGCACTGCCGGTCTTTGCACAGTGACATTCAGTTATTTACGAACAATAATGCTCTGTTCTCATTCTATGCCAAAAATTATATCAGAATTAAATTTGGTGAAAGTAGCGTGCTGCGATGCTGCCGTTAATGTACTGATGTCACGACGGGCCAGTTATCGGCACCGCTCATTCTTCCCGTCGTGTAGATTTTTTCCTTCAGGTATATTTTTATTTGTTCTAATTCATCTTTGGGGATTTCCTTGTCAGGCAGTAGACAGTAAATATTCATAATCAAGGAATTTTTTCTCGAAAACAAAGATTTCACTACATAGTACAACGCGTACTACCATTGCAGGATAGCAGCCTCCCCAAAAGCACTTATGAAGTGATGAGCAATTTGGCATACGTGAGAGTTCAGAAAGCTGGTTGTCATAAACACTGTGCCCTCTTCAAAATGTGGACGTATATTTCCGTACAAAAAATATGTAAGATATCTCGATTTCTAATTATTCAAAGTATTCTAATACTTGCTGTGCTAAATAATATCTAAGCATATTAAGCACATTTACCAAGGGGGGCAAATTGTATTTGCATGCATTACTAAATAATTAATGGTGCTTTCTTAACTGCATGGCACCCTGATTCACATGCAATTTTGAATTATACATATACGGCAATGAACAGTCATAAAAAATAGGAGTGCCAAATATGTAAATAAGCTTGTAAATGAATTAAGTGCGATATTGAAACAAAAAAACATTTTGTGAATATTATAAATGTATGAATACTAGAGCTTATATATTATCATCAGCAGTAATTTACCCTGGAAATTTGCATATACAGTATAAACCACTTTCTCTGCTACGACGTTAATATTCGACACAGTGGAATTTTGCATGTTACATGGCTATTTTGCCCTTTGACAGTGGCGAACGGCTTGTATCTGATGCTTGTATCAAACATTTTGGAAGAAAATTGCGCATTTGGTGTTTAAAACTCAGAAAGGTTTTTGTCCTTCAAAGGTGTCAGTCTCGCTAATTTCCTTGAATTTACCAGCGGGGTCACTTCTTATATAACAAAACCGTCCCCTTCCTTCCTACTACTTTGTATCACATTGACAATCTCAGCCAATTACAGCCACAGAGTAAATCAAATATCTGAAATCTGAAGCAGCCGATTTAATGCTATTACTGCTATAACTGTAATTCATACAGCCGACGCTGAAGCAGCCTGCACTGTTAAGGTGCATACTGTGATTTTTCCATTTGTACAGCCGGATAATTTTTACTCGCAATTCAGGGTGAGTACGTTGAACAGTGGAGCAGGAGCAGGGAATTAAACATGGGAACTTGGGTCCTTTCAGAAATAAACCATTAAAGTGTAACTATCCCCTCAGCTATTTAAATCAGATTAGCAACTTTAAGAAATGTGAATATCCTTACAGTGTCATAAATAAAACCTTGATTTCATGATCAGATGAAGATAATGTAAGAGCAATCATTTGTTAGGAATAGGACACAACACCCCTGCCTGCCCGGCTAGCCAATGATGCTGACTTCCTGTTTTTCAGAGTGAAAGATAAGGGCAGTGCTCTTGGAAACTTTACATTTTCATACTGCAAACATTTGTGTGCTCAATGCTTCCTGTAGACCTCCTCCCCAAGCCTGCATTAGGTTACTGATAATGAATGAATAAAAATGTCACATTAGAGAGGCCGTAAAAATCATCTTGACTAGAAATATCACTGTCAAGCTTAAAAATACGTTGGTATTTTATAAAATGTAGGTGACAAACAGTATGTTTCATTTTGAAGCTGATACTAATAGGTAGTCCTCAACTAAATCCATACGCAACTTATGACATCCCAGACTGATGACGGCCATCCAATTACCCTTATATTAATTTCAAGATGTTTAATAATGACCATAATGTCCATCTATTGTCCAGTAACATTAGCTGACTGCACTGCCACAAGGTACCATCTTTACTATTGGTCCTGCTTGAGGGTCTGTCAGCTGGACTATACTCAATTGGACACTTGCTCCCCAAGTGGGTGTGTTAAACCAAACCCACAACTGTATAATTAATTGACACCCACTTCCTCCCATGTTTCTTAAATTTGCCAGGGACCTTCAAGGAAAAGTCGAGCAACCCCTAGTGAGGCTTGCGGCCCCCAGGTTGGGGCCTGCGCTCAAGGGACTAAGTGCCATCCCTTCCGGGCATTCTATGTAGAAACAGGAGGCCAGCAGCTATATAGTTTTAGTATTATTCTAACATTATTTACTCACACAGAACTGCAAAATCCTCCTCAACATTCAAGAAGTCTCAAGACGTATCTCTTTCAAACCGTCTTCTCTCCTGATCTACTATCTACTCCATAAACTCTCACTACATTTTCTTCTTTTCATTGCTCCCTATCAGCTACTGGAGTAATGTGGGCTGACAAAAGCGGTGGCGTTTGACCAACTAACTCTACTTCGAGAATGGACTGAATGGCTGCCTGGTCTGTATCTGCACCTCCCGGTTGCTTTCAGTTGTACTCTTTTGAGTTATGCATCCCTTTGGAGAAAGCCATCTGATAAATGATGTATAAAATCAGCCTTCAGTGAGTCTGGTTTCTTTAAACAAAACAGAATCACATGATGGCGGGTAGCACAACCATTTTTGGCAGTTTTTGTCAACCTTCAGAGGACAGAGTCCTTGCTATGAGAGAATTTCTTGTGAATTATGGCACATCGTTCTGCATCACCTGTATTGTGGGACCAAAGTGCTGAGTCATTTCCTGTTTTAACATTAATCACAGTCTGATTTGGAGGTTGGGAATCCTTTTTTCTTGCAGCAAAAGGTCGACTGGCAACATCTGGCTCCATTGTTGTCATTGCTGGAATGAACGTAGTGCTCGCGCCTTGATGCACAAATTAAGAGGCGAACTTCACTACATTTTGCAGTCACTTATTTTAACTTGATAATTTGATTCATCTCCAAAAGGGCTGGTCATTTTCTTAAGGACAAAGCCTTACAATGAGTTGCCAATTTAATAGGTACACCCCTTCTTCACACAAACTGCATAATCTGACAAGTCATACATCATTTTACTGTCTTGCGTGGTATAAATCAGGTACACTGGCATTTCTGACATCAGTTACTGTTCAACTAAGTGTTGACATGGGCAGAATGAGTGACCTCAGTGACTCTGAATGTGGCATGATAGTTGGCACTAGGTGTCCATGTTCTAGCATCTCCCAAACGACTGTTGCCCTGGACTTTTTCCCACACAGCCATTTCAAAGGTTTACTGAAAATGGTGATAAAAGCATAACGAAATAGTGACTGCAATTTTGTGTATGAAAACAGCTTGTGGATTAGAGGAATCAGAAGAGAAAATTGAGAATCATACCCCAATACAGGTCACAACCAGGCAAATCACATCCGAATTCAACATTGATGCACAGAATGTCATCTCAGAAGTCACCGCTTATCAGACTTTGTCTCCAGTGGCTGTAACAGCCGAAGACCACGTTTGGTGGCGTTGTGGTCGAAGAAGCACAAGAAAACACCTCTCCAGTGAGCGCAGGAGCATCAAAACTGGACTGCTGAGAAGCGGAAGAAAGTTGCTGGTCTGATGAATCCAGGTTCTGAATTTGGCACAACTGCCATGAATGCATGGAGCCGTCCTGTTTGGTATCAACAGTTCAGGCCGGTGGTGGCAGCGTGATGGTGGGGATTGTTTTTCTGACAACGATGCTCGATGAAGAACGTCTGAATGGCACCGTGCGTCTGAACATCACTGCTGACCAACTTCACCCCTTCGTGATCGCGGTTCATCCCCCTCACTTCCAGCATGATCGTACACCATGTCAAACGGTGTGTATCATCACCAACACATCCAGCATCTTGTAGAATCTGTGTCCACATGAATTCCTGCTGCTCTGCCAGACAAAGGAGACACAACACACTACTATATAGTAACAAACTAACTAAACTAAAAGTAACCAACTAATTTAAACTAGCTGAAGAATTAGCTTGTAGTGCAATATTGATAAACAGCTGGCCGTGTGCCGAGGCATCGGGTAACTTCCTAATTTGCCCATATGGTAAGCAAACATAAATAAACAAAAAGTAATGAACGTGATAGTTTAGCAATATGAAATTTAAGTTTGCATCATTAGTTTGTGATGGGAAGCAGAGCATCTGGGCTGTTTGGGCTTGGGTTTGAATCCAGCTCAGTGTGTGTGGAGTCTGCATGTTCTGCGAATGTCAGTGTGTGTTTCCTTTGGGTGCTTCGCTTTCATCAGTCAAAAGACACGTGTTTCGAGTTAACATGTTTAAGATTAACGTGTTTTGGGTTAATGTGTTTCAGGTTAACATGTTTAAGATTAACGTATTTGAGGTTAACGTGTTTCAGGTTAACATGTTTAAGATTAACGTATTTGAGGTTAACGTGTTTCGGGTTAACATGTTTCAAGTTAATTTCTCACTGTAAATTGGCCATATTGTGTGACGTAGCTACCCTACGATGGACTGGCGTTCCATCCAGTGTGTGGTTTTGTAGCCTGACACCAAGTGATTCTGGATAAATGCCTGACCGCTTTGACCCTGAGCAGGATAAAGTAGGTAAGGATAATGAATGGATGAATGGATGCATTATTAGTTGTATCAGTAGTTATCTATTGTGTGTGGTCATGTAGCTGGAACAGTAATATTACTTTCAAATAGTTTAATAAATATTTGCTAAATGTGATTGCTTGTCATTGCAGGTTAGATGTGCCTTTGCAGCTTTGTCCCTAGTAAACATTTCCTTTTGATAAAATTGCTTTATTAGTACAAAACTGATCTTAAAATATCTTTTATTTGTTTTTATGCATGGTGGCTTGAGACTTGGAATAAGCAACATTTTAAACATAGACGTATGGGCCTGAAAATTCAAAGTGATTTTAACATATCAAAAAAGCCAAACTTTGTAGCACAAAATTGCAGTGTATACCATCTTAATATAAACAGACCAATGTGTATAAGAATATCTGTTCATGGCCAGACTAGAACAAAGATTCACATATTTCCTAACCTTGTAATCATTCTTAATATTTGATGCACTGCTGTGCGCCACAGATTTTGACAGCGGAGCACTACCGGTTACAGCTTCATGCTTGGCACGAGATGGGTGGGTTGGTGGGTGAGAATTTAAAATGGTTAAATCGGCATGACGATGCTTGGCTCAATATTTCTCTGTTTAGGTTTCATTCAAGAGTCTGCCAGACACTTGGAAAGCCATCAGCTTTCTAATAGTGTGAAATGAGAAGCACACATGCCAGAAACTGAACAAAAACCTAATGTCATTATTCTCACCACATATTTAACAACAGTGCATTATTACTTTCCTTTGACAGAAACCCACATATTTGCCATACCTATGTATTGAATTAAATATTACTGAAGCAATACCAGTACAAGAGAGTACTTTGCCTGAGGAAGCAACAATGGTGTTTCATCAGTTTTGGACCTGTTACCATGTTGTGTTTCATTTAAGGACTAAGGTTGGGATGTAGCTATGAACTTTTACAACATAACGTGTTTAAGGCAAGAGTCTGCAATATTTTTTAACATACTGTATATAACTATGTAGAGTATAAATTTTTAGTCAGTGCTTGCTGATTAATAAAGTTAATTTACAGGATTTAGCCAGGGTATTTTTAACTGGATCAATTCAGTACCTTTCTCAAGGGTACTTCAGCAGTAGCTGTTGCATTTTCAAATTGCAATGTGATGTCATAAACCGACACCATAAACCGTATCAAATACCGACATCATAAACCTTATGCTGTTCTGGAAGTCTTTCTCAACTCAGTTTTCTTGTTTCCACATGTTGACAGTTACTAATATTTATAAATAATAATGTTTATTCAGCTAAAAAGACACTGTAGTCTGGTGTGGGGTGGAGGTGGCCACAGATGCAGGACAAAAGCACCAGACAGCAGGACACACAAGCAAAAAAAAAAGGATGCAGTAACAGAGAAAAGTCACCAAGCAGAAGAATAAAGAGCAGCTCATTCCCATCCCTGCTGTGAAACCTGGGCTCTGCTCCCATCTCCCCAGTCCTCTGACCAGCTGCTTCTGTGGCCTCTTTCTGATGGGCTTCCATTGCTCACAGCTGGTCGTCTTTAAGCCCCTTTTGGACTATGGTGGACAGACAATGGGGAGCAAGGAGCTGTCCATCAAGTCATGTCCCGCCCCTGCCAGGGCAGTACCACTCACAACTACATAATATTTACATCCATCTGGCCATCCGTCTATCCATCCATCCATTATCATTATTATTAACCACTTTTTCTTGTTCAGAGCCTGGAGCCACTTTCTGTTGAACTCCTTTATCGCTCCCATCTTCGTCATTTCTTCTAGTTCTTCCTTTTGTTTGTGGACAGGGGGTGACTTACTCCAGGCTGTGGATTTATCTGGTCTTCTGTGAGTTTGGTGCAGTCATGGGCACCTGAGAACAACCTGTCCTCAGTGGGGACTGGGGAGGTTTTCTATGGGGCCTTACGAAGGTTAGGCCTATAAGGCACTGACGGGCACTAAGGTTGCCGTGAATGCATTTGCTGCTTCCTGCCATTTTTTAGGAAGTTAATGACAAGAAATCGTCTCTGTCCAAGCAGACTGCTTTGTAGTCAACATCCCCAACTCGCTGTGTGATGACAGAGGACCCCTTTCTACTGGGGGGGTACTGTGCCCAAACATGGTATAGTGTGGCTGTAATAAGAATATAATAATAGTTACAGTAACTATACTGTTCTTTTCAGAATTAATTTCTCAGGGGAAACTACTCATCTAAATATGTACCTGAGTAATTTTGAGTTATACCTCATCATGTACTGAAGTTACCTTGATTCAAGTTAAGCTTTTAAAAACATTTTAATCATCAGTAATCCTATCAGCTATAACAGATATAATGATGTAGTTTTAACTCTTTTTTTCACTGATTCAAATCTGCTGTGCAAATAAAATTATTTTAAATTAGACAAATTAAATAAAACCACAGTCTGTCGTGTTATTATACAGAACAGCAACACAAGGGGCAACCTAAAGGCCCCATTTTACCTGAAACACATCTCACCTATGAGAGGAAACACAGGAGTAAGAGGAACTGAATGGGGATCCAACCTGTGCTCAGTAACAGCCTGCCTGCTGCGAGACCCCCTTACTCCCCTCCACCTGACAAGTAATGTTTTATTTAAAAAGTACGAGTTTCAGCATTTTAACTTTTCTTCAAGCACTTTGTATTTGCATATTAATGAAGCTTCTAAATATCATATATATACTGCCCAGCCAAAAAAAAAAGTCAAACACTTTAAAATTTGGTTGGACCACCTTTAACTTTGTTTATGGCACGCATTCACCGTGGCATTGTTTCAATAAGCTTTTGCAATGTCACTACATTTATTTCCATCCAGAGTCGCTTTAATTTTTCACCAACATCTTGTATTGGTGACGGGAGAATCGGAACGTTGCGTAAAGTCTTCTCCAGCAGAAGATCCCAAGGATTCTCAATGGGGTTAAGGTCTGGACCTTGTGGTGGCCAATCCATGTGTGAAAATGATGTCTCTCATGCTCCCTGAAGTACTCTTTCACAATTTGAGCCCCATGAATCCTGGCATTATCATCTTGAAATATGAAGAAAAAATGCATTGATGGAAAAATCTGCTTATTCAGTATATTCAGGTAGTCAGCTCACCTCATTTTTTGGGCGCATAATGTTGCTGAACCCAGACCTGACCAACTGAAGCAACCCCACATCATAACACCAAGTTAAATCCAGGTGATGACTTTTTTTGGCTTGGCAGTCTACATACTGTATATACTTATAAACTTATATTATATTTTTTAAAATATTAAACAGACATAAACATTTTCTTCAGTTCTGTCACCACTTCTGAACTTGAATGAAGGTGGGGCAGAATAAACAATGGCAACAAAATGTTCAGAGGAGGGCTGACAGTAAGGAGGTCACAGTGTGGACATTGTTGGCTTTATGGATGATTTGAAAAAATGTCAAGAAACTGAAAAGTAACAAAAAGGGGGTCAAGGAAAAATATTAGAGTAAAAGTAATTTAGACCTCAGCTGGAGATTTCACTGGCTAGCTTTAATAAATTTGCTAATACTCCTTAAAAAAAAATTTCACTTTCAGTGAGTAGAAAAAAATCTGCTGAGTCTTAACCTGCAGAACAGAACTAAGTGTGAGAAAGTGGAGGAGTCTGAAAGAACAGTTTATACCACATCTAAAAGGGCATCTTATTCTGCTGCAGTTTTAAAAATATGCATTTAAAAATGTATATACAAATATATTTTTTGTTTTCTAAATATATGAATTCTTTAATTTGCTTTTTCCTGTTTTGGGCTTTATTTTACCTTTTAGCTTCTTCAATACCGTTGCAAATTCATTTGTATTTTAAAACTGAGTACTGTTCTCCCCAAAGTTAAGCATGATGTCTTGCCAAAAGGTACACGATTCACCATATATCTGTTCACTGATACATTTATTTCTTACTTTTTTTTGCAAATATTGGCCCATTGAATGTAAATGCAGATGCTGTTTCAGTGAAACCATAAGAAAATGGTAGCATTTTTACAGTGCATTACAGCTTTACGAACGCATAAATGTATCCTGACACATTGTTTATGCAACCGGTTGTTTGCGTGCTATTGTGTTCCATTCTTTGCGCTGCAGAAGGTGACTTGCAGAAGACACCACAAGGTCAAAGCTGCGTACCTTCAGTGCACTTTCACATTCTGTCCAGTCGAGTGTCAGTAGGGAGATCACTGCATTACAACATCCACTCACGAGATTAGGAGGATGCACTCAGCTTCCATCTTTTTGTCCATCACCTGCAGTCTCACCTTTACAAGATACTTTGCTTCTCTTCCTGCATTTCACCTCCTGCAGCACTTGTGCTGAGACTGTAAATGGAAGCCAACCAGAAGTGAACCAGCACACTCCTTTGTCAAGCTGGCCTGTTACACTGAGCTTGACCCCCGCACGAGGATGCAGAGCACCAGTTACAAAACACAGGGGCAAGTAACAGTGAAGGACACGTTAGAAACACAGAGAGCTCCTTGACTTGGGCCACCTGACCTCCTGGAAAGTAAAGCTATGTACATTTTCAACTGTATATCTTGCCATAAATATTAAATTAAGTAATAATAGCAGTTGTTTCTTTCTAGTACTTTCTACATGTGGGTAATCCTTAAAGTAAAAACATTTCAAAACATCTTTTACAAAAATGTTAAAATAACTATAATGAAAAATGTAATTGGATCGGTAATGAAAATTGGGTTTATATGCAGTTTTATATGCAAGGCTCCGCCTACCAGCAACACACCGACTGTAACATAAGTGATGTCATTGATATCCGTTCATAATTCAACTTCAGTTTTATATCTGTACTGGAGAACTGTCACAATAAAAAATAAAATGAAGCATTAAAATATTTTTCAAATGGGCAAAGAGGAAGCAAAATGGGCAACATGTTTTGCCTCCAAGGAATTTATAATCACACAATTCTTATCAGAGATTAAATGCTAAATACTAACATTTATTTTTGTAATAACCATTTTATTTCAAAATTACCTTAGGTCTAATACAAGCAGATCTGCAAACAGAGGCAGAAATGTTTTATGCTTTTACAGTGTTTTTCCACCATATGAATGCATAGGAGCTGTAACACTTTTCTCATGCTTTGCTGCGCAGTGTAAATAGCCGTAGTGGGGAGCTGCAGGGGAGACCTTGGCCCTGGCTGTGTTTGGTGTGCACAGGAGCTTTTGAGCAGGTGTGGTCCTCAGCGGGCGCTGCTTTTTCACACAGAATTAAGTGTGTGTCCTGCCCGTAGCACCACTGGCAGTAGCGTTAAGGCGGCTGCTTACAGTATGCAACTCTCTCCTCAAGACCCATGCAATGACGTGCATTTTCCTGCTTACATACTTATGTATTCAGAAATTAAAATATTTTTCTTTCCTTTCTGCATTTCTAGCTCTCATAGCTTTACCTTTTAATCAGCAGCCCACCCAGCGGCTGAAACAGGTCACAGGAAATATCCACCGTACATTTTGTAATGTTACACTTGGAAAAACCTGAGAGCGCGTTGGCTGCAGTATTTGTTTCCATTTACTAAGCATTCAAAGTGAACGTTTACATTTTTGCATTTTTTTAATTTGTATATGAATCATAACAGTAATGATTGATCGTGCCTTTTACAAAATACAGAAATTGTGCTCACAAGATAATCTGTTGGCAACAAAAATGTTATTAGTGGTTTAATATTGCTTTTGTCTCCATTTATTACAAATCCCAGGCTGAAATATAATTTTTTTTTTCTGTTCTGTGAGCTTATAAAAGGTTTTTTGATGGAGCATAAAATGTTAAATGAGCTGTGTATATGTGTATAATGTTTATATGGCCTGTCTAGTTTCATACATCATCAGTGATAAATTAATCACATTGTTAAATGAAGTATGACATCACATATTTCAATTTATCAGTCATAAATTTATTTTCTGAAAAGTGAAATACGTAAGTGTGTGGCTAAGGTATTCTGTGTCCTCAACCAAAGGGAATATTGAACGAAAAAGCTGAATTACCTATGAATACACAAGAATTGAGTAGAGATCCTTAAGAAAGTTGCAAGCGGTCTAACTGAATAAATTCCACAATGAATGTTAATCTGAAAGGATGTATATTGTAAATATTTGTAAAATGTGTTTCCATCTCTTCAGTCTGTCAATCAGTGACAATGAAGTACATGTAAGTACAGGCAAACACTAAACATATTTATATCTCACTAATATTTATCAGCATTGCCAAAATGATGACAATTAAGCAATTTTTGCAAAGCTAACTTGTACATACTAGTTGTTTTTGCCATGAGGACATATGGAACTGAAAGATTATATAGCAGAAAATATGCACTCTTCATCGTGCCACAAATTTAAAAAAATGAGTTGCTAAGGCCAGTATCCAGCAGAGGTTGAGGAAGCAGCTGACAAAAATATGTAACCTGCACCAGAATGCACTAGAAATTCCGGAATGTGTAAGAGCACAATAGTATGGCTGGCAGCAGATACCAAATTTTGAAGGGTCTTGTCGAGTGTCCTTTGCTGAAACACTAAGGTGTCATAGGTTTTTATCTTTTTCTGACATTAATTAGATAGGGTAGCTCTGAAAAAATCAGAAGTCAACTTTTTGAAACACCATTTTTGGAACAGCTAAGCAATATTTTATGCTTGGCTTAAAAGTTGTGCTCTCTGTGACATTTTTAGTCCAAGCTGAGCCTCAGATTACAAACAAGATAGGGAGCACAGGTCTCATTGAAACCCGATTTGTTTGAATGCTCAAAGCATTGATGTACCCAGGGTATTTAACTCCCGGGGTCGATCCTTTTTTGCCACCCCCACAAATTCACTGTGGTGCATCACACACCAGCACCAACAGAAGACACAGACCTACCAGCCTCTACAGTCATTTAGCAATGAGGGGTGGACAATCCCCCTGTAAAATCCGGCAACAGTTAAACACAACTGTTTGCAGGTAAACAACACCGATGCATTATGGGAGAGCTGTGACTATCCTATAATGCACTGCTGCTGGAAGTGTGTGAATTTGGTTTAAGTTCTGAGTTCCAGATTTAACATGTTTAAGATGCTTCTACCATAGCAGCTCTAGGCAAAAGCAGCTGTGAAATGCAGCTTTCCCAGTCAAATCACAGTTTGCCCATAATCCTAAACAGAAATGAAGACACCTTCATTGTTAGCAGCAAGATCGCATCATTCTCTGATACAGGTGGGAGATGTGGGTGAGCTTCTCTAGGTCTGTCCATAGATGGGTTGGTTCCTACATCATAAGCAGTTCTCAGCCTTCGGCATTCACTCCACTCCATCTTCCTTATTGCAGGTAAAATAGCGAATATGTCAAGGCTTGGTGCAGGGTCCATTAGTCTTTTCTCTGCATGGCCTCCATTTAGGGAATATTATCCAAAAATATAATATAAATGTCCACTTGTGCACTGATGGCACACAGCTCTACCTGTCCTTAGAAGCAGCTCGCTCTTTCTCTCAATAGCAGTGAAATTAAACAGCTCTTTATTCTGCATCTGCTGATTCTAGGTTTGATATTTGCAGCATTTGCATCCTCCTAATCTCTGAGTGGATGGCAATTTTGTTAAAAGTGCAAACCATTTTGAATTTTTTTATTTTCATATTGACATATTATTTAACTGTCTTTCCCTTCTTTGGCTCGTATGTACCGTGGTGCTCGTGTAGTTCTGCACTGTAGCCGTGAAGCAAAAAGAATATTTGAGGTTTAGTTGTATAATAGCTAAGTAACTATTTATATTATGTATATAATATACTATAATAAAAGCTATTAAATTCATTTGAGTGTTGCACAATTGGGCAATTTTTAAGTATCTTGAATGAGTATATGTGTCATTTGTATATATTATTACACACTGAGTAAATATATGGTGTTTGGTGATAATTTCTGTTTTTAATTATTGTTTCCATTCACATGTTATTTTACCCATAGAGCAGGATTGCAGTCGACGCAGAAAAGAATATTTGGGAGGCTGGCTATTCGGGAGGCTTGAGCTGAAGAGCTCTTCACATAAACATGTGCTAATGACTGTGAAAGTCGTATTACCTCATCAGTCTTCCTAGTCATTATTAAATATACGGAAATATGATGTACTGTAATTAGTTTTGAGTGGAGGGCATATGTGGGCAGACTTTGTGAATGTCTGTGGTTAGTAATACAGTTAATAATACTTTTAGTGGTGGTACACCCACACCACAAACGCATGCTGGAGGATTTTTCAACTCGGGTTATCAGACCAAACAAGCAGGCGTCTTCTGCACAGCGAGGATCTGAATTTTGTTATCGTTTACCCGGTGAGCAAGAAATTCTCCAGAAACTTCACATTTCATGTTGCTTCACATTTTTCTCGCAGAACATTTCATTATCGGTACAGTTTTAGTGTTTAACACGTTTTCATTGCAGCCTTTTCTATGGCAATTTGATTTATGCAAGTTTCGAGTGTTTATTTACATTTTAAAAAATTGTAATAGTAAACACTTCTGATTCACTTTATTTAGATTAGGTTAGAATATTTTATACTTTGCTTTCATTACATTTTATGCTCACATTCTTTTTTTAGTGACTCACTTTATATCTGCAGTCAGAGTCAGAATTGGATGTTAAATTTAATGTTAAACATTAAAATTGTTTCAAGCTAGGTTTTAAACACAAGAATCTTCTAGAATCTTGCTGTGTAATTTGAAATTGAATTTGCCTTTTTCCTGCTCACAAAACCTGGTTTCTTGCTTGGGAGCTTTAATATAGTGAGTAAATGCCTGTTATTTTATTTTAAGTATTATTTTATCTGTCGCATATTTTCTGTCTGGTTGTGCCAACGGTCTCGCTGCACTTAGAGTGCATCAGTGTGTCAGTCCACTTTCATCTGTAAGTACAGTGCCAACTCGAGTAAAGATTGTGCTGCTCTGTTTTATCCACCCCTTTGTTATGGTACATATATCCTGTTTACATTGGTGCAGATTCCTCTGAAACAATATGCATGCACGATGCTGAGACTTAGAGGTCCGAGAGCGGAAAGGGTCAGCAATATGGTTCCTGTGGAGAGAACAGAGATTGGACCCCAAGGCCATTGTTTTCCCAATGTATGTTGTAAGCGTATTTATCAAAAGACTTTGCGTATGTATGTTAAAACTTTCATTTGTGCAGTTGTATTTTCTGACATCCTTTTGCAAGCAAACGGAGCTGAGGAAAATGAAACAGTCCGTCAGAGGCCTCTGTATTCTATGCTCTTTTGCTGCTGGAAATAAAAAAGTATAGATGGCCAGCAGCGCTTCATGCCTTCAACGCAAAAGATCTTATGTCTCACTCGTACGTGCTCTTCATAAAGCGTCACCCAACCCGGTGCACAGAAGCTGTAAGTACCCTCCCTGGCTTTCTGGAGGGCAGGGGGTTAAGCTTATTGCCCATTTCACCTTGGGTGGCGAAAATGGGTTAGCATGACTTTAGTGCATATTGTACCTAAAAAAAAGTATTCACGCTCTCGGATTTTTTTCACGTTTTGTTGTTTCCCAATGCTGAATCACAATGGATCCAATTACACGTTTTCACAATGACCAACAGAAAAATCCCATCTGTACAAAGCAAATTTGGATTTCAGATATAAAAGAGAATGACTGAATGCAGATACTCACCCCTTCAAGGCTATATTGAGTACATGTGCCTGTGGCAGCAGTGACAGCCTTCAGTGTATTTGGCCTTAGTCGTATGCACATTTTAGCACTGCAAAACTACACAAGTTCTGTCAAGCTGGACACTCAGAGTGAGCAAAATGCAATTTTCAAGTCCTGCCTCATATTCCCAAATGGACTAGGGCCTGGGCTCTGACTTGGCCACACCAGAACATTGACGTTTTTATTTTTAAGCCATTCCCGTGTAGCTTTGGCTTTGTGTTTGGGATCATTGTTGTGCTCGAAAATAAATCTTTTCCCACATGCAGGGTCTGCTGATGTCCCCATGCTTCACAGCAGTGGCTGTGTGTTTCTGTTGATGTGTGGTGCTTGGCGTTCAGTTTTGTGATCACAAAGCTCCATTTAGATCTCAGTAGACCACAGAACCTTCTTCCACACGAGTTCCCCATGATGTCAAGTGAGTTTTTTTAAACGATGGCTTTCTTTTCTTTTTCTTTCGTAAACTTAAGATTGGCAAAGCACCTGGACAGCTGCTGTAGTATTTATGCACCATCTCTCCCAGCACAGCCACCAAACACGGTGATTCATTCATAGTTAACAGAGGCCACGTGGTGAGCTTTTTGGGCCTGAAAGCTCCAGTTTTTGAGAATGACCTCCTCTGAGCAGATTCACACTCTTGCCATAGTCCTTTGATATTTTTAATGATACTCTTGGCCACTTTCAGGAAATTGCTTTATATCCTTCCTATAATTGGTCATTTTGAAGAACTTTTGTGAAAAAAAGTTGCTGAAAATGCTCCCTTGTAGCTTTTTTAATATATGAAATCGTCTAACCATGGGCCCTTCCAGACACAGGTGCATTTATGCTAAAATAAGAGGAACTGCAAACAGGTGAGCTCCATTCACCATATTAAATGCTTCCTTTTGCTAACTGCTTAACCTTATGAGGGCCACAGGACTGTGAGGTCTATGCCAGAATTATGGGGTGGCCATTGTAATCGGTGACTATCTGGTCTTTGTGGTTGTGGCTGAAGCAGTCCACTGGTGCTGTAAATTATTAAACAGCCTCTTACAGACCCTGTGTCCTTAAGTGAACCATGAATGTTAAAGTATGTTTAAATTTAACATTTAAAGTTTTACACATTTACTGTCAATTTGTGTGGGAACAACTTAATACTGTGTGTGTGAGACATGATCTTTTAATTGTGGATGGGAGCAAGAAAGGAGAAGGAGGGCCTTTGGTGGAGTAGGTGCGGGAAGATGGTTGCTGGCTATGAGCAGGAGCAGGTGGGGCGCTGCCATCATGTCGTAGCACGCAGTGTCGTACGGCATTCACCTCACACAATCATTTCACTGCGATATCACACATGCACGCAGCTCAGGTACACATGCGTAATGTTCTAGTTTTTGTAATATTTTTAATCTACAATATAAGCTGTAAGCCCTCAGTCGTATGTTTTTGTACAGATGTCACCAGACTCTGTTGTTACACCATAGTGTATCGTGTACATTACAAGATATTCATTCATACATGTTTTACTCAGGTATAAGATGTTCATTCCCTAATCATTCAATCATTCTGGAAATCATTACATTTTTAGACTCTTCAATTATTTATTTGTTTGTTTATTTATTTACTTATATTATTGGCCATTGTAACTGTGAGTCCATCATATCTCAACTACGTTCTAAGTTAAGGACATGTATATACTGTATTTACTACTGAATATATAAAAATACCTGAAAATGGAATTCATGATAATATATTTCAAATTGATTATGTTTTGTTGTATTATAGCAAAAATGTTACTAGCTCACTGAATTGCTAAATTGTAACTTCACTTTATGCAAGTTAACTATTTAGAAGCTCATCTTATGATCTAATGCACATGAAATATACATAAAAATTGTAAACATTGAAAATTAATGCGGATGCGTAAAAATGGCAAATTTCTTTTAATAAAGCTATATTATCATATGAATAAATGTGAACAAAGCATGTGCTTCTTCGACAAAGCTAAACTAGCATCTGCAACAGAAAAAAGAAAGATGTCATAAATAAGTACAAGGAATAGCGGTGTGCTTGGTCATGGCCATGTATTACGTTACCGCTTTGGCAAGCAGCACACTTTTATAGCAAGTGGCTGGTGCATAAAATCTCAGCAAAAGCAACAGTGCGCTGGGCAGTGAGGGAACACTAAAAATATTCCTTCTCTACCAAGTGAAGTTTGAAGGAGAATCAATAAATATTTCTTGCATTCGAGATGAGGGAGCAATAGACTGCAGCTTTCCGGATGTTCGCAGCACCTTTGACTGTTGGTCATATGAATCTGTGTTGTACCCTTTTATATCCCTCCTTCCCTCCCTCGCGTTTTATTTCCCTCATTGCTGGCTGCAGCTATTTGTTTCCATTTGAGCAAGATGATGTGCCGCTCCATCCCCTACCAAGAATGTATGTACTAAGCCAAAGGTGAAACCACCTGGGCATTTCCCCTCTGACAGGAGAAGCTCAAACCTCAGTTATTGAGGTCTTTACCCATGATCTTACAGCAAAGGTAAAGAAAGTGTTTTCACCATTATACAAACATGAAGGAGCATAAATTTATACACATACTGTAGATACCGCGTAAGCGACAATGAAAACCAAAGTCACAAAAGGGTCAAATAAAGACTGAAAAAAAGGCATCAGGTATTGATAATCATTATACAGATCACTTTTTGCATCATTCATATTATTTCTGATCAGAACTCATATTAACAGAACTGGGAAGTAGTTTATTGGTAGACATTTCTTATTCCATTTTCTCAGTAAAAGATTGTTAAACATATTGCTGATGCTTTTTGACCTACCCTCATAGTATTTTATGTATGTTAAATAGATTAAATTTCTCATTCCCATTCAGTCCCAATTTCTGGCCGATTTACACCCTAAGCACAGTCAGTGTTAATCACCTTTTGTCCACTTCAGGTTTCTTTGTCTATGCACTCAGAAAAAGTGTAAAAATACACACTTCCCAATTTAATATATTTGTTGAATCGATTATAACATTATAACATTTTACAAACAAAATTATTCCGTATTCAGCTTTTAAACTATTGTTGCTCATCCTTCCTGACATGAGTGTTGAAGTTAATGCAGTATTATAGTAAAGAACTGCTTATAGCCTTTTTAACGTACAGCATCCTCCCAAAATGGTAACTGATTCACAAACCTCTCTTAGGTTGTTAATATTTTGAAGCCCAGTCTATGATTCCTGTATTTAGAGGTTTTACACAATTTCTGCAGCTAGAGAAAAATCTGTCATTTTTGAGCTATCTAGGATGCCACTGCATCATTTTTATGTGGTTTTCCTAAACATTCATGTATGGTCAATGATCTAAATGCACTGAAAAGGCCATGAAAGGTGACTGAAGAGGTTGGTGTGACAAGATGACTATGTGACACTGAAATTTAGTTTTCAGCACTATAACAGCACTGAATGTTGAAGCCATTGTGCAGCACATTTGTGAGATCAGGAGGATGTTTGCCTTCCCAACCTCATTCTTCTATAAAGTTTATGTTGGTTATAGAAGTGTTTTTTAACCCTAAAGTGTTGTTTCAGTCCTAACAAGACCAAATATATTTTTTTAGCATAACCAGAAGAATTTAAGCAGATTTTTCCACATCAGTAGCAACACTTTGTGTAAGGTTCAGAAAACAGCGACACTGGGTGTAAATTCATTTCTGAACATTGGGCAAAACCACTTCCGTTATTCCTTCTATCCTCTCACGTGTTCGCTGTACAAACACTCCTTTGTAGAGTGCTGTTACCAATGATGCAACTTACGTAACAGTGGACCCTGAAATTAAACATTTCCAGTTGTACTTTCAGCATGTAGTGCACTTATGTTCACAAATGTGCTGCATTTTTACGTTATTCTTGTAAGACCTCAGTTTCCCTCCCAACTTTCTGACAAATATAGGCTGTGTTCTGCTCTGAAACAGTGACTCTTATATCCACCCCCTATTGTAGGATTGCTCTTTAAAGTGTTCTTGCGCTTATGTGGCAACGCCATACTTTTGCTTTTTATTACAAAATAAACTTTTGACACTGTGCAGCAACTGAACAGGGACTCCAATTTTCTCCCAAACTCCAAAGACTTTTGTTTCGTGCAGCAGTGTGTGTGTGTGTGTGTGTACTCTACGAAAGGGCAGGCCAGCACAGCCAGAGCCCAGGCCTCACCGTGTGTCATTGTTTATACACCGTGCGCTCCACTTACAAGCACAACCCATTTACCTACACACTGCATGTTCGGTTCCACTTGAACTCGGGTCTTTTCAGTGCCAGTACCTCCGTCTATAAGCACCACCGATGAGCACAAGTTCTACCTATAAACAAGCTTGCTTTTGGACCTGCGTGCACTTTGCCCACCCTCTCTGGCTCCACCTGTAAGCACGGATGTCAGTAGCCAACAGTAATCCGACCTTAAGCGACACACAGACCATTGAGGTGGCTCATTCTAGAAAAACCTCTGACCTCCTGCCTGCTTGACGTTTACTCTGCTAGCTACAAAAAACCTGAACGAGTGCCTATTCACTATGGCACTGTCCTATAAATTACACGAATCCCTGCAAAAGGTTTGCTGGCCTGCTCCCAGGTGCAGCTGTACATCTAACTCACCCGGTAAGGGTTTTTCCTCACACATCCACCTTTTAAATTTTTAAGACACAATAACAGCAGTACTGGTGCTTTGCTGACTGTGGACCAGCTGTTATTTTTCATGCAGTGTTTGGCCATATGTGTTGCACATGTGGTTTTAATAGAGTTTGTTCACCTAGCAGATCTCCTCTGCATTATTTTCATGCACAGAAACAGTCACTTTGTGGGGCTCAGGAAAGTATGAAACTGTACCATCTCTCACTGTACAGCTCAACCGCTGTGTTCATGCTTGCTCTTCATGCACAGCTTTGTTTTTCAAGCTCCAGACTTTAAATTTTTGCATGGGTATGTGTGTGCGTGTCTGCATGTGTGTGTTTTCAGCCTTTCTGGAGAAGCATGCACACTGAGAGACATGTGCCTCGTGTCTTAAATTCAGGCTGTTTCAGGGTAAAAAAAAAAAGAAAGAAAATTGGGGTAAAAGAGAGGAATAGAATAGAATAGAATAGAATAGAATAGAATAGAAAGCCTGCTGCTGTACCCTGTTTTGTACAGTGTTCTGCAGTCTGTCACAACACAAACCGTGGCAACAACATGATGAGGGACTTGCACCGCTCAGGAGCAGTGTTGCATCAACGGACTGCAGTGGGTTGCAGCCCAGATTTACAGCTTTTATTTTTTTATGAAACGGTCGCAAAATGACTGCACACGGTGGAAACCTGGGTCTTGTACACAAAATTTATTTTAAATGCAGAAGAACTAAGATCACATTTTATCATCTTGTGCTTTACACTGTACTTTGCGTTCATTTGCCTGTTACGTTTGCAATTTTATGATAAAGCAAACATTATACTACAGTGAACAAAATATATATTTTTATGTTTATATAGTTTCATATACAGTATATACATATATAATATAGTGATGGGTCAGTTTTTATAGTATCTTTATACTTACATATACAATATATTATATACCTGTATATATTTTAATATATACAGTGAGATGTCTACTATTCCTGCATTTTGTATAGCACATCACCTTATTGAAAAGCATCAGCCAAATACCTTCATGTAAATACAACAGTACAGTACTCCGCTGCACTCAGTTGTTGTTAAGTGCCATTACACTCTGCCTTATTCAGTTTCATTCAGCTGTACTTGGGTTTATTCGATTGTACTTATTTGTACTCAGGTTTATTCCGCTGTACTCGTTTGTACTCAGCAGTATCCAGTTCTACTCAGCTGCCTGGACTACAGCGAGGCACGGCTTCGTCCCCTGGTGTCCTATAGAGGGCAGCAGAGATTATTCCATCCCATTGGGATGCGATTCTAAGCGCTGTGCTATAAAATAAGCCACTATTTCAATGCTTAAATTAATTTTAGTTGCAAGAAGCATATAAATCACAATATGATCTCCAGATTCTTACATTTAACTCTAGCAGTTATACAGTTGTAGGCTCCGATGTACAACTCATTTGCTGGAAACTAACCAGCCTTCTGCTCTAACGGAAGAACGCACAGCGAAAGCTGAGCGACCTGGTCGCGCTTTACGCTGCGCATGCGCAAAGACGGCAGTAAACGCGAATAGGGGGCCCGCGGTGGAAAATTAAAAGTAATACATTCTACGTATATATAAAACTGTTTTACCATTAAACAGTTGTATTTAATACGGAAGTTTTGTTAGTGCTGTTGGACAGGCGAACACCACAGCGAATGACGCGCGTCGTAATCAAGTAGAAAGGGAAAATATATACAGTGTGTATCACCAAACTTTTACTTTATTACTTTTACATCACTCAGGGGTGTGTATGTTCGTGTGTGTCGCTGATGTGCAGTTCGCGAACGGATCACTCCTTGAACGAATCGTTTCAGCGAGTCATTCAAACGACCGGCATTAGGCGCCTGCGTGACGTCATCGCCGTGTTTCCTTTGGCAGTGCGCGTAGACGGGTCACGTGACGCCTGTTCGCTCATTCTCTTGTTTCCGAACCGAATCGAACCTAGGGCTTTCGGGTAGTTTGAAAACTGCAGCAAATCCCGACAACCCTTGTGTTACAAATGTTGGGCTCAAAACGGTGCGACTAAATGCATTTAAGTGGAATTGCAAAGTTGCGTCATTTTCTATTTTAATTCGACAAAACTCCCCATTTTAATGGAATGCGTTGTTTCATAGGCATAAAAATGGGACAGGATGAAGCCGTGCCGGTGGGTTTCTGTAGGAGGTACAGAAGTGCAACACCAAGGATGGTGCCACAGCATGCGGAGGGGGCATCGCCGCTCACCTGAAGTGCTTTGCCCCGCATCCCTTCCCCTACCCCAAATCCAACTCATCCCCAAGAAACTCCACCCCAAGTGGTGATCAGTTGACAGCTCTGCCCCAGGCTGCACAGGGGTGTCCAGAACCTACAGCCTCAAGTCAGGTGACTCGACCACAAAGGCTACCATCACCTTTTGGTCTGCGGTGCTCTGGTTCCAGGTACTCTTATCAATCTCCTTGTCTTCAAACATGGTGTTTGCTATGGACAGTCCATGACCAACACTAAAACCCAGCATCAGTTGAGCTGCAACAGACCGTCACTCCCAGTCGCGTCCCTCCAGTGTTCACCACTGTTTCCAGTATGAGCATTGAAGTCCCCCTGTGAAACTACAGAGTGAGCAGGCAGATCCCTCTCAAGCTCCACGCCCAGCTTCCGGAAGAAGCCTGAACATTCATCCCACTGCTATTCAGTGCATCTGCCTAAACCTCAGTCACAGTTCTCCCCTCTGCAACCATCATTGACGAAACCCTCTCTCTCATCCACCGGGGAGACCTCCGGCACACCACCCCTCAAGTCAGGGGCTAGTGAGCACTTCTGCCCCCCTGCCATGGCCTTTCAATGAGAGGAACTCCAGAGTAAGAAAGAGATCCACCTCAACCAAGGACTCTGGTTCCAGAACCCAAGCTGTGCACAAAGGTGAGACCAACTATACGTAGCTGGTACTCCTCGACCTGCCGCACCAGTTTGGGCTGCATTGTGTCTTTTGGATAAAATTAATCTTTTCAACTTTCCTGATCAGCTCTTCTGACTTTTGACAGGGATACATAAACACGAATGTGGTGTGAAGAGGCACGATCCATTCTCACCCATTTCCTTGTATGAAGTCAACACATAGCTTTGACTGGAAATGTCAACACAGCTACAAATACAGTAAGAAAGTGAAGTTCTGACAGTCTCGTTGTCCAAGAAAAAAAAAAATCAACAAAATGTCCATGAATTTAACTGCAGTCTAGGAACTGATGACAAGCAAGAAGGTCACACTGGAGTCTGAGGTGGAACAGAGAAGAGCATCCTGTGTACAACCCAAAAACTCATCCGCTCAAGTTACTAATCCTTTTTTATGTTTTTTATGGAGGAAAGTGCATTTAGGTATAAGTAATAGTGGTTACAGTATTTATTCAGGGCTGACAGTGTTTTTCCTGCCTTAATTTAAAGCCTAATGAGTGAATTGCATTTTGAAGCCTCAAAACGTTTAGTTAATAAACTGGGAGCCACAAAACATTCGCACAGCCACGTTTATTTTTCAGTCTATTAAATTCAGCAAATCATAACTATGCATTGAAATGTGAAGAAAGGTTCATGAGCCAAATCATGATGATGTTTCCATCTAGGCCGCACCTTGTCTCACTGCTCGGCAAACACCGGGCACACTTTTTCTATACATATTAACTATGTTGTCTTATCATTGTCCTGCATGAAAACATTTTTAATTTATTATAGATTATATTATTTTCATTCAGCAACCAATTCTTTTTTCCAAAAGAAAAAAAATATTAATTCTGAACCTTCACAACAAGAATTTGTGTAACATCACTCAGTTATGAGAAATAGATGTGCAGTCTTTCAAGCAATAACCACAACTGGCATAGATTTACTTGTACTGTAAAGTGTCACTCATTACCATTAATTTCAGTGAGAAAACACAATCTCTTCCTGATCTAAAACCTGTAAGACCATAACTAGAATGTGTGGCTCCTGTGTTGTGCTGCTATGATGCATCGTGCAGGTCCTGCCCATGAAAAAGGAGCGGTGCAGGTGATGGCGAGTTCAGAGCAGGGGAACAAAAGTCAATGCCCAATACACAGAGCTTACGACTGTTCACACATGAACACTAAACATTTAAAAGCCAATTCACAACATAAGGTGAGAAGTATTCTAAAGACACGTACAGCCAAATTCTTTCTATGTGTAATTTTCATGTGCAACTGCTGAAGGTACTTTAAGAGACCTGCTGTCACAGAAATGGGCAGGAACTTTTTTGGACTCACGTGCAGATTTACATAAAGGCAAAGCAGAGGAAGGGGGTCACAGAGCAGGAAGGCGCACAGCAAAGTGCAAATTTGAGAAGTCATGCAAGCTACCACACAGGGAGTGTGATTCATCGTAGGACCCCTCCAGCTCCTTCCTTTTATGCCAGATGCAAAGCCTGTGTGGGACAAGCAGTGGAAGCAGAGTTTGCTTGTTGTTCTGGAACCCTCCCTCATGAGGTTCATAACACAGATCATTTGCTCCTCTTTATATGCCATTACTGTTGCACTAATAATAATCGTGCTACAGTATTACTGTTAAATTGCTTTTGTTGCTTTATTCCATGATTCAAGTGGAAGTAGATGCAAAAGCTCCTGGGTGTGAAGTTTCTATGGGTTTCTTCCTACAGTCCGAAGTGTTGTGTTTGAGGCAAACCGGTGCCACAAAAATGCCTGTGTGCGGGAGCGAATCTGTACATACGCAGACACATCTGGCTGTTTTCCTGCTCTGGATAAGGGGTTACTGGATGGATTCTGCTGTTATTTGCTGTCTAATCTTTGAAATGCTGATATCTGCTGTACAACTACTACAATACTAGAACTGGAGCTACTGCTTTGAGAAGCTGCTTTCAAGTGTGATGTGTTATACAGATTAGAGAAGTACCTAACCAGGCAATCCTCAAAACTGCTGTCACCATCTGTAGTGCTCATATTGCCTCGCATCCATAATTTGTGATAAATGAAAAGTAAATCAGATCACAGTCATTTATGATATGGCCTTCGGCCGTCAAGCACGCGTGTGAGTTCTTGCGCCACTTCTGAAAGCGGGCAGGAGGCAGAGAATGAAAGATTCTGTTTTAAATGGACAACAACAAGGTGAACCAGCGTACGCCACTGCAGACCATATTTCAACTTGGCCTATTAGATGCTCGAAAGTAAAAAATGCTTTAAGAAGAAATTGTTCAGTTTTTGGGCTGTTTTAACAACAAAAAAAGGACACTGTACTCCTCGGTAAATTCGTTTCACAAAAATTCAAAGAATTAGTTCGCTTTATAAACACAAAGACTGAACGCTCGTCGGGTTTTGCGAGTTCCAGACTGCGGTTGCCGGGTCTCGCGTCACTACTGCGCGAGGGCACTACGTATGGTTGGGGGGGTTGGGGGTGAGTGTACGCGCAGGCGCAGAGGCCGGAGCGCGCGGAGCCGCCGCCGCCGCCGCCCCCGCCACGCGCAGACAACGAGCTCCTACAGGATGTTCTAAGGAGGGTGACGTCATGTTTGCGAGCGCTACGATTGGCCAAGGGGCGGGGCTTTTCGTTCCACTCAGTCTGGCTAAGAACGATTTAACCTGCCTGGAGCAGGTTGGCTTCGGAGGAAACCCCGCTCTAACGGCGTATTTTTGTCTCAAGGTGAGCCGCCGTCGTGATACCGATGAGTGCGATCTGAGGTTCGCTCTGGACCGCACTAATCCCTGCTCCGAGGGCACTGTCCCCGTTACATATGTTGCCTGAGGTGGCTCGTACTTAGCTACCTAGCAAAGTTTGTAGATGTAACTCTATGCAGTCAGCAAGCTATGGAAGTTGCCTGAAAGACGTTTTCCTTCACTTCTTATCCTTTTTTTTTTTTTTTTTTACCTTTTATTAAAACGCAGCAGTTAAGGGGATCTGCATCACGGTTAAGCTGCGTCCGAGTGCCTCGCTGTGTGCCACGGAAATGTTCGCTCGCCAGGGGCTTCTCACAAACTTGGAGCAGCTCCGTCATTTTCGCTAAATGTTTTCGCTCAAAAGCTGCCTTCCTGACTGGAGTAACGCTCGCCAAAGGAGGGGGGGGTCGCTAAATGTTTTCGCTCAAAAGCTGCCTTCCTGACTGGAGTAACGCTCGCCAAAGGAGGGGGGGGGGTTGTAAAGCTGTGCGCAGCTCTGCAGTATTCATTAGATGTGCGTCAAGTTATGAAGAGACAGCCTAATGCTTACGAAAAGTTACTTCATTCCGCAGACTACTCAGTATCAGCACATACTGTACTGTCGTCACCCGCCCGTATTTGAGCGGAACGAATCTCGGTGAACAGAAAGCACAGAAGGAAAAGTTAAACATTTCAAACTGCTGTATCAGTCACACGCATAACTTGAATTGAGGCCAACGGCATCACTGAAAGTAGCCGCCCCCACTGCCGGACTTAACGCTGCCGCAGCAGCTGCTTTCGCTCGCATCGTTCACTTTTTTTATCGATTAATACGTACTATCTCCGTGCTGAAGAACAAGTTGAGCGCCTGCCATGCTGAGTTGGAGAACGCCCAGCTCGGCGCGTACGACCCGCAAGATCCCTGCCTCCCATGATGCTCCGCGCGAACCCTGGGCTTAACTTCCGGTAAAAAAGTAAACAATCGGTTAGCTAGCCGAATAACATGGCAACTATTGACAAGATGGCCAGACGCGGGTGTTGACCACAGCCAGTGGCAACTTTTCACTTTAGTGACTTCATAATTGATACAGTGTTACTTCTCTTTTTTTTTTTTGACTCTTTTGACTCTGCCATGGCGCCTGTGGATGATATGAGAAAGCAGCTTTGATTTACGTGCGACATACTTTCTCCAGAGTTTCACTGGCTGTAGAAAGCCAGAGGCCACGGGACGCTCAAATGTAAAGATGTCTTACTTTTTTACTTGGATGAAATCTTGATAATGCGTATTTTATTGTTGGTTCGCAGCGTGCAGACCATTGTTAACAGGGTTGCAGCCAGGGGAAACAAATCTGTCTATAGATGTTTTGGTTTGAGGGCTGTAGTGCGAGTATGGGGTTATATATAAATATCAGTGCAGTATTGTAAAGTGAAACTTTGCGTTTACAGTTTCAATAAAAATTTCGTGCTTGCGTGTTAAACCATTATAATAGTATGATTCATCAATCAAAATGCTTCTTTGAAGTAAGATTAAGTGGAATTTTCAGAAAATGCCGCTTTAAAACAAACACTAGTATTCATTTCAGTGCCCCTTGCTATGAATATAAATAATACTTTTTCTGCCTTAATAATAATCTCTTGAATTGTTTCACTGTATTTTGTTATTACTTGCAAAGTGGTAGATAAGACAAATGTAAACTGGATCTGTTTACATTGTAATAATTGTGTTGTGAGGTTAGCCTTTCACTTGGGCATCAGTCACATTCTTGGGAGTCTTTGAAACTGTTCACACCATACATCTTAGTTGTAAAATAAAAAGACAAAAAATATTAGGCATCAGGATTAAACATGTCAGTCAACACAAACATGTAATACAAGTCAGACAGAAGTCTAATTAATAAAAAAAAAAATCTGTATATGTTTTTAGACATTGTGATGAACATGGTCTTGAATTTGTATGTGGATAACAAACTGAAATGTTCACGGTGAACGTCAAACAGTTAACCGGCATTCCTGCAAAAGCATCCTACAGTTATCTGTGGCAGAAGCTCTATATCACGGAAATAACTGACATACTATTAACTTGATAAAGAATTTGACATTAAATTTTGTCCATCTTTTATGTGACAATGTCTGGTTGTTTAGGTACATTTTAACCAACCGTTTTTGCATGTGCATTACCCTTTCTGTCACTTTTTACCAGAAGTAACTGCACTGGTGAAGCTTTTATCCATTTATTGGAAATATCACTCTGTATTGAGTAGACACTTTGCCCAAGGCAATGTAGAACATTACATAAATAGCTTTTACTGTTATTTACTCATTTGTACAGAGGAGTATTCTTGCACTGTCTGACAAATTCCCATTGACACAGTTGAAATACCAAAAATAATGGTGAAAAATTCTTGGTTTCCTGACAAAAAGTTAGTCATAATTATTAGTATACCCAAGTAAGCTGTTTTGTGCACAACAATATAATGTAGTTATACCTCATTGTGTTCTTTTTCTCTGACAAATTTTTGGTGCAGGGGTATGTTTCTGCCATAAATGGGGTATGTCTGTATGGTGTGAGCCAGATAATAGACAATTTACAATAGTATTTACCATTTTGTGTGTGTGTGTGTGAGAGAGAGATATTTCAAATAAAAATTGTCTTTGTGCAAAGTTTGTTACTCAAACTCACATGTTAAGGACTTGCTGAATTTATGCTTTTTGGCTAGAATGAATGTAATGGTTGTTTTGGGTTAGTTTTGTTTATGGAGTGTCCTGCACAAACGGTTCAGGTGGATTGTACTATGCTGGATTGGAGAATTACGGATTCTTTTTCTGTTACCTTTTGCAGTTAGCTGAGCATTTTACTCAATTGAACATAAACACATTGTGTGGACTGCTTGGTGGAACTCTTGTTTTCTGTATGGAGTTTACTTATGTTTTTTCTTTTATAGATGCGCTGTGGTAGTGAATTGTTTGTTTTTTTTTTTGTTTTTTTTTTTTACTTTTTACGTTGTATAGAATCAGTATGTCCTTTGTATGAAAGAGGGTGCAAAAATAAATTTTAAAACGGTACAACAAATATTAAAGTAAATGAAAAACAACAAAATTACCGAATCTATGTATAAATGTATACATTTATAAGCAAATCACAACTTTTTAAAATAATGACATTAATAAGTAATTTTCAATAAGGACTGCTTTTTGATTGAATGTTGAGCGCAACACAAAAAACTATGCAATTAGCATAGTGTAAGCATCATTTTCATTGGTCCCTGGCTGAATTTTTTTAATCTTTTTGGTCAAAGACAAACATTTGGACCACCTCTGTGCGATTTTCAATGATTATTTTAAATTGCCCGGATGAAGTGCAAACTGTAGTTTGTTAGCAGTAATTGGGGGGCCCTGAGTCAAAATAAAGAAACCTGTGCATATGTGATCTGGGCTCGGAATTTGAATTTAAAAATTTAAAAAAACACACACACTAAATATATTAAAAATGTTAACATTTTTATTTTATATTGAAAAAGTATTCACATAATAAAATTAGTGTAATGTGCTTTGCTTGCACACACAGAGCACGTGTACGTGACACTGATGGATTTTCTCACTCTGCACACAGTGGCAGACTCCTCATGCTTAGCATGGGTATGCTGAAGGATTTCTTTCCCCACACACTCAGCAGCAGATGCTACACACTACACACACACACTGACATATGTGATGCTGGCACATGGGTTTAAGTTGTATAAATGATCATTTAAACATTTACTGTATTACTCTTATTTATGCTTACAGTAGATTATAGCTTCTGATTTATTTGATTGCTGGATGGGAACCTTGGCGCTGATTTAAAAAATGAACAATAACAGTATGTAATGTACACTCACATTTCTAAGTAGTGTTTTAAGTATTCAAACATTCTGGCTCACATTAAAAAAGGAATCTAAGTGCAAAATTGTAATATAGGTTTTGCAAACAGTGGCTGTTTTTTTCAGAATAGCTGGCATGCAAAAGAGGAATGACTCCTTGCCTGTGTTTATGGATGTTCCTGTGCAAAGACTGAAATTGGGATGTTTATTTACCATCCTTCCCTTGACCATAATTCTGTTGTATATGCATATCCACAGTCTGTATTAGGAAAACACACCAGAAGCAGCGTATATGATCTTGAGATACATGGTTGCAGAATTCACCACGGTAGTGCATTTTAATGTGAGTCACCCTCCTTAATTTACAATGGCATTCGCAGTCTGTTTTGGCAAACTAGCTTCCCACCCACCTGCTAATAGAATATACAGATTGGCTTTGGCCCTGTATGAGAATACTTCCCTTTATTTTGCATCTGAATCTTAATATAATTCTTTAAATTTCACTGGAATGAAGACTTTCAGTTTGCTTTATGTTTTTCATTTATATTTTTGTTGGTAAAAAATGTATTGTCAACTGTAATTATAAAAGTAAAAATCAATTTCAGTAAGATGCAGACTTTCACATATAAAGAAATGGGTTCATATTTAGGTTCCTGTAAATGTCAATAATTGTTCATCCATGCCACTAAGTGGTTTTTGCTTTCTTTCCCAGCCAAACCACAAGTTTGATGTTTTCTTTCTTTTTGGCTGTTTTGTGTTTTCTAACAAAGTCAGCTGTGTCTCTAAAACTGCTGAAAGCATTGGTACAGAAAACTGCATATGTGGCAATGAAAGTAAAAATGCGTTTAGCATTTTGACATGTGCCCATTTTGGGTACAAGAATCCAGTTTTTTGAGAAGTTTGATTTAATATTGCAAGAATTTTGTGCACTTTTTGACAGCTGAGCAGCATAAGACTGAAGCCAACAGATAGTCTTTGCTGTTATAGTTTGACTTGTGTTTTGTTACCTCTTGTTTGCAGGTTTCACCCATTGTAGTCTCAGTCATGGCCTCTCATTTGGATTATCCACCTTATTTGATTTTGAATTCGTTTACATTGTTGTCATAGATTTTTTTATTGTTGTTGCCTTTTTTATTACTTTGCATTGAAGTTGGAATTTACATAAAACATAATTTTGCAGTCTCCTTGTAGTGGTACTGCAAATTGGGTACAGAGAGGGGATCTTCAGAAATGCTCTTCATTAACACTGCTTCTCTGAAATACGGCTTTTACCAATAAACATTACAGGGGCCCAGGAACACAAAACAGGACTGAATTCCATGCACATGATTGCCAACCATACATCTCCCATCTACAGTTGCCTGCCCAAAACAGATATTACACAATGTACAGGATATTTGAAATAAATGCTAAGAACATAAAAGACAATTTCAGAATTGGTAAACCATTATGCAACTATGTACAGAAGCACAAAGTGAAAATGTTTGTATGATGTGCAGTAAGGGTATCCAGGTGTGGGTTGTGTACAGTGATGTGTGATAGGTTGTGCATTTTAACAGAAGTGCATGTGTGTGTTGTTTCTCATCTGTGCCATAACGGTGCTCAAAAATAAAACAAGCTAGATAGGAGTTAATAGTAACAATAGATTATATAGTTAACAATACTTCTGAACCAAAAACCTCAGTATGGTAAATTATTCATCTAAATTTTTATTCCTTGGGTTTTATTTGGCTGATTATTTGTTTGTTTGTTTATAAATCCTGGCAATGTTTATCTAGAAGAAATGTGAGCTCAGTTTGCCACTCAGCAAAGGGAAAACTGAAAATTTTTTGGACCCTGAAAACAAAGGTTGCCAAATGTAATGGGTACAAACTAATAGGTTGTGTGTAAGTACATCCTGGACGTCTGCTTTCAGGAGGTGATTGGTGTGCTCTGCAACTTCTGCATTCCAAGTGATTCATAGGACTGTTTGAATGCAAAACCAAAAAGATGTTTTAGGAGCTGTAAGTTTGTTGTTTCTTTTTTAAGCATATTATCAATTTATTTAGAGATATAACATTTTAAAAGCATTTTTTAATTATTTTGTTTCAAATTTTGCTTAATGTTGCTTTATAGGTTATTGTTCTTGTGACACTGTGGCATGTGGGTCCAGGTTGAAACGTGAAGTGGCAATTTGTGCGCTAAGACCTTTAATGTGCTAAAAGTCTAGTGCCATTTCAAAAAAAGGTTCATTTTTATTATGGGATTTCCTCCATGTGTTTGTGTGGATAGATCCTGAATCCTGTACCCCTGCACTGGGGAGGTCATTGTTGATAAAGGATGGGTGACTGGAAGCCCATCCTGCAATGGACTGGCATCCCATCAAGGGTGTAGTGTCTCAGCCAGCACCCAGTGATTCCAGGATAGGCTCCAGCCCACCGTGACCCTGACAAAGACAAGTAATTAAGAATGGATGCATGAATGGATGGTTTGAACACCCTCATCAGATGTAGTATTCAGTGTAGGACAGGGTTTATGGCTTGGCATACTGTCTGCCACAATTTTTAATGTGTGTGTGTGTGTGTGAGTGTGTGTAAATAAAAGTTGGGGGGTGGGGTACATTGGTGCAGCAAGGTAGCACTACAACTTCAATGCCTGCTTAGTCTGTGTGCAGTTTGCATTTTCTCTGTGTCTCTGTGGGTTTCCTCCAGGTGCTCTGGTTTCAACCCACAGTCCCAAGACGTGTTTCAGGTGAATTGGTGACTGTAAATGATTTGAATAATGTGAATGTGTGGCTACTCTGCAGTGGTGTGGCATCCTGCTCAGCCTTGCATCGTATGCTTCCGGGATAGGCTCCAGACTGCCACTCCCCTAACTTGGATAAGCAGGTTCAGATAATGGCCAAGTAGAGCTGTGGAGAAACAATACTTTGTCTTTCAGATCCATGTGCATTTTTTTCTTCCCATTGTTCTATGAAAATCCGAGGTTCTAGCTCACAAATACAAATGTAGAATCACATTGAAGCAGGGCTGAAACGTGCTAACTGAAAAGAACTTATCTAAGCCTGTTGTGAGTTTTACTTTGTCTTACGCTCACCTTGTACATTATCTTTGAACACATATTTGAAGTAAGGAATTAGTCATCCTGCATCCATCCGTGTATGAGTCACCCTTGGTTTTGATACTGCTTGTGTGCAAGTGGATAAAGACACCATTGTGTTAAATTTACTCTGTCACAGTATAAAATATCTCACTTTTTTTTGTTTTTGAGGACAGACCATGGTCCCTTCAGTATGTGAACACTGCGACTTGTATTGTAACGGCTTATTTGCATGTTTTGATATTGTTTTATTTACTTGTTGTGCACATGTAGTAGAAGGCAGGCAAAAAAAGCACAATTCAGATGTGCACCTGGAGCACCCTGGGAGCTGGTTGCTGCTTTTAACCGAAGCACCGTTTTTCTCCATATTGCAGACTTGCACACTGGAAATCAAATTGACTTTAGCAGAAGCCATGTCATAATAAAACCAGTAAGTTGGTCATAGAAACAGTATTATGTAGCTTCCTTTATTATAAAATGTTTCATTTTTCACACTTTGACGAATGTTACTGTAGAATCATAAGGTGTTTGTTCGTTCTTTTGTGGCAGATGGGCATTGCACTCCACTCATCTAGCTTGCACTCAAGTGTACCACCCACACCAAACTTGTTATTTCATGGAAAACCATGTAGTACTGGCACTCTGATAGTCCTTATTTTATAAATTCAAGAAACGTGGAAACACTGGTTTTACATCACTGAACAACATGGACTCCTTCAGGCTGCATGCTGGAATAAGCATTATAACTTGAACAGACATAGTCACAGATTGGAATAATCTGCCTTCCATTTGAGATTTCCTGTTCTAGATGTGCATGTGTAATTGCTTTCTGGCTCCTTCTGCCAAAATGCCTGTGAACAGTTGCATTTTTGTTGCTGTGTATGCCATCTCTGAGGAAATTTCTAATGTTTCTGCTAACATATGAAGCCCCTCAGCAGCAGTGCTGAGTCTTTGCAACCTTTCCCTGCAAGGCTTTTTATAGTATCATTGCATCTATGTTATAGATTATAATGGTGTACAATGTAAGCTTTTTGTTTTATGTGTACATGTTTTCCATTTGACAGAGAGCAGGAAAGCATGAGTAAAATTTCACTTTGTAAATGTCTTTTTCTCTCTTGCATCCCTCTCCCCTGTAGTCTCATTCTTTGAAACACCCCCAGCCTTGCAGCAGTAGTAGGATTTGCATTTCCTGGGATGATATAACCACAGTTTCAAATGTCCAGATTTTAGTAGCCCAAAGATATGCATTTCAGGTGAACTGTGGGCAGTAAATTGCCTGTAGTGTGTGAGTGACTGTGTGAGTGTGTGTCTGGGTTACTGCAGTGGGCTAGCCTCCCATCCAGAATGCACCCACCTGACCCTTGTACCCTTTGTTTCTAGGATAGGTTCTGGACCATTTTGACCTTATCAACTTACAAGAAACACCTAAAAAAAGAAAGAAAGAAATTTAAATTCACAGTAAATGTCTTAGTGATACTGCAACAGCAATATAACATGGCCTTTAGTGTGTATTGCAGATGTCAGATACTCGTGCCAGTTTGTAGTTTTCGCTCAGCAGTCACATGACTACCATCTGTAGAAAATAAGGCCACATTAAAAAAAAAGTGTTTAAAAAAGGGCAATAAAAAGTACAAGGCAGAAGAAAACCTTACATAAAATTTGAAACATGTAGAATTGTCCTGAAAGGCAATATTGTAAGGAATATGTGATTTTATTAAATATTCTATTCTTATGTTACAAACGATACTTTACCAATACCTTGGGGCTTTTGAGCGGTATGTGTGAATTGCCTTGCAGGAATTGTCTTGTTAGGAAGCTTAATAGTAGTAATTAGAATTATTTATATAGATTATAATAATTATTTAAATTCAGCTTCTCGAAGCACATTATAATAAAGAAGAAAGTTATATGGGTGCAACAGCTCTAAAGAGGTTTACAGTAAATGTAAATAAAAACTACAACAAAAATAACAGGATACATTATTACTGTCCAGAACAATTTTTATGCACAACTTTACAAAGTATTAAAATTGACAGTAAAACACCCAGTTATGAAAAATGTGCATGATGTAAAAACTACAAATCTTAAAATGTAATGGGGATTGATTATAAAACATTATTTTATAAATTGCATAATAAAGGAGATATTTAATATAAACTGGCTGGTATACTATAGTTAGTTACAGCTGTGCTGTGCTGTGCCAAAATGTTGATTGTGCTTTAATTTAAAATACTAGTTGAGTTACCCTGCGAGTAAGGACAAAATATATATGAATATAATTTGTGCAGTGCTATCTCTTACACATCTTATCCATCCCTGTTTCCAGTTATGTCTTTTTTCCTAGTACCACACCCCCATGTGTTTCTGTGAGTGAAGTAAATGTTTGTCTTTATTTGGACAAATTAGCTGGGAATTACCTACGTCTGTCTGTCTGTCTGTCTGTCTGTGTGTGTGTGTGTGTGTGTGTTTGTGTGTGTGTTAGAGTGAGAGAGAGAAGAGACTCAAGCTGAGTAGTACCTGTGTATGTAATTTTAAATTAACCAAGGCAATGCATAAAGAGCAAATATACAAACAAAGATGTAGCTTTATGGTTGTAAACACATTCAAAGCTAAAGGTGGTTGGTAGGCAGGACATAACACAGCCTCAGGTGCCTCCGTTGCATTTATAGCAGTTTATTCTCCTCACATACTTTATCTCAAGATTTTAAAATGTATTCAGTTTGTGCCACATCTGTTTATATTTCACCCAACTTCAAGGCTTCAGTGCCTTGAGACAGTTACAGCTGTAAGCTTGACTACATTAATGTGCAGTTCATGAAACAATTAATTCCAAAATTAGAGATGTGTAGCAAGTTCAGTTCAAATAATAAATAATAATTCAATCCACTGTTGGTTTAATTATCAGTCTACCTTGACCTCTTTTAATGAGTTTGGTCTTCAGTTTAGTGACCAAAAGAGTCAATGTGCAGCTCAAAAGCACAAGGAAGCCAAGATAAGTACCCACTTTCTTTATTAAAAAGGTATAGAAGTCATTCAGTTTTAATTTTGCCTCTAGACCTCAGTCCTACTGAAAGTAAGGTAGAATATAATAAACTTTTCCTAATGGGTTTTTCTTTGGTGTTCTCTCTTTGTTGGTGTTTGTGACAGGTTACATCAGTTTCAAGGGGATGACTGAGCACATTCACAATATCAACGTCCACAATTTCAGCAATTCTATACTTAAGACCCTCAATGAGCAGCGCAACCGCGGCCAGTTCTGTGACGTAACCATTCGGATTCATGGAAGCATGCTGCGAGCCCACCGTTGTGTGCTGGCTGCTGGGAGCCCTTTCTTCCAGGACAAGTTGCTCCTTGGCTACAGTGACATTGAGATCCCCTCTGTGGTGTCCGTGCAGTCCATACAAAAACTGATTGATTTCATGTACAGTGGCTTTCTGCATGTCTCCCAGTCCGAAGCTCTTCAGATCCTTACTGCTGCAAGTATCCTGCAGATTAAGACTGCTATCGATGAGTGTACCCGCATTGTTTCACAAAATGTGGGTCCGGGAGATATCAAAGGCATCCCTCTTAACTCCCGGGACTCGGGACAAGAAATCCACCAAGGAACTCCAGAGTCTGAGACGATGAGTCCTATCAGCGACACAGATTCCGTCTATATGCAGCTTCACTTACAGCAGACTCTGGAACGCAACTTCTCTTGCTCCAGCCTTTCACTGCAGAACAGCCCTCGGGAGTTCTATGGAGGAGGAGCAGCACTAAGTAATAGTGGTTCTGTCTGCAAGGAGAAGGATAACAAGGACCGCATCAACGAGCGAGTGCAACAGTCAGAAAGGTGCCCCTCCACTCCAGAGACCACCCACTGCCGCAAGCAACCTCGTCCAGTGCGCATCCAGACGGATAGCGTTCAGAGCATGCAGGAGGCTGAGGATTACGGCTGTCGTGTTTATAACTGCAAAGAGGGTGAGGAGTGCGGTGATGACACAGATCAAATGGAGGAAACTGAGAATGAGTCCAAGAGCGAAAGCTTCGATTCAGGTCTCAGCTCGTCAATTTGCACTGAAAATGTCCCTGCGGATTATCAGTCCATGAAGGGCTTTAGTCAGGGAGGGAATGAAGACTGCCCACAAGGAACAGTATCAGAAATTCTCTGGGAATATCCGGCACAACCTGAAATCAACAGTTCTTCCCCAAGACAGACGCATGACATGGAGGATATGGCTAGATCCCAGGATGAAGGTGACTTCAGTCTTGTGGATGAGAAAGTAATTTTGCAATCTCCAAATAACCGTACCATATCACAGTCAGTGCCTAGCACCCAGAACTACCCACCTCAATCTGTCCCTTTTACAAGCAAGCTAAGGATGCCACTAAATCTGGCCAGTAACACCCAGGTCATCGGCACCTCCGGGAATACCTACGTGCCCACCGTCTTTGCCTCAAAGTCAACCAGCAGTGATAAACCCTTCCTTTTCAGCCTGCCGCAGTCCCTGGGGGGTCAGCAGCCCCAGTTCATGGCTGTGCCACATCAAACCATGCCTCCTTTTTCTACCCAGTTGTTAGCCCAGCAGTCCTCAGCACAGCAGAAGATGGGACATTCTGGAGGAGGTACTGGACAAGGGGAAAAGAGACCCTATGAGTGCCCTCTGTGCTGCAAAACTTTTACTGCCAAACAGAATTATGTCAAGCACATGTTTGTCCACACTGGTAAGTTTTACTTTTTCCCTGCACTTTACTGAGGAACAGATGGTTGCAAGAAGGTCTTTCAGATCATTCGTATGATAAAATCTGCAAATATTAACGATGATCTTCAGCATATGTACTTCAGTCATGAAAAGGCCACCCTATTTTCATTACTTTTGCCATGAAATTGAATGGGTTTGTCTGGGAGTTCTTGCCAGTCATCCACATAAAATACTGTGTCAAATTAATTATTACTACTCAACCCATCATTAATAGCCCATAATATGACCATTTGTACAACTGGCTATTCTTACTGGAGTAGTTCAGGATGGGTACCTTGCTCAGTAATGCTACAGCAGGAATAGAGTTTGATCCAGGAACTTTATTGCTCCAAGTGTTTAAAAAAGGAGGAGACTGGTGAACCCAGAAGAAGCACGCCTGCATTCATGCAAACGCTGCAAAGGCTGCATTTGATATGGAACTGCATCAAAACCCACAGACCAGGAGCTCTGAGGCAAAAGTTTTACCTTTTACCATAGTACCACCCTTTATCTTAATGAAGTCAGACTCATGGCATGCATGTTTATATTTGATAGAAGCACCTTTTACTGGAGTTCCAGCTGTGAGAGCATTTGTGCAGATTTCTACCGTCACACATCTGAATACTCCTGTTTTTTATTTTTTATTTTTTAAACAATTCTACTTTGCACTATAGTTAGAGCTTCATGAGGTTGGATACAGACCGCTGGTGAGCAGCAACTTTAAAATAATTCTATAGGTTTTTAATAGATTTGAGGTGTGCCCTATAGCTAAATCGCTGCAAGGCATTTATTTATTTGTTTGGTCATTTACACTCTACCCAGTTTCCTAGTCTAATGCAGAGAAGTAGGTCCTTTGCATCAGGCTGTGCCACCAATTTTAATGGTACAGATAGACTGGAACATCTTAGATGTGCAAAGCCCATCGCTGGCATTGCAGCCAAGAAGCTCAGTCTTGCTTTTATCAGACTTTATTCACTTGGTTTTGGGGTAGCACCTATTGTCTTTGGTCAGCAGGTCACCCAGTGCTCAGGCTGCTGTTGTCCCACAAACACTTTCTCCCATTATTGCTGTGAAAAATTCAGTGTCATTATAAAATTCTTGTAGTGTTCAGGGGATATTTAACGTGTTTGTTTGAAGCCTTTACATATTTGAATATTTGTCCTCTGCAGTAGATTAAAGCATGATATTCTGGTCTTGGATTTTGTTTTTGTTGTTGTCTCTTTAGGCATTGTTAGGTGTTTGTGTTTTTCTGCAGGTGAACAATGACTGTTTTATATTAACATTGATTAATCCATTTTATTATTCTTAGAATTGTATAAGTTTTGGTCTCCCTTCCATGGCAACACATTTGAATCCTCACAACTTTGACTTTCATTTCTTTCTGTGCTTTTCCATGGAATCTCCTCTCAGTATCTCTTGGTCTCATCTCTGGGCTTCTTTTCCGCAGATGTGCACAAAAGAATCTCTTATTCTTTTCTTTTGTTTCACACTGATTGTTATAGCCCAGTCTAGGGACAGGAAGTATGGACAGAATTGACCCAGCCAGAAAGAAACCAAAACTCTAAACTTCATACACTGTAGGGTTTTTTTTAAGCTTTTTAATGAGAGCAACCCAGTAACCAAGCCCTTTCTCCTGGGGTGAACACAGCTAACAAAATAAACACAAAAAAACCCTAGCATTTTCTGTGTTCTATTCACTACCCTAACAAACAAACAAAATACACCACTGTACTTTGACTCCCCAAATTAAGTGAAAACCAGGAAAAATCTGTTTAAAAAAAAAAGTCACACTCCCCACTTTTTGGCTTTCATAGTCACACTTTTTATTTATTGAAAGATTATTTACAAACACCAACATCACTTAAACTAATGGCAAATAAGGACGACACCAAACATCAGCTAGCACTTATGACCACATGAGCATACAGCTCTGTCTCAGGCCTCCTTCTCCTTCCACTCCTCCTCATGCAGGTGACCTTGCTCATTGTGTGCCGCCTCATTTAGTAGCTGACCAGTGGCACTCTGCATCCAGTTACACTCCAAAGCTTCATCTGTTGCCAGCAGAGAGACACAAGCACTAAAAACGCTAAAGGCCTCTGGACCAATTCTACAACCCTGGAAATCTGATTTGAGATGAAGTGCTTCTAGTTTGGAATACAGTCCTGGTCACCCATTATTGGCACCCTTTCATTTTTTTGCATAACTTGTAGAATGTTTTCAGAAATAAATGGAAATGTACTAAATTTGTATCATCAGAATATTTTAATTGGATATCTAGAGTACTTTAACCAAAAACATTATTGTTCCACTTACTGTGCAAAAGTTTTAGGCAGGTGTGGAAAAAATGGTGTAAACTAAGAATGCTTTCACAAATAGAAGTGTTAACAGTTGATTTTTTTTATCAATTAACAATGCAAAGTGAATTAACAGAAGAGAAATCTAAATCAAATCAATATTTGGTGTGACCACCCTTTGCCTTCAAAACAGCATCAATTCTTCTAGGTACATGTGCACAGTTTTTGAAGGAACTCTGCAGATAGGTTGCAGACATCTTGGAGAACTAACCACAGATCTTCTGTGAATGTAGACTGCCTCAAATCCTTCTGTCTCTTCATGTAATCCCAGACACATTTCATGATGTTGAGATCAGGGCTCTGTGCAGTCCATACCATCACTTCCAGGACTCCTTGTTCTTCTTTATGCTGAGGATAGTTCTTAATGACATTGGCTGTATGTTTCTGCTGCAGAATAAATTTGGGGCCAAACAGATGCCTCCCTGATGGTTTTGCATGATGGATAAGTATCTGCTTGTATTTCTCAGCATTGAGGACACCATTAATCTTGACCAAATCTCCAACTCCATTTGCAGAAATGCAGCCCCAAACTTGCAAGGAACCTCCACCATGCTTCACTGTTGCCTGCAAACACTCATTATAGTACCGCTCTCCAGCCCTTTGGCGAACAAACTGCCTTTTGCTACAGCCAAATATTTCAGTCCAGAGCACCTATTATTTTAAGAATAAGGGTGATGTGCAGAGCTGTAGTAACTACAGAGGGATAAAATTGATCACCCACAGCATGAAGTTATGAGAAAGAGTAGTGGAAGCTAGGTTAAGAAGGGAGGTGACGATTAGTGAGCAGCAGTATGGCTTCATGCCGGGAAGGAGTACTACAGGTGCGATGTTTGATCTGAGGGTGTTGATGGAGAAGTACCGAAAAGGTAAGAAGGAGTTGCATTGTGTCTTTGTGGACCTGGAGAAAGCATATGACAGGATACCTAGAGAGGAGTTGTGGTATTGTATGAGGAAGTCGGGTGTGCCAGAGAAGTATGAAAGAGTGGTACAGGATATGTACAAGGACAGTGTGACAGTGGTGAGGTCTGTGGTAGGAGTGACGGATGCTTTCAAGGTAGGGGTAGGATTACATCAAGGATCAGCTTTGAGTCCTTTCTTGTTTGCAATGGTAATGGACAGGTTGACAGATGAGATCAGACAGGAGTCACCGTGGACTACGATGTTTGCGGATGACATTGTGATCTGTAGTGAGAGTAGGGAGCAGGTTGAGGAGACCCTGGAGAGGTGGAGATATGCTCTAGAGAGAAGAGGAATGAAGGTCAGTAGGACTAAGACAGAATACATGTGCATAAATGAGAGGGAGGACAGAGGAATGTTGAGGATGCAGGGAATAGAGTTGGCGAAGGTGGGTGAATTTAAATACTTAGGATCAACAGTCCAGAGTAATGGGGAGTGTGGAAGAGAGGTGAAGAAGAGAGTGCAGGCAGGGTGGAGTGGGTGGAGAAGAGTGTCAGGAGTGATTTGTGACAGAAAGGTACCAGCAAGAGTAAAAGGGATGGTCTACAAGATGGTAGTGAGACCAGCTATGCTTTATGGGTTGGAGACGGTGGCACTGAGCAAAAGACAGGAGGCAGAGCTAGAGGTGGCAGGGTTAAAGATGTTAAGGTTTGCATTGGGTGTGACAAGGATGGACAGGATTAGAAATTAGTATATTAGAGGGTCAGCCCAGGTTAGACGGTTTGGAGACAAAGTCAGAGAGGCGAGATTGCGTCGGTTTGGACATGTGCAGAGGAGAGATTCTGGATATATCGGGAGAAGGATGCTAGGGATGGAGCTGCCAGGCAAGAGGAAGAGAGGAAGGCCTAAGAGGAGATTTATGGATGTGGTGGAGGAGGACATGCAGGTGGTGGGTGTGACAGAGAAAGATGCAGAGGTCAGGAAGAAGTGGAAACAATTGATCCGCTGTGGCGACCCCTAATGGGAGCAGCCGAAAGAAGAAGAGTCCAGAGCACCTGCTGCCGTTTTTCTGCACCCCAATTCTTATGTTTTCATGCATAGTTGAGTCACTTGGCCTTGTGTCCACATCAGAGGTATGGCTTTTTGGTCGCAATTCTTCCATAAAGACCTCTTCTGGCCAGACTTCTCTACGGTAGACATTAGATGGGTATACCTCGGTCCCACAGCTTTCTGCCAGTTCTGAGCTGATGGCTCTGCTGGACATCTTCCGATTTTGAAGGGAAGTAAGCATGATGTGTCTTTTATCTGCTGCACTAGGTTTCCACTGCGTCTACGGTCCTCAACGTTACCCGTTTCATTGTGCTTCAGAAGAGCTTGAACAGCACATCTTGAAACCCCAGTCTGCTTTGAAATCTTTGCCTGGGAGAGACCTTGCTGATATAGTATAACTACCTTGTGTCTTGTTGCTGTGCTCAGTCTTGCCATGGTGTATGACCTGTGACATGAAACTGTATTCTACAACCTCACCTTGGCAGCAGAGTTTGGGTATTCCTCACCCAGTTTTAAGCCTCCTACACGGCTGTTTTGATTTCAGTTAATGACTGTGTTTCAACCTACAAATGAAAATGATGATCATTAGCACCTATTTGGTACAATTGGTTAATCATACACCTGACTATAATCCTACAAAATCCCTGACTTTGTGCAAGTGTACGTATAAGAATTGATGCTGATTTGAAGGCAAAGGGTAGTCACACCAAATATTGATTTGATTTAGATGTTTCTTCTGTTAACTCACTTTGGATTTTGTAAATTGATTTTTAAAAAAAACAGTTAGAATTTATATTTATGACAGCATTCTTTACAGCATTTTTCACACCTACCTAAAACTTTTGCACATGTAGTAATTTCAAAGAAGAAACAAGAAATATGACATGAACAGTAATAAAGGCACCCTTAATATTTGGTTGCACAGCCTTTGGCAGTGATTACTGCCTCAAAAAATTTTTTGTAGCTATCTGTAAGCTTCTTGCACCTGTCAGTTGGAATTTTCTCCCACTCTTCCTTTGAAATTTGTTCAAGCTCTTGAATGTTTGCAGGATTCCTTTCGCCAATGGTAGATTTCAGCTCATTCCACAGATTTTCAATAGGATTTAGATCAGGACTCATTGCTGGCCAGTTTAATGCGGTCAATTTTTTTCCTTTTCAACATTTTTGTGTGCTTTGGGTCTTTATCTTGCTGGAGAACCCATAATCTTCGACTCAAACCTAGTTTTCTTACACTGTGTAGCACATTTCGCTCTAAAATACCTGGTAATCCTCTGATTTCATGATTCCTCTGATATGGTCAAGGCCTCCAGTACCAAAGGCAGCCGAGCAGCTCCACAACTTTATGGATCCTCCACCATGCTTAATTGTAGGTAGGGTATTTTTTCCTTATAAGCTTCATTTTGCCTTCTATAAACAAATTGCTGGTGTGCATTGCCAAAAAGTTGTAGTTTGGTTTCATCTGTCCACAGAACATTTTCTCAGAAGGATTGTGGTTTGTCCAGGTACTCTGGCAAAGATCAGTCGTTCCTTTTGATGTCTTTCCTTCAGCAGTGGGGTCCTCCTTGGCCTTTGCCCATGAATCCAGATTGTTCTAGCTCAGCCTTTAGGTCTTTGGATGTTTTACAAGGTGTTTTTTCCACAGTTCGCACCAACCTTCGATGACTTCTCATCAATTTTTCTCTTTCCTCCACGACAAGGAAGGTTTTTGACAGTTCCATGCTTAATTTCTCATTCGTGGGATAATAAAGGTTTATTTTATTCTAGCAAACTTCTTAACATTCCACACTGTTGAAACAAGGATACCAAGGTCTTTGGAGATAGCCTTATACCCTTTAGCAGCCTTGTGTTTGATGATAATAGCATTTCTGATGTTCCCAGAGAGCTCCCTTGTCTTCACCATTGTGAAAAAGGAACAGGGAATAACACAAGGCTTTTTAAAGCACTAAAGTCATCATTTATTGGCTAATTCAAGTCATGTGGGCACTGACAATTTATTGCAGGTGAGTCTAATTTCCAATTTATTCTAGATGAGTCAAATGTAATAATTTTTTTCACATTGATTTAAAGGGTGCCAATACCAGTGTCATAGCAATCTTTCAGTTCTTCTAGTTTTTTTCCTCTCCTATTTATTAAAATTGTTGTTTGATCATTTGCTGTTCTGTGCCAAACACGAGTGTCTATAGACCTTAGCTGGTTCACTAGATTAATTTTTTATCCCAGAAGATATTCTGTATGTTGTACTTAAATTTCATGGGTTCCAATAATGGTGACAAGGACTATAGCTATTAGGATCAGTTTCATTGCTACATGGGTTTGCTTCTTACCGCCTTCAGACTCACGTGTCGCTATATTCCTCTCCTTGTCTTTTCTCTGTCCCTCCTCTTCACAAAGACATGTGAAGGAATTACTCACTCCCTTTCCTGGCTTCCAAGTTGTGGAATGATCTTCGTCAGCATCACGTGTTGCGCTCGCTAACTTTTTGCCACCTTCTGGAAACCATTTTGGGCATTGATGTCCACTTTGTCGTGTTGTAAATGACTCAACATGGGCCACACTGTGGGCAATAGGATGTACATATTGAAGGAGTGTTACCAGATTCGACTTGATGGTGCTTCCATAACCACTGGAATAAAAACATCTGTGGAAACTTTTTTTATGTCTTTCTCCCACATTGCATTTTTTCTGCTACATCTCAGTTACCCACTGAAGACAGCCTTTAAACAGCAAAATCAATCTACTGTGTTAAGTATTTTGAGGCATAAAATAACAGCTAAGTATTAGTTCTTGCTTTTCCTTGTCTCTTGTTGGAGGAAACCAATTCTTTCCAGGGATCATATTAGCACATTTTGCACATTACACATTAAGACCAATATATAAAGTGTGGAAAAACGGACCATTTTGTTTTCAAGTCATTTTACACTTCATACCACCGGCTCTTTTCAAGCTGTATTTTTATGGCTGTAAAGGCATATAACTTGGATTAAGTACACTTTCCGTCTAATAAGGTTCAGGGTTCATTTTGTCATGCTGCCTTCTACAGATGTGCAAGAGAGAATGAAATGTAGCTCTTCCTGAAATATGATGGATGCTGTACTAAACATATAGTTGGTACAGAAAGGTAAATAAGTAATAAAATGAATGTAAACAAGGGGGTATTTACAGAAAGTGATACAGCGGTACAAACATAGCAGAGAGACAGTAGGGGTGGTGATGACACAGTGAGTTGTGGTCTGTGGTGGTGGTGGTCAGTCCCTGTACTGGCTGGAACTCGTCAGCCTGATGGCTTACAGGAAAAAGCTGTTCCTGTTCCTGCTGGTTTTGGCCTGTAAGACACGATGGCATCTACCAGATGGCAGCAGTGAAAACAGATGTTAGAGAGGGTGAGAGGGGTCTGTGGTTGTGATGTAAGCTTTTCTGACACTGTTTGTTGTAGGTGGATTGTACGGTGGGTAGTGCAGTTCTGGCAATCGACTGGGCAATTTTTGCTACCTGCTACAGATCTCCCCGGTAAGAGCCGGTGCTCTTCCCGTACCAGACTGTTGGGCAGGAAGTCAGGATGCTCTTTGTGGCACATTTGTAGAAACTGCTGGGGATTTGAAATCCAGCTCTTCTCCTTATGAAGTGGAGATGCTGTTCTGCCTGCTTAACCCAGTGGATTGCGTGGTCATTCCAGGAGAGGTCCTTGGTGATGTGCACTCTGAGGGAAGCTGTGCACCAGCTCCACTGTGGAGCCACCAATGCACAGGGGATTGTTAGTAGCCTGGGTTCTTCTGAAGTCAGCAATCATCTGCTTGGTCTTGTTGACATTGCAAGAGACAGATGTTCCTGCACCAGGCAACAAGCCACACCACTTCCCCTCTGTAGGTTGACTCATCATTTTTGGTGATGGACCTCACAACCGTGGTGTCATCAGCATACTTGCCAGATAACACCAGCAGCCACATCATCATGTGGGCTAGGAAGGCAAACACCAGTCGGGTGAGCACACAGCCTTGCGTTTCCCTGAGGTTGAAGACACAAGTGTATGAGATGTTGCCAAGGATCATCATGGCCTGTGGCCTCGTGGTCAGGAAATCCAGGATCCAGTTCCACAGAAAATTGTTCAGATCCAAGGAAGACAGTTTTAAAGACCAGCTGCCGCCAGATGATGGTACTGAATGCTGAACTGAAGTCGATGAACAGCGTTTTAAAGTAACAGCTGGTTTTGTGGCCAGGGTGTTGATGAGGGCCTCAAACCTTTCACTGAAGTTGTTCAGCCCAGTTGACAGGGACACAATCACAATCTCAGCCCTCTTCTTTCAGTTATAGTTGGTGATGGTGTGTATGCCCTGCCACATCCTCCTCAGGTCATTGTCCACAAAGTGCTCCTCCATGCTCTGGGTGTACACTACCTTGGCTTTCCTGATGTCACTGGTGAGGTTGGCCCTGGCTGCTTTCAGCACTGCTCAGTCGCCAGATTTTCCTCATTTTGTTGGATAGTGAGAGTCTTGGTGGTCACAAGATCATACACGCTTGCAGTTTTGTATTCCTCTGTCCAAATCATTGTTGTATTTGGCAGCAGCTTTAACATGTTCTGGTTCTGATCAAAACAGTTTTGCGGTATTGAAATTCCACTTTCCAGCTGCACATTTATTTATTTATTTATTTATTTATTTGGCCCGTTCAGCTCTTATCAGCAGCAGCTTATAAACAGGAACCAACAGCAGAGAGATGTGGTCCGACTGTCCCGGCTGGGGGTTGACCTTGTACACATCACAGATGTTTGTCTAACCAAGGCCTGGTTTCTGAAAGAATGAATGTGCTGATAAAACTTGGGCAGAATTGTTAGGCTTTAGGAGACAGACGGACAACATGAAAAGCAAAGCCAGAATATGAACAACACCTTTAATGCAGTTCAGGGCGGAGTCCCGGATGGGAGTCTTTAAAAAATTATGTTTCTTCGCTGTTGCCTTTTCAATGTTTTCTTCGTCAGAAGTGCAAAAACCAGATCAGGATGGTCCTTGGGCATGCATTCTGGTTACTGCATGAGTACAGCCAAGGGGTTGACAGGTAAAATCGGGTGACAGCTCGACCGAAGAAAATAGTTCGTTCTGCAGAAATTGTTTTGCGGAAATATGACCTTCACCATTCCCAGGCAGACCCACAATTATGGGGTTATTGTTGTGATTTTTATATTTCATTTCATCCAGTTTTGCTTGCTGGAACTCCACCGTCTTCTCCAGAGCTATTAAATTAGTTTTCAAATTCAGCAAATCTTAGTTCAGAGACCCTAAATTCCACCCAAGCGGAACGACTCTAGTTTATCCACACAGTTAATTAAATTAGATAATTTTTTTCCAGAGCTGCAGTGGAGGAGGAAGTCTGTCCTGTTTTCAACGGAATAGCCATGCTGCCTCTTGTGACTTCTATGCAGTTCATCTGACGTGAAGAATTTCTCATGTATATTAATAAATCTGCCAAATCTGGGTGGGATTAGAAACTGAGTTGATACAGCTAGGAGGAAATGGGTGGCCGTAGCCCCAGTTCCTTCTTTCTGTTTGTCAGAAATACCCAGTGTGTCCATAGTCCCTGGTTGTATAATTTCAGTGGCCTCTCCTTTCAGTCCCATTTTGAGAGGCCACAGTTATGAAAATGAGAAAATCCATTTCAAGTTCTGTTGTATTGTACTGACCTAAGATCATATGAACAGGGCAAAAATTTGAACGTTGTGAGTCTCCAGCGAGGAGACAATAACAATAACAACCGAATGACTCCCCCTTACTATAGTACATTCACAAAATATCTGTCTCTTATAGTTCCTTTTGGATTTTTTGCATTTAATATATTTAAATTTCTCTCCATAACACCAATCAAGTTACCTTTGCTATCAATGATTAACAACACCCCATAACAAACACGTGTGCTAATAAAGGGGCTAGCGCTCCAAAGGGGATCCAACACCCTAACCTTCATTCTTATCTTATCCTGACCTGATGACACCACTGAATTCTTTTATTACTAATTTTGTGGATTTTCCTGACAGTTGCTGTATTTTATACAGTTGTCAAGCTTGAATGCTGTGAACATGTTTTTGTAATTTATTAATAAAGGTGGTGTGGCATGCTGGGAGACAGAACACACACATAGAATTTTGTATGTGGATTTCAGCTCCGAGTTGCACACAAAGGACGTCATAATCGCAAAACAAATGTGCACAAAACCTTTCAAAAGCCATTGTTTACATCCCAAGGCTGGATTCCCCTACTGCGCACTACATCAACCCCAACACTGCGCCTGGTTATTAGACGCACGTACTTGCTTGCCACGCCACCCCTATATAATAAGCCTTTGCTTTCCACACTAAGGAAGCTTCTTCCATGGAGTAAGATACAAAGAAGTAGAGATCAGAATAACAGCATCAAACAATGTTAGCAAAACCCAGGACAATGAAGTGGCCACCATGTATCATACAAGCCAGGGTCTTGTAAAGAGTGTGCTTGACCTGCAAGTGGTAGTTCAAGAAGCTGTGAAGCCTCCGCTATGAGGATGTCAGGAAGGTCTTCATTTTCGTTGATCAGCTGTGCGGTGATTGACGGCCAGGTTATTAACCTCAACACCATGCATCAGTTCACAAGACCCTCCCTAGAAAAGCCCACCAACTGGCTGCACTAGTACCAGCCAAGGTTGCTGGCTGATGGGGTCCAGCTAGCAGAGAGTGACTTGGCAGTCTTAATGGGTGCACCCTTGTACCTGTTGACCCACAACTACCTCCCCTACATCTGCTGCTGACCCTTTCACCAAATCTCCCACCAGAGAGCCCTGGGCAGATGTCAAATCCCCAGATGTTGGCATTGCAAAGAGCCCGGGCGCATCAGCCACAACTGCTCTGTCGTAGATGTCGGGGCCACTTGCCCTGACTGTGACATCACTCAGCCCCAAGCAAATGAGGAACAAGAGCAGGTCACCACCTACCACATTCTGGTAAACGTGCAAGGGAGGGAACACCGAGCCCTGATGGTTTTGGGCTGCCGCAAGTCCCCCTAGGGCATTGTCGTATAACAAAACTGTGAAGATCCACTGTATTTCTGGAGATGTGCACAAATACCTTATGATGCAGGTTGAATTTTCTGTTTTGGGCAGATGCCAGTCGATGCCAGTCACAGCTACAAAATCGGAATGACTTCTGGCAGTGCTGCAGGGTTATGTTGGTCAGGAGCATCTGAACCTGTAAATCCACATGGCCTTCTGGCGATCAGCAACAAAAACTGTACTTTTCTGGCCAGGAAGTCGTTCTTGATTAAATTATGCTGAGGACCTTGCTCCTTCCCAGGCTAAGAGTGAGGGCTTGCCTCACACTTTAGAAAACCTGATCTCCCCAAAAGCTCAGCTGCTTGTGCACATGGAAATGATAAGTGACTTCTTATTTGAGCAATCCCAAGAGGAAGCCCTTCATAATGCATTAACCCATTGCCAGTAACTTTAATGGAAAACGCATGACCCCAGCACCTGATAAATTACTGCAGAACCAGTGAAGAGCTCTCTTCTACACAGCCCATGGCAGTCCTGTGGCCAAACTCCTCCGGTAGGATAATATCCTGTGCTGCCTTCAGGCCCATTTTGTTTGGCCCACAATACATAGAGGTATCCAGCACTATTGTGTGCAATGTCCCCGATTGAGAGAAAATGAATCCACCTGCTATCTCCGAGGTCCTGCTCTAGCCTTTCCCCTTAATAGAGGTTCCTTTTGAGCATATGGCCATGAAACTTATTTGCCTGTTAAAACAGTACCTGAGGGGAGTACCTGGGGACACTGCTTTGCATTTATGATTCTTGACTATATCCTGCCTGCCTCCCAGAAGCGGTGACACTGTGCAACACTGAGGTGAAAACCATAGCAGTGGCCCCAGCTGGGTTTTCCCACTTGGGGATCTCCAAGTAGACTCTTACTTGCCAAGTAAAATCCTTCATGTCCTGCACCCTGAAAGAGCTGTCCAAACTCGTTCTAATAAGAACAGTTAGAAGCAGTGTCCACTTTCGCCCCCAAGTAGATGGGACTAGTGGACCAGTGTAATAAAACACTGAAAAACATTATAAACAGGAAGCTGCTGTAGTACCCCTGAGCAAAGTAGAGTGCTTACCCCTAGCTGTACTGTAGTGTACTGTACTGTGCTTACCCTGTACCCCGCTGTGTGTGTGTTGGCTTTAATAACTGGGTTCCAAACATGAACAAATGTTCATCTTTCTTGTGTTGGTTTGACCAGATGTTGGGAAAATAACGGGAACCTCTTGTTGTGCGAGTGGTGCACAGAAGAACTTCTGCTGTTACTTCTTAAATAAATGCCATTTTGCCAAAATGTATGTTGCATAAATGATACCGTTATATGGCTTTGCTGATGTACATGAAGGGGTTGTCAAGAACATGGTTCCAACCAGAAATCTTGCAAGCTTTGTTGAAACTGAAATGTTTAAGATATTTTTTCCCCTGCTCTTTAACCTTTTAGTTACTTTAAATTTGACCAAATTCCTTTCTGCACTCTCTTAGGTGAGAAGCCACACCAGTGCAACATCTGCTGGCGCTCCTTCTCCCTGAAGGATTACTTAATAAAGCACATGGTGACGCACACCGGGGTCCGCGCTTACCAGTGCAACATCTGCAACAAGCGCTTCACCCAGAAGAGCTCCCTCAACGTCCACATGCGTCTGCACCACAAAGAGAAGTCGTACGAGTGCTTTGTCTGCAAGAAGAAGTTCTCGCACGAGACGCTGCTGGGCAGGCACATGGCCCTGCATGGCCCAGAGGGCAGCGGAGTGACCGGAATGAGCAAAGACCGGGACACGGTGTCCATTCCGATGCCGATGTCCGTTCTTGAGCCAGGAGCCGGCGTGGTGGCACCTGCGATGCCTTTAACTGGAGGAGCTGGGGCCGAAGACGGCGGCGGAGCGTGCATGGAGATGGGGGAGGCTGCTGAGGGGGACTGCCAGGAGGGGACGGCCTTCACGTGCTCCATTTGCCCAGCAAAATTCACCCAAATCGATGATTTTAATGACCACATGCAAATGCACGTCTCTGATGGATAACCGCACGGCAAATAAGAGCAAAACATTTCCCACAGGCTGGAGGTTTTTTCTTTTTCTTTTTGGTGTTTTTGTTTTTTTTTTTTTTTTTTGGGTCTCAAAGACAAAAATGTTGGTGGCCTTAGGGCCATGTCAGTTGTTATTTATCTACTGGCTGGTTCCTTACTGCACACATACACAGACACTAATTTTGAAATTTTTGATTTACACATGTAAAACATTTTAAAAATGAGTTCAAGCTACTGTGAAATATAGCCTTCCTTTTAAAATAACAAAATAGACCTAAAACAAAAACAGAATGTACTCACATATATGTGGGTTTTTACTGTTAATGGTATTAAAACTGTAGTGTTTTTAGGTACAATCAGATATTTGATTGTATTTAAATATTGCTTCTTAAGGAGTGTTTTTCCATGCATTTTGATGATTCAGATAAGAATTGACATAGTGCTATATTTTATGCAACAGTATTTGATCAAAATATTTAACATTATAAATTACTTTTTATTGATTTATGCTGCCAAAATAACTACTTCTTGTTAAATGTGAATAAGAAATGCATTTAGCAGAAGGTTCCCATTTTGGGGCAAAAAAGTTTATTTTACTTACCATTAAAAGTAAATTGTTAGAGCTGTGCTGTAAATTTTGATAGCTACTTATTTTTTACTTCAAATTAGCACACATTATTAAGTGTTGATTCTTAACTAGAGCCAGAAAGTCTAATTTATTATTATTATTTTTTTTTTGTTAATGGAATTTTTTTTGATCAGCAGATTGTTTTTCTTTCTGATTGATGGAATGTAAAGTTGCACATAACTACATTAATTTTAATACGTTATTCTCATTTTATTGGTCGTAGACAGGATGCCATTTTCGAAACACAACAATGAACACTTGCAGATTGACTTTAATTTATATACAAACATTTAACAACTTCCATGTATATCTTCCATGAATAACTTCAGTATCTTCAAGTCATAATATCTTGTGGTACAGTAAATGTGACTGAGATGAAAGGGTAAAATATTAGTATCAGCACCAGTAATGTGCCAGGTGTGTAAAATGTCACCAGAACCTTTTTCTTTGGATGGACATTAGTTGTATCGTAGCTGTCAGGTCAAGTGTCAGGTTTGCAACTTTTTGATGTGTAGTCTTTTTTAAACGATAAAGGTGATGATAATAATGATAATGATAATAGTAATAATAATAATAATGATAATAATAATGATAATAATAATGCAATTCCGTAAAACACCTGTTATTAAATGTGTCACATGTTACAAGTTCATTAAACTTCACGCATCTTGTCGTAAAAATCTTGAAGATGACGTATAAACAAGCTTTCCTTCTTACCAAGCAGAACTCGTGCAGGCGAATTAGCTTGCAGCCGTGATTTCCTCGCACAAGGAACCCGGTTGCTGGGTAAAAGCTGGGCGCCGGGCACCTTCTGGGATCTCTGTGCATGTCGGGCTAACTGGCGTGGTGCTCCTGAGTGCTGCACGGAACAGTGAACATTATGGGTTAAGGTAATAACATAAAGCATAATTTCATACTCTGCAAACTGCTGTTTCCTGTTAGTTATTGTGTAATCCATTAACGTGGTTTCCTGTTTGTAATTGTGTTGTCCAAAAATGGAAAAATGTTGTGACCAAGCGAACACAATTATTGCAGGGGCAACTTCCAAGCGCTTAAGTTGTCTTTGTCTCCCTTGTACACAGTATAGTTACCGAAATTAACATTGTTCATACTTCAAAAAAAAAGAAGAAAATACACTAACAGTTCAGGATAATCACATTTACTGCCTTATCATGTAGATTTACCATTTAAATCCAGTTGTGTATTGTGTTGCTTGCTGATTTATTTATTTATTTATTTTTGACATGCGGTTAAATTTTTGTTGTGCTGTTTGTTGTGTGGAAGTAGCCTGCTGGAGTCTGTACACGTTTGGCTATAAAACAAGTAGCGTAGATGAACCTACAGAGCTGTGTGTGTCCCTGTGCTTAAACCGCGAGGCGGCCCTTGTAGAGCAGCGTTTCACTCGGCCGAGTCGTCACTTTCCACTCGGTGTCCTTGTGTCACTTCAGAAAGAGTATTTACTGCAGTTTCATTCAACAGCAAGTGGTTTAACGCTACAGTCCATACTAAAGTCACCTATGAGCATATTTACTTAACTGTCAGAATATATTTTTGTTTGCTCCTGAACAGAGGCGCTTCTCTCAAGCTGTCCTATTGATTGATTGATTGATTGATTGACTGATTGATTGATTGATTGCAATGTATATATTGCAAATATTGTGCTGCTTAAACCAATGAGTGGAAGGTTTTCAGAACTGTCATTGTTTTAGAGAGAGATAATTCTAAAATAATAATAATAATAACAATAACAACAATGGTTGTCCAAATGTTAAGAATTTTGATTATATTGAAGAAGTCTTGTGCCCTTTTTTAGGCAAATAAATGTTTCTTAGCTTTTGTTTGCCCCTCTTATGTATTCACTTTTGCAAGTGTTTGTGCAAGCCTGCTGTGCATTTTTTATACTCTTTTTTTGCAAGCCTTCACATGTTTAACATATATATATATATATATATATATATATTTTCTGTACCTTATTTAATTGGTGTTTTGGCAGTTTTATGAATGTTTACTTGGTTTGTACTTGCAGCAACAGTGAATTTTAATGAGGACCTATACTGCACTGTACTGTATAAAAAGAGGTAAACTGTTATAATTCACACAGATCCCTCAAAGTGTTCACGAACAACGCCGACATCAGTTTTTCCTGCGATGCACAAAACGCTTTTCCCGCAGTGCAGGGCACGCTGAAAACACGGGGTGCTGAGGAAACCACTTTTCAACCAGCAGTGTTAAAAGAAACGTTTTAAAAACTCTTTAAACACCTATTTATACTGTGTGTGTGCGTGTGTGTGCGTGCACATGGGGCAAATATAGTGTGTAATACTTGATATACTGTATATAATATATATCACATTTACTGTATAATTATTTGCGCAAATCTGCTTTGTATCCATGAGCAGCGCATTAGTGTGGCATCCAATAAACAAAAAGCTGCAAAAACTCAAACTTACGTGGGAAAGGACAGAATTTCATGAGCACAAATTGTCAGTAATACGGATAATGTTGTTTTTCGGAGGTCCTGATACCACGACGAAGGCTCTGCTCTGTGGTAAACAGTAAATAACTGTAAATAACAGGAAGCGCAATGCATTACCTGCCAAAGTGGCAGCAAGCAGCCGCTTATCTGAGGCGGAGGAAGGAATGCAAATGCAAAATGAGGGTCACACCGAGCACAGCCCGTTCATTGATTTTCACTGTTTATGTTTTATTTCATATTTGCAATATTATTTCAGTGTAACTAATGTTGTGCTCCAGGTCCATAATGCATTAGCATGTGAAAAAGTCAAGTTTCATCCTCAAGACAGTGCTACGTATTTTAGAAAATAAATACTTGTAGTTACATTCCTTGTCTATAATGGCCGACACCTTAAAAAGCAGAGCTGAGTCCAAATGAGTGCACATAAGAGGCTGAAGTACTGTGTATTTAATGATTTCTCTTTTATTACTACTTACAGAAAAATGCTGGTTAAGGATGGCGTGCTCCAGCTAATGTTAAGAATGAGGCTTTAAAGCGAAACGTTGTGGTATCAATAAAGCTAACAATTTTGAGATTAGATAAAAACAGTGCAATGAGTGAAGTGTGACTCGTTTGTTCGTGCATACAAATAAAAATAGAGACCAAGAAAGTCAGTCGGTGTCTTAATCCGTAGTGACGCAGCGGCCCAAAGCGACCGATAAAACGTGACTCCTTCATCGGGGAAGCCGGGAACATTCAGCTCATCCTGGTAACCCGCAGGCACGTTGGGCCGAAAGCAGTACTTTAGTCAACTGCATGGTTTTCTTTATGCACAAACATGGTAAAAAGTTGGCTTTATCAGAAGCGCACGTCACTTCCACATGCTTAAAGGTTTTAACCGGGTCTTCCAGGAAAGATGCCAGGGGTGAAACTGGGGGGGTGGATAGTAATGAGTAACATGGGGGTCCTTCTTACCGCCAACCATCTGCCTTCCAAGTGCTGCTGCAGAGCCTGTGGGCCCTCCAGCCAGAGAAGAAGGGAAGTGCCTTGTGACCACAGAGTCGTTGCACTCATTTAACTGTCCAAGGTGTAGCTGTCTATTTTTTGGCTATAACTGCGTTACCTCATGTGTTATGTGAACCTTGCTGTTTCCTGTCATGTGTTAAGCTGCTTGTGCTGTGCAGGAATTAATAAAGTCCCCGTCCTGTCTAAGGTTATATTAGCATAAATGCTACTGAGAGGTCACTTAGCATCCAAAAATGTATTGGAAATAAAATTGCACCACGGTAAATCAAGGTAGCAGTTCCACTAACTAAACACAAAAGTGGGCCCATAAGAGAGGGGAAACGATGCCAAAAGAGAGTCCGGATGCTTCCTCGCTCCTTAAAAAGTTCAGCACAACCAGCTCAGAAGAGGTGATCCTGTAATTCCTGAAAAGATCCGACTGCAGACTGCTGACAGAACACGGGGCCCAGACAGGTAACACCGCACTCTGCCTGACCCCACATCACCGTTTTCACCTGCATTCCTCAGTGGCAAGAAGAACTGGGAGACAAACATATCTAGGGATGTGCAGCTGCGTCAAGAAGCCTGGTGTGCCGGTGGCTCCAAACCTAACACACAGGTGGTGCCCGGATGCCCCCTGTGTCCCTGCTGGCGCGCGGACACCCTGAACGGAACCACCCGACTCAGTGTTCAGGGAGATCCGGTGAGTTGTGCGCCCAGTCAACCTACAGTCACAGAGTTGTACTGTAAGTCTGCTGAGACAAAAACATGAGACTCAGCTTCTGGGGGCCAAGATTCTTCAGAATGTTTTTCTTCATCAATTAGTTTTGCTAAGCCCAGTCACTTTTTTCAACCTGTAACAAATAAGCAAAATGTACCAAACGTAATGTGAAAGAGTAGAAAATAACACAAAGAAGCAGAGTTAGGGTCCGAGAAGTAAATATGTCCCATTAATTTAATCCTAAATAAGTAAAAACAAATCCCACTGCTTGCACAGTTTGCTGCCTCACAGACTCTGGGCTGCCCAGGCCCAGGTCTGAATCCCTCTAGTCTGTGGGCAGTTTGCATGTCCTCCCCGTGTCTGTGTGGATCTCCTCTCAGCCATTCTGTTTACTCCTGCAGTCCAAAGACTTGCATTTCAGGTTCATTGATCACTCTTATTAGCCCACAGGGGCTGTGTGTGTGGGGGGGGGTGTCACCCTGCAATGGACTGGCATCCCATTCAGGAGCAGTTTTTTAGCCTAGGGACAGACTCTGGACCCCCATGACCCCAACCATAATAATAATAATAATAATAATAATAATAATAATAATAATAATAATAATAATTAATAATAATAATAATTTAACGCTCCAGTTGTGGTATAAGATTTACATGAACTGGTAGTTGTGAGTGGATAAGCCTGTTTGTGTGATAAGACGTTGTTCTATTACGTTTTCTTGTGCTCATTAAATGTCCACAGCCTCTGTAAACTGTTCAATAAATGTACTGTCTTCTGAGATCTTCTTATGCGTTCCCACGAGTGTTTCTTCCCTGTTTAATTTGCTGTAGTGTTGGACGGCTGCTCTGAATCCATGTGTGGGTCGGAAGTTGTGCTGCGGGGAGCCAAACCTGTGAGGCTGGGGGGCCACTGAGGCTACACACCTGCACCCCCCAGGTCTATTCTCCATGCATCCATCCGGCCATTATCAATCCCACTTAGGTGTCATTAATGGCTCCAGGTATGGGACGCTCTGTCTGATGCCATAAACCCAGGGCGTCCTTTTCAGAAGCACCAAGTGTGTCAGCGGCAGAGACTGGGTTCCCAATGAATTGTGGGTATGTGGTCCCTTGTGAAAAACTAGTATACACAGTATACTGGTAGTATACTTAAATACAATACCCATGTGTTATTTTGGCCACCCGTATACTCCTTTTTCACAAGGGGGGCCCACGACCCCCACAGTCATCTTTGATTTATCTGTGTTAATATTTGAATCCCATTTTGCCCCATTGTGTGATATTCATTGTTCATTTTTATCTGTTCACAATTCATTTGTCTATTATAGTGTCTTGCTTCTGAAAAACGACTCCCAAGAAATAGGAAGGAAATCCCAATTAAGGGGCAGATGCTGGAACAGTAGCCCATAGTTTGGAGAAAAATATGCATTAAAGAGTGTAAAACGTGGTGATAGAAACCTGAAACGTTGTCGCACTGCAATTGTAAACCCGCTGTTTCAAGGGGGTCCGAGGTTGCAGTTTGGGCGACGTCCTGTGCGACGCTATTATGGGCGGGCTGAGGTGGGACGCCCCCTGGTGGTGCGACTCAAGCGAAGTCGCAACATCCGCAGGCGACAATGAAGCACCGCAGGGGGCGCTGTGACTCAATTTAATATGCAAATAAATGATCAAGTCAAGTCAAGTGAAGCCAAGTGAAGTCAAGAAGTTTATTATCATTTCAACCATGTACACAGCACACGGTGGAACGAAACAGCGTTCCTCTGGGTCCAAGGTACGACAGGAACAGAGTGCAAATAAATGACAGAGAGTGGGAGACACTGGGGACTTGGGGGTCCACTAAATACAATAAATATAATCAATACAATAAATACAGGACAGAGACAGCGACAGAAAAGGGATTAACTTCAATGAAAGGGCCTGACTATAATGCCCGAACCCCCAGTTATTGGCAGCAGTAATGTTGGGATCGACAGAAAGAAATCGTTTTTGTTGTTTTTATTGTCATCCGCTCATTTACCAAACTTTGAACCAATATGAGCGTTGGTTCTTTTTGAGTCTTTTATTGTTACAAAGCACTACTGTAGACAATTCTTGAATGTTGAGCACCATGCTTATTTTGAACTTTACTCCCAAGCAGAGCTGGTAAAATAGCTTTCAATCTTATGGGCCCCAAGCAGAGAGCTCACAAAATGGGGCACGAAAACCAACAACAACCGTTGCAAGCTTAACTTCAGTGTCAGGCCAACTGGCTTATAGTTAGGGCTACGGTTCTTGCAGCATATTCTGGTGTTTGAATTCAAGAAATGTCCGGCCGACAATAAACTGATTTAAACCTGCAATGTGTGCAGTTATTTTAGCTACAAGTCACGCGTCGTGTAGAATGAATGATTGTGAAGGGAAAGGTTACACTTTGACATTTTTTTTTGCTCAACTTAGAGAAAAGGTCCAGAATAATGGTCAACGGTCTGCTCAAAATGTTCTCACTTTCAGGTTTCTGGTCTTACTTCTTCTAAACGCAAAGCAAAGCAGAAAGAGCGCCATAGAGATGCTTTTTACAGAATAACCTGGACGTTATTAAGTGTAGCACTTTTGAAGGACCTGGAGTGCAAGAAATGGACCCATTGTGGCCACTGCGCTTGCCATAACGTGGAGTTTATAGCGTGACAAGAATGCGGCACGGCGAGCGGAAGTAAACGGGAAATTTTTCCGCCTTCGGTCTCAAGAATCTCCCGCTTCTACTGCTGGCGCCAGAGCCCAAATGGCAGCCTCGCAGCCCCGCCTCTACCTTTGACATCACTTCCTGCCGCTCTTTCGAGACTTCCGGCACGAAGTGCGACTGTGAGGGGCGGGACCGGACCGAACCGAACCGAACCGGAAACTGTACTCTGCTTTTCGGTCGCCTCCACGACGCAGCTCCTCAATTGCTTGGTGACCGCTTTGCAAATAATTTCATTTTTCCGGGCTCCGTGCGAGAACCGTGTTCGTGTCCGGTCCCTTCGTCTGGCGCGCTCGGCACCGGAAAGTTTGCCCCGGAGCAAATTGTGGGTCGAAAGAGCGTCGCGTCGGGTTGAAATGTCCGCGTTTCGGTGCTGCTCATTCAGAGTTGTGTGAGGCTGCTAAGCTGGCAGCGCGACCGGAGACTAAAAATCCCTCTCGTTCTTCTTTTTCTGTTTTAAGACATTTTAGACTCATTTCGCAGCTGAGGAAAAACTCGTACCAGCGAAGCTAAGTTAGGACATTTTTGGAGAAAAACATTAATTTGTTCTGAAATTCCCGAGGTTTTTGCCTGCATCGAGACGCGCGTTTTGTTAACGTCTTGACGATTCTGTAGATCAAAGCTGCAAGTGGCGCGAAGCTCTTTGGAATCGGACGCGTTTATTTGATAAAGGTTTTTTTCCTCGAGTTTAATCGTGTTTTAATGCACGTGGGAAATGGATAATAAAATAAGTGTCGGAGGGCTTTGTATTGGTGTCGTGTCCGGGGTGGCTCTGGACTGGAGTGGACAGTTGTTGAGGATGGATGGAGGTGCTTTTTTTCAGCATTTTTAAAATGTACCTTTCTGTATTTTATTTTATTTACTTATTTATTTTTGCAGAAGCTGGTCTGGTGGAAGGCCATGTGTATGACTCACATTTTTTATGATTGCAACTTAATAGGGAAATTGACTTTGGAGTGCCTGAACTGTGCAGCATTTGTCCCAGTGTATAAAGCAATACAGTATATTGACACATTAGCTGCAAATGTGCAATGTCATGTATCGATGTCTTCTTTGTCATTTTGCTCTCCTGTGCAGGTTTTGAAAAGATCTTGAACTGTTGTTTTGTGCAGGTGATTCTCTTTCAGCCCGCAGTCGCCATGGCTGTGTCCCAGATAACCCCGACGCTGTTTCTGAGTGGCGCAGAGGCTGCAATGAACCGAGCGTTGGTCTCCAGAAGGAACATTACGCTCATTGTGAACGCCACGCTGGAGCATCCCTGCCCTGTGTACCATGGTGTGGAATGCGTCCGTGTGCGATGTTCCTCACGCCCGTCTTTGTGACCACTTTGACGATGTGGCAGAACGTATTCATCCGAACACAGCAGGAAGTACTCTGGTCCACTGTGCTGCTGGCATGAGCCGTTCCCCTGCCTTGGTCATAGCTTTTCTGATGAAGTACAAAAAGTTGACGCTGCGAAGGGCTCACGAGTGGGTCGTCAGCTGCCGCCCCTTCATCCGCCCCAATGCCGGTTTCTGGCGCCAGCTTCTGCACTACGAAAAGGCTCTTTTTGGTGTTAACACAGTAAAGATGGCAACTACTTCGCTCGGGGTGCTGCCAGAAATAACAGATTCGCAGCCTGGTTATAGTTTAAACTGCTAATCGCATCAGTATTTCTTCATACAAAGCAATTTACAACTTTCACTCGTTTATGTAAAACGGAAATTTTAGGTGGCATCTGACAAAACTGCACCCTTAATTTTATGCAAAATTGTCTTGCATTGTTTTAAAAAATGACATTGTTGAAACCACCTGTATTCTTAGTTACTTTACTTCCTAATCTCTAGATCGTTGCGTTTTGTAGGTCCTCAAGGGCCCGGTGTGTAGTGCGTGATTATCCTGTGGGTGATCTGTCATCCTGTACCAACTGTACTCTGCTTTTGGATATGCAGTTAGTGAGCACTGGGCTGGAAACTGTTTGTGGTGTCCATAGCCCTAATGTTCACTCATTTGTGCCCCAGGCTTTACTGCTTTGACCAGACGTTCATCTTGGAGAGCTACGTTTCATGTTAATATTGTCGAATCGGGCCGTTCGGTATTTACTTACGGCGTAAAGTGTTGTGCATCCATGGATCTCTTAAGAGCGATGCAAGGGTTTTCGATCAGTGATAAAATATTAATTATTTCATGATATTTCGAATAAATTGCAAAAGCATAGATCAATGCAGCAAACTTATGCTCTGTTTTGGTATTCTAATAGCATAACAATAATGTTAGTGTTACAGACATGGTTTTCCATGGTTGGGCTGATAATGAATGCAGGAAAATGGATTTATGTGAAATAGAATTATATGTGTTCTAATGAATGTTCTTCTAAGAATCTGTCCAGGACAAAGTGAATGAAACTGACAGAGTCACTTAGTATTTTAGATGATTTTCATGCCATTTGCTTTTTTCACTGTTTTGTGAGTGACTGATGTTTCCTCTATTTTGATTATCTTCTATGTACTTAATGGAAACAAATTGTAATTTTTTGACAATTGGAAGCAAAACTGCAATGCAGCTATGTCACTAAAACAAGTCCGTGACATAGCTGACAGTCTTTCACAAGTTTTGAATTTAGGTTGCCTGTACACCAAAATATTTTACTATATAACAGTGGCGTTTTTCTTTTCAACAACGTGTAAAAGAACAATTACAATTGAACTAGCAATTCTCTAATTTTGCTGGTTTGCTTAAAGTTTCTGGATGTTTCATTAAGGCAAAATTTTAAAAGATGCCTCACAAAGGAATCAAAGATTAAGGTGTTAAATTGGCCTTCAGCAGTATTTTCATGTATTAAAAATGTGTCAATCTCAGAAACGAAAAACAGTCACCCAGGAATATTTCTAAGTTACAACAGTTTTGCATAAGAATAATACAAAAATATACAGTAAATGTAAGAAATACTTCAGTTTGTATGGTTATCCTGACCTCTTCACTTAGATTTAAGCATGCAACTATTTCACATGTGCAGTTGTGTCCCCAGTGGTTGTATTTGTTCATGTAATGGCTTTCTTTACTTCAGAAAAAAGACAAAATCAGCAGCTACATTTGTTGAAACTTGTGCATGAAATAATCTACAGCATTATCTTGAATGCAACGTTGAATTTGGGGAATGATGCTGGACGAGCTGTGTAGATGCAGTGTCATAGCATCTGCGATGGTGGGAGGCAAAACCTTGACCCTTAGCGGATTCATAAAGGACGGTCGGTTGCCAGTACATCAGACTAAAATGAACAGAATTGACAAGATTGTTAACATTTATCGAGTAGACTAAAGATTTATGTAAGACAGATGCTTTGACTCTAGGCAGTTGCAAGGGAGGAGGTTCCAAGATCTTGACTGCACTGCTTGTTTTAGTGTGGTGCTACAACCCCTGGCAAAAATATGGAATCACTGCTCTTGGAGGATGTTCATTCAGCTGTTTTACTTTGTAGCAACAAAACAAATCACATATATGACACAAAACTAATTTAACAGCTGAACATTCTGGCTTTATAAAACATAGAACATTAAAAAAATAAATGAAATTGTTGTAATTAATGGCCTTTTTTTTTTTTTTAGATCAAGTAGAGGGAAAAATTTATGGAAGCCCCCCCCCCTTCTGCTAAATTCTACTCATTTTTTGGCTGGGGCTTTGGCATTGCGGCTGTGGCCGCCTCTTTCCAACAGCCTGGCCACACAGCGCTCAAATTTGTAATTATTTTGCTGCCATCCTTGCAGAAGACAACTTGCTAACTAAGGTTAGCACACTGGGCTGTTTAAAATGTTTGCCCATTTTTACTGCAACTATTTTTAGTTTAAGTACCTCCCTTAAAGGTCCCGCAGTGGAGCGGGGATTTGAACCCTGGACCTTGAAAAAGTGAAAAGCAGAACGACTGATGGAGAATCCGTCCTGTCGGGCGCGCAATGCTGTTGCTGACCGCCAGGGCAGCAGGTGGCGCTACGGGGCGTGTGGCGGTCTCGCTGTCCCGGCGATGAAAGCACCCGAAGAAGAGGGCCGCTTCAGGCGGTGAAGTCCGGAAGTCGGAGCAGAAGTTTTAGGTGTTATGGAGAGCGACGCTGAGGCGGCTGTCACTCCCCAGCTTCAGCCTCACGCCGTAGCGGGCAGTCAGGGTGCCTTTGGCCGCGTTCACGTCGGGTGCGAAACGCGTTTCGTGCTCTCGTACAAAAGCAGCTGCTGTCCTTCGCACGCAATGGTGGGCGAGCCCGAGCCAGCGGGTAACGGCGTCTATGCCGCTAAGCGGTTCTCTGGCGTTACGAGAAGTAGGCGTTCGTTGTTATGATTCTGCTCGGTGTTCGTGTTCGGCCTGGAAGCACAGGTCGCCCTCGCGAAAAATACCTTGATTTTTACACCGCTGTGTGCGTAGCGCTGTAGCATCGTTGCTACGCTTCACGAAACGACGTTTATTTGCATCGGATGTACAGAACAGACGCTTTTTTCCCCACAAGGACGCTTCGTTTATGGGCCTCATCACAGGCAAGAAAGGTCCGATAGTTTAGCGAAACAAGAGGCGAAGAGCCGAGCCACAGTTGCCAAACACCGTCCACGTTTATTCGGAGGAGATGGAATCCTTTCTGGATTTTGAAGAATGTGTCAAAGACTCGCCAGTATTCAGGTTTGTAGTTGTAATAACCTGTCTCAAGATTAATCACAACTAATATTATGAGCGGTTATAATCCTTTGTCAATTATAGATCATTTCCAGGGCTGCTTTTTTGTCATTTATAGAAATAGTTTGTGTGTGAGAGCCCTTCATTTTGCAGCTGATGCTTTGTTCTAGTCTCAGCCATACTTCTGCCATGATCGGTCCACACCAGATAGGACTGCACACACAACAAATGCAAAAAATGAGAATAAAACATGTAAGCTACCACTAAAGTGCTGATCATTCATTTTATTTACATGCCTAGTTTGGTGGATGTCATGAAGCCCAATAGCAGTCAGATGAAAGAAACTATATTTATGATCATTGAAAGTTAAAAATGGGTTGAATTTGACCAAAACAACTTCAACTTAAGGAATGAATATTAAATTAGTTGTTGAGGTTATCTTTATGCTATGCATTTAATCTTTCTATAAAACTCAAGTCTCTGTCTGTCTGTTTGTACAGTCTGTTTGCCAATTTGTTCTTTTTCAACAGCTTTGTTTTTCACACTGCAGATTTGACATTTGACACACAGGTATTTCTAACCCAAACTAGGGTTTTGTGTAGTCAAAACACACCCATTCATGCATTATACACGTTAGTGATGTGTGCACCTCCAGGAAGGTCCTAGCTAATTTGTACATTTGAAGACAAAAGGGCCACAACACACACACACACATATATATATATATATTGGTGATGTGCAGTTCCCAGCTAATTTACTTGGATGAGGACAAACTGTCCACTACACACATACCAGGAGGGGTGATGGGGTGTGTTGGGGAAGGACCCATACTGGTCTTGGGGGCCATGGGGTAAGAAATTGTCCATGACACCCACACAAGACACTGCACATGATTAACATAGCAGTAATAGAGTTTGGTGATTATTTGATGTTATTACTCTTTTACTTTTCTGCTTTCTGAGCCTGGACATACCAGGTAACCCAGCTACCACTTTTATAAACAGAAAGTGGTACCCAGTGTTTAATACAGAATAATTATTTTACAGGCTTTGCTTGGACCAGAGTGAAGCTGCACTGTTTGAGCTGGAGAGTCGTGTGGAGAAGGTGAAACAAAATTTTAAATTAATAGTTTTTAATTTATTACTTTGATTATATGCTCTCAGAGATCTTCTTGCACCCTGTTTTCTTACAGGTACATTGCATTGTTATAAAAAAAAAAAAAAAACCAGGGAAGAAGTGACAATGCGAGAACTTAAGCTATCTGCACACATGCAAGCGAGTAATGTCCCAAAATCCTCAGTTGTGGTACTTTCTTGGCAGGTGATGAAGCTGTGCAGTCGGATGGTAGAGGCAGGACAAGCGTACAACACAGCCAACCAGCTTTTTTTGACTGGACTAAAGGACTTTTTTGCGTATCATTGTAAGAACAGTGGTATCATGGTAAGCCTTAATGGAAGGAAGAATGAATTTAAGAACTTAATTAAAAGCTTACTGTTCCACCACCACTGATCATATTTCTCCTTTTGTTCTTTTTAGAATTGCTTACAGCAGTTTAATGAAGGACTGCAGGAGATGATCCACTTCCATTCTGTTAGTACATTTTGAGATTGAAAAGCTCACAGTTTTGACATAGTTTGCACATCCATACCCTTTATTCAAGGGTATTATTCTTCTGTTCTGCTTAACATAGTGTGTTCTGAAGTCACTGTGTAGAAATACTACATAGTTGCCTTGCCTGATGTCCAGATGCAAATAAACTGGTAACTGTACTGCTGACAAAAAAGTATAAATCAGCAGACCCTCAGGCTCATCATACAAGATGTGCATTTGTTTTGCTCCTTTAATCTCCTGCACAAAATATACTCAACCCTTGAAACTGCACAATACATGCTTTCAAATATATACCTTTAGTTGATTACTGGTTTGTGTGTCTTCAGTTTTTTTCTGTTTTAAAATGAATTTTCTTGTGCTTTTATTGTTCAGATGCTGCTTGACCAGACACAAAGAGCCATTAATCAGCAGTTGACAAATCTTCTTACACAGTATGTTTCAAGCACACATTTATGCTCGGTTAAACATACACACTAGGCTCTCACCTTACAAACACAATTTGGAGCTGAAATTCCGACCATAGCTCATTTGTTTGTAAGTGTAACCGCTACATCACAATCGATAAAACCTTAGTAATACCAACATTCCTTGATTTAGTAATGCCAGAGCTTCTGTAAACAAATCTATTAAAGCTATAATCAAGTAAGCATTCGCTGTGCCTTGTTCAGATTTATACGAGTAAGGCAGTCCTGTTTTCTTCCTGCTCACCAGGTGGCATTGTAGAAAGAAACTGGAGTGGAGAAAGGATCGTAGACTCGATTGGAATGTAGTGTGGGGAGAGGGAATTAAAAAGTGGTATTAAATACTAATGGATGGCAAGTGGAGATGCTCCTAAACTGACAAATTTTAATAAACAGAATGGTGACAACGTGTATTTTATAATAAACTATGTATTGCTCATATTTATGAAAATTTATCACTCAGTTTGTAACGTGAAGTTCCAGTTAAATTATAAAACATTCCCATACATAAACTCAAACACTTGCTCTCTTTTTAAACTTCATAACAGTGCAAAAACGTTTTGCTATCTTTTTAAATGTCAAGTGTTGACTTTGTGTCTCGGTGGTGGTGGTGGTGATTTTTAACTAACAGTCATGTTATTTATGGGGGAAAAAACATGGCATTTGCTTAGGTACATGAGATTTTCATAACATGAAAATTAGGATAATTTTAATGATATAATTCCATATAAAGCTTTAGACATTGTAACAGTAACCTTCTTATATACACCATTCTGTATTTTTCTGCATTCAGGTGTTTGCCCCAAGTGAAAGATGCAAAGAGGGAGCTCATGCGCATTGGAGAGGACCTGGAGACTGCTGTAGTGAAAAATGCTCAAGTCCCTCGTCACAAAGTGGCTGATGCAGAGCAGGCCAGCCATTTACTACTTGCCACACGCAAATGCTACCAGCACTTTGGCCTTGATTACTGCCTACAGGTAACGCTATGTTGGGAACTGACAGCTTAGAATGAGCACTACTTGATAATCCACAACTGTCTGTAGATGCTGCAGCTATACTGGAAACCAGTGATGTAAGCTACATAATTTAAGGAGCATATCTGTTAGAAAAATATTTTTCATATATTATATAGTATATAAATGACCTGTACACCTAGATTTTTGATGTAATTTCAGTAGTTGGCATTACCAGCAAATCAGAGATATATATTTTTTGAGTAGGTTACAGTGTGATCTGTAGTTATCATTTTGTCTGCCTTTATGTATTGCCCTTCAGTCCTTAATAATGATGCAGTGGAAACGCGGAGCTACGGAGATCTATAGCAGTCTAATAATTTGTTTAAATTTGTTAATAGCGTTACATACAATAATTTATGAGTTTAATAAGTATTTCTTCCCTCTGTTACAGCTTAATAATTTTACATCTCAGCAGAAGCTTGACATTTTAAACTCTGTGAGTACCCAGTAATTTCACCAGGTCTTTAACTTGTCAGAGAGCATTTTTGGTGTAAATGATTTTTGTGGCTATCATGGTGATACACAAGTTAAAATTTTTTTATTACAGGAAAGCCAGATAACATCAGTTAAACAAATATGAACATAGATCATTGCAGAATACAGAATTACAGGAAAAGAACAAAATTGAATTATCAAAGAAACAAGGTATTCTGCATGAAATTAAAACTTACCTATTTACCTCTTCAAAATGGTCATCTCTTCTGTGGCTGCCAGTCTGAGAGGTATGCACGGAGGTCCTCCTTGCAAAAAAAAGTAATTGTAGCTGAAAGTAGCTGATGAAGTAACTAGCACTACCTATTGTCTCATAGCTCCTGGGTTTGGACATGGATTCTAATTTGGCACATGTGTATTTGGAGTTAGCATGGGCTTCCCTCTGGGTGTTTCACTTTTACCTGTTTCAGGTGAACTGCTGACTATATGGTCTTTGTGTATGTGTACATACGTATGTATGTATGTATGTGTGTCAGCATTAGTGACAAACTGAAAATATATATGCAAATTTTAATGTACAGTTCTACTTATTTGCTGAATGAAATTGACTGGAAAAAAGGTAAAGTGTGGCATGAGTTAAAGGTAACTTACCTGTATCCAAGCTAGGTTTGATCAAATCTGACTGGATTTCTTGGGTCAGGTTATCTGATGCTGAAAAGCACAAAACACCAAGTCACAATCCACATCCAGGTGCATCACAAGATGTATAATGCAAATAGTGTTGTGATGAAACTTTGTGAAGCAACACCAAAACCTTGTATGTGAAAGGAACCCTAGAAAACTGCTAAGGGGTACCAGTGATTTTTTTAGTATGCATTTTTTATTGTGACATTCAAAAATGGTGAAAAAAAGTCATATGCAATACACCTAGTAGTACGTATAGATCACATACTCAGTAATTTACTCAAGACACGATGTCTCTCTGCATTTGCATATGAGAGAAAGCGAGCAGTAAATAACATCCGACATAAATAAAATAAATTACCATTATTTTATTCTCTATATATTCCTGATCTATACGGACTACTAGGTGTATTGCATATGACTTTTTTCACCATTTTTGGATGTCACAATAAAAAAAATGCATATTAAAAAAAAGTCACTGGTACCCCTTAGCAGTTTCCTAGGGTTCCTTTCTCATACAAGGTTTGGGTGTTGCTTCACAAAGTTTCATCACAACACTATTTGTATCTGAGTATGTGATGCTCAATGAAATGAAAAGAAACATTTTCCTGTTTCTTGGGTGTTTCAGATTTTTTCCTACTTCCATGCCCAGTACACCTTCTTTCACCAAGGCTATGACCTGCTGAAAGATTTGGAACCCACCATGAAGACGATGGCAGCTCAGGTTAGTCGCGGAGCCTGTAGATGCTGTGTTTACATGCTGACCCAGACTGAAACATAGCAACAGAGATACGAGGGTGCAGAACAAAGTCTTCAAGACACAGGGGATTTAGAGGGGCATTTTAACATTGGTATATTAAAGCTTGTCTGAAGCAGAGCAGGAAATTATTAGAGCAGTATGCACTTTCACATATCCATGAAACTATTTTAATGGTTTGTAAATTGAGGGCATGTTTTTCACAGCTTTCTCATCTTGCTAAAGACTCTGCAGCCAACAGAAAAGAAATGGAGAATATGCATATGCTGGTCCAGCAGAGAGTGAGCACCTCACTGAGTGTCTGTATTTTTATTTAATATACATTATTTGTCTAACGTGATTTTGCTTTATCTGTGATCCTTTAAATTTGATAGTTGTAAATCTGATCATTTTGGTTTCTGTTTTTCAGGATGTCTCAGGAGAGCTTATGGTTACAGGCCATCACAATAATGCAATGGCCATTGAAGGCTACCTCTTCAAGCGCTCACGTAAAAAAAGCAAAACCTGGAAGCGGTATGTTTGTGGTGGAAGTGATACTAGAAATGCCAGAGCAAATATAGGAAGCAGTCTAGTTTGTTCAATATATTTTTACTTACATTTTTATAAATAAATCGTACAATACTCTTCCTCATTTACATACTCCACTCAGACTCCTCTTCACTGTGTTTTCTCTGTGCAGGTGTTGGTTCTCCATAGAAAACAGTCAGCTGCTCTACAAAAAGTCACACAAGGTACAAAGTTGCTTTGACTATTTTAATATTTGACACGATCGCACATGTGTGTTTGCATATGTTGTGTATTCTCTGGGAGTGGGGTATATGCATTGGTGTGTACTTGCCTGTGACAGTTTGAGTTTTTTTCTGCATAGGAGGAGTATCAGTGTCTGTTCGATGACCTCAGGCTGTGCGCTGTGAAGTCTGTTGACAACACTGAGCGTCGCTTCTGCTTTGAAATCGTTTCTGTTCAAAAGTAAGTAACCAGGTGTAGAATTTCCCACTTCTCCATATGTATCCATGTCATAACTGAGAAAAATATTTAACTGTTCAGAGCTATTTATTTTATTAATGAATAATATATGGATAATCCAACTCAAATTATATAACGCATAGGCACACCTTTTTATGCCTGTGTGTTTTAACATAATTTAAGCATTTGCTGTTTATTATTGAAAAAGTATGTGCATCTTTAAATTTACATATTGGTGGGATGTCTGTTAGCAGCAGTGTCTTTATCAAGACTTTTTCTGTACTTACTGATTACTCTGGCACCTCAGGGTGTTCGGCCTATTTTTTACAGTACACATTTGCAATAATTGTTATGCTGTAGAATCCATCTTTTATTATTAAAATGGATAATACGTTCTGACATTCATTTTAGAACTTGCTGACAGTTTGGAGTTCATTGTTGCATTTATCCATTTGAAAGATGTTTTCTTTAAAGAGATATACAACTAAGAGTATGCAAAAGTACATTCAAGAACACATGAAGGTCTTCACATATGGGAAAGAACAGGCTTGTGTGTTTGATACTGGCATTTTGCAGACACACATTACTAGTTGTCCTTATATGATAGTCACATAATCAAAATGTAGATGTAGGTACCACCACTGTGCTCAGAGATATGTTGAAAATGTTCTTAAGCGCATCTGCCAACTGGTCAGCACATTCTCTGAGCACCTGACCAAGTATGTTGTCTGGTCCAGCAGCTTTCTAGGCGTTGACTGTGCAGAGAGTCTTCCTGATTTTTGCTGTGGATAGACAGAGGTCCTGGTCATTGGGAGAAAGGGTGGTCTTCCTTGCCAGTTCCTTCATCTGAGTCTCAAAATGTGGCTAGATGTCATTCAGCTCATCTGGGAAGGAGGCCTCTCTTCCACAAGCCTGAGGTTTAGGTTTTTAGTTTGGTGATTCCATATATACTGTGAGTCTCTGGAGTCCATAGAATGACTGTGGGATTTTTGTTGCATAGGTGTGCTTTGCTTCTTTGATAGCATGGGACAGTTTCGCTCTGGCTGTACTATAAGCCTATCTGTCCCCAGAAGTAAAAGCAGCATTCCTGGCCTTCACCAGGGCAGGCACCTGTGAAGAGAACCAGGGTTTATGGTTTGCATGGGCAGTGACAGTTTTGGAGACAGTGACATCCTCAATGTACTTGCTGATCTAGCCAGACACTGAGGCCATATACTCCTTCAGGTCCACTGAGCTAGCATAGGTGGCAGCTTCCCTAAAAATGTCCCAGTGTATGTTGTTAAAACAGTCCTGCAGAGCAAATATGGCTCCCTCAGGCTAGGTTCTCACCTCTTTCCAGGCTGGTATGATTCTTTTTTGTATGGGTCAGTAAGCTGGAGTCAGCAGAATGGAGATATGATCTGAATGTCCAAGATGGAGGCAAGGTACAGCTGTGTATGCACTGTGGCTGTTTGTATAAACAGTCCAGCATGTTTTCCACATGAGTAGCAAAGTCTGTATGGTGGTGGAATTTAGGATGCATTGTTTTTAGATATGTGCCAAAGTCCCGGCTTGGGTGAGCTGTCTGTAACTCACTAATTATTCAATAGATGGGGCTCTGCTAGCATTTACATGTGTGGGGGGGGGGTGTAAACAGCAGTTACCATTGTGAGTGCTTTTAGGAGGTAAATTGGTCTTCATTTGACTGCCAGGACAGTGCTAAGCAGTGCACTGAGACAATTGCTGTATTCATAAACATTTTCTTTTTGATGTAAACACACAGGCCACCACCCAGAGCCTTACCTGAAAATGAGGCTATTCTGTCCAACCGGAAAGTGGTTAGCCTGTCAAGTTGGATGGTGGAGTCGAGGTATATTTGTGCAGTCGCACCTCAGTAAAAAAAAAAATTTGACCACAGCAGTGTGTAATCTCAGTTCAGGAGGACAGAAGTAGTCTCATGTGGTCCAATTTATCATTGATGGAGTTGACGTTTAAGAGGACAATAGACGGAAGACCTGTTTTAGTTATGTAAAATGTTTAGGTTATGTTTGTTTATGTTTAGGTTAAGTGTTTCGGTGAGTTGTGCTAAGTCTGAGTGATGTTATGTTTTGTGGGTGGGTTACTGTATTTGCGTTTATGACACATTTGGTTGCCCACCCCCGAGTATGAGCTTTGTTTTTGTGTCCTCCATGCCTTTGTGTGCATTAAGGGGACAAATAAGGGTTTGTGTTTGCGCTGTGCTTTGTGGTGCATGAATAAAGGGCATTTGTGAGCACAAACTGGGTGATACCACTGTATGGTTCATTCATGAAATTGGAGTCAGCTCTTCATTATTGTGTAGGAAATGTTTGTAAACCAAAATGGAACCAAAAGAGAATGCTCTGTACAGTGAGTATTTGTGGATGGAGCGTTTGTAAATCAAGAGATGACTTTATAATATTTGAAGCTGCAGTAGGAGTGGTGATGAAAGAGTAAAAAGCAGATGATGAAATGATCAGAAATATGAAGAAATATGAAGTGAAGTAACAGAGAGGGCTGAAGAGTAACAATTCCTTGTGAAGTCAAGATGGTCCCTGGCCTCACTGGTGACTGTGGATTGTCAAACGGGAAATTGAAATGAAGCTGACAGAAGTGTGTCTGTCTGGAGATCTGCTTGAGGATGTATGCTGAAGTCAGCTAGAAAATTTTGCGCTGGGAGGAAGCTCATAAAGATGTCAGAATTTTCCACAAACCGGCTAAGGGGAGCCTGGACTGCTGCAGAGGACAATCACAGTGAGTGCTATTGGAGCGGTGAGAGCGGTCCAGTGGAGATCCAATGAGGGATGAGATAAGGGCAGAACCAAATAGTCCGGGGATTATCCTGCAAGCCTGTACCTCCACCTCTGATATATGGGTCAGAAATGGGCAAGAAGGAGTGATTGATGGCGAGAGCTGCAGGTGCTAGTGAGTATCCTGGTGTAATGCACATTTGGTGATGGCCAGGAAGTCAAGCAAGACTTGACTTCAGTGTTCTTTATAATAGACTGATAGTTCAAGACTTCCCACTGAAAAACTGAAATCATCTGAGAAATGGGAGGTGGTCATGTTAAATTGTTACAGTGAAAGTGTTTGGGTCTGTGGGCATAATGATGTCATCTAGTCTGGTTGCGACAAACAGTTCCCTCGGTGAGTGGAAACTGTCTGGGTCCAGAGGCAGCAAAGCAGCATGAAATCATAATGATCTCCATCATGCTTCATGTTTTCATTTGACTGGTCTGTGTTGTACCCTATGATGGGCTGGCATCCATTTCAGAGTGTCCCCTTACTTATTTAGCACCCAGAGGTTTCAGGATTCCTCAGCTGTGCATTTATCTATTTACATTGCATAATGTAATAAAAAAATGTACTATACAAACAACGCATGTATTTGTACTGAAGACCTAAAGTGCCAACAGCACATTAGTAACACTGAGCCTGTATTTTCTGCTTGTCCGAGTTCATTTTTACCGAGTCCTGTTCTCAAACAGTGACAGAATGCTGAACAAAGAGTAATAGAGAAGATATAGACAGAAGATACAGTAGCTATAGTGTAAGCCAGCTGGCAGCTGAATAAAGTAATTAGGGGTAATTAATACAAAAATTATTAATATTACTTTTAATATTACCCCAATATCACTTTTTAATTGGACACAGTTTGGGAAAATGCACTATGAAACTTCTCTTACTTTTAAACAAGGATAATGAATGTTTTAGTGAACATTTAAACATTGGGTATCAGGATAATGTGTATGTCTGTGCCTCTGCCTCTTCCCAGGAGCTGTTCTCTTCAGGCTGACTCAGAGGAACTGCGCCATGCATGGGTCACTGCTGTACAGGGCAGCATTGACATGGCTTATCGTCAAAGAGTCGAGTCTCAACAGCTTACGGTATGTCCGCTCTCGGTCTTGAAAGCAACATTAAGAAAGGTATGTATTGAAATGAAAGCAGTTGGAAGTTAGCCCCAGCTTAGCATTATTGTATTTTCAGCCTGCACAGAGCCCTCCACTTGCCCAAAGAACCCCAGTTACACCTTCTGCCCTTGGAGCTGCCTTGTGTGGTCCAGGGAACCAGCGTTGCTGTGACTGTCAGGCTGAGGAGCCGTGCTGGGCCAGCCTCAACCTTGGCATCACCATGTGTATCGAGTGTTCTGGCATCCACAGGTTGGCCCACTTACTAGTAGTGTAGCTCGTGTGGACATTTACCCCTGCTTTTTGTGTGTATATCTTAACACAAGTGTAAAATTAAGTAAAATTTGTAATGTACTGTTACTGATATCCATTTTCATAATAAACTTTTGTTCTTGTCAGGAGTCTTGGAGTTCACCTCTCTAAAGTGCGCTCGCTCACTCTGGATTCCTGGGACCCAGAGCAACTGAAGGTAATGTAGCTGTGGAATTTAAAGGAAAATTCCATTATATATTATTTTTGACAAATTGCAACAGATTGTATGATCAAGTGTCATTTATCTTTTGTGTTTGCTCTGTATTTTGTGACATTCTGAGGCATACTGGCCTCTGAGTGATCAGACAGGGAATTGTGGTGGATGGATTGATAGAGCTTTATTCCTTCTTCCCATTACTCTTTGCTAACTGCAACTAAACATTTAAAAACTCAAACCACTTTTCTTTAAAAAAAAAAAAAAACTATTCAAACAAATATTAAAAGAGCCCAAGGCATACCATAAACACAGTTCAGATCAACAGCACTCAATAGGCAGACTCCAGTTCAGATCCGAACCCAAATACAATTCAGTCCAGACAAGACTTGTGTATTAAGTTATTTATATACTACCCCAAGTCAGAAAAAGTTGGGGTAATATGGGAAATGCAAATAAAACAGAAAGCAGTGATTTCAAAATTCACTTTAACCCGTGATCCATCACAAACGGTATAAAGACGAGATATTTAATATTTAGTCTGGTCAACTTTTTTTGTAAATATGCAAACTGAGTTGATTGAGGTTCAAGAAAACCTTTGCTTTCTGGACAAAAATGGTTGCTATAGCTGTTGTTCCTTTTCTGCAGAAGAAGGCCCTTCAAATTCTCACAATGTTTGCCTCAGTGTACATCATTGTTTTCCCCTGGCCATTATGCCTTTTGTGCCAAATTTTAAAGTCTTAGTGTGGGCTATGATGGTATGAAGTCCATAAAGAAAGTATAGAGCATGAGGCAGGGTACATGTAGCATGGGATGCTAGTCTGAGATATTTACTATAAGATAAATTTGCTGTCCCTTCTGTTTTTGGCATCTGTTCTTTCTTCTTTGAAACTGCATAGCTTTGTAGGAAGCTGTTTTAAAAAAAAGTCTCCTGTCTCCAAATTAGGTTCCCTATCAATAAAATAATTATTTTACATGGTCAATTTTTGTCTTTTATTTTTCAGTTTCTTTTTAACTGATCTCATATATAACTTTTACAAAGCATTGTGGATACCCTAAAAATCATACTTTAAAATTGCCATGACAGTTTTGCAGGTTCTTTAGAATCTTATATTTAACTTGTATTTGCATGTATCCTTGGAAGAACATTCGGAATACAGAGATGTAGAAATCTCTGAACATGATGTATAATGGAGTCATTACCTGTGAAGGATCATCTACTTTATAACTGCCTGGGATGCAATAGTCTAACTTTGATATTGTTTTTACAGGGTGCTTTGAGTGCTGTAAAATATATAATAAACTGGATCAGTTAGCATTTTGATGACATTTGTGCCTCTCTCTCTCTCTCTCTACAGTTGCTGTGTGTTTTGGGTAATAATGTGATTAACAGAATCTATGAAGCACAAGCGATGGAGAAGGGGAGACTGAAGCCCAGTCCAGACAGTCAGCGGTAAATTATTTACACTTATGTTCACACATGGAGCAGTCTATGGGGTGTAAGATGCAATAGTTTTCTAATAAGATTATAGAAAACTCATTGATGTGAATGGATGTAGTATAACTAACCAGCTCAAAGCATGCAGAGCTAATCGGTTTTTCTGCTTTTTTGCTGAGTGAGCCTTTGACTAACCAGAGGGAAATGCTTTAACCTTAACTTATAAACATGTGACTTGTACATTTCTGCATTTATTTCTAATAGGAGTATTAATTGCATTTCTTCACTCATTTCATTGTTAGAATTCTGGGGCAAAAAATTGCCTGTATTTCCACTCGGCGCCAATAGAGGGCAGAAAATGCACTCAGAGTAGATGGTTAATGCGCGGGGTGGGGTGGGGGGTGGAGGAGGAACGGAAGTGGCAGCTCCCATACGTTTTAATTTATTGTTGTTATATCTGATAGATATTTCCTTTATCTTCCTTTATCATCCTTTTTGACTGCAAATTTTCACTGACTAGATGTTGACAAACATGGTTATGTGATGCATTGGTATCTTGTGTCCGGGATTAAGTGGTTGATGATGATGATGGGTGGATGGATGGAAGGTTCTTGCGGTGTGGAGGGAAAAAAATCCACTGTCCTCGTGGAGGCAAAAGCTGTACAGTCTGTGCTGCTATGTTGGCGAAAATAAACTCTTGCTCCCATTCTTCGGTCTCCTGAGTCTTCCCATTCGTAATCCCGATGACTGAAGCAGGTCATAAAAATAGAAAGTATGTAAAAATGCAAAATGGCCTTCCTTTCAGAGATCCACAAAGCAATATACTATGTGTAATGTTACAAAGCTTTGCCTGAGACTATACTTAATGCACAAACACTAACCCAAGCGTTTGACAGCAGTGCTTTCTTTACATTCTTTACACCGATCTGCCCTGATCACCTACAAATGAGAGCAGGCTGAGCAGAGAGCCTGGATAGTTAATTATATTATTTGTTTTTGCTTATTTTTGTCACTCCAAATATCCATTTTTCATTTTTTTCTCAATCTACTTTGTACACTTTTTAACATACCCCACAAATAATTTCTTTACAGTTTTGCCACTTATGATACTGTTTACCAAGTATCTTACCCTTCTCATCCAAATGGTATTTGTATTCCATAACTTTACATTGATTCTTTTAGTACTTTCCTCCACAGTCCTGTATTCAAATTATTAGCTGATGCTATAGCTAAGAACTATACTGCAAAATACTATACTATGCTAATAATCACACTAATAATACTGTAGATGATGCTATATCTTTACTCTGTTTAGATGATAACTTTGTCCAACATAACTTACAATGGTAAACACAGTAAAGTCCGTGTAATCATTTGCTCCTTTGGACAATGGCACAGTGCAACACACTGACCAATGCAAACATTACAGGCAGTCATCCCCAAACTGTAAGAGAAACCCACCAGGCCATTGCAAGTGGTGTTTCTATGAGGAACTGTATGTCATGAGTGTGATGTTATTTTAAGAGTTCTGTACCTCCTTTCTCACTTAATAAGGAGGAGTTATGTCAGTATTTGTGGTACTGGCACAGCACTTTTTATTATTATAAAGTAATTATGGAACTCCTGTATTGCTGTACTGTTAAGGAACTGAGTAGAATTTGATACAGAGCATCTCTGAACTGTACTATGTTATACTGCAGATTTTATTGTTTAAACTTTTTCACTTTTGTAAGTTGCTTCCTACACATGAGTCTGTACCAAGCGTTGGAAATCAAAGTTTGCCAAACCTTCTATCCTCAATCTGTGTTTTATCTTATTTCTGGTCCTGGTCAGGCAGGAGAAAGAGATATGGATAAGAGAAAAATATGTGGAGAAGAAGTTTGTCAAAGAAGCCACATCCCCAAGTTCATGTACAGGTTAGTGTTCCTCTCTATAGCTGTGAATTTGCTCTTGTGTATCATAGTTATCACCAGTTACAAAACCTTTTCCAATCTCCAGTCTTAAATCTCCTTTCCAAGGTCACTTTGCTTTCTGTTTTTTTAGTTTTTCATTTTTTATACATATTATCTTAGATCATATACTCCTCAGATACACAGCATATAAAAACCATACTGATCCTATGTCACTTGCCTGTGTGAGAATAAATTTGAAACCAACTCATTCTGGGTGGTGTTTGCATGGGTTCCATTCTGGCGCTCTGGTTTCTTCTCACAATCAGAAGACATTTTTTTGGGTTTGTTGGTGACACTAATTTGCACGTAACGTGGCTGCCCTGGCAAGGACATGCATCCTATCAAGGGTAATAACCTTAACTAAATTCTTGTCTTTTTTTTCTTTTTTTTTTTAGACTGATCTCATGAATAATTGTTTCACGAAAAGTGTTGTGGATACCCTAAAAATCATACTTTAAAGTTGCCATGACAACTTTGCAGGTTCTTTAGAATGTTGTATTTAACTATTATTTGAATATTTCCTTGGAGAAACTTTTTCAGAATATAGAACTATAGAGATACAGAAATCTGAATGTTATGTAATTGAATCATTAACCTGGCACCTGTGATTCTGACCACCACAACCCTGAAAAGGACAAGTGGTTAACAAAAGTGAATTAATGGCTTCACCGAAGTGTGGAGACGCACTCAAAGCATCCATAGAAAAGTGACCTTTGGATTTGAAAAATCACAATGCAGCATGTAGTGCCACAGCAGGAAGTATCTGTGAAATGTTAATCAATGTGATATCCTGTACTTCTGTGTCAGTTGCCAGAATAGATCTACAAATTAGAAATAAGCAAAAGAGGGCTCTGCTAGCTAGTTCATTATAGTATGTAACATAAAAGGAGCAAAATGGCATTATACTTTTCTTTTTTTGCAAATTTACCTTTTTTCAGCATCTTCTAGTATGTGAGGTCTGTCTGTCTGGTCTATGAGAGTGTGTACATGGATTAATTTTTATTGCTGCTGCAGGAGATGAAGATTCACAAAGTGTGCATGAAGAGAGAGAACATGCTAGATGGAGATTGTACAAGGCTGCACAGCAAGGAGACCTTGTCTCCATGGCAACTGCACTTGCTCAGGGAGCAGAGGTAAACTGGAGTAATCCGGAGGAGGAGGGTCGGACACCTCTTGTAGCTGCGGCCTATGGGGTGAGAGCAACAAGTCTGTAACTTTCATATTATTACTGTGAATTATACAGCAGTAAGATATTGATTCAATTTGCTGAAGTTTTTGTACTCTGCTGTTTATACATTCCAACTGAGAAAGCATAGATGCAAACATAGGGAGAGAGAAAGGTTACCAATTCTAAAGGAAACTGCACAAGGTTACAAGGAAGATGTGATGAAAGCCACAGTAATAAAGAAATACTGCACTGAGACAAATGTACAGGACTGCAAAAATAGATGGTGCATTTATTTTATACATACAAGATGCACCTGGACAGATAATCTATGATGTAACCAGTGGTCTTGATGTGTTTTGAGTCTTTGGGTTTTGTAGATGTCTCCACAGCCTCTGTAGCAACTTTTGTAACCTTGCTCCTCCAACTACCTGCAGTAGCCAACATATAACAGGCCCAATCCAAAGACTTTCCAGCTGAGCCCTCATAGCTTACATTGATGGACAAATACTTTGCCCTCCAGCCTTTTGTGCAGCACCATTTCGTGGTACTTCACCATCTTTCTTTTGTTCTTCCTAAAATGCTGTAAGCTGCAAAAAGATTACTTTCCTAGAAGTTTCTGACAGCAGCACATTGTCTGGCCTCGGAGATGGTGGCTGAGAACAAAAGTTGCCTTTCTAAACCAACCATCACTTGCCAGTTTCATGCTGTCACCAGAAGCCCTGAACTGAAGCTTGGTGCTCATATTACCCTTTTCACCTTCTTTGACAAACACCATGACCTGCCTTGCCAACCAGCAGGGCCTACTAGGCACTGTTCCCAACACTGATGGGCTGTGCCACAGTGGTCATAGTGCCAGCAATAGGGGCCTAATGCTCTTGGGCAGCTGCTGAGGACATAGTCCAAAATGCTCTCTTCAAACATTACAGGCAGGATAGAGAATCAACTTTTCTCCAGATACATAAGCTGGATGGACTTGGTAGTGTAATATAAGCTCCTTGGGTCAAGAACTTTATATGATGTGGCACTGCTTTCCAGAACTCTGCCCATGAAACTTTATGCTTGATTGTTTGTTCCCACCTGATCTGAACTCGCCACTACTGCGTTCTGACCATCCTAGCCAACTGCTCTTCTTCCATTGCTGTGTGCACCTGAATCTACTTCTGCTTCTTTTTCCCTTGGAACTTGCCATGATGGAACTTCACCCCACCTTACCCTCCCAGCTGACAGAATTTGTTTGTCTGTAGGGCTCTCTGCTTGCCTGCCACTTTCTGCTGCAGAACGGAGCCAACGTGAACCACCGTGATCAGCGAGGACAAGGCGCTTTGCATGCTGCTGCCACCAGGGGACACACTGGGTGGGTGGCGCCGGCTTTTACCAGCTGTAGTTGTTTGCGATTGTCAGTGGAAGAGAACCTTAGAGAGAACCACCAGGTCCAGAGGCATGATGTTTCCAGTCTGAAGCCAAGATATTGGTGGTAACAGCGCATCTGTCCTGCCCCTTACAGCCAAGTGTGTTTACTCTTGAAGAGAGGAGCCAATCAATACTCAGCTGATGAGAGGGGCCAGGACCCTCTCAGCATTGCTGTGGAGACAGCTCATGCTGACATTGTGACACTGTGAGTGACCTTCACTTTGTAAATGCAAGCATGTGAAATGTTTGGCTTGTATCTGAGTGAGAAGTTCCGCTGTGAGCTCTGTTGGATTTACAGGCTGAGAATGGCACGCATGAATGAAGAGATGAAGGACTCAGATGGGCTTTGTGGAGCTGTTGGTAAATACTGATATTCAGTCCTCTGTACACCAGCTTGTAGGTATTGGAAGAACCGAATATTATGCCACTTCTGTGTTTCTTCACCTCAGCCTTTGTATTTTACCACAGGTGATGACGAAACATTCCAAGATATTTTCCGTGATTTCAGCAACATGGCATCGCATGATCCAGAAAGGTTGTCTCGACGGCAGTTTAGCAGAGATCAAAATGAAGATGCCTCTGAAGATGCCTCTGAAGAGCTCTGCTAGATTAACTTGGTGGGTAAGGGTTAGATTGTTTATTTTGGCAAAGAAAAGAAATGGCATCATCTGTCCAATATGGTATCTACAAACTGAATTTGTTGTCAGTTCTTGATTCAATTTAGGGCCAATACTAAGAGCATTATTCCATCCATTTAAATTATTCTCTATTAATACTGAAAAACATGCCTTAAATGTACATGTCTTCACTAGCAGCATTACCCAACTTTGATCAGGTTGCGTTACCAGTTGTGGCAAACGTCAAGAATCAAATTTGGTTTTCAAAATTCAATACTTCCAAAATCCAGAATGAAAATAAATGTATCCACCATAAAAAAAAGTTTTTTTTTTTTGTTTGTTTTTTTTACATGAGGCCAAAGTATTGAAGGTTTCCTTGAGACTTTCACTTCATCTGCTCTCACGACCCTATAATGTTCCTGTCAAACACCCCTTCAAATATCTGAATGGCATAATAGCCTATATTCTAACCAGGGCAGAGCTGAAACTCCATTCAGCCATTTTTATGTGATGCTGGAACAATCAAATGAACTGACACCAATTCTGTAATTTGTTTTAAACATCACCATTTAATGTGAAACAGATTAAAAAAACACTAAATACCACTAAAAAAACTTATGTATAGATAGACATGATTTTGTTTATACAAATGTGTACTTGATGGATGTAAAATGTATTTACAGTGTTGTGATGTGTGCTAATTTTCAGGAAAACTAGAAAAAATGCATATTTTGGATCAAACAGCTGATCGTATGGGTCAGATTAGCCACAGCATTTCATCATCAGAAAAGGACGGCTGAACAACGTGCAGAAAGAAAATTCCAGTTTTGCTGCTTGAGGGACATACTCATACATATACGTCCTAACTTAAAAGTGACTGAACGTAAAAGCATAACATATTAGTTTACTGGTTATAAGTGATTTAAAAGCATTTTGAAGTATGCGAGTAATTCAAATTTAACTTCTTGTATGTAACATTTTACTTCTGTTCACATGTAAATTATGTATAGATATTCACCTATTTAGGCCTGCGTTCTGCAAAAAATTTTATTGTTCTGCAAATTCTGTTGATAAAGCAGTAAATATTTGTACAACTACTGTACAGTCAACATGTTTGGAGACATTTGTTTTAGAGAAGCTAATTACATCAGACTGGGCAAATGTATAACTGTTCTTCACTCAGCAGAATGCTCACCACCGTATAACCACCAATCCAGATACCCTATAAATAGTCACCACGATTGCCCATCCATCCATCCATCCATTCATCCATCCATCTTTTCTCATTAACTGCTTAATGCTGATCAGGGGTGCGGCAGCCCGGAGTCAGTCCCGGAATTGGCATTGTTAAAATGTATGTGCTACCTGTTACACAGTTAAATAATAGTGAACTCCATGATTAAAGTTGTTTGTGTAGTTACCAGATTTCATTTCACGTTATGTCACTGGCTAAGCATGTTTTATTTCTAATGCGAACGAGGATGGGGATAAATCTGGTAGAGCTACCTTCAGCACTATTATCATCTCCATATACCCTTTATTACAACTTACTACACACCAATCTGTTACCCTTAGGATTATTCAAATTAAAGTTCATGAATCCAGTTTCTAAAATAGTTTATTTGAAGAGTCATAGTGGCTTTTGTAATTGCTTAGTATAGTTCATCCTTGCATGCCCACACTAATGAGGGAATGGGGGTCTGGTGGTGTGATTGACCTGTAATTCCCAGTGTAGCATATAGATAATTTTTAAAAAATCTTTTCATACGTAAATAAAATGTTTTCACGATATAATATGGCAAAAAAACAAAGATTGTATCTTTTTTAATTTTCAAAAATATATTTTAAAAATAATACTGTGATGTACTGCACTGTCTGGTCATTCCAGTATCCAGTCACCTGAGGTCTGGTCGTGCATGAGCAAACTGTATTTTGATGACTTTTTGATAGCGTTTTAATATACAGTATTATACTTTTCCTCATGAGACAACTGAAATACTGTACATTCTTTCTTTGTTGGAAATTTACCTGAAACAAAAATTTTCATTCACAACTGTATTTGGTAACCAAATGAAATATTATATGTACAGAAACAGCATGGGTTAGCAAAGATACACCTGTTCATATATTGAGGTTAACATCATTAATCTGGAGTAAATAATTCTAGCCCATTACTGTTAAATTAGCCAGGTTGCAACAAATAATTATTATATATTTTTATAATGTATTCTTACAACACGGAAAAAACAAATCACGATATTTCTCTTTGCAATTGTGTTCTCAGTATCAAAAATAAAATAAGACACACAGAATTCGGAGGAAGGGGAAATGCATTTTTGCTTGATGAAATTTAGTGGGTTCCATTGTTAATTTTATAACATTTAACTTACTTTCAGTGTGATTTTCTTATATGTACTGCTATACTTACACATTTTGTGCTGTACATGGACTGTTGTGATGATGTGCTCTACTGTATTGTCCACAGCAGTCAGAACCAGCAGATCTGAACAAGGGTCATAAAAGTTTCACATGTTGGTGGACCGATATTGTTAGTAATAGTTCACTAGCTGCACATTTTACAAGTGGTCAAGTTATATGAAGGTTCAAACATTTTTCAGTTTATTTAGTTTGGATTATTTTTTCACTTAGCCTGCTTGTGCATATTGAGGAGCAAACAAGATGTGCATATTTGTGGCAGGCTCAAAGGTGTCCGTATAATCCACCCTAAAAGAACAGGAAGTTGACTGCTTTTGTTTCATGCTCCTGAGTGTTTGGGAACACCAACAAAATAATGAATGTTACATCTTTATACCTTTAATCCTTTATCAGGTGGCACTGGAGTTTAGGGAGACCATGTATTTTTAGCTGGTCATTTTGAATCTCTAACAGGTTTCCATTCCCAGTTGTTTGTAATCTGAGGAGCCAACGAGCCCAGATGATTTGGCCACAGGCTGCTTCTTTAAATGCTCAAGGGACACATTAGTCCTGCGGATTGTAGTGACAGACTTGCAGATATGCACAGCATTTTGTCCAACCTATGAACACGTCGGTTGTGCGTGTGTATGTGCAAAAAAATTGCATTTTAAAGTAATAACCAAATTAACCCTCCCACCAAAGTACTGAATCTTAAACTGCTACAACCTGTAATGTGTGTGCCTAACTTGCCTGTAAAGTTGGTGTTTTAAAGCTCATTAAGAAACCTGTGTTTATTTTTTCTTGTGTACTCCTGAATCCCGCTGTTAACTGTACATGCACGTACATTATTTTAAACATGACGTTTACGATCGATCGATCGATCGATCGATCTCTCTCTCTCTCTCCCTCGTTTACACAGCGTTGGGAGTCATGGTCGTTTAAATTGTTACGTCATAGCAGCGACCGCAAATGTCCGCGCATGCGCAGACAAAACAGTGGACACCATTTTGAAATCGCAAACAGTCGGATAATAAAGCGGTTATCTGTTCTTAAACTTCTTACGATTCATGTAGAGGGGCATGATAATCTCTTAGATGAGCTTAAATTTGGCTCGGTGAAATTTTGTTAAGAGGTTTTTATAAAAAATCGGATCTGTAAGTTAAACTGCATTTTAACAAATCGGAGCGGGCCTCTGTCTGTTTTCGGCACCGGGGGCGAGGGCAAGCGTTTACTTTCGGTCGTTTTAGGATCGGTTTAGGAGTCAGGAGTTCGCGGCCAGGTTCCGAAAGACTGCGCCCCGGTGCACTTTCGCTCCAACAGCGCCGCGACATCAGAACTTGCAAGAATGGACGGAGAGGAGGACGAATTCTATCCCGGAAGCCGCTCAGGTAACGGCGCGTCGTTGGCGAGAAACGTGGGCAGCGCCGTCCTCTGACGCGCTTTGCCCGGTGGAGCTTCTAGGTGGCTCGGGCTCCACAAGCTAGCAGAGCTCTTCAGACAGGAATGTACCGTCTGCGGTGGCAATGACAGAAATGGTGTGTGTGTGTGTGTGTGTGTGCGCGCAGATGACGGTGGTGGCACTCCTGTGCAGGACGAGCTTGCGCCCGGATCCGACGCGGAGGAAGACCGCAAGAGCGACGCCGCCCACTTCCACACGGAGGTCTCGTCTCGCTCCTTTATTCCCTCGTAAACGTCCAACTGCTCTCAAATCGCTCGTAGATGTTGGCTTGCAACCTTTGTTTTCCGCTGCATAGCTTGAGCACACGCGGCTTGTTGTTCAGCTCGTACGTATACGGTTTTCCCCGACATGAGAACTTTCAGGTAACCAGTGTTTGCCCTGCCAAACTTTTTTTGAGAAGTCTGGACCATGAAAACAATTCAGGTTGTGGACCAAAGCTTCACTCGGTTTGCAGAGAAATAGCCGTCGCCTGTACCGCACTGCTGTAGCTCTTAGCTGGGTTCTTTATTGTGCTTTATTATTTATTTCCGTGTTTTACATACTGCTGCTGGATTCAGAATCTGTACGCATGCTTATGAGGCATTCCAGCTGAGCAGAAGTAAGGATTCTCTGCCAGCCTGGTTTCTATAAGCTGCTCCTTCAGACAGAGACAGACAACACTGTTCTCTTCTGTTTGAGCATGAAAAAGTCCACTGTTGTCTCCCAGCTATGGAGCTGGCATGTTGCTTTTTCGCCCAGGAGATGTACAACTCGGCGTAAACAAAACTGCATTTTGCCAGATGACGGAGACGCGTGATTTTCAAAGTACAGTCACTTAGTCTAGTACCGCAGTAAATGCCGGCAACCAACTACGTGTACAGGCAGCTACACGTAGAATTGTTGTCATGCCCTTCACCCGCCTCATGTCGCATTTGACTTTGAAACTTTGCAGCAGACCAAGTCTTGGTCCTGACTATGTTTAAGTAGAAGACCCATTGCATTTTGTCTCCTCGCATTAGTTGCATACTCAATCCTAAAGGTTTATACCCATACATTTGCCACAGTGCTGTCTGCCACAGATGGTGTAACTCAACTCAAATTTAATTCATGACTGGAGTTGTCAGTCAGTCCATCTCTCTTAAATGTGCAGGATGAACACAGGGAGGTAGAACGTGCGACTCGTGGAAAAGAAACCACTGAAAATCACAGCGGCTCGGAGAACGAGGACAGCCGTGACCAGGGTGACAGCGACTTGGAGAAAGAAGATAATCGCAACAGTGACTCGGAGCACGAGGCTCCCAAACCTGCTCCCAGTGATACAGATGAAGTTGACACTCGGAGGCCCAGAGGGAGCACCTCTGAAAATGAGGAATGGCACGCTAGTGACTCTGACAATGAGAAACAGGTGAGATCCCAGAGGCTGGACTCTAATGCTGGAAGTGACTCTGAAAATGACTCCCCTGATATCAAGAGGAAGGTTGGATCTGATGATGAGCAAGCAGCGAAAGGCCAAGTGAAGCGGAAGGTTGTGATGGTCGAGGACAGCGAGGAGGAAGAGAGCCAGACTCGGCCGGCAGGCAGCAACCAAGAGCAAGAGGACAACAAAGACCATCTGGAGGACAGTGAAGAAGAAAAACCAGGTAATGAATGACTGTCTCCTAAGAACTAACCATGAGAATGATCCACACAATATTCTGTGTGGGGATTTTTTTTTTTTTCCCCCTGCCTTTACGTGTTGTGGTCATTCTGAGGACTGACAGTATAGAAACAGCAATGTTTTTATCAGCGGTGTGTGTGTGTGTGTGTGTGTTATACACATTTTGTTTACAGAAACATTAATACAGATTTCTCACATGATGGCTGAGCTCTGAGTACATTTTCTGATATGAATATGTTGCAAAACTTTTTGATAGCCTTTTCATTGTTCATAAAAGGTTTGCTTAGCTTGGTTGAATCATGTTTGTGTGCCAGAGGGTTATGTAACTATCAGATGGTTTTCTGTCTTTGTTAACAATGTCTAAAATGTAACTGGAGGTAAGAAGCCACCACGTTGGTCTTTTTTGGTGGAAGTTAAAATTTCTTAATTTATAAAATATAAATTATTAATTTATAAAATTTATAAAATAGCTTAATTTATTTTGGAGTTCTTTTAAATAACATTTGTGTTACCTTTTGACATGAAATATAACTGAACATCTAAACAAATTGAACATCTTTTTTTTGATGGAAGGTAGCCAACTAGCTAAGCAGGTAAAAGCCATTTGTGGCAGGTATTTCAAAGTAAATTATTTCCTTAACAGTGTCTGTTTTATGGATCACTTTATTCTTTTATCAGAAATGTATTCTTATTTCTACTGCTGCTCCATTCATGTCAAAAGCACAGACACCATTTACACATTTTAAGTTTAAAATAGTAATACAGGTATGATTGATTTGATTTCACTTTTTGCAAAGCTATTTGTGCTATATTGAAAATTCATTCCAATAACCAATAAAATGTTGTGTTTTAACTTTATATACCTTTCTGAATACTTGATTTCATTAATTTTTGAATGCTGCCTCTCTCATACAAGAGCAATACTTGATTTTTATCATGACGCAGTATATAGAAAATCTTTAAAACCACCTGAAAGATTTACATTGTGTCATAACTGTTGAATTGACAGGATATCATATTGTCATTTTAGTGAAAAGGAAGAAGGCCATTCTTTCAGACAGTGAGGATGAGGAGACTGAAAAGCAACCGGGTATGTTTTTGCTATTTTGTATTTACAGATATATCGGTGTGTAATTGATTCTTACTGATGTATGGACAAGGCAAGAAGCAGTGTTACATTTTTCTTGTATGTATAAATTTAACATGTATATTGGGAGTTATGGAAGCACAATGTGAAAAGGGTGCAGGTGAGTTGAATGAGTGTTGACTGAAATTCAGCATTATGCAATTCATGTAATTACATGGCTTTATAAGAGTCACTTAGTTTGACTGCATACAAGTTTTACCGTGTGGTCGGATGCTGTGTCATATTTAAAATTGTTAACATGTAAGAGAGCAATGTGGAGTACTATGCAAATTTGAAGCACTGAGTTGTCAACGAGTCAAAAGAATATATTTCTCACATGCATGGTTACCAAGTATACCTCATAGTCATTTAACAGCCTGGACACCCACTAATAGTCATTACAGTCAAGGTCAGCATTGTTATACTTGCAAACTATTGTCTGAAGGTGAAAGGGAGTAAAATTGGTGAGGTTGAAATTCGAAGAAAACATCCGGGGTGCAGAGGAAGCATTTACAAGCCTAGCTGTAATCAAACTTCCTCTTGACCAATCGCCAGACAACTCGTGGGTCCAAGATCTGTAAGCCTGAACCATTGTTTGTATTTGTTTGACTTAATTTAAACATTCCCTTGTTGAAGTTTAAAATTAAGAATAAATCCTCTTGCTTAGTGCTTTTCCCACTCATCATACTGTTTTGCTGTTATGATTTGCTTATGAAACCCAGTTTCTTTTGTTTGGTTTACTGATCATATTTAGTGATGAAAAAAAGCAGACAGTTGTCAGAAGGTGAGAACTCAGACAGCGAAGCCAGCTCAGAGTCTCCTGCAAAATCCATGGCAGCAAAGTTGCGAGAGCTTGGATCAGACAGTGAAGATGATGAGGACAAGAAGAACGAAGACAGGAATAAGGATCAGAAGAACTTGTTTGGTAGTGACAGTGACATGGATGATGAAGAAGAGTAAGTTTGTTTTTGTCTATCTACCCTAGCCAGCTACTGTCTTACTTAGTCTGACTGCACATTTTGAGAAATATTTAGACAAGTTTTGAGTTAATTCTGCTGTGAAAAATTTTTCTTGAAAAGTAGAATAGAACAAAGTTAGATTTTGAAATTTTACTATGGTCCTGTAAGTGAATCCAATCTGCTTTCTTTGTTCTACAGGAAGATGATTGCAGACATCTTTGGAGAATCAGGGGATGAAGATGAAGAGGAGTTTACAGTGTGTGCACTGAGTTTCTTTTGGTATGGCAACCTGATGTTTGGTCTGAATCTAAAAACTTTGTTCTCTCCTTTTTCTATAGGGTTTTAATCAGGAAGACCTGGAAGGAGAAAAGAACCAGTTGGAAGCTTCGGGAAAGAAAGCAATGGCTGAGGATTCAGATTCAGATGATGATATCGAAAGGGGGGGGAAAGAGTAAGTCTGCTCCTCCAAACAATATCTGTACCAAGTAAATTGTTTATTGCTTTCTAACATTTTATAGCTAGCTGCATCGCACAAGCCACACTTAACACCTGCCAAGGTTACCCTAACATTAAGTATGATGGGAAAGTGAAAGGCAGCCACCGTGCAATAGTGGGATTTTGAGAAATAAGCAGATGTTTATATCCTTTTGTTAGCTGACAGACCATCTGTGCCGTTTATTGCAGGAGTTTGATTTTCAGTTTTCATTTTTGAACATACCTTACCGGCAAAAATAACTTGCTGTCATCTATAATATCCAAATGTTGGCACTTTGCTCTTTCACTCTCCTTCTCTCAAATCAGCATTTCAAAAATTTTGAGATGAGAGAAAATCTATATCTGAGAGTTTTGTTTGGGTGTTAAGTGAATGACAAGCTTGGTTTTTGTAGATGTTTCCTAACCAATCATAGTGGCATCATAAGGCATCTCAAAAGTGTGAAAAGGGGGTTTCTGTGAAAAGAACATTGATATATTTTTAACAGATGATCCATGATAAAATGATGATTGTGATTGGCTGATTGATTTGCTATTTATCTGTAGCTGTCATTACTGGTAAAAATATTTAAAATTTTACTTGTCAACAGTTAAGACAGTAGGCAGAGCTGGAGGTGGCAGAGATAAAAATGTTAAGATATGCATTGGGTGTGATGAGGATGGACAGGACTAGGAATGAGTATATTAGAGGGTCAGCCCAGGTTAGACGGTTTGGAGACAAAGTCAGAGAGGTGAGACTGCGTCGGTTTGGACATGTGCAAAGGAGAGATTCTGGATATATCGAGAGAAGGATGCTAGGGATGGAGCTGCCAGGCAAGAGGAAGAGAGGAAGGCCTAAGAGGAGATTTATGGATGTGGTGAAGGAGGACATGCAGGTGGTGGGTGCGACGGAGAAAGATGCAGGGGGCAGGAAGAAATGGAAACGGTTGATCCGCTGTGGCGACCCCTGACGGGAGCAGCCGAAAGATAAAGAACGGTTTTTTCCCTCCCATATGCATACATTTTCTGTCAGTTTATAAACCTCAAATATTTAAGAACATTAGTTTTTAAAACTAATGTTACAAGCAGGTAGCTAATTTCCTTACTTTCTGAGAGTTCCCTGTTTATAATTCCTAGTCCTACTGCAGTACCCTTGCACAAAGTACTGAATTGGCTTAATTTGCCTTAATAATACGCCTTAATTTTTTCAGGCATAACACGCAGACAAATAAATGAACAAATCAGTGTGAAGTTGCTTATGTAACATTGTAGGTCTAACAAAGATGTCAGCTATATAAATTATCAGCTAAGTAACTTTCCACTGCAAGAGTAAGAGAGAGTGGAACAATTGCAAATCTTGCATATAGTGTATGTTTCTCTGAACTGTTTTACCATTAAAGCGGTTGCATTCAGTACGTATGTATTGTTAGTGCTGCTGAACAGGGTATACTACAGAGAGTGATGTGCCGTTTGTAGTTGTGGAAAGGTGAAAAATAATAAAATATGTATCACTTAGTTTTATTATACTTAATAGTGGGTTCCTTGCTGTGTTTGTGTGTCATGTGTAACCCCCTGTTGCTTTTTTTTGGTCCTTCCAGCACAGTCTCTTCACCTCTTCCTCTCTCTCTCTCTCTGTGTGTGTGTGTGTGTGTGTGTGTGTGTGTGTGTGTGTGTGTGTGTGTGTGTGTGTGTGTGTGTGTAAGAAGTGGCCTGTATGTCTCAATCTTGACAAATTAGCTGGGAACTGTCTGTAGGCCTATTTCATTAATGCGTGTACCACCATGTTTGTTTGCGTGTAATACAGGTAATTTAAAAAATAATAATAATAATATATTACAAAATCCAAAAGGTTCAGTTGTTTTTAAGTCAAAATTATCTCTGGTGTGATTGTTGTTAATTGGGATTAATACAATAATGTTGGTATTCTGCCAGGTAAGCATCTGTTTTTGGTAAGGAAAGTAAAATGTCAGAAATGTGTGTTTATTTTTGAGCATCCAGGTTCATTTGCTCTTTTTATGCCTTTCTAAAAAAATAAACATTTATATGTTTGGATTATGCACCAAATTTGCTTTTCAGTTCATTTTGTTTTAGCAGTTTTTTGTCAGTTTGGGTTTACATGAAAAGTTGCACTCTGGTGTGCTGTGCTCATTTTTATTTTGGTGAAATGTTATCCTTTTTTTCAGTCCTAATTTTGTGTCAGATTTTGACATGATGCTGGCCCGGAAGAAGGCTCAGAGTGGAAAGCGGAGGCGAAACCGTGACGGGGGCACGTTTATTAGTGATGCTGACGATGTAGTCAGTGCCATGATCACCAAGATGACTGAGGCAGCGGAGGTATGGGCACTTAACCCAAAAAATGTCAGATATGTTTTATACTGTGCATATGCCAAATGAATGTAAAGGTTTACTAAGGCTTTAATAGAATACTAATACTATTACCTTGTTTAGTTTAATGAGCAAGAATTTCCCAAAGACTTTCCTAAGTTGTGATAAAAGAACTGGTATATCTTTAATATTTAGTGCTAAAAAAGGAAGATTGTAATTTGAATTGGCATTTTCAAATACCTGCTTATTTGTCATGTTACAGGAAGACAGGGCACTGAACAGTCAGAAAAAGCCAGCCTTGAAGAAGCTGACCCTCTTACCTACTGTGGTTATGCATCTGAAAAAGTGAGATTTTTTTGTTGCTTACCGCCACTTTTTGAAGCAGTAAAATAAGACAAAGAACAAACTGTTATTGACAGAATCAATGTGTTTCTTCATCAGGCAAGATTTGAAGGATACATTTATAGACAGCGGTGTGATGACAGCCATTAAAGAGTGGATCAGTCCTTTGCCAGACAAGAGCCTTCCTGCTCTCAAGATCAGAGAGGAGCTCCTGAAGATTCTACAAGAGGTGAGTCCCAAGGTGGTGGGTAGCTATGATTTGTACTGGACTGCAGTGTTTCAGTGTACAGGCTCCTTTTGATCATATTTTATTTTTACATGGTCTGGCTAAGACATTTTTTCTTTCTATAGCTGCCTAGTGTGAGTCAGGAGACGCTGAAGCACAGTGGAATTGGCCGGGCTGTTATGTTCCTGTACAAGCACCCAAAAGAATCAAGGCCTAATAAGGATCTCGCTCTCAGGCTCATCAGTAAGTGTCTGATCCGGGTGTAGAAAAAAACTGATTTAGTGATGAGCTTGTATCATTTAAAAAATGTCACACACTGAACCACACTTACTGAGTGGTTGCATAAAGGAATTCACTATACATTCCTATAGTAAAGGAGGACAAAAATGTGGGACTGTAAAAGACTGAGGAAAAGTAGAAAACGGACATTTTGGGATGCAAAAGTTTCCCTCGTCATATTACATTTGTATCCTGTGTTGCATTGACTCGCATAACCTGTCTCGATTGTTCAGTTCTTTTTGCCGGGCAGAACACACACACACACACACTCTCTCTCTCTCTCTCTCTCTCTCTCTCTCTCTCTCTCTCTCTCTCTCTCTCTCTCTCTCTCTCTCTCTCTCTCTCTCTGAAAGTAAACAGCCAAGTCAGCTAAAGCAGTTTCAGCTGTGAAGTTCTTAGTGTGGCATGCACATTTCTACAGCTTTTACCTATCAAGCGTGGATTCCTCCTAGCAGTCTGTCACGTGATTTCCCAAGTGTGTATGTTTGTCACACTGAATGGGTTCCAGATCATTAGAGGGAACCTCAGTGAACACATACCACTGCATTTCAAATGATCTATGTAGGTCTTCTGTATTAATAGGTGAATGATTTTAGAGAGTTTAATTATTACCCTAGGAGTGCAAAATTGCTTTGGACTCTAGTGTTAGCTAAATGGTAATTAGTACTGACTGCGCATCACTTTGCAGAAAAGTAAAGTGTAGCTGTGTTAACAGAAGCACAGTGTTTTAAGTTAGACACACATGTTTAGAGCAGTCCCAAATTGTGTGTGAAATTAAGAGGGTCCTTAATATCAGGAGATAATAGACAAGATCTGATACTGAGAGGAAGTTTATTCCACAACTTTGGAGCAACAAGAGACAAAGAGTGATCTGTTTCAGTGTGTTTTCCAGCAATAGGCACAGGAAGCTGTTACCCAGTGGCAGAATTGATATTGTGTGGCGGTAGATGGAGAGGCTGAGGAGGACGAGGGTTAATGGCTAGAACTAATAAGAGCTGTGGTCAGGATGAGTCTTGTAGTGGATCAGCAGAAATGGAAAAATGAAGATCATTTGCAAGTCAATGACTGTTGATATGTCTGTCTACAGATGAATGGTCACGGCCTATTTTTGGCTTAAGCTCCAACTACAAAGGCATGACTCGAGAAGAGCGTAAAGACCTGGACAACAGGTAGCACCTCGCGCCACCTCAGGTACAGAATGTACAAACTTGATGATCTTCCCTACAGTTCTTTTCTTCTTGTAGCCTATTGTTTTCTGCTGTATCTTCATTTACTCTCTCCATTTGACTTTTGTTTCAGTCGGTTTCCGCCATGCTTCTCTTTTACCGTTTTTACTTTCCCACTTTCGTTTTTCCCCCAAGTACTTCTCCTCCTTTTCAATTACCACTGTTGTGCCCCCTTCTACCCTTCCATCTTCAAAGTGAGCAGCCGCAGGTTCAAAGGCCAGAAGAGCCAGATGTGTTCTCCCTTCCCCTAAGGTTTAGTGTGGCTGCATGATGCCTGCCCTCTACTCCTTCAGCCATTCCCCCCTAGGTTCCAAGTGACTGCATGCAGCTCTTGGTGTGGCATGCATTTTATTTCAAATTATTTCAATAATGATGAAGATTTTGGCAATTTTTGTAGTGCATGGCTGAAACGCTTACCTTTTCAGTACAATAACAGTGTCAATGCATTTGTAGACAAAAAAAAGGTGTGCTTTGGTCAGTCATAGTGTTGTTTAGTTATCTAGTTCAATGTATTATCAGAATATTTTAAGCACAGTTTATCATTTTTCAATCTTGACCCGGGATTTTCTCTGTCAGGAATAATTTAAAACTGCGACACATGTGCAGACTTGTGAAAAAGGCCAATGAATGAAATGGTAGAGTCAAATCGAGACAGTTCTAGATGGGCAAATAAGAAGTAGGTCTCCAGGAGGTTGGCAAGTCAGGAATCTTGAGAGCTGAAACTTGTTCAACAGCTTGAGCCACGGGGAGAGAATGAATAGTTATTTTTACTGTGTCTTAAAAAAGGAAGCACAGAGAGCAGACAGAAGGCGTTTTGTGTGTTGCATGGTGGGGACTGGAAGTATGGAGGGCGATGTAATGGCAGCAATTATGTAATAAGGAAGATGTGTAGCAGACCTGCCATTATGTCTAACTGTGTTTGCTTTATAGGGCTGTGTGTTTCACATAATGTTTTTTTTTTTCCTCCCTTCCTTTACACAGCACTGGGGGGCAGGCTCACGTCCGAGACCTGGAGAAAGTGCTGACGGGGAGGAAAATGCATGTCGATGTGACCTGTGTCTGCATTTACTGTGTCTGTGTTGACCATCAAGGAGATAATGAATCTCTGCTCCTTTAGAGCACTCCGGCCAGGTGACCCAGGGTTCTGTGTGCCCGTGGGGTACTTATGCCATCAAACAAGAGGATTATGTGGATTCGGCCAAAGTGGAGCGTGGATGTGGAAGCTAATAAAGGGTGCGTTTTAGATTTTTGAAATGCTCTGGGGAAACTTATTTTCATGTGGAATGAACAAGTAGGTTGGGTGTGTTATTTTTGCTGATTCTCTGGGAACATTAATGTAAATGAGGACGTTATACAAGCTTTGGTTTTTGTATTCTTTTCATATATTTACCACAAATAACTCCACATGGTGTTGCAGTAGTTGCAACATAAAAGCTGGATGACAAAGTATTGTTCCATTTTAGGGAAAAGCATGCCATGAAGAAATGTTAAATAGGTTTTTATTGATATTGTGCTGAACACTATATAAACCATAGAATAAATGCAGTGTTACAACAAAAGTGCTTTTGGTTAGCTGTGGTTTGGCCCATTCTGAACTGCTGCTGTGACCAAACACCTGTAATGATGGTGGGCTGAATTTCTAACCTGGTTCCCGTGAAAGGATTGAAAGGGGCTGGAAGCCGGCTGGAGCTTCATGGCGCTTTGCGGGCAAGAAAAACATAAACTGCAAGGTGCTGTCAAGAATCAGTGTGGAAGGCAATCGGCTATGCCCTGTATGGACAGGGTGTATACCTGTATGGAGCTGTAAGTGCAACATCTGTTTAAGGCCTTGCGTTTAAAACCTTTCCGTAGCTGTTACTAACCTAGTTGTTTAGAAGTGTTAGAGGCCATCTTTAGCGTTTAGAAACAGTGGGTAAAGTTCTGTCTTTGGAAATAGGCTATGGTAAGGCTAAGGAAGGCTGCCTAGTAGATTTTCAGTCATTTTAGCAATGTGTAGCTTCTGAGAGTTTTAACCCTAAGTTCTGCCCAGTACACCACAAATATTCAACTTGAAGCGAAACCAGTAAACATGGACAGTGTGTGATGTTTCACTGAGAATATATATGAAATGATTTTAAGTTTACTAAGATAATAAACAGTAACTACTCATTTGAACTACTCCACTGTGTGCAGAGTCTTGATACTTGATTAAAAGAAATGAAATCTCCCAGTATACAGATGCCCTTTGAGATAAATTTACCTTTTAGAATAAACCAGTGGCAAAGGCTTTTATACTGGTTTTTTGGACTTAAACTTTTTGTTTGTTCCTGTGTAGGTTAGCTAGTCCCAGTGGCTGGACACACAGCTCCATGAAGGATGCTATACAAGCCCCCCTCTCAGATCAAAAACTGGTGCTGGGAGCAGATTGTTTGTGCTTTCCCATTAGCACCTTTATTTCTATTGATTTCTGTGGTTTCTGTTGTTTCACCACAACCTCCCCAACTGGGTTAATTTGTTTTTAGAAATTACCTATTCAAGTTTCCATTGTTATAGTTCAAATTACTCTCTATTTTTTTTATAGGGGAGAGAAAATTATTTGGTTCTACATAAACATGCTACTTAAAATTGCTTAAAACACTAAATACCTTTTATTTTATTTTACAGATTTTCACCACTATATTTTATAGTGCTTGTTGAAATTATTTCTGACTTTTTTAATATTTATGGCTTCATTAATTCATTATCGGAAATTGCTTGTCCTGTGTGTGGGTTTTGAGATCGCAGTCTATTCTGGATGCATGAGTGCTTATAAACCCCAGGACAGAGTCATTTTGCTCCAGGATTTTTATGTTGCAAAAACAAAGTTGGGAAGATCAGTGCCTTTTTTTTTTTTTTTTTTTTTTTTTTTTTTTTTTTTTTTTTTTTTTTTTTTGTGTGTGTGTGTGTTTCTGCAAAACACACAGATGCTATGGTATTAGATTATTTTCTTTTGACCATGGGATTAAGACTTTATTTACAGTAGCATAAACATATGCATCTTAAATGTTTTGTGTTTGTAGTGCTGGTTCTGCATGGGACAGGATGGAACAAAGGATGCTGGGTGAAGTCTGCAATCAGATGCCAGCGTGCGTGTGCGCCGAGGACCAGTCTCTGTTGCACCGCGTGGCTGCGATTGATCGAGAAGTCCATTTCCAGTGTTGCCTGGTGCTGAGCATAATTCAGTTTCTGTATGCAGTTCAGCAACGGTGTCACGTTTTCTTAAATGTTTCTGTGACAGTTTGTTTTATATTTGTTGTTTTGGTGAATGACTGTTCTGATCCAGTAACCACCAGAGTCACCTATTTGGGTCTGGCTGCATGAGTCTTGACTGTACTGTTTTCTGCCCTGTATGTTTGAAAGTAAAAGCGGACTGCCAAATGGGCCACTGTATTGACTTAAATGCAAGGCGGCTGTATGGTAGGTGTTTCATAGAGACAGTGTAGTGATCAGGCTTCTTGTCTTGTAATGCAAGATTATAACTTTGAAGCCCACCTTTAAGGGAAGTACCTAACCATCCATTGTTTGCCTGTGTTGGGTAAATCAGTGAAATTATATGTGGCCTTTTGCATACAGCTAAAGTTCCAAGTTGCCTTAGACAAAGAGTTGTACTTTAACAATAAGCCTAGAAAGTGTTAAAGGCGGCTGAGTGTAATAAGGGAAAGTTTACATAAATACTTTTTGTTGATGCTTTCCTCTACATCCATCTATAACCCTGAGTAAACAAAAGTGCTTTCCACAGCAGATGAGTGGTTGGGTGCTTCCACGATTATTGAAGCACAGCTTGGTGCCATCGTTTTCCTTGTGCCCGTATTTCAGTGGCTGCTATGCAAAGTGGAGGAAAAATGCTTGTCTCCTTACTTTGTTGTGTGTAACCTCATTGTCTTCGATCAAGTTGCTTTATAAGTTGTGCCCCTTGCGTGCTGTTGAGATACTTTGACATTCCAGTTTAATTTACTACACACATACATTCCTTAAAGAACTGTTAGGAAAGTCCTGTATTACTGCTTGTGTAATGGTGCAAGTTGTCCCAGGAACTTTACCTGCAGTTTTCCTTGAGCAAATGAACTGGGGGGAAAACAAGCCGCCGGAGGTGCAAGGAGCAAAATTTTATTCCGCACAGCAGAAATAAATTGGTAGTGTGGTAAGAAAGTCTCAAGGTACTTCCTTGACTGCTTAAACACCTCAACACTTTTACGCTGTCTTTGTCACATTCATCCGACAGCGCAACAGAACGCAGCCACTTCACACTTTCATCAGAGTTACAGTTTCTGAGCGGAGCAGAACAACACACCCCATAGCTACAGATCATTTTAGAATAGAAAAAAATAACAGCTTCTCAACAAAACACTTGTGGTCCTATGTGACCTCATCTTATTCCACACTTGCAGAAGATCCATAAGTAGCACTGAAGTCTAAAAGGATAGCAGAGCCTTACAAAACCACAAACAGTTGCCATTCATTTGCTAAGAATGTTCTTTATTACAATTTTGCCACTAATGGGGTTATGGCTCATTTTTGAGAGACCATTTGGCATTCTGCATAGAAAATGACTCAATTGCTTTTATTTCGTTTTTGCATTAGACAAAGGTAATGTTTATTTATATATAAATATAGATTCATGCAGTAGCTGCATAAAATGGTTGACAGTTACAGGAAAAATATTTGGGATCACTCTGCATGTTCAGGAAAGCGATTTGATGTGCTGCCAGTATGCCCTAACCAGTGTCTGTCTCCATTCTCTCCAGGCTCCAGTCAAGAGAGGTCTGTCCCGTGTGAGACCAAGCAGTCTGGCGCTAGCTGATATAAGAAATCCTGAAAGACTGGCCATGCAGTTAAGAAAATAGTGTTGAGGGTAATCGGATGCCTCTTTGATTTTTAGGAGTTTTTAATCTTTACTCTCTCTTGCTTCTTTCTCGTCCGCTCATTTAGTTGGGGGGGTGTGAAGTTTCTCAGACTGGAAATGGATTAGATGCTTTTTTCTGGTTAGCTATGTGTCTTGTCTGAGGCTGTGCAGAAATAAAAGATTCCTGTTGTCTCAGACGCTGACTGTCGTAGGTGCTTCTTTGTGTCAGTTTCATGAGAATTTGCCACAATGCAGTGAGACTTATTTGTGCACACAGTGGTGATTATAAACCAAGGTGAGTATTGAAAATTGGGGCTTACCTGAGAATGCTGGAGGAAATTCTACACTGGACGCTTACCGAAGGAACTGGGGGGAAAGTGGGCAGGTAAGAACATCAGTTGACGCACAGTTCACACGTAGGTTGGGTTTCTGTACACACTCGCTAGGTAAGGAATGAGAGCTGCTTGCACATTTCAGTTTGGTGCTGGGGTCAGCTGAGTCTGTAGATGCTGAAGACTTTGGTTTTCTTTTCTGTCCATATTTCTTTTGGAGTAGTTAGGTTACATTTCATCATATTAGCTAGATTGATATGTTCTTTCCTTGAACATAAGTTCAATTCCCCATGTCTGTGTTGTTGGTAATATCTGTAAATCCTGTATATATTTTCACTATCACATTTTCACTTTGGAGTAAATCACTTTTGCACTAAATCCTGTGTTTTTCTCTTTATTTCTGTCCCATCAAACTAGTATTCCAGAAGGTTGTTACTCCCTGAATACCTTGGGGTCATTGGTGTTGAGGGAGAAGAGCAATGGGGATTAATAAAAAAAATTGTTTAGTTTGAAAAACTGTACACTTTCCATCCACAATAGTTAGAAGGCTGAAGGAAAGATTGCTGAAGCTTACACCTGTGGCGGGTTTAAAAAAAAAAAAAAAACGAGAATTCTGCACCATTGAACTAAATTTAAAACGCAGCGTGGAGCTACCATGCATCTTAAGGCTGACGAGAAAGAGCTCCTTGAAGCAGAAAAACAACTATTAGGTGTGGAAGGCACAGCCAAAGTACATTAAGTATTACGAAAAAATACAAAGGTAAAAAGACAAAAAGTAAGGAAATAAAAAGAAAAAACTATTACCACAGTCTTCTTACCTTTGGTTGAAACAAAATGGGAGGGCTATTTTCAGTCTTTTTTAGTTAAACCTCGAGCAGACTTGCATTTCCTTTTGTGTTGTCTTTTGTCAGCTATTTTTCCAAAAGGATAAAGCTTCACTATCGGAAAACAGACCTTTTTGTACCCCTGTGGCCGTGATCGTATCGTGGTTAGTACTCTGCGTTGTGGTCGCAGCAACCCTGGTTGGTCACGGCACGATCTTACTGGTTGCGGCGTAATGGGAGGGCTATTGCAGTCTTCGCTAGTTAAACCCGAGCAGTCTTCCATTTCCTTTTGTGTTGTCTTTTGTCAGCTATTTTTTCCAGAAGGATAAAGCTTCACTATCGGAAAACAGACCATTTTACACCCTTGTGGCCGTGATCGTATGGTGGTTAGTACTCTGCGTTGTAGTCGTAGCAACCCTGGTTCGAATCCAGGTTACGGCACCGTCTTCTTACCTTTAGTTGGCTATGACAGGAGGGCAATTTTCAGTCTTCTTTAGTGAAACACATAAGCATTTCCTGTTGTGTGGGTGTGTTTGTCAGCTATTTTTCCAGAAGGATAAAAACACTATCGGAAAACAGACCATTTTTATACCCCTGGCCGTGATGTCGTATGTGATGGTTAGTACTCTGTGTTGTGAGTCATAGCAACCTGGATTCGAATCAGGTCCGCGGCACAGTCTTCTTACCGTTGGTTGGCGCAAGCAGGAGGCTACTTTCAGTCTTCTCTAGTGAAACTTCAAAGCAGTCTTGCATTTGCTGATGTCTTTTTGTCCATATTTTTTCCAGAAGGATAAAAAGCACACTATCGGGAAAACAGACCTTTTGTACCCTGTGGCGTGATCGTATAGTGGTTATTATTCTGCGTTATTAGTGCGCTAACAACCCTGGTTGAATCCAGGTCACGTACAGTCTTCTTACACTTTGATTTGGCTATGACAGGGCTATTTTCAGTCTTCTTTGAGTGAAACCATAAGCTTATTTTCCTGTTGTGTGGGTGTGTTTTTGTCAGCTATTTTCCAAGGATAAAGCTTCACTATCGGAAAACAGACCATTTTGTACCGCTGTGATCGTATAGTGGTTAGTACTCTGCGTTGTAGTCGCAGCAACCCTGGTTAGTCCTGACACAGTCTTCTTACCTTTGGTTAGGCGTAATGGGAGGGGCTATTTTCAGTCTTCTCAAAAGTAAAACTTTAAAGCAGTCTTGCATTTGCTGATGTGTTGATGTCTTTTTGTCCTATTTTTCCAGAAGGATAAAGCTTCACTATCGGAAAACAGACCTTTTGTACCCCTGTGATCGTATAGTGGTTAGTATTCTGCGTTGTGGCCGCAGCAACCCTTGTTCGAATCCAGGTCGCGGCACAGTCTTCTTACCTTTTAGTTTGGCCTTGTGGAGATGTGCAAATTCTTCTTTAAGTGAAACGCAAGCATTTTCCTGTTGTGTGGGTGTGTTTTGTCAGCTGTTTTTCCAGAAGGATAAGCTTCACTATGGGAAAACAGACCTTTACACCCCATACCCCTGTGTACGTGTCGTATAGTGGATTTAGTATTCTGCGTTGTGGCCCGCCTTAGCCATATTCGAATCCAGGTCCTGACACAGTCTTTCTTACCTTTGGTTGGCTATGACAGGAGGGCTATTTTCAGTCTTCTTTAGTGAAACCGCAAGCATTTCCTGTTGTGTGGGTGTGTTTGTCAGCTATTTTTCCAGAAGGATAAAGCTTCACTATGGGAAAACAGACCATTTTATACCCCTGTGTGATCGTATAGTGGTTAATATTCTCGTTATTAATGCAGCAACCTAACAAGTTTGAATCGGGTGCAAATCCTTCTTACCTTTAGTTTGAAGCATGTGGGCTTCCTTTTCAGTCTTTTGGTTAAACGCCGAGCAGTCTTGCATTTCCTTTTTGTGTTTATCGCTATTTTTTCCAGAGGATAAAGCTTCTCGGAAAACAGACCATTTTGTACCGCTGTGATGATATAGTGGTTAGTACTCTCGTTGTGGCCGCAGCAACCCTGGTTCGAGTCAGGAATCACCGGCACAGTCTTCTTACGTTGGGTTGGCTATGACAGGAGGGCTACTTTCAGTCTTCTCTAGTGAAACTTCAAGCAGTCTTGCATTTGCTGATGTCTTTTGTCCACCTTTTTCCAAGAAGGAATAGCTTCACTATGGGAAAAACAGACCGCTTCCCATACCCCTGTGGCCGTGATAGTATAATCAGTTTAGTACTCTGCGTTGTGGTCGCACTTCGCCCTAGTTTGAATCCGGTCACGGCACAGTCTTCTTACGCTTTAGTTTAGGCGTAATGGGAGGGCTATTTTCAGTCTTTTGAGTTAAACTTCTCAGCGTCTTGCATTTCCTTTTGTGTTGTCTTTGTCCTTTATTTTTCCAGAAGGATAAAGCTTCACTATCGGAAAACAGACCCTTTTACACTCCTGTGGCCATGTATAGTGGTTAGTACTCTGCGTTGTGGTCGCAGCAACCCTGGTTCGAATCCGGGTCACGGCACAGTCTTCTTACCTTTGGTTGGGCGTCAGGGGAGGGCTATTTTCAGTCTTCTTTAGTTAAACCTCGAGCAGTCTTGCATTTCCTTTTGTGTTGTCTTTTGTCAGCAATTTTTTCCAGAAGGATAAAACGTCACTATTTAGTGGGGTGCTCTAGCAACATTGGATTGTGGATTTTATTTTTTTATGCCTTTTATCCTTGTATTTTTAATCCTTAGTTGTGAATGGCATAGTCTAGTCTACTGTACTTGTAGTAGCTCTGGTAATTTGCTGGAAGGTGCTCTCTCATTTCATTTCGCTTTATGTGTAACTCCAGTGTGTTGGTGGTGCGGCATTTTAGCCGATGACTTTTGTCCTCGAGTCTCACCAGTGTGAACTGCAAGAACCTTTCTGTACCCTAGCTACTGTAGTTGGAAGGACAGCAACGTAGTGTGTGCGCACACATTTTATTGTTTTACGATGGTTTGTAATTGGCTGTTGCACTACTGTGGGATTTCTGTATTTTTGTATTTGCCAGAGCTCCCTTCAGCTCTACAACTCAGCTGAGGGGTGATGTACTCCCTTTTCGTAGTGCGTGCAAGGTGATGACTACATTTGTCATTTCCCTCAATCTCCCTCACTTTGGCACCACCTAAAGAGGTGCTGGGTGCCTTTAACTGTAAAGCTTTCTTGTTACTAAATTCATTTCTGTTTTGGAAAGTTTAGTTTTAAGCTTTCCTACTTTGTGGATTATTCTGTGCACGCTGTGTTTACACTGGGCACCATGGTGGGATTTAATACCTTTTACTCTGTTTTGTAGCATCTTGCCAATCTGCAAGCGTGACCTGCCTGGCCAAGCAACGGGGGAATGTGAAGTTAATGTGGATGTAAAAGTTTATTTCTCTTCAGTAGTGTTTCAGTGCTCCATTTACAGTTCCACTAAATGGCCAAATGTATGTGGACACCTGAGCATCACCCCCACATGTGCTTGCTGAACATCCAAAGCCATGGCCATTAATAAGGAGTGTGGCCACAAAATTGGAGGCGAACAATTGTCTAGGATGTGTGGGTGCAACTGAAACAGCTTAGCTTAGTCATCAGAAGTGGGGGGGTTCCTACACATTTTTGACCACGTTAGACTTGTATTCAAACAACAATTGTTCTGCTCTTGGCCCTCAGCTTCACTTTACCTTGAAGTAAGAGTAGTGGTCTTGTAAATGGCATTTCTATATATTTAATATTCTGTAATACTTTTGTAACCGTGAGGTATGAAAAATAGCAACACTTGATGTAGCTGCTGTGAAATGAGCCCCAGTGTTACATTAATGTATCAAATCTCCTTTGCCGTCCTGTGGGGTTGCTGTAAAAAGCAAGGCCTCAACATAAAGGGGTTATGGCTACATGGTTAAAAGCTACTGAAAAACATGGTAAAATATAAATGCCTATGCAACAGCTCACCACAGTTTAATGAGGGGGTCTGACATTATCCTTGGAGACTGATTGATCGGTCGATCGATCGATCGATGGCTGCATTAAACGCGGGTGCTGGAATTCAACGGCTCGGCTTGCGAATTGCTTGACCTAAGCAACGACTCGGCTTGGCTGGCTTCACCCTAAATGCTGTAACCTGGGACTTGACTTGCGCACGTGTCGCTTATGTCCACCGTTGGCTTGTCCCCACCCAGTGCTTCAAAATATGAAATTTTACAGCAAAATTGTAATTTTATAATTAAAAGCTTAATATGTTGTAGCTTAATCTGTTAATGAAAACCAACCCATTAATAAATAAATGGATTAACAAACTACTCAACTAAGACTTATGACCACGTCTGGTTCTAGCTTAAAAACTGAGTCCCGTTGCAATCTCTCAAAGTCATGGTCAAATCTTCCCTTTATCTCCAAAACCTTAAGTTTAAGAGCAGCTCCCATCGGACCACAAGCGTCAGAATTTCTGGGTTTTTTTGTCTATGTGTCATTACTGAAGACGTGCTGGTTAGCCGCTGGCCGCAGCCCCAGTCGGCTTCCTCTTGGCTCACTGCAGCCTCTTGCCACGTCCATCACGGGGATCTTCTGTGCAGTGAGAGACCTACCTGAGCCTCTTCAGTAGGGAGCGGTGCTCTTGACTTCTCTGTAACAGTTTTCTGGTTGTGTGTTTTAAGGACAACTTCTCTCCATCCGCTATTAGAAAATGGCTTACGGTGCCAGCCTGTTGCTCTTGACACGCCTGTTTGCTGGGAGTGCCAAGCCTCTTTATGGCATCCCTTCCTTGCTCCCTAAAGGCCCCAAACCATGGAACACTGCTTACTATGGTGTCACAACTAGATTCGACTGAAAGGTAATCGATCCTATTTTAACAAACATCAATGTCACATTTGGAGGGACAACTGGAAAATTTTCAGTTCAGTTCCTACAGTTGAGGCAGAGACAAAGTGTAAGGTTTACAGCAAAAATGTTGTATGCAATAGGAGCCCAAAAAAAAAAAAGAGGGAAAACAATTGTGTGTAAACTTTTGTGAAAAGAACTGTTCAATTTAATTTTAATGCTGCAAAAGCATTTGTCAAATTTACTTTTTCAAAGTACATTAAAAAAAATTTTTAAAAAAGCCTTTAACACTTCACGATATTCAGATTTTAGGACCCGGTCCTAAAATCTGAATATCGCGAAGTGTTAAAGGAGGAAGGTAAGAAAAAAAAATGCAAAAACAATAGTTTGGACAAAATGCACAACAAACATCATCCCTTCCCCTTCAAAAGTCAATCGAGATGAGGACGACTGTTACGTTGTCCGCACAGCCTCGTCTCACTGCCTCGGTGGCCAGGCGCTGACACGCTGCCTCGAAGCGCGCTTCTTTCTCGGTGAGGTCTTTATGGCACTCCACTGCCTCATCCTGTGAAACAAATGCTTTGGTGACACACCATCCGCGCTCACAAGTTTATGCAGATGCATGCGAGTGTGACGACTATTTTAACTGTGACTACATTGATCTGTTTGTTCCATGTGGGCTCATGGATGTCAGAATGACGTTCAGAAAACCAAGATGTTTTAAACAAGCTGAGTACCTGCATCTGTGAGCAACAGCTGCCTCACTTTTAAGCCTGGCTCCAGGCTTTCAAAAAATGCTACTGGTTCCAAAGCAAAAATATCCAGGAGCCAATCTCTAGTGTTACTCTCCAAAAGGAGTGGACATCTGATATTTAAAAAAAAAAAAAAAAGCTGCAGACACAGCATGTAGTAATCTTGACCGTGCATGTGTGCACTGTCATCTGTGTCCAAAACACATCCATGCCATTCACATTTATCTGCAAGATTTAGCAAGTAAATTTGGTGAATGCCAGTTATTGTCCTGATCACATATACAGTATTAAATTTTATTAATTTCCCCACTCCTTTCTCACATTTTTTCCATGGATGTGGGCTGAAGGGGTTTCTCCATCACCTTCTCTTTCATAACTCTTTTGAAATTAACTGAATTTGACAAAGTCTCTTTAGCCCACTGTTTCCTGTCTGGCTTTAGAACAAAGATCACAAACGTTTGACTGCATGGCTGAGGTGCGACAATGACAAACTGCTGAAGCCACTGTTTCGAATTGGCGTGAAGAGGGTTTAGGGATGGAACTGTGAGATGGCTGTCGGGACGCATGCTCACGCTTGTTTGTTCTACCTCACTCCTGCTAACTGACTACGAATCCAGTGACAATGAGGATCCAGAGCTCAAAAAAGACACTACATGGCTTGCAATTGTTAAAAATGATCATTCAACAATTCTTAAATTGTCACAAATGTGACCAAAAGTAAGTCATAGTCTGTTTTCTTCCTTCTGGCTCTGCTGTGAAACCCTCCAGCATCTACTCAACAGCTTACCTGCAGTACTGCAAAGACGAAATCGACAGCTTGCTCTGGAGTGAACACCTTGAAGAGTCCATCACACGCCAGAATGAAAAACCTAACAGATACACGGTGATTAGGCAAACAGTGACCTCTGAACCCTTCAAGTGAGAATGTTAACTTTATTGACAAACCTGTCCACGATGCTTTACAAGTCTTACAACTTTAATCTGCACATCTTTTTGGCCCCTTTGCCACCACAAATGTGTGTACACGCCATTATCGGTTGTGAACTGGTGTCCCTTACTGCCCTGATGGACTGACCAACAGCTCACCACTTTCAGCCCCTGCCTAGTTAACATAACAGCTTCATGTCAACCATCAGCAGGAGACCACTAAAGCCGCTGGTCCGAGGCCTGAAAGACAGACTCTCGGATGTGTCAGCCATTTGGGGCGCAGGCCTTGTTTTACTGCTTTTTTGTTTTGTTTTCTCACAATATTAAAATCCTCTGTTGGACAAACCTGCGCAGACATTGCCTGGAGCAACAGAGGGGAGAAGACCACAACCCTGAAATAACTAACTATTCCTTAGTTTAAAACAAATCTGCTTGGTAATATTCCTGCTGTGAGCAATTGTCACTTAGTTTATCATTCTATCAAACATAGAACCATTTTTTTAAGTGACATAATGACAGGTCAGGGGCCTTAAAGACTTGCCCCCAGAGATCTGCCTTGTTACGCTGTTTTATGAAAGAAATTTTTCAGTGATGGCTGCACAACCCATGACAATAAATGCACTTTCACTACATACACTTGTATTATATATTCAGCAGATGCTTTTCAAAGAAGCATATAATAGTAATGCAGTGTTTTGCTGACACCTTTGTCCCACTGTAAGATACACTGCACTAAACCCCTTGCAACTGAAATCAGTGTATTTGGCACAAATGCAGAGTCTTCTAAACCCTAATAAATGTTAACACACGCAACTGGAATGAGCGCAAAAATACGATGAAGGAGCTTACTTATCATTGGGGGTGAGCTGACAGCGCCGTATATCCGGGGTAGAAATCACACCACAGCGCTTATACTGTCCATCCCCAAATGACCGGGACACTTCCAGCACACCCAGCACACGCCCATCTCTACAAACACCAAGCAAACTATATGTAAAGAACGCCTGTGACACATTCACCTTTTGATTTGGTTGCATGCATATCCCAACTCCCAACCTCAAAGCTGCTCTAGTTTTTGTTCAAGAAACAAAAAGCAAAAAGGGTGAAAAAGCAATTCAGACCAAAGTTAATCTAGTTAAAATCAAATAAGACCATTTATAAACAGTGGGTCCTCAGTCTGGTCTTCCTTCAGTTTAAATGTGGTTATTCCCATCTCTTAACTCTTGACAAATAGACGTTGCTAGGATACACAAACATCGACACTTACGAAAAGTGTCTTAATGCCTGCTATTGTTGAAAATTAATTTGTCTTGCTATAATACAGTTTTAATGACAAAAACATATGTTGGACTTACCTGACAGTGCCACCTGCTTTCTGTATCCTCATTCTTTCCTCGTAACAGGTTGGGTTATGTTCTTTGCTCAGTGCCAAAGTAGCAAGCTTCTTGGTGTTATTCTGTTCTTCCTGTTCTTCCCGACAGAGCACAGCCTTAAAAAAAAAAAAAAAAAACATATGGCAACTGCAGCGCAATAATACTTAAAACCCAAATAGCAGTACCAGTCCTCAATTTGGATGCAAAGGTAAAGCCAAAATCCATTCATTGCTTTCAAACAATTAGCAGAAAACAGCAATAATTATTGCAAACGGTGGAATACGAGTGATGTTTGAAATGGTGAACTTTCAACAATATTATTTTCTTCTTAATTCTGTTCCTTTCAGGCATACAATACTGGTTTAATAAGTAGCAAATAGTACGAAAGCCAAACTGCAGCACCATGAATACTAAAGCTGAGCTTGGACTTGAGAACAGCATCTCTACTGTGTTAGATGAACCCCCATTTAGCAGTCGGTTGAGGAATTAGACGTGCAGCTTGGCTTTTTCACATCTCTTACAGCTATGAGAAGGTACTCACCCTGCTATCTCCCAGGTTGGCCACGTACACCGTGTCATTCACCACCAGCATGCAGGTGGCTGTGGACCCATCTTTCCAGACTGGTTTCCTGAAGTGCAAAACCAAGGCCACAAAGTGAAAAAGAAGAACTCTCCAACGCTGCTGTAGTGCTGCTGTTCCCATTGCAGTGTCTACAGTAGTTTGCGCTGATCTTACATTCAGTCCAACTGTATGGCCGTGCACTTATGGACTGAACAACCCTGACTGTAACCACAGACAAAGGTGTCAGCCACATAAACAATGATAATACACCATTTTACAATTGTTTACTACAATGTTTACTGCACTGTTTTCATTTCTACATGATTTTCCACCATCTACACTTATTCCTGGTCAGTCTAGGATACCAGACTAAGAAACAAAAGTTCACTGCAAAGTTCTACGTGATTTTTTTATTCCATAAAATCTTTTCAATCAACACACACTTAAAGGAAGTACCTCACAGTTCTTACAAGAGCAGTTTGAATTACGCCACTGATCCAGTAGTAGAAACAAACAGTCTTCAAAGACTGTGCACCCTCTTTGAATGAATACACACACACTATATATATAAATAAATAAAATTTTCAACTGGAAACCTCCACAACAAACTTTTATCAAGGTTTCTGTTTTTATTCAGTGTGCTTTATCCATTTTAGTTGTTTACCTTTAGTTTTACTTTGTGTGCACCACATTTTTTCCACAAGAAAACTGATTCCAAAATTTTTGAAAGTTTTACTCTAGCTTGAGGATAATCTTCAAAACCCAAACCTTTCAAAATAAACTGAGCATTAGGGCAGGAGCAAATAATTTAAAGAACAGGAAACTGTCCAGTATTTTCCTCAGTAAAAAACTCCAAAGAGACTGTATGACTTGAGGTTTGGCTGTATGGACTGAAGGTCAACAGCAGACAATCTGAATTTTTTCCTTCTCTTATCAAGACCCGGTACAACCCATGTGCTCCACGAGCATTTACAGGCTTTTACTGCAAATGCAAATGTGAACGTGAGTGTGAATTGGGCTGCAGTGCTGGAGTGCACAGAAAGACACAACTCACTGGCTTGAGGCCTGTTTCAAAAACTCCTCATCTGTCTGCCTGAATGTGTCCACTAGACACTTCCTCACGAGTTTGTCCAGGTTCTCCACCTCTCCTACGCAAGGGAACAGAACTCTTGTTTAGTTTCTTACATACTCCATGCAGACTTATTTAAAAAGAAATACAATTCAAAATAAAAATGAGAACACCTGTCCTCAAACACTCAAATTGGAGTTTGCAATACACAGTCAAAATAAATGAGGGATTCTTGAATAACACAAAATCCACAGCACATCCCCAATTAATGTTTGCGCTTCAGTTACTTTATGGCTGTCAATGGATGCATACTAAGGTCAAATTCTTCATTTCGGTTATTTTAACATTGATAAAAGCAAAAAGTATGCAAAAAACAGACCATTTCCTCTCATTCTCTTTAGGGAGCTCACCTTTGGGAAATTTGAGAGCCAAAGTGTGATGAAGATGTTCAGCAGCAAAGCAGGATGCTCTAGACCCTCCATGTCCATCAAACACTGCAAAGTATGCTAGGCGGGATCTGAAATGTACACCACAAGCATCATTCAGATAACATTACAAAATTAGTATGTAATGGATACAGAAATTGTGTCACCTATGCACCTCCTGTAGATGTCACAGCTCATTTACATCACATTTATTTATTTATTTGTGTAGCAGATCCTTCCTTGTGTTCAGTGTGACAAACAATAACAACTAGTACTTTGCAGAGATCTTTATCCAAGGTGACTTACAGCGCTAGGTACAGTACACCAAACAATCATTCACCCATTTCTACAGCAGAGCATTGCAATGTCACCTGCGCACACAACGCTACACATCTTTTAGAGGCACCAACCCACCTGAAATGCATATCTTTAGACTGTGCGAAGAAACCCAGAGGAACATGAGGAGAACATGCAAACTCCACATGAACTGAGTGGGATGTTAATTTATGCTTAAACACACACGAGGTGTCGTACGGCACCAGTGCTACCCGCACGGCAAAATGTCAGCAACATTCAAATAAGAGTTTAACCTCAAAAAAAAAAAAAAAAAAACCTGGAAAGAAAAGTTGCCTTACAGTAAACTTACACGTGGTTGGAAAGCGATGGGATGCAAGCGGTGAGGTTCGGCAAAAGAACATGCGCGTCCTGCATGTCTTCTCTTTCGCCACGACGGGCAGCCACATATCCCTTCAGCTTGGCCCATCCTGCGCAAACACACTGGAGTTCACAACCAGCCACAAGCAAGGAAATGCACAGAGGTGCATGGGATCAACGCCAATGCAGAAATGTGTGAAAACCTTTACAAACTTTCTTTTTCTCCAGTTCTTCTTCTTCTTCTTCTTCTTCATGCTGGCAGTCCTCCAGCTTCCGTTTATCTGTCCTGTCCTGCTGCGGTGGTTCTTCTGACCCTCGCCCTGGTGGTACCAATAACCACATGTGAGCATTAATGCTACAGAGTAGACCCACAATGGACTTCATGCTGCAGAATAGACCAAGGACAAGACATTAAGGGTTGTCTGATGTGGGGCAGGTAATGTGCTTAAATGGTCTTAGACAGGGAGAATCATTCTGGCAGCTGACTGATGGACAAGTGAATAAAATGGGACAAAATATTAATGAATATTAATATCTGAGCTACCCAGCACTGCCTGGGTCAAGTCATGAAGGCATAGTGGTGGAAGGGTAAAAAGTAGTAAGACATTATATAATCAGCAGCTTGTTTAAATATTAGAGTGGTTACATTTAGTACACATGTATTGTTAGTGATGTTGGACAGGTGGACATGAACTTCTAATTGTTTGGTTTGTTGCAGAAAAATTTCTTCTGATGAGAAAATACATCAGCATTTGTGCCAAGTGTGCGAGACAGCTGTGCTCGTACGTGTGTGAGAAAGGGCATCTGTGTTTGCGGAAAAGGTTTCAGCATCTCGTACATTGCCACGTGTGGCAAGAAAATCCATCAGCGTCACGTACGTTTGCTCTGCCTGTGACGTCACTACTCCTGCAAGCCTTATCGGAATTTGAACTTTAAAAATTCCCAAGTTAGGAGCCAGCCTTTTTGCTCTTCAAGAAAGCCAACCACACAAAATCTCAGCATGGGAAGCAGCTGTGTGCCAAACATCAAGTCTGCAGATTACAAAACAACCAAGTGTGAACTTTACGTACGCAAACCGCCTTTTAACTAAGCCACGTGAAGTAACCAGTGGGGTCACCTGCACCGTCCAAAAAGTGAGCAATTTTGTTACAAATAAAGCCAAACAGTGCCCGTGTCTTTGTTTTGCGCCATTTATGCGGACTCCTTGTTCTCATTACATTTCCTGCCGCGAAAAGCTTCGCTCTGACCGCAGTTTACGCAGATTTTTAACCATTTAGAGGCGCGACTTTTGACGGGATTTGTGAGACGCAGCAGTCCTGTGGGCAACCCAAGGCCCAACCCAAAATGTAAACGTCCCTGCCGGACTGCGCCGCGGCGCCCCTGTCCGTCCCAGTCACCGCCACGCTACAGGCACAGCCGGAGCCCCCGAGAAAAGCGCCTCGGCGCACAGATGTATGCAGTTTCCGCGGTGAGCTGCCATGGAGAGGTGGTGTGAAGCGTGGCCGGGCAGCCTGGCTGCAGAGGAAGCGGCCCGTACCCGCGGTGTGAGTGGGTTCCGGCAGGTCGCCGAACAGATCCATCGCGCACGCAGCTGTCGGACCAACAAGGGGCTACACAGCGGCGCGCACAAGTACCGGAGGCCTTCAGGTAACAGTGGCGACTTCGCCGACCCTGCCTTGGAGGGAGGGCGAAGCAGAGCTAACAAAGCGCCCAGCCCAGCCGAGCCGAGCCGAGGAGCCAGTAGCGCGCTAAGCTAACTTCCGCTAGCGGGAGCCAAGATGAACCCGCAGCGCGGAGCGTTTCCGGGTCACACAGGAAGGCGACGGCGGCGTCATCGTTGTTCTCCCCGTGGGCCGTTTTTATTTAATATTCCCCAGTTTGGCCTTCACGTCGATTGTTTAATAAAAAATAGCAACAAAGTTCATGTGGTGTCTTTCTTGTCTGCAAAATGAACACAAAAACTGCTTCCCTCTCGGAAGCACGTACGCGCGTTGCTTCGCTCCGTCTCAGCGCTCTGCTGCGGTTGCGCAACGCTCGTGTGGGCCGAAGCTCCATGGTAACGTTTATGTACTTTTTAAACAATTCTTGGCTGTATTTTTTTGTTCTATTGCATGTGGTTGCCTGACTGCACATCTGTTTATTTAATGCTTATTTTCTCATATACTTACATACTCATTATTGCATTTTTTTGATGTGAATGAACGTTTTAATAGGGGTTCACAGCCTCGGATATGGATTTTAATGGCCTTACATATACTGGTCATGCAGTATGTGTTTGCGGATTTTATTAAACCGGTTTAACTGCGTATGATGATTAATTTTACCTTATTTACTGGTTTTAAATAAATGGAAGTGGATGTTGCCGCAGCTGAAAATTTCAAACAGATTCTTTTCTTTCTTTATGGAAGCTCTGATGTCCCCCGAGCTGTGGGTGCGGAGCCGAAGAGGCCGAGGCCGAGCTGCGGACAGTTCTGGCGCCCCGCGTCGCCGGCCCGGCGTCTCCAGCAACCGCTCGGCCAGGCAGGACAGCTCGACGTTGGCTGTATTCTGCCCTCACCAGAATGGCCTGTTCATTTCCACCGCGTGTGGCAAACCATGCCGCTCCTCTGAAACTTTATGACCTGTATGCTGTAAATGTGTGGCAGGTGCAGCGTGCATGGCTCAAAGTCAAAAGTCAAAAGAGTTTATTTGTCAAGCACATGGTTGTGTACCATGTGTTGAAATGTGCAGTGAACTGTACGGCTGTACGTGAACATGGAAAAGGTCGAAAAATGGAGAACTTAGAAGCAGATTTAATCGTCAACGCTTCACCCCCAACACACTACAGTTTAGCAGAGATGGTTTTAGACAAGTTGGTTGAAGGAAAAACATTCCCTTTGCGAAAGAGCAGTAACAGCAGTCCAACTTGTTGGGGTTAGCACCTAGTGCTCAGGTTGGCTCGTGTTCTCATGCCCTTGTATTGTCTCTTGTATCCACACCAGAAAGTTCTCCAGCCTTGTGTACACACCATACTTGCCATTGGTGCCACACCCTTCGCCCCAGCTCACCACACCAGTAAGGTACCATGTGCCCCGGTAGTGGCTCACAAAAGGCCCTCCGCTGTCCCCACTACAAGCATCCATCTGCTGCTCCAGGTAGCCTGCGCAGAACATGTTGTCCGTGATCACCTGTTCTGTGGACTTTATGCACTTATTCTGATCCACAAAGGGGAGATCAACCCTACGCAGGAAGCGAGAGGAGAGACCCAGGTACTGGGTGGCACCCCAGCCCGTGACGGTGCCCATGCCACTCTCCCTTAGGACCAGCTGTGCAAGGTGTGCATTGGGGAGGCAGACTGGTATGGCGAAGGGCCCCAGCTGCACAGGCTGGGCCAGGTAAAGCAGAGCAATGTCACTGTCGTACGTGTATTCGTGGAAGTGAGGGTGCTTCACCACAAACTCTACCCGGATGTTCTGCTCATCCCTGTCTGGGCGCATCTTGTCATAGTCCCCTGGGGGAGAAGCCGCAGACAAGCAGCATTTCACTCAGAGCCAAGCACAGAGACACCGGGACACAAATGGCTTTTTGCTGTATCTGCTCACATTCTGCTCACCGTGTTAATGCCATCAATAACATGAAAGTTGTAATCAACAATGCTATTTGCCCTCAAATGCTCAGAAAGCTGCTTAGAAATGACCTGGTTAAATACACTGGCTGGCCACTTTATTAGGTACACCCAGCTGATACCTGGTGGGAGTCTCTTTTGCCACCAGAATTCCACAACGAGGTGCTGGACACTTTCAGCAGGGTTCCGTGGTCGATGCTGGCTTGACAGCTTTACACAGCTTTTGAAGATTTATTTCCCACATTCATTCTGCTTACACCACATTTCAGCTCATCCCCATCCTGCTCTATCGTCCTGACTGGTGTGTACTTGGCAGATGTCTGGAGTAAGCAAACCATCCTGAGATGATGTGTGGCCCATAATCCTGCTGGAAGTGTCAGTGTGAGGAAAGCCAGACTGGTCCAAGAAGGGATGCACCTGGTCAGCTATGTTTCTGTACTCAGTATGTGGCAAAAATACCCCCTACCACTGACACCAGCACAACCAGCCTTCGCTGCTGAGACCAGGCTAGATGGTTCTGTGGATACTTTGTCTACACCGGTTTCTGAGTTTGTCATCAGTATGTTACTACAGAAACCAGGGTCTGACAAACCAAGCAACATTTTTGCACTGCTCACCTGACTGCATATCGGCTAGAATCTAACGCTCCTCTTCTGAGCTCACAAGAGATGAATCGGGCATGATTTTCTGCTGCAGTCAGGGGCAGATTGAATGCAGATGTGCAGCCATAGACAAAAGCAGGAATGATTTTCCGCATCCATTCGATTATTGTTGTAAACAATCAGCCTGGGCTGTGAAGTTGCCTTTTTACAGAGCCAAGTGCTGCCTAGTAGAAGCGCTGCTGCTACAAACATCTTGGCTGCATTTTGCATGCATGGTAATCTGTGAGAAAATAATTCTGTATTCATGCAAATAATTTATGAAACATGAAAGTAACAGTACAACTCACTGTAAACTCTGAAATCCATTCATGCACCTTTCACTTCACTCGGGCTGCTTAAACGCTACCGCAATGTTTAAATCCAGCAGCCGTATATCAGTTTTGTAATCTGCCTGGAGGTAAGAGGAGAGGATGTCTTATAATAAAAATAAAGTCACAGCCATGCAGTTTGTCAGCCGAGTGCTGCATGAACACTCAGATGTTACTAAGAAAGTGGCCAGTGAGCGCAATGTAATTGCGTACCTTCTAGAAAAACACTTTACTTTGTGCAGCACTTTGGTGTAAAACATTACTGTTATTGCTGCAGTACTTCCAATAAAACAGTTCAAACGTGAGGCACAGCAGGTCCGTGTATCTCACCTACGGTTACGTGATGGGGAGTGCTTTCGAAACAGTGGGCCGCGCTAACAATCCAGCGTGGTGATATGAGGGTTCCACCACAGAACCCGTTGCCTTTTTCTCTGTGAATGAGAACCTGCAGAAAGCAAAGAAAATATTTACAGAAAATCTCAAGCAAAAAAGTGGAAGAGACTGCTTTGGTAATTTTGGAGTTCTGTGTAGTTTCCTTTACCAGATCCATTTTATCCTTCATCTGCTTATAACACACGAGCCTGTCAGGGTGTTCTAGCAAATCTGTCTGCAGTTACACAGTACAGTGCCACAGACCTATAGAATTATAGTACAGTGTTACAGATCTACAGTATTTCCACATTTTCTCCAAGCTAGTGGTTCCCCTCTCCTATTAGCTCCAGCTTTTCTAGGGAGGACAAACTGTTACTTTATGCTCAAAGCCAAAACCTTGTAAATACATCAGGTAGTATCATGTCACTGTATTATGTTTCTTGGATTTAAAATGAACAAACATATCATCCTTACAATTTGTAAAGGATGCAACAGCTCATACATTTCTGGAATAATTCTGAATAATTTTCCGGCTTTAAATAAAAGCTGCAACAGCTCATACACTGCATTGCGTACATTACAATTGAAATATGTTTACAATTTTTCTAAAAATTACAACTCCATCCCCCCACCAATAAAATAACAGCCTCATATTGAATGTGGCTTGATGTCACAGGTATCCAGTGGCACAGCAAGTGGCACCTAGGCTGAGCATTTGGATGTGGATTTGGATGTGGCTCAGCTTGTGTGCAGTTTGCACATTATCTCCATGTCTGTGTGGGTTTCTTCTGGGTGCTCTGGTTTCTTTCCACAGTCCAAACTTGTGTGTCAGGCCGACTGGTGTCTGTAAATTGTCCTTTGTGCGTGCGTGTGCCTGAGTGTGTGTTGCACTGCTCTGCTGTATGAACAGCTCAATGACAGCAGGTAGTTTAGTGTATCTGGCATTTTACATTGCTTTGCACAACTAAAGCATCTTCTAGAATTAATAAATATAAATGTGTGCTGTACCTGCCATGGACTCCCACCCTGTTTCTCCAGCATTCCTCCCAAAATGCGGGTTTCATCATTTTGTTTATCTAGGGCCCCGAGAAGGGCACCATCAGTGGAATTATCTCCATCGCTGGTATAGTTGTTCAAGGTGGCAGACTTGTGAGAAGAATAAAGTTCACTTTCATTCGACGAGGGGTGATCTTCCAGAAGTGACCTAAACGTGGAAGTTCCCTGCCATTTTTTCCCACAGGGAAAGGGCACTAGGACAACAACATTCAGAACAGAAACAATCGTGACTCAAGGACCCCCTGTATAAGGGACAGTCAGACAGAGCATGAAAGTGTGGTGCAGAGCTTTTACGTACCCACTTGATCGCAGGACTTGCCATCGTCCTGCAGATGGTATCCTTCTGCACAGCTGCATTGGACGTGGGCGGTGCGGTTCTGGTTGGTACAGTACTGCAGACAGCCCCCGTTCTTATACTGGCACTCAAAAACCTCTGAGAGGAAACAAACACAGGGTTGTCACTCGCTCACTATGGCTGCCAGGCCAACAGAGTAAAAAGGGTTTCGCACAACTCGCATCTCAGTGCAATGATGGTGTCCAAGCAGCGCTTACCTATCTCACAAATCTTTCCGTCATATCGAGGAGGGCAGAGACACACAAAGTCATTGCGATAAACAGAACATATCCCTCCGTTCATGCATGGGCTCTTCTCACACGAGTTCAGATCTGCGTTGCACAGAAACATCAGTGAACCTGGGAACATCTCTACAACTCACTCAAAGTCCCATTCTAATGATCTCTGGTATGTTCACTAATGTTGCCTTATTTTATCATTTAAATTTATGAGTAAAAAAGTAAATCCTGCATTTCATTGAACCCAGTTTAATGGATTTTAGATTAAAAGCCAAAGTTTTATGAATCAAATGTTGGAACTTCCTTGTTATTTCCCGATTAACAAGTTGGTACTTGGTCTGGTTTGTATAAAATATAATAAAAATTAATGTGTATTAAATGGCAAAAGATGCATTTTGAAGCATATGCTTTAAAATGCATCTTTTGCCATTTAATACACATTCTTTTCATATATACACACACTGTGTTACAGACATCTCGATTTAGCAGACACTTGGCACCACCGGACACCTTCTCCCCAAATTAGCTTGTAAAATCGAGGGAGATTTTAAAGACTGCACATTGTTTGCATGAAATGACAATTTGGTGTAACTTTATGGCCTCATTTGATTTCACACAACCACATTGCACTTGAACACACTTGTACAGGCCACTACATTGAAAGCATACTTACTTTTGTATCGATACCAAAATTCCATCTAGGAGAAATGAAATTTCACAATTAAAAAAAACTAAGAAATCATCAATATATTCAAATATACTTCCTTTATTTTTCTAAAATCAGAATTTTCAAGTATAGAGTGGATCTAAGAACTAATGGAAATGTCTAGTGATGTGAGAACAATGTCATTGACACATAAGAAATTTTACTGAACAAAGCTTTTGAAGGACTGAGAAGACCGAACAAAACAAGCTAAAGTGAAATTAAAGAGACTTTGAATTTCAGTTTAGTGAATCCAGTAGGAAAGGAAGTTTGAAGGGTACCGTCTTCTCTCTGGTCTGAAAGATCTCAGAAGCTTCCTCTTGGGAGCAGACCTCCTCATAGCACTCACGCTCCAGGTTGCCTGGCATGATCTCCTCCAGGAAGAAGTTGGCCCTTGGTAGGCGGTTCCTCAAAACCTGCACTGCATTCATCTTTTCCAGAAACACTACACACAACACGCCACACACCCAGCACACAGATTACCGACGCAACGTCTCGACACCTCATCGACAGAAAAATGTGCTGTGTTGAGCAGGTTCCATCCACATGGAAAGCAGTCAGTTCTGCACACACCAGCAAAGTGCCGTTCACAGAGCACTTGCCTTTCCTCTTCATACACACAGACCATTCAGCAGCACAGCGACACAAAATGAGCAGAGAACCGTGTGCAGACACACACACACGTGTGCAACTTGCAAAGAACTCACCTGCAGAAGTCCATGTTGCTGCGGGCCAGAGCAGGAGGACAACACCGAAGAGCTGACACCCAGCTAAGAACATCCCAGGCCTGTGTTCCACAGAGGGAAAGAAGGGATGTGGAAAGAAAAATGGAAGTAACACTTGTGTGTCGGTCATTTTGAAAAGACTGAACAGAGTGGTTGCTGATGGCGAACATCTGCTGCGTCTAGGCAGCATTTCATAGCCAAACATTTTATTTTAAAACACTGACCTTTTCCTACGTCACTTTCAAGTTAAATCAACTTAAGTCTATGGTTTGAAGAACAAAATGTCACCTATTCACGCTTCTAAATATTGCTGGTTTCGGTATTAAAGGCGTTACAGATTACATCAAAGACCTCCTTGTTCTACAAAATGATAATTTTAAACAAAAGGTGACTCACCAGTCTGTGCTGCTATGTGGAGTAATGGAGGATTTGTTGTGCTCTCAATTTGACCTTCAACCGCATTTTAAATATTGACATAGGAATAGTACACTAGGTTTGGGCAGCAACTCACCGCCATTACGTGTCATTTAGCTCTGACTGCGGTAAAATACTGCAACGCACATTTAAAGACACTCATTCTGTTATCGAGTTTGTCAGTCTGACACCTTTAACACAAACTCGGACACAAGCAGTAGTGGTGATGGGGAAGCGCTCTTGCCAACACATCTCCTTAACTCACTATGATTTCTCGCTGTTAAACTCTGTTGTAAGAGTGTGCTGAACTCCATGGTCTCAAACCACAAACTAAAACTGGCTTCCTTAGCTTGGACTCAGAAGTGTAACGTACACCTCATTTACACTCCATAAGCATAGAAAAATTTCAACCATATTAAATGTAAAGCATTCGATAAAGACCCACAAACTATAATCATTCTGGAGACAAAGTTTATTACTGGAAGATGCTGTTCTCTGTATAAGAACAATGTATTTACAGGCCTCAACTAGGGCTCTGTAGACAAAAGAAACAACAGAGCACGATCTCACAAAATTATTCTCTCATATAAATTATCAATAAATACAGAACAGGTAGACAAAATGGACCGCTCCGGATAAGAACAGAGGGCCCCATATATAACGGCACTTTCGTTACAAGAAACACAAACTGACAACAAAGTAGGTTGGGTCGACAGAAATGATGAGCACTGAAATATGACCGCAGCGCTTCCGAACTGTAAGGAATCTGCACGTCCACCCTGGAATATACCACACATATGTAAACTTTTACTGATATGTCAACAATAATTTAAGCTGAATATCATCAAATAAGGCATTTTGAATTGACCCTTCCTTTGTACCGAATGCCTCCAACTGTCCCCAGAACACCCGTGTCCCCAGTAAACAGACGACACAGGACACGGTGGTGACCGTCACAGACAGAAGTAGACAACCGACACTTAGACTCCATTCAGTTGTCTCTTTCAATGGCGATTAAAGGTCAAAGGCCAGAGCCAGAGATCTTAGGATGCAGCTTTGAAATGCTGGTGGGAAATCCTGAATCCAAGGTAAAGTGTACTGCTTCAGGTAGGTTGCTCTCCATCTGCTGATGTTAGAATGTTCAGCTGTTTGTTGGATCTTGCTTTCCATATAGTCTGATCCTCCAGGAACTCCATTTCCCAGTGCAGTGAGGCTAGTTTGATCCAAGCTGTCCGTTCATACAGAGATTGTTGGCTCGATGCACGAGTTCTCCCTACATTTGGAGATGCCGCTTTGATCCAAGCTGCCCTCCTTTGTGGAGCTGATATTTCAGAAAGGGCTGTTGTGTGCGAGTGCTGCAGTTCTGGGCAACAAAGGCACACTGATAACGTAAACCAGCTCAGTTCTGAGTTCTGATCAGGGATATGCACAGGGATTGGTCCCTCTCGTGCTCAAGCACTCCGCTACACACACAGAACGAGAAAAGGGACCTCAGACCTCGCTGGCGGTGCTGCTCCGGCTCAGTTCTCTGATTCCTTGCAAGATGCGTTTCATGTGGCCCACTTTGGTCACTCCTAGGTCCTGTAAAACAATGTTGTCTTTAAGCCCTAAAATTAGTGCAGATAAAAATAGGCACACAACAGCTGTTGAGTCCCTAATGTCAAAATGTAATATAGAATCATTTTATTATTCATTCGGAGATTTCTAAAAGGCACACAGCCCAGCATACATTGAGATTGTGACCTCATGGACAAAAACAAAACAACTATAATCACATAAAGATGATGTGAAACACATCAACATATAAAACCACACACCTCATTGAGATAAAGATCAAAGAACAGGTTCAGAAAAAACCCACAGGACAGAAATGCTCCAAACCCAAGTTAGAAGCAGGAGTTATCAGCAATACCTTGAGGTCATGCCTCTCTAGATGCAGCAGCTCTGCTCCACGGATGTCGTGGCGGATGAAGATCTCCTTGTACTCTGTGAGACTGATGACCTCTAGCCAGGCAGCAACCTCCTCTGTACCCCACTGATGTACTGCAGGGAGGAACTGCTTCAGAACCCAGCCACCACATGCTTTATTGAGCACAGCGCTCCCAGATTGGCAACACCCAGAGCTACAGCAGCAGTACCACTGGGACAGAGAGGGGTACCTGGCAGAGCGAGAGTGTTGCTGGTCTCCTTGTTCTTGTTGTTCTTCTCCTTCTTGAATTTGGGAACAAGGCGGAACTTGCCACTTCGGCTGCGCTTGGACAAGTCCATGAGGTGTACCTGCATACAGTTTGGAAGGTGAGCCAGCACTGGAGGCTGAACTGTATGTGTCCTTTAAGAGTTTGGTATGAGGTGTGTAGGTGTGAGCAGGTCTGGAGAGGGTTGGGGCTGAATGAATACAACTGGCGATGGGGACAGCTGGATATCTGAGGAGGATAAAGGAGGTGGCATGATGTGTGCGGATGTAGGAGGATGCAGTAGTCAGAGTGCTGTGGCTGGACGCAGGAGGATGGCGGCTGAGGTACCTCATCATCTGTAGGTTCGATGTGGTGGGAAAGCCACACAATGTCCACCAGCCTGCGTAGCTGCTGGGCCACGCTGGCCAGGGCACTGCTGAGCTGTTCCTTCTGGGGAGGATCCAGCTGCTGACAACACACATATGCATGGTATCAACTAAATGCACATAAACGCAAGTATAAAAAATAAATAAATAAATAAAATAATACACACACACACACACACACACACACACACACACACACACACACACACACACAGCTACAAATACACATAAGTGCACCTAAACACATTTTACACAATCAGCTGTAACATGACTATATCACACACAGTCTGATGCATCCATGCATAACTGAACATAATGCACACAGTGAAATACATGCAATTCTTTTCTTGTCAGCAGCCATGTTTCATAAAATGAAAAAATACATCATTCATACATAACATCAGATCATAACTAAAAATAACATTGCAATAGATAAACATTGGATTTTCTCCATGGAAAGGTGTGAAATTTGTGTGCCGTGTACATGTGAGACTCACCAAACACATCTTCCCGGTGAGCAGCAGTTCTGTTTCATTATAAAGAGCTTTTACGTTGCTCACCATCTGAATCACTACACTGCAATTAAGACCCTACAAATAAAATACATCATTGAAATTCAGACCTTCCAGGGAAACACAGTACATAGAACTCTTTTTCCCCCCCAACGTATTCTACCACGCTCTTACAAAGTTATACACTAAGTAACTGTTACTTACATTGAAGAAATACATATACACAAGCAGTCTCAGTTACTGTAGCAGACACACAGAATCAGTGCACGGTGAAGATGTTTATTTATGTTATTTTCTGAACAGGCTGATATCCTGGTGGTCTTTCTGAGATCCATTCTCTATCACAGACATCTTAAAACATAACCTGATCCATTTACATGCTAATCTATTTGCATGTTAATTGCTTTATAGTATAAGGACTTTCTGGAAAAATAGAGGACATGATGTACCCATGCTCATACCTGCAATAAACCCACTCACCTCTGTGTTCTTGGATTTGGCGTAAACAACATCCATGGCCTTAGAGCTGGCGTTGACAGAATGAGCGAGTTCTTGCTCCATGTTGTGATGAGACTGGGCAATCTCCCGAATACTAAGCACAGGCACACAAAAAAGTCAGGCAAAGTCCCATCTGCAATGCACAAAATCTCCCAGTTCACATTAGGTATGTAGCTTGTGTCTGGTATGGTGTGCTTATGTGTGTATGTATGCATTGGGCAACGTAGCACCATTTCACTGTACTTGCAGGACAGTAAATCTCGTCTCACCTGTGTATGAGGGCTCCAGCAGCCTGGCCAAACAAGTTGATCTGAGCTGCCTCTTCTTCTGAAACTATTTCAGGGAGCAGTGCATGCTGGGCCGATGGACGCGGAAACTCACACCTTTGCTTGTCCTCCCAGGACTTGAGAGTGTTTTCAAATGCCTGTGGCAGGAGAGTGATCCACTGACTCCATTACCTTGGAGCCACATGGCAGTACATTTCACACACAGGGGGGTCCTACTCTGAATACACTGCACATGCAGCCGTATTATGCACAACATGGACGTAAACTGCAACTGCACTAAAAGTCAATAATAAGTAAACGGTTTAGTCAGAAACCTTTAGAATAAAACTTTCACTTTTATACACTGAAACTAAAATGAAGCAAAACTGCATTCAAAATAAATGTGAGGATTTGTGGCCATTCCCTGTTACAGCGATCGTATATGCAGTGATGTTCTGCCCCAGGTATTTTTGTGTACTAAGCATTTGGAATCCTCAATGCTGACAAGCATGACCGGTGCTACTCACCCTGTCTCTGGTCAGGGTCTGCGTGCGGTTCTTGTGGATGATGCGGATGTAGCCTGGCGGCTGCACCCATGCCTCCCCGTCCACTTGCACCGGCACTCCTTCGTCCCCAAGAATGGTAATCTTCACTGTTCGGCACTGGCAGCACATTAGAAGGTACACAAGGTGAGACAGAGTGCCCCTCCGCAGACCTGTGGCTTTCAGCAGCACCTAAGCTCACCTGGGCAATGCGGTGGTGCTGCAGGTTGATGACCCGTGACACAGCCATCTGCATGCTGCCAAACACAGCTACAACTTCTAAGATCTTGTCATCGAAAGAAGGAGCTGTGAACGTCTGAAATAAGCACATTGAAACTGGCTTGATTCTGTATCTGTGGTGCAACCATGCTAAAATCCAGTTTTAAATTCAACTTTTTTCAAGATAATTCTGAAATTGCTACATTTATTTTATGCTTGGAGAATTTCAGTTTTATTATTCAAAATTTCTGATTATATAGAAAAATCTCTACAGTAAATTCCATAGGTCACACAATTGCACAGATTCCTTATGGTAGAAATGTTTTGAGTTTTCATTTTTAAAAATGTAAAATAAAAATATCAACACCAAACAAATGATGTGGGGGATTATGTAACTAATGATTTATTGTTTAAGCTTTGTGTTACGTGAAATTTAAATTTTCAGTATAACAATTGAGAAAGATGAAACTGAAATGTTTTTTTTCACTAATCAATTTACAGTAATGTTTTTTTTTTTTTTTTTTTTTTTAAACAAAGACATTTTAAACCGCACACAGGGGTCCAATTTTAGGCCACGCTGTGCATGTGTGATGCTAGCAATGGACACAACTGAAGTGATTATATGTAGGGATACGCAGACGATTACCTGGGCAATTGTTAAGGGGCCTCCGCTTATGTTATTAAATTTAGAAAAAATGTGAGCCTTGGGATTAATTTTAATGGAGCAAAATAGAGACATTTGATTGTAGACAAGTTAAATAGAAGTTTCATTAAGTTGCCAAAAAAATGACAAACACTGAACCTGCTTATTTGACTAACTGGTCAATGGCAGTGAATGGGAGGTTGTGGACACGACACATTTCTATTTTCATTAATATTAAACTAGTTTTAATTAAGTAGTTAATAAAGTTGATTAAAAAAACAAGAAAAAGTGAAACACTTTTTAATTTTTATAGTTGTGCCTCTGGCTTTTTAGCCTATATTAATTGTGATTTGGTGCTAAAGTTCTGAGCCACAAACAAACTTCCATTCCTGTGTTCCAGATTTCCACTTCTTGTGTTTAAGGACCCTGTGTACATGGGTAAAAATTATCTGCCGTTTTTGTTTCTTCTGCATATTTTTAAGTGCACTAAAGAGAGTCATGTCCATGAACACAAACAGAGACGCAGCAATGTAGTTCTGTGCTGGGTTAGTACGTACATCATCCTCTTTGGTGCCCCCCCAGAAGTTGGTTCCTCCAGCGTAGCTTGGTATGTTGAGCACAGCGATGCCCTGCAGGCTAGGCAGCGGGATAGGCCTGCCATCACACTGATGGAAGGAATTGCAGACACATATTAAACACACTGCTGCTGCAAGCCTTAACACATCAGCCACATCCATCCACGTCGCGCATCCGACCTCCAACAAGACTCTCTGTTCCAGGTTCTTGTAGGTGCGGTGCAGCAGCTCCTTGGTGCCCAGGACTCCATACCACATCATGTTCTTGGTGCGGCTCCTGAAGGGCACAATAAGAGTGCATGCTGTGACGGGGTATGAGACACTAGGCAGCAAAGGTGTACAGTATATAGAGGGATGAATGTCTGGAGTAACCCATGTTAGAAAACAATGCAATAAGTAGGGAAAATACTCAAATGGTGGCTAGTAATTGATTTTCAATGGATAAACAGGTTTTCTGACTTTCTAATCCAATTTTTATTTCATGGCTTAAAAAAAATGCATGCATGTTTAAAAAGGGTCTTTCAAAGGAGCACAGACCACTTTTTCAAGACAGTTATAGTGTCACAGTGATGCATCCTAAAAACAAAGAGCAAAACAGATGTACCTGATGTGATCCCAATACACCATAATGTAATACTTTTTCTATTTTTTATTCCCTTCGGAATGACTGAAAAAATAAAATTTTCCCCCACCACAAGTCAATTAAAACTTGACTAAATTTATGTTGCTCAGTTTATTTATGGGCAAGCTTGGGTATCACTGATATAGCTATAGCAAATAAGAACATTGTTATTTTTTGGAGGGAAAAATAAACTCCTATACAATAAATATTGATTACTGATTTATCTAATAAATAAGTGCAAATTTACTCATTTTGTTATTGAGAATTAAAGTCAGGAACATCAGACCAGAGCTGTGACCACAGCGAACACTACAAGCATGTGGAATATTTGCAGTTCTTTACTTGTGTTTTGTTCCTGTGCCTTCTGACTGCATTTTTCTGTCAACCAACCATAGCAAATGGAACTGCAGATAATTTTCTCTCCAAAACAGGAAGAAATGTTAGAAAAAAGTTATGAAAATTCAATTAAAATAAACACAATTTGAATCTTCAAAAATTTGTTTTGTGAACGTATATAATGCCAAGTATCCATGTATTCATTTTTCATGAAAAAACAAATTATCTGAAAAGATCACCCTAGAAAAACATAGGGACAGGGACTGTGTTTAAGGAGACACAGTTTATGGAGGCAGGTTGTGGACACAATGTGAGTGCTAAGGAATGTAAAGTGGCAATGTATGAATGTGGTATTCAGAAAGGTCACCTGCACTTCTCTGGATGTTCATCCCGCTTGTTGTTAAAGTCCAGAGAGATTTTGGCATCTAATCCAATTCCAAAGTAATTGTTCATTACACACTTCTCTGTGTAGCACTCTCTGGGGCAAACACACAAACACAAAAGAAACTCGTAACAACTGGCAGTGTGACTGGCATAGGAAAAGCATGGTCTCAAGGGAGCTCTGTAAGATGCCAGTTTTGACCACTCACAAGTTCTCTGGATCACAGTTGAAGGGATCTGCATTGACTAGCAATCTGCTGATTACTGAACTGCTGGAGAGGGACCCTGGGATTCCCATCCTGAGGCCTGTGTAGCAACACAATGCAACGCTGGCTTAGTATAGCGTCTTCATGATAATCTTCCATATCTGGTATACACTAGAGTCATTGCAGCTGTTCCTGAGCACGCACACACACACGCACGCACGCGCACAGAACAAACAGGAATGAGTAAGGAAGCCTTACTTGGGTACAGTATCTTAGTATTGAGCATGGGCATGTTGTCTCGGCTCCCTGTGTGTAGGGGCAGTGAGGCTGAGCTGCCTAAAGACAGGGTTCCCTTGCTAATGAGCTTCTCACACGGCGATTTAGACACTACAGCAAAACAGAAAACAAAACAGACTGAGCAAAATCATGAGATAAACACAATATAAAATTAAAATTCGGGGTGAAAAAGCTCCGAAATAACTGCCTCCTAACTCATGACTCAGTTCAAATCACATCAGAAACTGAGAACCAATGAGAGGCATCAACAAAGAATCAGTGACGTAATTCAGACTGAATGCCATTGCTCCCTGCTCAGTGTACACAGCAAAGTCACTGTGTTTGTCCTCTAAATATTTCCCAAAAACTCAGCAACTGCACTGAAAATCAGTGATTATATTTAGTCCTGCCTTAAAATTAGGGAGCCCTTCAATTTGGTTCCTGTTTCAGATATTACAGATGTTAGATGGACTTGCTACAGCATTTTGTACAGCTTTGCCTTCGGCATTCCATGAAAAGGAACCTCTTCTTTCTAAACCATTCTTCAGTGGACTTATTTGAATGTTTAGGACCAATGTTTTGTTGAAACATCACCTTCACTCAGCCCAGCTTGAGTTCTTCAATTCTTGGCCTGGCATCGTTCTCAACAATTCCTTATTCTCCTCGTGGCCCTGGGTGAAATTTTAGAAGGACATCCCCTTCTTGGCAGGGTTGCCAGTCTTTTAAATGTCCTCTACTCGTATACAAACAGTAGATTTACGGATTTCAAATCTTTTTGAAATTGCTTTATCATCCCGTCCAGTTCTCCCCACAGTTCTGTTGAGGTCTTCCTACTTAGAGGTACGTGCTAGGTTCATAGGAAAAGTACCTGCTCTGCTTTCTTGCAATCACTTGTTTTGCTCCTCCTGAACACATTTCAGATCTTTAATTTTACCGGTTAGCTGGTTAACCCTCCGTCATTAACCTGTTTTACCTTGATCTAAGTCATAAAGGTTCTCTTATTTCTGCACTTGCTTAATTTCTGTATGCTGTGTGTCTGTTAAATATACATTTTATTAAATAAACATTGTGTGGTTAAAAAAGGCAAAATAAAAAAACAACTCAATGGATTCATAAACTTTCAAGCACAACTATGCATTCATCCATTTCACATTTGTGCACATGTGATTCCAGCAAGTGTTTACCTAAGAGCAGTGCATTTAAAATAACCTTATTTTGTGTCACCATGCAAGCTGCTCTAGACAGGAACTACTCACCTCTGCGAGAAGTCCGGGCCTTAACACTTCGACAGGTGTTGCTGTTGTAAGAGGACTGCAGGGAAATGTGCTCCTCTTCTTCCTCCTCGGCCTCCTCCTCTGCTGCCAGAGCAAGAGCCTGCTCCTCCGTCTGAGCGTTCTGGTCATCAACCGCTGAGACAAATGACAGCAGGAGGGAGACAGCAGGGGCACAGGTTCAACAAAATTCCCTTCTCTTTCCACACTGTGTTACAAAAAATTAAAAACTGAAGTTTACAAAAGTACATTTTAATTCAGAATTTCCCCAAAGTAGTAATTTCTTAGCAATTTTATGTTGCGGAATTCGAAACCGATGTTTAAAATGAATGAGGATGTGATGTGAATTGGCTCTATTTGTAACTTTGCAAGTATTACTAGGGAAAATGGTGGCATCACTGTTAGTAGACTACTGCTCAGTGTAGGCCTACAGAAATGCTAACTGTGAAACATTTTTATGTAAAATACAGCTGATTAACTGCTTTAATAGTCATATTAATTTTTAGCATCCTTCAATCCATATATAGAAACACATTTTAACCAAGATGCACAGCATCTTGTCTCACCTTTTTCTGTGTGCTCTATGATCTGTCGAATTGCTTTCTTCAGGCTGTTGGCTCGAAGCATCAGCTGTTCCCGTGGCTTGAAGATAGCAGAGGTGGTTCGAGGGGAGCATGGGGCTGGAGGGATGGACGGAGGAGTCACGAGAAGCCCCTCGCCTTCCTCCTGCTCTTCAGCAATTGTGGGGGGAGGGGTGGGAAGGACCACGGAGGCCTGCGCTTCTTCATTCAGAGTCTTGAGCAGTGAGTCCAGCTTCTCCTTCAGCACTCCACACTGCACCAATCACACACACTTCAACTTCCAGCAATTACTGGCAGTAAATGAAACACGAACGGCGACCCAGCCTTCCCCTAAATAAATAGCCACGCCAAAAGTGGCTGCTTTTCAGCCCTGGTCTCAACAAGCCCCTGGTGTCACCGTTAACTGTGTTAAACCAATTTTGTGTTATTCTAGGTATTCTAGTGTCTGTAATAGTGAAAAGATCAGCAAAGATGTTTTTTGAATATTAGTGGCCACTAACTCAGATAAACTGCTGTGACTGCTAAATACATAAATTACTTATTTAGTCTTAGCTTTGCCATAGTTAAGAGACTCTTTCTGTTGTTCACAAAAACTCAAAATTCACAAAACACTGTACCTGTAAACCTACAAGAAAAGTTTAGTTTCACACAAATCAAAGGGTATATTGAGTCTTCTGCATGTTTAATGAGATAAGAATCGTGTGATCAAGTCCAAAAATGGGAAATTAAGAGCCTAGCTGTAATAAACATCTCTAATAATAAACATGAAAAAACCCACTGCCCCCAGTCCCAGAACTGTTATTATAAGCCTTATATTATAATTCTAGCAGTGACAGTGCCAACCTTTTTGGCCATGGCCTCCGACTCCTCTGAGCTTTCTGGGGTTTTCTCATAGGCCTTTCCAACACGCGCAACAAAATCCTTCACCGTCTCACACAGCACCCTGTAAGACATACAGATACGTGTGCCCGAGCACACACACGCACACACATATACGCACAATTAAGACTAAGAACCAAAAAGACAAAGGAGACAAATACCCATACACTAGGCAGACAGAAGACAGAGACCGACAGACAGAAATAAAAACACCTACATATACAAATACTGCAGTTAGAGACGTAGAGGCCAGACAAGACAGGCAGTGAATTACATCCCACAGGCAGGCAGCAGATCAGATGGGGTACTCACTTGGCCGATGAGATGACCACAGAGTGCTGATCTGATGTCAGGATCTTAGATAGGTGAGCAGCTACTGAATCCTCATAGGTAAGAATTTGCTGGACCTGCAACACACACTGAAAAAGTTACCATGGTTCAGAACTGTAAACAGTAGAATAACAGGGTAAAGGCTCTGGGCATACCTCAGAGTCATCACTACAGTCCTCTGTTACCGTGGAACTGGAATGCTGCTGGGGAAACTTGGTCTCGTACACCATGATGCTCCATCTGTGAAGGAGAGAGATGGGTGTGCTCTCTCTAGCATCTCAGTCGTCCTGGTGATTTGTGAACTCTTATGCTTTAAAATGCATCTCTTACCTGTCCAACATCTTAGTGCTGGCTCTCTCCAACTTCTCCAGGATCTGGGGTAGCTGGGTGTCATCATCACAGGCAGACCCCCACCCCAGCACACGTGCCAGGTCATTCCCCGTGCCCAGAGGAAGCACTCCCAACTGGCACTGGGATCAGATGATACCACAGGATCAGACTGGCACACAGACTGAAATGGCTGCTTTCACTTTTCTTCCCTACAGGTTACAGTATTGCACCACTTTGCTGGCACTGTTGCGGGTTTGAATGGTGTACAGTACATTCTTACTATACGCTCTCCAGTCCTTGGCTCTGCCCTTACCACTGGCAGGACACATTTTAAGACACTCAGCCCAAATTTTAGGTGTCTACTGTATATGGTCTTTTTAACCTCCTTCGCACCACTGGCAACCTGTTCTCAGTCTCTCCTCTCCATCATTCTCTCTCTCTCCTAGCTCCTACGTGCCACAAAGACCTTCTGAAGGCCACCCTCTTTGCTCATCTCTGTGGAACCGTCCAGCATCAGCATGCTCTTCTGTGGTTTATCATCATGTGTCACTGTGCTCTTAGCTATAATTTATTGTCATCCTGGTAACTTTGTAGTCCTGGACTGACCTCCTGTTACATGCAGCACAGTATGGGTTTTACATACAGCAGTGCTCTACATATTTGCTGTGAAATCTCAGCCAGCCAATAAACTTACAGACTAGCAAACAACCTACAGCCAGCAAGTTAACAATCTTAGTGAGAACTTTTAAAATAATTTTTAATATTGTCAGTGCTAGTTACTATTTGTTACGTAGAATTTACATTACAAGTTAAAAAAAAAATACACAAATGTTTTTAAATTTCAAAAACTCATGGACAACATGCAAGGTAGTACTGTTGTGTCCCGTAGGGTCTTACAGTGCATCGCCTCCCCAAGTTTACACACATTCCTTAAAGATATAGCACTACAAAGAAGTTAGTAAATATTCACTTTGCTGCATTTTGCCAGTACAGGCCTACTTGAACCTTCAAAACAAGCTGGATGTCGGCTTCCTCACAGCTAAGTAAGGGAAAGTTCACTTTGTATAGGCTGTTTATACATCTCATTTTACTTAATATGTCAGATTTTAAGATTAGTCATGTTGTATCGCAACAACAGAATAGAACCCTAACCCATTACAAAATATCCATCCATTTAGCCATCCATCACCATTAACTGTTGCATCCCAGTCAGGGTCACAGCAGTCTTGAGACTATTCTGACGTCACAGGGTGCTAGGCTGTAAAACTATCACATAGATGGGATGCAAGTCCATTTCAGGGTGGCCACACACACACACACACACACACACACACACACACACACACATTATCAGACAGTTTCTGAATGTTATGTTGGTTAACAGCTTATATTTATCAAATATTACTAGGACTGAATACAACAATGCAAAAAAAAAACTTCCAACTCTTGGTGGCAGTACAGAATGAGGTGAATTGGAACGGCTATGACACAATCCTTAATTCTTCTCTGTGTGCAAACAGAAACTGGAAGCTGGCAGTCTGGCTTGAGTCAAACACCCTAGAAGAATCTCATGCATAGAGCCTATTTCAACCTCAACTTTCCCCCATATGAGTGTTACCTTATATTCTTGTAAGCAGAGTGGCATGCTAGCTCAGTGGGTAGTGCTGGAGCCCAGATCCTGGGCTGTGCATGGGGCTGTTGATTTGATCCCTGCTTAGTCTGCACGCTACCTCAGGGAACCCCAACATCCTCCAGAAGTCTAAACACACGTGTTTCAAATGATCTGGTCATTCTCCTGCTATATGTATGGGTCAAAAAGCACTACTGCCCTGACACCTACGCTGACAAAAATAAGTACTTGGGTGACAAGAGAATAAGATGTACCTGTTTGTGCAAAGTCAAAGCATCAATCTCTGACAGCACCCAGCCTACACTCCCATCACCTCCACACACCAGGATGCGAAATGTGTCGAACTTCTGGAAGAGTCGCAAGCTGCAAAAAAAGGGTGATCTTTATAAACTCAGCTCAGTATGACATGCACTTAGTCACTGACGTTCATACGATTGTGTGTCGAACCAACCCGAGGTGTGGCCCTCCATTCATGAGGTCAAACACTTGGGCAGGGTTGAGTAACTGCTTAAATCGACGCAGGAACTTCACACCCTGGTTGTCTCCACTCTTGGAGTTAACAAATACGAGGAGGGGGCTGGTGCATGAAGGGGGACAGGAGGCTTTCCAGAACCCTGAACGAAATGAAAGGGTGACTTAAAAACCTATTACACAGAGACACAGTCCCTCGCATATTCATGCAAGCCCATACACACAAACACCCTGTTTAATGGGACACACCCAGGACAAAGGTCCAGTGTGAACAACAGAGCTCTTACAGAGAAACGTCTGAGAGATGTACTGGTTCTATGTAAGAGAGGTGCCAGGAACAGGGTAACACAGATGGGTAAGGGGGAATTTTTAGGGGGAAGAGCAGAATAAATTCACAAATCTTGCAGGAGGAAATACAGGAGGAGAATTTTAAAAAAGTGCAACTGCAGTAGTGGGGACAAAAAGAATTACAGTGAAGAAAGTTACTAAGGGCACAGGACTAGCAGATTAAAAAAAGAACTGGAAAGGGGTAGAATTACAGGTAGGGGTGTGATGAGCAAAGATGAAAAGCTAATATTAATGGAGTTTCTGAACTGATAAAGAGCACTTTAAAAATAATACTGAAGATGCCAAGATACTCTTAGAGGAAAGCACTAACCATCAGAATCAATGCTGTTGAGTGCTGTGGGGGGGATGACGGACACCTTGCACTGACCCAGAGGACACTTATTGGAAAGCTGCTCTTTACATGCTGTGTGTACCTATGAGAAAAACAAGCTTAACATTTACATTTTTTCCATTTGGCTCACACTTTTCTCCAAAATGACGTACAATTTTAAGCTACTTATAATTATTTAGCCATTTATACACCTTCCCAATTACTGCTGGAGCAATATATGCACCTTGAGAAGTACCTCAAGGGTACTACAGCAGGAGGTGAATTTGAACACGAACACACACACACACACACACACACACACACACCCACCCCTAACTATTAGAAACACAACAGCAATTTGGATGTATGCTCCCACACATCTACATAAAACTTCATTACTGCAGGTACAGAGGTATAGAAATGTGGTAAAAAGTGACTACAGACCTCTTTGTTTGTGCAAGGTACTAAAGTGTAACTGCTTCAGTAAAATATGCAACTGTATAAATTGACAGACTATAAGCTCTTTAGCGTGAAAATGTAAAGTTACATAAATGAAAGCAGCTGCAAATCTCCATATCAATGAAGATCATTCTCTGTTTGTTATTTATACACACCTTTGCACAAACTGGGAGCTGGTGTTAAAAGTTTATATGCATTATAGCAAAGTTATGTATACCGGGACTGAATATTCTGAGGTTTATCAGTTTAATAAGAAATTATACATGACACATTCACAGATCTGCACACATTACTAATGTAAGTGTGATAAAGTTTGCTTTTTTCTTTTCTGCCTTCCTATTGGACTATGATCTGCACACACATCACTTCAGCACTAACAATATTAATGTCATTACTCTAAAGAGCAATGAAAATTTGTTGATACATAAAGTGTTATTCTTTACCTTTTTATCTTTCCATTTGCCCACCTTTTGACCTGGGCAACGCTAGGTAACCCAGCGGGTGTTCACTAAACAAAACCCTCTGCATGTACAAACAGAGAGCAAAAACATAACACACAGAGGGGGTTTTGATGCACTCACCATGGCCTTACACCAGAGACAGCGCCAGTCCTGCAGCCGGAGCACACTGCCGCACGTCTTGTCGCACACGGTGCATTTGGCACTAACAGGTAAGTTCCCCTCCAACCACTGGTGAGGCATTGAGATCTGCAAGAGCAGAGACACCATGTTGACAGGTGATCAAATGTGGTTTTTCTTCACAAGTTCTTGCTCAAATACAAACATGTGATCGGCAATGGCAGTGTAAGGAAACTAAAGAGCACAAACCCTCTCCAAAAACTGAGCTGCTAAAAGAGGATGTCATGACACTGTATTGACAGCTGTTATCATCAACAACATCCAGAACAAAAGCACACAAGAGGAAAAAAAAAGAAAAAAAGACAAGCATAGAAAAGATAATCAAAGATTTAATAAATCTATTCATTTTGAAGCACTGCACTATCATGTAAGATGTACAAGTTTAGCACCACTCAAGAATTAGAAGATTGTGCGCTTCTCAATAATGACATATAGCAGTATATCTCAGTCAAATTATTTTGTTGTTAGCAAATAGACTCTTTCACACTCCAAAATATCCTTGTGTGTGTGTGTGTGCCTGGTTTCAAGTTATACCCCATCCTCATCTTCAATGATGTCCTTCCCAATGGATGCCAGCGTGCTCCACTTGCAGTTGTTTGTGGCTCTGACAGCACAGCGCTTGTGGGCCTTGAACTTGCACACTGTAAGGTTTGGTAAGAACGGTCAGGAACCAGACATAACAACATGTTGACGATCCTGCCTTTTTACTGTAGAGATATTGTGAAGGAAAACAGAAAGAGTAGGTATTAAGTAAAAGAAACAATGTGCTTAATATCAATTATTCCATCAAATTGACAGTTATTGTTGGATGATGCCGTAAAATTATATTTTTATTAATGGTATAACAAGAATAACTTTGTCAGGAGTTCTAGGTTTCAAATAAATCAATAATTGTTACTACATACAACTTCTGAATACTACTGAGCAGTATACAGACAGCTCATCACTGCTCTATAAATACAAACTGTACATACAAAGTTAAACAAGATCAATGAAATTCTAAAATACCTGCAAAGTATATACATGCCTTTGACAAGTAAACATTTTGAAGTGAAACGACACACCAGTTAAGATTTTTGTGAGGAGCACTTAAGAGCACTTTCCAAATAAATTCTCCAGCACAGAACTGAAAACTACTGAAGCACAGACAATACTAAAGAAACAAGACATTTTTTTGCTAATGTGTATATAGAAGCAATCCCAAAAATATTTTTTCTTAGCCTTTTTAGTTCTCATAAAGTCATCTTGGTAATGCCAACCCTGAGCTTCTGATCTTCCAGACACTTCATTAATAATACATTTTCAGTTCTGTTCAGTTTATTTTTATCGAGTGTTCTTCTCATACAGTGACAGAGTGTTTAACAGTGTTTCAGGGAGTGGCAGAGAGCAGCAGTTAGTCAAATATAGAGTAAGCTAGCTGGCAGGTGAGGAAAAGAAAACAAAAAATCCCCAGGAACAAAGAGAAAGTGAAAAATAAACCTCTGAGTTCAAGCTCATCTGCCAATGTGTCCTATGCAGGGAATGTATGTAGATATTAAACATAAATATATTCATTAACACAAAAATAAATAAATAAATAAATAAATAAATAAATAAATAAATAAAAAAAAACAGTTGTACTGAGGTTATTTTTCTCCTGTCTCTACAAGAACAGCTTCAGGGTTAACTGGTAAGGGGGTGTCTATGGAACAACTGCAGGGTGAAGTGGGTGTGGAGGTTGTGGCTGCCAACTGGAGCAGGGCATTCTGAGGGTTGCGGCTGAGTGCAGGATATGCTGTGTCCGGTAGTTCTGTACCTTCACAAGACAGCCCGTGGGATGTGACCCCAGACAGCGCCTCACGGCATACATTGCAGTACGTGGGTCGGGCATGAGAGCAGGCGTACCAGTTGTGCATTCCGGAGAAATGGTCCATACTGTATTGTGTGGACTGCAGAAAACGAAGGACAAATTCAGATTTGTGTGCGAGGAATGTACGCCAATGTCCTGTACTTAGTGCTGCACTTACCTCAAAGTGCTCTCGATTCTGGACGCTCCTCATGGCTGCCATCCAGTCCTCCATCTCCTTCCTATTCTCTGCGCACAGGATTAGCTTTCGACAAGGCGTGATAATCTGGAGAAAGAATCCCATTGATGACTGATAAAATAAGTTCTGAGATCTAAGGACTGTGCTGAATTATGCATAAAGCAATGCAAGATACAACTTAGCTTGAATTATTCTAGTAGTTTCCCTTTAAGCAAATTAAACAGTTAATAATGATAAACTAAAAGTTGCAGTCTAAGTTCACAAATATAATTGGCAACAGACCTTCACAGAGAAGTGGGTTTGGCAAAGTTATGCAGTTTGAGCTCAAAAGTATCTACCATTTAAATCAATGTAATGGGCCCATTTTAAACAAAGTAAACTTTCCAACTCATAGCTTCTCCAGAACCAAAGTAAACATCCTGCCTCATGTTTAAAAAAAAATAAAAAAATTAAAAAGTGGCTTTGGTTTTCCTTGAATACCTGACTGATACCTACGCAAGTCACATTCCTTCTCTCATTCGCACAAAGGCTGCCGCAGAACATCAGCTAAACTAAGCCAACATTATCAAGCAACCTACAGACATCATGCATGCTGGGCTGTTGAAGATAAATACATCGAATATAAAAACAATTACACAAAAAACCATTTGCTTAAAGAAAAATGCAATCCACCACAGGCAAAGGGGCGGAAAGAAAGAGAGGCTTAGTGCTTACAGTCCTGGCAGAGAGGCTCGACAAAATTATAGCTACCAAAAAAGAGCAGTTGTGGTCAAAGTGGGTCACTAGCTGAGAAAAAAAAAAGCGGTTTCCTACCACTGTGAGTAATACTAAAATGCACAGTTTCCACTAACATGAGAGAAAAAAGAAACATTCTTACTTTATTAGTCGATCATGCTACACAGGACATAGTATTTTATGGAGCCACTTTTCCAAGCAATAAGACACCAGCAAAAGACAACAAAGTAATATAAACAGAAAGTAACAGTAAAATAAATTATCATAAGAGGAAAAAGGATCACTCAAGTGTGTTTTTGAAGGCAATTTTAAACATAAAGGTGTTGGCTTTAAAGGTGCCCTGAGAAGAAGAGCAGCAGGAGGAACTCCTACAACAACTGCAGCAGAAGAATGTGCATGAGCTTGAGGGACAGGTAAGATGGAGAGACAGAAGGAAAGTAGGGACAGAGACTATATGAAGGCCAGAGAGGCAAGGAGGCAAAATAAAGCCTTAGAGGAAGGATTTAAATCCACTAAACTCTTACAGCGCAGGGATTCTAATGCAGGTTTTGATGCGATGTCTCGTGCACAACTCGGTCCGGATTTCAGCTGATGAAACGCGAACGTAACTGCTCTTTGTTTAAGGTGGATTTCAAAGCCTTAGCAAGAAAAGCACTGCAGTAGTCAGTTCTAGAGTAGCCTGGTATATTGTGAGCAAGAGCAAAAAGGTAACATGGAACACAAATGGCAATGTTTCTCTGGTGGATAAAAAGGTTACAGCAATGCTGTGCATGTATAAATTAGAAGATATGGCAGGTCCAAACAGTATTCCTGAATTTTTCCGTCTTTAGAATGAGAATGAAGTACTATCTACATAAAAGTATTCAGCACAAATCTTGTGCAAATTATGGATTATGGACAGTACAGTTCAGATGGAGGATGTTTGGTGTCATCTAGGATTTATTACTAAAAATGGAGAGTGCTGAGGTGACTATTTCAATACCAGCATGCAGACTTGTGCATCATCACAGTAAAAATGATGACTCAAGCTGTGAGACTTTAGTATTTGACCAAGTGGAAAATATTAAACAACATTAAATAAGAGAGGGCCTAGTACTGAACCCTGAGGTACACCAGATTGACATTGAGCGAAATATAGAAGTTGCACTGATTAAGACAGGAGTCTAGCATTTAAGTACAATTTCAAAGTCAGTTTCAAGAGGGTAAAATGTCACGATTATTAGAGTCAAAAGCCACGTTGAAATTCATACTGAATTACAAGATAGGAAATGAAATCCGCAACCATTAAGAGGCCAGCTTTTATATAAAGCCAAGAGGTTAGAAGTGCATAGTTCTGTAAAGCCAGATTAGCAGAGTTCAACATAGTTAGCAGCAACGAGATGATCGACTCTATAGCTGTATGAGATTTGTGCGCAAGGCCATGTTTGACATAAAATGGTTTTTAGGTTATCTGGCAGCACATTTGTTTTTTTTTGGCACAAGTATACCTGATGCTGTTTTAAAGGCTGTTGGTACACCAAACACTAAGTGCTGGAACACAAACTTAAGAGTTTTGTCTGAAAATTTCCATTCTATTGCATTTTCTGTCTTCATTCATTTACTCCACTACTTATTACTATTAATACCTCTTATACTCTGAAACCCAAAACGATATTTTCCATTCAGTTATTTAATGTGTAACTTCAGTAGTTATGGTGTCTGTGCTTTTTACTTATAAATTATCACCGTCGTACAATTAGAATTAGAAGACAAAAAACCTTGCCATGGTATGCAAGATGTTTAAAGAAAATAAACTAATTCAGAGACATTTGTGATGCTACAAAGTACGGCAGGAAATGCAATTGTGAATATAATTGTGCTGCGCAGCTACTTAAAGACCTACACATTTCTGCATTTATTAGATTATTCAGTTTCATAAACAATAAAAGGAGAAAACACTACTCAGAATAACTGGTTAAAGTATTAAATATGCCATATTTATCCATACTGATTTTTCCTATCATTTTTAACAGTCCAGCCATTTCTGTTTTGCACAATTCATTTTACTTGGTTTTATTTTCATCAGCCCCATCTTTCCATGGCCGTGCAACTGCACGAATGCTCACTAGCCAACTTGCACACAACCTCGTGTACACGTATCACTGCGAGTGCACATGATTCACACATACTGAGACACGCTTTGCTGAAAAAAGCTATTTTCACCAACGGACGTCAGCTTCCCAAATCCACTTCCTCTTCACAAAGGGGTCTCTGTTCCCAGACGGATAAAAATAGTCACATGCCTTTCCTCTGGCTGAAAGATCATCCAGAAACACACAAATACTCATCTTCCTCATCCCTCCATACCTTACTGGAGAGAAGTAAATGAGGACTGATGCAGACCAGGTGTGAAGGAATTATTGAGAACGTACAGAGAAGGAAATAAGTAGCACATATAGAGAAGGTATAAAGGAGAAGCGGTATAGTATACACGTATACATGCTCACAGTTCTGCCATGGATAACGCAACAACTGCTTCTGCTCTTTACCTGACACAAAGGGACATGACCATATCTTTTTTTCAACCAGTTATACCTCGCACAAGGTAAGATTCATTTTAAAAATAATGCTGAGCCAATAAAACACAAAAAGCAGTCACCCTACTTTGATAACGTGAGGTTAAAGTCAGCCGCTAGCATGTAATCCCAAACAATATTAATGTTGCCACATACATCTCATACATCTACATACGCTGTACCCCCAGAACACAAGACCAACAGCAAAATAAGTGTCTCTCATAGCTCCACCCACTTAGATTCCACACATTTTTCAGCCTTACTTTGAAAGAGGAGAATGCAGCCTTAATGTGCCTCTCCGGAGCTCTGAAACCTACTTCTCACCCAAGCTTCGGCAAGCGAGTCTCCCAACTAGCGTCTCTGGGTGACACAGACACGCTGGTATCTCCTGGCCCGGACGTTTACGAAGATGACCGGCGTACTCCGACTTAGAACAGCAGAGGTTTAGCCCTTTCCGCTTATATGAAAAAGTACGGCAGTCGTGCTGTAGCTGTCAGAGATCCTACTTCTCAACATCCAAGCACGGCAAGAGGCAAATCCCCTCCCACATCTGTCAGAGTGACTCAGATAAACTTCCCATTGTCCTGCCAACCCTATCAGTGGTTTGAGGGAGGAGGTGCACTGGAACAACCAACTTTAAGATTTCCCGAGCAGTAAAAGTATTATCATTGGCTGCCTAATGGTTCACAAATACCAGCCCTCTGAGTCCTTTGTCGGCAACAACAGCGCCTACATACAGAAAAGAACCCTGGACGACTACAAGAGAGACTGATCAGAACACTTGAGATGCTGTAAACAGAGGAAATGGTGATTCAACATTGGAGAAAAAAGGTTCCAGGGCAAACAACTTGCCCTCATTCAACTTTCATAATTGACTGAGTGCAGAAAAACCAAGCAATCCACGGGACCAAAATTTCATATCCCCCACCAATGTCTGAGTAGCATACAGCTCTGTGACTCACATTAAAAAGAAGCAACGCAGATTTCCCAGTCACAAAAAACACACGCTAACAAAATCACACAGATGTCAAGATATTTAAAGGCTGAATCAAAGAATACAGTCTTGCTCCTTTCACAATGAGCACAAATCTCATTTATGTTACATATTTGGTGTCAGATTGCCATAGAGGGCGTAAATTGAGAGAATAGCTGCTCGCAAAAAAGACCGCTGAGGTGTCATTCCCTCACAGCCACCTTTACAGCCGCAGCCACAACTGCCCATCCTCTCTGTTTGCGGAGTCACACATCAGCACTTGAGCTTCCTTGCTGTCCCATTACCTCTACCACCCACTGACAGGACATCCTGAATTTTTCTTCTGTGCCGAACGGGTGGGTGAGGAAAAAGTCGAAGAGTGTTTGCTAGGTAAAGCTTTTGTAATTGATGACATTAGTATAAAGGTGCTCAAGGTGTGCACAGAACACCTGTGTGAAGGTCTCCCATATGTTTGACATGAGACTGAGCCAGGAAATGGTCCCAATGAGGAAGAAAACATACTGCTTGGCTCCTGTTACCAAGAGAGGGCAAATGTCAGCTTTAAATGACTACTGACCAATTGCTCTGACCTCACACATCATAAAACTGTATAAAGGCTGGTCTTGGCACGCCCCAAAGTCAAGACTGCACTGGACCATCTCCAGCTTGCCTATTAAGACTACTGGGTTGAACAACGCTGTAAGCTAACACTTGAACGCGGCACCACGAGAATCATTTGACACCATGAGTAGGTACAGACATTCTGCTCCAGGTAATGGACAGCCTAAAACAGGGCTTTATATCAGACTTGTTTGTGAGGGGCCCTCCGCTCCCTCAGTGACATTCCTGGCTCCCAACTGTGCTATTCCAAGAAGCACTCCCTATGCTCATTCCTGCCAGCAGCCGTTCGGCCATCAGGCCACCCTGAATGAGTTCTCACTGATGGGGAGGAACAGACTTCTATTTGCCCAGGTGGTCCTGAGCTACCAATACTCCTTTTTACTTATTTGCATCCACTGTCCCCCACCCCCCACTATTTACTGTCTGCTTTTGCCATTTTAATGTATTAACAAGTCAATAATTATAAACCATTAGTTAATTTATTACTAGCTGGTTATATCTTTTGGGCTCAATAAAGTGACTGCAAATCTACCCCAGATATCAAATATCTGTAAACAGAAAAGCTCAGCAACAAAGCACAAGAAAATACTGCACAATATGATGCCAGTCTTCCATTTCTCTTCATTAACACCGCCCACAACGGTCCACACGCAGCCTCACTCAGCATCATCACCTACATGTCTAACAAAATCCAGAAGAACATTTAATTGTAGGACCAGCAGTCCTACACCCCCCTTAAAATCAACGGGACTGCAGTGGAGAGGGTGAGCAGTTACAAATACCTGGGCGTTCATGTCACTGAGGACTTGACATGGACCGTACACATCTGAGCTCAGGCCAGTAGAGCAAAGCAGCGGCTCTACCACCTCAGGCAGCTGAGAAAGCTACAGGTCTCTCCGGCGATCCTTAAAACGTTCTACTCTGGTGCTGTACAAACTGTTCTGACTCAGAACATCATCTCCTGGTTTGGGAATAGCTGTGCTCGAGACATCAAGGCACTGCAGAGAGTGATCTGGGCAGCGGAATGCTGCACCAGATCTGATCTGCCATCCCTACAAGACATCTATACCAGGAGATGCAGGACCAGAGCGACTAGGATCGTCGGTGACCTGTCTCATCCCAGCAACCATCTATTCATCTTGCTGAAATCAGGCAAACGCTTCAGAAGCATTATGGCCAAAACGGAGAGGCTCAGGGGGAGCTTCTACCCACAGGCCATAAGACTTCTGAACCCGGAGATGCTATCACAACCCTCACAGACCAGGGTCTTCAATAATCTCTGACCAATCCACCCCCCCCACACTGTCACTGTCCTTCCGGGGCACCTTAGGGTTTCTTTACCGTTTTACTTATTTATTTATTTACTTACTTACTTATTTATCTATTTGCTGTTTGTTTCTATTCTTCTTGGTGTTTGAATGTTTGTTTGTTTTATTTTCCATTATAGATTTTTTGCACAGTCTTCCTGGATCAGATCAGAGCACATTTCAACACATGGTACACAACCATGTACTTGACAAATAAACTCTTTTGACTTTTTGACTTTGACTTATGCCGGGTGAGCCAAAAGTCTAGATCCACCCAAATATTTCCGAGGTGCCCGATGCCGGATCGATCAAGCCAATGTCATTACACATCAGACCGCTGGGTATACGTGGGAGAAAAGTGGGAACACCTCTCCACCATCTTAAACTCTACTCAACTTCAAAAAGAAAGCGGGTCATGTGACCACTCCGACACGTTTAAAATTTCAAAATGGATTAAACACATTGGTTATGAAGTCTGACCTGCTGAGAGTAACAACGGCATTTCACAGAAGGCTGATCAACGTTTGCGGCTGTGCTTTGCTCAAAACTGACAGCACGCCGAACACAAATGAGAGGTTCCAGATTTTTGACTCAGCCTGCGTATTTTAAATGAAACTACGCAACATGGAAGTCTCACCGTGAAGCTGTTGTTGACATTCTTGGTGCTGGATTCAGCAACACTTGCATCTGTCAAGTCAACCTCATCAAAGATGATGGACTGAAATAAAGTTAAAAAAATATTAAAAAAAGAAAAATCACAAGAGAGTAGAGAATAAAAAGTGTCAGGAAATGCATACACAGCTGAACCCGAAATTGTGAGAACAGATCCTGAGGCCAAAGGCTCTTTGATGCAGTCTCCAGGGAACAACATTTAAAGTCTCACATTCGAATCGTTCAACTTTTCCGCCACTTTGGCAAATATCCCCTAACTGGACCCTGAGTCTCAATTATGGTTGACACAGGAAAATGTGGCTTAGAGTACAATGTGTGAAACTGATGTAAAATAGAAAAAATGGGATATATGAATCTTTTTGACTCAATGTCAAGGACTGCTTCCTTTATACCGCTTACTTTTAATGGGAAATGGTCGAATCTTTCTAGAGGTCTGCTAGAAAGATATGAAATAACAGTTGGTATTTCATGGCCAGAGATCCTAACTGACAGAACAACACCTTTATTGACTAACAGTTTAGTTCACAAATCAGAGCCTTTGTGTTTGGATCAGCATTTAAAGGAAGTTTCCCGGAAATTATAAGGGGTGAATTTAACATGGATTCGGCACGCACGGAACACAAACACACTTTAGCGGTTTGGGCGTAGTACAGGGTCCTCCCACGCAGTTTGAAATAGCGACTCTTCCAGCGCTGGAAATTGGTTTGCTTCATCAACCTGCCCTCCTTCAGGATGGTCTGCAGTGGGAGACAAACGCACGGCGAGAGCATCACTCAGGATGATGGCTGTCTGAGCGCCACGCTTACGTCTACCTTCAGGGTCAAAGCCGCCGCCACCGTCGCCGTCCCGCGTCACTACCATCGTACGGCTTTCGGCGCACAAAGCGGAACAGACCCACATCATCTCTCATGGACCCGGTTGCCCTCCTCAGCACATCGGAGTTTCCCAGTCTGTGCATTCGAACGTCTGCATCCCATCAGGAGCGAAGCAGAGGCCGGAGCTTCGACGCATTTCGTGGCCACGACGCTGCTACACTCTTGTTGGCGCACTCACGACAAATAAACCCCGAAACCTTGAATCCCATCTGCTGCTGCTGTCCTGCGACTGCTCTAGTAAAACAAAACCGAAAAAACTGCCGCGCGATATGAATAAATGACAAAATAACGTTAGGCAAGAACGCTGCAAGTCGGCAGGAGAAAAGTGGCAAATACATGAACCTAAAGGCTTTTCCCAGCCATCAGCAAATCCATCCGTTCTTCCTTAACAACCGTTCACATCACGGTTAAGTCGCAGCAGAAGCGCTGCCTTGCCTGCTTGTTGATCCTGCGCACAAGTTTGAGGAGAAGAGAGGAGAAGAGAAAAGAAGAGAAGAAGAGCGCGGACGAAGACCGGCAATAAAAACAAGTGATTCGTGGCAGACACGCACGTCCATGCGGCGGCGGGGCCACCTGTGCGGCGAACCCGGCACCAGGCCCCGCACGGCCCGGAACACGACCCGCACAGCGCGCCTCCCCATGCCTGTAGCGCTCGCCCATCCGCTGTTACCTCAGGCACTTCCAGCTACAAGCCCGAGCATCGCAGCAGCGAAATAACTGACAATTCTGTCGTCGAGAGGCCAAATGAGCCGAGCGCTGGGGCGGGCCGCCGAACCGCTCCGTGCCGTCCTTCAGCCCCGTTATGAGGAAACCGTTACGATGCTCCGGAAGCGCCCCGGGCGGGGGCGTGTGCGGTGCACGAGCGCGCCGGGCCGCAGACCCACGGGCCGGCTGACAGCAACAGGAAACACCGAGGCGTCAAAGGGCCCGAGCTGCCCGGCTGCATGTCGCTGCCCCGCTGCCCCTTGCGGGGTCCCTCCGTACGGCGTGCATCTGCCGCGCACCTTGCTGCGGATCTGGCCCGACGTGGACACTTTCCGGATGAGTTTCTGTGGGGAGCCGGGCTCCTGCTCCGGTTCGCTGTCTGACGAGTCCTCCAGGCACCTGGCCGCGTCCTTCCCCCCGGTCGCCACCGCCATCATTGCGATCACCCTGGGAACGCCGAAGCGAAGCGGGGAGCGCGTGAGGCGGGCGCCGCCTGGCGGCCGCCTGCGAAACGACGGCGTGCGGGGTCCCGGCCGCTGGGCTTTGCTGTCGCGCTTAAAGCACGCAACTTGCAGCTCTCGCAAAAGCCCTGGCATCGGACGGCGTGGAGTTTGAACTTCTCATGCCTGAAAATAAAGCCGTATCATTCATAAACACGGCATGAGTCGTCGTCCTTGTCACTGACCAGCAGCACGAGTTGTAAACACCGTGGGAGTGAGTTGAATCGATCGGCATTTGCGTTGAAACAAATTTTTGACAATGCCAAAAAAAAGTTTCCCTATTTTAAAGTCTGCAACTTGAGTGTCTGCAGTACAAGGAAGCAGTATTTTCTTAAATCATAGTGAGAGGGTGAGGGAGTGAAATCAAGTGAAGCACTTTGTGTAGGAGCACTCCAGGAATGTCCCCGAGGGAACTAAGGTGGCTTTGACCCTTCGTAGTGAGCTTCAGTGCTCGATGGCCCCAAATCAGGACGCACGGATGGATGTGTACTGTAGGCGGACCCCCGTGACTGCACTTCTACATCAGCTTGAATCCGTACCGTAAATGCCTTTTTCTTTCGTGAACGTTCGCATGAAGGCCTTGGTGACTCTGAAGCACTGCCTACATATAAATTGAAAATAAGCATTACTTAAAACCACAGAATAATGTTGCAATAGAATGCTGGATTCCGCCTGGAGCTACACTTCCACCTTCAGACAGTAATGATGACATTTATTTCGGTAGTGATTCGGCACTTTAACTTCTGCTATGGGTTCTAAATAACTGCAAAATACTGCAGGTGCAGGGTTTTCAGCCAGATATTGTATACTCGGATCGAATTGATCAGCCACAACATTAAAACCACAGAAAGGTGAAGCAAATAACATTGATAGTCTGGTTACAGTGGCACCTGTCCAGGGGTGGGGGGAGATGTTTGGCAGCAAGTGAACAGTCGGTTGTTGAAGTTGATGTGTTGGAAGAAGGAAAAATGGGCAGGCGTAAGGATGTGAGTTCAGGAATGGTTTGAGGAACCTGACAAAGACTTCAAGGTGTTGCCTTGTCCACCAAATTCCCCAGATCTCAATCCAATCACGCATCAAAACACAACATCCTCTTCATGCTCATGCCACATCCAGATAACACCAAAGGGTAGGAAAGTTTTTTTTTTTATTTCATATCTGTTCAAATACATGAATTGCAGTTTTGTTTATGCTACTCTTCCTTTGCAGAGAAGCTCTCCCTCCGTTCCAAGCAATACTACAGTTATGAGTGCTGTCAACTCTGACAGCACAAAGTGCCTTTTTTGCTAATATTTAATAACAGACGGTGTGAAATGTGACACCATAGCCTGCTACTGGGAACCTCTGCCTATACAACGCTATCCCTCTGTGTGCAATCCTGGGAAGGTGTCACATACTCTAGGTGCCTTCCAGGCCTGTCCCCAGGACCCCAGCACAGCCCCTTATCCCTCAGCTGGTGACTCCTCGTCATCAGAAATGATCCCCTTCAGGTAGGAGCGTTTGAACTCTTCAAACACCATTTCTTCCTCCAGCTCACTGTGCCCAGACCCAGGGGCAAAAACAAGAGAGAGAGGGAAAGAGAAGCTGGAATAAGTCACAGATTCATCATTTTCTGTGCACAGTTCAGCATCACAAAGCCACAGAAGTGGAATCCGGTCCTTGTTTATATTTGGTGGATTACATTTTGGCACAGCAGAAGATACAAGACTCTCTGGCACCAGAGTGGTAGTTGCTCACCTTTCCTTAGCTGCAGGTAAGCAAGAAAAGAATGAAAGGGAAGTTATTCCATCTATTTTGTTACTTCCTTCACTCACATGAAACCACATACGAGGTACAGCCAGGCAACTTGGAAATCACAATGTTAGTAAACACAGTAGATGGAAATATTTGAAACTGCATGATTTTGATTTCTGGTTCTTAAACTTTGAGTGAAGAATAACTACAAATATTATGCTTGATTTGTCTTCTATCATCAAAAAAAGGTGTTCCTGAATGTTTTCATTTACAGATTCCTGGCTGCTGCTGCTGCTGCAAAAAAGGCACAGACCCAGCAAAAGGGGGAAATTTAGTTGAGGGTTCTGGAACTATGTGTTGTCTATACAGTACATACATACATACATACATACATACATACATACACCTGTATATATGAACAACAAGGTGTAGACAAAGTGAAAACAGATTAACAACAGAGTAGGAACGACAGCGTGTGTTGAGGCTTACCAGCATCAGGTTTAGGATGCATCAGATAAAACGGAACCTCCACTCCAACCTCACTGAAACACAAGAAAAGTGAAAATCAAATGGAGTCAAATGCAAAGGCTTCATCTCGTGTGTGAGCCACCTAAGGAATAATTTAACCAACAAGCAGCACTAACTAACAGCAACCAACTGACTACAGCAAGCTGACAAGTGACAGGAGATGATTTCTACAGAGAAATAGCTCAAACAAAACGAATCCTACCTAGTTCCAACCATCCTGTGAAGAAAATGATATTAAAATGATAACTTTTACCCCAACACCTATACATTCTGCTCAGATATTGACTGCATACAATAACAATTCTTAACTTCCAACTTATTGTGAAAAACGAGACAGTTTGTACAGCAGGAATATCTGCTGAAGCTGTGGGGATGACCCCCTCATTTAAGTTTTATCTCAGACTTCCTTGAGGATGGGACTCAACAAGCTTTTAGTCGGACGTGTGGTGCCCTGCGTGGGCCTTGGTGTTCAAATGCGGCAACTCATTCCACATTTTCACCACACTCACCCTCCGATGATGAGCTTTACCACCACGCGATAGGACACCAGCATTCCCAGCACTTCCTTCAGCACACCTGCCTTCACACTGCAGGGGCCACAGAAAAGCTTACAGCCAAAGACAGGGAGCAGTTGACTTCTGACCATAATGTTCCTTACACCTTGTTTTCTTGGCAAATGTTTCGTGTTTTAAGCCATCCTGTCACCTAATGAGTTACTGAAATGTATTTTTTTTTTAATAAGTTTTAAAATGTACTGTGGCAAAACCACCACACTGTCATAAAGACTTTAGACCAAATTCAGCATGCATAGCGTACTACAAATGCAAAATGATGCTAAATGGTCACACTTGAGCAGGAAACACGAAAAATGGTCTAGAATATGCAGTATGAACATATTGGGCTCTCTCAGATGCTGTGCTTATTGTGTGAGTGAACTGACTCAGAGCTAAAATAGGAGAAAAAAAAAATGACACTTTTAAACTTTTTTTTCTATAAACCCCAGTGCGTTACTGTGAAACCTACAAATTATTGCATGAAATCTGAAGCAGACTTGGACCCACGACAACCTTTCAGATGCACTCTATGCATTCAGACCTTGGAAACTCACATGGAAGACGAAGCCAGATTTGTGTCTTCGTGCTTCAGCTTTCCATCAAGGGCCAGACCGCGCCTCTCGCGATTGTTGGCCAGTAGTGGCAAGAGGGTGTACACCTTCTTCAGGCTGGTGCTGGGAGGCACAGAATCTCTGAAACAAACCCAGAAACCCATTCTTTTCAGCCGGTGCCTTTGTTCAACAGAATTTACTGTGTTCATTTACCTGCAAGCTTATTCCAGGGGGAAAACCATTTATACACACAAGTAATTTTACTGCAGGAATTCAAGGTGAGTGCCTTGTTCATGGGTACTACGGCAGAGCGGAGCGTTCAGCTTACAGGGAAATATTGCCAACCATTGAAGTACGTGGCATGCAAGCACTTCTTCTCTACATAATACACAATAACAGAGCAGTCACAGTGGAGTATAATTTAATTATTAGATGAACTAAAAACCCAATACATACACTTAAAAATATCTGAATACTTTGTGTTGTCCTTGCAACTTACCAGTTTGCCAGGTCACCGTTTAAAATATGGAGGCTACAAAATCATTACGTTTTCTTTAAATATACAGTATGTATTTTGTATTGAGGTGTATGCTGCAAGTATACACTACAAGTATATATTTAGGAGCCTAAACGAAACATTAGCAAAATAACAGCCTGACTTCTACATACTGGGAATGTATTCACTTACGGGGCCTCCTCCAAAGCCACGGTTTTCACATACTTGTCATTGGAATACAGCACAACATTGGTCACCTGTTCCACTGCAAAGAAAAGAAAGTAGGAAAAAGAATTTAGTGCAAAAGACAAAATTCCATTTGCCTTTCTGCCCTCGTAAATGCAAGTCCTCACCTGAAACAATGATTTCTTTCACTGTCTTGTTGGAACTATTTGTGATGTTCACTGTAACGTTTATTGGCTCTCCATGGTAATACGTCTGCCAAGAAAGTTTAGAGAAAAACACCAAAATAAAGCTAGGCTGCCCTGACTGTTTAAAGGCACCTACATTCCTGCTGCCCAGCCTTCTCATATTCACTTCGACTCTTACTGCAGTTACACAGGACTCACCCCCTTCTCTAGGCTGACTTCCAGGTGCAGAGGTTTGTCCGACGTGACGAACTCTCGGGTCGTCTCCACTGCTGGAGGATCCCCAAGCTGCTCCGGCGCGTACTGGACCTTGCGGATAGCCAGACGCACGGAGCTCCTGCGCGTTCCGAGGATCAGACAGAACACGATAAGTTCAGTAACGTCCCTCGGTTTCTTCCGCGTGACTAAAGGCGCTGTTTGTTCTCACCGTTTGTGAATTTTCTCCTCTTGGTTCTCAGCACAGAAAGCCTTCACTTCAAATTCCACAGCACAGTGCTGCCAAATGAGAAGATGGACAGATGAGTTCTCCACCAAGTCACAAATTCAAACTATGGAGTCCATTTCTGATGGGTAAAAGAGGAACAGGGGAGTCAAATCGATGTTTTACCTTTCCCACATCAGTAGGAGCAGGCTGGAGACCCACAGAGCACGGTAGGTTGTCGGGGAACTGAAAGACATGAATGGAACAAGCGTTGCAACGGCCATGTGCCTCTTGCTCCCTTCATACACCGGGAAGCCACTGTTACAAGACGGCTAAGCATGCATGTTCTACACTGAAGGCACGGAGGCGTTCGGCTGCGCCCAAATCATCAAGTTTTCTATCTTCGCACCTCGAAGAAAAAGGGATATGCGTTTTCCCCCAGCTTATGCAGCAGTCTATCTTGCATCTTAGTGTGCATGCACCGGTCCTTATCCTGGAGGGGAGGATACACCTGGCGGGTGGATAGGTAGATGTCCCTGTGGAATGCAATGCCCATGACGTCCATGTCATCGCGGCCGTACCGAAACGTGCAGGACAGCATAATGTACACTAGTAGGGGACAGACATCACATTTCCATTAGTTCTTTGCACTTTTGGGTTTTAAAATCATACCTCTGCCGTATGCTGGAAACGCTTTCTGCCAGACATCTCGAATTACACTACGGTGTATTTTGAAGCACAAAACGATCCTAAGAAAGCTTACCTTTTTTGCCGTGCAGCAGCTCAGGGTCAATCAGAACTACTCCATCTAGTGCACAGGAGTGGAACTGCAGATTAGAAGAGCATCGCGCAGCAGCATCGTGGCTGACACAAGCGGACATGTGCATCCACGACACAGTGTGTATTCAGCTTTTAAAGTACCGCCCTGCCATTGAAACAGACTTAGAAAATGCAGTTTTCCTTCTCCTGAACTCACCAACTGGTTCCACAAAGTCACAGTGGTCCACAAAGTCCCTCTTTCCCATGTACACACCCACCTGTTTCAAGAGACACCCACCTTTAGCAGCAGTCCAACCCGTTCAGCAAGTAAAGGCTGGGTGTTAAACTATTGCAGTAAGGCTGTGCATTAACACGCATCGTGCATTCACACATTCAGAAAGCAACCAGGAACACAAATCCATGCCACAAATTGCACACAGAAAAGATTAATAATGGCACAGCTTTGAACTTTATTAATGTTTCTCAGCAATTCCAGATGCACTCCACTCACCGACTTGTCACGGGACAACTTCTTGAAAATGATGTGTTTAGGACTCATGCTTGATTTGTCTTCTTTCTTCAGTCTGGAAAGGAAAGAATAATGTCACACAGACTTTCACCAGTGGCTGAATTCAGATAAATATGGACCAACAGGTTGAAAGCGAAGGCTGCAGTCATCTACAGGTATTAAAGTCCTATGGAGAAATCCCCTTGGCCACGGCTACTGTAACATCATTCTAGTAGCTACTGCTGAGAAGCACCATTCAATTTTCCCCAGAAACCCCTGAAAAAGCACTGCAGGACCCCACAACTCAGTCAGCAGCAGACATGCTGACCTGTGCTGGAGTCACCTGGTTTTGAAAGCGAAGTGTTGAAGCCAATCCAATAAGACAGTATTTGTACCCCAAAAGCCCCTCCCCACATCCCACCAAAGCACCTGGCTAAAGCTGGAGTGGATTGCATTGTTCCTCTCCGTCAGCATGATTATGAAATGGTCTAATCATCTAGGATATGCAAGTATCCTTAGTAAGCAAGCAGTATGCATTATAGGATAAGCTATAAAAATAAGATCTGTATAAAACTCATCATATTTATGTATTCCACAAATGAAAACCATTATTTTACAGCCTCATGTGCATAAGGCAAGGATAGCCTGAGCCATAATCTGTTGTTTTCAATGTCAGCAGTCTGGGTGCTGCGGTCAGCAGGGGAACGTAAAGGGATTATCTTAGTAAATTAGTTATAAAGCTCAGCTCCATCACACAACCCACTGGCACAGAAAAACAGTAAGCAAGTATGTGGAGCCCAAAAATGGGTTAAGAACAATTTGTTTATATTTTACCAAACCGTACAGTTTACACAAAAATTTCTTTTAACAGTTTTAAATACATTTAAAAAGAACATGAGCCAGAGGATGCTATGTTTCTACACCCCAAATGTCATATTTTACTTTTAAATTGGGTGGTTTCTCAAGGACTGGTAAACATTAAATATACTTTAATAACCCCCCCCCCCCCCAGACCTAAGAGGACTTAACAGAATATTCAAACCCACAACAGTTCCTCTAGGACCAGAGGTTTACTGGAGTTCATAAACAAACCAGCAGTTCATTTAGTTGAATGCATGCTAATGGAGTAACTGACAACACACAAAAATGCTTTAGGTTTTTATTGTGGACTGGACAGCAATGAGCAAAGCAGATCATACAAGGTGGTTTAATGCACCTCCCCCACCAGGAATGAGAAACTGTCCAAGGAAGACAACTGATTTAATTACCAACACATTTTCCATCAGTATTTCTATACATCTTTTTAAAAGTTAACCAGCTGTCTGTGCAAAGCAAGTAATGCAGTGACTTAATGACAGCTTTCTGGCACAACATTCAACCATTTCCCTGGATTAAAGTCAGCAACAGCAATTTTCACAGAAACCTGGATGACAAGGACAAACAAGGAAGTGCTGTTTTGGTTTGCTTCAGAGTCAAAGATCAAGATCAAAAGAATGTGTCACATACATGGTTACATGCGAGTCAATGAGTCAAGCACTAGATGCATCACAAGTAAACACTGATTTTGTCCCCATGTTGTGCTTCACATGAGTAACAAATTTAAAATTCTGCAATACAGGAACACTGAGCTACACTGAGGAAGTTGGCTTAAAACAGTCATCCTCCATCAGGGAAATTTACAGATTCTCTGGGAACAGTGAACATGTCAGTGTCACCTACTGAGGAACTGAAAATGCCATGAACAGTATGCTACAGTGAAAGGAGCGATGCAGCCTTGCTGTTCTTGTCCAGACATGAGCTATTCAAGAAGCTTCAGAAAACCTGAAAAAGAACAGTGCGGTATAAGTTTCTGATCCAAAAGATCAGAACCACTCACGGTGATCAAAGGTCTCAGCTTGAAAACTTGAGATCATGTGCTTGTAATCAAGCCCAGAACCCCACACTCCTTGTTATGAGGACATGTTGGACACTTATCTGCACTGTGTCCCATTGACTTTAAGAGACACAGTCAAGTAGTTATCCAGTCTGTCAGGAACCCCTGCACCCAACACTACACAACTAGAGCATGTTGGGAACACAGCAGGGGCTGCAGGGAGCTTACAGGGTATCTGGGATCACTGGCATCAGACCTTTTACTTCTCATCATTGACCTCCAGCAATGAACCATTAAACATGCTCAAGTCATACCTGCAACCACACATGGTTCATAAGCATCCTTGGCAACTTCAATTTCCTGCAAAAACAAGGGAACAGGGGATTTATCCAATAAGGTTACTCAAACTGTGAAGTTCAATCTTAAGTGCAGTACAATCTAGAAATGTACCTGTTCGAAGTTCATCTCAACTTGTCGCTTGGGCTCGAAGGATTGCGATAAGGTGTGTTCCACTGGCTTCATGACACATGGGTCATCCTAGCCGTCAGGAGGCCCTGCAAGCACAGAGTACATTGAGAACTGGCAGGGAACTGAGGTATCAGAGCATTCAGGCATCACGGAGCTCCAGCAAGCCATACCTGCAAAGCACCGCCATTGTGCCCCACGTCAGCAGCCTAGCTCAGAGGCCCACAGTGTATCTTGGTCTTCTGTGGAAACACGCAAACAGAGGAATAGGGGTCAGTTCTTCAGTATCTCACCAGGATCCTCTATTCTACAGAGGAATGGACACTACCCATCCAAGGGGTTGACTACAGAGACTGCGAAGACCTTTATTTTCTTCTCAGGACTGGCTACGCTCTTAGATCAGCGCTCATGCAAGAGTCGTTTACATTCCCGAAAAAAGCAGCCATTTTATGCGACAACTTAATGTCATGTGCACACCCGTAGACACATGACTCAAAGCTCAAGACGCTGCAGAGAAAGCCTTTTTGCGTTCCTAGTATATTTAAAGGGAATTTGGCGCTAGCATGCAGTACCTCACTGCCTCCCCATCCAAACGAAGATCGATCACTTACTGGGCTCCATGTTCGTCCGCCACTCTCAGCAAACCGGAACAACCGCGACCTGGACATGAATTTATAAGATAAAAGCTTAAGTACACATTTTTTCACAAGACAACATGCACGCCTTCCGAAGGCAGCCATTTTTTTTTGAGAAACAACGAACTTTCCGTTTAAAAAAAAAAAATTCCCAAGCAACCGCAGACGGGATTACAATCATTTTCAAAACAATTCGAAAATAAATATTTTAGCTGGTCAACAGGACAAACTCTTATTCTATGCAGTTTTCAAGCGGCCGCAACAAACAGCGTTCCTCTGTTACCAACCGATTTGAAACGCGACCGTTAGAACCGCCTGAATCGCGACTTATATACTCACCTGGCGCGTACAATCTACGTCATATTGGGCGCCGTCTTTTTACTCCCGTATATATTTACTTACAGTGTATATTAAAGCGGCCACCAAATGTAGTAAAAATGTGTACTTAAGCCCAGTTACTTACAGTGTATATTAAAGCGGCCACCAAATATAGTAAAAGTAAATATATATGGGAGTAAAAAGACGGGCGGTCGCAACCAGCTTGCTACCCAACAGTGTTTGGCGTCCGACTTTCACACTAGGAAGGAAACGAAGTGACAGTGGACAGCTCAGTCGGGTAAGGAGCATCATTGGCGATGACAAGGTTGTAGCTTCAGCGCCCCGCCATTCCAGTCCCATGTGAGCGTTTTCGAAAACGGTGGTGTTCTGGATGCCCCCACGTCAATGCAGAGCAGGATCAGGCCTTGGTGGCCTTGGTGTTCAAGACAGCGCAAGCCACAATGTCACAACCACATCTGGTATTTTATATATGTGAAACGTGTAGGCCTTAGAGAACTGAGAGGATTCCCACGTTAATTCAGATAATAAAAACTTTGGGGTGAAAGCAGGGCAAACATCCTTGTGCCCTGACAGGAGGTACAAAGTTGCACTGTGGGATGTTTGTTAGTGAGTAAGTGTGAAAGACACAGTGTTTGTGTGTATTTCCAGCAAGCGGGCATCCACATAAGCCAGAGACACAAGAGAGATATTTATTACAGAATACCTTAACAGATGTTACAACACTTGAACAGTTTGTATTTTATGTGCTACTATTTACACACCTATACATAAAAGGAATTTCAGTAATTAACGTGTACTTTTAAAAAAAGAAGCATGATAAAATAGAAATTAAACGTACAACATGGGAAAGTAGCCCCACCAAAAGCAACACTAAATGCGGTTTAAACGTAGGCTTTTGAGTTCTCTGACTCTGAGACAGGTGCCGATCTGTAGATCTTCTGTCTTTGACTTGTCATGGAGTAGTTATACGCATACCTGGACAAAAGATGGCAAAGTGGATTATTTTCACATTTCTGAATTATTTATTTTGCTCATATATTATACAGTTTCCCATTGGTGTTATCTTTTAAGTTACAGTATACACTGTAACTCTTTATTCAGCTAAAGAATCAAGAATTTGGAAGTGCTGTTTATCCCAATAAAGCATTACCAACAATTTATCAGAAGAAAAGAGAAAGTCAGAAGAATAGATCAAAGAATTGCTCACCCCTTTGGTTCTTCTGGTGAGCTTCTCTTACACGAAGAGCAAAGAAAAGCTCCACCTACAACAGCCATAATGGACCCCCCCCATCCTATGTATAATCCAGGCCCAAATTCAAACCTGTAGCGGGGAGAGATAACAGAAAACATCATGCATATACTATATGTGGCAGTATGTTTATCTCAGACTTTACCTCTATCTTTCTCTCTTTCACACAGATACACACAGAGAATTCTCCAGAAAAAGACATTACTTGAGGTGTCCGTTGTAGGGGTCATAAAACTCCTGCACGATTCGAGCAGCATACCATGACACGGCCGTGAGGGAAGAGATGCCTGCAAGAAAAATATGTTAGTTCCTTCTTTGTGCCATTTCAAAAATGATGACTTTGTTCTGTTTTATTTTTTAATGCTCCGAGGCAACGTTGTAGGAATGGGGCTGTAGACAAACTAGATTGCAATGAATAATGGAAGCGTAATACTTATTGATAGAAATGTAATGAAATGCACAAGGATTACACTTCTAATATCTTGGTTACAATTAGCATGGATCCTGCTGCTTAGCATGATTGTGGGGACTCACCTGAAAGAAGGAACAGGATGCCACCAGTAACTGCAATCTTGGCCTTGACTTGGTCAGAGGTGTTGCCAACTTTAACACACTTCATTCCCAGTAGCGACACAATGACTCCAAACAAGCCCAAAAGCAGAGATATGATCATCAGGGCACGGCATGCCTGTACGTAACCTGTACACACAGAGGCATGACAGTCAGTCTAAGGTGTAGTATAAGTGTACACGGACGCACGGAGATATGGAATCATGCACAGTGACTTGCTATGAAGACTCTTCCAAAAAACATGGAAAAATGCTAAGATTACGTAAAAGGGAACTGGCAAAGCCCAAACCCAAAGAAGGTTTAACTCAGCCCATTACCCACAAAATAGGAATAGAAACATTCAGATGTGGGGGAGACAGATTTTAGATCCCGTCTTTTCATGCTTTCGCTGTTAAAATTCAAGATTTTTTGTGAACCTGAAATTTTTGTAAGCCTGAGAAGTTGAACATTATTCTTAGGGAAGCTACGCACTGAATCTGCTTCTAAAAGTCTCTGTATTCTTAAAGCAAGATTTATGTAGGCCTGAGAAGGATTGTCGCCCCATCCAGGGTGCAGCTTCATAGCCCAGCGTCCAGGGATTCTGGGATAGACTCTGGACCAGTGGGACCCTGACCAGGGTTAATGGATGGATAGATGGAAGATTTACATTGTCAAAATATCCATTGTAATTTGTATCAAGAATAGTATCATGTTACTATCAGTTAATATCCTAAATGCTTACAGTGTTGTCCATCTCTGTGGCGTCAAACAGAAGTAGCTTTTTAAAACCACAGATTGTCTTTGCAGTCACTAAAAACTACTTGAAGATAATCATGCAGTCATTACGGAAGAGTGCTTAAGCTTTTTAGCCTTATGTTGTTTTTTAATCTGGTTTATTGAACCTTCCATAAAACAATGAATCATTTGTTCTGTTGTCTAATGTGATTCCTGCTGACATGAAATGCTGCTGCTGTTTGTCTTCTGCCCATGAGTGTCTCAGGGTTTCAAAATCTTGGTTAGGTGTGATGTGAACCCTCAGGAATTTCTGACCACCAGCAAACAGTCAGACCCTCTGTACATGGCCAACCGAGGCACTTGTAGTGTCCATTACATCTCAAAGCATCTTCCCAAAATTACTTTTTCAAAAACTATTCACATTAATTCGTGAGGTGTTTCACTGCAAGCAGTCTTCCACATTCTTCTCAGTTATTTTTCAACCTCAGCTTTAAAGAGGATGTGTGGTAATGGCGTATGGGTGCTGTGACAGATAAAATGAATATGAACCATGTCTGCCAAGTTTGCCAACACAGAGGCTTCTGAAAGTGAGTACTGATTGTAGTGCAGCATTACTCTCATTAACCATGGCACCCTCATTGCATAGTAAACCATAGTAAACTGTAAAACGGCCTCAACACTCCTCCAGATGCTGCTGTGAAACTGGCATTGAGGAAGGAGGAAAATTTAGCATTCTGAATGGCTCAAAGCATCACTTCCATCGTCAGTGGGTGGAACATGAAAAGCACGCATTTAAATGTGCCACTTGTATCGATTGATGCTAACTTCTGAAACTTACTTTCTACCACAAGGTTAAGTGGAACTGCAGTCAGCTCGCTGGTCATAAATCAGTATGTATGAGGCTTTTCCAATATTATTATAGGCAATATTAGCAAAGCATAAAATTGCTGGAGGAGAGATCATGACTAAATAGAACTTTCACCAGGGCGACCTTAATGTGAAGGGCTCTTGAAATATACTTTGGTTTTATACTTAATTTATTCCACATATTGTATTATGCCATGGAGAATGAATTTTATGTGTTTTTGCACAGTGAAATTACTCTGAGTTAGCAGACATTTCATCCAGCTGAAATCTTAGTGTGCACAGGAGGATTTTGGAGCTTTTCAGTTTAAAATCATGTGCAGAATCTAAATTCATTCTTTGACATCCATTATTAATTCTGCAAATCAGCTTTTTCATACGTACACACTATAGAGAAATCTAAACAGCAGAGCACCTTGACAGCTGCATGAGGCAGTAGCTGCACTCCTACGCAGACTTTGTTGTCACCAAAACAGTTGTATACATGTACCTGCGCTTGTAGTGGCAGATCTGTGCCAGTTCAGACAAAAAGCAGATTTCATAGTGAAAGGAGCAGGAATTTCTGAGCTCGGCAGCAGTATTTTCTAACAAACTTTGCGTGATGGAAGGGCAGATGAAGCACAGGTACTCAGAGTAACTCCACACTTTCAAACATGGTTGAAGTCTGTTCTTGTGCTCTTACAGTCCAGAGAAAGTTTTGTGACATTAAAGTAAATTACTCAAAAGTAAATGTTATCATGTGTTATTTTAAGAAAGTGAAGTGTGGATTAAAAGGGAAGCTGTCTTATGGTGGGATAATATGGGGTGGAATAAGGACACCAGGGGATTAGTGGGGTAATGTAGGGTGCTAAAGGATGCTGTGAGAGTAATGTGTGGTTATATAATGTATTTTGGATTAGTGTGCATGTTTTATTTGTGGAGTAATTCAAAATGATACAGAGGAATTGATTCGTACGGTAGGAATGCTAGTAGTGGCTATGCTGGTGCCTCACAGCTCTTGGGATGTAAGACTATGCATGAGTTCCAGTTCTTTGTAAGTCTGTGTGGAGTTTTTAGGGTTTGCTCATGTTCGTGTGGGTTTAGTCCAGGTGCTGGGGTTTGCTCCTACAGTCCAAAGACCAGTGTTTTGGGCAAACTGATGACTGTCTACAGTGTACATGCACAGTATGTGTGTGTATGTGACCTCTTACTGCTCTACATTTGGCTGAATGACTGTGGGGAGTTCAGTCTGTTATATTTTGCACTGCAAGTGCCTTTGGATAAAGGTATCAGCTAAATGCTACATGATGATCGTTGCACTTTGCTCTGGACCAAGCATCTGCTAAATAAATCTAAATGCGGCTGAGATCAAACACTTAACTTCAAAATTACTACTTGCCAGTTAATGACACACTGGGCAGTGTTTCTTGTTAGGCCAAGACTAAGATGAAATGCTTTCAGAACTAGAATCATCGAGCTGCTCTGAAAATGGGGCGGTCACTGTTTGATTCAGGTGCAGTTTGTTACAGGGCTTGGAGCCATGGAGGAGAAATAGACCAAATTCTCCAGATATCACGTGAATGAGGCCTCGCTCTCAGATTATTCAGAAAGTACACGTATGTATGTGTGGGAAGTGCTTAAAAGACCTTAGGGTAGCTTCGCCGGATACTGTATGCATGTGGATTTTCGTGCTGGCTGCACAGACTCACCTGGTAGCCCAAGCACCGTTTTGTACCTGTTGCACTGAACCGCTCCCAAGGCCGTCGCAGCGCAGTCCATCCACAACCCCTGGAACTGCCAGCTGTTTGTCGTCACCGTGTCTGCATGGCTCCTCACCTTCCAGACATTTGAGCTGGTCGAACTTATTTCCAGAACCCAGCCCACGACACACATGAGCAAGCCCAGGATCTGTAGCACCAGAACAGCCATCCTAACTTAAAGAGCCTGAGGCCTCAGCAGAACCCTGAAATGTGTACAGAGGGGGGATTGTTTGCGTTCAGTCAGGACACAGAAGACTGAAAACAGATGGAGACGCAAAGTCACAGCCCTTTGAGTAAGTTATCTAACAAAATACACAAGCGTTCACAAGTTTGGAATCACTAACAAATTTCTTTGTTTTATGAAGGAATTGTTACTTTTTTATCAAGGTCCCATTGATTCGATTTCAAAATACAGCCAAGACATAGCTAATGCTGTCCACGTACGACTGCAAAGCCCCATTTTCAGCAGCTATTTCTCCAGCATCCAAAAAGTAAATTTGCTTAGCACATCCTTGACTACTCATGTTTAAATGATAATAGGCTATAATGGAAATTTTTGTAATCGTCTTATGACAGCTGAAGCCCATTATTCTGTCCAAAAGGCAAGTAAATTGTTTTTCTTTGGGTTGCAAGATACTGGTGTTCCAAAAGTTCATTTCTAGGTTCAAAATTGGGCAAAATGAAATGATATCTTAACAAGAAAAGTTTCTTAATGACTCCAAGCTGTTGAACGCTAGTGTATACAGGACATTTAATTTGGCCAAAATACACAATAGACAGAAAATTCTGTGTGGAAACCGAGAAGGCAGCATCACAGAAAATCGACTAAAACAAACCTGTAATAATTATTTAAGATGCAGATGTTAAATGTAAAACTTACCCTTGCGTTTCCAAATTTTTATACTGTAGATGTGTATTAATAAGAAAGCATTTAGCAGCAAACAGCCAGAAGCAGAGCAGGTAAGGAAAGCATTGCAGTGTGTTCCCCTTCAGCTAATATATGGCTGAGGGTCAATAGCCCTGTGGTCAGGAACTTGAACGTTGGCGGTTATATGAACTGCGTCTTGCACACATGCGCAATCTGACAGTGACAGTTGATGCCTTTCAAATCATCTGCTCAACCCCTTAATACCCCTAAACACCATTATAGTCAGGAGCTCAACCTGAGTAAAAATTTGCCAAAAATGAGTAAATGTTTAAAGGGAAGGAGTCCTGTGGACAGCGGATGACTTCACCAAGCCCAGACAAACTGGTGATGGGATGAGATAGCAGAGGACCATGTTATTCCGAGTGACGCATGAAGCGCTAAAGTTGTTTGGTCCACATTATGGTTTTTATGAAAATTTTTCACAAAAGAGTGGTAAACGTCTGAAGTAATTCCATCGGGAGAACATACAGTAACTGGTTGAAACAGACGAGTAACCTGAAACATTCACACATTTTCCTAAAGTTGTATCAAATCCTTGTATTTAAACTACATGTAGTTGCATAAATACGTAAATTTCTAAGTCACTCTAATGAATTAATTTTCCAGGCACAAATAATAATTATTTTTATTTAATGACAGAGCAGAACTGGCTCACAACAACAAAGAGGCAGACTCGGTATTGCAAGAAAAAGCAATTTACTTGTAACTGTATGTAAATACAGCACAATGGCAAAAAGTTGAATATTTAGCAGGGTTATAAATTACTGCAATTACTATTGCTATTACTGTAAAGAACTTCCACAAAGACGGCAAAATCTTTCAAAATATTTAAGATTCCTAATGAAGGTCAAATGTTATTTTTTATGAACGGTAAATAGACACTTCAGCAGCTGGAACATTTAAACATTGTTAATAATCACAGACACGGTTGGACAAACACAGTTCAAGTTTGCTTGTATCTTCTGGAATCCTGGAATAAATGCATTTTGGCACTTTTCAGTACAGCTGAAATCCATCCATCCGTTGTCACGGTAGTCCAGAACCTATCCCAAAATCACTAGCCATTAGGCTCAGAAATAGCACCTGGGTGGGGCGCTATGCCATTGCTGGGTGCACAGCTGAGATGTCTCTGAAAATATCTGATGAAGGTGTACAGGAGTAAGGCCTACACTCTGAACAAAATTCATTTTTTCTAACATCAAGTGATGTGAAGAAGCAAAGTGTCAGAACTTACCAAAAAATTGCTGTTATTGATCTTAAATATAAATGTAAATACGAAACAAGAGCTTCAGGGAGTATTTTGTGACTTTGCTGTGTTTGAGATACCATTTTATGGTTTTACAAGGGAAGTTGTCTCAGTTTGAAATGTACTCCACCGAAAGGCTGTGGGTTACTCTTGTCAATCAAAATACATTTAAAAAAAAACAAAAAACAAACATTATTTTCATGCTCAAGAGAAGAACATAGTTCAGTGCAGCTTTGACATACATTTTTATTATTATTATTTTACTTCACCCATAACTACCTGACTGTAAGCTTTCGGTTGCACCATTCAACAGATGGGAATTGTAGGAAGTTAAATGTGCACCCTGCTGTCGGACACTGGCGCACACCTCCTACATCAAAGTAGTAAGGCATGCAACTGTGAGAATGCGGTTACCCCAAAATGAGTAAAGAATGTACGGGACATGCAGTGCAGTTACAGTTGATTCTGTGTAAAAGCTGTGGTGAAACCAGACGGGGAGAATCCAGTTAACCACTTGAGCTGCTGTGCTTTTCATTGTGACTCTTTGTGGACTTTGGACGTTAGAAAGCGGTAAACAGAGAGGAGGACTTCAATATCGATCTTTTTCTGGCAACGAGAATCCAGTGACACGGTTTCTGAGAGACAGTGGAGCACATAAACAGTTGTCAGTACAACTGCTTTCTTTATATTGTTAAATAACCAAGAACGGCTGTGACAAAAAGGCGAAAGGGTAGACATACTGTAGCCTTGCAATAGAAACTCCTCATTCAGTAACTCTTGCTGTTACAAACCAAAACTTTAAAAACCCAGTTTTTATGAGACTGAGCGTTAATGAACAGGCTGTAACATCCAAACACAAAGACACAACTTTTCTGCTAAAGCTCTGGCAGCTTAATAGTCAATGGTCTGCTGTTTGAAGAGGCTCTGGGGGAAGCACAACTGTGTTCAGCACTACGCTAGATTAATCCAAGGCCTTATGCAGAATACCGAATAAATCACTGTAGCTGTTTAACCCCAAGCTCCCTGGAGGCTCAGAAATCCCAGACAGTCTCTTTTCTACTTCATCAGTTATCCTCCAAAGTACATTTCTTTCCAGAAATAGAAACTGCTTCTCCTTCAGAAATTCAGTGCTTATCAAGGTAGTTATTTTCCATCGCAGTCCTGTGAAAATGACTGTTTGCCAGGAACTGAACTCCCACAATACAAAGCACACGGCACTCAGAATATTACCACCTTTTATCCATCCAGACAGACTTTTGCGATAAAAAAAACAATGCAAAAGCATACCTGTACAGCTAGAAAAAAAAATCTGATTTTAATTTATGTTCCACATTTTAACATGCAAATAGGCACATTGGTAGTGATGTGAGGTCACTGGGTGTTTTGGGCCTTTCAACATCAGACACCTCATCCATGTGACCCAGCCAGAGTTAATCCAGCAGCGGGCATCCGGATGATGCTGCTCGGACCCACGGCCACCCTAATGCCATCTCCACAACCTCGGTCACAGCACACGACATTCACCAAGCTGTACACTGAGCCCTATGCAGACTTCCCTGCAACTTCACATTGTGTAACTCAATCTGGCAGTGGTAGTGTGTAAAGCACTAGAACAAGAAGCAAAGCAGTCATGTAAAAAGCAAAACGGTAAAACACAGCATAGGAAAATGAAAGACAAAAGGAAAATACGAGAGGCAAATAAGCTGCATTTTAATTTGTGCCTGAATTCATCTAGTTTGGCAAGGATTCATGATTGGTTCAGCAATATACTGATTTTTTTCTATTTTTTGTTCGATGCGTTGTTTTAACCATTTACTTTTTCAGATTGTTAATCATTTACATGGCACTCCTCATCCTCTGTGGACTTTGACCAGGTCATTGTGAACCAATTTCTTCAGTTCCTTGGAAATTTTCTAAAATGCTTATGGATATTTGCCATGGTAAAGTAAACATTTTCAGCTTAACAACAGAAAACCTCATTCGGATTTTGAAGTGAAAGGCATGTGTTGGCCTGTGGATTCAAACCTAACCCCTGGCGGGCCCAGCGCTCAGATGTGGGGTTGCTGCCCAATGGCTGACTGGCAATAAATAAGAACACGAGGGATGTATCCCCCATCACAGGGAATTCCTAGTGCTTTGCGGTGCGCAGCCCATGACTACATTTTAGAAAGGACTCAACGGATGTACGACACGGCTCGGCATGACACGACTTCGCCCTTTTGTTCTTTAAAGATGCTTCTGGAGCGACTCCTCCTCACAAACAACAGTACAAGCAGACCCCAGCCGGACCCTTTATTCACTCACGGCGTCAAAATAAAAGAGAGAACGCGAGAGATTCCACCAGTTTCGAAGCCAAAGTGCACAATGGTGCAGGGGGCAAGTAATGGCGCTCTCTAACGCTGAAACTGTTGGAAATGTGCGCGTTGCGCGAAGGCATCGTATTTCCCTGCGTCGCCGACACAACAGGTGTTTCGCGGCCGCCTGCACAAAACCTCTGACGACTGCGCTGGAAGCCAGGGTGGAGGCGCATGACGTGACGTGATGTGAGCCGGCATCCGCGCAGCATCAGCAGCCCGAGGCGCCCGTTCCGCAGTACGTTCGGTCCTTTGCCCGGCAGCAGGCGCCTCTTTTCGGACGAGCAGCTGTTTCGTTCCGTTCCGTTTCATCCGTTCCCCACGCCGCTTCGCCCAGGCGGCTGCCCGCATCCGGAGGAGGAGGAGGAGGAGGAGGACGACGCCGCCGCCGCCGCTGCTGCTCCACGCCTACAACAGCTGCTGCGTTGGTGAAGAAGATGGCGGCCCCTGTGCTCGCGAACCGTGCGGCATCCGCGAGCAGCGTGGGCAGCAGCCCTACTTCCACGGGCCGCACGGCGAACAACAACAACAACCGGGCGCCGGCGAGCTACCCGGAGCTGGATTTCAGGTCTGGGGCGAGGATGGAGGAGCTGAACCGGCTGATCGCCGAGTTCAGCAGGCACCATCACAGGGAGTACGACGACCAGCGGGCGCTGGAGATCCACACGGCCAAGGACTTCATTTTCTCCGTCCTCGGTGAGACTCGCCGGCTCTCGCACGCTTCCCTCGCCGCTCCGCCCGGCTCTGCCCTACATTTTCTTGGCGTTGCGCGTTCTTTCGGTCACGTCGCTCGGGGTTGCGTTGCGCTGCGCTGCGCTGCGGTGCGAAGCCTGTTGTTGTGCCGCGTTGCGCAGCCAGAGCAGCGGGGTTCGCGCATCGCTGCCGCGCAGGGGTGTGCGTTCCGTCCCAGGGCTCGAACGAGCGCCTTGGACGGACAAAAACGTCTCAAAAGGAGTGAAATCGCGTTCGCCGGAGGTTGACCGCGACAGGTCCGCGGTCAGAAGGTCCTCTCCCCGGCGGGCTGTGGGCGGCGGTCCCCCGGGAGACGAGAGAGTGGCGCACAGCTGCGTTGCGAAGGTGGCGAATCGTTTGGACCGACTTGGCGTCTGAGGCGCACTTCATAGTAAAGATGCTCCGTGACTTTGAAGTTACCTTGAAGATGGGTCTGCAAGGTGGAGCCACCGTTCCCTGTGCGTTCCGTGGGATGTGCACGCAGGGCTTGAACGACAGTCGTGGGTGAGGTTTTATGGCTGGGCGCTTGATACGGAACCAAAGGTCACTTCTGATGCAGCCGGCTGGCGTTGCGCGGTCCGCAAATCCAGCGGACGTTTTTGCGGTTCATTCACTCGCAGCGCAGGTACGAATGCGTTACTTCCTTGCAGGCTGAGGGAAATGTTGTGGCGCGGAACTTGTTGGGTGGCGGGAACGGTTCTCGTCTCCGTTGTCTGCTTGCGTGGGAGGATGTGCGTAGCCACAGTGGATGTGAGCCGGGCTGAACTCGGTCATCTCTTTCGAAACCCGGCGTTCCTCTTTCGCCGCCGCTTTGTGTTGTTCGCGTGCATTTGATGCTTTTTAAACTCCTGCTGTGTCGCCAGCCCGAATGTCACTGTCTCTCTGTCTGGCTTCCAGGCATGGTGCAGAAACTGGACCAGAAGCTGCCTGTTGCCAACGAGTACCTTCTGCTGTCCGGTGGCGTTCGTGAAGGGGTGGTGGACATGGACATAGACGAGCTCAACGTCTACGCCCGAGGAACAGATTATGACATGGACTTCACCTTGCTTGTGCCCACGCTGAAACTGCACGACCGTAACCAGCCGGTAACCCTGGACATGCGCCAGTCGGTGCTCGGCCACTCCTGGCTTAGCCTGAGGCTCTTTGACGAAGCCACCATCAACAGGTGGAAGGACTGCTGCACCTCTGTGGAACACATCAGTGGCACCACCAACTATTTCTTCTCCCCTACCCTAGTAGCAGACTGGTTCTATGAGTCTATCAGCATGGTCCTTGGGGACATCCAGAAGAGACCCCAACGTGGGATGCCCCGCGTGGATAAGTTGGAGAAAAACGACACCATCATCTCCGTCATTCTCGGAGTGGGCAGCAGCCGTATGCTGTACGACATCGTGCCTGTGGTGTCCTTCAGGGGGTGGCCGGCTGTGGCACAGAGTTGGCTCATGGAGAACCACTTCTGGGATGGCAAGATTACGGAGGAGGAGGTGATCAGCGGCTTCTACCTCGTGCCTGCCTGCTCCTTCAGGGGCCAAAAGGAGAATGAGTGGCGGCTGTCATTCGCACGCAGCGAAGTGCAGCTGAAGAAGTGCCTCTCCGGCAGCCTGATGCAAGCATACCAGGCATGCAAGGCTATCATCATCAAGCTGCTGTCCCGTCCCAAAGCCATTAGCCCCTACCACCTACGCAGCATGATGCTCTGGTCGTGTGACAGGCTTCCAGCCAGTTATTTATCCCAAGAAGACTTCTCTGCCCACTTCCTCTTAGGCCTCATCGATGACCTTCTGTACTGCCTGATTAATAAAATGTGCCCAAACTACTTCATCCCACAATGCAACATGCTCGAGCATCTTTCAGAGGACATGGTCATGCTGCACGCGCGAAAGCTGTCGTCTGTACGCTCTGACCCTGCCGAGCATCTGCGGACTGCCATCGAGCATGTCAAGGCTGCCAACCAGCTGACCCTCGATCTGCAGCGTCAGGCAAGCGTGTCCAACCTCCCTTCTCCACAGTCCGACCTCAGTGACCAGCAGCCGGATGACAGGCTGGCCAAGAAGCTGCAGCAGCTCGTGACGGAGAATCCAGGGAAGTCCATTTCCGTATTCATAAACCCCGACGATGTCACGCGACCGCATTTCCGCATCGACGATAAGTTCTTCTGAGCTTCGACCATCTTAATTTATTCACGTCGCTGTAAAGAGTTGTGAAACCCAGTTGAGTCGTTCTCTTTCGTTCCCACCCAAGAAGAGCCTGAGCCAACCTGCAGCCGGTTACGCAGCACTACTATGTGTAACCATGGTGACAACGATGTGCTGAAGAAGACTGTAAGCGAACAGAAAACAAATGCACACAAGGCTCCAGTAATTGCTTTTTGTTGTTGGGGAAGGGATAGTTTTGTTGTGCCGCAGTTGGAGTCGGAATCCCTGTCGGCACATTGACCGTGAACAAAGATCGCGTTAGGCTGTGTGAGTGGTATTGTCCTGCGATCGTAGAAAGACAATGCCTCGGTATAGTATGAAGTGGTGAGAACCGCAACGTTTCTTAAACTTGTATGTATCTGTGATCTGGATTTCTGTCACTTGCTTTTTCTCTTTGAAGAGCCATACTAATTTATCTAGAGTCGGTTTGTTTAGTTTTGTCATGAACCTGAAGAAGTGTAGCTACTGACAAACGGCTCTGGTCTCTATTCGCGAGTGCCGTGATGGAGCACAAATTTAGCATTACTGTGGAATACGCGGTCAGGCGGACCTACTATATAACACAGCAAGACTGTACAGATTCATGTAATAAAATGTGAAACATGGGTGTGGGGCAGAGCACATGAAATACTGTAATTATCACGTACAGAGAGCCTGAGCACATTCAGAATTACAAAATAGCGCAGAACCTACGAAAAAAGCTGTTGCAAAAACGATCAAGTACATGCAAATAAAGAATATGCAGTTTGTGATGCTTTGTTTTGTTTCATTCGAACAGCTTTACAGCAGCCAGCTTGTGTTCACAAACTGCCGTCTTTCTTGTATGATCTCCACCAGCACTTGCACCACCGGAACCTCTGTGCATTAGTTTGGCCAACCATCTTTAACTGTTAGACAGAGGATCAAAATCAAACACAAAAGGAAAAACAGTGAATGGGGTGAGTTATGATTTTTGAGACAGGATCACATTATCTTAAAACTGCTCTCACAAGTTTGCATTTTGGAAATTGTGTTCTATTTATCCTGTTATATCGAGATCTCAAAATTAATACACCTTACAGCAGTGCACACAAAGCATTGTTCAGTAATGCTAAACACATATAAGCGATTATTTGTAGTACTAAACTGCTAAGCTCATATATATATATATATATATATATATATATATATATATATATATATGAGTAAGCCTCAGTCCAGTATATAGTATATACATACTATATATGGTCAATTTCATGAATGTGATATGTGTGTGTAGCATCTTTTTGCTGTGGTCAACACAAATCCCAAGCATTAAAGTTTGTTTGTCCTGTGATGAACTTGGGGGTCATGTGGTGGTTTGAGGTCTGACTCACTTTATTTACCACTTTCCACCACGGTATATTCTTCCCCATCACATGGTAGAAGGGAGGCAGTATTTGGCAGAGCAGGATTCAGGCAACCAATATTTCACTGGTGGGGTTGACATGCATCCCGAAGACCCGCAGCTCCCACACCTGCGCATTCAGCTATTTTCCTATATACAGCCCTGACCCAGCTCACTCCATCCCATGTTACTCTCCCCTCCCACTCATGGTGGTCCCTCCTACGGCACCGGTACATTTCTGAAGTTTCAGGCCATTAGAGAGCCATCCATTAAATAGTGAGCCTCATCAAGAGCTTTGTCTTTAATGGAGCTTTCAGCATTCTCGTTTTTACAGCACCAGTTGGAAACCTGAGAGCACCTGGGCGACGTAGGCAAGAGTCAACCCACAAATGCCTTACGGCTCTGGGAAGAGCTGCAGAAGAGCTGGGAAAAGCCGTCAGCCAATTTCCTGCGGAAGCGTAATAGGAGCGCCTCGTGACGAAACGTCCCAGCTGCAGCGCTCAAATTTCTGACTGGCACCGAATATTCCCAGAAAAAATAACAGGAATCAGCGAAGCAGATTTTAGACTCAACGGCTGCATTCCACAGCTGGAATGGAAGGACCTCCAGCAGCAAAGGATGAATCTGTAGCGCTAGCTGTGATGGAGCCCAGCCGAGGTCACGTTTCCACACTGATCTGTCTCGCGTGGAAGTGGGTGCATTCATGCTGAAAATCAACCCTAATCAGTATTGTACAGTTATTATACAGCAAGAAGACTGAAGAAACACATTTTCTGTAATCTGTTCGCTGTTGAATTGGTTGCTACTTTTACATGAATGAAAGTAACATTTTACAATGGTGGTTCATATAAAATCTCTGCATACTGTATTAACGGCTGAAGGTTTTAGGTGGGATGTATTTGCTCTCACTTGTTTTTGTTTATGAAACTTAATATTTCAAGGGAACTCGGGCTGAGTATTGATTCATCCGCAGTGGAATATTAGGCACTTATCAGCTACAGAATCCAATTAGTTTGAGTGCTTTTTGTTGCCATGGCTAAAAGCCCCGTAACTACTGTGTACTTATTGTATGATGCAGTGTTCACTTGGGTGCCCAAAACAGCAGCAGCAAACTTTAACTGCTTTACAACTCTATCCTTTATCCTCATTTATTTGCTGCTGAGTCAGAGCCAAAATTGTGCAGAATGTTGCTGACAGATTATGAGAATGTAGTCCACGTTGTTTTTAGAATTCATCCATTTTTGCCGCTTTTTTCTTGATGGTAGCATTATATCTTCTTCTTCTTTCGGCCGCTCCCGTCAGAGGTCGCCACAGCGGATCAACCGTTTCCACTTCTTCCTGTCCTCTGCATCTTCCTCCATCGCACCCACCGCCTGCATGTCCTCCTTCACCACATCCATAAATCTCCTCTTAGGCCTTCCTCTCTTCCTCTTGCCCGGCAGCTCCATCCCTAGCATCCTTCTCCCGATATATCCCGAATCACTCCTCTGCACATGTCCAAACCGACGCAATCTCGCCTCTCTGACTTTGTCTCCAAACCGTCTAACCTGGACTGACCCTCTAATATACTCATTCTGAGTCCTGTCCATCCTCATCACACCCAATGCAAATCTTAACATTTTTAACTCTGCCACCTCCAGCTCTGCCTCCTTTCTTTTGGTCAGTGCCACCGTCTCCAACCCATAAAGCATAGCTGGTCCCACTACCATCTTGTAGACCTTCCCTTTCACTCTTGCTGGTATCCTTCTGTCACAAATCACTCCTGACACTCTTCTCCACCCATTCCACCCTGCCTGCACTCTCTTCTTCACCTCTCTTCCACACTCCCCTTACTCTGGACTGTTGATCCCAAGTATTTAAATTCATCCACCTTTGCTAACTCTACTCCCTGCATCCTCAACATTCCTCTGTCCTCCCTCTCATTTATGCACATGTATTCTGTCTTAGTCCTACTGACCTTCATTCCTCTTCTCTCTAGAGCATATCTCCACCTCTCCAGGGTCTCCTCAACCTGCTCCCTACTCTCACTACAGATCACAATGTCAACCGCAAACATCATAGTCCATGGTGACTCCTGTCTGATCTCATCTGTCAACCTGTCCATTACCATTGCATGATGGTAGCATTATATAAATACATGAAATCTGTTACAATGGGTGGCTGTCACAGCATTTACATTAATTATTTAATGATTTATGAAAATACAGTCAGACTCAGTGATGGACTCTGGAGGACAACATCAATGCAGGGGGGGTGAAAGCACGGTCAAAGGTCACTGCTAGCTGTGCTCAATCTTAGCCTAACAAACTTCCTTAGTACGCAACCTGGCTCTCTTACTGAGTGTTCACTGACAAAAAAATGACTCCTGACAAAATAACAGATAAAGATTTTTGTCAGACATTCAGTGAAAATTTGCGTATTCAATTAACAAATACAATGTATTATTCTCACATTTCTGCATTGTCAGGAGCATTTTATTAGCAAACAGTTGGGTGCATTAGAAACTGCAGTGGGTATACATGGTTTTTCAGAAAAACATGCACCCAGCCAAAAAAAAGTCGGCACCTGCATTTAAGTTAGTGCTATGATGTGAGGTTGCTTCAGTTGGTCAGGTCTAGGTTCAGCAATGTTATGCGCCCAAAAAACGAGGTGAGCTGACTACCTGAATATACCGAATGAGCAGGTTTTTCCATCAATGGATTTTTTCTTCCAAGATGACAATGCCAGGATTCATGGGGCTCAAATCGTGAAAGAGTGCTTCAGGGAGCACGAGAGAGACATCATTTTCACACATGGATTGGCCACCACAAGGTCCAGACCTTAACCCCATTGAGAATCTTTGGGATCTTGTGCCGGAGAAGACTTTATGCAGCGCTCCGACTCTCCCATCATCAATATGAGATCTTAGTGAAAAATGAACGCAACTCTGGACGGAAATAAATGTTGTGACATTGCATAAGCTTGTCGAAACGATGTCACGGCCAATGTGTGCCGTAATCCAAGCTAAAGGCGCTCCAACCAAATATTAGTGTCACTTTTTTTCAGCCAGGCAGTGTATTTATAGACAGTATACTGTGTCTTGCATGTGGGGTTTGCTTACATACACAAACAGTATATTTAGATTTTTAGTTTTCTTTAAAATGTCAGCAAAAAACGAATTATTATTGGCTTTGACAATTTAGTGCTAGAATCTGAGTTTGCAATAAAAGTACATGTTTGAAAAATATACGTAAATACGATTTGTAGCTCAGGCAATGCTGATAACTTGAAAGGGGCGTGAGTGCTTTGGAAGGCACTTTTGCTTGCTAGAGGCGTCGCAGCGGTTAAGTAAGCAGCCCTGGCGCTTCAGGGTGCCTGGGCTGTGGCTCGGATTTGGGTTTGAATCTGACTCGGTCTGTGTGGGGTTTGTTTTTCCCCGTGTGTGTGGGTGTCCTCCCACAGTCCAAAGACTTCCACTTCAGGTTAACTGGACTGTCTGAACCGCCCATAGTGTTTTGTGGGCGCCCTGTGATGGACTGATGCTCATTCTAGGACTTAGTAGCCCCATGGCCCTTACCAGGGTTCAGTTATCGAGAAGGGCTACATGGATGCATGAGTGTTGAAACAGTTATTTGGATATATTATTATTCATACTTGGGATTTTTCTGTTTTACTTCTGAACGTCACGTTCCGTGTTTGTCTGTCTGCTGCACTTCCGCGTCACCCGGACTCGCTCTATTTTTATCAAGAGCGCTTCTTAAAAATGAACCGAATCGCTCGACCAGCGCCTACTGCGTCCAGTCGCGCACATTCTGTAGGTACAAAGCTGCCGGGAGCCGGGAGCCGCTCCCCTCTCACGCAGCGGCGCAGAAGAGGTGCGCTGGCCCGCACCGCAAGAGACCGCAAGGCGCCGCGCCGCGCCGGGCTCGCGCTTCCACGCACGTCACCTTAAAGCGGCTCCGCCGGCTGTGACGTCACTCGCTCGGTCATTAGGAGCGGAGCTGCAGCCCCGCAGCGCGAGGACGGCTCCCGGGCGCGGCGCGCGGACACAGGTAACGCGCGAGGCTGCGGGCGTCGGCACTGACGAGCCTCAGGGGGCAAAAGAGAGGTCCAAAGCGGGCGAACGCACGCACACGCAAGCAGGCGCACGAGTGCGGCACCGACAGCCGTTCTCACGCGTCGCTTATTGACTGCAGCGGCGTGAGGAGCGGAGGCGCGGCCCCAGCACAGCGTCGAGAGCCTCGCCGTGCGGGCGGCACCCGGGCTGGCCATGGAGAACAAAAGCGCCGGTAAGCAACTTCCTTTAGCGCACGGTGGAGGTGCGGGGCTGCGGCGGAGCGGTGCGGTGCATGGCGCGCTACTGTGTGTGCGTGTGCGTGTGCATGCGTGCGTGCGCGCACACACTGCGGTACTCGGAGCCCGGACGACGGACGGCGAACCGTGCGCTGCTCCAAGGCGGCCGGGACGGAGCCCTGACGACATGGCGCACCATGCGGTCTCATGCGGTCACTGCCCCGCTGAACACGTTGTTCGATATTGCCTGCATGTGCACACGTACCCCTACATACACTCCATAGGTGCATGTGTGTGAGGGTGTGTACGCTACCTTTGTTTGGTGACACATGTCACGCAGATGTCTTTTGCTTCCTTCCACCATTTGGATGACCGCTGACACGGTTTCGAGGGCTGAAAGGGAGAGCAGAGGTGCTCGGCGCTGGGGTCTGCACCGGGCGTCACGCCGGCGCTCATCGCAGGGAGGCTCCGGCGCTGCATCGGCACAGCCATCCCTCACGCACGCCCCGCCGTCAGCCAGGGTTTACCCTGTGGAACACACGCGGACGCACTTCTCAGCCGTGGGTACGGGGTGGTGCCGATCTCGGGCCGCCGTTGCCTTAGAGGTCCCCGAGCCGGCGGCTAAAATTGTTATTCGCAGACAAGACGGGAGTGATGTCCTCTTACACACGCTGGTAGCTGTCAGCATGCGGTGGCCTGTGGTGAGGTTCCCCGCAGAGCAAGTGCAGTGTGTCTGACTACAGCTGTAGTGGCACACGCTCGTATGATGGGATTCATGTGCTGACACATCAACGCACGAAATCACACACGCAGCGCTCAGTGTCCCTTTGGGAACACATAGCAGACATCCTTTTGAATCCCGGTTAATACAGACACTCTCAAGCTAATGCGATCGTATGACACCATATAAACCTGGCGCTTCACACTTAATCTGCAGAAGTTTCCACGTGATGTTACTGGGGCTGTGAAATCAGATGGGCAGTGGGAATCATTTGGATGCATTTGGATGTTGTGCCCGAAATGTTGGAAAACCTATGAATTTCACACTGCTTTGCAGCAGCTGTTGCCTAGTGTGGTGTATGTGTATTTGTGCATGTGTGGCCAGGTTACACCCTGAGCCATGGGTCCTAATGTGAGTGACCTGGCTGAGTGGTGACACAGACTTATAAAGTTGGAGCCTACATGGGAGCTTCTCGTTTGTCTCGGAAAACTACTGTGAAGCTGACGTGCATAAATGGTAGTGAAACCAAAAAGGATATCACTGGGTAAAAAGGTCTATACAGTAATACCGCCATCAGCACTCTCTTATAGTGCTATTTTGTGACAAGATCCATTTATTTCAGCCTTTTTGTAATTTATCATAATTAATATATTCAAAATGTTCAAAAGTTTTTATTTATTTTTTTTCCAAATTTTATTTGTTAGCCGTGTTTTGTGCTTTGCTATTCTTAAAGGTATAACTAATCTGTGTTGTGTTATGATGTACATGAGCAGAGTTCAAGGTCAATTTATGCAAAATACTGCATTAATGACCTCTTACAGTGCTGCTTCATTGAACACTCCCATTTCTCAATAATACATGTAGAGCACTCATCGAAGAGTTACTCTGCTCGACGTTTTCTTGGTGCAGGGCAGTCGGTCTGTAAGGCAGCAGGCGCCTTGTGTGCTGCAAACATCTGAGACCTTCACCTGACAAAATGGATAAAAGGAATCTTAACAGGGCCAGATACCAATAGGCAAACTGATCATAAGGACATATACTTTCAGCATTCGTGTGCTGAAATGAGTGTAAGACAGTTGACCTCTGAAGGAGGATGGTATGGTCTGCCAAGTCACGTTTTTCATGTTCTTGATGAATTGATAAATCCACTGGAAGCAGCTGAAATTGCTTATCTGAGTCCCTGGTTCCAGGACCGCTCGATCTGGTGGTTCTGCAGTGGTGTGGCACACCTTTACCTGTAGCTTTGGTCCCTCATTTACACAGAAGTCAAAGATGCAGCAGCTTTTCCACTTTCTGTCCCTGCTCAGAGGGTTATGGTCCACAATTTCTTCCATAAATACCCTGTATTGCTAACAGGAGGTGTCAGGAGCAGGACACAGATGATCCATCTTCAATGGCACAAACATTCCTAGGACCCTAGTTGTATACAACCTTTTCTGGACAGGCTGGAGAGGCACTCAGCAGCTTCTCCAACCTCCACTGAGATTATCTGAAAGAATTCCTCTTGGAAGAATGGTTGTATTTCCAGAATATTTTTTCCAGAAGATATATATATATATATATATTTTTTTAATCAAAGTCCACTGTATGCATGCCATCCTGGATGCATAAGCAGACCAAAAATCTTAAGTGATGTTTTCCCGTTCTTTTTTTTCTTGGCTCACTCCGTATGACTAAATAAACTCACCTAATAACCAAATTGACAAGCACTGTGAGAGACTCCCATATAGACTGCATTATCTTGCGTTAAACACGCATTGCAAGTTGCCACACAGCTGCACATATGAAGTTTGTTCACTTAACTAGACATTTTAGCAAAGATGGCTACTAGCAGGTTAAAAAGTAGAAATGATTAACTAATGTTGAGTTGAAGATCATCTTTTCTGTCTGTGTTACTTTCCAGATAGTTTAGCCTTCAACCACGTTGTTTTTGGTTGTGCATCCATCACATTTTACTTTCAGAGACATTATAGGTGAACCGTAACTCTGTGTACACATTCAGTATAGCGCAACACATGCATGCGCTCTTGCTTAAGGGAGCACATATGAAAGCTCACATACAAGTAAGCCTGTTGCCTGTCTGTGCTCTTGTTCCTGAGCTCTCCAGCATCCCTGCTTGTTCCTAACAAAGCAGACTTGCACTAATGATTCATATTTCACAAAACCAGCTCTATGTTTAAGTGCTCATCAGCTGCCTCTGTCTCCAGCTCCCTTCCCCTTTTACTGCCCCCACCCCCTTCAGAATGATGTTGTGCCGATTCCTCTGCAGTCGAGACAGAGACGTGGAGCAGCCACACCCAGGCACATCCTGGTGTTTGCTTCCTTAGGGAGCCATAAGGCTGAGTGCATTACACAGTGCATTGTACACACCCTGCTCTCCTCTGCCTTCGCTCCTGCAGACACAGCCTGCTGTCCTCTGCCTCTGTGCTGCTGCTGTGCCAGGACAATCATGCAGGCGTGCTCCTCATGCTGATCTCCAGCTGAGATTCCCCGAATGTGCGGCTGCTTGCGCTCGGTGCATCGCTGAATTATTTACAGGGCTGTAATGGAGGTCTTCCTGCACTCAGTTTCTTCCTCTTTCCATCATTCAGGCGTGAGAGCAACGGGACCGTATCAGAGCCCTGCTTTGCCTTGTGGGTGAGAAAACCTCGCCATGCCGCCTCAGCACTGGTCCACTCACTCTCAGGAGCTCTGACCCTTCACCTGGGTGGGGGGGTGGAACAGGGTTTCAACCGCCAAAAAAATGGCCAGAGAGCAGTGAAATGCAGAGGTGCCCAATTTTAAGAAAAGACTTCAATTTAAAAATAGCGCAAATTAAATTATTAATTTGTACTACTGAAAATCAGTTAGGTATTTCTTTATTCTTTCCAAAACTGGCTGAGCCACCTTCCCAATGGGGCGTTGCTGAATTGCCATATGGCCTGCCTTGGGACGGGCTTCAAGGGCTCACCTTGCTTTCTGACCCGTTAGTCCGTTGATGGATGAAATAGCAGGGGTCTCTCTTCTCAGTGCTTCCAGTCACACTTGTGAACCTGCAGTGAGCTGGGTGCTTGCTGGCTTTTGGGACAACTAGATTGTGTAGCATTTTCCTCTGAAAATATCATGTCGTCTGATGAAGCGGTGAAAGAAAACATGCACTAGATGAGGGGAAGTGGCATTTATCTCTTTTCACATTTGTGGGTTGCTAGAAGGAGACAATGACAACTGACTAACTGTGAGGAAAAGGGGGGTGAAAGATTTACGCCTGGAAAAATATACAGGAACGTCCATACAACTGTTACACATGGTCCAGGTTTGTAATGGCGTGTGGTTTGTAATGTGTGTAAGTTTTTACTGTTAAGTTATTGCAATATATCTCAGTTTACTCAGTTACCTCTTGTGGCTCTTGTGCTCTGTTTTTTAATCAGGATTGTACTGCTGTGTACACTATAGACTGAGTTTTTTAGGTACATCCCAACCTTCACATAAATGTACATTCCATCAAGTCCCTTGACGTACATAATGTGTGTCATATAAGTCAAGCAGACCGGCAGTTTTAGTATTAGCCAGTGTAGAACTGAGCTTTGGAATTGGCAAAATGAGTGACCTTAGTGACTTTGAATGTGGCATGATAATTGGTGCTAAGCATGCCAGTTCTAGCATCTCCCAAACAACTGTTATCTTGTGCTTCTCACGCAAAAATGTTTCGAGAGTTTAGAGAATGGTGTGAAAAGTAACAAAGTAGCAGCAATTGGAAATCAAAAACTGTTGTGAGTCAAAGGGTCAAAAGAGATGGCAACAAGCATGCAAATGAGCATAGACCACAGCCAGGTGAATCACATCCGAATTCAATATTGATGCACAGAATGTCATCTCAGAAGTCACTGCTTATCAGACTTTGTCTCCAGTGGCTGTAACAGCCGAAGACCACGTTTGGTGGCGTTGTGGTCGAAGAAGCACAAGAAAACACCTCTCCAGTGAGCGCAGGAGCATCAAAACTGGACTGCTGAGAAGTGGAAGAAAGTTGCTGGTCTGACGAATCCAGGTTCTGAATTTGGCACAACCGCCATGAATGCATGGAGCCGTCCTGTTTGGTATCAACGGTTCAGGCCAGTGGTGGCAGCGTGATGGTGGAGACTGTTTTTCTGACAACAATGCTCGATGAAGAATGTCTGAATGGCACTGTGCGTCTGAACATCACTGCTGGCCAACTTCACCCCTTCGTGATCGCGGTTCATCCCCCTCACTTCCAGCATGATCGTACACCATGTCAAACGGTGTGTATCATCACCAACACATCCAGCATCTTGTAGAATCTGTGTCCACATGAATTCCTGCTTCTCTGAAGGCCAAAGGAGAGGCAACACTGAACTAGATAGGTGTCCCTGTTAAAGTGGTCATTCAGTGTAACTTCTGATACTAATGATTTCATCAGTCAACAGAATATGTTATCTGCAGAGACTCTCATTTTACTTATTTTCATAGCTTGATATTCTCCTGGAGAGATTTGGGTGCCTTAAGTATATTACAGCAGGGGACTTGGAGACCTGGCAACCTTTATGTAAATGCAAATATCAGATACAACAGATTTCAATATAGTATCTTAAACAGTAGCCTGAAAAAGCACAATATAAGCAAATTTGTACTCTATTTTCCGACAAGTGCTGACTGTCAGAACGGGGTGGAGGTACAAAGCAAGTGTAAAGTCCTGTGTCAGCAATTTGGATTGAGGACACAGCTGTTCAGAGCATTCTGGGTGCTGGACTGCTCTTCATCACTCATGGTGGCCTAAATTATGCAGGTGAAGGTGACTCCTGATGTTCCCACCATGGTGTATCATAGCCATGAGTCATTGTGCCCAACGGTGGACGTGTACTTGTCTTTTCTAAGATAAGAACAGATTAAAAGATGAGTAGAATGACCAAAAATGGTCATCAGATGGCCCAATACAGCATACATAGACAGGGGTCATGCATGGGCTTGTGCACAACGGTTCTTAGTGGGGGTTATCCTTCTATTCTGAATTGCTAAGTCACACCAGTCTTTTATACCCTCTGGGTGCTGGGGGCTTTGTGTAACACACACACATTTTGCAACCCACCCTTTTACCAGCCTGTAGCCTACGTTCAGCAGATTGCCCCTCGTGACCCCAGGACATCATTTTCTAGGACTTCATGTAGAAACAAAAGCTAGTATAGAACAATAATATAATGGAATGTTCACAAAGAATATGTACAGTATTTTGAAAAAGTATTTGATCCTTTCCAGTTTTCTGTTTTTGCAGCTTTGTGATGTTAAATTTGATTACATTGAGAGTTTGAAAGTTCTAGCAGTAAATGAAAGAAAATAGAAATGAAAGCTTGAACTTGAGCGAAAAAAATGCCACAAGTATTGTAAAATGTACAGAAAAAGTTGTCTCCTAACATTAATCAGCTTCATTCAAGGGGGCATCATTGTCCTGGCACAGCAGCAGCACCGAGGAAGAGGGTTTGAATTGGGCTGACCATATTCAATTTTCATCTGCTTAAACCCACACCAGCAAATTGGCTAGACAGATATTGACATCATGAGGCACATCAAGCAACACTGAAAGGAAATTGCTGAAGACTTCTGGAGAAAAGTCTGGGCAGGGTTATAAAGCCTTTAAGGCTTTTCAATTTCAATTAAGCTACGCCTATACCCTGGTATCCAAGGGTTAGTGCTTCCTACAAATGGCTCGAATGCCGCAAACACAAATATCAGGAGGAAATTTCCTTTATTTCTTATGAGCCAAATTATGATTCATTCATGGTTCATCTGAGACAGCCCAGCTGATTTCCCCAAAATACCCCCCCGACTCTAAAATACCCATTTTAGCCCGATAAAGGACACCTTAAACACAAATGACCTATTTAATAGACAGTTAGTGAGGTAATCGGTGTTCATTTTAGTGTTTATATGCAGTTACTTTTAAAAATTTTTGTCATACATTATGCTTCATTCTGTATTGCAAATAATTATTGCAACAGACATTTAATAGTGAAATTTATGCAAGCATGACGTAATGAAGGCAGAAAAAAACAATAAAATGTACTACCGTAATTAATGTTACTGTAATGAACTGCTACTGGGGGACTGGCCAACCGAACAGAAATGAACAAAATCATGAAGTGCAAACTCTTTGAACCCGGGCCACACGAGGCAAGGGCTAACAACACAGATGCGGGGCACAATGATGCCACCTAGTGTCACACTCGTACTTACGCCCATTTAGTACTGCGTATTTCTTCTGCGTATTGCACTGGCTTTGCTCGGATCCATTGCTTGTCATACCAGGACAGTGGCACGCATTAATATGCAGTGACATGCAAAAGTTTGGGCACCCCTGGTCAAAATTTCTGTTACTGTGAATAGCTAAGCAAGTAAAAGAAGACCTGACTTCTAAAAGGCATTACATTAAAGATGACACATTTCTGTAATATTTTTAAGCAAAATTATTTTTTATTTCCATTTTTTACAGTTTCAAAATAACAAAAAAGGAAAAGAGCCCAAAGCAAAAGTTTGGGCACCCTGCATGGTTAGTAGAAGTATTACCCTTTGTAAATGCTTTTTGTAGCCAGCTAAGAGTCTTTCAATTCTTATTTGAGGAATTTTCGCCCATGTTTCCTTGCAAAAGGCTTCTAGTTGTGTGAGATTCTTGGGCTGTCTTGCATGCACTACTCTTTTAAGTCTATCCACATATTTTGGATGATTTTTAGGTCGGGGGACTGTGAGGGCCATGCCAAAACCTTCAGCTTGCGCCTCTTGAGGTAGTCCATTGTGAATTTTGAGGTGTTTCGAATATCATTATCCCGTTGTAGAAGCCATCCTTTTTCTATCTTCTGCTTTGTTACACACATTATGACGTTTGCTTCCAGAATTTGGTGATATTTAATTGAATCCATTCTCCCCTCTACCAGAGAAATGTTCCCCGTGCCACTGGCTGCAACACAAACCGAAAGCATAATCTATCCGCCCCGTGTTTAAAAGTTGGAGAGGCATTCTTTTCATGGAATTCTGTGACCTTTTTTCTCCAAAAATACCTTTGCAGATTGCGGGCAAAAAGTCCTATTCTGACTTCATCCGTCCACAGGACTTGTTTCCAGAATGCATCAGGCTTGTTTAGATGTTCATTTGCTGACTTCTGATGGTGAATTTTGGGGTGAGGACACAGGAAAAGTTTTATTTTGATGACTCTCCCCTGAAGATCATATTTGTACAGGTGTTGCTAAATAGTAGAACAGTGCACCGCCACTCCAGAGTCTGCAAAATTTTCCTAAAGGTCTTTTGTGGTCAAAAGGGGGTTTTCATTTGCCTTTCTGCAATCTTGCGAGCAGTTCTCTCTGAAAGCTTTCTTGGTCTTCCAGACCGCAACTTGACCTCCATTGTTCCTGTTAACTGCCATTTCTAAATGATGATTACGAATTGAGGAAACGGCTACCTGAAAACGCTTTTACGTCTTCTTATAGCCTTCTCCTGCTTTTTGGCCATCAATTATTTTAATTTTCAGAGTGCTAAGCAGTGGCTTAGAGGAGCCCATGACTGCTGATTGTTGGGACAAAGTTTGAGGAATCAGAGTATTTATAAATCTTTGACATTTGCATCACCTGGCCTTTCCTAATGATGACCGTGAACAAGCCATAGCCCTGATGAAAGAATTAAGGACCGAAACCTTAGTAAAAGTTATCTGAGACCTCAAATCTCTTGGGGTGCCCAAACTTTTGCATGGTGCTCCTTTCCTTTTCTTTTTTTTTTTTTTACTCCACTCTAAAATTGTACAAAACGACAAGAACACAGTAATTTTGCTTAAAATGCTGAAAAGAGTGATTAATCTTTCACTTTACGCCCTTTGGAGACCACTTCATCTTCTACTCACTTAACTATTCACAGTTAACAGGAATTTTGACCAGGGGTGTCCAGACTTTTGCATGCCACTGTATACCGCTCCTTAGATCAGGAACTTTGAAACCGGGTGCTTGAATACCGGGATAAAACTGTACAGTTAGTGCCGTTCGAATTAAATGCAGAAAGAGTGGAAGAGTGGTGAATCTACCTAGGAGTCAGTGTTCTGCCAAAATCGCACCATGAGCAAGGCGCAGTTATTTGTACGGTTAAAAAAGAACCCCAATGCAACATCTGGGAAACTGCAGACCTGCTTGCCTCAACTCAAGTCAGCGTTGATAGCTCCATAACATAAAAGACTGTGGACAAAAATGGGGTGCAAGGCAGAGTCCAGAGCACACTGAAAAGAATATGAAAGCTTGTCTACAGTTTGCCAAAAAGTACTTGAAATATCCATTGAAGAATTTAGTGTGGACTGATGGATCGGAAGTGCAGCTTTTTTGGACAACATGGGAACCATTATGGTTGGGGAAAAGTAAGCATGGCATTTCAGACTAAATACATTCTAAAGGAGAATGCTGAGTTGAAGCTGAAGCACAGCCTGGTCATGCAGCCTGGCAATGTTTCCAAGCATACGAGCAAGGCAACTTCAGAATGGCTGAAAAAACCAAAACAAAATCCAAGTTATGGAATGAATTCAAGTCAAAATCCTTGAATCTGATTGAGATGATGAGACAAGACCAGAAAATTCATGTTGACAATTCATGTTCAAAAAACTATAGATGTTGCTGTGCTAAAGCCATTCTGTATGGCGTAAGGCCACCTAAGTCCCTGCTCAACAACTAGGACGTGTTTAGTTAGGGCCTCTGCAGATAATGAGAGCAAAACTGAATAGTGACTGTGAAGGGGTCATTACTTTTTTCACACTTAAGGTTGCACATTTCATTACATGAAAATAGCTGATGTGGCTTGTAGCTTTGGCTTAATTCTGAGGTCTATGTGCTGGTGAAGGCCCACAAGGCTGTATCTGAATCTGGCGATGGAATGGTGCCGAAAGCACCCAGAGCCAATCTCACCAGCAGCATCAGGGAAGCCAAGGCAGCATATGGCCAGAAGGTCCAGGAACACTTTGTGGACAATGACCTGCGGAGGAGGATGTGGCAGGTCATACAGACCATCACCGATTACACGAGAAAGAACAACAGTGTCAATGATGGGAATGCATCCCCGACAAATGAGCTGAACGTCTTCTACACACCTTCAAGCTCCTGAGAGTGCACCTGATGAAGAAGGCACAACAGCATCTCCATTCCTGAGGAAACTGTAAAGAGCTGGACTTCTACCTCCCACCCTCACTTGCTTTTACATCTGTGTCATAAAGAGCATCCTGACCTCCTGCATCTTCATCTGCTATTGGAACTGCATTGATTCTGATCAGGGAGCTCTGCAGTGTGTAGTGAAGACTATGAGTCCATCACCAGGATGTCACTACTGTTACGACCTGGCTCGTTGGCTAGGGGACCAGCAGTAAGGATCGTAGCATTTTAAGGGAAAATAAAGAAAACGTAGGTGGTAGGAGAGAACCTCCTTTAACAGAGAACCCCGATACACGGCACAGTTAAGCAATTTTACTAGTGACAAAGTGTGATTTATTTACAGTGGGGAGTGACAGAATATATATACAAACAAACAAAAGAACCAGGCACCAAACGGTTTTACATAATATAGGCGGTTCCCAACTCAAAGTCCAAAACCGAACAAAACGGACATCCCGACCTGGGCCACGAAAAAAAAAAGAAAACAGAAGACAAACTAAAGCCCTGTCTACCTCCACTATAGAATCCGCCAAAACCAATACAAGGGTGGGAGACCGCCACTTCGCCTGGTGTTTTAACATATGTGTAAAAGTACAATAAATCGCGGAGTATTAGCACCAGGTACATCGAGGGTTGGACACTCCCCGGTGCCAACACTTTACAAGGAGGGCAAACAGCAAAATCCCCCACTAGGCATAGAATGCAACAAAACACGACCAAGACAAAGTTGTTGCCGCTGCCTCAATGGTGGTCCGTGCAGATAAGTGCTTGCAGGGGTGATGTCATCCGCCAATGGTCCAATCCTGGCTCTGGCGGACCTGTCGAACGCTGAACCCCTATGGAGAGACTGCGCAAACAGGAATGGCAGTTCCCCACCAGATAAAAAAAAAAAAAAAAAAAACACAAGAACCATAACACTGCCCACCATCCAGACCACCTACAGTAAGCAATACACGAGAAGAGCTCACGCTATCACCCTGGACCCAGATCCAAGAGATGCTACCTCAGCCTTAGGCCCAAAACTGCGAGGCTCAGGAAGAGCTTTCTGCCACAGGCTGTTGAACTCCCAAAAGCTCGGAGCTGATCACCACCACTGCCACTGACCATGACCACCGACCATAATAATTGACTGTTTGCACATCTACAGTATATTTATATTGTTTACCCTGAATCATTCATACATCTCCTCTGTGTTGCCTTTAATTTCCATATTTACTGTTATGCTTATCTAGCTTTTAAAATGTACAACAGTTTCTATTTATTCATGGATATTCATATGATTTTAGTTATCTATATTTACCTTTTTCTACTTGTTAAGTGTGCTGTGCACCACGAACCCGAGGAGCTTCATTTCGTACACCTATACCGTGCATACCTGCTGTATAAAGAAGTATGGCAATAAAGAGTAAAAATCAGAATCATGACTTCTTATTCTTTATTACTCTCGCTGGATTCATTTATATGCTGACCGATGTGCCAGAAGGTCTGATCCAATTCAGCATGAAACAGACCCCTTTTCACGTTACTGTACATGTATATAAATACACACCGTATAGCAAAAACACAAAATATGACCCACGGACAGGGGATAAAAATTTCAACAATTAAAGAGAAGGTTTTAAGGGGTAGAGTTGGGTTATTGGTAATATTTTTTTCATGCAGTGTATGAGTCTCATATTTATTGGCAGGAATTGTGGAGCACCCCCTTCCCTACAGAGGTGTGATATTTTAACACTTTCATCTATGTTTGCCCCACGCACGTCCGACCATAACATCTACTGGATTTAAACATGAGCTTTGATTCAGGCCAAAACTATTTCTTATTTTTTCTGACATTGTGTTGTGGCTTTATAGCAGTGTGCATCTTTGTTCTGTGCAGCACCTTTATTCAGTCACTTTTTAAACGATGGCCTCCGATTCTTCTTAAAGGTTCAGTGGCTTGTTGTAAAATTTCTGTTCTTAAAGTTTTAGGTGTGGCTAACGCTCGCCCTGCCCCGGATTTCTATGCTTTCAGGAGAATTACTGAGCGGTGGTCCTAAATCTTTCTTTCTGAATTTTTGTTTGAATCATCAGTGAACATTTTATGCTGGATTTATGCCTGATGCAAATGTTTAGTGTGAAGTCTTGCTTACTTTGTGCAATGGCACAGCTTGCAGATCGTATAAAGATTATACAGTTAATGTTAGATTTTCTGTATGTTTAATGTATAACTGTTAATAGTTTGAATGTTCTTTTTATCTTCAGCATCAATATGCAGTGCAAGGTTTTTCCATAAACCAGTTTGCACTCGGTGAGTGCCGTGCCTGCATGCTAGGCCCAGTGCTCTTTGTCATCCTGTGAATTGCATCTTTGTGTCTGTACATTTTTATATATATATATATATATATATATATATATATATATATATATATATATATATGTGTGTGTATATGTGTATATGTGTATATATGTATATATGTATATATAAAAACACATATATATTTCTTTTTTATATTTTTATATATACACATATATATGTGTATATATAAAAAATGTATTTTTTTGCTGTTTATTCATGTAGGGAACTTGCTGCTAGTTCTGTGTATTTATGCAGGCACACAAATGAGCTTTTCTTCAAAGGATGCTAAGTTGATCAGTCTGGTACAGGAAATCGGACGAAAGTAAAGGCCCTGCTGATGTGGAGGTGCTGTGCTGTGAGCAGAGACGCCGTGGGCCTCAGAGGCAGACGGTGGACGCAGGGCCCCCGCTGTCACCTGAAGGTCACAAAAATGCTGCTGCGCTGTGCCGCACCCGCAATCCTGCCGCAAGCCCGTGACTTCCATTGGACTCCGATCGCTGCGTCATCTGTGCCTAAAGCGCCACCTGCTGGTTGAGAACGCGTGTTCGTCGCTTCGTGTTTGGGCAACGCGCGACTCGGACGAGCTGTTCGAAATTATGGGACTTTATTCTAAAAATGCTGTATAGCACGTATGCCACCGTACAAAACCGACAGGAGTAAATATAAGCTGTGTGAACTTGTAAGAACATCCCAAAACCTTTCAACATAGTACAAATGCACGTGATGTAAACAAAACATCAAATTATTGTCTGGCAAAAATAAAAATCCAATCAAGCAAATAAATAAGGATATAGCTAAATAAAATAGACATTTTTAGATTGTTAAATATTTTTTAAAAAGTACATTTGCACATTCATAAATATATCTGGAAAATGTAGATGCACACATATTAAATTAAGGGGGATTGTGAGGCTGGGCAATTGCACTCAGTCTCATGCGCCAGCTTGACCCGTTTCACAGCCGGGTTCGTTGCTTCACATCCACGCCGACAAATCCTCAGGCCACCTGGTCAGCTCACAGTTACCCACTTATCTTGTTAACCAGTTATCCGATCGCTCCTCACTCCCAGTCACTCTAGCACTATTTAAACCTCACTCTTCTGAGGCCTTTCGTACTTTGTACTTGTGTATAATGTGGTTGTGGTTCTCACTTTGCTGGCTTTCCCTCCCCATTCTCTTGTGATGTTCTGCCTGTGGTGATTTCAGCCAAGCCCTTTCCCATTTTGTTTTTGACCAAGTAGGAAGTGACTGACTGCCCAGCAGTGGAGCACCTCAGTGCCACACAGGAACTTGAGTTTGCCGATGTTTTTGTCCATTTCTCACTTAAATGAAGTTCAGTCAGTAATGCGATGTAGTTATCAAAAGAAATAATTTTGTTTATTTGATTTATGACTTTCAGGCAAACTGTTACTATGCACATTGCAATAAAGATAGTTTGGACAAACACAGTTTTATAGTTAGCAGTGACCCCATATTCTAAGGGACTTTTACGCACCAGTCACTCATCAATGCTTATTGTTTCTCCTGTAAGACACTGAGATGCCTTCTGTGTCAAGGCTACGAATTTTCTTCTCAGTTTCCCCCGTAAACAAAAGTATAAATGGAGCTTCTATACTGGCGGCTCCCCTTTACCCAGCGCAGAATAGACATTATCTATTTCTGTAGCAACCAAGATGTAAGCTATCGTGTATCTCGGTGCAGATAACATTTGTAAGCATTTTTGATGGGCAGTTGTTCGAAGTGCTCAGCTGTTTCATTGATAAAGGTGAAAAGGTTGCTCATGGTGTCTTGTTGCGGTGTTAAGTTACGCCACATAAAACTGTGTACAAACACGAGGTGCGCGTGGACAGACGGAGCCTGTGCAGGGGCTGAGCACAAGAACCGCTCGCTATGACGCGCTACTGTGGTCTGTTGCGCCGACTCCTGTCGAATGACAGCAAAAGTGAGGAACTCGAGTTAGAGGAGGACCCAACCAAGCTCGAGTTAACTGAACAGGGTGAGTGTGCACATCTGTGCTCTTGATGCCTCTTTGTGGCTCCATATTTTTCCAGGGCTCCTCCTCTGTGCCTTTACTACCTGAGTTTTCCTCTTCCACCGTAATGAAGCCGAATTAACAAACTTTTGCATGAAGAAATGGTATTTGCGTGTGTCAGAGGTTCACAAGAAGCTGCAGCTGGAAGCATTCTCAGTAGCGTCCTGCAGTATGAGGATTCGGATGCCAGTGTGTGTCTAGACTTAAAGGTCCGGGCGAAGTTAATGTGACACAAGTACTGACTGCCGCTGACCCTCTGCCTGCGTACACGGCAGCGGACTAAAGGCACTGACAAGGAACACAGGTGCAGGCAACGTTACTTGCAGTTTACCTGCAGTTTATGTCTTATTGCCCTTGTTAAGCAATCTTAATCTCTAATACTTTTGGCCTTAGGAAATTTTGCCAGGTTGTTGAAAAATAGTAAAATTGGAGGAAGAATAAATAACGAAACAGTAAAGAATCATTGTTACAATTAACTGTTTATATAGCTTTTTATAGTGGGTGTATGAGGGAGAACGAAATGAAGCTCCTCAGGTCCACAGGGGACAGAATTGGGAAAAATTAAAATTGTTGTTATTCCATGTGAAAATCTGACCTACAGAAACAAAAGGAAAGGGAACGACAAAGGGAACGACAGTTAGGACTGCAGTTCCAACATCAGTGGCAAACAGCCAGCATCAACAGTTATGGCACGTTATAAGTTCGCTGTCAAATTATGTGGTGGATGTGGGGATGAGCGCAGTTTATCTTGGTGAAACTTGCTCAATGTGCTCTTCTTCCACTGTTCCCAGTATGAAGCTTTCCTCGAATCCCAGTACAGCCTCATATGTTTCCCCTCTCCCTTAGTAATAGCAGTAACTGATATTCAGAGCAGAATATTAATATCTCACATGAAGGATAATTATATATAGCAGTATAGCTGGCACTGGCCTTAACCCTCACTTTGCTGCTGCAGTCCGCCACTGTACGGGTCACTACTTCTCCCTGTAGGAACAGCTACATCAACGTTTAACCAGCAAAACAAATGGTTGTACATACAGCACAAGCACACACACACTAAATATTGTTGTTTGGCTTCATATGAATGCGTTTGGCTCTCTGTTTATTATTGAAAATATGACTCCATGAAAAATCAAACACACAAAAGTTCATTACAAGAGGAAACAAACTAAAAAAGAATTTGCCTCTCTAGATGTTCCCATGCAATCTATTTTTAAGCGTTCACTATTCTGGTAGTGGCGGTTTCCTAGAAACAACACACACTCATGCAGACACACATGCATGCAATACTATTTAATGGTTGCTGCTTGTTCACTGCTTGCTTCTCAAATGTAGCTCCCATTTTAAAGTGAACCCCATAGTAAGTAGAAGTGTTTTTATTTCATATATAAACAGGCTCCAATGTGCCTTTCATTATTGTTCAAATTGGACTCGAACATAAAACCGGAATCAGTTTAGAACCTGCAGTGGAGCAGGGGGTAGCAGTGCCGTCTCACAGCGCCTGGGCCATTTGGGTGTAGGTTTGAATCCAGCTCGGTCTGTGCGGACTTTGCTTTTTCTTTGAGTGTCTGCATGGGTTTCCTCCTCCTGTGTGTGTCTGTGGCTGCCATGTGATGGTGTGGCGTCTGACTCAAGATGTTTCTCTCCCAGCATAGGAGATGAGTGTGGGATAAACTCATGAGCAGGATAAAGTGGTTAACAAAAGGAAGTGGGAGAGAATTGCAATGGCTGGCAGAATTGCGCTCTTTATCGCTTTACCTTAAACGTGTGTTATTTTGAAAGTACTGTAGTAATTTAACTGTTAGAGAATACGCATTACTGTATTAGTGTCAATTGTTGTTTTCAGCTTTAAATGTAAGTGTATACTTAAATGTAAATTCTCTGAGGATAAGAGAATCTATAGACAAACACCTTTATGTGCAGTGATGTTAAAAAGAAAGTGCACCCTCCCACAGTGTTAGTTGTTCTCACTGCTAAATCACACAAAGCCACAGACACGTTGGTTCAATCTGGCAAACGGCTCCTCTCTATCGTGCATCTCTCGCAACCAAACTCGCACCAAAAGCCCTGGATGTGTGCCCTCCTCAAGCTGGCTGAGGGAACGGTTGCAAAACATCACGTCACTTGCTTTTACTGTATCTTGCAGTCATATGGCACAGGGTAATGAATTTCTGTTATTAAGAGTTATTATTATAGTATATAGAAATATTTCACAATGATGTAGATGGTCACTTTAAAACAAAATAGGTCAAAAACATCCACAAATGTCACAAAGTTACCGTACGGTGGATCACACACTTAGATGTAATCGCTCTGTCACGAGTACGAGCTCACCCATGACCCGGCTGTCGGTCACGACTCCTGGTCACAAGTCGAAGACAGTCCGTGTATGGAATCTGCATTATTATCCAGAGTAATTTTGGTTGTGAGGACCGTCTGTGTCCTGTGTGCTTCTGTGTAAAGTTTGCCTGCACTTCTTTCTTGCTCTGTGTGCAGCTGCTACCTGACTGATGTGTTTATGGTAGCGTTCTTACTTTTTCTGCTCGGCATGCGGACTTCATAGGAAAGCGATGTGAACCGGTGATTGTGTGTAGGTTCAGCATAAACACCGCGTTGGTATTTGTAATGACCAGGGTTGTCATACACTCGCTAGATTCTCTGGTGAATTAAACAAGCATAACTCAGCTGTAAGGCGTTGGCTCCCTCTCGTGGTTCTAAATGCCATTTGGGACAGCAGAACAGCAACGTCATCTCATGAAGATGCGATTGTTTAGAAGGGATTTACGTGACGTACAATGAACGAGTGAAGACAAATACTGTGTGAACAAAAGAGTGAGTTTTCATTATAAATAAATTTGTTGTAATGAAGGATGCCCTGCTTTGAAATATCTTTCAAAATGAGTTAATTTAACTGAGGTGCTTCTCCAAACTGACTTACGCCATGACGCTGATTTACACTGGTTTACTCGTGTAAAGCTCAGTCATTTTTATGGGAGGGAGCAGTTCCAGGTCAGTGCTTTGCCACAGAAGGTGGGACTTGAGAGGGATGCCGTAGCCTTAACTACTACACCCTCTGCTGGCCACAATCGGCTGTATAATGACTGGTCTGTGTTTTTGTTATGTTTTAAGGACCCAGGTGGTTTTTTCAGTGTTCAGGGTTCACCTGTATTCCACTTTCTTGCCATGAGAGCCACAGGCAGTGTGGCCTGGTCTGTGGTTCAGATGCTGGTCACTTTGTCACTCCCTGACCGCCTCTGCTGAAATACGTTTTAGCCGATGTGCCGCATGGAGAGCGGCGCAAAGGCAGGGGTTTAAATGACGAAAGGCAACCAAGCAGTGATCGGTGACATTTTTAAATGAACTATTTAATGACGCTTTGAAATGAGGTCATTTGTTTGCGCTCTTTGTTAAAGCCGCACAGTGGCCCGTGTTCTGGAAAAAGAATTCTACGGCAAAACATGACCTCTTTTTTTAAAAAATTTTTTATAACAATTTAGTATTGTATTGCTGTAGTTTAGCATTTCTGGTTATGTCCTCATTCTAAATTATTTTACGCGTTTAATACTAATGTACAGGTACACTGTTAGGGAACATTTTAGGGTGCTCTACGTATTGTGAATTAGAGTTGCTCAAAGACGTAACAGAAGACAAATGCATTTGTTCATGGCTTAAAAAACACATACGGGTTCTTGAAAAACACCTGCAAGCGAGTGCGGCTGTGGGTGAAAATGAAATGGGGGGGGAAATGAAAACACCTGGCCGGACTCCGTAATGCAGTGTTCAATACAACCGGGAAGGGTATGTGGACATCTTGGTCCTTTGTATTCCTCCAGCTCTGATGTCCCCTTGATGACTGGACACGGGATTATCACAAATGAATTTGTTGACAGCTGTGTGGAACTTGCGCCTGCTCCAAGGGGCTGCCCTTGAGTAGCACGGGATGCTGTACTGCCCACCCTGTTTAAAAAACGGCAGCGTCTTCGCTGCCTCCTTTCCATAATGCAGGCTCTCAGGCGCATCCCTGAGCGGCTCGCTGCCAGGGTGGTGGGTCCACAGGCCGAGGGAGCTGTCCTTAAGTTGTCAGCCTGGCCTTGGTCACAGATTCTCTTGGTGTGCCTGCGGCAGGTCCCGGTGGTGACAGCGCATCTCACGCTGACTGCCCTGTGCTCCAGCTGACAGACCGAGCCGTGGGCACCACGCCCTGCTGACGCTCCCTGGGTTTTTCTTCCCAGCATCAATGGTCATAGTGAACAGTCCGCTTGGTTGACTCAGCATCCTTTGGCGCCTCCCATGGACTCATCTAGTTGCCGCTCTTGCTGCACCCACTTTGCAGTGCCCTGAACCTGATGTGATGCCTAGGGGATTGGACACTTACGGTTGCCTCTTGCTCCTGCTCCCATGCTGTCTGTGGTTTGCACCAGGAGGCCTCCTCTAGGCTGGCTTGAGGTCGACGGGCAATACAACATGCAAACAAATGAATACCCCACTTAGGCTCTTTTGTCGAACTGCTCGTACTATAACTATATAGCGTGCGTGAATATAGCACAGTCTGCATCGCACATCTCCTTTCTTTATTATTAAGCCGTAGTCCTCATTCCCCTTGCATCTCTCCTGTGCCACTGACCGAAGTGTTCTGCAGGGTTTTATGTACCGCACGCTCCTGCCCGGTTTCCCTGCACACAGCACGAGATGTCCGTTGTTGGCCCGCGCTCTCTTCACCGCTGCCTACTCGCTGGCAGACGCTTTCCCACATTTCGCTCTCACACTCGACTGGAATCGGGTTCCAGCAAATTTCTTGAACCAATTTTACATGCGTGTGGCACCTTTTCGTTTTCTGACAATTGAACGTCCTTTTATTTGTCTTTAAATTTTTACATCTTATGATAAACTTGTCGCTCAGGCAGTGATGAGCTGATCTCTCTATCTGGGTTGTGTGCGTTTCCATCAGGAGGATCTTTTCAGCAAGTGTCTCCAGGATAAAAGTGCCTTGTAGGGACACGTGGCCATAAAGAGGTGTCCGCGGAACTTCATGGCGGGGACCCTGTGGTGCTGGGGACCACACGCGACACCGCACATGTCTCACACTTGCGTTTCTTTGCTGCAATGATCACGTGTGCGAGGTCAGTGTTGCAGTGAAAGCACGAAGCCAGACTCGCACCGTACGACTCCCGCAGTGTGAAATGCGCTCGGCATCGCACGTAAGGCACGAAGAGAACGAAAGGACGATGCCGAGCAGCGCTTAGCTCGTTCAGCTGCTCTGTGAGCGCAGTACCCCGGGGTGACGTAGGCGGCTGTACTACGCTCCTCGCCCGGTCCCGCATTAGCTCTTCCGCGACCCGCCTGTCCGCCGCCGGCGTGAGAGCGCCTTCGCGGGGGAGACGCGGGTCGCGCCCGAGGCCCGCACCCGATGCCGGGATGCGTCCTTCTTTCTCCGAGCTCGGGGAGCGCGCCCACGGCGCTCCGGGTGCCGCCGGCTGACTGGGGCAGCGGCACGCCGGCGACATCGATGAGGCTTGCGAAGGCTCTCCTGCGGAAAGGAGCGCACATGCTGCGGTGTCTCTGCGCCAAGCGCTCCAAGCTGACGACGGGCACGAGCGGTAAGGGGCGCGTGGAAAACGGGACGCGGGGACCCTCGGGGACACGAGCGCTCGAAGGAGGTGGGCGCGACCAGCGCGCCAGAGCGCAGACGCGCACAACTGGGCGACATGGCAAGCAGTTTAGTTTAAACACCGGCGCGACGCGCCTGCAACACGTTGACGTCATTGGAAACTTTGCAGTCGAATGAACGAATGAGTGAATGGACGAATGAACGAACGAATGTGTGGCCCCTGTGAACCGCGCAGAGGACAGCTGACCCACCGAAGGACCGGCTGTTACTCGGAGTTCCCAGTGGGAGTCGAAGTCACTTCCTGCGCGAAATGTGCACCGGGGCTGGGGCACCCCGTGTCCTGCTGTCTGTGTTGGCACCTTTAACCCGGCCGGGCCCGGCTCAAGTGTGCGCCAGGACCAACGCGTTTTTCCACCACGCATTTGCTGCGCTGCGTTGCTGCTCCACCATCGGAGCCGCCTTCTGGTCCAGTTTCAGTAAACTGGAAACCGTCGGGCTTCTTCTGCATCCACACCTTTGGAAAAGCAGTCCGACTCTCATTCCTTCGCATTCGGAAATCTTTCAAATTTGCCATTGTCGTACAGTTGCGGCTCATTGCAAATGTCTGTACTTTTTCTCTGTAAATATGTTCTCCGTTGTATATTGACCAGTGCACGCACCTGCTCCTTTCAGTTGTGCTCAATGTTATTGGGACCCCTGTGTTGTACGCGTACCTCGTGCCACCGATATGTTTAGGAAAACTGGAAACTGACCAACTTTTGAGCGTCAAAATATCGTATTCAAAGTATTGTGTTCAAAATTAAGCAACAGAAAGGTGTCCGTTCAACGTACGTGTAGTTTTTTATCTGAAGGAAGACAAAATTTGCCCTGGACGGTATTAACGGTGCCTTCCCTTCCCTGCACAACCCTTGGCCGTGATGATGTCTCCAAACATCGTACCTTCTTTAAGCTTCTTACCCCGCTCTGCCGCTACTTTCCTCCAGTCTTCAACTGCCGTTTGCTGTAGCTCTTAAATTTGTGCATTTTTTCCAACAGGTCATTTTAGCTCTTTCCAAAGGTTTTCAGGCAGGCTGAGATCAGGACTCACTGCAGTCCATTTTTTCTGTGTGAACCATTATTTTGTTCCTTTGCCTGTGTGTTTTGTGCAATTCTCCTGTTGGAGGACCCACGATCTTCCACCCGTACCCAGTTTTCGGACACCGGGTAGCACATTTCACTCTGAAATGCCTTGGCACTCCTCTGATTTCAGGATTTCCTTTTTCCACTCATGGCCTCCAGTACCAGAGGCAGCAGAACTGCCCCGCAGCATTACAGAACCTGCACTGTGTTTAACTGTAGGGAGACTCTTGTTTTCCTAATAAGCTTACTTTCATTGCCTACAGTATATACAAACTGCTGGTCTGCTTTGCCCATGGAATTCTATTTCGGTTTCATCAGTCCACAATGTTTTCCCAGAAGTATGCTGGTTTCTCTAGGTGGGTTCGAGCAAAAGCTCTGTTGTGGGGTCTTCCTTGGCCTTCGCCCAAAAAGTCCTCCTTGGTTTAGCATGTGGTGCGCAGTATAGGTTGAAACCGTTGCTGCTCCATCGTTTTCTCCTGTTTAGTGCATCTAAAGACTGTAGGCCGTGCTTTTTATTTGAGTCATTGTCTTGCTGTGCTGAAGTCCTGGGTTCAAACCCCTATTCCTGCTATTTGTCCTGAATTAAACTACTCCCAATTTCCCAGCTTTATGAACAGTAACTCAGTGTGAGAAGCTTGACAGTCCGAGTTGCATCTCCTAAATAAATGAAACAATTAAAAAAAAAAAAACTATCAAATATTTTAGGAAATGGGGTAGCGATAACTATACATGTAGTTTCTTTCTGCTACCTAATGGTAACTACCTTTACAGTTATAAACAGTACAGTAAAAAAAAAAAATGTTTATCCATGACCCATTGAAACCCCCTTTTCTGTTCAGTTAACAAGGATGGATGTTAAATTTTAGTAGTCAATAAAAAGACACATTACAAAGTGAAACTAGCCATTTAGTAGTACCATGAGACATTTAAGAATAATTTGATATTCAGACTTGTGCAGTCGAGGTTGCGATGGTCCCATCCCAGCATGTACGGTGGAAACACAAAAGACACTGCACATGGCAGCCACACTAACATAGCTGGGCATGTTTCTTTTTTATTTTTATTTATTTATTTATTTTTTTACCAAAAACATGGATGCAACAATGCTGACGTCCTTTACTTTTCAGTGAATGGTCATTGTTAATTTTATATTTTGGCAGAAATCATCATGTGCAGAGAATTCCTTTTGTGAGGCTGACAACTTTCCACTATTTTTTGTAGAAAAAATCTGCTTCCAGACTAAAAATGTGTTAGCTCAAGTAAATTAGAGTATGTTAAAAAAGTATTTTAATGTATGACAGCAATAACTCTGTCGCATGGTTACCTTGTGACAAGGTGATACGGAAGGTTGTGCTGCTGCTTCACGGTGCCTGGGCTCTGCAGGTGTGAGTTTCAGTCCTGCTAAGTCTGCGTGGGGCTTGAATGTTCTCTTTGGGTTTCCTCTGGGTGCTCTGCTTTTCTCCCACAGTCCAAAGACAGGCGCTTCTTCTTACTAAGTCGCTATAAACTGCCTGTAGTGTGTGAACAGGTGTGTGTGGTGGCCCATGCAGGTGTACCCACTTAGCTTAGCGCGCAATGATTCTGTTATAGGTTCCAAACTGTTACAACCCTGATAAGGTCAAGGGGTTACTGAAAACAACTGAGGGACAACACCAACATAATGTGCTTGCAATTAAATTATTTTTTCTAGCTTGTGTTTTAGTGTTAGATTTTCATTGGTTCATTTATTATCAATAATTTTTTTGCCCAGTGCAGGGTCATGGAGGTCAGGAGCCTATCCAGGAAACACAGGGTTAAAGGCAGAGTACAGTCTGGTTGGAGACACTTTAACTGTTTGGATTTTTATAAATATATTTGTTAAGTAAAGAAGTAAAGTGCACTGGATCACTGCTAATGTGTTACTCTCTGCAAAAAACACGGACAAGAAGCACTTTGTATCTTTCAGGATGTTTGATGGCCTTCATTTGGTCATGAGATGCGGGTCTTAATGTGCACGACTGAGTCAACAGTTCCTTGTTTAAGCTTATTTCCTAACGTCAGTATTTAATGTAGCAGTCAGAGTGCTTGAACTCAGGTTCAGATCCCGTTCCTACTGCAGAAACCTTGATCAAGGTGCCAACCCCGAAGGGACCCAGTAAAGGTTGCCCTGCTGTACAAATAAGTGCCAAACTGTAAGTGCCTTACAGCGAAGATGAAGTCGTTCTGACACCCCTGAGGGATGAGAACCTTTATGATTTCACTCCAGAGTGTGTATTTCTGTCTCATGACGTCTGGTGGAGATACCGATGCCGTGACACAACAGAACGCCGTAACAGGCAAAAATGATGCTGCACTGCATAACAAGCAAATGTATGGAGAAAGGGTTGGGTTGTATATTTTTATAAGCTGTTGTTTGTGTGGTCCTAGCGTGTTTTAATATCGCTTATGGAATTGTACAAACAAAGATCAGCATGACCCTTTAAAAAGCTATAATTAAAAAAATGTTGCTTCAGTTCTTTTTTCAGCAGCCAGCTTTACTTGGCTTTGGTAGACAGAAGAGAGCGAAGTGGGAGGAGTAGCAGTGAGGAGGAGAGGAGCACAGAGGAGTGAGCTTTAGCAACGTGACACACACACGGTGACTGACATTCTGAAGAGCAGAAATTATTCATAAATCCAAAGACTGGAGGACTATTTTTAGCAGCGTAACCTTGATTTCACAGAAGTCATTTGTTTGTGGAACTGTGCCTTGCTATGGTGCATGCAGACCACACCGGCTGCTCTGGGTGGGGGTTGTGCGTCCTTTCACGATGGATGTGGCTGCAAACAGGTGCTTCTTGGGAGCAGCCAGGAAGGTTGTGAAGCACATGTTCGCTCACTAAACCGCTGCGCACGGACAGGCGCTTCTTTGCCATTTCAGACTCTGCTTTCAAGGATGTGTCTCACCCTGTAAAACACGGTAAAGCTCGGGGTCCGTTAGGTCTGTAAGGTCTCTGCGCACCGACTGTCTACGGTCACTTGTCCACGTCAGGGCTTTGGTGCTCACCAGCCTATCCGGGAGATGAAGTTCTAGGCAACCGAAGTCGCCCGCTGGATGGGTTGTTAATATATTTAGTTAGTTAACCGGGTGTCATTTATTTATTGTGTGCGACCCATTTACCCAGCGGGATAATTTTTGCAGGATCTCTTCTGTCTTAAGTACCTTGGTTAAGGGAACTGCAGTAGTCCTGCACTGAGATTTGAACCTGCATGCAAGGCCAGCAGCTCTACCACTGCATCATCTGCTGCAACACTGGCCAGTTTATTAGGAATATTTTCTATTTTATTGCATAGTGTATGCATAACTTGTTAAGTGTGATGGAGGATATTCTGGGGATATTTTGGTTTGTTGTTGGAGTGCATGTAGCATTGGAAGTATCCCTAAGTACAGCACAGTATACCCACCCACAGTAGGGTGCTTTGGAGAAAAGGATCTATTAAACAAATAAATGCATCCAGCTGAAACCTACTGGGACACCATTATGGAGGCATAACCACAATGTTTCAAACTATATTAAATTGTTCAGTTCAATACACATTATTTTCTAAAGGAAAATGTGTACTGCTGTTGTATTTTGTATTTTAAGACTTTGGCAGCTGTTACGGTCTGCAGTGTGTCCTGCGGGAGATTCTGGCTCAGTTGAAATTTGGCTAACAGAACAAACTGGACTCAGACTGTGGCTTACAGGAGTGGGCTTTACACTGTTCAGTTATGCGACTTTCAGAATTATGTGGTGATTTGAAGTCCTTTTACAGGCTCCACCAATCTATCTGCCCACATAAATCTGTTTGCCTAAAGAAACTGCAGGAAAGAAAGGATTTTTTTTTACTGTGTAGTAAATGGTCTAATACATAGTCATGGCCAGTGCTGTTTTACCAGCTATGGCACTTGCTTTCTGTGTGTGTGTGTGTGTGTGTGTGAGAGTTCCACTTCCACTCCTAGCAGTCAACTACTACCTGGTCTGCTTCTAGACTGGTTGCCATTTTGCAGCAGAACCTTCCCACCTTAATGGAACCTCTTTAATTATACAACAGTGCGTGCTTTCATTTACTGCAAGCGGCGGCCTTGCGTGTCTGTCAGTCTTCGTTGGGGGTCGGACGGCATGGTCCCGCTCTGTTATTACATCACTATGTACTGTATGTGTGCAAATAATAAAATGTGAATGGATGAATGCCTTTCATTTCGCTGTGGCTGGCGTGTGTTGGTCTGCTGATGTGCCGTAATTGTGCACACATTGCACTGTGTTTGTGTGTACTGTTAACCCTGAAGTTGTTTTTGTAAAGTTCGGTGCAGGGGTGCCGATGCCAAGAATGACGAAAACCAAAGCAGGACCAAAGTTCTGACACTTAAGATTACAGTTGTATGCAAAGGTTTGTGCACCCCTGTCCAAGTTACAAATTTTGTTGGTCTTCTACATAAAATAATGCGAGTACAACCTCTGCATTAAAAAACATGGCACATTTCTGATAATTTTAATGCACTCATTTGCTGAATTTAACAGACTGAAAAACAGAAAATCCTAAAGGTGGCACATGCAAAAATTTGGCCACCCTTGTAGTGATTTTTTTTTTTGCAAGGTCTCAGAACTTAACTGACTTGTTAGGTCTAAATTGAAGTCAGGTGATGACAATTCCAGAGCCTGATAAATTCTCAGAGTTGTCAACCCACTCAGGATGTTGTGCTCACGCTCAGCAAAAATGAGCTTCTCTAAGCAGCTTTCCGAGGATCAGAAAGTAAAGATAATTGAGTGTTAAAAGGCAGCAGAAGGATATAAAAGGACATCTAAATGCTTCCTGCTTGCAGTTTCCACTGTGGCAAATATCATTAAGAAATGGAAGTCAAGGGGAACTGGTGAAGGCGAGGCAAGATCTGGAGGGCAAAGAAAACTGTTTGATGGAACCACTCGGAGGCAAGTCAGGATGTCAAAGCAAAGCCCCCAGATGACTGCAGAGGAGCTGCTGGATGGATCAGCTGCCATCAGATTAGTGGTGCACAAGCATGGTCTGCATGGAAGAGTCATTAGAAGGAAACCTTACCTGCAGTCTCATGACAAAAGGCAATGTCTGCACTAGCAATGCAGCGATTAAATAAGCCAGAGGTTTTTTGGAACCAAGTGCCGTGGTCTGATGAAGTTAAAGCTGAACTCTTTGGCTACGGAAGCAGCTGAAGAAAAGAACGTTGTCATCTGTTAAGTATGAGGGTGGATCTCTTCTCCTTTGGGGTTCTGTGGCACAGTGCAATATTGTGCAGGCATTGGGAAAAAAGATTCTGCACAGTATTGAAAAATCCTGGAATCTAATGTTCCACAAGCAGTGAGGAAAGTGATGCTGAAAAGAGATTGGATATTCTAACAAGACGATCCAAAACGTACCTCAAAGTCAACTGCAAACTACCGTAATGACTGCTCCGGTGAGGCTCGGTGAAGTGCTAGGGGTCAAAGGGGCTGCACATAAATGAGGGAAAGGGGTTTAAAGGGTTTACCATCCAGGCAAGAATAGGGAGTAGAATAGAATAGAACTGCAAGAATAGAAAGACTTTTAGATGAGTACAGGAGCCACATGGAGGTTTCAAATTCTGCCAAAAGGATTTAGACTGAGGCCTAATGAGTCGATGAAGTTCTGACATGGTGGGAAAAGTAACATGAGAGGGTCAACTGGAAGGCTGCCAGACCTTTGCACATTTAGGTTTTTCTTTTTTTTTTAATCTGTTAAATTCAGCTAATAAATAGCGACTGTGCATTAAACTTAGCAGAAATGTGTCATTTTGAGGTTTGTTTCTTTATGCGGAATATCAACAAAGTGCTTGTATGCTTAGAATGAGAACTGTCCCACGTAAGGCCGGGCCAGGATTTATTCAGCACCGGGCTGCACTGAAGCAAGAACTTGCAAGGCCCGGTAAAAAGTCCAAAGTCCGCAAGGTTAAATGGTTATTATGACCACTTCAGACCTTTACATTTATGAAATAGTTATAGCTGGAAATGTTACATTAAGTCATAGCTCAGGGAATTATGAAATAACTATTTATCATATCTTTGTATACAGGAAAAATGAAGACTCCTGTATTAGCTATTATATGAATATAATTTTTTGGAATATTAAACTGCAAGACCTCTACACTGCTAGAAACATGAAGAATCTGACGTGTGGCTTCTGCTCCTGGATTTTACCTTAATATCTGGAAGAAGTCAGCTTCACTCTTGCTGTTGGGCCTCTGCATAGGAAACGCCACCATGTCGGCTCCCACAGGGCTTGGACGTCTTTTGAAGTAGGAGTGGACTTTCAGATATCCGTGTCCACTTGAAATCAGCATTTTTTCTGAATTTATGTGAAATGAGTAATGAAGTTGCTCACAGATTTTCCTAATTTATAGAACTATTATATGTGAAAAATGTCAAAATTTACGTATAAGTTTAACCTCAGTGAAACTATTAACTGCTTTACTATGCATGAAGTGTGTTTATATTCAGTACTGATTCCATTTTAGTATCAGTAATGCTGTTGCACTTTTAAACAAATTCTGCTGAACTTTTGTCGGGGAGAGGCAGCTGGAGAGGGGCGCTCGAGCCTCAGTCCTACAGAGAGTTCAAATCCAGCTCGGTGTGGGAAGTGTGCAGCTTCCCTCTGTCTGCATGGGTTTTCTCTGGGTGCTCTGGTTTCCTCCCACATTCCAAAGATGCATGTTTCAGGTGAACGAAGGAGTCTTAATCGTCTGCAGTCGGAGTGACTGAATGTTAAACTTGTTTGGCATAAATAGAAAATAATTATAAGGCATTCATTGTCCTGTATTCAGCACTGTAAGTCACCTTGGGTACAGGTATTCGCTAAATACAGCCATCTCTTGGTATCTTATTCAAATTTGTGCCTGGAAAAAGTTCGAGTGCCGATTTCTCATTTTAAATACTGGAAAAAAATGTTCTCCCAGCCCATCAGAAAACACCTATACAGCTACAAACCCAGGACTTCATCCAGATAAAACACGGCAAACACCAGCTACCTACTTAGAAAACACTTGTGTACAGTACAGAACATTTTGCATATTAGTGCTGCAACAGGTGTCACGCAAGAGAGGTGCGTGGGGGGGTTTGGAGCAGGAGGTCAGTGTTATGAGATGTTCAATTCAGTCTGTGTGGAGTTTGCATGTTCGCCCTGTGTCTGGGCAGCATTCTGCATGTTTCCTGCCACAGTCCAAAGACATGTGTTTCAGCTTAATTGGTTTCTCTGAACTGCTCATTGTGTGTGTGGCCAGCCTACAATGGTCTGGTGTACCATCCCTGGGGCAGTTTGGCAGAGCGGTGCCCGCTGGTTCCAGCATGAGCCTCAGATTGCCGTGACTCTGCTCAGGATAAGTGGTCCAAGAAAATGGACAGATGTTTGTTTCCTCAGTTTAAAACAGATCAGAAGGTTTTTCTAAAGTAATTGGCAGCTCTTTTCCCCAGTAGGTATTGTGCATACTGTAAGTGCGTTGTAATGTCATAACAACAAGAGCTTCCGGTGCCCTCGTAGTCATTTATGAGCCCCCCCTTAAAGAAATTGGTCCTGTCTTCAGATCCCGACTCTTATGAATGTCTCGATTCAAATTGCTTTCAACTGTAGTAGCTCTTGGATGTATGAAACACCAGTTTCAGTTTTTACTGATGCAATGTCTGGTAAGTTTTCGTATTTATTTATTCATGTGTAAATGCAGGATTATTTTCAGGAGGGTGAATGCTGTGGCACTGCTCAAATGCTGCCATCTGCAGATGGAAAGACTATGAAACCGTAATGTCATGTTTAATGAGCGCGGACGGAGTAAAGGCAGAGTCTTTATTAGACACGCGGTATAGATTTGCATGAAGCTGTGTTTGCCTGTTTTCTCATACGGGCTGGGAAAAGAACCCAAAGCCCGTGGCACGTTTAAATGGCTGAACCCGGAGCAGCGGGAAGCTTTGCTGCCATCCCGAATGCCTCCTCAGACGCTGGTTAAGGCTTCATTCTGGAGACCCCTCTCTGTCTCACCAGGGGGTGTGCTAACCTGAAACTGGCGAAAAAAGACCACGACTGGAGTTTGGGTGCCAGGCAGCAGGGCCAGCCACGTGCAAACGCAAGTTGTTTGATTAAAGAGACCGAATGATGGAACTGCACCTGGGATCAGGTGAACGCAATCTGAGAAGCGCGCACGTGCTCGCGTGTTTTTCCCGGACTTGGGGAGAAGGTTGGAATGAACAAGTGAAAGAAATGGAGTCGGTAACCCCGGTGACTGCGAAGCTTCCCGATTTTGTCGCATCATATGTAGAGCGCAAATGGAGGCTTTTGCGTTGTACGCGATGGCACGCCGCTCAAGTTTGCCTCGTGGTTCGGCGCACAAATACACTCATCTGTGACACCCAGCAACACTGCAGCATGAAGCCAGATCTGGCGCCCAATTTTTAGCAGGAGGTTTATAAATAGAAGGCAATTAAAGAACCAGAGTGAGGGCTCCTCGGGCCTGGTTGTCGTATCAGTTAAACCTCCCCCAGTCTTGGAGCTTGGGGCGCACTGAGCCGGAATGTTTTTACATGCACTTTTAATGCCAGTTGTCTTTGAGAATCATGAATTTTGCAAAGAGGAGATTTCTGAATTAGTCATTGCTTTTGGAATGGAACGCGGAGACGTGAGCGCACATCAGTCATCCAGCCCAGTGCTCTTCCTCGCAACACGTGCACATTTGTGTCCCTGTCTCTATCACATCTCAGCAACACGCGCACAGGTGCTAAGTCAAACCGCTGAGATAATTTGTGCCCCCGCTCTCATTCGAATTTGCATTAAACCATCTGATGCAGCCCGCAGCCGTTTAACAAAGGAGATCCGGGTCGAAGGCCTTCTGGACAGGGGACCGCGTACGTGTGGCTTTGCTCTGCGTGTTCCATGTATTATTAATTGCAATATGTTAACCCTTTTAGAAGCTTTTATCGCTCTCAGTTGTGGCTCAGGGTCCTTTAATGTGCTGTTTTCACCGAATACACTAGATGGCAACATATTTCACAAAATGCTGGAGCATCCGCAAGACGCATCCTCCAGCCAAGTTACAGCATTTGAATTTTCAAAGATTCGTCCCTTTTCATTTTAATATACTTCTGATAGCAACGAATGAAACATTTTATGGTTTTGTGTTTGGTGTTCCTCAGGGAAATCAACACCATTAAGAAGGAGGAGGTTGTGGAGATGAAGTGCTGCTTGTTCTTGTTTTCAGCGAGTTAAATTTTAATGTACTTTAGGGTTAGTTTAATAATAGGAATATGGAAGCGTAATGCTATGGCGTCACATCTGGTGCCCTCTGCCCCCACGCTGTTTCATGAATGGAACCGTTGCAGATTATTGTTGTGGTTTCTGGAAAACCCAAGCTGTTAATAAACAAATGCCTTTGTCTGTTCTTATCGATTGCAAGCCAACAGTAAGTGAGCTAGGAGTTGTGGGCAAGTTAAGCTGTGAACTGCAAATTACGTTCATAAGGTGAGGAAGAGGTTAATATACGGAGCCCTGGCGCTTCCGTTGAAAAATACGTTTCGGTCTTTGTTACGCTTAGTGAGTTCTGTGCAAAAAGTGCAAGTTGAGGAGAGCAACTACTGTTGTGATATTTGGCACCTGCTGCTGTGCACCGAGTGGCAAACATGGCACCGCATTAATATTTACAGCTGTTAAACATCTGCTGGGGAATGAATCACGTTCTCACTCGGCTCGTGCATTTCCGTCCCGCTAATGGTGTCGTGTTCGCAGGTTCGGGCTTGCGGATTCGGGCGTGCAGGTGCGCCGTGCACGCATGGATTGCTGCACGCCTCTCTGCCCAGTTTGCTTCCATGGCAGAATGTCGATGTCCTTAAGGTTGGGCCCTGAGATATAAAATCCATTATTGATGATGAGCTCTTATCAGGGGGCAGAGCTGCAACTTAAATGGAAGGGAAAGTGTCCCTTACTACATATTAAAGCTGAAAGAAGCGGACATGGCTGGCTGTGCACAGCAACTTGGGTGCTTTATTTGGATTTCCCCCAGGAGGCAAAAGACTTTCCCTGTACTTCAGAGTCAACACGGAGAAACAGACACCTCGCCTTATCTGCAGCACCAAGCCCTTTGCCATGATGGATCCAAACTAAATTATTTACCGAAAGTACGAGCTGGCACGAAACTCTAATGGGAGAATGATGGCATCACACAACTAGTTGTGCTTGCGGGGTTCTCCGGCAGTGACATGGGAGGTCTGTTCACAGCACAAGTCCAGGAAAATAAGCTCATCCGATGCGCGCAGCGCTCACCTCACGGCCTCTTGAAATTGCAAAAAGTAGGGCTTGTGGAGGCTGTCCACCTGGCCAAAGGCTCGGAACTCCACCGGCGAGGTTAACCGGAAGGTCCCCTTCTCGTGTCCTGCTAGGCCGCCACACCCAGGTTGCTCCAAATGGCGGAATAGGCTGACGCAAACGGGTTATATTTCTCGGACCCGTACCGCCGTACGGTTGCATTTACTCCCCCGAACTGCAAGCCCACGATGTACCGGGACAAACGGCGTGCGGTTATTAAGTGTGCTGACAACATTACTCAGAAGTTTCTGAATGGGTGTAGTGAAGAGGCAGAGCACGTGTAGCCTCGGTCTTGTGTTCCGACCGCTTTCGGGCCTGCTGAGGACCATCGGTTCCAGTGAGCGAAATGACTGCCTGTTTCATCACATCTCTGCAAAAACGCGTTCAGACTGACGCACGCTCGAGGACGGTCGTGTCTGTCGGGAGCAGCGGGGAAGCTTCTCGGGTTTGCTCCCCTCCGCCCCCGGCGGGAACGTCGACCGACCCGCAATACGGCCTGAAACGCCGGGCTCATCACCGGTGGTGACAGTTTTTGTTTTCAGCCAAATGCAGCATTTCGGAAGGGGGCTTAACATGAGTTTGGGCGAATGCAAAAGCTGCATTGTTGAAAGGGCAGCAGAAGCTGCAAATGAGCGTGAGCGCCACCTGACATCTGAAGCAGCCTCCGAACGCTCAAGTTCACGCCAAGTGACACCCAAGTGTAGCATCTCCTTATCTCCTTCCTTCTTTTTTTAGTGCACCTCGCTCCTCTGTTCCCCCACCCTCCCCGCGCTCCTCTCTGCTCTTCTCTCCGACAGCTCCTCTCCCAAACCTCCACGACGAGGGCTGCCTGAAGCCAGGTTCTTCCTCCCACCCCCGAGCACCTCAGGAGATCACGCTCTCTTTCCGTGGCGGATTGGACTCGAACTCTCCCGCATGCCATGTCGTGCTTGTGATGCTCAAGACCTGTGGACCGCCAGCGTCGTGGTCACCGCCGCGACGCAGGGATCCGGAGCGCCGAGACCACGCGCGGGAGGAGATGCCGGAGCCTCTGTGAAGGAGCCCGCTGGTAGACATCGCCGGGCAGCACCCGGGGGGTCCACTTGTGGTCCGAGCGCGGCTCCAGCTCCGGGCTCCGCGATGCGCTCGTAGAGCTGCTCAAGGCGGAAGGCGACCTCAATAACTGTGGGCGGTAAAAAGGGAAAAGGATCCGTCCCCGAGTGCGGTTAAAAGCGTCCCGTCTGCTTTTAATGAACCAGATATCCTCGTGTGGATCCCAAAGCGCATTTTGGTTTTAAAAGGCACAGCCCAAGTAACCCAGAAATTTTGCGCGTCGTTGGACTGCGCTGACCTTGGGCGGCGTGAACGATTCGGGCGCACCGGTCGTCGGGTTTCACGGCGACTTCTGCATCGGTTCCGGCACCGGAGTATGAGCGGGCGGCGGCACCCCTGGGCCGCGCTCACGTGTGAAGCCGCCGCCGCTCCGCTCGGTTCCGCGCCTGCCGCTCGGATGAAGTGCGCGCAGGAGCCATGAGAAGCGGCGTGTGACGAGCCAGCGCGTATTCGTGAGCCCCTCCGCCGAGCCGCTCGACCACATGGCTGCGGCCATCGCCAGCTCCCTGATCCGCCAGAAGCGCCAGGCGAGGGAGTCCAACACGGAGCGGGTGGCCGCGTCCAAGCGCCGCAGCAGCCCGAGCAAGGAGTCGCGCTCGCTGTGCGACCGGCACGTCTTCGCCGTCTTCAGCAAGGTGCGCTTCTGCAGCGGCAAGAAGAGACCCGTGCGACGGAGATCAGGTTGGTACGCGGTCGTGTCCGCCCGGTCCCCGAGCGCGCTGGCCTTCTTTCGACGCTTCACGAAGGCTTGGGCTGCACGGCGGCTGGCTTCTTCTGCCGCTCGCCCGGGGGACTCGAACCTGCGGCCGCTGGGTACTGAATAAAGACACGGGAGAGGCACTGCACTGCATTGCACCAGGGATGGTTTCGGGGACGCTCGACAGCCGTGGTCTGGCACCGGAGTGCCGCTGTGGGCAAAAATGGACGAGACTCTGGGTCCGGTGGTCCACGGAGCGCTGAGCCCGCCGTGTCGCTCCGCAGCGCACATGGGCTGCAATGTAGGGCAGCCCTCGCTGAGGTCCGCGTGAGCTGTCGGCGTGCTGTATTCCTGCCCCCCTTAAAGCTGGAGGTGGCAACAGTGGCCGTCACCTGTCCGAGTCCATCTTCTGGGCCCTGCGCTTGTGAATGGACCTGAAAAACGGATTAGAGGATTTAAGCTTCGTAGTACAGTGAGATGAGTCAGGTGTGGCCGGGCAGCCGCTCGGCTTGCATGTAATCCCCAGCGTGTTGAAAGGAAAAACCCCGGTGCAACCTGTGCTTAGCGTTTGGTGTCAATTTATTCATCCGGAATAAAACCGTTGAATAAAATCGGCTTGCGTTCGGTCAACGTGCTCTTCCTCGACTGCCACTCTCGCAGTCACTGCAGTTCGTCCAAGTTCTTCCCAGAGCAGCTTTGCGCTGACCGAGAGAGCGAGAGACAGCGACGTTGGGTCAACTTTACACCTCTGTGAATTCATCCGTTGCCCCTTCAGACTGCAGTTGTTCTGTGGACCACGGTCATTTGGGGAGTCGATGGAAAATATTGACAAAATGTAAAAGTATTTATTGTGAGCGCTTGCTGGTCATCGGTTTCTCTTGAACATCTTTCACTACGCTTGCAGTTTGCTTAGCGCTCATTCAACAGAATGCCTTCTTTAAGGTTACGACAAGAACACCTGGGAACGTCACGGTTGCAGCGATTCATTGTTGTCCTCAGCGGGCCGGAATGTGATGTTTGCCCCCCTCCGGGGTCTGTCCTTGTGTTTCAGAACCACAGCTGAAAGGCATAGTGACACGACTGTTCAGCGAGCAGGGCTTCTACCTGCAGATGCACCCTGACGGCACTGTTGATGGAACCAAGGATGAGAACAGCGACTACAGTGAGTCACAAATCTCCCAGCATGCACCTGCATCCATTACCTTGCAATCCGCATCCGTGAGCACGCGCTCCAAACCTACCTGCGTGCACCCTCTTGCCGGCACTTTCCCCCGAATTGCAAAACTTATGCAGAATGGGAATGAGGTTGTAAGTATTACATTTGCAGCAGCACTTGTGTGCATTTTAATGAAATTTTGCCCTATTGAACGCGTTCTGTCAGTGAAAACACAAAGTAGTGTCCGGATGTCTTTTTTAGGACTTTTAATGTCGCATTCATTGTAATTCATAAAATGTTTTGCACACAGCTGCTTTGTATGCCTGTAAAAGGGGGAAAAGAGTGAAGGCGCACAAGTCCGTTGCCCAGGCTGGTCGGCAAACCCGATGCGGTCACGTCGAGTCCGGTCGGCCAAAACCAACTGAGAAAGTCACGGCTCTCCCGGTTACAGCTCCTGCTTTGCCCGCATCGTCCCACAGTCCAGCACCCTTTCTTACCCTTTCAACACACATGACAGATAAAGCTCTGAAGATTTTTGGATAAATATCTGTAGTCTCTTGCCAGCCACACATGTTCACTGTTGGTGGTTTTGTTGTATTTACAAGAGAACTGTTCATCATCACCGTGCTTTATAGGAATCAGTCTTTTGTAGAGCAGTATGAACAATAAATTGCTTTCCGCTAGCAGTGTTTTCAAGGGTGTGAACCTATAGGATGCAGGTTCATGCCGCAGCCAGAGAATGTCTCTGTGCTTGAAGCCGCTTACATTTTGTTGGTGCTTGCATATCCTGCACTGAGCGGGCAAGGTGAATTGAGGTGCTGTAATGTTTCCATACTAACATTTACTGTTATTGCTATTACGTACTGTTTGTCAAAAAGGAAAGAGATCATTATTGCACAGGAGCTGCTCTGCATGGCGGACGACAGCCATCACCTGGGCAGTGGGGTTTAGGGGGCACAGGTCATCCGATGGGATTGGCGGCGGAATCGCAGAGCCCTGCAGGGTGTTATTCGACAGCATGGCCATTCCAAGCCATGAGGAGAACATGAGCAGCAGGCAGCTGCAACTTCAGCCTTTAACAGAGGTGTTCCCTGGTTTCATGAGGGCTGTTGGGTCTTGCGCTTTGTAGCAGTCTTAAAAATACTGAACTGGAACTGAATTTATTTTTGTACTGAATATTTTGTACAGCAAAAAGCGGATTAATACTGGGCCCGCTACTGCCGAAGGCTCCTTCCAGGAGATGAGGTGCACCCACTCACTTTGGGGGTATTTTTCCTTGTATCTCAGCTCAGTGGATATGTGTCTTCATGGATGACATCATCTGTGCTTCACAAAGGCTTTATCAGCCTGGCCCATGTGAGCGCATCGAACAGGCTTAGTCCTCTATGCTGGGGGAAGGATTACTTAGGTTGTATTATAGCCTTTAATTTGGCCAAAATAGTGCTGGAATCTCAGCAATCTGCTGCTGGAGTTAAGTGCTTTCATCTGAATTTAAGACTTAGGCAGTGGCTGAGTGCACCAGGTGCCTCCTATCTGTGTGACAGGTGAGCATCTCTTCTGAGGATCTCACCTACAGTGGTGCTAGGAAGTTTGTGAATCCATTGGAATTTTCTGGATCTTTGCGTGAATTCAACCTGAAGTGTGAACATATCTTCATCTCAGTCATAAAAATAAAGAGAATGCGACAAAAAAACAGACAAGTTTTTCCAATTATTTATCGATGGCAATGATCCAACATTAAATGCCTTTGTCAGAAAAACTGGTGTGATCCCACCGAGCAGCAATGACTCGAACCAAACATTTACGGACGCTGTTTGATTAACATCGGGCCCATTCCTCCTCGCAGAACTGCATGAGGTCAGTGATGCCGGTGAGCTTTCTTACGTGAACTTCCCGTTTCAGGTCCTGCCGTAAGATTTCTATTGGACGAACATCCAGGTTCACAAACTTTTTAAGCACCGTTGTACGCTGGACGCTTCTGATCCCTCAGCCATGTTGTAGTGTGAGCTCGGGGCACCGATCAGACTTGGGCCCACTGCAGTCATGGCTGGATGAAAAACAAACTGCTCCGAATACATGTAGTCCAAAGGTCACGCTTGTTCTAAACTCGCAGGTATGCTGAGCACAGGTGGTCCCACGGTGATGGCTGAGAACACAGGTAAAGCGGCAAACGTGGACGGTGCTGGCAACGGCTTCTCTAGCGCTCGATCTGTTCAGGTATGCAATAGGTTTGAATGCGGCACAGCGTGTGTGGCGTTTCCACGTTCTCCCTCCGTTCATATGGGTTTCTGTCAGGTGCTCTGCTCTCATAGTCTGCTCAGGTGTTCTGGTGACTCCAAACTGCCCATAGTATCTGTGCTGGACCGTGTCCTGGACAGGGCATGGCCTTACACCCTGCGACTTCGGTAGGGGCTGCGAATCGCTGTGACCCTGGCAAGGATGGGCAGTGAACGAAAGCAAGTGACAAGAGTGCAAGTTTAACCTTCTGCGCTACGTTTGCTGCCAGTGCACATAGCAAACCAGCGTTTCTTAATGGTCAGTGACAAAAAAGATTGGTTCTACCATGGAGCAGTGTTATGTTTATACCTGCCAGAGATTTTGTTTTTGCATTCTTCAGACCATGGTGAATAATAGGTGCACGTTCCCACTCAGACCTCCCACGCTCGATCGGTCCCGAGAGAAACGCGCATCAGCATGCCACAAGTGATTTTGGCAAAAATTTCATGATTTAAGGGAATTAAGTGCATATCTGCAGGTAATACATTCCACATGGGCCTACATGCATGCCGTGTAGGAGGCAGCGCCTGCGAGCTTTACAGAGGTTTTGTGAATTTTCCCATCCGAGGGTCTGACATTTTACGTACGCAGGGAAACTGGCGGTTCTATGGGTGGAAGAGTGCAGCTCATGCTTTGTGCAGGGGGAGTCCTCGGCAAGAAGAATCGGTCTTGTTGAGAGCTGCTCGCCTTAAAAAATGCTTCTGATCAGTAAGACTGTTGAATGTCACATTGTTGAATTGTGCACGGCACATTGTATTCCCCTGGTTCATCAAATTTTCAAACGTACACACATTTTGCATTTTCTTTGCTGCTGTCCTTTCTGAAAAATTCAGTTTTTTTGAGTGAAAATGACCTGCATTTTGGCTGGCTGCCGCTAGTTGGCAGAGAAATGCATTCACGTAGAATAGCAACATAGCAGAAGTGTGGCACTGCCCTCACCCCGTGCATTTCTACCAATTTATGATGTTTCTAGTTCAGCGATCGGTAACAAGAGAACCGACACCGCACATACATTTAAAGTAAAGTTAAGTCTTACAGATCTTTATTTATGCATCTGCAGACACACTGAAATAAGTTTTTTGCTGAAGTGGCCAGGCTGCAGGAGGAAGCGATTGCAGAAGCAGGATGAATGGCACTGGACAGCAGGACACTAACAAAAAGGCTTTCGTGGCAAACAGAAAAGCGAGGCCACCATATTTTAGGCAGCAAAAGCCCTAGCCCCACCTTTCAGGTCCTCAGCTGATCTAAATAGTTGGGTTGGTTTAGGCTGGGGGGGACACCTGTCCATCATGCCAGTGCTGCCCACCAGCTCACATAGCACTCCCCTGGAAAAATGGGTTGTGATGTTGCATGTTATCTAATGATTTTTTTTTTCTTTGTAACAGCTTTGTCTGAGGTTTTTACAGACCCCAACCTGTCACTGTCACAGTGAGATTTTTTAGTGATTCCAACATTAAAGTCATTTTCAGCTTATGACTAGCGTGAACAACCAGACACTGAGTTCCAAATACATCTGTAAGCTCACTACCCAGTGTATATATCAATTTTATTATAATGTAAGCAATGTAACAGTGTTCTCATTCATATTTATTATACAGTATTACTGTGTTTGTCTCTCTGTATGTACTGTATATACTGTATATGTATGTATGTATGTATGTATGTATGACAACCCTTGTAATGTTTAATGCTGTTGAATGGGTGTTAGGTTATGGACAGTTGCCCTGAGCTGTGGCTTCGGCCAGAAGAACGATCCGTGAGTGAGGAGTGTCCGTAACCGCATTTATTTTATTGGTCCACTGCATTACTGAACCAGTGTGGGGAACGCATGCAGCCTTTTGTTGATTTTTAACTGTTGCTTCTAAGTTGATGTAGAGGCCGGGCATGACAAGTATTGGGTTGACAAAGTCAAAGGCTTTGCTGAACTCGATGCAGCACAAGGACACGTCTGCTTGATATTCTTCTGCCTTTTCAAGGAGCCGTCCATTAAGTTTGTAGTCTCCGCTGAACGATTTCGAACAGGATCTGCCAGCACAAGGGATCGCAGCACGTCGTGTGATAATTTTCACGGTCAATCACATTACTTTGGCAGCGGTATGAACGCAGACCTTTGCCAGTCTGGCCTCGGTGTTGACCTCTAAATTTCCCACCGCAGCTTTGTTAGTATTGCAATGGCTGCGTCCGCAATAATTTGATGGGAATGAAAGCGGTGCCTGGTGTTTTGCTCTCTGGTGAGGTTTTCGTTGCTGCTTCTACTTCTTCTGTCACGACCAACGGTTGCTGGTCGTGAGGTACAGGCAGAAACAGCTGTTAACTGGTCCGATCTTTACCGTCCCATGACTGTGTGTTCCTTCCATCTTTTCTTGATATTCTCAGCATCGCTAAGTAGGAATCCTCGTACGAATATGAATAAGTATGAATGCATTTTTTAGCATCGCAATTTGAGCTTGGTGGTTCCTCTTTAATGCTAATCTGGTCATTTCCCCAATATTTTCTATTTCCATGCACGCAGTGTTGTGGTGCTCCCTTGCAGCGTGTTGGAAGCCTTAAGTTCCACATCTGCCACCTTTTCTCATTTGCCTTCATTTTGTCTAAATTTCTGGGGAGAATTCAGTATCTCATCAGTCATCCATTTTGGGCATTTTTCTGTTTTTTCCCCTCTTCACAAGGACTTTTCAGCTTCTTTGAGCACAAGATTTCTCGTGTAGATGAGATGCAGGCACTTTTTGAACTCCCCTTGTATGTTTTTGTGATCCTACTTTGCTGCGTGCCTGACCGACGTTCCCTTTTGCAGCTCCGCTTAAGTCCGTGTACCAGTAGTTGGTGGTGTGTGCACTGCGGTCGTCGGCTCCTGGTTTTGTCTTTGATCTTGTTGATCTTTTCCACTGTCTGCTTCTGCAGATGTAGTCAGTTTGATTTCTGTGCAGTCTGTGGGGTGAGGTTCTTGTGCACAGTGGCTGCATGTGTTTCTGGAAGAAGCTGTTTGGAGTAAACAGGTTGGGGTTCTGTCAAATTCAGCTTTGTAACAGTTCATAGAATGGATAAATTTCATCATCTTCTGCAGCTCTACTTGGCACATATATCTGAATGCGATAGTCATGCTCGTGGCTGTTCTTCACAGACAAACAGAAATCAAAGTCACTGAGTGCACCAGTTTTTTTTTGTTCTTCACGAAAAATGCAATGTTATTCGATTTCTGGCTTTGTGTACCAAGTGCTCCTTAAGTGTAAACGGACATGCAGCACATTGACATGTGATTGTTCCATTTTGACCACAACCAGCTTTCCTTGGCTCATGCTTTGCACATTCCATATTCCAGCGAGCAGGGCTTCTTTGAAGCTTCTGACCCTCATTTCGTGCATAGCAACATCAGCAGTTAGATGTCCCAAGGGCTTTGCTCCAACAACGTCATGAATGCTGGCTTTACGCTGAAGAATTTTCAGCTGTTCCTCAGTAGCTTGTTGAGTGCCTTCTGACCTGAGGTCCCTCACCTTCCCACATTGCATCACGATTTTTTTTTTACTGTCCATGGCAAGATACAGAAGTGGACGGCTAGGCCTTTCTTCCATGCGGTTCATGTTAGTGATGCTGGCATTTTTTTTATGCTCCCCAGACTGCTGTGGCACACTGTGGGCCTCACTGCGCTTTGACCGTTGGCTTTCTGACTAGGTTGAATTCGGAGGAGCATTAAGTCTAGGCACTACAGCCCTCGGGACCACAGCGGTGCACAAGCCCGACCACCAAGACAGGGTTGCAGCTATGGGTCAGAATGACAACCTTTACTGCCTTATAAAACCTCTGTGGGGCGCTTATAGCAAACATTATAGTGGATAGATTGTGAGCAAAATCACTTGACTTAGCTCTTCTTTGCAAATATTTTTGAATGAAGTTGATGGGTAAACATTAAAACTGGATGACAGGGCCCCGTTTTTCAGTGCGCTTAAGAGTTCCACTTTGCTGCTGTCTGTGGGATGTGGAACGTAGCCCTGAATGTGACCAACGGGCTACTCCAATGGTAGTACAAACAGGGGAGTGGCAGTTTGGAGTCCCCTTGTCAGATCTGCACAAGAACCAAAGTGGTGACAAAGGAGTTGTGGAAGTCAGGAGAATGACAGTAAAGCACGGTGCACTGTACAAGGGGATATGAGAAGGACCTGATGGACAAAATAAAGTTGTGCATGACAAGCGTGACACAGTGAAATGTGCAAAAGCTGCATGACACAGATACTGGTGGACGCACTACACACCGCATTTGGAATGTGAGTGACAGAGCTGTTGTCTGTGTTTCCAGCCTTGTTTAACCTCATCCCAGTGGGACTGCGAGTGGTGGCCATCCAAGGAGTAAAGGCTGGACTCTACATAGGCATGAATGGAGAGGGATTCCTCTACAGCTCAGTAAGACCTGCATCTTTTCTTCATCTTCTGTTGTCTGTGTAAAGCCATTTTATGTTGCAGCACATCCACTGCAAGTAGACTAGTAAACACAAAAACAGAGAGCGTGTCCTGTGTTTTCCTAAAACTTTTGGGAAAGAGTTTTATGTCATCAGGTGGGGTTTCTCTTACCGTGTCATTAATTCAGAGTGAAACTGAGATGCTGCCAGTGCTAAGGTTTGCTTATCTGGGCACAGCGCTCATGGAGTGCAGGCACTTAAGCCGACAAATTTAATCTGTTGCAATGCAGAAGCGAACGTGCAGGAAAAAAGCTCCCGGTGGCTTTTCCGAATCACTAGTCATCTCGATCAAAATCGGTGTAAATCAGCTGGACTTTCCTATGAGCGAATTTAACAGGAATATTGCTGAAGGAGCCTATTTTTGTAAGTGTGCTGACATATTCTGTGGCGGGATATTTTGCGTGCCTTTTGCTGCAGCATTGTTAAGTCCCACCTTGTGAAATGGGGAACTGAAAGCGATCGCTGACAGCACAGCGCGGCTGGAAATTCATACATGACACGAGGTGCCGTCTGCTGCCCTTGGCGGATGTTAGAAACGTGCCCGAGCCCTTCTGAAACTTCACCGATCTGGACTGCAGACAAATTTATGGCATCTTGTCTAGTATTAAAAGTACTCTTCCAGAACAAGAACAGCCCCAAAGGAGCGATGTCACTCTTGCTCTTATGTGTGAGACATATGGGACTTAACCCAATAAAACATCCAGTATGAGATAAACACTTTGCTATGCTGTTTCCAGATACTCAACATGACTACATATAAGCCCTGCAGTGTTCCAAGGGTCCATGAGTATCTATTATTTACAAACAGCATCCATCTAAAATGCAGAAATAATCCCTGCTTGTAAACCCTGCATCAATAAGCACAAAATCGGCTCCTTCTGACTGTAGTGCAGGCTAAATTCACACCTGCGCACAGGTAATTGTCTAGAATCGCATCAAAAACCGCCTTTAAATTCTCCGTTGAGCCCTCGGCTTTTGGCAATGATCGTCATCAATCTTTGGATTGAAAAGTGACACAGGTGTTAGTAGCGTTCTTGTCATTCATGTGAAACAACTTCACTGAGAGTCAAATTAAAACTGAATCGTGTCTCAGTGTTGAAATGAGACTGGCGTGTAAACTTTGCATTTATGTTGCTGTTCAGAGACAACAAGAGCAATAAAAGAGTTTGCGTTTTGAGTAAGATAAGTAGATTTCATGGTAAAAGTTACCTCCGCTGATGTTTACATGAATTCATTTTGTTCCCATATAAGTGGAGAAATAAATACTGATTTCAAAGCGCCAAAAGTATGTACCTTGAAAGCATTTCTTTTGTTGGTGTGAATACGTACTGTAGATCAAGCAAGGCCAGGTGAATTTGTATAGGTGTGTGTGTGGGGGGGCTTCTTTGCAGGTCTGCCAGCATAACTATGACCTGATGTGAGATCAATCGTTCATAATCTGTGGTTTTTCCACAGAGGAGCAGAACACTATGTGATAACATCTATACCCGAGGCCCAGGTGATGCACCATTGCTGCTTTTTGTCAGCTGAAGCATCTCCAATAAATTGGCTAAATATTTGCCAGTATCTCTCGTACTTTGGTGCAGAAAGGAAAAAAGTGAACCTTGAGCCTTGAATAAAGTACCTGGCAGTCCCAGTATCCCCTGGATGAGAACCTGTGGCCTTGGGTCACAGTGTGCAGTTCCACAAGGAAGGTGGTCCAGTGAGCCCTAAGGCCCTGCAGATGATTCAGCGCTTCTGATCTTGACGTGGCAGTTCTGATGACCGTGGTCACCTGCCTTCCTTAGGGTCCGAAGGGCTTGTCATCTTAATCGATTTCCGGTGTCGTCGCACATTTCTTATGCCAGTTTTATTAATAACCACCCGAGTTACCTTCTGCCCATGTCAGAAAAGTGTAGGGCTTAATAAAGGAAAATAACACCACATTATATGATCGTGAAACTGTTTTACCGTTAGTGGTTGTATTTACTAGTAGAGTCAAGTGGAAAGGAAAAAGCCCAAATGTACTGTATATCATCACACTTAATGTATAAAACTATATGTTTACACTGCATCTACATCAGTTACACTTGCATCATTATTGTGTGCAGTACCATGTGTGTATTTCAGTTTTCTCTTAAAATATTTTGTGATGCAGATGTTGATTTATTAAAATTCATTTTGGGTACTTTTATGTCAAATTAAAATATCACATAGAAGGGAATATTGAAATGCGATTTTTGTTATCCAGTAAAATATGAGATCTTTGTCAAAAGTCTGAATACTTCTGCAAGGCACTTTGCCTGTATATGCTGTCTACAATTTAATTCGCTGGGTGCTGGAAAAGGAATTGAGTGAATCAAAGCAGCATTTTTGCCTTTAACCACACTTATTGCATTTTGTGTAGTTATTTGTCCTTATTCCTTGGTCTAAGGTCACTTGCAACTTTGCTGCAACATATTTATGTTTCTAAGCAGAGGCCAGATGGCAAACACATGACAAATAAAACAGGCATCGTGATCTTGAATAATAACTGGCAAATCAGAAACAAGTAGTAAAATAAGTGTGAAATTTAAACCTGGAAGACGGTCGTGTAAAAGTCCATTAAGTGTGAGAGTAGAACAGATGCATGCAAATAAATGAGTCTTTCCTAGTAGCTCCAGGGTCTGAGAGCAGATCTGTTGCAGCAAACAAGTTATGATTTTAGTCCTGTAGAGAGGAGACACTGAGTAATTTTTGGGAGTTTTTGGTTAGACAGTAGGCTGAGATCGCAGTTCGGAGGAAACGCAGGCAGAGCCGTGGCGGCTGCTAAGTGCCGAGACCACAGGATGCGTCGTGTGATATTTTCGTGTAGCCACAGACGCTAACAGCAGGCTGGCAGCAGCACCGAGAATGAGGCAGAGGGTACGGAGAACTAACAGTAAATAATTCTGTTGATTCTCATTACCAACATGTACACTAACATTTATTCCACCAGACAGGCCCGTCCAGGTCAGTTCAGTTTAGTTCAGTTTGTCTGGTGAGAGCAGCTGAGAAGGTGGGTCCAGGTCTTCCTGCAGCCATCATCTCCCCAACCGGTCCTGGATCGACCACAGCGGGACGTACCTGGTATAACTCCCGAGGCGGTGTCCTTATCACCTGCCCAAACCACCTCAAGCGGGCCCTCTCTATTCAGAGGAGCAGCAGCTTTACTCCAAGATTCTCCTGGATCGTTGGGTTTGGAGTCATGGAGGGATAGCCCAGAAATCCTGCGTAAAAAAAACTCATTTTGGCTGCTCGTATCCATCATTTCCTTCTACCCAATCTCATGACGATTGGTGAGGATGGGAACCTACACTGAGGGGTAAACCGAGAGCTGTGTCTGAGAACAGCTCCTGGTTCACCACCACAGATTGGTGCGATGCCCGCTGAACTTCCAAATAAATATGATTCTGTACCTCTGTGCAATAAGAACTCGAGATACTAGTCCTTCACTGGAAGCAGCAGTCAGACTGCGCTCAGCCGGGGTGTAGAGAGAACTTCAGTGGTCCAAGCAGCCCGTATTCCTGCAGTGCCTTCCAAAGCTCACGCAGAGACACACGGTCAGGTGCCATCTTGTAGACTGGATTAGCATAGTCCCCTGACCCCTTGACCATCTGTCGCCAGAAGAAGAGCTGGCCCGCCATTCCAGAGCCAGGATGAAATCCATATTGTTCATCCTGTACCCGAGGCTCAACTGTCACATGGAGCCTCCTCTCCAGCACCTTGGCATTGGCCGTAAGAAGGAGGTGGAGGAGCACGATCCCCTGTAGCTGGAGCACAGCCTCTGTCCCCGTTTCTTAACTATAGGGACCACCACCTCACTTGGCTAATTCAGAGGGACCTCACCCACCATCCAGGTGGCACCGAAGCGCCCACCCTGTGCAGAGGTTTTGACAGAAGCTCTGTGATAAATAGAACTTCTGAAGTGAAGTCAAAGCTATTTTAGAAAGTACATCTTTTGTTCTTGTTTTACGTACTTAGGCCTCAACTTTTTGCCCATTTTGAAAGCATTTTCTCAATAATTTGATGTTCAGTGGTAGTGCAGCAGGGGTTCCCCTTCAGGTAGCTACAGATTACATTACTTGCTACCCATAGAAATGGTTCACAATTCTGCTCAGATTATTATGGAATGAAATCCATCATCCATTCAGCATTAAAAGATTTATTAGAACAGTGAGACCAAAATTGCTTACAATATTTTATTACCAAACACAACTTAGCCTTTTTTGCGCTGAAGTCTCCAGCTAAATAAATGGTGGTGACGCTGTGGAGAAATGCTTTGGCTAAGTACCAAACTGTTGACGATTTTGGGATTTTCTTCCAGCATTGTAACCGGAAAAAAAAAGTTTTTTCGTGTTTCTGTGGCATGAAATATCTTATTGATAATGAACTCTTCCATCTGTGAGTCTGAACAGTTTGCTGAAAACAGTATTTCTGTCTCTGTTGCACAGGATGTGTTCACACCAGAGTGTAAATTTAAGGAGTCTGTGTTTGAGAACTACTATGTCATCTACTCGTCCACGTTGTACCGGCAGCATGAGTCCGGTAGAGCTTGGTTTCTGGGCCTAAACAAGGATGGAGAGATCATGAAAGGGAACCGTGTGAAGAAGACGAAACCCTGCTCACACTTTGTCCCCAGACCCATCGAAGGTAGGTGGAGGCGTGCGTGCGTGCTCCTGGTCCGTAAATGATTGTTTTCCCTTAGCTCTTCAGTCTTCTCCACAAATAGGACTGTAACCCTCTCTGACCTCACAGATATGTATGCAACATCTGTTCACGAGCACCCGTAGGAAACTGGTTTGCGGAGAATGCAAGGATGGGATAACGCTGAACACCCCCGTGTGTTTGCTTGTCTCTTTCGCAGTGTGTATGTACAAGGAACCCTCTCTGCATGAGATTGAGGAGAAGCAGAGATCTAGGAAAAGCTCAGGGACCCCGGCCATGAACGGGGGCAGCGTGGTGAACCTGAACTCCGTGGAGCAGAATGACTCCTAGCTGTGATCCCACAACAGCCACGTGCTGGCGCTCCTCCCTTTCTACACCAGTCAACTGAAACTAAATAAGACAACGAGAAAAAAGAAAAAAAAAACTGAATTCTTGCCTGTGAAATATTTTAGACAAAAGTGGAAAAATATTTGAAATCAGGACATGATTTTTCATTTTATGCAAAAGCCTGCTGGGTGACACCAAGACGTTCATCTGCCCATTGCAATACTAATATGTCAAGTTATGCGCTGAAATAAGCTTTAAGCCATGCTAGAACTTCACAGATTATTTTATGAATGCTCTGACACGTTCACTTGCTTGTCTTGTTATTGTCATTAATAATAATATTGTTGTTGTTCATTATTTGTGTTATTCTTCCCAGCACTGTTGTTACCTGCTTTGGTGGCCGTTTTGAATGATGGGCAGGAATGCAAACTGCTGCACCAGGATCGCCTGTGGACGTTTGCTCTTACACATTCTGCAGAAGGCAGGCTGAGGTCAGGACAGGCGGAGTCCAGTAGATGCCCAACTTATGTCCGAGTCTGCTCACTTGGTGGAGTCCAGAGATGCTCACCTTTCGATTCCACTTCCGTTCAGCTCTCGCTGCTGTGCTACTGTATTCATAGCATCTCTTCTAGGCAACTTGCTGCAACACGAAGAGGCTGGTAAAGCCAGCGATCACTCTTTGGCTCACATTCCACGACACTGAACGAAAGTGGGTGCAATTCAGGATCATGACATTGTGGTAAAACGTGCAAGTCTGATCCCCAATAATATATTCTTCTGCCCGCAGGAGTGGGACACTGCTGGTCACGTCACAAAAGAAACGTGGCCCAGTTGCAAGATGCCACGGCGTCCTGTATCAGTCTTCCACTGACAGAAAGACGTGGCTAGAATCATTGAAACGGGCTCAAGTCAGGTTTAAGGTCTGCGCTGGGGGCAGGAACAGGGCGATAGCAGCAGCTAGAGAACTCAGATGTAATTCGTGTTCACTGCATGTAACGGGTGAGTAAAGAGAAAGGTGAGAAGCGTAAAGCGCAGCGCAAAAAAAGGAATGATGTGTGCTTGCTGGCCTGGGAGAGGGTGCCGGTGTGCTGCCCTGGTCTGCTTCAGCGAAAGGCATCCACGCTGGTCCCACCCCGATACTGAAAGGAACATCGGTAGATCGGGCACCTGGGAGCCGTACGACCCAGGTTCACACACTGCCCTTCAGCATCTGGGGAACCGTGGACTTTAAAAGCTCCTTCATATGTGTTTACATTTGAACAAATGAAGTCAAACTCAACAGCAGGACAATTTGGGAATAAAAAAATGGAGAAAAATTTGAGCAGCTTTTTTTTTGGGTTTGGTCTTTCAGATCAGAGGCACATGCACAAGTAAATGCACACAAAGGCAACAGATACTGCTCTCACATATGCACTTATGGTACATATACGCATGCACAAATGCGTTTCGCTGCAGGCGAGGACCTTGGCCAGCGCAGCCCAGCCCTTTCTCGCAGAGGTAAGAAAGGAGCTTAGAGACGCAGCAGGAGAAACTCCCGCTGTACCCAGAAAACAAATGTACCGTATTCGATTCTGATGTTTACGTCCTGAACTCATCCATTCATCCCCACGATTATGATAAGCAGCACAGTAACCAAAAGTATCCTGACTGCTGCGGGTTCAGCCCTCAACAACCCCCCGCTGCTGTGTCTTCTGCGCTGCCTGTGTACAAGGGGCCTTGTCTATAATAACACAAAACTGAGTTTTTGAGTAGGAGTCTTGGGCAAAATTTTAGGCCCATGAAATACTTTCAGCCCGAGAAACAATCTGCTTAATGTTTTCATGTGAAAAAAACAAACTCATTTTGAAGTTTTCCTCTCCGCAAGAAGTTCAGCGTGATTTATTTTCCACTGAGGGGGCAGAAAAAGGCATTTAAGAAGAAGGATCTGTTAGCTACTGAAGTAACTTTGGCAGAAATGAAAAACGCATTACTTAAAAAAAAAAAAAAAATTGACAAAAGCCCTACAATTCCGGTTGGAGTTTACATGAATTTAAACATCGTACTGTTGACTCCGAAAGTGGAAATGGCAGTGCGATGCTCTCCTAAACTCAGTACACAACTAATCCTATCCAATATTCAATTAGATATACGAACGGAATAAAAATGTAACTCACTTTTTTGACTTTCGACATCCAAAGAAAGCATATTTCAGCGTGAAGCCAGAAGTTACTTTAAAAATGCGTACATATTTTATGTGCGTTAAGCACGGAACTGCGCTGTGGTCAGTTTGGCTGTGTAGCGCTTTAGTTCCTGCGCTTGCTCGTACCTTTAACTTTAACAATTACCTTGTTTTACTTTGGTCGAGCCACCTTGCGTGGAGGTACACTGTAGATATTTTGCATGGAAAGATGACGGTCACCCGCCATGAACCTTGTTTTGCGACAGGCCGTGAAGAATCTGTAACACCGATGACCGCAGGCTGCGTTACTCTTGCTTCCCTCCTCAGCCATTCCGTTGTGACTTTTTATTTGAATTATTTTCGTGATGAAAAAAACAAGTGTGGCTACTTGGCTACTGGATGGCCAGTGTGCACTGTTATGCATTATGAGCAAAAAACTACACAAAGGCAGGATGTGGGGTTCATGGCCATTCCTGTCAGTGCGATGACACCGTGGTGTTAAACAGAAGAGCTGCTTATATAATACAGCGGTAAAATTATGTAAGATGCTTCAAATAAGGGCTTCAGCTTAGCCAACACGAGGGAACTGAAAGCACATTCATTGTTGGCTAAGAAACGGACTAAACCACAACAAAGCCAAACGTTTTTCACCCCTTCGGTGGATTATGGGCCGCTGAACTTTTTGATGGGATGCGAAGGACTCACAAAGTGATGAATCGAGCTGTAGTCGGCCCATGTGGGACCTCGCTTTCGCTTCCCTTGGGTTCAGGCACAGCTTCTGAGATGCTACGGTGAACTCGCCGCTTTTACCCCGTGCACGTGCGTTGGGGCTGACGTGTAATTCCCGTCAAGGTGATCGATGAAGACTATGAACACCTTTCGCCCCACAGCACAAAAGCAGCTCAAATGCATCATTTATAGACACCTATTGCTTTGACCGCAAAAGTACGCATGAAGATATCTCACGTTAGAAGGATACAAGATGGGCGTATAAATAATTCCCTCTCCTGAAATCATCTTCTGAATCTTGTTTTTCATCTTTCTGTCTGGTGCTAGAGGGTGATACATTTTTAATGATGTGGCAATACAAATAGAGCTTTTATCTACTGTACTGGTAGCGTAAAAATAGAATTCAATGAAGAGGACATCAAAGCAGACTCGCACGACACGAGGAACAGCGTTATGTGCTAAGCTTTAGAGAAGCGAAGGAATTTTAAAGCGATTCAAAGCACCTTGAACAGACGTCAGGAGGTCTGAGTCCGTTCTGCCTTCACCAACCCTTATTATAGCTTAAATATCCTTACAGCCTTTGCACAAGGACCCCGTTTCTGCTTCACCGTCCCGCCCCAGTTTGAATGATTCTTACATAAGAGCAGAGAACCACAACTGCAAGGCATCCCCACAGCTGCTGTGTGGCTGGATGGAAGCTGTGTACACAAGGTAGGTTCGGTTGGTAGGCAGATGGGCAGGTAAGTAGTTGGGTAGGCAGGTAGGTTACGAGCCTTTTCTCGAAGAAGCCTTACATAATACACTACGCGATTACGTAATGGTGACTTGCAGAGCTCCTCCTCAGCCACCCTGCATCACTTCACTGCTTTTATTCCCCGCGAGCTCTCCCGATCGTGAATCCGTTCAACGCGACACAGCAGAATCCAAAGTTTCCTCTCGTATTCGTGCGTTTGACCGAAGACGCCCTTTTCCTCGCTGTGCTGTGGATGTCTCGCGTTAACAGTACGCTGATATCCTCATCTTGACAAATCGCAGCTCTGCATCTCCTTCCCCTCGCAAAGGCCACAAAACCTCCGGTAAACCAACAAAACTTTCCGAATAGTAAACAAGCATAATTCTCTAAAATGCAAAATGCTGTTTGTATTAAAGCAAGAAGGGAGACGCAGGTGCAGAGAAGCCTTCTCATTTAATTCTTTCTGCCTGTGTTGGCGCCCGAGGCTGCGCGTTCGTGTACGGAGAGAACAGAAATCTCGACAGCCCACGTTCGCGTTTACTTCGACTCCTTAACTCACAAGCAGCCCGGGCTGGGAGTCTTGCCGAAATCTGGATTTGTTCGTAACTCCAAAGTCACCTTTGCAAGATGGAAATCAATGAATGTCGAACGCAAAATCCGTCCACTTTTTCACTGGTCAAAAAAAGAAAACACCTTTGTAACATTCATCCTTCGCCAAAAACTGCTCGAACAGTCAGGGCCGCAGTGCTTTGCTGTGTAAAGGAAACTTGTTTATTTTTTTACTTAGCAAAAATTAAAAGGAGCAAAAAATGCAGATAACTTAAACAAACAAGGCAAATGGCTTTTACCGGGCATCTCGGAATGAAGAGAAGAAGTAAAATGGGGGAAACGGCTGAGCCAACAACACATGCGCTTTCTCCTCAAATACAGTTTAGTTTATTACAACACAAACATTTTCATCGCAGTACACTATCGAAATCTACAGTATTTCTTGAATTTTTTATTCACATTCATTCTAGCAAAATGTTCCTACGGATACCAATGTTTAAGCATCAGTTTTTAAGAGATGATCTAGAAAAATTCAGACATGGAGTTTGGATACCAAGGGATTACTGCATAATGACATTTTATATTTTACATTATAAAGCTTAGTTTTGCCAGGGGAACTTTTGCATTGCAGGATCCCTGCTTGGAAATTCTAACATTGCCTGCAAAGGACCTTTAAACAGGACAGATTCTACATCTTTCGAGTACAGCAACACATCCAAAAACGAAAAAGATTATTTTTTACTTTTCCAAATCGTTTGTCCAAGCAAGCATGCATCTGGGGAATTTGGCGCTTTTTACCCTGCGTGGCACAGCCAAAATACGTATCATTTTCAGCGAAGCAGCATTTGCTCATCTATCGCCATCCAAGCCTCCCTCCTCCTCCTTCTTGTGCGGTGGCCCAGCATTAAAACCCCACAGCCTTGTTGTCCCCAACCGCACGCTTCAACCAAGCGAGCCGGCGGCTGCCACGCAAGGCGCTCAAGCCTGGCTCAGAGGCCGAAAGTATTAGACGGGTTCAGAGTCGGAAGTTTCAACAGAGGAGAAAAACGACCCTTTTTGTCCGAGCGACAGCGCCACACGAACGCGAAGTTGCCAGCAATAAACCACACTTTGCGGCTCTCGAACCGGGTCATCCCCGTCCCCGCACCCACGAATGCAAAAGCGACACAACCGGCAGCGCACGGCGTTTGCCCGCTTTCACGTTTCGCGTCGACAAGAGACAAAAAGTCCTTCGGCCTCCTTCCGTCCTCGCCAGTTGGCGGCGCCAGAAGCACAGCCGAAGTGAAGGGAGCGCAAAAAGTGGCCTTAAAATATATAAATAAATGTCCTGGACACAAACGCACGCAAACAAAATGTCTCCGCGTTTCGCAACGCACGTTTCCCGTAGGAGGAGCTGGGCGGAGTCCGCGGCCGCCATGAGCGCGGAGCGAAGGAGCCGCTCGCTTGGACGCGACCGGGAGCCGCGGTTCGGCCACTGGGCGCTGGGCCGCGTCCTGCCGTAAAGAAGCCGAGCTGGAGGGGACGAAAGGGGACGGGACCGCCTCGCACCGCCGGCCAGGCGCACACACGCCGTTTCACTCCGCTTCACGCAGGACGGCCGACGGGGCGACGAACGCTTGCTGGTGTCTCGGCTCGGAAGCCCGTGTCCGCCTGTCAGCGGGACGGACGAGGTGTCATTGTGGCCAGCGTAAGTACCACTGGACCCGCGCCCCCACACAAACACGCAGTTTCTGTCTTCACCGCCGTAAAGGTTTCGTGTTAACGGTGTTCCTGTCAGCATTTCGCGCCTTAACGGTCGCTTAAAATGCGAGGAACGCACAGCGGGAAGCAGAAACGTTGGGCCCCTGAGGTAAAATGGCTTCTTTTTGCTTTATATTCAGCTGCAAAGATGCGTGTGAGCCTGAAGTACAGAATGTGAGCTTTTGCTTCTGCCAGCAGTTGTCCTACACAGCAGTGCGGACGAGCCCCCCGGTTCCAGCTGAGCACAGGTACCGGGGCGGTGCTTCCAAAAGCTCCCGAAACCTTCCGGTTGAGGTCACGCGCGAGCCCGAGCCGACCGGCCGCGACCTCGGATCCCCTCGCGCGGCACCGCGTCCGGAGCCGCCGTTCATCCATAAGCGCAACGGCCACGTAGGTGCAGGAGGCCTTTGGCAAACCTTTGCCATGTAAAGCAAATGCGGGTCGCGACCGCGCCGTACGTCAAGGGCGTCCGGAAGCGCCGTCGGCTTCTCCGGGCATCCGAGATGGACCGACATTTCAGGCCTTCTTTGGAAGGAACGCACGTCGTGTCCTCTGGGCCGCAGAAGAAGAGGACTGTCCGGACCGCTACCGGCTAGAAGTCCGGAAGCCAGCGTCCGCGTCGGTGTGGGGTCGTGTCGGTGCCCTGGCCGAAAGTAACGCGCGCTTCTGCGAAGGCTCCGGTTTCGGAGCGACGCGAGCTGCCTTCGAGACGACGGCTCATCCACGGATCCCCATGCGTGTTTCAACACGGCCGTGCAAAACCACACGACGAAGGCACGGCTGCCTGCGAGGGGGGCGAATCTTTGCAAAAAAAAAAAAAGAAGTTGACCGGACTAAACACTACATAGTTTGTCTTTATGCAGTTTGTGATGGATCACAAGTCAAAGTGAATTTTGAAATCGCCGCTTTCCATTTTTATTCGCATTTCCCATACCGTCCCAACTTTTTCCGAGTTGTACGCGTAGAAACAAAGCGATACCTGTAACACGGGTGAAGTGAAAGTGTAGCCTGGAGTGATGTGAAAAATAAAATTTTATGGTTCCGCTGCCCTTGTTCTAGCTGAGGACAAATTTAATTCAGCTGCGGTCCTCAGAAGTTCTCGTGTCTCCATGAAGACCTCAGCTTAAATTTGGCACACAAGTACTCCTCACCCAAAGTGAGGTTTCTGCACAGTCAGGTTTTTTAAACTCCAAAAAGCCTGCTTACTGTTTTTGAAAAGTTAAGATACGATGTCTGTAAACGCTTGAGAAAAACAGGAGAGGCTGATGTCATGTGCGACACATAGTAACGTCACAGAACATGTTGGGGAAGACCATGTTCTCTCTCTCTCTCTCACACACACACACACACACACACACACACACACACACACACACACACTCGAGCCGTTCAGAATAAACACCTAAATCTTAGCGCAGCAGTGGGAGGATTGGGATTCCAGCAGACAACATTGTGCATTACAGATCATTGTCCAAAACTGCTGCTTTATTGACTGTCTTGCAATAAGCGCAGAAATGAAAAAGGAAAGTGAGCTCAAGTCAAAAAGTAAAACTTATGTCATAGTCATGTAGTCTGAACTTGCGTTACTTAGGTTGGAGTGACATTTTTGTGGAAATTATTCATTGAAGGACAGAATTACTATCTGGTTGGAAGTGCTGGCTGGGTTACGGGCTGTATGACTGATTTGTTGCTGCCAGCTAAATGCTCTCTAACTATTTAAATGGTATTTTTTTATTATTATTATTATTATTATTATTATTATTATTATTAATAATAATAATAATAATAATAATGTCATTAGCTAGCCAGTGAGAGATTTAGCAAAGCAGCAGTGCAAGAGGTCCAGTTTTACTATAAAATGAAAAGAAATTTGCTCAAGCAGTTCCTGCCTTCCCACGTCTGCTCCTTTCGCAAGAAGAACACGGCTGTGGTTTGCGTGTTCACACTTGAGCAGGACGCGGGATGCTGTCAGTATCTCATTTTTTGTCAGTCCGAAGCTGACTTTAATGTTGTTTCATGCCCGTAATGGATGCACTCTGCGCTTTTGTGGTGTAGAGGAACACGGAAACCAGACAGGAACTCTTTATTAGGTTTTGCACGGTCCGTTCCGCTCATTCTGCTTTATAAGACAGAAGTCAGTTTTCCAGCTTGTATTTTGCTCTGTTTCATTTGGGGGGGGGTCACTTGTCCTCCTGTCTCAGTCCATGTGCCACTGTCAAAGAAAATCAAAAGAATTTATTTGTCGCATACATGGTTACCGAGTATACCATGTAGTGAAATGTGCCCTGATTCAGGAGACTGTATCAGGAAACGACCAAACATCAAGAAGTCAAACAAACACAAATAGGTAAATAAGTGGCAAATAAATAAATAAAACCTTAAGTTGCATTATGGGGACAGTGAAGTGACAGTGAGGGGAGTGGTAAACGGATATTGGGGACTCTGGTTTGCGAGGATTGTGATGGCATGCCTGGGTTCAGAAGTCTTGTGGCCTGTGGATAGAAGCTCCTCCTGAGCCTCTCTGTTCTGGCCAAAATGCTTCTGAAACATTTGCCTCATTTCAGCAGGTCGAACAGATGATTGTTGAGATGAGACAGGTCACTGATGTGTTAGTGTGTCTCAGATCCAGTGAAGTTATGGGAAAAAATAATGTGTGTCTGTTTTAACCTCAGGTGACGACAGCACAAGTAGCGGGATGAGTGTGGCTGTGTGATGCTGCTTTCCGCTCTAAGTCACTGCAACAAGACATCTTCCGTCACCTGAGTTCAGAAGGGTCTGTGTTGCCTCCACACCCTCATGCTCACTGCTTCTCTCAATATCCTCACTGTGTTTCCCCTGGAGCTTCCCTTCCTCACCTGTCCTTCTCCACCTTCGTGCAGGATGTGCAGTTACTCGGCACTTCTGGCTCTTCTGTCCCTGGCTGTGCTGCTTCAGGACGGTGCTCCGGAGCTTCTGCCCAGCCGTCCATTTCGTGAGTGACAGCTTCAGTCACGGTGGCACTTTTTATAGAACCGATTCATAAGTTCATGGCCACTGCTGGAGGCAAAATGCACACAAATATTGTACAAGCGAAAGGGAGGTGAAGGAGATGAAGATATGGAGGCAATAAGTGTGTTAGAGGCCTTTGGTAGCTTTTCTAATTTTGGAGGCAGTACAGCACGTATGAGGTTCAGGTTTCCTATTAACTTCCTGTTTATGCTACCTCGCTGGCCAGGTTGTAAGCACTGATGTGTTGTGGTAGGAAAAAGACCTTCAGAAAGAAATGTAGCAGAATGTTCCGGAAGACGTGGTGAGAATTACTGTAAATGGCTTGCTTTTTTTTTTTTTTTTTTTTTTTTAAAAGCTTTTTAAGCACTTAAGTAAAAAGCAGTGCTGACAGTTGCGTCTGTAAAATAGTCATTGGTACAAGTAATAAAAAGACATCTGTAAGTAACAAGCAGCCTTAAAGCTGTTTACCCACATTTACCACATTTAGTGCAATGGCTTTAAAAGCCCCGGAAGTTGTACTGGCTAGAAAAATTTGAAAAAAGAATCCTGCTTGCACATACTTGGACCCATGAATGCATACACATTTGCTATACAGCGCTGATAGTTTGCTGATGTGTGGTTTAGGCAGTGCGGTTGGGAGCCAGCCTGACTAAGCTCATCACTTCAGGGTTTGAGAAGCGCGCTGATGATCTTTCTGGTTTTCACTGCAGCAGCTCAGTGTGAGGGCGTAGGCCGCGTTGCTGGAGAAACTGTGAAGGTGTACGGGGGCGAGGCCTCGGTGGTGCGCTGCCCTCTCTACCGCAGTGGACACGGCCAGAGTACCAGCCTTGAACTGGACTGGTACTGGGCCCAGGCTGGCACGGAGCCAGAGAAGCCCATCCCAATTGAACACATGGCTTCCAGGATCAGCAAAGAGGGAGAGCGGCTATGGTTTCACCCGGCTGCCCTTGAGGACATGGGCCTCTTCATTTGTGTTTTGAGGTATGTATGGACTGCATATACAACGGTGGTCCCATAAGATTATATATAGCATATAATACTTAATAATAATATACAACTATGTTACTGGTTTAGATGTGTTTGCTGTACTGTACTTTTTAGTGTTTTATTTTATTTTAGCTGTCCTCTTTCTACTTATAAAAAAGTTTACTGTAAAACATTCTGCGTTATGCTGGCAGCAGCCTCATACATCTCGTGTTTACCGCATCTGCTGTAACTGTACAGGTTTACAGCTTAGGAGCAATAGGCTGTGCTGTGTACAAGTCAAAACGAATGTGATGCAGCCCGTGTGCACTGCGTGATGTTTGCGCAGTGGCAAAGCGGCCCAACAACACATTTCTCAGAACGCAACCCCATCATTAAGTGACGCATGGCTGTACTGCAGGTGGGCTGGCATAAAAACCACAGCGCTGCCAGATTGTATGTGATCTTGAGGTGCTTTTTGAAGGTCTGTATTGTCCTGGGACAGAGGGCTTTAACAGGTGATGGAGTAGCACAGATATTAAGAAGCTGGCAGGTAGTTTGTGTTTTTGTGTTCATGTTAATTGAATTTGTTGCCCAGCTTGGTGTCTGCATGGTAATTCCATGTAGCTGAGCCACTGTTCCTCATCCGTTTGTCTCCAAATTGCCTGCACGATGACTTTATTCTTCATGGCCAAGTTACATCTGTACTGTATGTCTGCATGCTGAATGGTGTCGCCTTGTCCTGCTTCTCTTTGTTCTTCAGCAACAGAACACATTGTGATAAAGGAGCTATCGCGCTCGAGGTTCTTCAGAGGCCAGAGGGAGTGTGTGTGTCTCAGTCCGCGGGGGGTTCTGTCCACATGGAGATTCCAGTGGAGGAGGGGAAGACCCTTAACTGTCCTGACATTCAGGACTTCATGCATTGCAACAGGAGTCTATCTGTTCAGTGGATTCATGTGAGTCACCAGACGTGGTTTCTCCCTTTCCTTGCTGTCTCATTCAGGATAGATAAAAGTGCACTTTAATGAAAGACAGAGATGCAGAGATGCCCATTATGCCACATACTGCAGCCTCCCCCCCCCATCCATCATACTGTGTGCCGTGTGTCTGGCATTTTTCAGTGTAAAGGCTATTATTGTGTGTCTGTCCACTGTGCACTGGGCAAATGTCTAACTTGTCTTATGTTCTGTGGACAGGCCTTTTTTCTGTCCTCACTGTCTTCTGTTGACTGGAGGTTTATTTCTAGTATAGTGTTGATCAGGGAAATTGTGATTAACTGGTTTCGCCATTTAAAAAAAGGGAATTTAAGAAGCCAGAGCACAGTTCTGTTTTAAACGCTTTGACTTCCATGTTGCCCTGAGAATTTCCATTTGCGAATGAGCTGTGCATGAGGTCTGCCGGACTTGGCTCGGCTGTCTGGTCCAAAAACACTTTAGCTAGTCTGCAGAGAACAGATGTGCTGCGAAGATGACGCAGCGATACGACAGCTCAGTTTTATTTCCACTTTAAATCGGCAATGTGAACCATTTTGGATGTCTAAAAATGATCAGCGGGTAGGAGGAGACAGATATCCAATTTGTAAAATGTGCTCAAAAACTGGCTGCCTAAGGATCGAACACATCTGAGCTGCTTCGGTGCCTCCGTGATCAAATCCATCTCTCTGTAGGCAGACATGTCAAGGTGAAAAACGAAGACATAAAATAGCTAATGTTCCATGCGTCAAGTGGAGCTGGGGCTCAGGCTGGCTGGAGCAGTTCACAGCAGAGCAGCTTTAACATTATTTTTGCTGTCATTATAAACATTTTCCTGTAATTGGTACTCTAGTCATCCCCAGTGAGAAAATACTGCATATTTTTCATTTTTAAAAAAAATTTTTTTTTTTTTACTGGCAAGAAATGAGGAGAGGGATGGGCTGAGACTCCAGATACCCTCTGCATATTTCCATTTACCCAATATAAATTGAGCTGATTATCTTTTCATTCACTTTTATTCTAAAACTACCTTTGATTCTGCTGCACATGCAGGTCAAACCACTATTTATAACTTACTCAGAAGGTGCACACAAACCTTTATTTTTACATTCACTCATCCCTTGTTATTCAGACGTATATACCAAATACCAGCAAAACACTCGTAAGAACGTATATGGAAGTTGACTCAGGATTTCTGCATGATGTAGTGCATTTCAAACAACGGATTCATAGTTATTCAACACTTAACCCTTTAGCAGCCATGTTTGTGTGGAGTATGCAACAATATTGTACGGCGCTCGATATGAATTGTTTTACAGCTACGCTGCAGTGAAGATGCACTGTACATAAACGATGAAATAATAAATGCAAAATAAGCTAAAAGAAATTAACGGGAACCGAATGGTTGCTTGAAGAGAAGAAGCGCGTCCACTGTTGCTTCCAACTTTTATTCTAATGGATGGCCCTTTTCTAAGTCTCTTGGGTCCCCAAACCTTTCCACTTTGCTGGAAAACATTTTAATGCGTTTAAGCAAAGCAAGTGCACAGTCGTGTTAGGAGAAGAGCTGAGATGGACTGCAGCTCGCTCCCCATTGGCTTTGGCCTTTTTACCTTTGAAGTCGGTAGTTTTGCACTGAACTTTTTCACATGTGGATTTGGAAAATGGGGTTTTTGATTCGGACGACGAGTATCGGGCTCAGGTTTTCCAGAGTCGGAAGTGAATTTTCAGATGGCGACATTTATGGGCAGTGAAGGACCTGGCCACAAGGTAGATATTACACTTTGCTTTGTAAGAGTAGCTACACTGAACTCTTAAATGTGCTTACATTTCCCCATCTTGTTTGTTTTTAATAGCAAGTAGACTTTAATTTTATTTACAAGGCCAAAAGAATGTTGAAGAAAAAAGCAATAAATTATGCCAAATTTGTTTTTTTTCCCTATCATAGGCTCTCGATACCTGGAAAAAATGTAAAATGAGCGGAATAAAATTGTGAAACCGGTTAGCTGCAGTCTTTGCTGAGACAAACTGTGCTGTAAAAGTCTGACCTTGTGACATCCCAAGTGGAGATGAAACTGAGTCCCTGACTGTGTGTTCCTGTGTTTTCATTTAACAGAACTGTAAACATTGCACGTGGGGAGGCGACCGTGAGAAGAAGGGCCACAGCTTGGTCATCCACCTGATGCGCGAGGTGTACGCTGGCAACTACACTTGTGTGGTGATGTACACTTTCGGAGAGGAGAAGATGAATTTCACCCGGGTGGTCACCCTGAGGCCTGTGTGTAAGAGCAAAGCGGCCGTACGTGTGTACATGAAGGCCCGGGGTGCGGAGCTCAGCTTATTATGAATACCAGGTTGGGGGCAGTCAGAAGGTGGCATCTGCAGAATAAAGCAAAGCAATGCCTTCCATTCATATAGAAATCACTTAAAGCAGCCCAGTTGCTCAAACTTTGCATGCCTGAATGAAGACCTTTAGTTTAAAAATAACATTAAATTGTACTGTGGGGTAGCTGCAGTATTGCTTGGATGTACTTGAGTTCTTATTTTATTGTCTCTTCATACAAGAAGCCAATTTATTAACAAAATTTCAGCGCAGCCCAGTGCTATTAACTGTCTTGAAAGCTGAACATAGATTTGCATCTGAGAAGTTTTTCCTAGCATTTTGCTGCAGAGTACCTGTCTAGGGACATTTACTAGTGTAAATGTAACTTGTAGAAATTGTTTCCTAGCTGAGAGTTTGCAGCAATGAAGCATAATGATATCAATAAACCAATTTTACCTCCTTGGTCTAGATAAGGTGTGCGGGAAGAGGTTACTGTAGTGTAAAGGCTACGGCACGCAATGACAACTGATGTTACGCTGCATCCAATTTTCAGCTTCCTCTCGTATCTCGAAAGACCCGATCATCCACTCCCCAGGAGATGACCACATCTTCACAGTTAAAACAGGTTGGTAGGAAATGCGCTTCACGCAAATTCATACTCGAGTAAATAAGGGTCCAGTTCAGTACATTACATCTTTTTATGTGTATTTATGTTCGCAGTCAAGGCTGAATTTGTGGTAGTGGATTTCTGTGCAGAGGCCACTGACCTGACAAAGAGAAACTTTCCATTGAGCAAAACGTACAAAAACAGCTTTGTACACCAATGGCTTTTTCACATCTATGACTGCACTTTATCTTCCCCATCAAGGAAGTGACATAAAAATAGAAGCAGTGCCGTTTTCTCTGTTGCAGACTTCAGCTGTGTACTCGGAACCCGGCATAAAGATTTTATCAAAACGATTGGAGGAGAGTTGGGAAAAAAATCTGACAAGATTGCTTTCACAGGATTGCAGTTGTGTTCATTTTAAAATGATCTCCACATCTTTTTAAATTTTGTCTTATTTACAAATGTGACACTCACTGCAAAGGATAAACATGGAGGCAAATTTCCTTTTCACAAAACTCTGCATGGGACCACAGTGAATTTTACAGCAATGCCCACTGGTGTTGGAAATGCTCTGTGAAGCACCGCCATGGCTCAGGGGCACTGGAGCTGTCACAGTAGCGCAGCCACCTGGGTGGTAACTGTGAGTGTTTCACAGGCTCTGAAGTCCATCTGAAATGCCAAGTGTTCCTCCCTCATCTGAGCGGAGAGCAGCCGCAGCCGGAGGTGTGGTGGGAAATCGGCAAGCGGGCGGTGGGCCAGCTGGGCGACCCTCGGTTCTCCAGCATCTCAAAGTGAGACATGCAGACACGGCATATCGGCACCTCTGCTGCAGCTGTGAAATGCTGAGTGGCCTCACATCGATGTTCTTCTGGTTTCCCACCTGCAGGCTTATAAAGGAGCATCTGGGTGACAGAACTGTGGAGGTCGTGCTGCAGATACAGCCCTTCAGGCCCCAGGATCTGTACAAAGAGTACACCTGCTTTGCCAAAAACAGCAAGAGCCAAGTGAGCCGCAAGGCCGTCCTCCAGGCTGAAGGTGAACAACAGCCCGTAATATAAACACATCAGAATGGACCCTAAACAGGTGTACATCAGTAAAAGTCATTTTAACACAAACGGTAGTGTGCAGACACGTGAACACCGCTACTGTGGTGCATTGCTGAGTTTGCAGAATTTGGGCTGCACGCGGGACGCATGTTTTGCAGAACATCTGTAGGAGAACCACGTATTCGCTGCACCGCAGACTTAAGCCTGCCCACTGCACAAACCCCCACCTGTTCTGATATGCCTGCCTGTGTTTGGTACCTGCTGTGTGTTGCGCCCATGTGCCCTGACAAAGCTGTGTCTCCCTACAGAATACCTGCCCCATTTAGAACTGGGCCTTGGTCTTGCTGTACCCACAGTCATCATGCTCCTTATATTTGTGGTCTACCATGTCTTCCGGCTGGAGCTGCTGCTGCTCTACCGCAGCCGATGTGTTTGCCAAACAGGTGACCCAGGTAGGCTCCCTGCGTCCTGCTCTCTGAATGCTATCCATCGCGGGTTTCTGTCCTCCTCCCTCTAAAACCTTTCGCCTTTCTTTCTAAACAGATGGGAAGGAGTTTGATGTTTACATTTCGTACGCCAGGAACAGCGTGGAAGAGCAGTTTGTCCACATGACGCTCCGGCGGGTGCTGGAGAATGAGCTGGGCTACAAAGTGTGCATTTTTGATAGGGACAGTCTGCCAGGAGGGAGTAAGTATTAAGTGGCCTCGGGGGAAGGGGTGGCAGTGGAGGACAGGTTCTTAATGCGAGAGATGGGAAAAGTTTGGCGATGGTGTGCAGCGTGAACGTTCGTGGAATGTAGAGGAAGGTGAGGGCTGAGCTTGCAGTGACCTTCAAGGAATGTAAGCTGTCTGCCTCTTGGAAGTGCCGGTGTGACGGTGAACGTTGGCAAAACCAAATTAGTGTGCACGGAGTCGACTGTGCAGCGGCCTTCACTGGGTCAGTTTGGGAGTCGCTGTGAAGGACGATATAGGCAGCTCCGAATTGCCTGCTGTGGCTTAATCTGACATTCTGGCTGCTGAACTTCTCAGTGAGGCATTGCTGACTCCATTCCCTTTCTCAACAGCTATTACAGACGAGACGCTGAGCTTCGTGGGCCGTAGTCGACGCCTTATTGTGGTGCTGAGTCCAGCCTACGTTCTGCAGGGCACCCAGGCTTTGCTGGAGCTCAAAGCCGGTCTGGACAACATGGCTCTGGGAGGAGACCTGCGGGTTATTTTGGTCCAGTACCAACCGGTCAGCAGGTCCGACTGGGTGAGGGAATTGCGCCGAGCCCGCGTAGCTCTGGCACTGATCCAGTGGAAGGGGGAGAAGTCGGCAGAGCTGTCATCTCGCTTCTGGAAGCAACTCCAGGTGGAGCTCCCCGTCCGATGGAAGAAAGACAGGCCCAGCAGCAGCGCAGCACCCAGCGCACACAAACCTTACACACACATTCCCTGCAAATAGAAAGACGGTGACCCTGTGCACAACACACACAAAATGCGATGACAGTACTGCGGTTAAAATAGCCACGCGCACAGGGCGGATCGGAGCTGCGCGGCACAAATGCACGCCGATAAGCATTTTGCACCCTCTATTCCATGTGCACGAGCAGCATCGGACGCTTTGTGCTGGTAGCACTGTAGCCCAACCGTTTGAAAGGCTTCAGTATGCGTGCACACGCTTGAAGAAAGTAGCCCATTTTTTATTAAACAATTTATCGGACATTCACAGGAACATGAGTGGTATTTAATGCAATTTAGAATTGAACTGCAACTCTGTTCTTTTCTGGCTTAATAAGACGCTTTGTTTGCTAAGCTAATGGAAAAATATGTTTTTAAATGGAGTTTCTTTCTGTCGTGCGGAACAAACGGCCGAACATTTTTACACTAAAGTTTGTACACTGGTGCGTTTGCAATGCATTTGCTCTACAGGTGCTTCTTCCTTAGTGTGACGGCAACCCCAAATGTCTCTAAGGTGAAGGAAACAATGGTGCCAGTCTGTAGTTGCCTAAGAGCGCACTCTGTGTAAATCGGAACTGTGGTTCCTGTTTGTATTTTGCACTTGCGCTGCTCTTTGAAATGTTTTTGTGGTGTCATGCAGTTGTGAGATGTTGTCTCTCTCTCTCACACACACACACACACACACACACACACACACACACACCAACCACCTGTTGTTCATCCTACGCTGTTCGTCTTTCCAGCTTCACAACTCTGATATCTAAGCTGCTTTTGAAGACCACAGGGGGACTCGACTCAATTGGATTCATTTTGACTTTGTGTGTGTACTTCTGCTTTCTGACAAGAGCCGTGGCAGCGAAGGCAGACCTGCTTCAGGTGTGTTAGTCCAACAAACACAGAGGTGTGTGTGTACCATGGACCACACACACAGCAGCCGAACAGGGTTTCCTGCTGTTCATGTACATGCACTTAAAGCCTGTTTTTCTCAGATTTGTCACTGACAGACCGCCTACGTGAACAGATTTTTTTCTTCTTTTTAAAATCTACTCATCTGTGTGTGGCTGTAGTGTAGCTTCCTTCTAGTTTTCTTGCTGTTTGGAAAACTTCATTTTAATACTGTGCAAATGTAAATAAGTATTTTATTATTATTTTGGAATTATTCTATTTCCTCTGTTCTATGGCAGATTCATGTTTGTGTGGTGAGGCCTTGCCATTTCGGTTGTAAAAACTTTTCCACCAGTTATGCACTTTATATATTTTCGGCAATTGTTTGCGAGACTGCAGTCTGTTCTATGGGTTCGGCTCGAGGAGCTGTAAATGCTGCTGTTTGTAACGCCGTGTGTAGGTGTGTTTTGTCCTTAAAACTTTCTCGCGCAGATGTTACATAAGAGCTGCTGTGTACATGCATCTGCATTTAAAAAATGTGGGCAATTCTGGATCCTGAAGTAAAACCGAGCTTCAGCCTTGTGAGGGAGGTCACCTGCAAAGGGGTGTGAAGGCTGCCAGCGGACAGCAGGTTAATACTACATTATAGCATAATAATAATGTGCATTATAGCACTGGTGGGTTCTGCTGTCCACATGCCTGTGGTACCCGCTGGCGGTGCTTGTTGTCTCCAGTGCATTCAGCTTCGTCAAGGAGCCACTGCAGCTGCTGTAGTCTGGGCCTTTGCCAGCCAGCCAGCCCACAGAATTCATCCACACATGCTGGTGTGCAACAGACCTACCCTGGACGGCCAAGTTCCAAAGCAGTTGTTCACAGCTCTGCTCCCTGGTAGTCAACTCTCCATTTTGCTCATTGTTTGCTTAAGTGCTTCAATGGAATGACCTCAAACCGAGTCGGATGCTTCGGCCCACAAGGAGCAGTGTCGCAGCCGCCCACCAAGAATAAACGTTAGTTTGTGCGACACCTGGCATCAGTTATTTACTCTTAATATATCTAGCCGAAATGCTTGGTTAATCCGGCTGAATGTGTAAAGAACTGCGGTTTGGGGAGCTTCCAAGTTGACCCACTCTCAGCTCTCCTCCCGTAAACCACCTCAGTCGCTTAAAATGGCACCGATTCTGTATTTTTCTGCTCGTGAGTTCACTTTGGCACCCTTGCAGCAGAGGGGATTTCGTGCTGCCGAGTGTACAGCAGTGCTGGTTGTACCGTGACCTGGGAAACCAACCAACATGACTTCAGCTTTTTCGCTGGGTCCGTTGACATGGAGATGAAGGTTAAGATCTGCTGAAAAATCACATCTAAACAATATGTTACGTAAATGCGAGAGGTGGGCGGCTGGGTGGTAGGAAGGAATGCTGAGGAGTGTGGGGGAGGCGAAAGCGGAGATGACAGTGAATGAATGAGGGGATTAGTAGATTAATTTGGGACCAGAAGAGAGGGAGTGGGTTAAGGAAGCGGGGGAACAAGCCAGCAAGTTGCTTCTGCTGTTCTTCCCATTTCCGCCTCATTCCACCCCGTGTGGGAAAAGGAAGGGAAGGGGCGACGAACCGAGTGCACGGGCGAATCTGAGCCAGGAGACCCGGCGGGACGCTGGTGGGACCTTTGCTGCCATTTCAGACAAGCGCTTCTCTCTCCTGTGTCACGAATGTGCTTCGATGAGGTGTTTGTAGAGGCAGCGTGTGACCCCGTCCGACTGGCCTCTTGAACAGTGCACTGTGAACATCCCAGCTCCTTCTGCAGCCGAGGGAGCCGGAGCCTTTACCTGGGGGCAAATGCTGTGAATGAACAAAAGGTCTCAAGTGTGTCCGAGGGCCACTGCGTGTAGGGATGGGGTGGGAGGGAAGGTACGATCGATTGAACAGTGCGAGATTTTCATGTGGCCCCTGATGACATAATGAAGCCCATTTGTGTCATGGTGGACTGATTTGTTAGAACATCGAGGGTCTCTATTGGTTTGCACAGCTTAAGTCAGGTTGGAGTGAAGGGTTTGGAGCTTTGGAGCTGCACCAAGGCCACATGCCACTCAGAGTTAGCACGCACGCATGCACACACAGTTCCTGGGGGGAAGACTTTTATTTCCTGGAAGGCCTTTGGGCTTTTTTGAGTGAGTAACATCATTTGGTCTGTGTCAGAATGTACGTTCTGAGACTGATCGATGAGACCTCTGCAAGTGAAAAATAATCCCCTTGAACAAGTGCGGCAGCGGAGAGCTTCAGTAAGCAGACACAATTTTCTTTGGAAAGCAAATTGGTTGATGGCGATGGAGGCACAATGGGAGCCATTGTGTGGACGTGTAGTGAGGGGGTGGGAGGAACACTGTGACAGCTCCTTACCTGCCTGTAATCTGATCCGATCCCAGGTCGCAGAATGTGACACAGAAAGCGAAGCTGTGCCCGTGGACCCTGGTGACACGGCACATGGAAACCATGGGGGCAGCAAACTAAATCTTTGGCACCGCTGTTAGCGGGGAGCAGAGGAGGCAAACGGACATCACACAAGGGGCACTTGGAGGATGGCGCGACCAAGGGAACGAGTCTTGTACTTTTAGGCAACTTTTACTTCAGGCTTAGTAGGATCGCTTCTTTGAGCTGACAGGGAGCTTCCGTACTGGCGAGAGTGTTGAAATTGGACTGAGCTGAATACAAGGCAGAGAGTGCTGTAAGAGCCCAATTGTAAGAATTCCGTGGTGAACTATGAGAAACGGTGATAGAATAGAGTAGAGAATAGAATAAACCTTTATTATCCCACGAATGGGAAATTTCGGTGTTACAGGGCTCTTATCAGGAAGGGAATATAGGAGAAGAACAAGTAGGTTAGTATTAAAGAAGGACACGAACAATTAGATTAGTAAGTCTGTACACAAGTACAATAAAATAAAATAACTATATACATCAATAAGTTATAAATAAATAATTTAACCAATTCAGACTGCGTTGTGCAGTCTGACAGCTGCTGGTAGAAATGACCTGCGGTAGCGCTCCTTCCTACACTGTGGATGTGAGAGTCTGCTGCTGAATGAGCTACTTGGTGCTCGTACAGACTCATGTAGGGGGTGGGAGGTGTTGTCCATGATTGATGTCAGCTTGGACAACATCCTCTCCTCCCCAGCCTGCTCGATGGACTTCAGAGAACAGCCCAGGACAGAGCTGGCCCTCTTGACCAGCCTGTTGAGTTTCCTCCTGTCCCTCTCCGCAATTCCGCCACACCAGCAGACCACAGCATAGAGGATAGCAGACGCTACCACAGTGTGTATTAAAGTAAACCCCTAAAAGTACATTTCCCCAAGATGGTGCGAACGCCATTACAACAAGCTGTAATTGTCCAAAGTCCCACGGGGTGGCGCTGCAGAACCAGTGTGTGACTGCGGAGCCCGGAAGCCACCGCTGCTCAGGCCTGCAGCACCAGCTTGGCTAATACGGCCCGAAAATTATAACAAAAGCATAAAATGGGAACGTCTGGCAAACAAATTGTACCCTGTGTTTACCCGTTGCTGTGAAGTGAGCGTAATGGACTGTGGCCACTGGCAGTCATTTAGCCCCAAATGTACAGAGAAACGGGCCAGCGGTGCCCTTTGCAAGCTGACAAAGTGACGCTGGTTTGCCGAACGGGCGCTGCGTCTTGCTCACCAGCACTGCTGTTCTCCTGCCACAAGGCTGCAACTGTACCACATGCACATTATTATTATTATTATTCAGAGAAAGATGCAGAGGACAGGAAGAAATAGAAACGGTTGATCCGCTGTGGCGACCCCTAACGTGAGCAGCTGAAAGATTATTATTATTATTATTAATAATAATAATAATAATAATAATATATTATTTTATTATTATTTATTGTTTGTTGATGATGTATATACAATATATATACAGTATATACAGCTTCAGATCTACATTTCATTACCCAGAGCGCAGTTGCGCTGCCAGTCGGCTCTGTTCTCTGCTTCTGCACCATTCATTCAAATTTTGAATCCCCCTTATTTAAAGAAGTATTTACAGTATTGCGGACATGAACGATACCTCCTAATATCTTTTATTCACTGCAGAAATTCAAAATTTAGCTAATAGTTTGCTAATTCTGACTAATTTGCACACCAACATGCCGGTGAGGGGGGGCAGCCCTTGGTTCTTTCTGCTCGAACCACGGGAAACCCAAACTGCTGTACTTATTGCACTTGCAAGCTTGAGATGTGTTTGTTGCGACCAAAGCAAATGGGTCTCTGTGGGCTTCTGGCTACAAGCAATGTCTTCCAGTGAGGGGGCCGCTTGCTTTTACGCCACCTGCTGCTCTTGTACCTGTGAGCAAAGTAATACCGCTGTAAAGCGGTGAATAACTATGCACTGTATACAGTCATATACTGTATATACAGGAATGCAAAGCTCACATTGCAGGTGGCTTTGGAAAAATATGTGAAGTACAGTGAACTAGAAGACATAGGAGGAATTTCCTGCTGAAAATCTGAACAAAAATACAAACCTAGCTTTTTCGGTGGAGCCACGAGGACGTTTTCTCCAGCACCGACGACTTAAATGGGGAGAGAACTGCAGGACGGTCAGGATGGAAACTGGAGGACTCTTGCAGAAGCTCCGGTGAAGAGCTGGAGAGCCACTGTGAAGCACCTGCAGAAGTACAGCGACGGAAGAGCGGCTAGAAATAACCACGAGTGTTGCTCACATCCCAAGCTGTAGAGTGGAGTGTGCAGCTACCTGTGATTCCGCACAGAGGTACAGGTGATGGTGCGAACCACGAGAATACACGACCATGTCGCACAGGGCAGCATCTCCCCTGGTAAAGTAAGATGGAAGGAGGCCCTGGGAAAAAGTTCCACATGAAAACCGATCCTTCCTTTCACCCTTACTGAGGATGTCCATCTGTGACGGCTAGAAGCTGAATGTTCTGTCAAAATTGTTCCCTGTGGGCAAGAAGACAGCTGACTCACCTGTTCAGTACCTGCTTTCGCCTCACTCACGGACCCTTTTAAACACCTCTGCCGGCGCTTCCTATTGCAAAATGGTGATCCGGAGATGCCAGTTTTTTGTGTCCTTTCTGTCTGGGGTTGTTACACCAGTGTTCTGCTTGGCTGGCATGTGAGGTGGCATAAAAAATAAACAAACAAACAATGGCTTTAAGATGAACCCTTTTGTTCGTCTTGTGCTTGAGGTGGGGTCACTTTCTGGCAGAGGGTCAGGGAAAAGGAATACAAATAAGTGTTTCCTGAATGCTGGACACCGTAATATGAGAAATATGAGTGCGCTGCCGAGCCCCTGGAGCTGGAGAAGGGGGGGTGTCCACCGGCGAATGTCTGTGACCGGCGGAACCAGAACGGGCCCAGTTCTGAAGGACTGTGGAGGGGAGCTTGAAGGCGTTGCTGGGACACGGGACGATGGTCTGCTCTGCTTGGACTGTTGCCATAGTAACTGCCACCAGGACATGCAGCTTTAGTTTGAGTCGATGGAATGGATGCGTATGGACGTAGAGTGGAATTTCGCAGGTTAACTGTCTTCCTGAACGGCCCCTTGCATGTAACAACAGAATGCGGTGAACATCAGACTGCTTACGTGGTCTGAGCTAGAAAGACTCTCTCCGCTGGAGTATTTCTGCTGCTACCCAAACACCCCGCCTGGATCACCTGTACCCCATTTACCTTCTTTCGCACCACAAAAACCCAGAATTAAAGAATTAGACGAGCAAGTCAGAGGCGGCTGAAAAGGCGCCGCGAAAGTCGTATTCGTGGGTCCGACTGCAGTGAAGAGCTCGAGGGTTTGGCTGCAGATCTACAAAACTGTTCCGTTTAAGCGGTGGTGACAGAATTCCAAGCGGAAGTCCCAGCGTGAAGTCCGTTGGTGATGGGCGGCAGCTTCTGCCTCGACAAAGTTGGATATGTGGTCCTGCAAGATTCCAAATGCTCTTAAGACACAGCTCAGGCCATTTGATACTCATAATTATTTTTATTCCATCTTTAAGGACACAGCACTTCAATTGCTGGGAATTTGTTGTTTACGCTCTTTTCTTTGCCCCTTTGCACAGTTAAAGCCGCGGTCTAGTTTTACACCTCGGTCACATCTACAACACGAGCGCTTCCATCAAGATCTAAAAACCGTGATCCAGGAGGCTGGAGTTCAGTCTTACTGCCTGTCAAATATCGGATCACATCGCTTTGTTATGGGTGTTCATTATTTGCTTTTGTCCTTTCAGTAACTGTGGGTTTGATTTCTACATCTCTGTGTGACCAAGGCATTCTTCAGCCCAGGTTTGAATGTGACCTGCGCTACCTGGAGGGCAACAAAGGCAAAGACTGACCAGCCCAAGTCATCCCTCTGGCCATGAAATCATCTCATTCATCTTGCTGTCTATTTGCAAAAGTTTTCCATCAAATTTAGATGCGTGAAGCAGTCAGGTGATGAATTCTACAGAATTTCACGCACTTCTTCATGTTCGCCATTGTATTCTGCATTCTGTCACTGTCCTGGGTTTGCGATCCAAACTGCAAAGTGCAATGCAAAATGCAGCTAACAAAAGCAGAGTGAGGGTTGCCCATTATTGTGCTGTTTTACCGCAGAAGCCGCCCGATGACCTCCGTTTTACCGTAGTTGTTGACCGCATACACAAAAGCAGCTCTGCTTTATTTGTGCGTGGAAAACAGCGAGCAATAAAGCCGCATTAACTATTAAACCGGCAGGAATTCCGTCCAGAGCGGAGGAAACGCCACGATCTGCGGATTGTCAGCACGCCGCTCTGTGAGCGACCCTCCCACCGGTGCTGGAGTCCAGCGTGCTGCCCGGGCGTCTGCCAGTGATACGTCATGTATTACAAAAATCCAATTAGTTCTGGAGATCCGAAGGGCGGCCGTAATGGGGAGGTCACTCTTCACCTCAGCAATATTAACCTTGATTTGGTCATTTAGTCGGACACAGGGCCCCGCCGCCACCGCCTCGCTGCTCGCGCTCCTCCACGCTGTATGTACGGTACGTGCAGCTTCACCTGCGGAGGAGCCTGGCCAGCTCCCCGGCCCATCCCTGCGCCTGCAGTCTGCTCGTGACCAGAAAGGCTCCTGTCCACCGCCAGCTCTCGGCTAAGCGAGTTTACACACCAGGTTGCATTTGTTCGCTGTTCTACACCCAGGCTCAGGTTATATCTCAGGGCTCAGGTAAGCGGTCCCTCTTCGCCCAGCCCTGATCACATGTTCGCGCATCACTTCTACTCTATCACTGCGTTACTTTATGACTCTATTGCTGTACTGATGTATATTATAAACCTGTCCTGATCTTCTGGCCCATTACACAGCCGTGCAAATGAACGGCTCCCTTTTACGCTTCTTCTCCAATGCACAGTGGAGCAGAGGGCCTCAGTTTGCACGAGCTGCTGTTCCACGCCAGCGCTGTTCACAGTGCTTTGCAGAAGAGAGAGCGACAGCGCACCTCCTGCGTACATGCAGTGTGTGTGTGTGTGTGTGTGTGTGTGTGTTCGCTGGAGCGGCTCATTCGGCTCATTAAGGGTTAATAAGTAGCGCAAGAGGAGTGCGCGCAGCTAACATCACAGTGCGGACTGCTGTTAATGTTGTACTCCTCACCCTGCACTTATTAATCTGAGGATAGCCCCACCGAGGACTCCTGCTCATCTGCAGGAATGAATAAGGACAGTGGATGCTGCACTGCCGCCTCCCTGGTTTGGGGTGGGGTGTAACCGCTGTCAGCGTTCAGTCCGGAGCTCCTGAACAGGTCTTTGTAAACAGGAGCCCTTTGGCACCAAAGATAGCAGAACAGTTTACACTCTAAAGGCCACTGTGTTACCGTAGTAAAGCCGACTGAAGCGCCTAGCTGCACTGCTGCCTAAAATTGGGCCTCGGGCGACCCGGCAGCAGCCGTAAGCAGAGTGGGTTTCCCTCACACCCTGTGGGGTCAAATTCTCTGTTTCTCTGATGAATATGACACCCTTGGCTACTTGTGGACAACCTGTACATTGGCAACCCAAGTTTGATCTCTGCGGTGTCTCAGTACAAATCCCACACATTTTTGCTCTCCCGAATCAGAATCAGGTTTCTCGGCCAAGTACCGTAGGCTCACACATACAGGGAATTTGGCTCACAGAGTGCAGTAGACAACACAACATACACACACCAAGTGCAACTGGGGGGGCACGCTGTATATGAAGGTACAGTAGATGTATTTTTACACCCCAGAGCTCAGAGATGAACATAAATATGAAGGAGTCCGAACACAAGGACATTTAATATAACTGGACGACCAGCGCCGGATGCCAGAGTTTATAACGCATTTATGTATTTGTTCAGCATTTTACTCCGACTCTTTCTGGTTGCCATTGATAAAGCCTCAAAGCAAAAAATGCCGCAGTAAGCCGGGGTTTTTCTTGCAGACATCTGTCCAACCGCTCGATTAGAACATCTCCAGCAACCCAGCTCTTGGAGCCGTACAAACCGATCCTGCCTGTAGCCTGCAACATCCTGTCCATATGCAACCCTAAGTGCATAAAAAATTGCCCACATCGGGTTGTTTTTAGCCAGCAGTTTTACTGCACTTGAGGTCTTCTTCAGTCCGCCTTCAGATGTGGTTCCACACCCTCAAATGCATCTTCATGCCTTTCTGCTCCCCTCATGCCGTCTGCTAGGCTGAGAGTGTAAAGGTGCAAAGTGCGAGTTAGGAATCTTCTTTTTAGGAATCTTTCTAGAACAAAGGGCTTCACGGCCCTACAGGTGTTCTCCATTTTCAGCAACACCCTCAACCCAAACCCACCTCTGCGCTTAGCTAAGCAGGAGACACCGAACTAATGCCGGGGAGGGAACATCTAGCAGCTGTAAAAGACCAGCGAGGCGCTGAGCGCGGGTCTGCTATCTGCCCGGGGCCAAAGCATCGGTCACGATTCCATTATTGCTGAAGAAACATCCGAGTCACTGACCCACACAGTCCATTAATGCCAGCTACTCTGCTTGTGAATGTTTTGCCGGGTCATACAGAATCTGTGTCCAGGATCTCTTTCCGCTTAACACGCTGACGTTAGAACAAAGCTTCCAAGAGGGCGTAAGTGATGACATGAGGCTCCTCTTCAAAGAGATGGATTGAATTTCAGCCGTTGCTTAATGACCCCTTTCCCTTCCCGATACTTAAGTAAAACACAGAGGACCATGTTTTTACCAACCTGTTTCTCTCATTCACTTTCATTCCTGGAGGATCCCCATTCAGTCCTCTCGCGGTCTCAATCTGGCTGACATCTGGGGGGGTTTAACTGTGTCATTAAGAACGGGCCGGTCGAACCCACGTTGCTGCCACTGACTCCCGGCCCGGACTGTCCCCAAACCTCAGGCTGCTCCCCGGGGAGCAGCGTAACTCTCCCTGTGCTGCCAGCAGGAGACGATGGCTGCGAGGCTCTGGGGACCCACAGGCTCTTTGTTCCCCAGTGAGAGCGGAACAAAGCCTGTCCCTAGTCTGGGCGACTGAAGGGGGGTGGGGGGGCAGGTGCTTCGTCCAGCATCTAAGGGACTGCTGTCAAACCAGGACCAGCAGCCTGCACAGCACAGTTGTCGGGACTGTAGCTGTCCTGTGTTTCCTGACCGTCAGTCCATCTGTGGCTCATCTGTTTGTCCAGCCACAGTGACTGTGGGACAACCGTACTTTTCCTGACACAGAATCAAAAATCTGATTTGTTCACGTCGACAAAACCAGTCTTCCCGGGGGCTCCTCAGCTGCCTCGCGCCCCACTTTCGCACCCGAGTGCCCGGTGAAAGAGGACGGTCACCCTGCTTTTCTCTGCGCTACGTCCCTGCACGGCTTCAAATCACGTCCGGGCTCATCCGTGCCGACGGTCCCACCGAGCGGTTTGCTGCGCGCCCGCCGCAGCTTTGAAGCCACAAGTGCAGCGCTTCTACCTGCGCGCTGCCTGAAAACAATGGCTTAATAACCGCCGTGATAAGCAAGAGATAAAGAAAGAGGAGCAAAGGCTTATTTGTCTCACATTTTTACTTTCACGTTCATGCTGACTTCAGCAACCTGGAAAGAAAGGCACACAATCACACAGCCACACAGACCTTTTACAGTCTACATTGTAGAAAATAATAAAAAAAAATCCATAATAATTTTAAATTAATTCATTTTAACAATAAAAAAATCTATAAAAATTAATCACGTTTACAGTTTAGTACCGATTACAGAACAGAGTTACAAATGTTTCATTCCTTCCATTACGTATTTTAGTGGTAGGCAGCACATTAGACAAAACCCGATAAGAAGCCGTGCCCGTAAGCAGGTGAGCGTAGAGGTGGTGGGTGGGGGGGCAGCGCTGGGCAAACAAACGTTTTGTATTAAAGAGCTGTCAGAACAGAAAACGCCAAACCCCGCGTATGTAAAGGTTCCGAAAAATGTTTACGTTCTGTACAGAATGGGTGTATAAAAACGGCCCTGCGTTCCGAACAATAAACACACACAAAAGGCAAAACCGTACATACCGAAAGGTGCGTACTTTGTGAAAAAGTGTGTGTACTTAGCAGTGTGAGCAAGGGGCAGTGTGTGGAGTGTATAACATTATTATTATTATTATTATTATTATTATTATTACTACAGTGTAGGCAGGATGAGAATGGAACCTAAACACAGCAGGACAAACTGCGGGCATTTGAGGTAGTTTGCTCGGTGTCTGTCAACGAACGACCAAGAACATTCTAGAAGCTGACAGCTGTGGGACAGTTCTGTTGAGTCACCAGTGTGCTTGGCAGTGTTTCTGCTATTTTTTGTGCTCAAGCTGCAGGAGCTTTTTGTTTGGTAGTGAACTTTCAATACAGGAGGCATTTTTCAACAAAGTCCACGTACAGGATGCTTGTTCGGCGGTGAACTCTGGCTCTCGGACGTTTTTTGGCAGTGAACTTCGGCTATAGGATGCAATCGTTCTGCGGCGAATTACAGTTGTAGGACTTTTTGTTTGGCAGTGAACTCCAGCAGCAGGACTTGATTCTTAGGCAGTGAATTCCAGCTGCAGGATGCGGTAGTTTGGCAGTGACCTCCCGATGTGGAGCCTGCTTGTTTGGCAGCGTCCTTCGGTCATCGCAGCGCGGCTTTCCCGGTCGTCGGGCACGTAGCAAGGCGGCGTCCTCGCATTCCCGCAAGTTTCTGTCTGGCAGTGTCTTGCATCTAGGGGCTGTGTTTAGGGAGCCAGGTGAACTTCCACCCGCCGTGCGTATCCCTTCTGACAAATGCTTGCCCCTGGGGGAAACTGTGTGTCCTCACGCTGCTCGAGGGGCTCAGCGACATTCTGAAGGCCAGGTCCGCTCGCCCCTGAGGAGAGCATGCGGACGGACACTGGCCGGCGTTTGCCTCTGCTGAAGCGAACCGCGTCTGCGGTGCGTCGGATCCCACGCCCTGCGTGGTGGGAGTCTCCAGCAAAGATGACGGCATCCGGTTGTGGCAGTCCAGGGAGCCAGGTGTGTGTTGGGCACCTGGCAATGGAGACGGAAGCCTTTCGGTGGGAGTGACGCTGTAGCGCGGGGGCGACCGGATGACATCGTAGGCAGCAGAGTAGTCATAAGGGGAGCTGTAGTACGCAGAGAGGTCGGCGCTGCCGCCGCTGTTGGTACCGCCGGAGCCATAGTGATCTGCAGGACCAATGGGGGTGCTGTAGCACGTGGGCAAATGAGCGGTGCCCGTTTCGGTTTTTGGCGAGTTGATGGTGTCCTGGTCCTTCAAGCCTAAAGTCTGCAGAATCCAAGAATCTATGGGTGGGGCTGCTGCCAGCTCCTCTGTGGAGCAGAACTCCAGGGAGATGTTGCGACAGACGCGCTTGCCGTAACCGTTAGGAAGCGGCAGGCTGGCATGGGGTCCTCCTTCGTCGCGGACATTTTGTTTTCTGCTCCTGTCATTGTTCTGCTGACCAGACCGCGATATCTGAGGGAGAAACAAACCAAAGCTGAGTGAGAGCGAAAACACACAAACTTCACTCCACTCTACGGAGCGTGAGCCAGAAAAATGTCTGATTCGATCCTGTGCTCGCGTTTCCACCCCAAGGACGACGCCTGCCTCCATACTGCCGTGTCACGGATCTCAGGCGAGTCCATGCAGGGCGAATCCTCAAAGCCGAAAGCTTTTTTGCAGACCGCCAGCAGTCAAGAAGCAGCGCCGTACAGAGGCGCAAAATCAAAAGGGCAAACGCCCGATTCCCATGTCCCGTCATTTCAGATATTCTCAGTTACTTGGCCAGAAAGAGGGCCACACGCAGCTGTTGTTGCACTCGTGTGTAATTCACACCTATTTTTGCTTCATACCTTTGCTTTTTCCTCCAGGCATTTCACAAATGACGTGTTCAGGAATTTTTTAAGCTTGCTGTTTTCTTCGTGCAGCCGTGCAAGCTCTTCTTCTCTTTGCAGCAACGTGTCCTGAAGCTGCACAAACGCAAACACATATCTGAACAACAGCAGCATTTACAGAATGCCCTTTGCCTAAACCACCGAATGCTCTCTCGTGCGGATACCTGCTTGTTCCTCAGCAGCTGCGGAGATAGCTGATGCGCCCAGGCCTGGTCCGGGATGCTCACGCAATCCAAGGGATGAATATTTCCTACAAGCCGAAGAAGGCTTCGTGAAGGTTGTGCGTAAATAACGGCACAAGCAGGAGCACAGTAGCGGGTGAGGATAGGGAAATGCATAGATACCCAGGCCAAGGGTTGCTAAAAACCCGATTCGGGTTTGCTGTTCGGACACAAAAGCAAAGCGAAACAACTTTTACCGAGCTGGGGCGGCTCGCGCTGGCACGCGGTGCGGTCCGGGGGAGCGGCAGCCCAAAGAGGAGCCACGGTCTCCTTGGAAACGTCAACAATGTGCGCTGACGTCGGGACGGGACAGCGACAGGGCCAGGGCCGGGGCCAGTTGTGGTGCTGGCCCCCTGCAAAGCTCACTTCTTGGCAGGAGACAGCGGTGCTCTGAGGGGCGAACGGGACACGACAGGGATGAGGAGGGCAGGGACACGAAGCGCTCGGCGGACCGACGAATAAAAGTCGTACCCGATATTTGGCGTGCGTGCGTGCGTGCGTGCGCCTTCGAGGACTTGCGTCCGTACAGCCACAGAGTTAACATTTTCCACGCACGTTTCAAGTGACACCGCACGCATGTCCAAGTTCACTTCGATTCAGTTCAATTTCATGCAATTCAGTTCAATTTAATGCAAGTTCACTTCGGTTCCGTTCAATTCGGTTCAATTTAATGCAATTCATTTAAATTTAATCCAATTCATCTGAATTTAATGCAATTCAGTTCAATTTAATGCAATTCAGTTCAATTTCGCTCCGGGCTCCCACAAACGTCCACAAAACCGTTTAAGAGGCGCGCTCAACGCGTGCGCGCGCCGGACCGCTCAAGTCGGCACGTGCGCGCGAGCGAGCTGACGAGGCGCCGGCATCTCCCGCAGATCCCGCGCCTCCCGCGCCGCCGCCTCGCCGCCTCGCCGCCTCGCACTCCGCGTTTACCTCGGTCACGCCGTCGCCTTCGCGCAGCGGGCAGCCCCGACGGGGCTCGACTCACCATGGCGGGGGCTGCGCGCTGCTCTCCACACCTCGGCGGGGAAGTAAATGGACGGCGCGGGGGAGGCGAGCGCTGCTCTGGGTCCCGCGGCGGTGACGCCTCGGCGCTGTCCCTTTCCCCGGCGCTCTGATTTGGTGCGCAGCCGTCAGCCTGCGTGTGACGTGTGAGCGCCCGCAGTTGCGGGATCCGCTGGCCGGCGCTCGGCCGCTGGGGAGCCGCGGGCACGGCGGAGGGGACGGGCGCTGCGTGCGAGCGAGCCCCCTCCGAGGCTGCCCTGAAACGCGGAGGCAAAGCGGGCTTAATGTGCGCGCCGGCCGGCGGACAGCGAAGTGAAACCAAGGATGAATTTCGCCCGAGTGACACATTAACGCGCGGCGTCCACAGGCTGAGCCTCAGCGACTAGCAGTTGGCCAATGTAAGGCGAGACGTGTCGCTGTCTCTCCGGGCAGAATACAAGCGTGTCTTCCCCCTCAGGCGTGAGCTGAGGCGCCGAGCGCAACCTGGCAACGTAGGTAAGCGGGCGCAGGGTTGCGACTCGGTCATCGGGCGGTGCTGGCGTTGCGCCGCACGTCTCGGTCCGCTCGGTTCAGGTTCGCGTCGCCGTCAGAAAGGTCGTTCGCCAACGAAGTGCATTAAGCACGGCTTCCTTCGTACCCACACGTGGGCACCCTAGTGTCAGACCGCATGGTGTCCAGGAAGAACGTCGAAGATGCCGAAGGCTTCTACGGGTCTCTCTGTGAACGCAGTAAATGTCACATTTTCGTGACTCCGCCGCTACGAAGAGACCGACAAGAATGGTTGGAAGGGTAGAAAGGAGAAAACAAGCGCTGCCTAGAGATAGAAAGTTCCAGAGAGCGAGCCACAGGGCCTCTGGAACGCCGTCCTCTGGACACACAAGACCACGGTGCACTTGCGTGGCATTATCGTGGGACAAAAACCAAACGCCGCGCACGCCGGCGAGAACCCCGCACGAACCATCGAGCGCGGCGACGATTTTAGGCTATTTTTCAGCCACGGGACGTGGAGGTCATATTGTCGTTCGGTCCGCCATAAATGCCTCTGTTCCAACGTGGTGCACGGGAAAAATTAAGTCAAAGTGGAGCCAAAAGTGTGGATGGCGATAAGGGTGCGCAGGGGTGGTGGTGCTCGCTCTAGCACGTGCTGACTTATTTGTGTGGCTATTTCCCGAGTTTCTGACTCCACTTTATCTGCGGAGCCAAGAGAATTCCTCAAAATGCAAAGTTCACATTTGAGCACAAACCGAAAGAGATCACTAAAACACTGGCGCGTTTGGTGCTTCGATAGGACAAACTGCGTTGCGGACAGTAGAGCAACAACCGAGTACCCTGTCAAAGATGACCGAGAACGAGGATGTTCCGGTGGATCTCTTCAGTGAGGCTTTGAAGCTGCTAATCCAAAAAGTGGAGAAGTTCCGCTTGCGGGTGTTTGGTACCGTGAGGCTACGGAATGCGTACAAGGTTGGTTAGGTCATCAGTTCATCGCTACAGGCTTTAAGAGAAAAAAGCAAAGATGCTTTCTGGGTGGAGAACTTTCAGGATCGTTCATGCAAGAGCTCCTTCTCTGCTCTGTCACAGATCTCTTTCTGTCAGTTCGTGTTGCATGACAGAACAAAGGTAAATTTGGCTCGTGAAAAAGTGATAACCGCACGTGGATGAATTTGTAAAGGCTTTTGCAAAGGGAACAAGATGAGATTTTCCCTGATTTCGGTTGAATTGGTTAGGCCCAATTTTATCTCACAGCGAGCCTTTTTTGTGCTGCTTAGAGGGACAGCTTTAAATGAAAACCCCACCCTGGCACGGATGTTATTTTAGTTTCTGGGAAAACTGTACAAACGAAGAACACCCGAGTTCTTCTCGTGTTGTACGCATTGACGGTTTATAACATGCGCACGCACACACCGTGCAGTGAAAAATGAGACTTGGTTTTGTGTCCCATGTTAAAAGGATGCAGACTACAAAATTTGGAAGGGAGGTGTCTGTTACTACTTAACACCGGTCAGCCATAGCAGCTCTCAGCCTGGTTAATCTGTGCCTCCTCATGTCTTTTACTAAGGTGCAAGTCGGGATAAATGCCTTAAAAATACTTGAGTGACGCACAACTGGTGTCTTAAACCAACCTGCCCGCACTGCCAAACCGTTCTCGAACTGCCCCTGGTCAAAAAAAAAAAAACTTACGAAGGTTTAGGAATACCCAAGTCAAAATGCGGAGTTCAGCTCTACAGAAACGCTGAGCTGGGACCCTAAGAGCCGTGCGCAACTCAAAGCCCCGAAACATCAGTGAGCTGAAGTAGTTTGCAAGGATTGAGCAGGAATTCCTCTGAGGGCAAATTAATGGTCACCTCCCATGAATGAAAGGCGCCCGGGAAGATCTGCTGCAGTTTCACGAGAGCGGAGCTAAGCCTGTCGTGTTACCAAACGTAACGCTGTGCCGATCCCGAGAAATCGTTCCGTCCGCCTGCACGTGAAAATAAGGATAAACTGCCGGATTTCCTAGTAGCGGCTCCCCCTCCCCGCGGTCCGGAGTAACGGCCCACTGGTGCGGATCGCAGCCCAGGCTGGCAGCGCGCGCCACGATACACGGAGCACGCGGCGTGCTTCCCGCGCGAGCCCTGTAACAGACAGCGCGGCGCAGTAAGTCATGCGGAAGCAGCGGGGCAGCAGTTGCGCCAGAATGTGAACAGCACTTAGCTTCTCAAAATTTATCACTGGATCGTGCCACTGTGAATTATATTCTATACAGTATATGTACACATCGGGCAGACACATGCTGTATACACTCATGCATATGTTTTCAGATGTGTATCACATTAGCTTTTCAAATTTATTCTGTTACTCTACTACACTGACATTGGCAGAAAAACAAAGGCAGCAGATGTATGAATACAGTGCTGCCCTGTTCTTCTCCGCTTACAAACTCCATCTATAAAAAGTTGAAATTGTGTTTTACCCCTCGGGGTCAGACTTTCTCCTGATGGCCATGGTGCTTCAGATCTAACTGCAAACTGTCCCAAAGCTGCACATTTTGAGATTATTTTCCTGTCACATGCTATCGCTGCACATGGGACGTTTTCATTATATATTTTTACTGTACACGCTCTTCATATGCTCACATCACGTTCCTTGCGCTCTCTACAGTCTCTCCACGCAAACTCACGTGCTCGTAAAGCCTGTAACCACGCTAGACGGAGCCGAGGAGCCCCGCGTTCAATCCACCCGTACCCCTTCGGTTCTTGATCTCTCACCGTTCCCCCATAAAACAGATGCTCATCACACACCTACCATATCATATCCTGGTACCCCAAAGGACAGTAGGGTGTATACAGTACGATTCAGGTTGAAAACACACACACAGCACAACAAAATGTTTGAAATGTTTCACTTGCCCACACACTTGATGCATGCAGCACACCAATCTGATGGCTCTTTATTCCTCTTGCTTTTATTTGGTGGACTTTTGTAAGAGCAGTTAAGGCCCTTTTAGAGCCATTCTCAGTACAGATGAGTGTCTTTTTGCAGGCAGCTCAGTCTTGTTTTTATCCGATTTATTCCAGCATTCAGCTACTGAAATGCAACTCGGAGTGTTTACGCCTGTTCTTAACACAGGCCAGCAGGTTACAAGCTTACAGGCTGATTCAAAAAGAATCCACATTTGCTTAAATGTGGTGTAAACCAGTGTGCAACGTAACTCAGTTTTTGCTTATTGCGACAAATGCTCAGTAGACGGCGGTTGCTAAGAAATTCGTGGAAGCTTTCGGTTCTCATTGAGTCACCCTGCTTCTCAGCAAAGTTCCTTTGCAGCTGGGCAGATCCTCACTGTTTTAAGCAACTTGTTTGCGTGACTCATTGTGTTCACTTTAGTTTGCCTGTCTTGTCAGTGCATTTCATTGTGTTTGTAGCTGCGCTGCTCGTGATGTTGTTTTTTCTTTGATTCTTGGCAGCGAGGGGTCAGGTTCGTTGAAGGTGAAAAAACTTCCTGTTACTCTTAAGCTTTCCTGCAGTGCAAAAAAAGTGACCGCCAAGTGTGCCGCTGGGGATTTTAGAGTCGCTTTACGAACTGCCACGATGTGAGTGGGCAGAGGTGCGGGTGGGGGTGTAGATGTCGGTGTTTACACGTCACCTCAACAGGTGACAAGTTATTCTTTCCTTTTTGATCCCGTGCTTTGATTTCTCCACATGAGTCAGTGTGACGGCGTCTGCGTGCGGGTGTTTGTGTGCAAACAGGGGTGACGAAACTGCGAGAGAATTGGGGAATCTGAGTAGATGTGCAAATTATTGCAGCGTGCGCGTGGCTCTGTGCTTAAATGTATGAAGATGCTTGTGTGCGATGATGCTCGTGTGCAGGAGACGGTGGAACTATGGCCATGCTGTATTAATACGTCGTTCTTCTTCTATTCTTTAAAACGGTGACATGAAACGCGTAGGTGCGGCCCAATGTCAACCCACCTTTTACTACAGGAAAGGAAGTTTGTGAGCACACTTCCCTGGGCCAGGTCCTCCGTCCGCTCTGTAAATGTGGAGGAGGACAGGCGATGGCAGGAGACAGTGGGTGTGGAGGGGTGGGTCGGGAGCCCCCAGCAATCGCCTGTTCCTGACTCTAATGTGTCTATTGTTTACCAGCTGCATGCTGCCCTATAAACAGTCTGGTAATCCAGCAGCTTTGCTGCCAGTGTGAGCCAGTGGCCAGGGCCTGCTTTGCCCACCCCCTTCTGCCCACACCAGGCAGTTGGACAACTAATTGCCCCCACCCAGGGGCAATAATGAGGTTGCTGTACAGGTGGAGTACCTGGGAGTGTCACCCCGTGGCCCCAGCACAGATGTCTGCTCGCCGGGCTCTTTCTGTGCTGCCTGCCTGCTGAGAGCTCTAATGACAGGGGCTGTCGGCACAGAGCTTGTTGGGCGACAATCGTGGCGCGCTGACAGCCGGCAGCGTGTTGTTAAGTGGCAACCCTTTTCCAGTGGGTGCTTGTGGGAGGCTCATTTCACACACCGGGCACCAAACAAACCATCAGGGGCTCCACGTCTGCTAGTCTGCCTCTTCTGTCACGTTTATTCCGTCCGAACCCCGTTTCTCTGCACTGACCCGAGGGGCCTTTTTTCTTAGCCAGATTACAGGCTCCGTCATGGATGCTGTTGCCCGCTTCGCACCTGCTGCCCTGCCGCTAGCGCGGTGGAGCGACTCGGGGGTAAACTGCCCCGTCGCTGCTCCTTGCTCCCTGTCACAAGAGGAGTCTGAACATTCGGTGCTCTTTCCTCTCGATACGCCATTGCCTGCTTCTGTCCTATCGAAACGATGGAGTCACAACCTGGGGAGAAGTCACTTTCTTGCAGCCTGTCAGCCCCTAAGCTGCCACACACAGCCTTTGCTGCTCTGTAAACCTTCCTGCAGTTATTAATGATCTGTGCTACGGCCCGTGCTCCACCGGCCTCCTAAGCCTCTTTCTGCAGAACAATGGGCCCCTACCAGGAGCTGGCTGCCAATTAAGTCCTCAATCTAAGAGTCCAAGTCGGCCCGTGGCTCCAGGTCCGTTTACACATACGGGCCGGCCCAGATGCTGAGGGGCACGCCTCTCCCCCCCAACCGTGGCGTCCTGCCGGGAGACGGGAGGCTGCCCTAAACAGGCCCTTTGTGTGAAGCAGGAGGACCATATTGGCTCCTGCGGGATGCGCGTTGCCTCGTACTCCCTTGGCTTTGGAGGCGCCAACCTGGCACTCCTTGGAAATCAAAGCAGACCTCTGCTGCGACCACATCCTGATAAATGTATGATCCTCACCCTTCAGCTGCCGCAGAGATTCCAACTTGTCCGGCAACTTTAACCTTACGCTGAATTCATTTAGCAGCTGACTGATGGTTTTGATCCCGGGGACATCAGATCCAAAGTAAAAAGTTAAAATGAGCTTATTTTTAAATCGTGGAAAAAACAAGAAAGGAACACAAAATGATGCTCTCCGTGGGCGGCTCTGCACAGGGATGCTAGAAAGCAGGCAAGGGTCGCGCACGGAATTAGTTCTCCAACATGCAAAATTCACGCGTGACCGTCGGCAGTGCCAAAAATTCGATAGCAACTTTGCTAAAACCCATAGCGCTGCTTGGCGAAACTTTACTCCAGATGCTTGTGTCGTGACATCATCGAGCGAGACGACCCGGAATTCCACATTCCTGCTGCTTCTAATGGTACTTTGCTGCGTATCGGCAGAGTGGAACAGAGGAACATGAGACCCGGAGCCGTGTTGCTGGTTACACGGGCGGGACGAGCAAGTGCTCCAAACGGCCTTTGTTGGCTTAGGGCCTGTAAGGTTGCTGCCCGGCCTCATTGCGGTGCTCTTAATATAAACCGCATGGGCAAAGACAAAGGGGTAAATCTGAGCGGCGGTAGTTCTCTTGTCTGAGGACAAGAGTCGGGCATGTGTTTGCCTCAATGTCAAGCCCGGCTCCTCTGTCACATAGCCCCTGGGCGAAAACAGTTCAGGTACCTGTCGCACTTCTTAGGTTTCACTTAATGACTGGATGGGTCTCTCGCCCTGCCTGGCTAACCGTGACCCGTTGGTGTGTGTCATCCAGGAGCGCGACCTTGCGTGGGACGTCCGCGTATATCCCCGCCCCGAGCCGCCGAGAGGTGAAGCAGGGCATGGCGCCCTGGCTAACAGCCTGCCTGGCAGGTACGGGTTCCTCCCGATGTCTTTTTGATAGATGTCAGCAGGTACAATGGGGGAAAGGGAGAGCGCACGAAGCTGCACAAAACTGCGCGCCAGCTAACCCTACTCACCTGTCTCGCTTGTGCTATCGTCTGTCCTGAAATGCGAAGGAGATGAAAGAGCTTCAGATGAATTAATTTGGCGACGCGAGTTTGTCTGAATCTACATTTTCACATTACGATCGGTTTTACGTCTCCTGCACGCGCTCTTCCGCAATATCCTGCCTTTAACATTGCTTCCTAATGGTCTGTGATCTATGGGTGTCAGGTCATAGCCCCATGTGGCAAGCACATGTAATCTGCGCTAATCCTGTCTGGAATCCATTTTCCAAAATCTCTTTTAAGCATTTCATTACTTCTATATTAACTCACTTGTTTCAGCCCACGAGATTTAAAAGACTTCTCGATGTTATTAATTTAACTGAGAATGTAGTGGTGGGATTAGAGCAAAAATCAGTCATTTGAATGAGGAAAAACAGAGCGGAACTGTAGCTGGGCGATGCTGGCCACTAAATGACCTGCAATAACAGAATCGCAGATAAAATAACCGTGTTTTATTCGCTTTGAAAACTACTTTTATGTAGCTGTGACTTGCACAACACATTCCAGAATCCTTTCAGCTCCCACTGAATGCAGTACCTGTCAGTACTGTAAGGGCAGTAAGTGTTCACTGAGAATTCACAATTTTATGTCCTGAGGTAAAACATTAAAATGTGCCATTCGGAGCCTAGACTGGAGGAGCCACATCTCAGCTTCTTGAGACATCGCAGCAAAACATAAAGAAGGCGCACCTACGAGGACCTGGAATCCACCTGCGTTAAATCACACGAGAAGACAATATTGCTCATTCTGTGACATTTCAGGACAGAAGCAGTAAATGGCAAAACATAGGCTGTTAGGAAGACCATGGAAATGCCCATAAACCTTTGAAGTCAAACCGACTGACAGCAGCAGGAAGTTGGACAACTGTAGTGAAAGGCCGGCAGAGTCAAAGGGTGCTTCTAGAAGCGCAGTTAAGCCAAATGGATGAAGCTGAAAAAATGAGGAAAACCAAGATACTGTCGAAGTCGATCTGACATAAGAAAGTACGAAACGATACAATTTTCACCAAAGTGAGCAAAAGGCAAGCGATGGTGCTGGCAGAAGAGCAGCGTTGCGGTGCTGTCCAGAGGTGAACATACTGTGATCAAAAGTTGAGTTCGCTGGCCTGCAAGCAAAGGGCTGTGTTTGATGCTAACCAAATGCCCATCACCCTGGCATCACCACACCCTTTGCCAGCCACGGTGGCACCGTCGTGCTGTGGGCTGCGTTTGTAAGAAGGAAGCTTGTTGCCATCACGGGCAGGAGGAACGCCGCCAAACGCGTCGAAATCCTGCAAGAGAAACGAGAGATTCGACTTTACAGCTGGTTCATGCTCGCGCAGGACAGTAACCCAAACGCACGGCGACAGCTGTAGACGAACGGCTTAGATACGCGAAGGTGGATATTCTGCAATAAGCCAGTCTAAACCCGTATTTCAGTGTCATTCAGTGTCTTTGATATGACTGGAAAATTGCTGCCCACCAGTGTTCGTACTTGGCAGAACGAGAGCAGTTTTTTATGGAAGAGTAGGCAACACCTACAGCACAGAAGCGAAACGTGAACATCTCATAAAAAAACATTCACAGCTGTAACTGCTGCCAGAGGCAAAGTATTGATTTGGGGAAGACATTACGGTGCCGAGCAAGACGGTTCCTTTTTGGGGGGCAGCCTCGTAAATGTGTGAAATGTATTGTTTTACTTGCGGGGAAAATATTCCAGCAGTGCATGGAAATGTGAAGTTTGTGCAGAGCATAGGTATGTGTGGCATGAGCTTAAATAAACATGCTGACCTCTGAACTGAAGATGGGGTCACGCTCTCTAACCCAGGAAGTGCAGGAATGGCCCCACCTGCTGCCCTGCCATCCATCAAGTCGATAAACCGACGGGGAGGAGGGCCGGGCGGCCACGGTCAGCATGGGATGCGTTTTTGGCGATGGCAGCAAAAATGACCCAAACCGAGTGGCGCTAAATCCGCCCTGGACTGATGAGCGAGGTTACGGTATGGCAAGTGGGTACGAGTGTAAAAGAGAAGCTCGGAGACAAAAGTTTGGTTTCGTGACCGAACTTTTGCTCATGAAGAGACGATGAGCACCGAGCGAGAGAATTCCCGAGAGTTTTGAGGCGGTGAAAAGACAAACTTTAATGAAACATTTATTTGCTTTTCTTCATTTATTCAGCTGGCGATTTTCTCCGCAAAGATGCGCAACAATGGGCTGCGCACAGTACCTTAGCCAGCGAGGTCAGGATCGGCTGAAGCGTCTCGCTCAGAGGTACCACAACATCAGCCGGGACTTGGACCTGGCCCACCGCTTCCGGAGTGGCCTCCTCCATCTGCAGACAGCGCAGGAAATACAGTGGCGGTGCGTTCTGGCATCAGCGCATCGATAAACCCGTTTGCTACTCGGCCGATGAGAACGAAGCGCACGAGAGGTAAAACGGCGCAAAGTTCAAACCGGAAGGTGGACACAACCAGCAAAGAGCGCGAGTTGAGGACATTCTTCTGCACTGCGTAAACGGAGCTCGAAAACGGCAGAATAACTAACTGTACGTTAACACCAGCAGATAAACACGCGACGGCCTGTGTTTTATGGGTAGCAAATGTTCAATTTGAAATAAAAAGTTTTAGACATTTCCATAGACACAGTAAATCACAGCAAATCCTTTGAAAAAGAGTGCTGTGGCGAAATGGCGGCCCACATGGTAGCAGGAACCAAGGCATTAGTGTTTGTGTGTGGGTGTAAGGAGTAGATCAGCGGATGAATTCTCTGCAAATAATCGGTGTTTTGCGACTATTTTGTTAGCAGACACCGCCTTTAGTTTTGTGGTGAAAATCAGACAGCGTCTTGCCAGCCATTCCATGCGGGCAGACACTGGGTGAGTAACACCCCCAGCTGGGCAGATTTCGTTTAAACCTCCTAAGTGTCATAAAACCCCGAGTTCTGCGCCCTCATCTGAGCAATGAGCGCCTTGTAGGGGCAAGAATGTGTCTGTGTGCTGCTGACAGGTTTGATGGCCCACAAGTTGTTGACTACAGCATGTGTGAAAACTGCACTAAAACCTCTTTGCCATCTCATGCGATAAAAACAGAAGCCTCAGTGAAATCTTTATGAAATGTGAGGCGCAAACAGGAATTAAAGTTCGATTAAATTTGTATGAATAGAAAGTTTCTGGCATGGAACAATCAATCTTGTTTGAATGAGTAGCCTGGCGTGTTTGTGTGTGATAATGTGGTTAACTGGGATTGGACCCCTGCCCGTCCGGAGCCTGAGCCAAAACCGCGCGCAGTGTGTGTTTGTGTGGGGTGTGTGTGGAAACCCCTTTTTTAGTCTGTAAACTGACCTTAAATAACCCTCTGCTGGGGAGGGATCACTGGGGCTCGGGGGTAATGATGGGGGCATAGTGCTGGGCGGTGTCTTCTCTATAGCCAGGGCCGCAAAAAACTGCGCGCCGCAGAGGCGTCTGGGAGACGAGGCGCGGGGGCCGGATCACCTGCTGTAAAAACAGGGAGAGTTTAATACCAATTGGCCTTGACAACAACATGACCGAAGCTGATGGTTGCACCTCGCAGACTGGCAGCAGAAATGATGCGCGATGGGAGGGGGTCGCATGGGAAGGGTCCGCAGGCTTCCGTCCATCGGTGCCTGGAGATGGCAGCGCGCCAGCGCCTCTTCTCGGAAGAGGAGCTTCTCCGCCAATCGGAGCGGCCGGTCCCTCCTCAACAGCGGCCTGCAGGGGGCCCTGGCGTAGGACCCGGCCCGGCCCCGGGGACCCTAGCGGCTCCGTCAGCCCCAGCCGCGCCTCAGGAAATAAAAGCAAACCGAGTCGGGCGGCAAAGCCGGAGAGCGGAGACCGAGGCCCGGGGAGGGGAGAGGCGGCGGCAGCGAATAAAGCAGGGAGGGGTGGGCTCGGCCAGACAGGGCCGCCTTGGAGACGCGCCAAGCCTGGAGGGGTGATGGTGTGGAGAAGCACAGAAAAGAGAGGAGTCAGACAGAAAGGAACAGCCAGCCTGGCACTCGCATGCTCGCCATAAGCCCTTTGTTGTGATTTGTAGTAAATGAGGACGTTTACACACGTGCCCGTGAGAAATCCTTGCGGCCCAGCGACCGCTGTCCCGCGGTCCTCTCGCGATCGTCCTGTGCGCCGTGTCTACATGTGTTTTTTCTGTCCGACGACACGGACGCATCGTGCACAAGCGACGCCTTTGTGTTTGCACCGCTCGAGTTAAATTTCAGGAAAATCCGCCCGCGGAAATGCCGGTGTTTTATGGGCGCGAGCGGCCCAAACTCGCCGAGCATCACGTCCGCCACAAACCGATGTGGATCGGAGACTGGAGATGTGTCTTGTTTATGGACTATAAACTTTACTTTTAGTCCCTGCGTCTGCTTTACGTTTTGCCCGTGCGACATTTGAGCAAATTGTGCTGCTGGCTTGGTTACTGAGACTCCCGTTTAACTCAGCTTTACTAACAGGAGAAAGGTTCACCTTTAAATCAATGGCTGCCCAACTGGTAGCAGGAATTGGAAAACTTTTGTGCTCCGAAAAGCTGTGAAAGGACCTCTGAGCGGTCGCGCTGCGTCTTTCTTCTGGTCGCGTGTACCTCCGACACACTTGCGGCATCTGGGATTTTTAATTCGTGCGCTTGATTTTGAGAGGCTCCTTACCTACAGCGCCTCACCTGCGGAGCCTCTGGTTTTGATCCGTGTCTAACTTTGCCTCCGCGAGGAGCTGACGTGCTCAGCTTTTCCCGTGTTTTTATTTATTTGTGATGTTCCTCTTCCCGTGGGTTCAGCATTAATTTGCCCTCGGGTGCGGAGCATCAGATGTGAACAACCAGCTCAACATCAGCAGGGTGGGACAGCAGCTTTGGGCATAAAACTAAGAAAAATGCCTCACAACGCCGTGCTATGACAACGGCCTGCGCCGCAGTCTGTTCTTGTTTGCGATTATTTACCGAGCCGGAGTCGACGTGGCTCAGTTCCTACTTTTAAGAGGACTTTTTTCCCGGAAGAAAGTTTAAACTGAAGTTAACTTTAACAATGATTCACAAGCATTTGGTTTACTGACAGTTCTTATAATCTGCTGCAGGTGAGCAGAAGCTTCCTGCCACGTTGCGTCCGGTTGCTTCCAAATACGCTGCTGCTTATTTGTCTCCGCGACGTCTTCAAAGGGGCGCATTTGAACGCAAGATCTTTTTTTACTTAACACTTCACATGGAAAACATAAAAATCTTCTTTTATGATTTAAAAAGCTTGATTTTCACTACGGTATCCTATGTGTCATTGACAGGACATTTTGTTTGTCCCTTCCTGCTGCTGTAGCAATTTATTTCAAGCATATTTTAAGTTCATTTTTATTTGTTTAAGTCATCGGTTGTCCACCTTACCAAACACAGTGAACATCAGAGAGGAAAGCAAACCGAACATGGATTGTAGCTGACAAAGTGTTTCGTCCCATGCGGTCCGCCTCTACCGATGAAGTACGGATTTGTTCAGCACGACCCAGCTTTTCGTATCGCCTCCGCTTATTTTTATTCATCCGAAACAGGAGGAAAAGATGAACAGGCCTTTATTCTTTTCGATATTTTAGTTATTTCACATTAACACTGATCCACATTAATAATGAACGTTTTCCATTGTTTCTGGGCAAAGTGTCCATGCTTCTGCGCTCCTGCACACGATGCCTGCCTTGTGGCCTCCTCTGCTGGAGCTTGTATGTAATGCAGTGGTGCTGCAAGCGTTGCTGTTACCACGTTTACCAGAGGCTACGCAGGAGGTTACCGAGGATTTCCTCTGTAGGACCTTGTGAGCTTGAGTGTGCGCCATTGATTTTGTACTGGGGAAGGGGCTGTTGTGACAGGGGTGAGTGTTTGCATGTAACAGTGAAGCGTGGCCATCACGGTTCTCACGCTTGTGAAAGAGCGAACGCTTGCATGGCACAGGTGTGAGGAAACGGTTCAGTTTTCCAGAGGAAGGGCCACTGCTCTCCAGTCCACCAGTGGGTCGGACAGGCTGTGAGGAGGCAGGGATGTCGCTGGGCCCTAGGCCGCTCGAGGGGCTGCCACCGGGCCACTTAGGGGTCATGTGGAGCTGCACAGGGGTTTGCAGGGCTGCAGTGGCCAGAAATAGAACAAAATAGATCAAAAGTCTCAGCAAATATTGGAAAAGAATACTTTTCGAATATCCCGTCTTCTTTCTTTGTGATTTTGCAGAGACTCCATTTTAATCTGTTCAGTAAAGTGTAATCCAGTAAAATGTGGCCAGAAAAGTAGAAAAATTTGAAAAGAAACAAGGTAACAAGGCTTGGAAAATGCGTTGGATAGAGGAGAATACTGAAGCGATTAAAACTGAGAGAAGTGAGTCACAGAACTTACAACCGACGGTTGTCACCATCCATGAGCACTGTAGCAGTTCACTGCAGTAATTCGGTATCCTTTTTTATTTTAAATCCTTTTCTTCATTTACTCTTTTGACAAATTTTGCACTGTGCTATGTGGAGCTGTGTGGCACAAGGTGTTCTGCAGTTATTTAGGAAAACTAGTTTGGCTTTTCGGATGGGTTGGGGACACATTTTTTCGCATGTACTAAAATTATGCAGAATAGAGACCCACAATTTTGTGTTTTTGCCCAATTCATATGATGTCGGGTTGCTACATTTTGAATCGGGACAGGGGTGTCATCCCTGCCCATCACCTGTTAATATAGTTGTGACTGACTGACCAGCTCTTCTGGGGAGGGGGGGGCAGTATTAAAGGTCTTTAGTTTTTGTATTGTGGTGTCGCTCTCTCTCTCACTTGATGTAACTCATTTCCTTGGGCTGCCACTGCTTTTCATCTCCCCGTCTCTGTGACCCAGTGTTGACGTTGTTCCCTCCGTCCATCCACCCATTACGGCTAATGGTTTAATCCTTGTCAGGGCTGCTGTGGCCTGGAGTTTCCCCACGCGGTCATTGGGTTCTGGGCTATAAAAGAAACCCCGGATGAGATTCCAGTCCATTGCAGGGTGGCCACCCGCACACATTCATACACACATCTGCACATACTATGGGCAATTTATAGTGACCAATTGACATGAAACTCATGTCTTTGGACTGCAGGACGAACCTGGAGGAAACCCAGGTAGAAATAGAGAGAACATCCGCTGCCACGACTGAGCTGGATTCAAACTCACAGCCATACTGTTGTCTAATGAACAAAACAGGATCCCAATATACGCACTTTTGATTTGCACGACATTTTCATGAAATAAGTGGGAGCGTAGTCTGGGGCTACTTGCATATAAATTTTACACAAGTCATAATGTACGGATATCACAACGGGAAGTACATCTGCCGTTGGTACAGTGGAACATTGTGCACTGTGTGCTCATATCATTTCCCTTATGAACACACTCTTGCTAAACCACAGTGAAGGTCAACAGACAGGCAGTGCTGCTCTGACTTCTAGGTAGGCCAAGCCATCTTCAGAGGTAACATTTCATCTGTGTCTCTGTGGCATCAACTGTTAATGCAGAGACTTAAAAGCAGAAGGGAGCAGAAACCTCAGCCAAAATGCTCATACAGTCCATTGACAGCAGACAGTCCTGCCTTGTCCACTGCTGCTAGTTGGTTCCCCAACTCCTGGTGTGCTGTCTGAATAATTGCTGCATCCCTCAAGCTTCTAACAAAAAGCTAACCTAAGCTTCTCCAGAACAGTTGGGATCGGCGCACTTCCTATGCCAGAGCTCAATTTTCAGTAGGCCCGAACTTTGGTGGCTGGGTTGAAACTCATCCTGTCCCACATGAAGAACCTTTCAAACCATCACAGAACTGAGCTACGTTCTGGGTTGGACACTGTTGCCATCATCAGGTCATTGTTGGAGTCTCCAGCGGAAGGTTACCTGACACCTCGGACCTTTACACTCCGCCTCTGCCTATTTCATGAGCAAGTTCATGGCCAAAGCAAATAGGGTGTCGGAGATGGAGCAGCTTGTAATGATCTCCTTTTCCAGTCTTTCGGTGGCCACTTAGTCATGCCCGTCATGGTGAAATTCCTCAGGAAGCCCCTCAGCCTCACTCAGAAGGTAATGTAGCATTAATGTCATCCACATCAACTTGTGTGACACGGAGCCAAAGGCCTCTAACCACAGCACTACTAAGTTTTCATGTGCTGCTCTATCTTTTCGATCTGACTGCTTTTCTATACCTTTACCTCCACGCAGGAAGGTACCCAGAGAATTCCTTCGTCTTCGCTTGCATGTCAGCGTATACATCCCGGAGGAGGAAAGCAGCTAAATGCTGAGCAGCAGTGCCTTGGTTCTTCTCTTGGCCGGGCCTGCACCTCACTAGGTTGGATAACTGTGCGCTGTGATTCCTGCTCTATCTGCTTGCTTTTCCTCTTCATCTGGATGATCTTTACTACTTGCTGTGGGCCTATATTCATACTTACCGTATTTGTATTTTCAAGACAATCTGAAGACATTGTGTACCTTTATATTTCTTGGCTGCATGAGGGTTGTTTGGCGCCTCTGCCTCACTGATCACCATTATCTTAATGTTGGAGTCATAACTTCTCCTCAGTCCTTGGTTAATCCGGCCAACTTTGAGTTACTTCTTTCCAGATCTCGAGGTTTCGCCATCTTTCACACTGGCCAGCTCTAGCCGATCATTTCTGTAGATAATTGACCCCAGCGGACCAGTGACGCCACCTACTGGTGCTCTATGTGACCTTTGTAAGTCTGGGCCTTGAATATAAGACGACCCCATGTTCTTGTAGATGTAATTCCCAGAAAAAAGTACTGCCTTATATTTGCCTGCCAAAGTATTTTAATGTCTCTGCTACTTATTTCCATTTAACTTATTTTGCTCCAAGGCCATGTTGCTGTTGTGTGTGATTTTGCCCCACAGTGGAGGAAGAGCCTATAAGTCGACGTTCGGCGCACCATAGTCATGTTTCGTATTAGTTTGGCAACATTTGTTCACGCAAATGTGTTTACGTGGCTGATTTCGTGTGCAGAGAGATTTTAGGGTTTTATAACAACAGTTTGTCAGCTACGGCCTCGTGTTAGGGAACCAAGGACAATAAGCAGAACAGTACAATACACAGCAGGGTATACTGCATGCATAAGCGTCGATGCCGTTTTGCTCAGTTACCGATCGGTTAAATTGGTGCCGATCCTACCGAGGACCCCACCGCCCCCGCCCAGGTACCCTACCGCACGCTCGTTTCGTCTTTCAAATATTACCGCGTCCTCCAATGAAACAGTGAAGAAGTTCGCGCGCATAAGCGTAGCGGCCATTTCCGAGCGCAAAGCTTCGGGATCGTCGCCTGCCGGCACTTTTCTTCTCCGTCGTGACACCCAAGGCCACGGTCATCCGAACCTGCGCATCCACGGCCCCCATCACGCGATGGCAGCTCTGCACCTTATGCAGCAGGAGGGGTTCGCCATGGAGACGCCGGTAAACACAGATCTGGGAGTGGGAGGTGCGCGGGTCTGCGAGAGAAACAGCGCAGCGCTTGTTTACCGCTAATGAGAGCAATCACACGGCTCGCTGGGCTCCGATGACGCACTGCTGCGCTCGGCCTCCGAAGGGGAAGCGCAAACCCAGGACCCATGAGTTAGGTTCTTCTTCCCTTTGCCTGATGTAACCCAATGCCTAATTAGAATCGCACCTGAATCTAAATTTGGTGAAACTGTATAGTTCAACCGGCTGTGAGAGCAGAGGCCAGTTTCCTCCCTGCGTCTTTTCTTCTGGAGCGGAGGGGAGGCCGTGAGATTTATCTGTGATGTCTCCGTGGAGACAGCCAGCAAGGAAGCAGGGGGTCTCCGGCTCGCAGCCTCTACGGGGTTCTTCCTTCAGCACCTCGGAGCCAAAACCGCTTCTAGGTTCGGCCAATTATCATAAGAAGTGGAAAAAGTGGATAACGGCGATGACGCCCACGGTGGAGAAAGTGATGCTGAGCTACAGCATCTGAAGGTATCTGCAGAGGCAGACGGCACGAGAAATAGCCAATCCGCTCCATCCCTTCCGCTCACGTTAGAATTGTTTTTGAACCACTTCACGCACCGAGGGCCACGCTCTTCGTTTTGAGCCCGGATACTGGCCGTAGGCACCTAGCAAAAGTAGGATGAAGAAGACTACCTGCGCACGTAGCGCATTAAATAAGGTGTAAGCCGTGCGCAGCCGGCTTAGAACTTCGAAAGCGGCACCCAGCAGCTAGTTGTAGTTTTACCGCACCCGCCTGCCACGCACGGGTTTGAGGAACCCTGTCGGCTCCCGTAAGGTGGGGGCGCCCGCAAAGCAACGTTACGGGGATGCTGAGAACAGGTTTAGCCGCCGGGCCTGGGTTTGCCGAAAGGTGGGCCGGCACGGCGCCACGTGGCAGCCAGACGGAGGGCTTTCACAGGACTGTTGCAAATTATAGCGGGAGTACCGAAAGGTCATTTACGTGGCCGAGCGCACGCATTTCCGGCAACGTCGCCCATACATTCTCCATAGCACAAAACAAAACTTCCGTCGGCGTCTGTTTTCGTAGCTTAAGAGCTGCGAGCCCTGACTGCGCCGTGCGCTTACAGGCCACTGACACGGTCGCCGGGAAGGGGTCACGATCGCACCGAGGAAATGGCACCTCCAACAGCACCCCTTTTAACCGTGCAAAGGCAGCAGCAGAGGTCCTGACCGCCGTCTGTACTCGGAGCTGCAAGAGGACCGCATATGGTATTGCTCTTAACTTTAAAATAACACTCTGAAAAAGACATCGTGCAGTATCGGCCGCAGAGGAGGCCCGAGACAAAAGAACAGTCATTCTCTTCCTATCGAGTTTCTCTGCGTGTCGATCCACACAGCTGCAGGCCGGCGTTCCCCTCGTAGGCCCGCGTGAACAGAGGACGCGGTGGCTCCCAGCGCCGATGAGCAGATACGCCTTTGCTGGCCTCACTTCTAAGTGCTGGGAAACGGCACGGCGCGCAGACGTGCCGGTGGACGAGGCCGAGCGGCAGCGATGAGCGCAGCCCGTAAAGTGGAACTGCCTGCCTGCTACCAGGAAACGAAACACACGATGTTTTTATTGCACGGACGCTGACGTTTCAAAGGAGATTGCGATCGCAACCGCTATAAAAACAACGGGCAGATCATAGGGCCCAGGGAGGAGCCGTCCGCTTTGCTGTTTTTTGCTGGAATTGAAACTGTAAGTAACTGTAACCGTCCTGTGATCGGCTGTTGGTTTTTCCAGCGTGGAGGTGGATGTGTGACCGCTGGCATTTCCCAAGATGAGGGGTCGTGACCTTAATAGCCGCAGCACTGCGCTGACCCCGGACGCTCGCGGCCTGTAAGCGATTCCATCTCCCGGCAGGTGGGACGCATGACATCACCCACCTGGGAAGGTGTCGGCTAATGACAGGAACGAGCCGGAATCCAGAACGTCGACAGACTTTCCAACATTACGAAAGTATTAGTGGTGTCATTATTAATGCAGGTGTGCGTTCACAATGAGCAGATTATTCTCGGGCTGCGCGAGACACCTCTCTCCTCCCTGCCCTCCCACGCGTGCTGTGTTTTTACACGGAGCGAAGGGACGTCGAGAATCAGGAAATGACAACTTGGGTGATTTCATTAGCAAAGGGAGCAAAGACAGGTGAGCGGCCTCTGCACGGCCAGCCTGCAGTTTCCTTATTGATCTGAGTCCGGGCAGCCGCCCGCACATCTGCAGTATCCCTGCAGGAAGGTAACGCGGAGGGCACAGGCGTGTACACACGCACACACATTCTTAAACATGCTCTTGCAAAGCGGGAACCAGGCGTATGAACCGCAACCGGAACAAATTTCAACTGCATGGCAAGGCCGAAGACGCCACGAGCGCGTAAATGGGCCGTAAGGAGGACAGCGGAGCGGCACGTCGAGCGAGGGAGAAGGCTGCTGCGAAAGCCATCAGGTGTAACCAAACGCAACGCCGTCCCCACAGCCTCACATGTTTGGGTAGCAGGGAAACGAAGGCGCTGCGCTTTAAAGAGCATCGCCAAGGAGACACGGGCCGAAACTTCCGCCAAGGACTGCTTTTTAATGAAGACCCATTAGAGGTGGTTCTTTTCCACATCCCTTCATTTGTCTTCCTGACCCTGTGCTCCATCTGATGTCATCCTCTCCTGCTGGGCAGCGCACAGACTACGCACACGATCGCACACTAAGCGTGTGTGCGAGCGGCACCTTCGAGTGCTGGCACCATGACTGCAGCTGCGGGCAAACTTCCCCACCTAAACAATGCGGATTTCTTCAGCTGCTCTCGCATGTGATCCACAAACACGCTGGCAAGCGTACATTTGCGGCTAAAATTGACCTTCGCGGCGACTGCCGAGTATTGTTTAATGTTTGCGGCCTCGCGTATGCATTGCTGCTCACAAGGTTACGGTGGAGGTCACATTTCTGGGGTGCTCGGAAGGATATGTCTAAGCTCCGCATTAGTGTAACTCTTGTTGTTCTAGAATATTTTTATCAATTTATAAGCTTTATTAATCACCTTCACGGCCAGCCAAGGAATAGACCAGAAATACCGCAGCCCTCCGAAGCCAATAGTGATCTGCTTGCTCTGATGGCAGCGACCTCAACCCCATCACCACCTGCCCGCGTCCTCTTGCTCAGGGGTCTAAGATCGGTAGACTCAGCTCCCTCGGTGGCAACCAGAAGCCCTAGAGAGCCTCAGAGCTCCTGAACCTGGATGTAGAAACATGACTGTACACAGCCTGCGGTGGCAGTCGATACCCATGTGCGCTGCGAGGGCCAAGGCCGCTTGGCAGTGCTCCTGTAACGTCCACATCTGCAAACCTCAATCTCTGTTTGTCTGTTTGTTTGTTGTTTATGCACAGCTTTTGTTTCTTAAACTACACACTTGGTTGACACACAGGTCCTTCTGACCCAAGGCGAGGCTTTTGCACAGCCAAGTTCATTAAACTCCCGAAATGCTACTGACCATTTTGATCACTTGGGAAGTACTGGGGAAGTACACTCCCAGCACGGAGCAACGCTGACAACATGCACGCAGATGTACAAAATTTGAAGGCTTTAAAGTTTGTACAGAACAGACTTGCTAACACAATGCAAGCACAGAGAATATAAAAATAAAACGAAAATGCAAGAATAGCAAAACCCGCACGATGCTGTGCGACGTAAGGTTGACGAAGTTCGGTGCGTTTTTTTGCTACCTTTTGTCGTGCACTTTGTAATAAAATGCACGAACACTACTGGGTATTAATAATTTTTTATTAGCTGTCGGAACAAAGTTCTGTTGTGTTATGTTCGTACACGCGTTCTGTAAATTTCGCATGTAGCGTGCACGTCCGCTTATGTCCAGGCAGCCACGTCCGCACCGCCAAAGTGACTATTTGCCCGCCGTGTTATTTTTGTATGACTTCGCACACCGTGCGAGCGTCATATCTGTCCCTCGGCCTCCCTGCGCTCGAGGGCCCGGCGAAGCGCACCCGGGCACAGAGCGAGCACCTGTTTGTGTACGCAAGCGTGTTTCTTCCAGCCTTGTTAATTGCTACACGCACAAGAAATATGAGCAGTTTCCATCCGGTGTGACATGCGATGATCCTGCTGGATCGGGATCTAAATATAGGCTCATAATGTTATTTTCCATAGAGTTGCTGGGATCTTAATCCAACTGTGCACCAATAAAGATGGAGTGGGTGGTCTGTTTGCATTTAAATATAGTGTGTGAAAAAGTCAAGTGCACATCTAAAGGCTCTGAAAGGGCAATTAGCTTTCGGGACACAGGAAGCTCGCCAACACTTTGAGAAACGGAGCCATCGCGTCGATGGTGGGCCCCTTATTGTTGTCTTCGGGCGAGGCCGCGACGTGAAGGTGGCCCGGGCCCCAAGAGCTGACTTTGACTTGGGAAAAAGAAGGACGTCGATTCGGCTTAGATCTCAAGTTAAACGGCAAGAGGCGTCCGCCGGCGCCGGCGCTGCGGCGAGAGGAGGCGCCGCGTAAGCAGACTGTGACCCGGCACTGCCGGTAAGCCGCAGCTTTAAGAGCGTCACCGCAGCAGGACCCTTTAGCGCAGGACCTGACCTTTGCGTCCCTTCCCGAGACATTAAGTCCGCTGGCCCGCGGAGGGGCTTCGGACAGGCAGCGGCACCCCACCCACCCCCACCCCCCCACCCCCCGGTCGCCTGGCCAGCTGTTGCTCCAACCTCCAGATGCCCATTAGCAGGTAATAGCTTCAGGCAGGGGATGAGGACAACGTGTGAGGGAAAGGGGTTTGGGGCACAGAGCAGCGGAAAACAGAGAGGAATGATGTCAGAGGAATCTCTCCCAACGATTGGAGTGGAGGTTCCCCAGGAGAGCCTATAAAAGTGGGAAAGTGCACAGCAGGAACAAGCAAAGGGAGGGAAAAGTGAAGTGTGAGAATTTGCAGGATCTGTAGTTTCTGGTGTGTGTTCCAGACTCCCGAGTGAAGGTACCGCTCATTCCTCATGTTTTCCATGTCCATGTATGAGAATGAGTCTGAGACACTGCGTGATAATGCAGAACACCGTGCTATGCATGTGCGTGCGTGCGTGTGTGTGTGTGTGGGCGAAAGTCACTGTGTGTGCCGTCATGCCAGTGTAAGTGAGCCAGTGTGTCAATGTCAATGTCGGCGCGTAACCGAGAAACTTGCTTCTGCAGGTCTTCTTGTAGCTCCTTTCAGGAGGCTTTAGTTCCAGGAGCTACTGTAAGTTGAGCAGAGTTATGGAAAGTGTCTTGGGGAGAATGTACGTTAGAGCGCGGAGGTGTAAAGTGTGTGTGTGTGTGTGTGTGTGTGTGAGGGTGAGTTGGGGACTTAGACTGTTTATTTTTAACAGTGCATTCTAAAACGGGCTCATGTTGCTAGACAATACGTTTTGCCACAGAAACAATGAAACTTGATGCAAGACTCCGAGGAAAAGTGCGCGCGATAAAAAGCAGCTGTGGTCACGCTGCGTTGTACCTGTTGCTCCTACCTGAATAGGAATGTATGCATTTGTTAATGTGTTTACTGTACAGACAAACGGAAGACCAGCAGATGATGGGATAAGGTACCACGAGCAAACAGACGCGCACCCTGGTTTTGTCATACTGTCGTACTTTAAAGCAGCAGTTTTGTGTTCTTTAGCTCATTTCAGACTTTGTTTTCTCGGGTACCTTACGTCATGGTTGTATTTTTTGTATAAATAACTTGTGTAAATAGTAGGCGATAAACGAAATGTATGATCTCAAAATGAACGAAGGTGTGTGTTTCGTGCGCATCGACTCGAACGCCCTGGCGTTTTTTCAAATCGCCCCGGGTGAGATTCCTTCCACATCTGCAGCTTCTCCTCAGGCTCGAGCAGCCTTCCATGCCCCAGCTGGCTTCGTACAGTAAACCTGCAGCCCGGTTTGCATTCAAACAGAAAGCGGCACACGTGCTGTAAAGGAAGGCATCTTCCCGGAATTGCACGTTAAATGAACTGCTGAAACATTTCTGCTCCTTTATTAAAACACATCAGACTGATATATTTTAATAAGACATCTGTGCCATCCAGTGTTTTCTTCTGCTCCATTTGGTCAGAGCCAGGAATGCGTCTCTGCCGATGCATTGAAAAGTGCGAACTACCGACAGGGTGGAAAAGCGATGGAAACTCGTGAGTGACAGTGTGGACTGGGGACAGCTGACGGCGCGGCGTAGTGACAGTGACCTTGACGGCAACAAGTAGTCGCTGTTGACGGAGATTAGCTGTCCCTGCTCGCTGTAAGGACGCTCTCGCCGAAAGTTTACTTGTCGCGCTCAGAGTACGAACCGCTGTGTGGACCGGAGGGCTGCGGCCGAAGGCAACGTGAGGAAATTTGTGTTACTGGCAGGACGCTGCATGTTGTCCCGCGCTGAAGCGGATTCCTTCTAGGAGCGCCGCTCTCCTCCCGCAGTCCAAAGATCTGTTTCAGGTGCACTGGGGGCTCGAAATGGTCTGTGTGTGTGCACGCAAGAGTGAGAGAGCCTTCCGAGCCTCCAGTGGACAAGCGGTTCATGGTGATGGATACACAGATTACATTCGCCCTCACTCATTTAACGGATGTAGCTTTACAGCTTGGTGCCCAGTGATTCTGACCGGCTGCTAACTGGCATGACCTTGACCAGGATTAAGCAATAATAATAATAATAATAATAATAATAATAATAATAATAATAATAATAATAATAATAATAATAATAATAATGGATGAAATGGCAGGCAGACACATGGACAGATGCTTTTCTAAAAGGAATGTAGATTTGAAAATACTGTGAGTAAATGTGCCATAGCATTTGCCTATTAAAAGTGAGCTTGAAATGAACACCTTGAGATCCATCAGCGTGAGCCATTTTGTCCAAACCGTGATGCTCACGCCACCGACTTCCACTGCGGAGGTTGCGATTTTCCTGTAGCCGTGGGGAAATACGCAAGGTCAGTTTTACTTTGCGCTGCGGGTTCATTTTCAGGTACAGGGTACGATCAGGGTCAAGCTTGGAGTTGGGGTTAGGCTAAGACTACATATCATCTGAATGTTTATCCTGATGTCATGTGTTTTTGTAAAGGGAGGGGATGAGGTTTGCGGCCGGCGGACGTAGATCCTCTCTGGTTCTCAGGGTGTGTGAACGTCTGATGATATTTTCACAGATGGGGTGGGGTGAAGGTAAACAGAGCTCTGTATCACAGAAATTCAACACCACACTCTGTGCCTGACAGCACTTAACTGCAAGACACACTTTCGCTGTCACACAGACACTTGTCCATCTACACACCAGAGAGAGAGAGAGAGAGAGAGAGAGAGAGAGAGAGAGAGAGAGAGAGAAAGAGAGAGATTTTTTTCACTTTTTGGTTTTTGAATGTCTCTTTCAGATGCTGGCCTGCAGATGTTTGCTGCTTTCTTGCCTCCTCTCCATGACTCTGTTCCACTGCAGCGCTGATGGCTTCCGGCTGAGCCCACAAACCAAAGAGGTGAGAGCAGGCGATGCTGCCACTGATCTGGGGCAGAGGACATGCAGTGCATCACATACACCTGTGGATGGAAACGCATTCACATTCTCCATGGAAAAAGTGCTGATGCCGAGCAACTTCTAAAACACGATGGGGAAATAACTGTCGCGCTAACTCTTTACCTGACGTTCAAATCCACAGCACAAATTCTGCTCCGTTTTTGGATTTTGTCCTGGGTGAATCCAGGTAATGAATGGGAAGCAAGAACAACAGGGCAGGTTTCTTCCTGGCACTTCTGTGCCCGTAAGCTTTGATCCCCGGTGCCCTCAATGCAGACGGATCGATGGACTCTGTTTTCTCAGAATGGTCGGCCACAGCGAGAAGAGAAAAAAAACAAAAGTAAAAACACGAGTCAGATGGAAGGCCTTTGGGTGGAAGGCAGCCCTGGACTCTGTTGTTTCTGGCTGCGCTCAGAAGGCCAGAGGAACTTCCCCTCCTGGATCTGATAGAATCAGAGAGACGGAGGTCTATCGCTCCAACAGAGCTTCGTAGATCCGAATCTCTGTCTTGCACCGACACAGGAAAAACATGGCAGAACGGTTGTAAAGGGACGTCGGTTGTCTCTTACGTTTCATCAGCCTACTGCTGACGGTCATTGCATCACGTAGTTCCCCACGCAAGCAGGTCATCCCCAGGGGTTTCTTTTATTTCCACTGCCTATGCGGTTTTATTTTCCACTGGTGCTGTTGATGCTTCTCCTGGTTCATCTACATTCCAGAATGCGGTGCCATAAAACTGCAAGACCGTAGTGGTGTGACCAAGGGCTCAGGCAGTGATGGTTATCATTCATGCTGAACGTCTTTTTTCCTGCAGTATCCAGACCCTTTGGTGCAAGAAGAGTCTGGCATCTTGAGCCTGAACCCCGAGAAGTCTGCAGGGGGGCTAACACAAAAGTTCAGACTGCTGGACCGCCTGGCACACCTGGAGAATGACGTCATTGAGACCAAGAGAAAGAGAAGTTTCCCTGGGGGTAACACACCACTGGACCGCCTGTCTGTTGGTACCATGGAGGCAAAGACCAAGCAGAGGCATCACACAGAGGAAGGAGGAAGAAGGTAAAGGGTTGTACAAACAGGCAGGAGTCTGCACCATTGAGTGGGTTAATATCTTGTCCTTTCCTGAACCCGTAGCATTACTGCTTGTCCTATTAGTCACTGCAGCCCAAAAGACAGACCTGTCATCCGTCCGTCCGTCCGTCCATCCATCCTTTAATAACCTCTTGTCTAATGCCAGATCACAGTGGTCAGAAGCCTTTCCCAGAAGCAATAACTGTAAAATGTGATAAATTATCATTACGCAGTTTATCTCCTGTCCTCCTATTCACATTGATATGAGCAAAGGTACTGACAATAACATCTACATTAGGACCACAGATCCATCTGTCCCTCTGTCTGTTTGTCCACCCATCTGTTCATCCATCATCTGTCCATAACTGTCCATTTTTTGTCCTGGTCAGGGTTGTGGAGATCCAGAGCCTAATCTGGAGTCACTGGACACTAAACTATGAAACCACATCCTGGATGGGACACCAGCCCATCACAGGGTGACCACCCACAGCCACACACACACACACACACACAGACACACACACACTGCGGGCAGCTTAGAGAGACTAGTTAAACTGATACGCGTGTCTTTGGACTGCGGGAGGAATCCAGAACACACAAAGGAAACCCACGCAGACACGGGAAAATGTGCAAACTAGGAGAACAGATTAGAAAATGTAAAAAGGGGTCAGACTTTCATTACACATTAAACTGGATCGTTGGGTACGTTGTGCTTGAACGGAAGTTTTACGGTGCTTTTAAATGGGAACATTTTTGTAAGAACCCATACTGTCTACTTGGCTGAAGGTGCCACCAGGTGTCCTTAAGGCTCTAGGCCCCAGCCCACTTGCGCCGAACAAGGGAAGCCACGTCGGAGGCGGGAATTTTGCACTCGTCTGGGGGGTGTCGCATCGCGTAAAATGATATTTGGCAAATGATTTAGTAGCCGCGTGATAAATTTGGTTATTGGCTGCAGACAGAACTGTGTAGCAGGTAGCATAATGACTTGGGTTGCAGGGCAGGAAGATTGTGTTGCAAGTTGTGGAGCAACTATGCTCTTGATCTTTTCACATCCCAAAACAGGAAGGTAGTGGAGCTTCCCAGAAGGCGGGTGAGCGCCCCCATTGACCGGATTGGAGTCGGTCGGCTCCCCAGCAACCGAGGCTAAACTGAGCCACCCCCTCCCTTCCTGCAGGTAGGCCTCGCCGCTTATCTCTGACCGCGTCTGAACAACACAAACGCAGACATAAATAGATGCAGAAAATGAACCGAGTCCTGTAGTCACGCCGACGGTACTGAGATTGATCTGCGCAGCTGTTCTGATGCTCTGTTCCTCTGTCTTCAGGCATCCACTGCCGTCCGAAGATGTATGAGAAAATGTCACCACCTCTCCGTAGCATCACTTTACTCCTCACCGTAGCTGTACCGAGACGTAGACACTCCCTCTCCCACGCTCACCGCCGGCTCTCGGGGGGTCTGCGGTGCTGTGGGGTTCTGTGAGGGGAAGCTTCTTTAGGGACACGTGCCCAGTACTCAAGCTCCGTGTCCAGCTCATTTAATACGCACGTGTCCATGCTGACCGCGGGCCTTGCCTTCGCATTAAAATCATCATAGAAAACTTGTTTGTGTCTTGAGTCATGTGTGAACGGAAACGGTGCCCGCTGCTAACATTCATACATTCAGCATTCACCCGCAGACATGCAGAACATCTCTGAAAAATCTCCTTTTCCACACAAAAGTGCAACTGTTAGTTTCGGTGTTTGTGCTCGGGCACCTTCATTCAATTTTGTGGTTACTGCACACCTGGATGCAGCAGCAGGAGATATTTGTTCAGTCAATGAGTAGACGCAGTGAAATGTTTCGACCGAGCATTTACCATAAAACACAGGACATTCTGGGCGACCAGCGCACTGCGCAAGAGCGGCTGTGGTTCTGAAGCCGACGGTTAGGAAACCGCCCTCCTCCCCTGCAGCTGCTGGGATTTTTCACTGGGTGTCACTGTTGACTTTTGAGTCAAACGGCGTCGCAACTAATGGTTAAATGAGAATGAGGAAAACATCACCGAAAAGGAAAAGCGAACAGTTAAACCCAAGGCAACACAAAGATACGCGAGGAGCTTAAAAAACTGATTTTGCAGCCAAATAATGAGAATTATCTTTTAAGCCCTGTCCTCAAAGTAGTGAAATAATGTGTTTTGCTGTGGGAGGGATGGTTCATATGGGCTAAATGAGCTTAATCGTGGCAACAGTTACTGCGGTCGGCAGCACAGCGGCACAAACAGAGTAAATGACGGCGGATGAAGCAAAGTGGCCCCTCGTGGCTCGGTGCTCCACGCGGGGCGTGGGACGTACGCGCGTTCTGACCGTACACAAGCAGAGAACGCACACGTTTATTCACACTGGTTAGTTTGTATTCTCATAATCACACTGCACGTACACTTCCTTGTGTGTACTGTACTGTAAATCTCAGCACTGCAGTCTCCCAGTGGACCATTTTAGTGCTGCTGTTGCTGTGCATCCTCGGCCCCCTGTAAATATCCACACCGATGCTGGCGGAGCGATGCCTTGTGACCGTCTGGGTGGCAGGACTGCAGGTTTCTCCTTTCGTTCTTGTGCAGCGGCACGGACAGAGCCCTGCGGCGCGCTGCACGGATGAGAAAGGCTCAGCCCGGTAGTCCATGCAGTTTGCAGATGGTGTGCAGAGGAGATAAAACATTCAGCAGGAGAGAGACGCTCGAAAACGTGCAGCAGTGCTACGGGATCCCCTGGGGGCTCAAACACTTAAGGACTCAGCAACGAAAGACCCCCCCAGTGGAGGGCAAGCTGTGCCTGGGCTGCAGGGTGGCCAACAGAACAGAACAGAACAGCTCCCAGTCACCCCCCTGTTCCTGCGCAGACGCCTGCGCAGCTTCACTGTGTCAGACTGGGCTGTGCTGCACACTGCAGTAGGAGACACATTGACGCGGTTCCCTCACACACTCATCTGATGGAGCGCGAGCGTCGGGAAACCAGCACACCGCACGCTGCCCGCTTACTGCACACGTAGAGGCTGCAGAAGGAGAGACGTTGGCACGGTTCACCGAAACACCGATCAGACTGAATGTGAGCGTCTGGAGGCCCGCACGCCGATCTCGCTGTGAACAAGGCAGAGTCTATCCAAATATTCAACACACAGGGCTAAAATGTTCAAATTTAACTTGGGAAAACTTTATTTATATGCAGTGCAAGGCAATCCGAGAGCCCGAATAGCACAGGAAAAAAAGAAGAGCAGCGAAAAAGACTCGAAACGTCGTGATCACAGAGCAGCAGAAGCAAGCGATTCTGAAGCGTAGGCAGCAATGTTGCTGCTGATGTGGCCTCCTACACAGCATGACTGTATGGGACAGCGAGGCGGGAACTTGCCATCAACCGCTGACCCCCCAGCAGCATGTGGCCACAACCGAGTACGGTTACTTAAAGATAAACACGACAGCAGCAACCGATATGCAAGATACAACGCGGCTTTCAGAATAAATACCTTCTTTCTAAAACAATATCTGTTTTTGGTATGCGAATGCGATGGCACAAAACAACTAAAGAAAAAGTTCTCGAGTCGGAAGGAAGAGCCGTGGCTGAACACAAACTGCAGAGAGCATGAATTCACGCATTCGGGCAAAACTCATTTCTTCGTGTTTTCATAACCAAGGAACGCCGGTTGTTGCCGCATAAAATATTAATTACTTTATGAATACAATTCATTTGCTAAAGTATTAAATAAACAATGAACAAAAGATCACATTTGTATACATTTTGACTCATTTGAGCAAGTGGGATCTCAACGCTTATTGGTTCTGGCGTGAGAGCTGAATTTCCTGCATCATGGAAAGAGCTGGAGAACAGAGAATAAAATTTCTGTGACAATGCAAGCGGGGCTGTGGCGAGGCTCGGCAGGGGTGACGGCGGGCTGGACGGGGAGCTGTGGTTACCACCACCTGGCCAAGTTCAAATGGCCCTGCAGCCACTCGGCATAGTTGGACACTTTGGTGTACACGCCATAGACCCGCTGGCTCCCGCATTCCTCTGGGCCCCCCCAAGACACCAGTCCTTGAGCGACCCACCTCCCAGTTTGAGGGTCCGCCATGACAAACGCTCCTCCGCTGTCACCCAGGCAGGTGTCCCGACCCCCCTCAAAGAAGCCGGCGCAGAACATGTTGTCCGTGATGTTGTAGTTCCCGGAGCGAGACGCGTAGCTGGACTGGCACTCGTCCTGTGGCACCACTGGCAGCTTCACGTACTGCAGGACGTCGGTGACGACGCCCAGATCGGACGTCACGACATCGTCCATGGACACATTGGGGTTGGAGATGCCCCAGCCGGCGACCAAGCCAAGCGCGTTGGGCAGCAGGCTGGAGCGGTTTGGCTCAGGTGAGGGAAGGCAGACAGGCAGCACCAGTGGACTCAGGGGAACTTTTTCACTCAGCTTCACCAACGCGATGTCATTGTTGTAGTTGCGGGGGTCAAAGCAGGGGTGCAACAACAAACTGTCAACAGAGCGGTTGATGGCCAAGTGTTTGCTGTGGACGTGGTGGAGCCCTAGGTACACCGTCACATGTCCTGGAGACACAGGGATCACGGAGGCATCGCGGCGCTGTGAGCGCAGCACATGGGCAGCTGTCAGAACCCAAGAGTCAGACAGCAAAGCCCCGCTTCCGAACCAGCGGTCCTTGGGGACCCGTGAGACATCTTCCACCATGAGCAGCGCCTGCCACGGAAAAAGACCAGGGGATGCACTGCGCCCTCCCACGATCCTCTTCAACAGGGTGGGGAAGGCCTGTTCTGGTTCCCCACAGCCTGTAAACACACACACGCGCACGTGCGCACACACAGAATAATAAGCTCACAGCCACAGACACACACACACAGCACGCCTGCGCATCTGCAGTCACACGTACGTGTGCGATGTGCATGTACAGGTCAGCGAATCCCTAAATGGAGTGTGGACAAGAGTGTCTGAAATCGGATGTAAACGTTCCCGAAATCTGTCGATTTCGCGCTCGGTTTATTTGTTTGAATTCAATAAATTGAGAAACCGCACTGCACGTCCACATTTTTTACCGAATTGGAATTAAGCACAGTCAAGCGCCAGTCAAGATGTTTTATTTGGTCATGTGACCAAAGCGAATGGCAGACCTCACCTGGCAGGCAGGAGGGCAGTTTGGTGCCAAGTGCTTCATTGGTCCACTGACCGCTTGCTCCACACACATAGGAACCTGTGTGGTAAAATGGCTGTAAGAACTGTGGCAAAAATGGTTAGAGTTTACAAAGAGGACTTACTGTTGATCTTGGGGTAAATCTGGTAGAGAGGCTCTGTGCAGGTGTAGTGAATCTTGGAGCCAAACAAGGTAGCGTTGTTGGGGCTCTCGAAGACCACAATACCTTTGTCAATGTGTACCGGAGCTTTGCAGTCCATCACTACCGTTGAAGACAGAGACACAAGCGTGAAAACAGAGATGTGGACATGGCGGTGAACTACTGGCACAATAAGGCACAAGACCATAGTACAGCAACATCCCTTTCCCAGCACTTTCCCCAGGAAGGTCCTCTCTCCATCGATAGCATGGATACTGCGGTCAGTTTCAGGTTGCGGTTGCTGCTGGTGTTACACTAACACAGCGTATTGACCTCACAGACTACCGCCCTCAGACCACTCATGCTTCCAGCTGGCCTGAGGAGGAGGAGGAGGATGGGGGAGGCATCAGTGTGGCAGGAGCTGAGGGTTTAACGGTTGCTCTTTGGTAGGCAAGCAGCTCTGATGAATAAACTATCCCACAGCTCTTTGGTGTCAGAGGAAAACAGGTGAGATGGACGCCAAGGGCCGGCTGACGGTACATGCAAATGACCGTCATCATTTCGCAGGTAGAGACAAAGTAACCAAAGAGGTTTCCCTGAGAACTGCAAAGGGTGCAGGTTGTGAACTAATAAACTAATGGGATGAGATGTGAACATGAGAGTGGCTGAGGACCTTGGCTTACACAAAACCTCCTTCCCAGTTTATACTGTAGCTCTTTTGCAAAGCACAGACTGTTTATGGTCTGGGGGTTTCATCGATCACGGCTTCTCGCAGCCCTTACCATTCTGTTCCGAGTCGTAATTCTACCTGGCTTATGTGTTGTGCCCAGTACACTGATTTATTTCACTCGGGGATGTTTTCTTTGACTTCTGCTTACCCAATCCTGTGAGTTGCAGAACAAGACAGAGAGCAACAGAACTGTGCACTTGCACACACTTAGAAACATTTTTCAGACAGGCAGTTTCTCGCAGGCTTTGAGAACACTTTATTTGGGAGTCAAAATCATAGCTTGACAAGACCCGAGGAAGTACTACTTAGATGCCATCGCATTCTTCCACTCGAGGTGCCCAACAATCTCCGGCTTCATAATTAAGGAGGGTTTAAAGTAGAAGCAACTGGAAGCAAGGGAACTGGCACAGGGGTGCAGGGTACAAAGCAAAATGCAGGGTACACAAGAAAAGTTGTATAATCTCTAAGGGCAAAGGTTGTCAGAAAAGGTACGCCAGTGGTTACAAAGGACAGCGTCTTCACATAAGAAACAGGAAGCACCTAACAGGGTTCAAGGGGTGGGAACCACAGTTCAGCGTGCAAGGGCCAGGGCTACGCTGCCAGCGGGAAGCTGCGCACACACTGTTCATCCGAGTCCTCTCTTAACAGCGACCACTGTGGTTCTGAAAAGCATTGCTAGCACAGTGTCAGATGGCTGCAAGTCCAGGATCTACCGTGGCTCTTATTTTCCTCTGCAGGCTGTTAGTACGGTATGTGGTTTGTGAGGACACTTGGCTGTGGTTGGTGACCCATCTGTGCATCCTTTTCTGGAAAGGTAACAGAAAGGGGAGGAAAGGGGAAGACAGAAGCATGGGAGGGAACGGAGAGACAGGGTATAGAGCACTCAGAAGGAAAGCAGTAGAAGCAGCAAACCTGCACTGTTCTCTCGCTATTGCTTCGGGCTTCAAAAAGGCGCACTGCACATCTTAGAGCATTTACCCCCCGAGCCGACTATCAGAACAGAGACTCTACGTCGTGCCACTGAACTCTTTGCTGCTGCTCAGTGCATAGCATTAGCATTCCTTTTTCTAGCACTCTTACACTGAATACACAGTAAAAACTAATACGGAAATATTGGATTGCATTACTTGATCTTTGGCCACGGTGAACTCAACATTAACCCTGTAGCGACCAATCGGTTTTGAACCATCATACAGTTTGCGGCCAACTTCCATACTGAAGACACGAAACAGAATGCTTCTGAGAGCGCTCGCTTCCCACACTGACCCAACTGCCGTATCTACGCATACTCTTCTTCTCAAACATCATGCTCTCGTGCATGATTCGGCAAATTGAAACCAAATATTCATCGTGCTAACCCGACACTCTGCAGCGGTGAAGCTGCAGTCATCACGGCGCAGAGAAACGGCTTCTTACTTGTACAGGTGGGCATCCCGCTGCTCCACGTGCCGTCTTTTTGGCAGACAATTTGAAAGTGCTCCGTTTCGGCATCATTCTGTAAGAAAAGAGCACCTTAAGCTATATTTCCGCTAAGGTGTGCTTGTGTGTGGACGCCTGGGCCCTCAACTGAGAACCTGCAGCAGAACACCGAGCGCGTGCAATGCACCTCCTTCGGTCTTCACAAATTTCATGCAACAGTCAGTCCATGCGAGCTGGCTGGTTGCTGCCAGTGTTCACTGCTACTGTCTTTGTCTGACACTTTTTCTTCAATCCTTATATTTATGCCACGTTGGAATGCTTAAAGTCATACTCATGCTGTACTCTTTTCAGCTATGGTCAAAAATCTTCCACATGAACAACATACTTTGGCTGCTGAAACTGTTTAAAGAGAGCTTTTCAGTTGTCTTCTTTGTCATTCAGCTGGTTTAATGCAGTTTAATTCTTTCAGGAAGTGCACTGAGAATTTATAATTTCTTAAACATTAAACTCATCCACGGAAAATAATTATTACCATGCAATATAACACAAAAATATGAGGAAAACTGACAACAAATCTTAGATTTTGTGCATTGTGTTGAAATTCCTGAAAGGTCGTGTTACTCATAGAGGATCCATCCATCCACCATCCTTAACTGCTTATCCTAGTCAGGGTCAGGGAAGCATAGAATCTGTCACAGAATCAGAGCACAAGGCCAGGAAGCAACACCCAGAATGGATGCCTATTATTGTTGTTGTTGTTGTTACAGCTCACTTTACGTCATGGTGGTACATATCATTGCACACTTCCCAGACATAAGAGCTCATGGGCGCAGCAACTCTTACCGTGAACACTCTGTAACCCTGCTGACATGTGACCAGGATGTGGTCTTTGAAGGAGTAGTGAGGAAGGAGCGGCTCTATCTGGCCATTGGCTGGGGGCTGTAGGGCTGGACATTGACCTCCTGTGGAGGAGAACAGGTTCATGTGGATTCTGAACATCGCTGATCCATCGCAGGGACTGCATTTCCTGCACAATATTTGCCCCACTCACCAGCAGCTCTGTAGAAGAGCCTCCAGCCAATGTTCTCGCCGGAGTTATCACTGTGGAAGAGAATCTGCACGCTGCTGCTTCCTGTCTGGATGCTCCCCGGGGACCGGTCGCCACAGAATGGACCAAACTCCTTCTGACCGGCAATGATCTGTGGAACAGACCCGCCATCTTCACGTCCTCGATCATCATCACTGCTGCCTTCCGTCTCTGTCATCTTTCTCTTAAGACCATTATCACAACATGGGTACATTTTCTAGTACAACCGTCATTCTCATCGTCTCCGATGTATTCGTGACGTCCATTCTTTTCCAAAAAAAATCCCAATTTTCCCGTCATCCTCCATGTAAATCATTTCTCACCATTATTTCAAAGGCACTTGCTAACAACCCATAGAAACACTGCTAATGACATCATAGTTCTTGCTGCAGTCAACATGAATCTTCATTATTTCCACCTCTGTTACCTTGACACACGAAATCTGTTGCAGGCCCACCTGCTGAGGCTCGGGGTGCTGTTCCTCTATAAGGGCTGAGGAACTTACTGGCTGGAAAAAATGCTTCTCCGCACGCATCCTCTTCTTTTCTCTTTCCAGTAAATAAAGCATGCAATGCACTAAATGTGCAAGTGAAATGCACGTTAACTTAAGGGTTTTTGTGTCAAAAAATCCTCTACCAGAATCTGAACCAGACACCAAACCCAAGGCTCACAGAGGGACTTTTGTGGTTTAGACGGCAACGCCAATAAACTTCAGCTGCTCAGTCCATATAAACAGCAAGGTGAAGGACACTCTCGGCCGTATACCTCGGGGGGAAGTGGACTTTCTAATAAAAAAAATGCAAACATGAATTGTCAGGCTGGACAGCGCTCTAAGTCTTAAGCATTGTTTTTGTCTGGCCATGTAGTGACTGTTTGGTTTTTATTGCCTTCTGCTGAAAGGGGTGGGGAGGGGTTATTTATAAGCTCGCAGGGATGAGTGAGCATGACGTGGCTGAGCATTTGTACAGCGTTGCATCCACACTTAGCCAAACTGTTCAGCATCTTCTCCTGTGAGCCCCGTAAACCCATTAATGCACGGCAAAGCTGTGCTTCGCTGTACCATGAATGCCTCTCCGAGCCTCAACGCTCCGCTCTTCTTCCAGCTTTAAAGTATAAACCATTCGTGCTTCATACCAAATTACGCTCTCATTTACAGCTGTCTCACCCTGGCAGCAGAATGTTGGAGAAAGCCGGTTATTTACAATAGAAGTTGCAACTGCGTTGTCCCCATCCAAAGGCACCTGTGGCTTTTGTTTGCTGCCGCGGTTGTGTGGCAGCCCTGTGCCATGGGAGAGGGAATAGCTGCTGTCAGCCATGACTGCCGTTTGCCGTATAGGCGGGCGGGAGGGTGAAACTGCGCGTTGACTTATAAGGGCGCATGACCATTGTGCAGGGGATGAGGGTACCAAGCTTAGTTCACCTTTATGTAGTCATATGGACAGGTGACCTCAGGATGATCCTCGATGTCAAAAGTGTCATCAAACTCGAGGCGGATGAGGAAGCCATCTTCAAGCTCGATGCGGTACAGGCAGTCAGAGCTCTTGGGATACGGACCGGGGAAGTCCGAACTGGATATCACCCCTGTGTTCTCGGTGAACAAGCTGTCAACACACTCGACTGCAGGTGGAGAACAGAGACGATTTAGGAAGGTGCACAGTTAGGGTGGAACAAACACACCGGTTACATTCACAGTCCAACATATACTGTATCATGGCATTAACTGAGGAGTGCACATAAAGGCTAATAAACTTCAGACACATAAACTCCCCTGCATGAAAGCAGGAGGCGATACAATGAGAAACAAACAAGCAAGACATCCACTGTCAACAGCAGCTTCATGCCGGTTCACAGTTGACAGCCTTGCAAATGGGATTCAAACCCATGTCAAACCCAAAGAGCCCAGGCGCTCTGAGGCAGCAGCAACACCTGCTGAGCCACCAAAAGAGCACAGAGCGCATCTGTGCATCGCAAAACGTGCTGCGCGAATGTGAGCTGTGCCAGATCTACGCAGAGGCCAGAACGGGATCCCGTCCGGTGCCCACGAACCCTGGGACAGTGAACTGCCTAAACTATAAGCACATTTTTCACGTCTGATCGCATTAACAAAATATTTACATTCTTCCCCACTGCTATCAGTTAAGGGGGCAGGGGGTGTTATGTGGAGATGTGAAGCAGACCCTTAACAACAGTCCTGTAACACAGTCCTTTTTGTCCAGTTTGAACAACAGTGCGTACATGCGCGCATTCTCCACTCCACTGACTACACAGCTCACACTTATTTGAAAACAAAGAGTGAAGGTGGAGCGTAGAGTCACTGCGTTCGGTCTCCGTGCCATTTCTTGCATACGTTTCTAAGCCAAATGCAAATAGTGAACATTGTGAAGATCCTAGAGGGGAGATGCGAGCAGAAAATCCATTAAAGTGTTTGCTGTACGGGTACTTTAACTGCTCCAGTATGGGAGCACAGGAAACTCACTCAGCCACTCTTCTCATCTCCTCCTGAACGGGCTGAGGGAGCACAGGATAGGAACCAAAGTGCTTCGGCCGGCTACACACATATACACGCATGAGCTGAGCGGAGAAGCTGAGGACGGTAAGGTATGCTCAGCTAAATTATGCACCGTGGGGTACTTTTATCTTTTTGGGGAGGGTGCAGGAGGCTGCGGAGTTTGGTTTTTTGTTCATTCTCTTAAGCCCTACTTTATCAGTCTATACGCATGTCTGCGTCAGCAAGTGGCCAAGTGGTTAGCGTTGCACCCAAGGCCATTCATACCAGCATACCTAACCCTAACCCTAACCCTAAAACAACAGGACTGCCGGTGTGCTCTCATACAGGAACCTAGTAACAAATGGCATTTCTCCTACCGTTTCCAGCATGTTTGTGGTCTCATCCTTATCGTTGTGTGAGTCCTTGCACCGCAAGTGCTCATTGCTCACCCTCACCGGCTACAGAGGAGGCTGTGTTATATTCTGAAATCTCTGTTACTGTATGGAACGCAACACAGGATTCAAACAGCACTGAACTGGATCAACAAAAAAGATTATTTATTGTTGTCTGAAAGCCAAGAACAAAAAAATCGTCATTTATTAACTGGAATAATTCACACAATTATTGATTTTAAAGACCATAAACATATTCTGAGAGACCTTTCGCTATTTTTTACTATAAGGCTTGTTTTTCCTCAACATTCATACAACTAAAGACGACAAAAAATACACCAGAATAGAATCACCATTCGGGCTGACATGGTTTAATTCTCTCAACGCATTACACGAAAATCCCAATTCCCAAAGCTGATCGAGAAAAATGAGCCGGAACAAAGATTATCGAGTTGTGCTGCCGGTGAAAACCGAGTGTGAAGACCTCTGCCTCACACACATCTGGCTCCGCTAATGGAACTGAAGGCATTTGAGTGCCTGGACGGACGCAAGTATTTGGAAAAAACCCTTACACAGGCGTGCTTTGCTGGAAACCTGACATAATGACTATTTTACCTTAGCTCACAAATAAACTTTTAGAAATGCGTGACATCTGGGCCAACTCAGTAGAGCTGCAGTGGGGAGAAGTTGTGTTTGTGAGAAGCCACTGCTGGGCTGAATTGAGGGAAATGGATATTAAATAAAAGTACAGCAGAGAAAATGGGCAGCAGTCTGTTCTGTGGGTCAAATCTCATAGACTTGAGATTTTTTACTCAAGTCTGCTTTAAAGGTCTGAAGTTCAGTGACTCCAGGTCTAAAACAGAACAATTAACACTTTTCAAAGTACTGGCAGATGAAGCTGCGGGGGTTTTCTCCAGGCACGTCGGGTTAGCCGGGCACCACAAAAGTTTCACTCTCGGCATCTCCGCTGACAAAATGTTACGTCAAGGAGGGAAGTCCGTCTACTGCGGCGGATTCTGCACAGCAAACATCAGCAAGAAGGAACACGTGTGAAGCCTATCATGGCGGTGGCGTTACTTCACCTTGCTCGCAGACTGGAGGTTGCTCTGCAAGAATCCACTGGGTTTTACTTTACCTTTACACGTCCTGTTGTCTGAGTGCAGCAGGTAACCGTAGCGACAGGAGCAGTAGTAGCCGCCAATGTAATTGTGGCAGTAATGATCACAGGCCAGCTCCTCATCATTCCTGTCCTGACATTCATCCACATCTGCCGGGGGACAGCGGGTCAGCCACGCACCGCATTCAGCACAGAGCCCTGTTTCTGCATGAAGCAACGAGGCTCAGCCCTTCGTGGATTCCCCGGCCACCTTCCGGAGCACTTTCTTACCCACAGCGCTGTAGTGCGCCTCGAAGCCCGAGTACCGCTCTTCATTGGAGAAATCGGACCTGAACGAGAGGCTGAGCGTGTTGCCAGGAGAAGCGATAACCTGCTCCCCAGGGACCTGCTCTGTGTCTGTGTCCTCCCGCCCACAGAACGTGGCCAGCACTTGGAGCTCAGCCTCCAGCTGCAAAGCAAACAAACGTTTCAGAGAAAATTCACAAGAGTGGAATCCAAGGGGAGTGTTAAGGACCGGACAGTTAAAAAGGTGGTGGCGGCGGCCCTCAGAGACAATGATGCACAGCAACATGAGCCTGAAGAGGGTGGTAAGATGATGATGAGAAGGTGTGGAAAGACAGCGATTGAAGGTGAGGTCCTGAGGAGATTAAGCTTTATGAAGACGTGCTCCTTGGAAAGAGGAGAGCTGGTGAAGGGGTTGAGGGAGGCTGAGTGGGTTGAAGAGGAGGTTCTGCCTCCGTGTTGATGCTGTGCTGCCTGTTAGGCATGAAGGTTCACTATTGTTTCCAGAAAGGCAGAACGAGCTCCTTACTGCCTGGATGCATATGGGGGAGGGGACAGGACACACACAAACTTTTCACATCTTGTTCCACAAAAGCTCCATTGCCTTGCTTGTGCTGTGGGCTTCATCAGTTTACCTGGACAGCAGCTGTACTTGTACAGTAAACAATGTAACCTGTTGCCATATTATATAGCAGAAATATGTCTAGTTGGGCATTAAGAGGTACGATTTCTTCATCAGCACTCACACATGGGGGTGCGCAGCAGGAGGGGGAGTACGAGTGTGCTGGTGAATTGTGGGAATGCCTGTCCACCCCCCCATGGTGTGTGCGCTTTGTGTGCAGCAGCTGCTGTGAGGCTCTCTGTGGGGGGAATCTGAATATGAATGCCCCCTGAGGACTGGCAGGGCCCAGACCGCTCATGTGTAATGAATGCTATTAAGTGGAGCTCCTGGGGGGCGCTGGGCCGCTTAGACACGGCCTGCGTTAAACCCCCACCGTGACTGCCTGTGACAGCTGGTGAGTCTAACAGGTACAAGTGATATTTTACTCCGATTCCTCTGTTAACAAAGTAGAGAGCATCTCTGAAAAAGCTGCACAGTTAGGAAAAATGTGTAAACAAATTTAAATACACACAAACTTCTAAATTCACTGAAAGCAGAGTACAGATGAACAAAAACTTCCATAGCACAGACACCGTTTAGCAACACCATTTCCATAACTGTTTTTAGGCACCCCCCCACCACAGGGACCCCTGCACTGCTAAACTGCACCTTCATGAAGACAAACTCAGTGCAAAATGGGCATCAACAGAAGTTTCCGGTCACGACCGAGTCGACTGACAGGCAAAGCAAGCGGTTGCGATACGGTAATAAGGTTTATCCTGCGACTGCTCCGCTTTATTAACCAACACGCTCGGGCCAACACACTCCGACATTCTTCCAGGTGCAGTTTGTTTATGTTGCCAGGGTTCAAGATTGCCAGACCCCTCTCTGCTTCAGTTTCCAGCCACTGCAAAAGGTTGTCACTTTGTACCACCTGTCCCTTAACTGGGTCCCTTCAGCTCCACACAGAGTGGCAGGAATGTGTAACATTCATTCATTTATTCATTCATTTGTTCATTCATTCAGGTCTGCAGCCAGTCCCACATGCCGGGTACACACTGAATGGGAGACACACGCTCTCGTGAACTCATACATATGCACGCATGCACACACACACACACACACTGCATCATCATGTGACAAATGCTTGTGTTACTAATTTGTGAAGATACATTTTCCCTTTTATTCAATTTTTCTGTTTATTTTCTTCATTTGTCTATTTTGCAAACAGCCCTGCATTTCCACATCTCACAATATGGATGTGGATGAATTCACCTGGCCTCCACTGTGTTTACAGTGCATGCTTGGTGTTTGCGAATGTCTGTGACCAACAGAAATATGATAACTGCTGTACATTTCCATGGAATAAACCAGTCAACAATTAAATATCAATTTGACAACATATTTTTAAGTGGCTTAAAATTTTAATTTTAACTTAACTTGAAGTTCATAAAAGTCTTACAGCATATTTTTAGCACATCCAAATTTTTTACAGAATCTTCTCAGCTAATGGGCTTCTATTTATGGTACAGAAAACAACTCAAACTGGAAGTGGCCACAAGCTGACAAATGTTATTTCAAGTTCAAGGATGACAAAATTCCTGTCTCACACCCTGTGTTTCCCTGGTCTCCAGGTCCTGAAGCAGAGCAGCCCTGACCTGGGAGAGCGGGGACGGGCGTGGAGCAAACACAAGCCTCCTTATAGGTTCATCTGAAATTCTTACACAACCCCAGGGATGTCAGTATTGCTGGGCTTTACTTTAGCATACTGGCTGGATTTGTGAAAAAAAACCGAGTGGTGAACTTCCAGGACTTCCAGTCCCAGTTGTATTTGTATGTTGAGAGAAAAGTGACTTTGCAGTGGGAGAAACCAGAGCACCTGTAGGAAATCTGAGCTGGGACGGAAGCCACACATGAACCCAAAATATTTCCCTGATTTAGAGCCTTCATGGGACGTCAGCCCAGCTCCTTAACCACTACCAATACGAGGAGTACCGGTGTGGACCGTGCCACCCCCACCCATTCGTGACCCCACCGGAACCCCGCTGTGACCCCAACACAGAGCCCCTCCCCCAGCCCCTGACCCGGACTCTGCGGGGGGAATGACCTGCTGGGCAAACACAGTGACGCACGAGAAGCATTTTGCCAAACTGCCGTGTTCGAGGATGACGGCGAGTTAACGCAGTCTTACCTTCACGTAATCGTACTCACAGAGGTAGGAGGGCTCCAGGTCAAAGTGCATGAAATAGACTCTTATTCGGTATCCGCTGGGGACACTTATGTTCCAGGTGAGGTCGGCCTCTTTCGGGTAGGGCTCTGGGAAGTGGGGGGACCGCAGGGTCCCGTACATGTGGGTGAGGGTGACGGCGGGAGCCCCGGGTACGAGGGCACAGCGCAGCAGTAGCAGCAGCAGCCGGATGACCCTGGGGGACACGGGGGACGCAGCGCCCGTCACTGACCGCCACCTGTCACCTGAACACCTGCGCGACCTCTCCGTGGCAGCGGCGGCCTGCAGAAACTCGGCCAGCGGTCCAAGCGCCGCGCTGCAGCCTGCTTTACTGCAGTACTTAAAGAGTATTTGAATCACACTGAAGGATTTTTCCGCTGAAGGAGCTTTCCTGTAACTGCGACAAACGGAGCCCGAGCCCTCCAAAACGTGAGAAACGCACGCCGCGGAACCACACCTTGTTCAACTTTTAATGAAGTCGGACCGAATATTTCCGCGCACCAGGAGCAAAATAACGGTGCGGCGCTTTTTGCGCTTCCTGGTTCATTCTTATTGTGGGGAACAGAAACTCGGCGAGCAAAAATATGATTTGAGCCGACGGACTCACCCGGTCATTGTGGACAAGTTTTCAGTTGTGAAGGTGCGGCGCTTCGTGGGGCTTTTTGTCCGCGGATGCCGCCCGCACTCGCATTCAGGGGTCACGACGCGTTTAATCCCAGCTCACGAGAGAGAGCGAGAGAGAGAGAGAGAGAGAGAGAGAGAGAGAGAGAGAGAGAATTCGTCGTATTTATTTACACTGTGATCTGTTCATCCATGTTGCTGCTTTATGTTTTTACACTCATGTTCTTGTGTTGTTCTTAAATAGCTTTGGCGACACAAGTGAACATTTCTTGTGCTAATAAAAGACAAACTGGGTGTCAGAGAGACGAAAGCGATGGTGTCAAACGTCCTAGCCATGCGCTCCGAACACTGACAGCCGTTTCGGACCTTCTTTCTGCCGGTCATGTTCATCCTCCACGGGTGGTGCAGCTTCTCTCCCCACGAGAGGTCCTGTGCATGTTCTCTCCATGCCCCGTCTTTCTTTCTTTCTTTCTTCCTTCCTTCCTTCTTTCCACTCCTTAAACCGACTGTTCCGATGCGGTTGCCCTGGCGACCACAGCCTCAGGCAAGCCTCCACCGGGCGCTTGAAAGTCAAGAACAAATCCTGCGTGGAGATCTGGGCTCACATCGGGCTGGAACTGTACTCTGCGCTCAGGGAGAAGAAGCCCTTTGACCGCCTTCCATGCGTCCGTTTGTTCGGCCATTACAGCCTCTGAATAGATTCACTGTAAAACCCAACAGAACCGCATCGCATTGCCGCTTTCCTCATACTTTCGGCTACAGGTGGCCTAAAATGTAAAAAAACAGAGGCATTTCATGAGCCCGTAACAGGCGACGATGATAACTATTAAAGCCCGCAGGGGAAGAACACAGCCGGCGGCTGGGTTCCCGCGCCGTGTCAAGGTCGCGGTTTTTGCAGGCGTCGACCACTAGATGTCGCTAAGCGTGCGGAGCAACGAACGCGGTCGGCATGCGTTCGCGTCGCCGGGACGTGCGGGGCCCAGAAGTTTCCTGCGGGGTTTGGCCTCGGAGCCGCTGTGTTCAGTAAGTGGCTTTTTTGAGATAAAGTTCTGGAGAAGTACCTTCACGGCGCCGGCCCTCTCTATTTGGCGGCTGGCGCTGACGAAAGACCGGGCAACTGCACACCTCCTGGGGGGGGCAGGTTCAAAAGCCGCCATTTCAGCACACACCGTTTTATTTATTCCTTCTGCTTTAAAGGCACAAGGAAATGTTTTTGTTAACTAGCTGAGCCCAACCTCGAAGTGCTTTGCAGTCTTGAGAGGCGCACACTGTATATAAGCACCGAAATATCATGAAGAATGGAGACCCGCTTACAGGCCCTACGGCCTAACCGAGGTGGCGTCCACAGTTGGTTGTCGGGCAAAGGAAAGTTGTCACAAGAAGCGGACGAGTGTGTGAAGAAAGCGACTGCCTACGTGGAGCAGCACCTGTGCTGGACAAATGTGCTGTCATGACTTTGGAGAAGGGGAAGCTGCAGTTGAGCTTCTTGCCGAATGGTGCCAAATGGCAGCCCGATGTGGGAACGGCTCAACGGTTGAGCGCGAGAAGGGCCTCGTGGGCTGCAACGGTTGCTGCGCATCACGCAATGAGCACGTCTTCTCTCTCTTGACGGCCGCCAAGTTACCTCTGCTGGGGTTTGAGGTCTCAGTACTTTGCAGTTACGTGGACCCCCAGGGTTTGCACGCTGTACCCCCCATGCGGTTTGGCCACCTGCTGTTGTCCTGCTCAGATGGTTCTCCATGCTCTTCTCCTTGTTATACGACGTGGTGCTGCGCAATGTTCTTCCGGTTGAACCTTATGTTCGGTGCTTGGTCCTTTGCTGCAGCCATTAAGTTTTCTGCTTCTCCTTTGCGTCCAGGACTGCATCACGCATCGCCTCTTTGTCTGCTGCTGGCTTTATCAACATTTCTGTACAAGAATTGTCTGTGCGGTAGACAGTTTTTATCCTCTTTTCAGAAAGCCCATTTTCTCATCATCTTCTTGTTATTGTTGTCCCAGACTGATTTGCACATCTTTGTTGAATCGGTGACACAAGATGGAGTTCCTCACCATCGCATTGTGAGGCAACACTACTTCTGTCTGGCAGTTTAGGAAGGCGCATTACAGATCCTTGGGGTTTTCCTTCAGCTCTGGATTGCGGGTTGTGTTCCCAGGCTTGACAAAACCATCTGTGGTGCCAAACTGTGTTTACTGAGCTTCAGCTCTGCCAGGAATATCTGTGACCATGGTTAGTGTCACACTGCACCATATAGTAGCGCCAGCAGCACCTTGGCAGATATCTGCAGTGGACAGTGTCTGGCCTAGGGGATGGGCGGATTGACTTGTAAGTAGACCTGAAGCCCAACACATGGGGAGATGTTCTGCAGAAGGCTGCACAGGGGCAGCCTGGCCACCGATGGCTTTGGATTATAACAGCAGGAGAAAAACAACTGGGCCTTGCATCTCTGTAACCCACGAGAGCACCGAAGTTATGATGCACTTAAAGAGGATAAATATCAGAAAAGAAAGAAGAAAACAGGCTGGGATTTGGCTTTAATGAACTCTAGAGCCCCCTCTGAAACGCCGCTTCATAGCTCTTGGCTGCTTAAAGATGGGCTCTTATCATTAGCGCCTTCGTCTACTCATTGAATGCCGATATAAATCTTTATAAATTGCTATTATACTCGCAAAGCAATGAACCATTCGCGCTTTTCATTGTTTAGTCAAATCAAAACAAATCGTAATAGTTTTAGCTCTAATTTCTGATAGCTCTGTTAAAGAGTCGAAAGGTCTTCTTTAGTGAGGAGCGAGAAAGTCGAGCGCCGACTGCACCAGCGACTCTAAGCATATTTAGTGATGGACACACAAGGGCCTGCATTGTGGCCAGGGTGGTGCTGAGGTACAGCAGGTGTGTATAGTAAATGTACAGTAAGAGGGATGAATGTACTGTGCATGTGTTATGCTTACTGTGCAGACTGGTGTGTGTGTGTGGAAAACAGCAGTGTACCTTCTCTTCAGTCACAGCACCGCAAGCTTCGGGCTGGGGTGGCTACCAAAGTGTCCCTTGTCTGTTATCGTTGGTGACCGAGGCTAATTTCCACATTTTGCCCTGAATTAGGAGGCTTTGTTTTTTCCCCCATTTAATGGCCACTTTAAAACAGCAGCACAATGACTGTCGCTGTGTATCTGTCACAGCGGGGTTGCCTCTCGACTCCTCCCGTCAAACATTCATCCTCCTTTGTGCTCTTTGCTGTTCTGCATGGTGCGACCCGTGATGTGTTCTTCCCTCCGTCAGTCTTCTTCAAAAGTGCCCCCCGCTCCTCCCTGTACGTCTTTATCATAGGTCTTTCTGCTCTGACAAAGTTGCATTGCTTTTCTCTGTTCCTCCTGTCTCAAGCAACTGTCGTTCCTCATCGCTGCACTAAATTCAAGAACCTCAGCAGCGCGCTGGCGCCCCTAGGAAGCCCCCCTGGGTAGGCATTTAGACCGAAGGGAAGGATGAGTGATGACGTCTTCGCAATCTCAGGGCAGCATCTGAAAATAAATCCCCGCATGTCCTATCTTAATTGGCCACCTTCTTCCCATCACTTATGGAGCATCGCGGTTCATCTCTGGTCATCGCACACAGCAATCTTCACGCTGGGATTAAGCCCTTGTCTTGGTCACCTCTACTTGCTCCCCCCCCCCCCCCATTCTGTCAGGTACGAGAAATGACTCCATTTTATCCTGCATGCAATATATCGATAAGAAAGGCACCACTTCATAATGGAATTATTTATATTTTTGGGTGGTTGTTTATTAATAATTATGAACTGAGGGAAGAACCTCACTTTAAGATGGCATCCTAAAGCATGCGTTTGATAGTATTGGTCATTTTCAGGGAAACAGAGTAACGCTGAAAGTAAACGGCTACGTTATTTTACACTATTGTATTATATTCAAACGGATGAGTTTGATAGATGAATCTCGTATGACTTCACATCTTGTCGTCCATCTGTGTCAACTCGGCCAAGTAGCCTAAATAATGAACCATGATTTTATGAAAAGGTGTTCAAGTTAAGAACAGTTGTAGCAAATGACCCCCCAGCGCTGGCTTTAAACAGCGCCCCCTTCTGCCCATTGAAGCGGGTTCATGGCTCCTTGCTCGGCCCTTTCGTGACGGGAATGAAGCAAATGGCATCTTCGGGCTTTTTTTCTGGCGTCGCACGGACTGCCTGTGTGTTTGGCTGAGCTCCTCACTCTGTAGCGATAACCACATTACGCTTTTGCCATTGGTCTCCACGTGAATATTCAGTAATGTGTATCCATCAGAGCGGGAGACTGCGATCATATGTAATGAAAAATATTCATCACGATGCAAAGATTTTACTGCTTTGCTTCTTAGCTGAAACCTCCGCTGAAATTTATCCACCAACGTAGCTGGACGTTGCTGAAGCCGTTGTACCGTATAGCGCAGCACCACAGCACAGTCTCTCTGATGGTACAGGTATGCTTCTGGTCTCATAAATCTAGCATTGAGCCGTTTACAAGATGCGTCTGTGTGGAAAAGATGAAACCTGAGAAGAAGTCAAGGGAGACTTCACAGCGATCAGGGGCATTAACTGTTGATTTAACTTTGCATAGGGGTAGGTGGGGAGGCCACAGCACTGGGCCCAGTAAGCCCGATAAACAAACCTTCTGCTACCCTGGCAGATTACTCATGACAAACTGCCGCTAGCCGAGAACCTACCAAGTGGGACATTTTAGAAGCTGGTCTCAAGGAAATGGGGAGAGCGTGAGCATGAAAGCTCCCTGGAGAAGGCTGTGGATTCAGATGATGCCATCTTTCTGTTTTTATGCACTTGTGTCTAATTCAGTTTCCCTTTTTTCTGATAAAATCCTTTTTTTGGATTAAGCAATTTTTTGTGGTCCCAGTCAGTCTTTTTACCCCCCCTGGGACCCTGCTGTATGTCTGAGGTGTACATAGCCTGCTTTCTAAACCACTTCAGTTCTCTAGCCGTCCACTGCACGCACATCGCTGGGGGCCGATATGCTGGAATGCACCAGAACTGCGCAAGGTTAGTACAGTAGTTGAGTAAATGAGCGACTTGCGTGCATATTCGCCCCATGGGAGAGAGCAACTCCCGTCAGTGTGGTGCTGTAGCTGTGCAGCTGATGCCTGGTCTTCAGACCGAATGTCTAAACCTGTCCATGGAGCTATGGATGCTGCAATCGTGCTAAACTGCAGGATGCGCCTTATTCAGGCCAAAAAACCTTCCAAAGTTGTTATGCCGACAGCCCTTTGAGAGGAACTGGAAAACATGCCTTTGAAGATGGCACAATGACAGCGAGATTGACTCCCCTTTTGAAAGATGAGCGGTGCTGTGAATTGGAGGGGCTTCCAACTGGCCTGCTAGTCATTGTCGTGCCACCTTTCACCGAGCACAAACCTCAGATGCTGCTGTGAAGGCTATAATGTCCCGTTTCATGGTGGGCTCTGTTCTGCCGTGAAAGTTGATGCAGTCTTACTCACCCCGGAGCGTGTAGTATGCACGTGGTGTGTGATCTAACCTGGGCAGCAAGGGACATCTCGCTGATGATTGAACACTCAGTCGGGCAACCGGGTACCCGTTTCTGTGGTCAGTAAGGACTACAAATGGGTGAGATTCTCCTCTCCAGCCGGTACCTCTGCTCCTCTACGGATAGTTTTATTGCCACCGGTTTTCAGCGCGGCCCTGCGGAGGACAAGCAGTTAATAAAAATAAATGTATGTGTGGACGATTAGAGCGAGACGCAGAGAAGCAGAGACCCGTCCTCCTCCACGGTTCCCCAAATGTATGAGCTTCACGATGAAGCGACACGAAATCTGAATTCCTGAGTCCGGGCCCTCTTGTCCCACAAACCGGTTGTCCGGGTTTACATTGGTTTCGTGCTGTCAAAACAAAATAAAAGCAGTGATTAAAAAAACCGATATATCACATTACACAACACATTTAGTATAAAGAATGCTGCTCCAGTGAGCCAGCTGAGGCCTTAATGTGTTCATCTCCCAGGGATGGCAGCATTTTGCATTTAAAGGCACACGTGTGTGAATTCCAATCAATTTTTGGATTCAACTGCTGTGTGTGTGCTGCTGAGATAACATTCTGAGCCCGGGAGCGTCGTGAAATGAACAGCCCCATGGTCGCTGGACTAAAGAGTAACGTGGCACTCCTGCAGTATAACTGCCTCACCCACAAATTGCCGAGCCTGCCAGGTCTTCAGTGCATCAACAACTTTGTGCCCCTTAGTGCTGTAATATTAGCTTTGTGGTTTTAAATATTGCCACAGATAAGTAAATGGTTAAATGTGAAACGGAAAATACGATCAAAACTAGTTTTTTTCTCCACCTAAAAGTAAATGCAGATATTTTTCAATAGCAACTAATATCTGTCATCTGTAATTATGGACAGAAGGATGAGAGTAAATGCGGTAAATGAGTAAAAGCAGAGGAACCCTGGCTAATGTGACGGCAGGCTGCTCAATTGCGCTGTTTGACTTTCGCGATGCATTGCTTTCCTCTAAAGGAGGACGGTGACTAAATGTTGACGTGAGAGCTGTAAGGGGCGACGGCCGTGATCTCCGTACACCTCGGCCTTCGGCGTTCCTGTTTTCAGCACTTGGAGGTGAGCGTTTAACAAAGCAGCCTTTAGGGCCGGACCTGCAGAGCAAATATTAAACGTGCACGCGCTGGCCTGTGCATTTTGTTTTATGTGCTGCAGATCCCCTCGACGGTGCGGGGATGAGTCTGGCTGTGTCATTCCTACAAGTGACCTCTGCTGCGGCGGCAGCTGCTTTTCGTTCATTTAATTCCCTGCAGGTGAACGTCTTCTGAACGGCTTCCGAGACTCCTGCACTGGGTAGCAACGGGTTAATGCAGCTGCTTTTCTCTGCAAAATGTGAGTGTCAAATGAGACAAACATAAAAGTTCAATTATCAAATCCAGGTATCAAAGATGTAGCTGTTAAAATGGACCTGTTCAGGATTAATAACAGACAGGAAATATCAAATGTGCAAGTGGCGTGCTGGGATGCCCTCTATGACGAGATCTGCACTGCATTACACACAAATCGGCGACAGTCACTTGAACAGGATTTGCCATTTTAGTGAGCTATATTCCCCATGAATATATGATTATGAGCTACTTAGTCCTCCGTTCTTTTTTCATTCTTTTGATGAAGTTAAATAGACAGCTCTGAATAAATATATGGTATTTAAATTACTTGAAGGCCGCGTAATTGCGGTAAAAGCTTTGCAGCGGATGTCGGCACTTGCGTGATGTGTAATAAGAGAAGGAACAGATGTGAAGAGACTCCGTAGCATAAAGGCTTCTGATGGATGCTCAGGGGAGACGTCTCAGTCTAATTCTTATTGTGTGTTAACAAATAGGAAATTAAGGTGATTATTATAGCTGTTAGGATACACAGATATGCACATGCGCATGCGCACACCAGTCTGTACACCCACACACACATGCATCCAGGCAGGCCTTTAGCTTTTTACTCTGAGAATTACTCTTCTTAAGTATTTTCTGTGTTTACACCCTTCGTAAGGTGTGCTTACTTGTGCCATCTTCAGAATCAGCTCCTTTGAAAGCTGCATTTTTGCCCCACCGATGACTGCTTTCCCCCATCCATCAAAATGCAGCATATTTTCCACCCTGTAATGTGTGCCTGTAAAAGACGACTTTGATTCATTGCTCTCTGTGTTTAGAAATTCAGATTCTGCAAAAGTGAAACTTCAAAGTTCTTTTTGGTCCAAGTATGCGGACAACACGGCATCTCCCTCCGTGACAAAAGCCTCCACTGGTTTGCAAAACACAACCCTAATTTCTGTCCTTTTGCGAGAGAACTACTGTTTGTTCCACAGGGTAAAAAACCAAAAACCTCGGGCATGACAGTGGTGAACCCCTTTCCAAAAATGCTGTAAATGTGTCAAAAAGGGAAAAAAGAAGCATTTTTTATTTTGTTGTGTTGTGTTGTTGTGTGCCTTCATCACGGTGCTTATCCTGAATTTCCTGTGTATAATGAAAATGCCCTGTTGTATAAATGAGTAAATCATTATAAAGGCACTTAACTCCTTTTATAGCTCACATCCAATATAAAGTGCCATTTAAATAAATAACGTACGTGCACTTTTGTTCATTTTCAAAATTCATTTACTAATGTACTTGTGAGCATGATGATTCTGGAGAATTCTGCTGCATTACCTTCGGCCCGATGTAGTACAAAGGGGAGGAACATGGCTTCCTGCAGGTCATCGTGGGCGCCCGGAATGGGCTCTGCGCACAGTGCTCTCCTACGTGTTTCTGCAGGCCTGCGAACCACAGGCAGCCGGCCAGTTAACTACCTGTCTTGAATGAGTGCTTTTTGTTTAATTTTCAATGTTTAATTTTTGCCAGTTCTACTTGCTTCTTGTTATCCTGTATTTGCATTATGAGTTTAAATGTGAGTTTGACCCCTCTGCCAAGTTCAGTTCTGTGCTAAATTTCCACCCATTCCATAAAGCTGTGTGAGAGATGTTCCATACTGTAAATAGCAATATAGGTGCTGTATTATGGGCCACAGAAGAATGTTCGGTGATGTGTTGGGTCTCCCAATGTGCCGCAGCACCTGTTGTTTGGCCTTAATCTCGGTTTCCTTGTGTGGACCAAGTAAGCACAACCCAGAAATCTGCCATTGGCCAAAAGCAGGCAGTGTCATAACCAAAGTTTTTCAGAATGAAGATTTGACAGGAGCTCTGTTCTGTTTTCAAAAAAGCCTCACAAACTCATCAACCCATGAAACCCATCGATCTTTCCACTGATCGGCATCCTCATTTTTTCCCTGTGCCACTGAGCAACAGAAGGGGGTTCTAGACTAACGTAGAGACGCAAGTTTCGCATTGTGCCAAGGAGCCCAGGGTCACTGCTGCCGGGATGCAAACTCAGGGAAATGCTTCTCTGTGTCTCTGATGTGGCTGCGCACTATGGAGAAGTCCGCAGATTCAGTCGAGAACGTCTTCATTAACAGCGGCCTTGCTGCATACATTTAATTTCTTAAGTTTTCTGTGTCAGTAAACTCTAGAACAGAGCTATGGCGAGGCAGAACATTTACGGAGGTGCTCGATGACTCTGTGCAGCGCTTCCACAAGGGACGTCCTCGCAGACTAACTTGGTGTCTGACACGAATTGGTCTGCAGGCCTGCGTACACGGCGTCAAGCTGTCCGTCAGCTGCCTTTTTACGATTCTCTTTTGCAGTGAAGGTGAGCATCTTGCACAGCAAGATGCCTCAAGTAGCTGTCAGCTTGTAAATGTTTTAAAGCTTCAAAAGATGCACTGAATACCTTCCTGGCCCTGCAGAGATCTTTTGAATGGGTTTGGAAAATCAGACTGGTTGGCGTCAAGACCCCAAGAACTTTCTAAATGGAAACTGCTGGATTCTATAGAATGATGTTTTTTTCGCCTGCACTATGACTCTGTTTACTTCTGTACGCGCTGGAGATCCACGGATGCACCACTATCCGCAAACGAGTGAAACGGAACATTAAGGCTGACGTCTTGGGTCTCCACTAGACAGTTACATCACAATAACTGCTCTACCAGATCCGAAGAAGCTTTCTTCTGGAACGGATCTGCAATTAAACCTTATCGTCATTACGGTTGAGGTTCTCAACACGCCATCTCAAGTTCTCACGGCACTGCGCTGTTAGCGTCACCAAATTCAGCACCAAGCTGGCTGGTGTGTCACTTAAAGGTTTTGCATATCTTTTCATGTATATTTAGTATTTTGCGGAATATGTTTCACCATGTGTGCTAATTTGCCATCCTTGGATGACAACGGCTCAAAAAGCCTCGTGAAAAGACCTGCTGATGTGTCACCGTTTTCTTTGTGCCGTTCTGCTAAAAGGCAGTTCATTTACACACCGGTACCGCGGTACAGTGCATCCCCGTTGCGTGAACACAGTGGCCGTGCTGCATTCTCCTAAAAGACCAACAATAGGGCCGCTGGCATCGCTTGCGTCTATCGACTTCATTTCTGCTTACATAGAGGCAGCAGACTTGATGCCCGTTTCTGAAAGCTTTCACCGTTTTCTAATGCTTTCCACGTATAAAGTTGAAATTTTTGCTATTTTCACCTCTAAATATGTGATGCAGACAAATCGTATATGCAAATGTGTTTTAAAAAAATATATTGTAATTGCGTATAAAAAAGAGCTGTATGTAGAAAATGAAGGCCTCCCTGCTAATACATCTCCCTGTGAGTTAGTGCCTTCTTAAGAAAGACACGTCTGTGAAGAAAGGTGGAGTTCCTGGAGTGTCAGGATGCTTAGAGCAAAGTGGTGTGGTGACCCAGGTGAGCAACAGAGGCATAGCTGCGTTCTAACTTCATGTCACAAATACTTGTCGATAATTTCCACAAAAGCTGGTGGAGACCAGAATGTTCCAGGTAAGATCAAGGACTTCATCCTGAACCGCTGCAGATTGCAGTAGGGGGATCACATCTGAGGGGCCGAGGCCGTAGAAGGTTGTACTCCTCTGTGAGCTTATTAATGCCGACCATGAACTCGCTGGTGAAGTCGGCTGAAGTTGAGGTCAGAGGTCCACGGACCAAGTCGAGTGTGAAGCCACCATCCATCAAAGACTTACTGGACCATTTGGCTGTTTTCGCATTGGTCCTCAACAGGATGTAGGTTGGATCTGCAGGGCTGGAGAAGTTTATAACCTGGGCTAGAATGAGTTTTAAGGCAATGAAGTCCAGATTGCTGGTTTTGAACAAAGGAAACCAAGCTCAAGTTTAACATACAGACTGCACTGATTTTGTTAATTTTGGCAGGCATCTGGTCTGATAGAAGCCTGGGGGATTAAGTAGTGGTCCAAGTGACCTGCAAAGAGGGGTGGCTGGCAGGGGTGGAGAGTTCAGGGCTTCCAGGTAAGTTTAAGGCATCAGTGTATTGGTAAGGCATCTTGCCAAGGGTCCTCTGGCCTCTTCTGGTTTACAAAGTCCCAGAGTTAGGAAGACAGGAAGATAAACTGTTACTTGGGCAGGTGTCTTAGTATAATTCAATCCAATTTTATTTTTATATAGTGCTTTTGTCACTGCAGTGACACAGAGCACTAAACAGACATGTCAAGGGTAGTACTCATGTACAGATGGCATATGACCACGCAGGAGAGGAAAACAAAAAACTCTTTTCTATTAGAGAATCGGAGAAAAATAAACCTCTGGGGGTCCATGTGCCAGTGGAAGCCCACCCCTACTGGGCATTCTATACAATGATAATAGCCAGTTAATAGCAATGTTAATAGGAATTGTAGTTTTTGTTGTCACTGTAGCATAAGAGGTACTGTATGCTATGGTTCCAGACCACAGTCAGGCACAGCCACCTGCGTCTGCAGCATCTGATTCAATGTGATTAGGTTGTTTAGATTTCTGCCCGTCTTCTGCATAGATTCCGCACCCCGGTCTTTTCAGTCTTCTGAAGCAGCAGACACTGCGAGGCGATCTGCAGGACAAATGGCTCAGAAAACAGAGGGGGCATCAGGCAAGGTACGTACTCAAGGGGCTTGACAAAAGGCACCAGTTATTATGCATGATATGCTAATTCAAAAAAAGACAGTACACTTCAAAGCACCTTGAGCAGAGTCACCCTGTATGGCTACAACCATGAAGTTACCACTGAGGCCTACAGGAGGAGTTTATGGTAGTGTGGCACCTAAACTGCTGTGATTAATTCTAGATCCAGGCAGTTTACAACAAGCTCCCTTGTCCATCCAACCTGTATAGCTGGGAAAGAGGGACGTCTCCATTTTGCCCAGTGTGTCCAAAGAAAGCGTCATTGGAGCAGGTCCTCAGAAGCTGTCCAACAGTCCTAAGTGGGGCCACTACTGCTGGTGCCAGATTAGGTGCCCAAAGCAATGGCAAAGTCTGTTGGTGTGGGAAGAGCAAACACCAGGACCTGTGGGCGCGAAGGTCTTAGTGTTTGTGAAGGAAGACAAAAGAGATAAGTTGCTGTTGAGGCCTATTTAGGCCTTCTGTTGATGATGAGAGACTGGCAATTTATGGCTAACTCAGGGAAGCAGTTCAGGTTTCCAGCTTTAAACCTGAACACAACTTGTTGGAGCTTACAGTGCCATGGGAAGAGAGGATGGAAGATGCTTATGAGAGTAAGATGGCACGATGTGAGCAGCTGAAAAGGCTGGAAGACAGGATGTGTTAACATGGAAGTAACCTACCGTTACACAGAAGTCTTTATGTGGGGCCTGGAACATGCTGGGTATCATCAGTAGTCACAGGAGGAAGGCCGTAGAAGTTGTTGCCGAGGCTGCAGAGCAGGCATCTGCATGGTTGTGGATCGGGAGAGGTGAAGTGTAGCTTCAAAGTAATGCTACCTGGATGCAGGCCTAAGCAAAGCCAAAGGTGGTGAAAGACCCAAAACATCTCATGACCTCAGGTTTATGAATAAGTGACTTTAAATTTCCCTTTGTGTGTGAGTGAATGAGAGAGAAAGAGTAAGCTGCTGAACTATTCCAGTTAGGAGAGCGCAGGGTCCTGTTGCTTCCAGACTGTCACAGCCAACTCCGGCATCATGCTCATGAGCAGGGAGGTCACAAAGGCGGCCTTTGCAAACTCGGGACAAAATGCTGTGAGCTGGTATGTACAGTACAATGAACTGTGGAGAAGGGGTCCTTTGCAGACATCTGGAGAACTGTCGTCCTTCTCCACCACGGTAGCTGCATATCTTGCTGTAGTGCTTCCAGCACAGATAGACATATTTTTCGGTCTCCTGGTGTCTCACTATGAGAGGGGCCAGCTGAACCGTGAATGACTGATTGAAGACGGTGAAGCAGCAGTTCTGCTGCGCTGTGTAAAGCACTGCAATGAGGTCTCCTTAAATCCGAGGATACAGTAGTGACCTGAACTAGCGCTGCAGGCTTCCTCACACACTCACTTTCACCGAACACCTGTGCTTCCTGGGGAAGGGGTTGCAGCAGTCTGTACACCTGGGCAGCCTGTCACCTGTACACCTGGGCAGCCTGTCACCTGTACACCTGGGCAGGCTGTCACCTGTATACCTGGGCAGGCTGTCACCTGTATACCTGGGCAGGCTGTCACCTGTATACCTGGGCAGCCTGTCACCTGTATACCTGGGCAGGGTATCAGTCCATCACAGGGTACTCTTCTGTGCTCTGTGGAGTGCATTTCCTTTCTTCCTAGATTGCTGCTGTATTTCTTTCCAGTCTCAGAAGTCATGAAGCACTTCCTGTTTGTTAATGGTGAATTATCCAAGCCCAATGTTTTTGCACTGTGTACACTGTAAGCTCTCCAGGTGTCACGAGCACCTGCTTTCACCCTGCTGCTACCTTGCTTTTCCTCACTTCCTGCCACTTCCCGCTACCGCAGTGCTGTTAGTCTGATGCACTGCTTGCCTGTGCTGAGGGCAGAGACGCTCGCACTTTCTCGCGCTCTTCTGTTTCCATTTTCCTTATCATCTTACATTAGTTTGCACTCAAACTGTTTAGACATTCAAAAATGTAAACAGCGAAATTATCCCGAGCAAATGGAATCGGCAATAAATTGCGCTTATTTGTGTTTGGCATTAAATTAGCATTTTATTGATTTAACTCGTGCTCTTATCCAGAGTGAAGCAAATTCTGTCACGTCAAATAAAACCATATTTACATTTAAAATTAATGAAACTATAAAAATAATTGTCACCCGCATTTGAGAATTCTTAAGACATTTTCAGCTGATCATGTTTGTTTCATGCAGGGTTATTGTGCAGATGTCAAATCATTTGGCAGTAAATTTCCAAGCAAATAAGTAACCGCAAGCACGAGTTGCTGCTCTCTGCCCTGCTGAAGGCGTTTCGGTTCCCAGTAGCGTCTCGGGCAGAATGACTTAGGAGAGAAGAAGCTGCGCATCCAGATCCACTAAACCGGCAGTGCCGGCGCTAGAGGTCGGTCTCGTGGGCGCAAAGGCGGCGTCGCCCTCATCCCGGTCTCCACGCCGCCTTCGAGGCTGGGAAGAGGCTGCCAGCGAGCGGGCTGCAGGTGGAGATAACAGATAGGGTCTGAATCAGACCTTTTCTTACCTCTCATACAGGGTGAGAGGGTTGGAGAAGTGACAAATTTCCTCTCAGCTGACAGTGTCTTGCGCTCACAATGCTAATTGTTTAAAAGCTTCTTAACTGGAGATCTTAATAAGCGCTGGGTTATTCAGGGCGCTTTCCATTCTCCCCACTGTCCTAATCTCTGACTGCAGCCCACCCACCCTGTCAGTCTCCACCGGGCTGCTTGAGGCCTCTGGAGCCGCACTCCCGCTTTGCTCAAACTCACGTTCTTCTGTCACGCGCAGATCCTGTGTGCGCTCACACACGTGCACACACACACACACACACACACACACACACACACAGAGGCACGGGCACACGCGTGCACGCCCAAATAAAAACTGCTTCATTGTCTGCTTCCAAATAGAAAGCAGACGTGGGCAATAAAACGATGTATATGTTTGATTTCACAATGAATGAAATATTAGCAGCAAAGGAACTTTTATTTTGCTTTGTTTTGTCCAGTTTGAAATGATCGTCTTTAGTGCGCGCACGTCTCCTCGTTCCTTTTTAGCGCAAGGCCGCGGTGCTGCCGTCCCAAGGCCGTGCGTCATTTCGGCAGCCGTCGCTTCCGTCGCTACGTTAATGGGACATCGGGCAGCGAGCGGACGAGCACCAGGTGCGGCGAAACCGGTGTCCACGCTGCAATCCTGGCGTGGAGGAGCTGCGTTAATGTGTAGCGCAGAATTTATAAGAAAGTGCAGAAGAAAAGCGGCAGAGCCGCCGCGCTGGACGTTCCTCTCGGTGGCCTTGGAGCTGAAGGGCCTTCGGATGGCTGACGCGGGTTCCGTCACGGCAGCGGTTATTACCCTTTATTTAGCCTGCGGCGTTTCATAAGGAACTTTTACAGTGATTCACCCTGATTTTCCCCACAGTAAAATTCACAGTAAGCAGCCTTATCGGGCGAGGAAGGCAGCTCCAGCGCGGCAGCCCGGGCCACCGGGAGGCTGCAAAGAAGAGTTTTTTGCCAGCACACTCGAGTCTCAAACAAGTTTTATTGAACAATTTAAAACAGGGCATCTGTCTGCAAACATAAACACGAGGCAAAAACAGAATCGCATGTATTTGAAAAATATTATCTGCACCCCGGAGTCCTGGAAAAAGGAAGTTAAATCAAAGGATTATCAGTACAACCTTGAGATGAGCCGTTTATTGTTTATTTACACACGTGAATGTGGCGCGCTCGTTCGGAGGGCTTTCCGAACCGAACGGTACATGGAGGCGGCGAAGCGGGTCAGCACGACGTGAAGGTTTTCCAGAAGAAGTTCTTGCAGCCCGCCTTGCGCTCGCGGGGGGCCAGCACGGGGCCGGCGGAGCGCTCGAGCTCGAGACGCACTTCCTCCTGGTCGGCGGCGGCGGCGGCGGCGGCGCGCGACAGCTCGTCGGGCTCGAGCGCCTCGTTGTCCGCCTGCGCCAGTTCGGACAGCAGCTCCGCCAAGGCGAACCGGGCCGGGTCCTGGCGGCGACAGGTACAGACAAACGCACAGATGAACGCACACGAACGCACGCAAGGCGCGCTTTTGTTCTCGTTCAGTTTTAGATGTGCCCAAAGTACCGAGAGTTTTTGCGGATCTGTGAAAATGTCCGAAGCGAAGCGTGTGCGGCTCGAACGAGGCAGAACTGCCAAAGGAAGCCGCAGCACCGAGCACTCGAGAGCCTCGAGCGTGCGAACCAGCGGCGGTGCCGAGCAGCACCGCGGACAGCGAAGCGCGCTCACTCGGTACCGTCGTGTCGCTTTTGTGACTGAACCTGTGAAACATATAATGTGGCAACATGTAATGTGCGAACAAAGGCCGTCACACATCCAGGGAACTGCGTTCAGGCTGGCGATCTCCCAGCAGGCGCAGCGGTGATGCGAACCCCGCTCGTACCGCGCAGCCCTCGATCCCTGCCTGTCAGTGCGCCTGGGTTGCGCGCTGAAAGTTGCGCAGCTGTGGGCTGTGGCGGCTCGCCGGAACCTACGTACCTGCTTGGTCGCCGGCGCCAGGAACGACCTCTGGAGCAGCTGCCGCAGTTTGAGGTCGGACGGCGCCGCGGACACGCAGCTCACGGCCAGCGCCAGGGACAGCAGCGCCAGCGCGCAGCGCACACGGGTGGACAGCATCTCTCGTGCCTCGGGGACGGAAAACAGGGCGGTCGGGTGCGAAGGCCGAAGTGCGGGTCCCTGTGCTCCGCAAGAGCCCCAAACGCACCTTTTAAGCGCTTTTTTTGACGTCAGTGGGAGAGGGAGGAGCGCCTCCATTTAGCCCTTTTACGCGGCTTCGCATCCCGAGCGATGCGCTGACAAAAGTTTCCACAGAGAACTGCCGCTTCCTTCGGAAATGAACAAGATGAATGAGCCTTAGTCGCGCATCTTGTTATCCTATTCGCGTAAGAAACCTGCATGCATGCGTGCTCTATGTTGGGCACAAGTTATTTTCGTGCAGGCAGGGTCACTCGCTGGTCTGAATGGTTGGTCTCCGAATGACAATATAGATTCCTACGAAACAGTGCACCGCAGACATAACGGGGGGCAACCCCCGGTGGTCGAGCAAGGCTAATATAGCTCTCAATAATTGGCTTTGGCTCTTCCGAGTACCATCTCTGATTTTCTAACAGTTTGCTACGCACCTACAATAACCTTCTCCGCCGGCAGCTTGTCTGAATCGCACCTCAATGCCCGGAAGGAAGGGAAGACGGATTGACCGTAATGAGCAACGTTTAATATGAAGCGGTACGATGCGGGGACGGGGTTGAAACGGACGACTTTTCTCTTCGCTTTGCGCTCGGCCGCTTTGCTGGCAGCCCAGCCTCTGTGGAGGTTTATACTCGCACAGATCCAGACCGGGGTTTGACTTTTTGTAGGTTCCCCTCTGAGTCTTTGTTCCCTGTAAGAGTTTGTCCTAGTGAGGGGACAGCGGTACCTGCCCCTTCCCCTCTGTGCTGCTTGTGCTTCTAGGGGAAGGCCCTTCAGGTCTTTTGTGAGCAGAAATGAGACAACAAGAAGCTGCAACAATAGGATTTACGGCTCATTACGCCGTCTCTGCTGGTGGTGTGCGTAACTGACCGGCTTATCCTCTTCCCCGCAGACCATCCTCCTACCTTGCGTGAATCCTCCAGGATATCTTATAAAGATTTCTTCTCCGTGAACAATTCGATTGACATCATTAAGCGCTGGGAATATTTCATAAGAAATAATAACTACACTTGTTTCTTTAATGCCTGCAGCGTGTCGGATATTTATTCAGTCAACTCCCGATAAGTGAATCACGGATTCTTCCCATGAATCAGTTACTGTCTCGCCTTAACATTCTCTACCATATCTGTCCAACGCAACCACCTACAGTGTGGCTCTGATTTAAGTGGATCAATATTTTAATCGTAAGGACAAGAGCTCTCCTCGAAAAAAAGAAGATTCCCCACTCATAGATCAGAAACTATTTCCCCTTTTTTGCATAGAATAGGATTTACAGTTGACCGATCCTCGCTGGGAAACTGGCGTTCGGGCAACTGAATGCACAGGGCACGGAGCAGGAGCAACTCTTAATGCACATAACTGTAAATAAATAACAGGAAGCTGAATTAATGTTGGCAAGTTAGTTTGACTCACACATTTTCGGTTTCTCGGTTACCTTCGACCCTTTGACCCTGCAGTCATCCAGGAGAACATTGTCCCGTGTAACTGGAACAGTTGCTTAGCATCTTACTGCCTCGCACTGTCCCGTGCTCACCTGAAACGGAGCAGCTCAGCAGGAAAAAGCAACGTATTTCACTTCAATTACAGGCCCTAAGACATCATTTGCAGTGTTATGAGAGAGAGAATAGGGTCCCTCAAGGAGAGGGAAGATGAGGCGTGAACTCAGCTGGGGGTGGTATATGAGAAGGGCACAAATATCCATCTTCTCCATCTGCTTAAATCCTTTCATACTTGTCTCAAGGCTTTCTGTAATTATTCTGCTTCAAGAGCCTGTTACTTTGACTGAGCAAATTCTTTAATAATCTCCAGGCTAGTTCCTAAACTTACAAATCCAAAAGTTTAAATGAAAATACTTTTTGAACAATATGATCCGAAATACATGTTTTCATACATTAACCAATCCCCCCATTAGGAAATGTGAAATTAGTCCTGTCCCTCTGACCGGAATGATCATGGCAGCAAACAGCTTGGCTGCGGTGCGTTCTTCTCGTGGACAAATAATCTGTTTGATCCACTCCACACCGCCAGCAACCCGGTGGACGCAGCCTTCGGGAGCCACCTCACAGCCAGTTATCCAGTCCTTCACGTTCAAGCCTCGGCTGTACTCTGCCTGCTTCTCACCGTACGCCGCTCCACACCGCGCAGCCCACGGTCCCAAGCCGAAAATCAGCCTTCTGCAGTAAACGGCCGACGTCATTCATGTCCGAAGCCCAAAACCCGAGTCCCAGAGGTCAGTGCACTACTCCAGGTTATACTGTGTATCGGTGAAGCCATTTCACTTCCTTTGGAATCACAGAGTGATAAACTGAAGGAACCAAGAGTTTTCCTCCTGGTGAGAAATGTTTTTAATTTAAAGTCATTTCTTGCATCCAATATTGTTCAGCTAATAACAGCAGAGATTTAAGAGAGGTAATTGCCCTGTGCTTTTTTAATTTTAACTGTCCGACATGCCACCCAAAACAGCCGCGCTCAAATGAACCAGTCGACTGGCCAATGTAGGAATATGGCTGTAGGAACATTTATTTCCCCAAACGCTACAAACAAACAGTGTCTGCTAATTTCATACATCCACACGGTGAACTTCACTTCTGAAATTTCCTGTATACACTACTAAAATGCCACTATCTTTAATACTTTTTATTATCGTCAGCATGCAAATGGAAAACGGACTTCCCAAAGTGTCCACTTTATGAGTTGGAAATAAGTTGGGCTGGGTAACTTTTTGCTTTGGCTTGAGGGATACGCAGTCACTGACTGAGGCTCAAGCCTAATGCATTCCTCCAAAATTTGTGCACGCCGGCTCCTGGTGTTAATATGTCACTGCCAATCTGTGAGAAAGTTTAAAATGGCCAGAAGCTGATGAACATTTGACACGTTTATAGCACGAATCAGACTGAAGTTTTCCATTTCATAGGAAATTGTACAGATTTTTTTATTTTCAGTCTTAATTTTTATAAAGAATAATCAAAATGAAAATCAGTGTATATTACAGACTCTTTTAAAATGTACGACAACATTGCTTACGTAGCTTTTTTGGGTGTTAGTCATGACTAAATCAAGGAACATCTGCATTATGCAGTTTCTATTGACCGTGTGTTTGTGGTAAAACTAAGGACCTTGAACTTACAAACAGACTTTCTGGGCCAGCTGTGTTCATGCACTGAGCAGCCAGTGTAGCCACAATAAACACAACTGCTGTTATTTGCTGGTCCTCCCAGTATTTCAGAAGTTGTTCCCCCATCGCTGAGTAGCCACTGTTATAGTTCTCTTAGTTTTTCATATCTCTCTCTCTCTCTCTCTCACACACACACAAAACCCCAATTGAAATGCTGTAAATAACCATCCGTCATGCTTATTTACAGAAACAAAACACAACAATTTTTATTCAAATGCTGAGCAAATCACATGTTCACTTACACATGCATATTGAACCACTTTATATGTAAGTGCACGGTTACAATCTGAAGTGTTCTGAAATATGAAAGCAGGTTTTATCATCTTCATGCGTTAAACTGCTGAACTGTTGCTCAAACCGCTTCTTGGCTGAGGTTGTGCACCAGAGGAGCAGATCACCTTCCTGGCAGCAGCCTGGGTCAAATTGGCAGGTGGCAAATGCAAAGGGAAGCAACAATTAGGAGAATTTCCTCCCTGTCAGGTCTGGTTTATGTGAGAAGGTTCTGGGATTCCAGTGATAAGGGCAAATTATAATGGGATCCACCATTTTAGGAAGAGAAAAGTAGCCTTCAGTGGATGGTATGAGAGCATGCGTGAACTTCCCCTCATTCTCACAGCTGTCTTCTAGCAGACTCAACATGTAGGTGCACCAGTGCAGATACTGCCCTTGTTTCTGTTCCTTTTTTCACTTTTCCATGTTCTTCTTTGCTGTGTGTTGTCCCATTATCACTGCTTGTGTTTTGGGGTGTCGTGCTCTCCTCCCAACTATCAAGGTCTTGAGACATAGAGGACCTGTAGCGTTTTGATCGCCATAAATTTGCCTACCTTACCTTCTTCTTTTCGTCTCATTTTACTTTAAACATGCATGCCGGGAAGAAACCACCATGTTTTTGTCAGGAAGCCAGATTACCGATAGTATTTGTAGAGTAAACTGAACAGAACACCTTCTTTGTTTATACACATATTTTCAGGAATGCTTGTCCTGCCGAGGTGCAGTGGTGTAGAACCCGTGCCACAATGCAAAGTTGTAACCGGAACAAGAAGCCAGCCCATCGCTGGGTAGCATTCGCGCTCCAATGGTCATTTAAAGTCAAAGGCTCACTTTAAATCCACATCTTTGAATTTTGGGAAGAAACCAAAGTACCCAGAGCAAAAAAACAAATGTGTTTACTCAAGCAGAACCCACAGATATTACACAGAGGGAGGTCATGTGAGATGATAACATCACCCATTGAGCCTGTGTGTGCGTGTGGTGTATAAATGTCTTTTCAGGCTCTGTCTCCTTCTGTCAGTCCTAAATAAGGGTTAACAAATTTGTGAGCACGGCCATACGAAACATCTCGCTTTGAGTTCTGCAGCCAACAAACAATTAAATTCTTTATCACCACTTTTTTCCCCCAATAAATTCAATGAATCACAATTCCATTTTCTGGAAACCGATTACTGCTGAATTACTGTTTATGTACAATGAAGGAACATTGTCATAACCCAGGGAACCTCAAACAATTACTTTCAAATTAGGGCATGAAGGAGATCGTGCTTCAGAGGAGACAGCCTGGGGAGCTTCCCTCTTGGCGACGAAGGTTTCAGCGAGTCGGGGATGAGCCATACGCTTTGTGCTCTGTTGCACTTGTTCGGGTCTTGGGTCCGACTACCATTTGGAGGATATGGCTGCTCTCGGCTCTGGATGTTTGGAACGCCAGCGAAAGGCGTTGCGCTGTCCAGCGTGTTGCGAGGATACGGTTTGCGGGTGCACTGCGCGATGGATCTGTGTGTACAGCATGTTGCAGTGAATGAGGCGCTAAATGACTTTACTGAGGTGTAGGGTTTGAGGATGCTGAGGAATGGATGCGAACGTGTGGTGTCATGCCGACAGCTCAGGTTTTGTCAGGCTGTGTAATCTGCTCAGGGTTCTTTGACCTGTTAGATGAACCAAATGGATGCAGGGAGCCTCCTCTCCTCTGCAGCGAGAGCGAGATGTTCTTCTTGACCACTTAAACGATGCTCTGGAGCCCTCAGCTCCTTGTTGACTTGTTCTTGAGAGGAAGTGCTTTGGTTTTCGGGGGGGTTTGAATTGTTCATAGTTATGTGCTTCTGGGGCAGGCCATTGGGACCAATTTCTTAGATGCTTGTAATGATTTTGTTCCTTGGCCAAAGTGATCATTCATGCAGCTGAAAGTTTTAACTGAGCTATCGCCTGTGGACAAGTAGGGTTCTCTCGAGTCTTAAACAGGAAGCTCTGGGTTAACTATCAGTAACCATTACCTTACCCGATGCCCTCATGCAAGAACAAAGGAAAGATAAAGAAGAAAAAGGAAGGAAAAGCGAGGGAAGAGAAATCATTCCTCAGACAGGAGCAGAAGTAAAGGCTGAACAGAACAACGTGTAGCACAGATACAAGAGTTGTGCCATAATGTGGCAAATATGCTTCAAAATGTTTCATTTGTTATTTAGTGTGTTTTCCAGACATTTGGGTTTAATGGACTTTTGGCAATTTGGAACGCTCCGTCCTTACAGTGAGTCTGTCATACGGACAATGTGCTGTGTTTGCTACTGACATGATTTGATTTAGAATAAAACGCCATAATTAAAAGAAAACGGTGGAAAATTCGGTCGCGCGCTCTGTTCGGACGGCGCTCTGACGCATGCCGAAGCTGTGTAAAAGGTCATTTCGGCCGAGGAGCAATAGGCCAGTCCCCTGGCCTCGCTCAGCTGTCGGTCGCACATGTACGTACGTCAGCACTCGCCAACTTCCACCTGCTTGGGCCCACTTTTAAACCCAGCACCATCGGGGCGGACTTGCCGCTATGCCAAGGCACACAAGAATCCATATCTGTATTTATATACGTCGATTTTCATTTCAACTTATACTGACGTATCAAACAAACCAAATGTGCTGTCGCACCCACTCTTTTCAGGAGGTGACTGTCAGTGTGGGGCCCCCCTCAGTCCAGGTTCTGATGGACTCTTCCATGTTGGTGGACCACTGTACCTGCCGGAGGTGCTAACACCTTTGCAGAGGTAATGAGCTCATTGCAACGAGTGCAAATCTGTATTTTAGTGTGCATTTCAACAGCTTCACTGCACACTGGCTGCAGATTGAATGAACAAAATGACTGCCGGCCCACCGCTACAAGAACTATCAGAAGAAATCGGTTAGCGATCGATAGCCGGTGCAAAAACCCGATCTGCTTTAAAGCAGAAAAAACGAATTAGCTACAGTTTAATTTTACTTTAAATGTCAAATATCCTCTCTTCTTACCTGGTCACAAATTAGCACACAGGTAGATTTTGACACCTGTTGTGGAACCATAGTCACAAAACAAGTTGAGAAAAACAAGTTTAATGGCAGAAAGCTGCCCCGATGTTCCTGACAGTGGCGTGAGGCCGTGTAGCAAAGCTTTTTCACTTACAGCAAGCAAAAGGCATTAAGTTCTACACACTTGTGGATTTATTTCAGTGTTTTAAATCTAACCTTTGTTCCCCAATCATTTATGCTAGATGCTAGTTGTTTTACAGCGGTGGACAAATTTAGCATTGTTAGTTTAAAGAACAATCCTACATAAATATTTCAGCTGCTCACTGCCAAAGTGTGATCTCCCACCATTAATATTAGTTGTTTAACTGTGGTCACTAATAGTTTGATATGAGATGCAGGAAAAGTTTGCAAAAGTGTGGCTGCACAGCGAGGCGTCGAGCAGGCACGGCTGCGCTCTACGTTTTATGTACGTCTTTTGAAGACCAGACTTTAACGGCAATACTTTAGCAGAGCTGTCCCGAGAAGATGCTGACGGTGAGCGTGCGATGTTAGCAAGATGTGCACACACACGAGCCACACACGCGTGACACCGCACGCCACACGCAGTGCCTTTGCTCCGTGAGCGCAGCATCCAGGAGACGTTTTAACGCCTGACCAAGCCGCTTTTCAAGCTTGAAAATGAAACAGCACAGATGCGTCTAAATATTTGGTCTGTTCGAAAGCATAATTAAATGACAATTACTGCTGACTAACTGCTTTTTCCACCTTGTCTGTTGACAAACCCCAGGGGGGCCGGCGCGTAGAAGGTGTTCCTGTGTTCACAGGCACTGAGGCTCTAATGAAAAACGCATCAGCCACACCATTAGTCTTCACTTAGAGGCCACTTAACCATGCGCACGCGGGGGGAGGCGAGCTGCCGCCGCTCCATTAGCGCCAAGCCCCCCCTTCCTCGGTGTCATCGGCAAGGAGCCTTTTGCGGGATCATCGCACGATGTCCCCTGTGATCTGACGTGTCATAACATCCTTCTAATGCGTCGCAGTTAAGGTTACAGGAGGCAGGCAAAGCCAGGTTCGCACAAAGCAGCAAGCCCGAGGTTGTTAAATCAAACGAAGCTTTTCGCTTTATTTTATGAATCATTCAGGTACAACGTGTGATACATCCGTGTGGTGTTTTTGGGGCAGCTGGACGAAGCCTTGGTGAGATTTCAACAGGAGGTGAAGCCCTTCCAGTAGAAGTTCTTGCAGCCGGATTTGCGCTCACGCGGTGGCAGGCTGCCGAAGTCCAAGGAGCGCTTGAGATCTACACGGACCTCCTCCCTTTCGTCTGGCGCAGACACCTCGCCCTGGGGGAGCTCTCCCTGTGGGGGGGGCAGCCGGGACAGGAGGTCCTCCACTGCCTGTTTGCTCCAGTCCTGGGAGGGGTAGCGTAGGAGAGCCAGTCACCCACACACACGCGCGGCATAGGCTTTCAATCACATCTGCACGTTCTCTGTTTTTCCCGCACATACGTGTGTTCTCCACTCGCTAATGCTTTTGCTCCCTGACTCACTCACACACAGCTGACCCGTTGTTTGCGTGCACACATGTATGTAAGTAGTGCTTTTTTGTTCTTTATTATTGCTCCAGGTCTCTTGATATCACCGTGTGAGTAAAAGGTTCACCCATATCAATACGCACATGTATAACCTGTTACGCTTGCATCTCGCCTCTGTGCCCACGGCAGCGTAAGCCCCACCTGTGCCACTGCGGCGATTTGCCTTTCCTGTGTGCCAGTAACAATGACAGCATGCTGTGTTGCCGTGGTGATGGAGAGACGGTACCTGTTGGCTTATGGCATCAGCATAGACACTCTGGAGGAAGCTCCGGTAGCGCGGGTCTGGTTCTGAGACTGCGCTGGTGCAACACAGGCCCAGAACAAACCCCAGGAGGACCAGGGTGCAGTGGACTTGGCAGGTCTTCATGATGGGCAGTCTGCTGGTCTGGAGGGATGCGAGCTGGACTGCTGCTGGGGGTTAGCTAGTTGGTCCACTGTCAGGACCCTTTTAAAAGCCAGCCGTCCCCTGAAAATACAATGGACCGATTGTCAAGTTCTATAGCTCCTCCCACTGGGTGCCCAGCAATGGTGGCATTCAAAGTCATAAAGCACTTAAAGACCCATGGCCTTTCTTTGTTTGGTCAACTACTGACAAAGGGCGCTTACACAGTTTATTGACTTTGGAAAGTGATCCCTAGTAATTCAATTAACCTGTACAGGGTTGGGTCTTACACGGAAACCAAGTCAAATACAACTCAGGAATGTTGGGAATAAACCCAGAACAGGTACAAAAGATGACATCAGAGGGTTTCTTTTGGGATATTTGTTCTTAATAATTGTGACCCAAAGGTTTCCACTGTAATTACATTTAGTAAAAATCACTCAGACAAAATTGTAGGAAAAAAGATTACAATATTTTAAGCTTTAAAAACACAAGAAACACTGGACAAAGTGAAGAAAAATTCCAGGCATTTCTCTATTTTGTAAACACACACACACCTAATTCATAGCTGTAGGAAGCGGGGCACCGCTGGCTGTGGTTTAAGTCTTGATGTCCTCAACACTACAGATTGCAATAATAAAGAGGAAAAATGCCATGCGGTAAATACGATTCGGATTGCAACAAACTGCGCGTAGTAAATGTGCACGAAAACATTATAGTGCATTTGTAAAGTAGTGCTGTGCTGCTCCCTTTTGGCCACGCTGTCAGGTGCAGTTGCTCTTCCCGTCAATATGTACTGTTATTCGGGCAGTTCTGCAGTTCAGCTCGGTACGGTTTAGAAGGAACTCTTCAGCGAAGACACTTCAGTAAACTGGTTTTAACCTTTTATGTAAATTCTTTAATCCAAAGCAACACGTACTGTATTTTTCACCAGAAGCAGGATTTGTTTCTTTTTTTACTGGCCTATCATGTTTTAGTGACTGCGATAAAACATTTTAGTCCAAAGATGAACTGCACCTTTTTCCAGAAAGCAAGAGCAATGAAAGCAGCCAAGGCAGCACCTGTGTACCGCAGCCACCCAGGGGTTTGTTTAGGATTTCCCGTGTATTTCACCGCAGTAAATGTGCAGAGTTTGCTCTGGCTAAGACCATAAGGCGCAAAAGTGACCTTTAACGCTGCTGCTGCCTTCACAAGTTGTGTTTTTTCAGACTGAAAGAAAATGCTTGGTATTTTGTATTCGGCCACCTTTGCTTATAAGCAAGGCATCTTTCTGGTTATAATGAGTAATTTTGTTACTTTACACACTTTTCACGGGAAATTAAACAAATAATCTGGTTGCTGGGATTTTTCCAGCTTGTGTGTAGTCTCCATGGTCTCACTTTAAGGTGCACTTCTACCAACACATTGCAGCCAGGTGTTCTTCAGGTGAGCCGCTCGCTTGCACGTGCCTGCAAGAAACCGGTGCCACGGTCACACCTTGTAGTTCCCACGATCGTGCCTTCCAAACGCAACAGTTTCTGTGGTGAGTTGTGTTGGATGTCTAAAAAGCTGTCGTTCATTTTTACCGTTTACTGATTTTGCTTTCACGGTGGGTACTTCTTCGGCACAACTGTATCTGTGCACTTTGCGTGTCAGACTCAAAAGGTTTTTTCCCTTAAAAATGTCAGTTGAGTTTTTGTCTGACTAAATCTGCTGCAATTGCCTCTAAATTGCCATGTGGGTATAAACAAAGCCTTAATACCGTTTTTTGTTCCCCACCGGGCCTTCGACGGCGTAGCGTGTCCGTGCCTGTCGAGTTGAACACGCAGGCAGCAATCTCGTGAACATCTCTCTGTCCATTTTTATTGACCGTTCGCTCTGGTCAAGGTCACAGCGGTCCACAACCTATCTGAAAGCAGGGGGCCTTGGATGGGATGCAACACAATCTCTCAGTATTAAATGTTTCCCGAATTCTTATTAGCAGCACTGAACAGCAGGGTCCTCCCACTGAGCAGTCCAGCAGGCCGATGCAGGCCCATCTCTGCTCTGCTCTGCTCATTGCCCTACACTTTAAAAGCCTGAATGTCACTCGCTGTCTTTGTCTGGGTGGAATCGTGACCAGCGGTAGCTTCTGCCACCTTCAGCCTACCTCTCCCTCGTGTGTCAGCATCCCTCCTTGTTCCCACGGTCCCTCGCTCACCGTTTGTTCATCGCACGTTCATCACACCCATTGGTCTTCATAGCACCTCTTTGAGTCTCCTTGCGTTCATCACCAAGCGGCTTTCTGGCTCAGAATTGTTGGCATGAAGTCTGTTCCTCTGTCTCAGTTTAATATAGTTTATGCTTTGTATGATTTATACCCATTGTACTTTTTTAAGCTGTGTGAAATAACATAACCGCACTGCACCCTTTCTATGACATTCTGATGTTGAAGGTATTTGTGATTTTTGTGTGTATTAGGTCTACTTTCATTCATTCATTCATTCATTCGTTGGAAGACGAATAAAGAAAAAAGTATTTTATTTGTCTGTGCCATTGACAAACACAAGTTAGCTTTATGCTGAAATTATATAGAGTAAACATTTGCACGGTAGCCGATAAATTATCAAAAAATGAAGACAATGCAATATACGGTCTGCCTAATAGTTTAAATACAGCTCACATTTGGTCACTGCAACTTTTTCTAATGCTCAAAAGGCAGTTGCACAGTAAAATCTGTTTTCAGGAACCCTTGCAGTCTGGGAGGCCACAATTATTCTTTCATTATCTTCTAGGCAAAGATAAAATGAGATAAAATTATGGAGGTAATAAAGTTTTTCACAAAGCTTTCAAGAAGCTGAACTTGTGTGCCGAGTCCCCGAGCTCTCCAAGGAATATGACGGAGCGATGAGTGGCTTCCCAAATCCGGTGTCCCGGACGTCACCGTTTCCTGCCGGTGAATGTCCAAGGCCAGCAGTCTCTCTCTCTACTGCCTCATGCATACACGGCAGCGGCTGATGAGACTTCCTGGGAGCTCTGGCTTTTCCGATCTATTAACCCTTTTGTTGCGCAGACAGCAAAACAGAAAGCAGAAAATGACCAGAAGCTGACAAACTTTGCATGTTTATGGATGAATCTGTCAACCTTCAGGACTCATGTGGAGGCTGCAGAAATTAAATGGCTCCAGAAACTTGTATTAATGTTGCCTATAAAAATGTAGACATAATGAAATAGACACTAAGGCATTGCATCTGAATTCTAAATGTTATAGCATTATCTCATAACCTAACTGGCAAATAAATGGGGGGGGGGGGGGCTCTGTATTATTAAACCTGTATTGACCTGGGAATTAGTGGTAAAAATGACTTTGAATCCATCTAATTATTGCTATTTACTATTTATTGCTATCTAAGTTGAACTTTAAAAAAAAACTTCTGGTGCTAAATGTGTTTGAATGTTGCTATTATTTCATTGTGTGCATGATAACTGCTGGGATATTTTCATAAACTGAGCTCATTTTTCTATTTTTGGATATTTTTATGAATTTCAACGTATTTTGCAACTCTTTTTCACGAGACGCCATTCTACTGTGCAGACAGTGTGGCACAACACAGCACAAACAATACATACCTGCAAAACCAATAAATCAGTGTCACGACACTCCATCATCCCTAAAGCCTGAGCAGAGTACATCGTACGTCATGAAATAACTGCCAGTTATCAGTAGGTAAAGCTGCAGGTATACAAGTTTCAGAAGTTCATTTGCTTTGAAATTATGGCACGAAAATGAGCTCTCAGACAGGCAAGTGAAGTTCATCAGAAGGCGTGAGGATTTGTACCACGCAGCCTCATGAAGGACTTCACCAAGTGCCTGGTAACTGTGAGCCGGGCATAAATGATGAGCGCTTCTCTACCACGGAAACACGGTGCAAATTGAGAAGACCTGAGAGCTTCTGCTGTTTGCCGGAATGCAGCACCTACGACCACTGTACTCCTACTCTATGCAACCTGGGCCTGAAGGAGGGAGGAAAAATGTGCTATACTATGTTCAAGCTGAAAAGACGTACGGACTTAAGTCATTTAGGAAAAACATGGAAAAGCCTTACTGGAACATGGTGGTCGGGTCGAGAGCAGCCAGCCAGTAGCTGTAGGAGTCCCTGTAGTGGCTGCAGGTGCCCCTGGCGTGACACTCGATGAAGGGGACTTTGCGGAATTCCTCCAGGCAGGACCCTGGGGAGACCAAGGGTTGGCCAGAGCCCTCTGACCTGACCCCAGTTTGCTAAAGAAACACAAAGCACATGAGGAAACCGGGCAACCGTGTTTCACCACGGACGGCCCAAGAGTGAACCAGCACGTGGGAAACATCGGCGACCACTGAGCATCAGCAAAAGCAGAGATGCAGCTCACATGTGCAGCGACTGCTTGTTCCATTAATGTAGAACGTGCATAATTCTGCTGTGTACAACTGAGTGAGATTTCTTGGCATGGCCTGCTTGGTTGCTGTGTTAGACTGTAAATCCAGCATCTAAGTGGACCTACCATGACGTAGGAGTAGCCGCTCCACAGAGAGCGCCATTTCTGCGGACACTCTGGGACCACGGTGGACTGGCTGTGCACGGCAATGATGTTGGCAGTGGCTTCACACACCGTGCACCTAGGAAAGATCAGGGTCGTTCTCAGGCCCACCACCCTCCTCGAAGGCTCACGATGACAACGAGGGCAAAGGATCCGAAGAAGATCCGAGCACCATAGAGAGCAGCCTCGCGTGTACCTGCTGACGTGCTCCCTCAGCGCCTCTGCGGACACGAAGCCCATGTTGTCGGGCATGCACTTGTCTGTGGACAGCCAGTAGGAGTAGTCATTGTGGGAGGCGTAGTGGCAGTTGCTGTGTGGGTTGCAGAACAGGAAGGGCATCGTGGAGAAGTGAGGCAGGCAGCTGCCAAGAGTACCTGAGGAAGCAGCACGGACGGGCATGAGAAAAAAGCTGACTGAGATCCGCAGAGGGACGATCTCTCATATCTACACGCACAAAATAAGCAGCATTAAAAACATTTGCATATACAGTAGATGTACAGCACAAAACAATTTTGCACTCCGTGCTGCATTGGCTGAGGCACAAACCTCCGGTTATGAACTCCAACACGGGCATCAAATCTGCACCACGGAACCTTCAACACCCATGCACCGTAGTACCTGCGCTACTCCCTCCACCTCCGGTGGCCCAGTGGGGCCTCTCGTGCAGCAAACCAACTGCCGCGCAGTCGCACGTTCGTGTTTGTGTCTAAAGCGCTGCCATGAAATGCACCTTTGTTCTTGTTTCCTTTTGAGAAAAGCCTTTGCTAAATGAACAAATGTGAACGTGCATCTCTGTTATGGTTAATATTTGCATTATTAAAACATTGCTGTCTTTACTTTATTAAGCTGATAGATTGGGTTCATTTGACCAAGGAAAGTTAGGCTTTTATGTGCAGTTGGGTATCTCTGCTGGACCGAATCAGGGTCAAGGCATCGCTTAAAGGTTCTCCAGTAGGAGCAGCTTAGCGACATCTGCAGCGAATGCTCTGTTCCTTCATCGAAAACGATTTACACGATGATAATAATTTGGATCGTTGTATCTTTCCGTTTTCTCCGACATCGCATTTCTCCCTGAAATTCAGGCTGCTGCGCAGCTTTGCTGTAACTATTGGCTAAGCTTTGATATTTCAGCATAGCTTTTATTAGCTGAAGTGTAGTGCTTTGTTGGCAGCAACTGGAGGAAAGCTGGCGGGTGCACGGAAGGCAGATGAATCTCCTCTGGAAAGTTGCTGGTCTGACGAATCCAGGTTCTGAATTTGGCACAACTGCCATGAATGCATGGAACCGTCCTGTTTGGTATCAACGGTTCAGGCCGGTGGTGGCAGCGTGATGGTGGAGACTGTTTTTCTGACAACGATGCTCGATGAAGAACGTCTGAATGGCACCGTGCATCTGAACATCACTGCTGACCAACTTCACCCCTTTATGACCACGGTTCATCCCAAATGTTTTCACCCCTCAAAACATTTTGTGTGTTATGCATTTTCAGCGCTTTAAAAAGAAATGAGAATGCAGGGAGTTTGTACCCAGGTCCTGGCCATGGCCCATGTTGTTGCCGTTGACGAAGAGGAGGGAGTAACCCGACAACACGTGGGTGCTTCCCTCTGGACACATGGGCTCGGTGGCCTTCTGGCTGTGCCGAGTGAACAGGAAGGTGCCATTGAGGGTCCCTGGAAAGGAACTGCCTGGAGGTCCTCGGGTGCCCTTGAGGCCTGGGGGGCCTGGAGTCCCCGGTGGCCCTTTTTGGAAGCACACACAACAGTCTAAAGCGCTGCCATCAAAACCAAACACACATTAGATACGTGAGCAGCACGGGTGTTTACTACCCCTTTCACCTTGTACACCTGGCAACCCCAGCTTTCCTTTTTGCCCTGGAACACCCGAAGGGCCTGCTTTTCCGGCTCTGCCATGCTCCCCCTTTTTTCCTGGAGGTCCTGAAAGCGTATAGGGACATTGGAGTCTGTACACCACCAAGCACAGTTCACAAAGCAAGCATGTCACTAGCATGCTAAACCCTCAGGTTGCCAGGAGGACCCTCAGGTTGTTAGGCTGTGGCCTTGACCACTGTGTCATGTGGCTGTCTTACATGCATACAGTACACACATGGGGCTTGGAACACATCCCTGCAGGACAGGGCCCAGGAAGCTAAATAGACCAAAGGGCCCTGTGACTAAAGGCTGAATCAAAATGAATAACAGAATAATGCAACGATGAAAAGGGGAAGAATGCTGACTCCATCTGCTGCTGACTGCACTGAAGGTGCAACTTTGAACATTTTTCATCACTGTTTACTGCACCTGGAAGCCCTGGCTTTCCGTGTGGCCCTTGTGGACCCTTGGGCCCCTGCTGTCCCGGAGACCCCTGGCTGCCCAGATTCCCGGCGATGAGCTGCACTCCTGGCAACGACACACAGCGCTCCCCTGAACCGGGAGGCCAACAGCCACGTGAGTGCAAACCCATGCGTCCCAGCTTCAGTGCTCAGATTCACCCGTTTTAGCTCATGGGCTTGCTTGTGACAAATGCACTTGTTGGAGGAGTGATGTTTGAATACTGAGAAGCTACTTTTGACATCACAAATTCAGTACTTGCTGCCATGTTCTGTAAACACAGTACAAAACCACTTGGGGCTCAGCGCTGATCTGGTAGCTTTATTTTTTTATTGTTATTTTTATACATTTTTTATTAAATTTTTTTGCATTTTTTGGAGTGTTCATCGTTCGTTGTCTTGTAAAACTTCCCCCTACCTGGTAGTCCTCGGGGGCCTTTCTCTCCAGAGGGCCCTTGTGGTCCTGGTTTGCCTTGACTCCCTTTCATGCCTAACAAATTCAGCATATTTGCATGCAGCATCATCACGTGTTCATTATCTGAGCTGTAACAGTTTGTGAAAAACTGAAAATGGCCATAACTAACGTTGGCATCATGAACGTTATTTCTCAGGGTAAAGTGCATGAATTGTAAGCTTGCCACCTTTATACTGTGTAACCGAGTTAAGGCATTAAAATGGCCAACCAAAACCACCGCTACAATTTCAATAACTGCTGGATTTGTGGTGCCGCTCCAGATGAGCACTACGTGCTGGACAAAAAGTATTATTCCAAAAGGATCTGCTCCTGACCCCTCTTGGCCTTGAACCAACCTTGCCGCAATAAACGTGTAATTTAATTACCGACTTCTCCGGGTCTTCCCAGAAGCCCCATTTCCCCTTTAGCTCCTAGAGCTCCATCTCTGCCATCTTCGCCCTGCAAACAGTCACATGGGCAAAACGAAAACAGGATGTAAGGGGCCAGGGGGCATGGAAAATCAAAATTACTGAAGAAAAAACAAGAACCTTCAAAATCAACCAAAAAATTCATGGCAAACCCAAAATCAGACTACCATAGAGAAAAGAATTTAAAAAGAAATGAAGCAAAAAAAAAATTTGGTAAAATTAATCTTCCTAATGGAATTATATTAATATTAACTGATAAACTTGGACAGAGAAACACATATTTTAAAGCAACATAAGAGTTAAAAATGCTAAATGGCAAAATGCATCTGTTCTTGACTCAAAAGCTTGAAATAATAATGAATCGGCAAGAAATGTGAGCCTGAGAGAGTGGAAGTGAGCAAGTCCTGTTGGACGTCTGAGATGTTTGAGTGAGACTCACAGGTCGGCCTGCCGGTCCCTGGACTCCTGGTTCACCAGAAGGGCCCGCGGGCCCAGGCGTCCCTGGGTCTCCTTGGTCCCCTTTAGTGCTGAGTGCTGGAGACCCTGGAAGTCCCTGGGGGCCTCTGGATCCTGAAGGCACAAATACAGGCTCCATAAACTGTAAATATACTTTGCACAAGAAATGTACAGCAGCACATAAACTACATCAAAGAAAACAGTCCTCGCTGCACATCCTCCACAGGGTAATAAAGACACTAAAATATAGATAAAATAAAGATAGGCTTTGCCTTCTGTTTCTTCTCAGCCTTCTTCACACCTTCTGTTTAATAAACCGGACCAACTGTATGCAGTGCTCAGTGTGTCAATGTGGGTGGGAGCAGAGCACACAGCTGGATGTGCGTGGAAGATGGGATGCGTGGTTTAGCTTTGTGCTCCCTACCCAAGTGGAGACGCACAGAGACAGGCAGGTAGACAGGAACAAATGCAGGTTAAGATGCGCATTCAGTGCTTTGATGCTTTTCTATCAACGTCAGCCTCTCACCGGTGCGGCCAGATTCACCAAACGGTCCAGGCTCTCCTTTGGGTCCGCTAAAACATATTCCATCTGGCCCAGGAGCACCGGCATTCCCAGTTGGACCAGAAAGTCCCGGGAGACCTCTATCTCCTGCAGGACCACAAGGACCAGGAGGTCCTTCCAAGCCCTGAGGACCCACGTCCCCTACAGAACCTAAGATAAAGCAAAACACGTTAAAAGGTATCTGAAAAATAAGCAGAAAAAAACAATCTGTACTGCATCTCTGCACAGCTTTATTCTTCAAACCACAGACCTGACATCTGACACACAGGTGCTTCTGACCCTCTGTGAGGTTCACTAAACTCCAAAAACGCTACTGACTGTTTTGAAAATGTAATATTTGCTCTCTGAAAAGCGTCAAAGAGCCAGGAGTAATGACATGAAAGGCAGACTGTACTTTCGTCACACTTGTGTACTAAATACAACCACTTTAATAGCACAACAGTTTGGTGATAAATAATGTGTTATTACTTTTTGCCTTTCTGAAACTATACCTTTTTGACTGGGGGAGCACCAGCTAACACAGATAAATAAAAACTGAGTTCTTCAATGCGCCAGATGATACTAACTGAACCTGTTTAAGCATTTAACTGTGTCACCTCACTTCCCATTGGAGGGGACAAAATCTACATTTTACATTCACCTTTCTGCCCCTTGGGTCCATCGGGACCTGGTGGTCCAACCGCGCAGGCTGTTTGAAAAAGAGAAAACAGGTTCTGTTTTAGGCTGTGTGCCTATGCAGTGTGCGCAAAGGAACGAATTCTTTGTGTGCCAGTGGAGGTGGAGGAACCCAACTTACTGCCAGCATCCCCCTTCTGTCCCACTGGGCCTGGAAAGCCATCACTGCCTTGGTTGCCTCTGGGCCCTGCAGGTCCTGGGTCTCCAGGACACCCGGGATTCCCTGCGACATTCAGGAAATATTTAAAATAAGATGAACAGCACTTGCACTGCTACTACCTACAAGATATGGAGACATTTTCTCCCTACGGTTTTCCAATTAAAAATGAATGTCGCGCATGACCTTCTCTGAGCCCAATTTTAATGGCGAAAACACAGATGTAAGAGAAAAATGTAGGTGAGCAAATAAAAAACATCCTGAGCCAATGATCTTGCCACTGCAATAGTTACTGCCACTGAGGGAGCCGTTCACCAACAAGCCTTTTGTAACAAATAACTTCCTTATAGCTGAGGCTAAAGGGCAGCAAGTATTGGTCACGTAATAACTCCAAATTATATTACTAAAATGTCAATTGGTTACGGTAACACTGTGTAGAGAATAACAGTGGGAAGCGTAGGACTGTTAGGGCTGTAATTTGTTTCAGTGTTGCTCAGTCCCAGCCTTTTCATATTTACATGCAGTTTCCTCACTCATCTTTTTGTTAAAACTTGTTTGTTGCTGCATCGAATCGGCGTGAGGACAGCACAGGAGACCAGCAAGCGCGCGACCGTCCCAACTGTACAAAGCGATGAGGTGGCTACAGCTTATGTTTGGCCTTCGTGGGGATTGCGCACGTCTGGCGGATAAATAAGATGGCAGTTGGTGCAAGCGGAGTTTGTGGGAAAAAACGATAAGATTTTCCTGCTTATTTATTAGTATTTCATTTATTTATTACTCTACTTTTTTATTTACATATATATTTTAAAAAATGGTGCAAAGCAAATGCCTCAGAGGCCCATTGTTCAGTTGGGGGTAGAAGACACCCAAGCAGAGTAAGAACGTGGGACCAGGTTCATTCAGCTGGGCTCCACGGTGTTTACAGTTTGTGTCTGGTGTTTCTGAGCGTTGTTGATGGAAGAAAAGGTGAGGAACATCACACGTTTACGGGATAGAATTTGCAGTCACTTTGAATTACTTATTTAATGTAACTAAATCTGTAAAATGAGGTTTTTTTTTACATATTACAATTATATATCAGAATTTTCTAAAATCTACCTACCAAATGAAGATACATTTCTGTTATCACACTTTTATTTACGGTACAGATGCTGAAAGGCACTGCAAAGTTCACTAAAGGTAAAACCAAAGTCCTGCAATGCACTGAGGTTCTGTCCACAAGGCTCCCTGCCTCAAGCCATGAGTTTCCAGGCGCACGAAGGCGGAGTAACAAAAGCGGTGAACTCAGTTCTTTGTGGCCTGCAGATCCGAGTTTGTGCGGAGGATTAAACAAGGCATGGATATGTAGCTGAACAGACTTGAATGAATCAGTTCAACTGAAGAAACTTTATTAATAGCAATGGGAAATTTAATGCTTCCTCGATGAATAAAGTTGCATTTATTTTTTTAGCCCTTACTATGTTCCTTACATTGAGAAGCCAGACTACTGAACTATTTTAAACTGTGCGGCAGAGATGAAGCTGGCTGGTACGGAAGGGGCATCGGTTTAGGCTCTGGTTATGTACCTGCATGCCCATTTGGTCCAGGGGGTCCAGGGGGTCCCGCACAGCCAACAAACCCCTTCTCTCCTGGCAATCCGGGGCTTCCTGAGAAGGAGGGAGCAAAGCAGGGAGACGGCGAGGCCGATGTTCAATAGGCAGCCTGTGATATCCTTGAGGACAGAACACCTGAAGTGATGGGCATCTGTGCCCTCAAGAAACGTTTTAATACAAAGCTGAAGAAAACAAGTGGACTGCTCATCTAAATGCTGCTCTATACATGTATGTGAACTAAATGTTTACAACAGGAAGGCAGGAAATAATGCTATGCAGTTAAAGTGCTAACAGCAGGGTCTGGACCCAAGCTGCTGTTGCTGCAAGCCCCACCAGACAAAGCGGGCAGCAAACTGAGCCGAACTGAGCCGAACTGTTCAGGCTTAGATGGTAGTAATAAAAAATAGCAATAATATAGATACGTCAGAGTGCTGTTAATTTTCTCATTGCACTTTTATTTTCACTTCCTTTTTCAGCACCACCAGAACATCCACATTTTCATTTTCTACCATCATGATAAAATATATTAACATAGACCAGTAACAATGATTTTACAAATGACTGGAGGAGACAGAGAGGAAACATGCAAAGCTGACAAATGCTATATTTTTGGTTTCATGCAATTTTCATCAGAAAACACTGTTAGCTGATGTCCTTCATTTGTTTACATGATATTCCAGCTGCCACAGCACTTTTTTGGTTTTGCATTCTTTTAGGCAGCTGTTTTTCACCTTTTATGAGTAGGAAGTAGAAACAGAAGCTTCCAGCGAGCGAAACAAGAAGAGTTTGAACACTGATTTGTGGATTAACTGCTTTCCGTCTTTCAGCATTTCATTCAGAGGGACCATTTCGTAATTCCAGGACCCTGGAACAAATACCCACATTCTAGATTTTTCCATTCTTAGACTGCATGCTGGGTTTAAGAAGGGACAGCATGTCCACCAGGATGAGGACACAACTCATTCATAAGTACACTGTATGGCCAAAAGTATGTGGACCCCCTTCCCCCCTTATAGTTTATTTAGCTGAGCTGTGTCACACAGCGCACAAATGCATTCTAGACAGCATGCTTCCAGCTTTATGGCTGCATTTTTGGGGGGGAAGCTCCTTTCCTACTCCGGCATGACTGTAATTTGGGGTGAAGTAAAGTTTCTCTTAGACGACAGCATGGATACTGTGAAGGCAAAAAATGCCAAAACCTGGACATCCTGGCTGTCCCATGCTTCCCTTGAGTCCAGGAGGACCATGTGGGCCTGGAGGTCCTGGGCTTCCACAGATGCCCAGCTGTCCTTTGTCCCCCTTTAAACCATGAAGTCCTGGCTCACCCTGTATGTCAAAACCACAGAGAATCATTAAAGAGAGCAAAACAAGGGACACTTATTTTTGGGCATTAATATTAATAGCAGTGGTATAGGTGCACTGTTCATGCTGAAATTGTGTTGGTGGAACCAAGTCAGTATTCTGCACGCCAGTGGGAATGACGCCGGAGCACCGAGGAGCTCGTGTTACCCAGCAGCGTATCAGCTGCCTGAAATCTTTGTGTAGGACAGGGAATTGTGTGACCTGTTTGGGAAAAATGTTAATAATTTCAAAATGTGACATTGGCTTAATTCATGCATCCACCATGGAAGTTAGGCTTGGGCACGTCAGAAGGAGAACCGATCTCACTCGCAGTCACAGGGAACCTTTCGGTTTCGGTTTTACCTGCTTTGCCCTACGTGGGTTGCGCAGTCACCTGGTCGGAGCACGGTGACCCTGCAGAGAGCTGGGCATTGACAAGAGGGGGATGCAAAGCCAACTTGAACTGCATTAAGTACAAACCTTCCCCCCTCTTCTTCCCTTTGGGCCAAGTCCAGGCAGACTTGGTTCCCCTTTCTGTCCTTTGGGTCCAGGTATGCCAGGAGACCCAGAAGGCCCAGTTTCTCCACAGTTGCCAGCCTCCCCCTTAACCCCTTTCACGCCTGCAAAGAATAAGAAGCATCCAACTAAGATGTGGACACATGCAGTACATAAATAGTCCACACCCACACATTTGTGTACTTACGTATCTGTCCAAAAGGCATTCAGTCATTTTTGCTTTTCTATAGACCTTTCCATCAGTTTGTACATACTGGAGCTGCTTATAAATCAAATTCTCCCAAACCTACAATATAATGACTTCACTTCTACAAGTAAAGAATATTTATACCATTTTTCACACAAATAAAGCAACTAATCAGATAAACAGAAACTTTTATACTTAATACTAACTATTATTTCCCCAAGACATTTTCCTTGTGAATGTTCCTTGTAAAACTTGTAAGCGGTGGTTGTTGAACTATTTAGCAAAATAGGACTTTTGAGAATGTAAAGATATTCACTGTGAACATTAGCAAAACCAAGGGAATAACATGTTTAAAACAATGACACAGTCAGGTTTTTCGCGCAGGGGAGCCTTACATGTGGCCATGTGGTACTCCTGATGTTGCTCAAACCCTTTGACTTTCCTTGGCATCTTGCAGCTTTTCTCCTTATTTTTTATTTGTAAATAGTTTCTCATAACTGCAGATGCTGGACAAGGAGCCTGGACAAGTCTGACTAATGTACAAAAGCTTAATGTAAGACCTTCTGGACTGGGAGTTGGTTATCCGTCTACCCATGGCACAGAAACATCATCTATTCATTTACCAGGTGCCTTTTTCCAAAGCATCGGTGTTAGATTTCTGCAGTCAGCCACTTATACATAGCAATTATACATCCAAAATCAAAAGAGTCAAAGAGTTTATTTGTCATGTACATGGTTATCCATGAGCACCACCGAAAAATTTTCACTCAAGCAGTGGAGGTTAAGTACCTTGCTTGCTGTGAGACTCCAGGTCCTGCAAAAGTGCAAGTGTGTGTCCATGCTATACGCGTATCAGTGAATGGTTACCTGGCAGTCCCATGTCTCCAGGAGTACCAGGGTTTCCTGGAAAACCCGCATGCCCACGTGATCCGTTGACCCCTTGTTCACCAGGTGGACCTGAGATGATGCAAGAGTTATAGTTTGGCATCATTTTGGGGGACTAAAATGTAGGGCTACTAGGATTTTTTATAGAAAAGCAAATTTGACCAATTTGTCCAATTGAAAATTGCATGAAAGATCTCACCTTTGAACAATGCTAATGAGCTCAGATCAAGAAAAATGTGAAACACTGGTGAAGCAATGACATTGAGCCTTAACAAAGGACCAAAATTTCTTTTGCTTTTATGTCTTTCAGTGAGACCAGTTCATGGATAAAATATGGGCTTGTTCATTTGTGCTGAAAGCTGTATGAAAGCTGTTGAGTCTGTTTCAAAAATGGATAAATGGTAGTAAATCCAGAAAAACAGAACAAAAACCATGCATACGTAGACATTCTGGGAGGTGTCCCAAGTAATTGGCAAACAATATTCTTAGGAAATAGCACAGGGGGCTACTCTTTACATTTTTTCAGCCACAAAAATGGGCCAACTGAATGCTCCACCCCCCTAAATGAATGCTTGCAACACAACAGCAAACGTTCAGATAGTGGGTGTGACAGAGACCTGTATTCCCTATGAAAAAGAGTTTAAAAAAATGCAGTCTTTTACCAGGAGGACCAGCTTTTCCTGGGTATCCATCTTTTCCCGAAGGTCCACAAGGTCCTGAAATTCCTGGGTCTCCTTTAGAACCAACGCAACCTGGCTGCCCTATTGAAAGAGGGTTTAAGAAAAATTAACCTACTAACTGAGAAGAGCCAACCAACATGCTTAAACTGCCGTCACCCCAGGGACCAATACACCTACCATTGAGCCCAGGGTCCCCTGGGAGGCCAATATTATCAACATAGACAGTGAGTCCACAAGGTCCTGGTTCCCCTGGGTCCCCCGCTAGGCCTCGATTGCCTTGAAGCCCCTTGGTCCCATTGCACCCCAGGTTTCCTATTAGGAAAGATCCAATCTGCTACCACCAGCTCTTGCGTATCTACTGCACGTACAGACATCATTTTAACTGCATCAAGACAAGAAAAGCTGTTCCAATGTGCGGCACAGCTGGGTGCAGCTAAAAAAAGCAATGTTAGGTCACACCTTTTGGACCTGGCTGTCCACAAGGACCTGGGCAGCCAAGAGGCCCAGGTTGGCCATGTTTTCCTGTCACTCCAAAGTCACCCCTTGACCCTGAACACAAAAACAAATTATACACAAACACACAGTGAACACAGTGGACAAATCTCCATTTTTAAGTCAGCACTGACAAATACAGATCACTACCAGAATCAAGTTGCATGGAAAAGATTAAGTTATCTTGATTTGTGGCTACTGATACGCGGTGTTGTAGGCCTGCGAGAAGAGAAGAAGCTTTGATAAAAGGAGGTCTTGTTGGAGAAATGGGTTGAGTATCAACACTGCAGACTTGCTGGTGGCTGCGATAAGAGGAGAAGCAGTGCCCAAGCTGTGGTAGGAACCTGAGCGCAAAGGCTTGGACTTTTGGTCCTTTTAGTCCTTTAGCTCCTGTGTCCATAAACAATTTCATAAAGCAAGCAGAATCACAAAGCTGTTTTGAAACTACTCAATAATAAATATGGTATACAGCTGTTTTAATCATAAGCAGATCAGAGTTAGCATAAGCAGGTCACTGGTGGGGGAGCAAATTTGTTGTGGAAACTTGGTGAAAAGAGACTCCACAAACTGATATGGATCCGACATTTACAGTTCCCTTAACAAGCACTTTTCTATTCTGCATGATCAAAAGTGCTTTTTTTCAGTGCTCTCTTACCTGTTTTCCCAGGTAAGCCATCTAGCCCTCGGAATCCCTTCAGGCCAGCAGGTCCTTGTAACCCAGGGGATCCATTGGATCCAGGGAATCCAAATTCCCCTGCTGCACCTGGCAGCCCCTTTCCTGGTGCACCAGGGTCTCCTTTCAAACCTTTTAGTCCTTTAGCTCCTGTGTCCATAAACAATTTCATAAATCAAACAGAATCACAAAGCTGTTTTGAAACTACTCAACAATAAATATGGTATACAGCTGTTTTAAACATAAGCAGAATCGTACGCAAAGAATTTGCTCTTATGGTGGAATTCATTTTTTTTGGTGCACCACTCTCCAGCTACACACTGGGCCAAACCACTGGCAGCAGCAGAGTGCTCTAACTCACCCACCCTAAAGCTGTTGGGCACATTAAGCAACAAGGGGGTCAGAAATCTCCTTTAACCCCCCGATCAATGATTAAACGCAACAATGTACGGATAGATGCAAAGTGTTATGGAACCCACAATGTACCGCTGCTACACGTGTGCACACAGATGTCTACGTGCTGAGCGGGGGTTATGGAGAAATGTGAACCTTATTTAAAGAGTATAGTGTCATGCTGATGAAAATAAAGCTTGTGTTCCCATTCATAACCTTGGCAATGATGGCAGATCATTAAAAAAGTTACAATATAACTAAAAAATGGAATTGCCCGGAGAGTTATTTTGTTTTCACCCTTTTTAGTAACCCCAAAATCCCACTTGTAAATGTTTTTGGTTTCCCTCGAAGCAATAATTTATTTCGAGGCCTGGCATCCCTGTTCTGCCTGGCACCCGGGGCGCCTTGCCCTTCCACCCCTTGAAATGCAGGTTTCTGTCGGGATTCAATGCAAACACGCGGGCAAGCTCTCTCAGATTATGCAGAAAAAGGCATTTGTTTGTTTGCCTGTGAAAGCTGACCAACCTGCTCTACCAACATTTCCTTTCTGACCCAAACAACCTTCTTGACCACTGGATCCAACAGTACAAATCCCTGGGAAACCTGGAGGTCCTTGTGGTCCATCTGAACCTTTAAGTCCTGGGGGGAGAGAAGATGAAAGTGAGGGACAGTGTGTGTTTTTGTCTGTCAGTGTGTGATTACTCTTATTGGTGAGCGGTACCTCTGTCTCCAGACACTCCATCAGGTCCCATACATCCAGAAGGCCCAGGCTGACCCCGATGTCCTGCCTCGCCTCCAAGCCCACGAGAGCCCTCGTCTCCCGGTGGGCCCTGCCTGCCTTTAGGGCCTGGACTTCCAATCAAGGCATCACCCTAGGAAACAGCAGTGTGGCTGCTTTCAAAGCCGAATGTGACCTTTGCAGAGCAGGAATCTTTCGATCTCTCTGACCAGACACGGCCACATCCCGCAGTTTTAACCTTAGGTCCTGGGATCCCTGGGGCCCCAGAAGGTCCTGCTCGTCCTGGAAAACCTATGGTGTCTTTGCCTGGGACTCCTGGCTCACCTTTGTCACCTGCAGCAACAAAAGTGAACGTGTAGCTGTGGTACAGCAATTTGGTTTTCTGAATGAATGAACAAATGAATGAATGAATGAATGAATGCTCCTTTTCATGCTTACCTTTAATCCCTGGAGGTCCAGTTGGCCCTGGAATGGATGTCCCCATTTCCCCCTTGGCCCCAAAGAGACCAGGATTCCCCCTGTCACCTCTGACCCCAGGATCACCTTTAACAACATGAAACTCTTGGTTTAAACGTAGCTTAAGCTCTCGTGCAGACTATAAAACCTCAGGAAAACATGTTTTGCTTTAATAAAGTCAGCAAGCGCCCAGTGTGTACTACTCTGATACGAGAGCCATAGCACGCAGCCCAGGCCAGATTAGGCCACGCTGCTGTACTTGCCAATTTGCCCAGGATTGCCAGGTTCTCCCTTTTCTCCAGGTGGGCCTGTTTCCCCAAGACTTTCCTCCGTGTTACTGTACGAGCCCTTCTCTCCTTCAAGAAATCAACGTAACATAAGAGGGAACAAAAATACGATACGATAAAAACAGGAAGCTTGAAACTGGTGAGTATCAGCTGTCATGAGTACACACAACAGACGAGGATGGAAAGCATGGGCTTTTTCTCTTCTGCCAGCAAAACTGTTGGACTCTGAAGTGTAAGGCTTTGTTCCTGTGTCTTTATTTGTTTTGCTAATTTATTTTATGGGACATAGCCCAGCCAAACTATGAGCTGCATTATGCTGAAGGAATATTCTGCTGGCTGTAAGTAAGAAGCCGTCGCTGCATGCTGGTGTGTTGTCTGATGCATCCTGCTGATCCTCGTGATGCATCCAGTACCTGGTTGTCCAGGTTTCCCTCGTAGGCCTGCAACGCCTCTACTGCCTTTGTCTCCTGCGCTCCCTGGGGACCCTATGTAAACTGGGCCCTGTGCTCCAATCTGTCCTGGGGCTCCACGCACCCCAGGAAGCCCTGGGGGGCCCATATTTCCCTTTGGACCTGGAGGTCCCTATAGTAAGGACATTCAGGGAATATAAACACATGCTTATTCATTCATTAAGTGTAATGAACAATTGTTTAGATAAACAGCAAAGCCAGCGGGGGGACCTCGGGCACTCACCAGACATCCCTTTGCACCAGGCTGGCCTTTGGGTCCTGGGGCACCAGAGTTCCCCTCTCTGCCATCTGGTCCACGGCACCCCCTGGGCCCTGGTGCTCCTAGGTCCCCTTTCTCTCCTGTCTTATTGCAGATGCATCTGTCCCCTTTGGGTCCTGCTTGGCCTGCATGACCTGGATTGCCAGTGGGACCCTGCAGGAATCCCAACACTCCAGTCAAGAGCAATCATGCCTGAAATACGGCAAAATATTATCCACAGCTCAGGGTAAACTTTATAACAGATTTTCAGCTTTTTCTGTGCATTTTTGTAGAATATTCAGAATATTTTGCCATCGCTAGCAACACAGTCATCATTTCTGGTCGAAAATTGTTGTGAAGGTCCAAAAGATTGAGAAATTCTTTTGTGAACACAGGATTTCGTACCTGCAGACCAGATGGCCCTTGGAGGCCTTTTATTCCATCACTACCTTTGGAACCAGGTATTCCATCTTCACCTAAACCAAAGCAGCTGGGATGCATAAATGTACATTTAAACAGGTGGTAACTAGAAGCTTAACTGTGCTAACGCGTGATTCCCAAATTCTTGCCATCCTCTCAACATCCTTCATCTTTCTTTTGTGTTTTGTCACTTGCAGTGACAGGTAACAAAGTTTACCTGTTAATCCAAGTTTGCCTGGTTCACCAGGAGGCCCAGGAAGTCCAGGTTTGCCCAGGATAAGGATGCAGGTTGAGCAAATGTCACCCTTTTCACCTGCAACAGGGAACCTCACTCTGTTCAACACAGATTGGACCAAAAGAATCCAGACAAAAGCCAAACAGTTACAAGTGTGACAGAAAGCATTCAAATTCTGTCAGCAACTCATGACTCCCACAGAGCACAACTGTCCTGCACATAGGATGAGGTAGCAGCAAGCACTGCAGTGACAAGTGGGAAGCTGCCGGTGGCAGTGAGCACGAGCAAGGCAGCCTTAAACAGCCTTGAGTAAATATTCCACCTGAGAATTTAGTGGAAATTGGGGCTCTTTATGACTACAACAAGAAGAAGAAGAAGAAGAAGAAGAAGAAGAAGAGCATTACAAACCCTCTTCGCCATGAAAACCAGACAGTCCTTGGGGTCCTGCTATTCCCTTTGCACCTGTTTTCCCTTGTGATCCTGCTTTAGCTGTTGGAGAATCTGCCACAGAGTTGATCATTGAGCAACACAACCAAGTAACTTGTTTTTCTGATCTGCATTCTCTTCTCTTTGCAAGGAACACGAAGAACAGTCAAGCACAGGGGAACAGATACCTGGCAAACCTGGAAGGCCTGGGTCACCTGGGGGACCTGTCTGCCCCCTGGGGCCAGTAGGTCCTGGATGGCCAGCAACAAAGGGGCCTGGGTCACCTTTCTCTCCTTTGGGGCCACTGGAACCAGGAGGTCCAGCTATGCCACTGGGACCAGGAACACAGGACCCTTAAGAAGAAGAAGAAGAGGAAGAATGAATTTTTGCAAAAGTGTCTGCAACTGTTGTTTTCCAAGCAAAGCAATTAGTCAAAGGGATGCATTTCAACAGAATCATGTGAACAAATGCAGCATTTGCATACTAGATGTTCCTCAGAATGAAGTAGTAAGTTTTGGTGCTCACCTTGTGGGCCTGGCTCCCCAGGAGGACCACATATACCTGGAAAGACAGAGATATCGCACTGTCACAGATGTCTGCCATCACTGGCTTCCTAAGAAAGACAACAGACTCTCTTAAGTGGCACTGAGATTCTCAGCTGTACCTGGAAAACCTGATGGGCCTTGAGATCCAGGCAGCCCAGGTAATCCAGGTAATCCTTTAATATACTGGGCCACCTGAATCAACTGTGCAAAAACAGACAACCTCAAAGACAGTTACAGTACATGAAACAAATGTGTGTGTGTGTGTGTGTGTGTGTGTGTTCATGCTTCAGAATTTATATGAAAGGGGTACTGCACTGAAAATCTCTGAATTCAAGGCCCTATATTTTCTCACTCACATCCCCAGGAGGACCAGGTGGACCTTGGTCACCTGTCTGTCCCTGAAAGTACACAAACACAAGCAGTAGAAAAAACAAATGGGCTCACAAAATGTGGTAAAATTCATGGTATCAATTTCTGAACTCACCGGTGAGCCAGGAATCCCTATGGGTCCAAAGCAGCCAGGGGTTCCTTTCGGGCCCTGTGTACAAGCAGTGTAGTCCCATAAAGCTCTATTCAGACCCCACCTCACCTACCTTCCCCAGGTCACCCACCAAAAACTTGACAAACAAGTTTACCTGCAGACCCCAGACACCGATGTTTCCTTCATTTCCACACTTTCCCTGACAAAGGAAGCAGTGGTCAGAAGCATGAAGGAGACACAACTTGTACACTGGCGTGGAAGGGTTAGGGTTAGGGTTAGGGTGGTGGTGTGCAGTGAGCCTCTGCTTGCTGTTGGTAAATAGTCCCACATAGGTGGAAAAAGGACTGATTTTGCATGCCAACCCACTACAGAGGACATAGACAGAAATTTGGAACACATTTCTTGCAGTTCACTCAATGTCTGCCGATAAAAAGACTTGTGGCAAAGGACAGACTTAAAAAGATTGAAATACCACGACAGATGCTTCTCAGACTGTTTGGTTTAAATCCTTCTGCTGCCAATACCATGAGGAAAGCAAAAACTGTGTCTGTCTCTCTCTCCCTCTCTCTCTCACACATACACATACACAAAATTACAGTTACAGACTGGTGGTGCCAATTCTGTTCTTAAGTTGAGCTATATGTGTCTGTTTTTAGTAACTGCCATATTATTTTGCAATTTTAATACCAATATCATGATAACCCCGAAGACTGAAACGAACACATTAAAATATATCATAATTTGTGCAAAGAAGGGAGACTTTAATACCTCAGGCCCCAATTCTCCTCGATCCCCTTTCTGTCCCTTGAGTCCGCATTTTCCAGTGATGCCCTGAACAGAGCAGAGGTCACAGAGAGCCCAGCTGTATGGACACACACACACATAGAACAAAGGAGTGCCAGGAGGAAGCCTGACAAAGACACCATTTGTAAAATCAAATGAAAATTTGCAGTCAGTGTTTGTGACTCCGTTTGTTGCTAAAATTCTCTGTGCAGCATAAGAAGGGCTCAGCTACAGGGCATCATAATAATGAGACTTACAGACTCCCCAGGACAGCCTTGGTCTCCCGGATCTCCAGGTTCCCCCTGGATGCAGCATGAAATTGAAATGAACACTTGGAATCTGCATCCTTTCCATCTATAAATGTCTTTGGGTTGGGAAATTGGGAAATTGTAGCAGCAACATCTCCATGAGGTTCTATTCATTTTACCCACTGACCGGATCCTAAAGCAACAAGAACAACTCAAGAAAATCAAAGTCAAAGTCAAAGTCAAAAGAGTTTATTTGTCAAGCACATGGTTGTGTACCATGTGTTGAAATGTGCACCGATCTGAACCAGGATGACTGTGCGAACAATCTATAATGGAAAATGAAGCAAACACATATCCAAACACTAAGAAGAATAGAGACAGAAACAAGCAGTAAATAGATAAATAAGTAAGTAAATAAGTAAATAAATAAATAAATAAATAAATAGGCAAAATGGTACGGAACAGTTAAGGTGCCCTGGAAGGGCAGTGACAGTGGGGGGGGGGGGGTTGGAGCGGAGTGGTCAGAGATTACGTGAGGGTAGTCATGTCATGTCCGGGTCAATGATATTTAGTCAGAGAGCTGCACCAGTTACCGGGGCAGAGCCACATGTACTTTTCAGTTTATGCTAAGAAATGGATTTTCATGCTTTTGTGCCGTTCTCCAGCCTGTCCAAATGTCATCAGATGCTGAACAATAGACTGAAATCTGACCACCGTCTAAAAATGAAATAATCTTTGTGTATCTACAGAATTATTCTGTTTCTCATTGTGACCACAGTCTAGAATGCTGTACTCGGAATCAATAATTTGTGATTTAATACAATAAAGTGCGATGTGCTGCACATAGCAAGGCTGTGCACCATGTGGGTTATTGTAAAAAGATGAAAAACAACCATGCACAAATAAAGATCCTCAGGCAAAAAACAAATTTTAAATTTACAAATGGATTTTAAGGATCAAAGCATTGACTTATTAAGATGAATTGTACCGCTCATGCTGTATATATACTGTATTTATGTAGAGTAAGCATGCATATGTGAATGATTTACCTTCAGATCCCGGGCCTTCTCAGCGAATAACTTTATTCCTCTTTTCCCCGCTATGCCCGGTGGTCCTCGCTCCCCCTGTAAAGTTCTGCTTCAGTTATGGAGCACCATGTGTGAGATTATTATTTTAAGACACCAAGGGCAGGAGATGCACAAGAAGCTGCATTTATGTATCTTGCATCAACCCTTTATCGACGACCACTTGTCAAACGTAGGGCCATGGTGGTCTGTAGACTCTTCCGGGAAGCACAGGCCGTGAGACAGTGACACACCCTGGACGGAAGTCCTGTCGTAATTATTTTTACTATCTTCAAACTACATCAAAATTAATACAAAATTTCTGGTGATAAAAAGTGCAGTAGAGCTTCAACTTATGAACACAGCTGGAAAATTCATTTTAACCCTTAGTTCATCTAAAACGGTGGAAATTAGCTATTCACCCCCAAACGTGTAGACTACTGGACAGGGACAGTAGTTACTGGTGAACATTCAGAAATATTCAAGAAGAATGTAAGTGGAATAGACTTGGGTGCATTTTGCTAACAGTGTCAGGAGGAAAGACAGGTGGTTTTAGGCCCAGAACAGACAGAAATTTTAGAAATTGAAACTGAAGAAAATGCAGTTAAAATAAAAAACCTCAAAAATGTATAGCTCGCATGTTTGTAGCAGGAAAAGCCAGCATATCTAACACTCATTGTTTACGTATGGTTTGCATGGCCTATAAGCACATTTTGCTGCTTTATGCAATGGGGTTTTGACGCCTTCGCCAGCATTACTGACAGTCCAGCAACCGGCTTTGACACCTGCCTCATTCACATTTATTCACGAATGTCTGAGTTGTGCTGCATTCAGCTTTAAGTGCTTTGCCCTCTTTTTCCCAGATGTCCTGTAAGTGGAGGACAAGAGCAGGTAGGCAAAAAAGGGTCTCGACACCCAAAGACCGACACGCACAACAAACGCCTGCCGTAGTGGCAGTAGGCGCAGCCAGAAAGGACGTTACTTACTTTATGCCCTGGAGGTCCAGGAACATCGGGTCTACTGCCCTCGACACCCTTGGAGGAACAGCAGAATGGTTTGATCAAAGTGAATAGATTGTCCATTAACATTGTTGTGTGTGTGTGTGTGTGTGTGTGTGTGTGGACTGTTTGCGGGTTTGTATGTCGGCTTTGCTTTCAGGTTACAGTCCCTGCTTTTCCTGTGTGCTTCCACTTCCCAAGATATCCTGCTCCAGTGCCAGTTCTTCGTTCTTCCCATCCAGTTGGAATAATCCAAGCATAATCGAAAGTACACAATAGTGGGCGAACCAAGCTACAAGCTACAAGGCTTGGTGTCTGCTTCTGACGCCGTCTTTTATAGAATGGCTTGAAGGGCAGAATTCTAAATAGATGAGATGAAGGAGGAAATGGCACTGGAGCGGGAGCTCTCGGGAAGTGGAAGCACAGAGGAAAAGCAGGGACTGGAGCGAGGAATGGAGTGGTGAACCTGAAAGCAGAGCCGACAAACAAGCTCACAAACAGTCCACACACAGATGCGCATGCGTAACATGGATGAGAACTCTCCCTCACACTTGTTGTTTAGCGGAAAGCGAGCACACAGGGTTGGGCACAAAGTCCCAGCACACTGAGAATTCGTGATGGCTCACCTTCTGTCCTGGCACACCAGCGAGTCCTTCTGTCCCCTGGGGAAGACAGACGACTTTGAGTTTTAAAAGTAAAACAACATAAGCATACGATCACAACGGTGATTTCATAGCTCAAGTGGCCCTCTTACCTGTCGGCCAGCTGAACCCACTGGCCCAGGGGAGCCCAGACAACCAGGACTACCTTGCTGACCCTTTCATAGAGAAAAAACACAGAGCAACAGATTGACACCAACTGGAATAAAAGTCAGGTACTGGCCGTGTGTTTTTCACCCTCTGGCAGGAACGGAACGCAGTTTCCTTACATCTAGGCCTCTCCTTCCTTCCTGTCCTGGGACTCCTTTGGCTGGAACTGTTATTTGCCCTTCATAACTGTCACCCTGCACAAACAAAGCACACCTGTACTGCTGCCGAAACACGGCTGTAGTGCAGCAACAAAATGCATTTGCAAAATAGAGGATGAGGTGGCCCAAATCAAAGCTCAGCAAAGCTCTGGAAAGACAAAAAAGAGGAGCGCAAACCAACCTTGGCTCCCGGTGGCCCAGGTTGACCCTGCAGATGTAATCAATACTGCATATAAGTATGCATTCCACAGCGAGGAGACAAAGGCGATTTCGGGGTCCCTGCCGCTCGGTTCAGCACTCTGCATCGCTGTCGGAAAGTGCAGAACTGAAGCCGAGCGTCGCACGGCCCTTAATGTAAGCTCGCCCGGTGAAGCATCTCCAACACAAAATAACACTGCACAGAGTTACATTGCACTCATATGACACAGGCGCTCCCTGAGTTCCGAAACACATGCACACTTATTTGCTGGTTTACATCTTAATCTGTTCCCATTTACCTTTATTTTAAACCCTTTAAGCTGGAAAAATGATAATAAATCACCCCCCAAAAAAACCCCAATTGGTCTCCTCAAACATGACTAAATCCCCGTAAAACCCCTGTGTAACTACTAAACAGTATGTGGTTAGGATAAAAAGCGTTGAATCTCCAAACAAAAACCAGATTTTTGGCATAAAAAACACGAGCCACTCTATCGAGAGGGTGTAAATAGGGGGATGAACACCAGGAGATGAGAGTACACTTGCGTACGGGCAGCAAGTAGCTACTGAGGGGTAGCTGGTGGTGAATGATCTTACAGGAAATCCTTCAGCACCATTGAGACCCGGAAGTCCTAGGAACCCCATGTCACCCTGGAAAAAACAGACAAGCACATATAAAGGTGGTCAAACACACCTGCGTTTGTGAGTGTGAATGTGTATGCGCAGAACCAGCAAAGACAGAAGTTGGACTGAGCGCCTCTCACTAGAGTACCTTTGTTCCATTGCATCCTGGAATTCCACAAGGACCCATTGGTCCTGGACTTCCTGGGATGCCCTGCAGACAAGTGAAGAGTCAGGCAGAAGCATGGAACCATTTTACTTCCTAAATATTAACCTTACTAAAACCATACAGCTGCTTTTACAGTGAAATGAGAGAAAGCTGTAAACAGAGCCTCACTGGCAGCCCTGGATGTCCAAAGGTTCCAGGATCCCCAGCAAGTCCCTGCAAGACACACAGTATACTCTCGGTCATGACTCTACCAGCCCGAGCTGGACACACAGCTCCGTACCCTAGACATTAACACACTGGCATACAGGATTCTGACTGACAAGCGGTACAACTCACCTGTGCTCCTTTAGGCCCTATGGCACCAGGTTGTCCCATGTCTCCCTGTTGGGACAAACTGAAGATATAAACTTTGAAGCCCTATGAAATGAAGGCCTACCATGCACATGAGGCTAAGATGGATGCAATGTGACAGGTTGCACATAAGAAAGCATTGCAGCAATTTGATGATGGATGAGGACCACATTGTGTTGTGGGAAATGTGTGGCATAAAACGACACAACACACTGGAGAATGCACAGTGCTGTGGAGATGTGGTGGCTTGCCAGGGTGTGCTGGTCACAGTGTGAGCCCCATTCAGTCTGTGTGAAGTTTGCACGTGGTTTCCATGTTTATTTGAGTGTCGGGTACTCCAGTTGACCTCCCACCATCCAAAAACATGTGGCTCAGGTGATGGAGTGGCTTTAGACTGCCTATAGTGTGTGTGTGTGTGTGTGTGTGTGTGTGTGTGTGTGTGTGTGTGTGCGTGTGTGTGTGTGCGCATGTGTGTGAGACTGTTAACATTGCTGTGGGGCATACATGGATGAATGAGCGTGGGATGCTCACTGTAGTGCATCCAGCATTGCACAACACCCTTAAGTGAGGTTTCAGTTAAGTTCCATGCAATCACTGACATTTGCTGTGGTCAAAAGTGTCTGCTGCATGAATAAATTGATATAAATAATAAAAAGAATGAGCAACGCAATACGGTTCATAGCATTTTTGTTATAAGTGGAGAAGGTCTGTCTACGTGTTACAGATCTCACATACACACCTTTGGACCTGTTGGGCCCGGAAGTCCTTCAATTCCTGGTAAGCCAGCTATTCCAGGGGGGCCAGGAGGTCCCATAAAGCCTTTTTCACCCTAGAGGAAGATGTTTGGTTGAAGAGACTTGTATTATTGAACAGGAAAGTGTACTGTAAAAAGTGACCTGATGCATAATTTAGGAGATGTGTTCAGCCTTCCTCGCTTAGCTGTGACCCTGCTCTGTGCTTTTCTTGTCTCTCTGACACAACTCAAACCAGTTATGTCCTCTGGACTATCAATATTCATCTGTCTGTTCCCTAAACATGGCTGTCCCTGTACTGGCTGTGCTGAGCAGCTGCCCCTAAAGACCAGTCATGGCCATCCTTCATTCCATGACTGCGCCCAGAACGTGCAGGTGTTGCCTGTAGAGATGTGGTATAGTATGGTAAGGTACAGTGTTTGCCCCTTCAGACAGCCCCCACATAGTAGGTGTGACGCTGCAACCCCACAGAGTGCCCTTAGATGGCAGAGGCTCACAATCTATGGACCAGGTGTTTTGCAGGGTGAACTTCAGTGGCTGCGCAAAATTCTACACGTGTGATGTGCAAGGCATTTTCCTGTGTTGATTTTTGGCTTTAATGTACAAACTGTCCTTCTTCGCTGAGCTTTCTTGTCTTGTTTCGCACAATGCTGGGGTACAGCCCTGTGTAGAAAAACTGTAAGCTAACAGCATGACACCCATCACCTTTCAGGCAAAGCCCTCAAGTCACGTTACGCTTCGATGGTGGTGGCTGTACTGTATGTGGAGGTGCTGGGGATGACAGGAAGCCCAGGTAGTGTTGGACAACAGGACTGAGCAGACACAAAAAAATGCTCCGAGCCGCCTTTACTTTTTGAGCAGAACCAGACAGTTTGAACTGCACAGGTCACTGTCATAGATGTTCTATCGGTTTGTTGTAGATGCTGCAGTGTTCTGTGCAGCTGCCCTCTGTGCAGAATGCCGTGGCATTTATACCGGAGAAGTCGAGCAGCCGAATGGATAGTCACCAAGGCTGCTCTGGTCCTGGTCCTGGGTTCTAAACTGGTTTCTCTGGAGGAAGTGGCACAGAGGAGGAGTCTACAGAAACTCCTGGTGACAGTGACCCTCACCATCTGAATGCCACCCTGGAGCGTGTGAGCAGCACCTTCAGCTACAGAATGAGTCCTCCCTGTTGGAGTTATTGTAACAGCATGAGCAGTACTGAGCCATTTTTACTCCTTGTCGCACCCTGAGATTTCCCATCTAGGTTACAACAACTTGACTTGTCTTGCAGAGTGTAGTTGAGCATTCCCCCTCTGCATGAATCGTAAAAAGAGAACGACAAACCCAATAAAAACTCGGGAAGATTTACTGATGCTCTGGCGAGGAGTTACCTTGCTGCCTTGCACTCCGTCACAGTGGCACCTGGACTCACCGTGACAGACACAGGCCTGTAAAAACAAGACAAGGTTAACTGCTTAAACACTTCCCCACACAGCCACACATTCCGTTTATTTCTTTGTATTACATTGCTTTGAGCTTTAGATTTGTATTTGTTGCACAGTACATCGGAATTCAGTGTTGTGTCTTGCACACAAACTGAGGCAGGTATACGTGCTCATAGCAGACGCTGCCGAAACAACGTCATAATGCAGTCCCACTGTAGAAGCGATTAAAGTAGAGAAGCTGCTGCCGTGTCTATATTTTGCTGTTTTTAAGGGGGAACGGCGTGCGGGCACGTCGAGAGGACGCGATCCCAGGTGAACGAGGGTCACACCCTTGCGGATGCCCTGGCGTGTTTGTGTGCTGCTGTGTGCAGCTCCTCTGGTCATAATGAAGAAGAAGGAATTTTGTTATGGCTTCAGCCAAAGCTCCTCTTAAGTTACTTGGTGGTGAACCCATACATCAAAAAAATATACTGTAAGGCATAACACTTGGTAAAAGTATTTGATAATCCTCTGGTAAATTTGGTTTTTTAAAACACAATTGCACCATTGGTTGAAAGCCCTTATTTATGGCGCCTTTTTCTCTGAACAGATTTTGTTTCTTTTAAAACAGAGGAAATTGGCCAGGTACTTCAATCCAAGCTGCATGCTGCAATTCTGGTCTAAAAGTGCTCTCTAAGTTTGCTTCCGCAGCATTCAGGCTAGATGGGATTCAGCAGTGCTGCGCTGCGGCTTGGACTCATTCGCAACTCAGCGAGTCTCTGTTTTTGGACCCTTGTGAGCTCATCGAGTGGCGGGACAGCTTTTTCGATAAGATGTGCGAGATAAACTTGTTTAGGTTTTCAGGTGTTTGCGGCACAGACCGAGAGGAAGACAAAGAAACTCCTTGTCAGTCGTTCTGCATCAAGAACCAAACCCAGGGCCCAGTGCTGAAGCAAAAACTGAAAAATGTTCTCAGAAGCTGCAAGTCTTACGAGTTGCTGGAGAAAAAAGAGATTTACATTTGTACACTTTTTTCCCTCCAAAACTTAACTATGATGTATTCGGGCACCCGGAGTTCCAAACATTACAACAAAGGGCTATGAAACATACCAGTAGGCCCTCCTTAAGCCTGCTCGCACGACACGGGTGTGAACATGAAGCTCATCTTGGAACCTGCATCCATCTGGGCCATTTCTCCATATTACATGAAATAATTCAGCAGCACAGATGCCCCGATAGTAATAGCAACCATCACAAAATACACTGTTTCTGAGCCCTGAAGCTGCTTTGCATTTCGTTTCAGTTCATTTTCACGGAGCGCTTTTTCACTCACAGTGGCTCAGAGCTCTGAACAGAACAGATAGAAAATAGAGAAATAAAGTTAGCCTACAAATGCAAGGTTAGCTATTCATTTAGTAAGAAGAGGCACCATACTGACAAAAAAGGTATCTGAGGAGAGGAAAACAAAAAAGGGCGGGAGAAAAATAAATCTCTGGGGGTCCAAATGCCAGCCTGTGCTCACCCCTCCTGGGAATTTCACATTGAAAAATAGTGCCAGTAGTTACAGGTAAGAAAGACTGCATTGCTGTATATGACATTGTTTTAGACAACAAAAGCTAAATAAAGTGAAATCCAGGTGCAGGTGTGCTGACTTCATCTTTCACGCCAGGAGATCCCCAGCTCCCGACACCATGGGTGCTGGCCTCACAGCCGCATCCTCTGTTTAAATGCATCTGCGAGCGTATGACATAAGTGTGTCTACACACTACGAAGCTGCACGCATTGCTTTTCAGTATCAAACTACTGATAACTACCGAGAAGTCAAAGAAATCGTACAGTTAAATTAATAAACAAGAATATCACGCACAATTATTTAAGCACGAGATCCGATGGTGCTGCAGGTGGAAAGTTGCACGGGGTTCTTTGTTTGTTCAAGCAGCCAATTTTTTTAAAATAAACACATTTCCCTGTGGTTCCAACTATGCTGATGCTGCAACTGGTTCTGTAATTTCCAAAAATAACAGTAATCCCTTTCTGGGCGATGATCCTCCACCCCAATCGCAAATCCTCCATTAAAACATGACATAAGACGATGCTGTATTGGCGTGCATTTAAAATGTTTTGGGCCAAGAAACATTCCATTTAAAGTATCAGCGTATGTGCGCTTTTCCTTTAGTTACACTTGCTGTTATTATTGTCCAGAAGGAGAGCGGCTGTTTGGTTGGAGGAACTTCTGCATTTATTTACTTTATAGTCAACTTCTCACTGCATTACTGCAGAACGTCTATGAAGCAGCACAGATTACACAAGTAATGCAAAAATATGGCCAACTGCAAGGCATCAGCAGGGTAAAACACAGCACAAACACAATGTGCTGGTGAGCAAAAGCATTTTTCCAAGCTGTGCTGTTGATCAAAGCAACATTCCAAAGCAAAACTAAATGGTCTCAGCCCATCTGCAGATCTAGAGCCATCATGGTGGTAGACCGTCTGCTCTCAGGCTCAGACAGGTTTCCCGAAGCACGGACAGTCACGCGGACAGCCTCACGTTCACGCCTCCATCCCATTTCTTTATGCACCTCCGCACCCCATCATGTCCTCACCTACTGCCAGACTTCACCTCTTCGCTCCTCATCTCCACGTTCTCTGCCGTTCCTGTTCTCTGTCTCTCTCAGTCCACACCACTTCCTGCCATTTCACTCATCTTCAGTGTTTGGGTCTCAGTCAGGGTTTAGGTGGGATTGAGTTTTGTTTAATAAAACATCTTATTAACAGAGCGTTTTTCATTTCACTCAAGTTCTTTTGTGTACAATGGCCAGCAAGTGAAAAATTGCGTGTTCTGGTGCTGCTGAAAAATAAAAAACAAACTGAGAGAGATTTAGAAATTAAAGGAAAAAATAAAAGCAGACTGTCAAAATATAATACTGCACCCAATGTATATTATTACTATGCTGTAATAGCATTATTTTGCAATAAATAATCTGTGAAATGAATAAATAAATGAAACAAAGACCTATAATAAAACATAGTACTCGTGCATGGTAATTGTTTCCATATCATTATGGTGTAAATAATACAGCAAACCGGACTTTGTGGTTCATGAAGAAGCCGGCTTGGTTGGGAATGGAACCGGCCTATCTGGAGCTCCTTGAAGGTTTTGGGACAGAGGGCAGTGACTGAACATCAACTTTGTTGTGAAAGGGTGGGTAACTGCTGTCTAAACAGTAAGAGGTGCAGTACTTGATAATTTAGCACACGCAGGGAATCTGAACAAGGGGTGCCCCCCTCCAGGTGTATTCGACTTGCAGAACATCAGACGGGGTGGAGTCCATATCTCACTTTGAAGGAAACAGCATGGCACAAGGATGTGCATTTGCTTATCTAACTGGAATGAGCACAGAAGTGGAAAGAGCAGCAGGATTAAAAATAAGGTGGAGTTGCGTTAAATTAGTTTATGACTGGATGCCGACAAAGTCTACTCAAGTGTGCTTATGGGCTATTATGTGTTTCACAGGTGATCTATATATCGAGCCCGAAGACTGTTTTTCATTCTTGGCCCCTTTCTCCTGTTTTCACTTACTTCTCTCAGTTGCTGTAAGAAAAGTACATAAGACTCTGGGGCAGGAAGGCGTTTTAGGAAGCTGTTAGGTGCTCATAAGCGCAGAACAAGACAGCGAATTGTGGAAGTAATGAAAGCAATCCAAACAGTTGCATACCTGAACGAAGCCCAAGCAATGATGAATAGAGAATATTTACAACAACACCGTTCACCTTCACCCCCAAGGCAGGCCCTGTCAACACAAGCATGCTGGCTCATGAGCTTGACATGTTCTACCCTCTGTGCTGTCACCATGCATCACGGCACTTTAATGGATTCCCGGATTAATGTCCTACAAGGAGCTTCCTTGCTTCGCTGTTATTACATTTATCAGGGGTGGTAAAGAATTGTATTTCAAAGCAGCAGCAATTACTCATCTTTCTTCACACCTCCTTGTGCTGCACGTGGGTTAACTTCGGGGCTGAAAATAATGGGAATGTGAACAAGCGGCACCGCACGTTTTCGGTAGCAAAGGGTTGCCTGAAAATAGCATCATGGCCTCAAAGGAGGCAACAGCCCAAGCTGTACAGGTAAAGAAGCCATTTCCACCCAAGATGGATATAGGGCAACGTGCCAACACCCCAGTACTGTAATAGCATCCATCAGCTGCCCTTCAACGTGTACTTTTGTTATTGCTGCCACTGGCTCGGTTTAATAACTTTACGAGGGGACAGAACCAATGCTTTATGGATTTATCCTCATGGGACGAAGCGCTACTTCTTCCTCATTGCAGTGTAGGGTGTTTTAAAACGGTGCTTTGTTTCAGAAAATATGGTGCAAAAGTCATCGTCCGAATACCAGATCAAACTTCCATGAAGCAGAAATTCCTTAACTGCAAATTTTTGCAATTAAAAAAATAAGCAAACTTTTTGTTGCCATTTTCTCAAAAAAAAAGGTTATTTACAGCAATGAATGTAGACATTTTAATACCTTGAACATTGCTCCTAACAAAGCACAAAGGACCAAGGTTAGTTTACAAAACCAAGTTTGGCTACTTGCTAATCTTATAAACAGTTCCAGAATTCCACTCGGATATTTTTTCCGTGTCCGTTTCTTGCTCTGCGTCTGTACGTTTCTAAACTGCTGCTGCAAATTCAAAGTCAAAGTCACTGACCTTGGCTTGCAATCTGCCTGTAGTGTCTGGATTGCTGGTGAGATTGAAACTGTCCTTCGAAATGTGCGGCAAATGAATTTTCTTTGAAAAGAACAGCAGACTCAGGCAAACAACGCCTTTAAAACGTTTCGCAAATTCTCTTTTCCCAAAACAAGCAGTAAATCTGTCAGTTAACTTTGGGTGCCTGAAATTACGCAGGTTTAGTAAGACAAACAGCAAACGTATGAAACTGATCAGAAGCTCAAGGTTCAGAGATCTTTTTGATACCAGGGCAAACTGCTGCTGTGCTTCTGTTGTACCCTTGAGGAATACATGTATGATGGTAAAGTAAATGTCCAGGAAGGTGAAGAGGGAAAACATGTGCACGCTTGAGTGTTAGACAGAGCAAGGGGACTGGCGCCGTCATACGGACGAGCAAGAGGGCGGTCCCTCCTGTGCGTCACTGTTCCATCGTGCTGGTTCTCAGCTACTGTACATGTTATCCTCCTAGAACTGTTCACGTCACAGCCCAGACGCCACCATTTGTGGTCCGCATGACATCAGAAAATCTGGCAGAATGCAAAATACTGTGATGCAATACAGCACAATATCATATAGTAGCTAATAATAATAATAATAATAATAATAATAATAAAAGACAACAAATTTGGTTATCAGAGAATTTATTTTTAAGTTCATTCCCAGTGCTGTATTTCTACATATAGCTGTTTCTAAAGCACTGACTGCAATGCAAAATAATTCAATCCCTAATCTGCTAAATATTCTGCGGAACTAAATACTTACTTTTAAATATTCTTTATGCCACATTTTGTTGCTGATTCTGCAAGTAAAACTTATTATTATTGATTCATTTTTATAAAATGCAATTTTGTTTCCTTAGCTTTACATTCGGTGATAACGTCATATGAACGATCTGGTTATCTGGTTGTCTTGGTCTGCTTTTACACAACCAAGAAATACCTTAGTAATGTTGGCATTTCACAAAGTGAAAATCAGTTGTGAACAGAGAATTCTGTTGTATCGCTTTATTCTAAAATACGTAAGGCTTTCTTCTCCTCTGATGCAACATCACCAAAGCATCTGACTGCATATACAAGCAGTTAAGAAGAATGAATGAATGAATGAATTTGAAAAAGCAAATCACATTTTTACATATATTTTATGAGTTAAATATGTGCAAAGTTTGAAATACAGCACCTTCTCAGAGCTCCTTGTTTCTGTTTCATGTACTGTATAGCCAACAATAGCTGGTTTGACAACTGCATTTGCATCAAACTTAACTACAATAAGATGGCTTGCTCTAGAATTAATGGCCACTGAAGAAAAGCAGTGAAGCATTTCCCATGCCTGTTTTCCTCTCTTTCAGGGAAGTAACCTATAAAATTGCAGACCTTTGCTCTGAGGAATTTACCAGCGATGAGAAAAATGCTTTTCCTCTCCTGTAACTGTGGGCATTCTCTCATTCATTAGGTGTGTTTTTGAATTAAATGCTACACCTGAATTTTAGAAGAACAAAATAAATTTAAAGGATGAGTAATGTAGGAGTTAGAGCAGAAGACTTGCAGTGTCCTGGGATTGAATCTGCATTCATGCTGTAGTGGCCTTCAACATGACACTGAGTCCAAAGGCAGAGATCCTTCAGTCCTGTGCCACGTAATGTACAGGTGTGTCTGCAGTGAGCTTGGCTTAGTCCCTGTGGATCAAAGAAGGAGCTCTGGTTTTGGTGGTCAACTAGCTTCTTCGAGGTCTGCAGTTTTGAGGCCATAACATCAAGCTTTCCCTGTTCCCTTCCTAGCTGTAACCTCCTGACAGTTCCTCATGCAGATAAAGGCTGCATCAAGGAAACCATCCTCATGTGTTCATTCTCTCCATCAAAGTCCTCAGCTGCACTTGCTTCAGTGGTGAGAACAGTGGGATGGAGTGGGAAGCATGAGACATTGGATCCAGCAGCAGCTGAGGACAGCCAGTGGACAAGAAGCAACCCGTGGGAAGGAGGAACCGGCACAGCCTTGGCCAAATGGAGCCAATGCAGATGAAAGTATTAAGTGCAGGATCTGGAAAGACCGCGTGCCCTTGAAGAAGTGCTGAAGCTCCGAAATGCTCCTAAGTACAGGTGGCCAAGTTCACACCAAGTTCCCTGGACGCAAAGAGACAGTGAGGGAAAGCAGCAAACAGCTCCAAGAAGCAGGTGCCAAAGGGAAGAACCCCTCTGCATCCGGGGAAGAGCAGCTTGTGAAGGCGGTGGAAGTGAACCGTGAGACGGGCAGGGACAGGAGTAACCGCTAACCGTTAATGGGACCGACTGTGTCCATAGTGGGGTTGGCACAGTCCCTGTGGGCCAAAAAGGTGGCTTAGGGGTTACCTAGCTTCTTGAAGGACAGCAGTTCTCAGGCCAAAAGAGCAAACTGTCCAATTGCCCTTCCCGACCGCAACCTGTAACCTGCTGTTGTCCCATGTAAATCAACCGCTGGCTGCGGTCGGTCGGTCCTGCCGTCATCAGCTTCAATGCAGTCATACTTACAGTAAACGTGTTTCATGTTCACAAAGCAGCAACATGGAACAGGACAGCACGCCTCCCAGTCTTTCCCTGAAGAAATACTGCATGTCTCAAAATTCTCCCTGAGGAAAACGTAGCAAGCAGCGGACTTACTTTTTGGGCAGACGCAGCGCTCCAGGCTGCGACCCAAAGGACGAGCAGGAGGAGTGTTTGCAGCCGCGGCTGCCCGGTCATCTCAGCCGCCCGTGGTGCCCAGCTGTTGGCAGCAGAAGCTGCGCGGCGATGCCCCTGTGGTGTCCTTGGCGCTCCTCCGCTGTCCGGCATTGAAATTCCCGTTTAAAGCGGCAGCTTGAATGGTGGGGATGCGAGAGTTCGCGCAGGGCAGCAGGGCAGCAGCGCACCGGCACGGCTGCGGCGGAGACGCTCAGCGCATCCGCGGGGTGCAACGGCGGGTGGGCGGGTCTTCAGCAACCCGTGGGTCGAGCGCCGTTGCAGAAGCCGGTTTGTCACACAAAGTCCCGATCCACGCAGACGTTTAAAGCGAATTCGTGCGACAAATATTTAACCATTTTTAACACTCACAAAAAAAAAAAAAAAAAAGAAAAAGAAAAAAACGTGCAAAGGACATCAGGATGACATAAATGCATTCAAAAGCAAACTGCGATACCGCCAAATGATACTTAGAATCCGCATCAATAAAACATTTGTAAATCCCATGAAATACTCTTGGAAAAGAACTTTTGGTACGTTTGCCAGGGTTTTTAACAGTGGAGTAATCTCTTTAAAATCGAGTTAACCCGCATTTCCTACGCGAAACCTCTTTTTCTACATTTTTTAAATAGAATGAATGTAGAATGAACTAAGAATTATTATAATAGAATATTTATTTATAACTGATAATTTGTAGAAAAAACACGCATTACAGAAATCAGAGCTCTAAAAGCTGTGAACAACAGACTGCATCCGACGCAACGAAAGCTGAGCGTTGGTTTCACTGTCACACGTTTTGTCATTTTGTCTAAACGTAACGCTGTGGAGGAAACTGATTCGCTTTTGACAAAGACAGAAGTCACTTGCGGACCCGGTTAGACCCATCGTGACCAGAGGTCTTCCTTCAGCTCAGCTCATGAGAGAACCCGGCGCTTTTTGTGACATTTAAACGTGTCTCGGGAGGCTTTGCTCTAGACCTGGAAAACGGGTGCCTTGTAGCTGCTTAGACCAGAATGACTGGATCCTGCGTCATCGCAATGTCAACCAGCTAAAGCGAAGCTGTCACCCGGGACCGAGGCGCTAGTAAGTTTCTTCCCGTAATACTCCGTGAATATGGCCACTTTTAATAGTGAATTCTAAACTCTTCTGTATTAATGCAGTATTTCAAATAAAATTGAGTGAGCATTAACAAATATAGGAGGCTCGTGGAGTATTTTCAACTGCTTAAGCGGGTTTGAAGCGAAAAATAGCATCCATGGTATGTTTCGGCGCACATACACGACAGTTACGGTAAACGCGGACATAGCGGCGGTGTCGACCGTAAGTTTACCGGACTTCTTAAATCGGTGTGTTTGCCACGGTGTGACTTTTGCACACTTTCTCCTTTGTATACTTTCATTTCCCACCACTGGCATAAAACCAGCGTGGAGCGAGTAGGATTCAAAGGTGAGTTTTTGCCGTGCTGCGCTCTCTCGTCAGCGGCAGGGGTTGGCGGGGACGAAATACCGCGATGCGTCGGACTTGACCGCGCATCTTTTCACGACTTTCACGACCAACGCTGCGTTCACCTTTCCGTTCTGAATGCCTGGTCGTGCTCCTTCTTTTTGGTCCATGGCACAGCCGCGGTTTAATGTCTGCGTTCGCGCGCCTTCCTCTGCGTCTCCGTGGCGCCCGTTGTTCGCACCGCGTTTGTCCTGCTGACGCACATGGCGCTCGCTGTCGCGTTAAACGTCTGCTTTAACGTGGTGAAGTCTGCAAAAGTCACGACATGGTTGCCTGCCACAGGAGCTGCGCCTCAGCGGAGAGGGAGCGGGCGCGCAACAGCCGAGCCGAGCAGCGCCTCCGGTGGGTGAGCCAGCGGGTCGAGGAGGCAGGACACCCTGGACAGCACAGATGAAGCTCCTCGCCGAAGGGCTCGCCAGCTGTAAGGCTCTTTTCTGGTGAGGAACTCACTTGGTCCGTTTCTTTTTCCCTGTGTCTCTTCTGAAAAGCCTTTTCCTCTGGCAGGTGCTCTGGAATGGAAGCGATTGTATTTTTGGAAACTCATTGTATTTTTGAAGGAATTGACACCACAGTACAGGTCCGTCCTTAGCCCGTGTGTGTCTGTAGGCTGTTCACGAAGGCAAATAAAGTGAGTTTCTGCTCATCTAACAGCCTTTCCAACTCTAGGTGGGTTGTTGCCATTCTCATTGCTGCTCAGAGTGTCACTGCGGTGAGTTTCTGATTTTCTTATATCTTTTAAATGAAATAATGGAAACAAGTTAAGCTGTTCATTTCAGTCTGTTGTTACTGCAGGAATGGGAAATTTGGGTTTGTGGCCACAGTGAACAAAAAACCATGTTTTGTTTTTGCCCTCCGTCTTCGTGGCATTGACCTCGACACACTGGCGAATTGCTGATGCTTCGTGGACCATATTGTGTGACTTTGCCACTACTTTGTACCGGTGACTTAGACCGGGGATTGTGGAGGAATTGCAGTGAACTGGTGAATTACACTGGGAAATGTGATACAACTAACTACCAGTTAGCAAGAATGCTGGGGAGCAACTCCCAAGTTCATCCAAGAAACCCCAGTTCATTTCCCCAAAGTATGCCGGCACTATAAAATACTTATTGCAGCGTAATAAAGACCCCTTTAAACCAAAGTTATGTAGTTATCAAACAGTTTATGAAGTAATGGATATCCATTCTTGTGTTTATATGCAGTTACTTTTTTATTTAGCATCATACATCGTTTCTTTCCCCATGATAAGCAGCAAGAACAAACATTTAGTAGTCAAACTGATGAATATGCTAATAAAAACAGTATGAAATAGATATAAAATAGAGGTTTATAATTTATGTACATGTAATAGAGCACTCAAATGTCTTTCAAATGGTGCTTTGTACCATTTTTATCTCTAAGCTCAGGTGGCTGTTAATTTTGGTTTAAAAGTCATGCAGCTCTGCTTTCGGTAACGTTCACATTTATTTAGCACGACTCTTCTACAGCAGTTTCTTGCGTTTTGCTCTCAACTCATGCTCATTTACATCTATATGTTGGTACCACTGTTTAGTGTGGCAGCTTGTGAAGTATGCACTTTGCTAATGCTTTGCTCACAGGAGGTGCAGCTGTTTCTGTGGATAGTGCAGCAGCAGACTGAAAAGTGAGAAGTCACACTGGTCCACCAGTTGGACTGATTTATGAGCAGTTATGATTTGCCAAGCGGGGTGTCGCTCACTTAACCAAAGACATGCATTCAGGAATATGGGCTACAGGACTGGAAAGTTTTATCCACTAAAGCGATTCGTCAGGGTAACTGCAGCATTGCTGCAGTAGTGGTCCGGTGAGTTACCCTGCAGTGGTGTCTACCAGTTACAGCGTGCCGGTGATTTACAGTATTACACTGTACTTGCGACGGTATCACTTTAGCATGGTGCTAATGAAGTAGTATAGGATGGCACATGCTAGGAGCAGTTTGATGGTGAATTACAGCTGATGATAAAGGAGCATAACAAAGATTCAAGATTCAAAGGTTTATTTGTCATGGGTGAACAACACAGCATAGCAGTGTTGTCCCCATGAAAAGTTTTGTTTCCAGGCATCCTCAGTGCAAATATGCACATAAATACGTATAGTCGGGACAGGAGAACAATAAATAATAATAAATAGAGTATTAATAAATAAAGAGCGGAACAAACGGTTAGTAAATAGGGATAGGTATGTGGGGAGACGGATATACATCAGGGATTGGCGGGGGGGCAGAAGACACAGCAGCCAAACCAACAGCACACAGCAACCAGACCTACAACTACAGACTAAACCTACAGCAACAAAAAGCACCAGAGACGGGTGAATCAGACGGGTTTCCACAGTGGGTGGGACAGGCATACAGACAGACAGACAGACAGACAGACAGACCCCGATCGACTGTTCCCACCGTCCGAGGGAGGGGTCAGTGGTTTAGCAGTCTTACGGTGTGGGGGGAAATAAAACTGTCCCGGAACTTTTTCGTCCCTGTCCGAACGCTTCTAAAGCGTCTTCCGGATGGGAGCAAGGAGAATAGTTTGTGGCTGGGGTGACTGCTGTCCCTCTGGATGGTAAGGGCCTTCTTCTTGCAGCGCTGGGTGTGGAGGTCCTGCAGGGCTGGCAGATCAGTCCTGGTGATGGTCTGTGCTGTCTTGACCACTCTTTGCAGAGCTTTACGGTCTGACACACTACAGCTGCCATACAGTCAATAGCAGTTGTTAGGGAAGGAGCCACGTTTTTACTGTTGGAAATGCAGAGCGGCACAGGTCAGGAGTGTGTGGTTGCTGTTGCGGGCAGACATATGTTATACCATATTGCTGAAAGGTATGGGGTCTGTTCCAGGCTTGCATGTGGGCACTGAAGGCCTCTTACCTTACAGGGTGTGATATGCAAAGGAAACACAAACAATAAGAACTTGGTCTAATCTAAACGCAAACAGAGCCATGTCCATCTTTTATGCATACCTGACTGGCACTAGGTTTGCACAGCACTCTGCCCCCTGCACACACACCGTGCTCAGAATCCTGGTTGCCAGCCCCAGTCAGTAACAACAACTGAGAGCAAAAATAAGTTTGCTTTGAAGCTCTACCACAGTGGTGATGCTCCCTCAAAACATTTAAGAAGGAATGATGACCGAGGGCACTGTGGATGCATGTTTTGATGTCTCCCAAACTGTCAGGAGAAGAATGAAGAGCTGTCTGTCTTCGCACCTATCGTGGTCTAATTCTTGGATTTAACTATGGAATGATTAGGAAAGCGATGAGCAGCAAGCTTGGATATTCGCACTCAGTCGTCCTCCCAAACGTAGGTACACACCTTGCGTGGCCCTGTTGCCTGAACCCACACGCACTCCTGTTATCTCCCGGTTGGCTCCAGGCTAGTTGTGTCTGGAGTTGACCTGTTTTCTCCTGCTGCCCATTGTGTGAGAAAACACTGATATCTTCTTTCAGAGAGGAGATGGGGTTGCTGGGGCACTTCAAGAAAACACCGTTGTTATCTGGATATACAAACACAGGATTCTTCCTGCCCGAACGGCACCTTTGTCACAATCTACAGTAAATTAACTAGTAGGCTGGCTCACACCACGTCCAAAACTCTCGGTCCTTCCCATTTATACATATATCAGCATTTCCTAATGCAAATATTGTAGTGCTTTTTGCAAATGTTGATTCAAACACTTTAGTACCGCTGAGCATGGTGCACAGTTTATTTGCACAGTAGTCTGAAGCCGTGAACAGTTTCACTTCATTGCTAATTTTGAAGTAGAAAATGGAATGGTGTGTTTAATTTTGCGCTAGGTGTTTTGTGGTGATAAACACGTAATTCCCTGCACAAAGTATTCACCTCCAAAGATGAAGTACAAAAGCTATTGTATTTTTTATTTGCTCACTGTCTCTGGACCGACACATCTCTTGTTTATGAAGGGAGGACTGTATTTTAGAGATGCAACAATTGAAAATGACATTAATTTGGCAAAGACCTGCACTTATAGGATGTATCTGGAACTTTGTGGCATATTGGAGGAGCCAAGTCAGAAAGGAAATTCAACCATAAAGCAAAGACCTGAGCACAGCAAATCACTGGAATCTATAATTGCACCTAAGGTAGAAATATAGGTGAGACAGGCAGACTGTTCCTTTACTTTAAAAGTTATTGTTTGTTGTCTGGCAGACAAAGACAAGGTCGTATTTTCATGCTTCCCTTATACCTGAATCTATACAGCGCATATAAAAATACCGTGGTTTTTCATGTGTTTTTCAACGTCTCGGCTTTTCTCAACTGGGCTGAATCCTTTAACTGGCTTTCCCTGACGATTTTTTTATACAATATTTTTCAGCAGAAAAATACTTGATGTCAAAGCTAAAGCACAAGTAAATCAGTAAATGCTAAATCAGAGGTAGTTTTAAGCTAACCATCCCAACCCATGTCGGAAAGTGCACAGCAGATATTATTGTTTTAGGTATTTGTAGCGCAGCAGATGAACCAAATTGGTCAAAGCCACAGTTCATTCACAGTCCCCATCCAGCTTGAGGGAATCGGAGATTTGCAGACAAGTGTGGGTAGCAGTGTTGGTGTCAAAATGTGTAAAGCTGCCACAGCAATGCACAAATGTACACATGGCTGGAACTGCCGCAAAAGATGCAGCTACTAAATATTGACTTGAAGGGATAAATGTGCACCCAGTTATGCTTTTATTTTCCATTTCACATAAATGTGTTTTCATTTTGGCATTAAAGTGTATTTTTTCTGTAGATTGCTGTTAAGAAGCCAATGTATCCCAGTGTTGTCCAGCAATAAACCATGAGGATGCTTGGTGGACTGCTTTTTATGGGAACCACACTTTTAAAGAACACAAGCAGCTGTCTAGTGAGAAGCTATATGGGCCCCTTGAGTCCCTCTCCTTCACCTTGAGCTCAACTGGTGAGCCAGTACATATTTTTGTGCTCAGTAAACGTAAATAAGTTGTGTTTAGTCACGTTATTCTTTTGGTGAAACTTTTAAAGTCTGACAGTAGTGAAATCTTAAAGCATCATTTTCCAAATTCAGAGGACACTGGTGGTCAGTGACTGGTTTGGAGAGCCTGATGTGTAACCCATACACTGTGGCCATCCCTCGCAGCACATTGTGAAGGCAGCCATTGCCAGAGGCAGTTTTTTCCACAAACATAATTAAAATATTCACTAAAACAGTGACATTTTCAGTAAAACTGTGATGTTGCACCCCTGCCACTTCATCTCTGTCAAGGCCCTTTGGAACTGGTTTAGGTGAGCCAGCTATGTGTGTCATTTTCACAGATGATCTGAATCTAACTTATAGTCTTTTCCTGCATGTCTTAAGTGTGAAAGAATAGTGTCAAGAATACTTCAAGTTCACAGATTGTGCTGATTTTTGCATCCTGGTTGTTTTCGCTGTACATTTTCCATATGACTTCTTTATAGAGTGGCTGTCCAAGTTCCAATACTTCTCAGCATTTGCCATTATATGCACTGATGCATTCATTCATTGATAGATACTGTTTCCTGCTGCTGTTTGTGCCTGCATTTTCCATTTCCTTGGTCCAAGCCTGTGGTTAATGCTTTGGTACTACCATTGCATGGATGCGCTTGATGTGTTTCAGTGTAACTCAGGCATTCCCTCTCTTACCCGGAGCCCGCGGTCCCTCAAGCTTCGCAGCAGTGACAGCGAACCGTTTGCACTGGTGCTTGGTCACACATGATCCTGGGTTCTGCTGATGATGTCAGTTTGCTTGATGTCACCATCAGCATCATTAGCTTCATCGCAAACCTGATGCTTTTTGTCACTACTTGCAGTTTTGTCCTGCATTCCTGCCAGCGTATTTGTGCTCCAGTGTGTTTATGTGCTGCGTAGGCCAGTCTGGAGCAAAAATACAAGGCAAGGCTTGCATGTTTGTACAACAGCTTTAGAATGGCTTTGAATGTAAGGTTAAGCATTCACACCGAAAACTGCAAGACTGTTTTGTGTTTATCAAGTGAATTTGACCAGTATGATAAACTTTTCTACAGTAAGAGATTAAGACTACTCAGTGTGAATACAGTCTGTGTGTGTGCGAGAACCCTGAGTAGCCCTCCAGCTTGTGCCTCTAGGACACACTTTCTGCAGACCATGATAACCACAGTGTCTGTGTGGTTAACTAGTGGTCGGCGAGTGAGCGAAAAAAGCTTAGTGGTTTTTAAAGCTTTTTGCCAATTACTTATACGTGTATCTACACTTTGTGTCGCACGTGGCAAGAATAGGTTTAAAATTGACTTATCTTTAAACATTTTATCCAAAAATAAATTATGTGTCACTCAACTAGGGTTTCAGCCCACATTCAGAAGCGTGCTTAGTATAACTTTGCATAGGAAAAGGTCCTGCATGTCCTTAAATGTCACTAAACACTACTTATAAATATAATAAACTGATGAATGTAATAAATTCTGTTCTTAAATGTAACTAAATAAACTGTACAGGAAAACAGTGGCTTCGCTGGTGGACACACTTTGCTGAGTAGCGGACGGGTTGCCATTTAAGCGTAGATGTAGTTAATGTTTTAACATTATACTGTAAAGTAGCTTTTTGACCGACTGAACCCGGACTAAATCCTCGCACAATAACCAAAAAACTCTTTGTTAGTCTGCGTTAATATTGGTTTGGACCATCCTGTGACAGGTTTTAACTAAAGCTGGTAAGCAACATCTATGCAGTGTTGTGGTAACATGAAAATGTCTTGCTGTTGTTGTTTCAAAACAGCTACAGCATCGTGAAACATAGAAACGCTGTAAAGAACGGTAGATGAAATATGAAGGAGAGGAAGGCATTTCAGGAACGTGCGGTGTTCTGATTGTTGTCAGGGCCGGGGCTGCGTAAGTTGGAGACAAAACACTGATTGTAAGCATTCCTCTGGCAAGCCACATGATGCCCAGTGTGCTATCGATCTTGTTTCAGCAACATGTGTCTTTGCATTACTGTAGTTTTTGCTGTTACATTACAAAATATGCACTAACCAGTTTTTGTGGGTGAATAATTTGACCTTTGGCCAGCTGAGATTTTGTACACAACTGAACCAAATATTCTTGTCTAAGTCATTGTTTGGGAACTGTTTATAATTTAGACAGTCGTTTCAGTTTCATTGCCTTCAACTCTGCCGCAGAGAGCGATAAGCCAAGAAGAGTCTCCTTGTGTGACCTTGGCCAAGTTAAAATTTCTCCCTAACTTGAACGTAAGTCAGCGTTAAGTTTTTAACATTACACAAGATACACAAAATAGGGTTTAATTGGCTACATTTAAAAATAATGGACACAAGCTTGGAGAGCTTCTGTCAATGTGTAGTCTGTAGCTAGAGCAACCTAGGCAACTGGGGACCAAATCCAGAGTAAAGCACCGACCTAACAGTAACGGTAAATTGTTACAGATGAGGATTAGATAGAACAATGCTTTCACCTAGAGGCTTCTGGGATAATAATATTGCTTTTTGCTTCACTGATAATATGGATTTTTCTGGTGCTTTTCAGATTTTGTTTTTACCCTCTTCTGTACATTTTTATAATTGTGATAGGGTCTATACTGGTGGTTGGCAATGGAGTTAATCTGTTATCAAGTAGACAGTCTGCACCAAAATATTTCCCGTCGTGACAGACTGAGCAGGCAGCCAAATCAGGGCCATTTTATCCTGGCTTTTGATCACTGTATACATTCTTGCTGATCTGCCCGGATGCACGTGCATGCACATACATGAAAATGCAGAAGCGTGCACACAAATGCCTCAAACTCTCAGTGATGTTAGCCGGCAGTAACCTGTGGAAGCTGGACCTGCTCTTTTTCCACACAGCAGCCTCCATCCATCCATCAATCCATCCATCCATCCACGTATTACCTTTAACCGCCTTGTCCAAGTCGGGGATGCGGTCGTCCGGAGCCTATCCCAGAATTCCTGGATTTTAGGCTATGAAACGAGATGGTGGATGGGACACCTGTCTGTCAGAGGGCACCCACACACAGTCACACACTACAGGCAATTTACAGCAACCACCTGACCTGAAACAGACATCATCAGACAGTGGGAGGAAACCAGAGCTCCCAGGGAAAACATGCAAACTCCATACAGACTGTTCTTAGTTCCTACCCACTCCTGAACAGCCCAGGTGCTGTGAAGCAGCATTGCTCCTCGCTACACCAGCTTGCCACCCGACAGTTTTATCAGTTTACATCACTTAGTGTTCTTCTCAGACTGATTTGTGTCCCGCTGCCTGAGAACCTGCGTGTTGCAGAGGCCTTGGCCAATTGGAAATGGACCTTTTCATGCCTTTTTTATTTTCATTCCTTGGAAACCAAGAAGTTGTTCGTTTATGGTATGAACTGTTATCTAACTGTGTTGTGCTGCTTTGCAGGGAGTCCAACATGAGCCGTGTGGGGGACGAGACTGCACGGTGTGTCGGTGTTTCCCAGCCAAGGGAGCTCGGGTAAGGCTCTGCACACCTAGTTTTGCTCTGACCAGGACATTTCTCCAGCTTAACCTTACTCTTTCTTCACCCATCCCGTTACACTTTTCTTGCCCAAATGTTACCTTGGCCTTGTCTAGATGTTATCAGAAGTTATTTTGTCCTCTTTGTACGCTACAGCTGACCTTGTAAAGTCAGCTGATCTCATCACTTTCTTGCTGACTTACTGTCAAAAACCCCTGATCCTACAACAGAACAGCTGCGGTCCAGAGCCTGACCTGGATGTATTGGGTGTTAGTCTAGTCAGGGTAACCCATGAACAGAATGCCAGTCCACTGCAGGGCTCATCTAATCAATTTGTAAAAGGAAAAACCTCTGTGAAGCAGGACATGGACTTGGAGCTAAAGCTTTATAATTGACTTCAGCGTCCACTTCAAAGTCCGCATCTGAGCTAAATATGAGGTAATAAATCCAGAACGAGTCTGTTTCCTACAGTAGATACTGAGTACTCTGTACATCACAGTTACAGGAAAAGCCTATGTTGGGCAGGCCCTTCCTTCCAGTTAAACTGAACTTGATGTCTAGCAGCCAGGCAAGCCCCAGCACGCAGTGGCCGCATATGCGGCACTGCAGGAACCTGTTATTAACCTTTGCCCCCCTGGAGTCGCTATAAGTGGCTGCAGAGGAGCATTCTTCTTTGCTCTATGACTGTGGCATTTGTGTGCGTATGGAATATGTGTGCACTTTCAGAACTGGACATGAGATACAACTGCTGCAGTATTGCTGTCAAATACGACACCTATCACAGAAGCCCCATTTTCCATTTATCCCTTAGGGAGCAGGGGAGGCAGAAAAACAACTTATTTGCAGAAATTTTGACGTATTTACAGTCACTTGTCAAAGTGGATAGCAAAATTACAGTGGCCTCTGGAGTAAGCGGCAAACGTACAGGTGTGCCTGGGGAGAGACACATGAATCTCGTGGTTCCGCAGACAAGCCTACAAGCACATAAATCCCGGCTCATGTATGACACACTGCATAATTTCGTCCTGTACAGTGAAAAAGTGCTACGGCTTTGAAACATATAACCTTTTTATTACAGCGGGTATTCAGTGCAGGTCTGTATACTGGTCTTTATTTTTATGTGGTTGTTTTACTTTGACAACATGAACTTGGAACAACAGCCTGTATCACCTACTTGTATCTTATTTCTGAACAGAGATACACATTAGTGTCTCAAATCCAGTTTTTATCACTCACTGCTGTTAATCTTCCCATTTTCTGTGTGAATCTAGTGTGCTAATCGCTAAATTCCTCTGGAAACAATGACATCAGTGGCCAGATGAAGATTATTTAGTCCAGGTTGTGATCTTAAGAACTTTCTTGTACATCTGTGAGCCCCATCACCAAAATGTGTCAAATACATTGGAAAGAAACTGCAAAAGAGCTCTGCAAAGGCAGAGAAAATAAACTGAAAAGCAGATGTGTACAACATTCAAACATAGGTTAGACATACTTTTGTCCAGGAACCAATTATTTTTTCCAGAAAAATTGTGGTAATTCAGCACCTTCAATGCAAGAATTTACTAAACAGGGAGATTTTCATAGAACATATGAACCCTGTTATGAAGAATATGACTGATATGAGGGTGTATGACTAATGCCTGAATATTTTATTTTGAACAAAGCAAGTGGTAGTTAAATTCTGTGAAGACATGAGGGTTGCATGAAGCTCCAGGAGTGCTGACTGTGTTCCTCGTACACTACATGCATACAAGGGAGCAGTGGGGCGTGTGTGTCAGTTAGGCCAAGCGGATGGAAACTTGGAATGCGGGGGATTAGCGCAACCAGGAATGGCAGAATGTTTATGTTCTCTCCAAGGCCAAACATGAAAAATTAAAGATTTAATTGAGTTTTTTTGTGTGCACATTGTCTGCGGTGTGGGCAGGCCGGTGGGATCGGATGTGGGGAGTAAGGATGCATGTCAGAGGATGCCACTGGCTGGGCATCAGCAGCGACAGGCCTGGGTCCCTGGCCTTCGCTTGGCAGACGGAGGAGCGAGGCTTTGATGCACATACATGTGGAAAAGAAAAACACGCCCCATTCAACCGAGAACAATGAGCATTGAACCAGGTTTTTGGGTGATGAGAAGGATATGCTGGAGTGCAGTCTTCACACATTCCCATACTCTCCTGTCCACTCCCCACCTCCCTCCACCCTAAATTCTCACACCAAACTCCCCTACTGCATGTGGTTCTCACGTGGTGAAGAATCCCATAAGAGTCTCATTGTTTACGTGCATCATTTGTGTTTTGTGAGTGTCTACCTGTTGTCCACTTAGGTTTCTCTGTGCTTCAGTTCAGGTGGAAACTGCTGTTTGCTACATGTGGGTGTCATTCTTCAGCCTCATTGCCTCACTGTCACATAAGTGCAAGCTGAAAATGATGACCCCGCAGCCCTCACAATATGATGCTTTGCTCTGTCATTTGGGGTCTCCACCCAGCATCAAAGCTGGGCGACATATGTGATTGGGTTCATGAGAAAACGTTAAGAATATTGTGTTAAATCCATCACACTTGTATGTGTATGGAATGTGTAAGCAGGTTAATGCAACTGCTATGTAATTTAGTTCTTAGTCCAGGTAACAATTTTGTTCAAAGCAACTTGCAATAACTTTCCCTTTTAAACAGCAGGGTAATTTAACTGGAGCAGTACAGGAGCAGTAGGAGGTGGGATTTGAGCATGGATCCTTTGTATCCGGAAGCAGTGGCTATAGCCACTGTGGCTCCTAACAGAGGTCATTACATTTTGTTGGTAGTGTAACAACATATAATACTCACTTCCACCTTGGTTCTGGTCAAGGCCTGTGGTTCTGCCTGTTTCCAGGCACTTTGTGAACCGCTGTCATGAACTTTTCTATTTGGACAGCTGGACCACGGCCGCTTCAGCCTGCAGCACATAATAGCTGTTGTGACACGGAATCACCGGAGGTCTTAGAGAGGGGGTCCAATTTATCACAGGCCCCTGAGCCCGGAGAAAGAGCAGAGCGACAGGACCAGACCCACAATGATCCGCTGTCACTTCCACTCCAGGCACCGTGCTGGTGCACACTTTATCTCCCGCCACAGAGCAGCCATGCAAACATGCTAAACACACACGAGAGCCCGAGCCACCAGGCCGCCAGTTCATGCTAGAGCTTTATGTTAGAGCCACTGTGAAATAGTTTGCAGGTTGTTGTTCTTCACTGGCTCATTGTGCACATGCACTGGGTGTGTGCCGGTGTCTTCCCTTTGCCACGTACTCATGTACCCCAGAATCACAACGCTCTGCTTTTTGTTCTTCATCGTGGGCCAAACAAAATACCCCTCCCCTGCCTCAGTCTGTTAGGTCCCTCTTTTTTATACTGCTATGGCACGAAGACGAACCAAGACACCGTGCAACCATCGTGTGTGGTTGTGAGCCAGAGGTGCTGGTGTGTAGAGCCAAAGCGCAGTGTTGAGTGGACTGAGTGTGTCCACGTGCTGCAGTGTGATGCTGCTGAAGGGGAGCTGTATGACTCAGGCCTTCTGTCTGCTGTGTCTCACTTAGACTGTAATATAAAAGAGGAGGGGGATTAGTGTGGAATTTTAATGGCAAGTATTTAGCTTAAGTCAAGCTAAGAGGCTGCTTTTCTACCTGTGCTCCGCCCACTGAAAGGGTCATGTGTAGACACCTCTACCCTCCAGACTTGCAGGCACAAGCTTTCCCTTTCTCACATATGCTCTCCCTTGACAGTCATTTACAAATTCCTCTCTGGAACCATCCTCAAGAGGGAAGCAGCCCTGAGGTTCAGCGTTTTTCCCCACAAAAGATAACAGGTGTCCAAGGTGACTTGCACATGCACATATATGCAAGGATAGGAGGTGTTTCAGAGGCAGAGCGTTTATGAGTAATGGTTTTTTTTATAGAAGAAGTCAGTCTTATAGAGTATATTTATTTAATTTTCTCCACCAAAGTAAAGGTAAAACCTTTTTACTTATGGATGCTTTTTCCACATTTGTACTTTTTGTCATTTGGGCCAAACATTTTCCATATAACATCTGTGTGAGCTCAACATACTAGATTGTAGGTTAGCAGTCAAAGCACCATAAACCATTTTCTATGTGGGGCCCACAGATTGGTAAATGAGTTAATGGAGGGGTGAACACGCTTATTACAAATAATATTGGTGCGCTACGGGGAAACACTGCGTCCGCATGGGCTAATTGTGGTTTACCTTGCAGCCCTTACCTGAAACACACTAAATGACCCCCTGTGGCTTGTGTGTAATCCACTGCACAGCAGTTCCTCTAACCACTATGCCCCCTTCTGCACCATAACATCTTTGTCGCTGGTGACTTAAAATGCTGTACAAATAAAACTCGCTCCAACTGTTCACTATTTTATACACTGAGCAACGTACTTCAGTGACACACACACAGATTCATAACAAACACAAAGTGCTAATAGAGGGACCAAGCGCTACAAAGGGGACCCAACACTCTAACCTTCATTCCTATGCAATCCTGATTTGTTAACCCCATGGCAGCCCCACAACAAACCTATCCTGCCACTATGTAATGTTTCCATCTCCTTAGTCTTGATCAATGCCATCAAAGTTAGCCAACTACATATGATATGACAACGTGATGGTATCTCATTGCAGTTGTCAAGTGGGCACCTCCCGTCACAGGTGTTTTCTTGAGTCGGGTTCATGACACCTCAGGAAGGCTCAACCAAATGCCCTGGTGTCCCAGAACTGCTTCCCTCAACAACTGCACACAGCACCTGCGCTACCCAACAAACAACACAAGCTGTACCCCTTAGCATGTGTGCTAACCAGTTGCACGCTACACACGCCTTGGCCCTTCAGCTATTCATTACCGCCTTGCAACTCCATTATAAATCCACAGCCATCTTTGCTACACACATTCTATGCTTGGTAACTATTGTACAAAACTATGCATCAACCCAACAACCCTGACAACCGCTACAACCTAAGCAATGAACACCTACCGTACTTTACATCCTCTCCTTCGGTCCTCAATCAACACTGTTTCCTTTCCTCCATATCCACAGGCTGCCCTGCTCAGCTGCCTCCTCCATCTCCCTTACTGCCTGTCGCAGGTTCTGTCCCTGGACTCAGAGTTCTCGAAACGCTGTCGTTGTTGACCAGGCTATAAAGCCGTGACAGCTGTCTCTACCGGCTGCACTCTTGCGCTCCACGCCTGCCACTCTACTTTTGCCGCCAGCTCACTATACCTACGTTTCTGCCTTTCAAATGCTTCATTTACCGCGTCCTTCTGTGGCACTGTCAATTCAATAAAATACACTAAATGCCAGCTTACTGACCACAGTACCACAAGGTCTCAAATTTGTATGAACTATTTCCTGGGACACAACAAATTTTCCTCCCAGGTCGAGCTGCATTTGCAAGTCTCTGGCTCCTCTTAGCTCATCTGTCTTCTGCCTCACTGACCATTTCCTCCTCCTCCCTAACAAACCGGATGGCCGAATTTTCCCTGTTGTTACCTGATCTCACCTGCACACTCCACCTCTCATTTTCCACAGCTAAGCACTTCAACACCTGATTGTGCCTACTGTATAGCTACCCTGCAAGAGACTAAGCTTAGAGCCTGACCGTATATGCCTTACTGTTCCTAAGTCTGAACACAGATGATAGGCTGGGTCTGCAGCAAGCCACTGCTTGAGGTTCTGCGGTGATGGTAGCACATCATCAGTAGCTCCTAAGAGAAATCTTATTTGCATCCAAATTCCACAGATCTCTCCAACTCAGCCTCCTCTTTTCTACTCCCTCCCAATGCATCCACCGTCCCTGCTTACCCTGCAAGAATGCCCTAATGCACCTCTCTACTTCCTCTTGATGATGCACCTGCTGTACAACCAGCTTCTTCCTTTCTGCAGGGCCTTCCTTACTCCACATTGGGTCTCCTATACCAAGACCTAGGCTCTGTCTTCCTTCTTGGACCCTACCGACCACCTCTGCATGCCTCAAAGCTGCCTGTGCTTCCCGAATTGCCTAAAAACGCAGTCTTTTTTTACTCCCCCTTAACTATGTGACTTTGATGGCTTAATCTTTAAACTAGCCCACTTCAAGTTCTCCTCTAATTTCCCTAACAGTTTTCTCACACATGCGCTTTTTGTCATGTCATCCATATAAGCCCTGAAGGAACCCATCCTCACATCTCTCTCCTCCTACAACACAGCGCGATACCCTACTTACGATCTCCACTGCTATAGTGAATGCTAGCGGGGAAATAGTGCTGCCCGCCATAATCCCCATTTCCAGCCTCTGCCATGCTGTTGTGAAATCTGCCATGGTGAAACACACCCTAATATCCTGAAAATATTCCTGGTATATGTAAAATATATATATATCTGACCTGGTACTCTAAAAAAGTCAAACGCACTCTAGGTAAGATTGCATGGCATAGAGCCAAAGGCATTCGCCAGATCTAAAAGTGTCCCCAAATTTATATGACTTGTATGGATCAGTTCAACTAAAATTTATCCTTGACTATCGGAAGAAAGGGGGGAACAAGGAAATGCCATACCGACTGAGCTGGATTCTGACCCACTGCAGTGGAGCTATCAGGCGTGAGCACTACTAAGCTGCTGTATACAGAATTCCTCCAGAAAGTTCTATCATCCACTCGTGTTCTTTATTTGCAGCAAGTGAGAATCCATTTTGTTGCTATTCATCCTCTTCTTTTTCCTTTTTGCGTTACCATTTTTAAAGGATTCCGGTTTCCGAATACTGTGTTCAAAGCATGGTAACCTAAGACTGAGTAAGAGCTCAGGTGCAGCTTGAACAAATGTCAAACAAATGTCCATCTGTTTCTTTTCTTTGCTCTCCATGGTATCCTTAAAAAGCAGAGCAGTCCATGGTTTTCCTGTGTCACTTCAGTGTGCAGCTTTTACATCCAAATGATGATATTTACAGCATTGCTTGAACAATTCCAGTCTTTATTCTTGAGAAAACTGCAGTCAACCCCTCTGTGACTCTTTTGCATCCCACAAACAATAGGTGACCAGCTGGCTGTGTTTCTCGTGTTATTATGAGCTTCTTTTGCCTCCATGTGGCCATTCCGAAAACAGCAGGCAGAGGAGCACACCTGCACCTGAAGTTATGAACACAACTGGGGCACCGAGTCTGTTTGTACCTGGAACTGCTCAGTCAATAGAAGCTCAATAATACAGCTTTGTCCCTCCATTTACTCATGGGTTTGTTTATGTTAAAAACAGAAAAAGCAAACAGGAAAATCCGTTAAAAGACTGAATGCCATTTTCATCAGCACAGCACGCAGGGTCTCGGTGGTCCTGTATGGTGGAAACATCAGTCATGTGGCAGGAAACTCATGGATCGGATGGCAGCAATTTAACATGAAGCAACATTAAAGTCAACATTGAAATGACTGAAAATAAAAAAGTAATTTAACCTCCCTTTCAGTGCTTTGTATTGTGCTTCAAATATGCAAGGGTGCTACAGGAGAATGAAAGAGTGGTGGAGAGAAAGCGGAGTGAGTTGTACCGTAGTGGAGGATTGTGTGGGTCGAAGTCATGAAAAACTTCACAAACTGGGCGATGCGTTGTGTAAATGTATTTGTCAGTTAACAAAGCTCGTAATTGAAATGTACCTCTATTTGCTGTGTTTTTTCTGTTTGTCTTGGATCCAGCAATAATAAATGAACAGATAAACTGAAGAGAACAGAATATTGCCAAATCTCTTTTAAGTGGACACAATTATTTCTAAGGTTCACTTATTGTAATACAGCAAACCAAGGCAACGTTCCCTTTCTAAGGCAGTGTGTCTACCTGTGTGTCCACCCAGCAGTTGCAGCCGGTCCAGACCCTGCTCAGCCTCGGTGGGGTCTGCATGTCCCCTCTGTCTTTGCACAGGTTTCGTCTTAATGTTGCAAGATGTATTTTGGGCAGCTCAGGAACTCAACCTATCTGTGTGTGCGTGCGCGTGCGTATAGACCGTTTAAGTATCTCAGTAAGTCTCTGTAGATGAAGGCGTCAGGTAAATTTTACAATAATCAGTATGTTTCATTGGAGCCAAATTCAGTCCTTGTAAATGTAAAGACAAAGTAGGAGTATTAAATGAACGTCATCATAAAAACCGAAATCTTGAGATATGAATTTATTTCTGTTTTACTCAGGGGATGCCAGGCAACTTAGGCCAGCAGGGTCCACCAGGACCCAGTGGACTTTCAGGACCGTATGGACCACCAGGAGAGAAGGGGACACGGGGCTCTGAAGGCCTGCCTGGAAAGACAGGCATGAAAGGAGAAATGGTAAAAACCCAGTGATCCTGCTCACCTCTTTCACACCACGAGTGTGGAGACACATTTGGCTCTAAGAGGAGTGTTCTATATACACCCGCTGGCTCTGTGTGCTGTGTTGTAGGGAGTGGCTGGGTTTCCTGGATTTCCTGGTTTTGATGGCATCCCTGTGAGTATTTTATACTTTTTTCTTATATAAATATTTTGTGTCATTGTCAATAAGTTGATTGATAAATCATATTGTAGCCAAAAACCTTTCATATAAGAATGGTTTCTTCTGTCTGGAGTCTCTCTCTGTGTCATTTTGTCATCTTCATTTGCATCCCCTTTATCTGAGAAATGTATTATTATTATTATTATTATTATTATTATTATTGTTGTTGCTGTTGCTGTTGTCATTGTTATTATGTTTTTTGCTTCAGGGCCATCCTGGTGAAGGGGGTCTTACAGGTCCTCCTGGGATTGACGGCTGTAATGGGTCAAGAGGCGAGAATGGTTTTCCCGGGGTATTTGGACAAAAGGGGATCCCAGGGAGGCAGGTAAGAGGCTTGAACTGCCTATAAATGTATTTGTCTCCTCTGGATTTTTTTCCATTGCTAAAGCATTAAAAATTGCTGGTTACATGCAACTTGATGGCTTGAAGAAATTTGCTGAGAATGTGGAAAAAATTCTGGTGTTCAGAAACGTTTCCAACACAACTCTTTATGTTCTTTGTTTACTTTCAGTTAATTTAGAAAATGTTTGGGTTTTTTTCACATTGACACTACAGAGAAGTTTTGCTTGACCAGTTACAAATTTCTCAGTTAAATACATTATGGCTCCTTGATGTAACAGCAAAATACAAAAGAGTACAAAGGGAGGTGGCTGAATATTTTTATTGGCACTGTTTGACTGAAAAACTGCAGAGGTGTTAAAACTACCCAGTGTTGTTCACTCAGCATTAGCAGCCATTTGGACGCAGGAGCCTCCAGAGCAGTGACCAGGCTGGGGCTGCAGGTAGTCACCCCTTGAGTTACAAGCACTCGGCTCTACGGACATTCACTACAATGAGCAATCTCACAAGTTTTGTTTTGTTTCACTTTTGTTTTACTCTTCCGCATCAGCTAACTTGTGTGTCAACCACCACAGTGATCAACATTGTGAAAGAATGGGGGGGCTTCAAAATATTGGCCCAATGAAATCATTTCGCCGCGCGTGCAGAGAAAACAACCGAGTTTGCCGGACATTCACCGGCATCCGTGTGTCACGCCCTCGGCTCAGCCGACTCTCGCGTGCGCAGTTGCCCCGCCCCACCCCAGCAATGATGTACCTTTGCTGGTCTCTGTGCTCTCGCCCTTCTTGGCGACTCGGTTCTGTTTCCCGCGGTGCCCCCGTGGCGTGCCCTGGTTCCCTATGCTCTGTTCTCCCTGCGGTGAACTTTGGTTTCAGCGCTTGCAGCTCGCCCGCCACGGCGACCTGGTTCTCGCACCCTGTTCTCGCCCGCTCCGGCGATCCCTTGATCTTGATCTCCCCGCCGTGCCCCAGCGGCATGCCCTGGTTCTGTGCTCTGTGTTTTGCTCTGGTTCTTTGCCCTGTGTTCTACCTGCGTCTTGCAGATGCCTCCTTCCACCCCAACCGTGACACCATGCCAACATCCTTTTGTTTTGTGTTACTGATACCACCTACTGCTAGCAAATGACAGAGATTATATACTTTTTTAAAAGCTGCAAATGGAGTGAGTTTACCTGCAGTTTCTGTTTGTATATGCAGGGAATGAAGGGGGTAAAAGGAGCCAAAGGAGACATTTCATATAATTACTGCAGCTTCCCTGGACCTCCTGTGAGTACAGAACATGATTTTTTCCACTGTCCTTCCAGCCTCTTTTAACCACCCACGCACTTCTGCCACCGCCCTCAACCAGCCAGCCTTCCTTCTCATTGCCCTTCATGAGCTGTGCTGTTTTATTATTGCACAGGGTGATGCTGGGTGCCCAGGACCTGCTGGTAATCCGGTAAGTGTGACGATCTTAATTCTGACACCAAATCCCTGTATTGCGGCTTATTATTCAACACCTACACTTCAAATCTGATAGTTCAGTATTAGCTGTACAAGGTTCTGAATAAGAGTCAGAGTTAATGGCTAAGTATGCTTTTGTTCCCAATGGCTCACAGAGTGGAGTAGCCAACACAACATACAAACATACATACATTTGCAAAAGAGCTTCATGTGAATGTTCTGCTTTAAATCTATAGCTATTAATTACACTTATACCCTGGTATTCAAGCTCCCAGTATCACACTGGTTTATATTAACACCCGCCTGGCATCCAAGTCTACAAGTCCCAGCATAATGAACGTCGTATCAGAACGAAGCCGATCAGAGAAATGTTGGAAATGGGCGTGAGTATAAGTGTTACACTAGGTGGCGTCACTGTGCCCTGCATCTGTGTTGTCGGTCCTTGCCTTTTGTGGCCCGGGTTCAAACAGTTTGCGCTTCATGATTTCGTTCATTTCTGTTCAGTCAGCCAGTCCCCCAGTAACAGCCATTGCAGTTGGTACATTTTATTGTTTTTTTTCTATTTCTTACTCTTTTCATTTGCTCATTTTTACATCAGTTTGATTATTAAATGTTTGTAACAAATAAAATTAACTGCATATAAACACAAATGCATATTAATTTTCCCATTAACTGTTTGTTAATTGGGTAATTGGTGTTTAAAGTGTTTATTACACTGAAGTAGACATTATTATTATTATTATTATTATTATTATTATTATTATTATTATTATTTATCATCATAAGAAATAATAAAAATAGTTTTTGAGCCAGTTATAGCAACCAGTAACTCTCAGCATACTGTAATTTTGTAATTAGAATGAATCTTTCCTGTTCAAAGGTATGGTATGGTCTGTGGTTTATGCTCGCGCTCAAGGGCAAGGCTGTTCTTTGTTTCACAGGGGCAAAAGGGCTACGATGGACTCATTGGTCCCACAGGACCCATGGGAGTGGATGGAAATAAAGTGAGAGTTTTCCCTTGCAGTCACCTTTCCCATCAGCAACCATGCCCTGCCTAGTCCTCTTCTAACTGTTCTTGTTGCTGTTCTTTCTAACTACAGGGTGTTGCCGGAGCACCTGGATTAAGGGGAGCTCCTGTAAGTGCTGTCAGACTTGCTGACCTGCCGTCGGGTCGCCTCGCATACAAGCACACATGACCGCGTGTGTTAGTCTCGGTTGTGTGTGGAACTGCTGTGCTGTGGTGGTCATGCTTTTCTTTGTGTTTGTGTGAAGTGTCCATTAACGGCTTCTTTTTTCGAAGATGCATACCTTTTAGATTTTGCTATATTCCACATTTATCATTTCGTTTTGCTCACTTACCTATTTTATAAAATGTGCTTACTCTTCTGTGAAAGTATCCTGTAGTCAGAAGGCCTGCCAGCAGGTGCCAGGTGATTGATAACAAGATGATGTGAACGTTGGGATAAGTCAGTCAACAGCTTGGGTCAAGGTTTATGGAGACAACTTGATTTTTAATTACTTTACATGAGTTTTTATGATACTTGATACTAAAAATTTATACTAAACATTTTTGCCCATCACAGCTATGTGCAAACTTTAACTTTACATGAATTACAGAGCGATTATTGATTTTGATTTACTGCAGCTCTAAAAGAGACTTGAGTGCTCCAAACAAAATGATGAATGAACAAACTACAGTCCCAGTCGTGTTTGCAAGCTGAGGAGCCAGTGTATATATAAGCAATATGTATGAGTACATGATTCCTTATGAAAATTTGGGGAAAAGAATGGGAAAAAGTCGACCGCTTTCCAGTTTTCTGTTTTTGCAGCTGTTTCACCTAAAATTTGATCTCTTTGTCACCTCTAGTAGTGAAAATGATTCAAGTCTGAGATCGAAAAAGTGGCACCATTATTGTTTTTCCTTGGTGTACAAGATACGGGTAAACAAAAGCAGTTAATGAATACACCAGAAAACAGGCCAGTAAGGAACAATAATACAACACCAATGCAATGTCAGACACTTAAATGCAGAAACAGGTCTTCCATGGAGCCATCTGTGAGAAGATGTTGAACTACCTTATGGTCTCTGAGTGCTGAGGTGCAGGTGCTCAGTGTTTTGTACCCGTGGTGGGGTGGAAAGTGACAGTGCTGGATGCCTGTGGCCAGGGATGATAATCCTGACTTTTCTAAGGCAATGTGTGTTATACGTATATGTTGTGTATAGAAGGGAGACTCTCGATCTCACCACCCTCTGTCGTACTCTCGATTACTGTAGGATCCAGTCCACAGCATCCCATCATCAGCATAGACAGGAGTGTAGTTTGCCCCCTTACAAACAACCGGGTCCAGCTCCTTGGTTTTGCTGACACCGACGCTGTTTTTCTTGCACCACTGTGTTACAAAGCAGATTTCATCTTTGTACGCCGTCTCTTCTTTGTTGGCGATCAGGACTGCAAAGGCGGTGTCATCATCGGATTTAATGATGGAGTTGCAGCTTTTTTCGGTGGCACAGCAGGGTGCCCTGCGCCTGTTGGGCACTTTTGGTTTGGAGCAGGTGATGCTGCCAATGTGCACACCTGTAGGATAGAAAAAAAATGCTGCAGAAATGTTTTATCTGCCCTCAGGCTTCTCTCATGCACTGATATAACTGACGAAAGGGCCTAATAAATCCCAAAGATGCAAAAATGAAGAAATGTAGAAATTGGGGGTGGGAAATACTTTTTTCACTGCATGCTAAAAACTGAAAATCTACAGGAGATCCATATGAGTGTGACTTCACTTGTGAGTGTTTGTAAATATGTTCACATTATAATTTTGCCCTTTTGTTTTTGTCTTTCCGTCCGTCTTTGTGCCATTTCCCAGGGGGGGACAGGCAGGCCATTGCCAGGGCTGAAAGGTGAAGAGGTGAGTGACCCAGCAGCAAACCACTGTTTGTTTACAAAGCTGCATCCAGTTTTTAATCTGTCTGTACCTGAATTTTGTGGTAGGATCAGTGTATATTTGAGTATTACTTGCATTTATGTCAAGAACTCTATTGTGATAACCCTGGCAGGGAGATCTGGGGCCTCCAGGTGACCCTGGACCCTTTGAAATCGTGGAGCCTCCAGAAGATTACTACATAATAGGAGACAAGGTACGGTGAACCCACCATCTACGCACCATGTTTATGTGCCCTCTCTTTGTGTCATCACTTACAGTATATTTAAATTTTCAGGGTGACAAAGGATATCCAGGACTGCCTGGAAGAAAAGGAACACATGTGAGTAGCTATTTGTGAAGTTTGCTGGGCATAAATAGAATGTAAATATGTGCTTAGTTTCTTTGAAAAAAACTAATGTAAATATGCATTACCTTTGCAAGGTATTCATAGCTTAGATTCACCTAATCTATATTGCGTGTCTTAATTTTTGCTTCAGGCAGACAACTGCGATATAGAAAGAATTATGAATCTCTCATAAAACAGATACTGAAAAATAACAAACATCTACCCCCTTTTATTTCGCATTACAGTAATGTCTCTTGATCAGTGGTAAGAATTGAAAATCCATTTTCACTCCACGATGTAGGAAAATAAAATGTGTCCTCATTGTCAAGAAAAAGGAGCTCAGTCTTGTGGACTCACCTTAAGTCACAGGGCTGAAACTCTGTATGAAAGCTCAGTACAGTATCAGTACAGTGCGTTCATGTGTGTCTGAAAAATCTGTATTTGTCGCAGGGGGAAGATGGCTCTTCTGGGCTAAAGGGACAAAAAGGAGCCTGTGGATTTCCAGGACAAACAGTATGGGTTCTCTTTGACACAGCAACTGTTTTGCTTTATTTCACAGTATTCTCACAGGCAAAGTTTACACTTTTTCTGCAGTGGGCATTGCTGCTGCTTTGCAGCTTCTGTACTGTAGGTCTGAATCCAGCTGTGTGGAGCTTTCGTGTTCTCCTTGTGCTTCCTTGCGTTTCTGCCAGGTGCTCGGCTTTCCTAACGCGCCAAAAAATGTGCTTCAGGTTAATTGGTGTCTAAGTTGCCCTTAGCGTTCATATAAGTTTCGGTTTCAAAGTTTATTCGTCATAGATGCACAACAGCAGCGTAGCAGTGTTGTCACCATGAAAAGTGTTGCTTCCAGGCATCCTCAGCAAATAAAGATGTAAATAAGGTATAGGAAAATTAGATAATAAATAATGAAAGTAGGAAAAAGAAGAGTAAATAAATAAGGAATAAGATATATACATAGAGGTTAGTTAGTAGTAACAGAAATGGCAAACAAAACAAGAAGTAGCAGACAAAAACGAACAAGCAACAGCAGCCAAACCAACAACCACACAACCGATAAGGGCATACAAAAAAAAACCCAGCATACAGACAGACTGCGATCAAGTTTTTTCCACTGTCCAAGGGAGGGGTCAGTGGTTTAATAGTCTTATTGTGTAGGAGGAAAAGACTGTCCCGGAACCTGCTTGTGCTCATCCGAATGCTTCTAAAGCGTTTTCTGGACGGGAGCAAGGAGAATAGTTTGTGGCTGGGGTGATTGTGGTCCTTCAGGATGTTATGGGCCTTCTCCTTACACCGTTGGGTATAGAGGTCCTGCAGGTCTGGCAGATCAGTCCTGGTAATGCTCTGTGCTGTCTTGACCACTCTTTGTAGAGCTTTACGGTCTGATGCTCTGCAGTCACCATTTTGTAGCCTCATATTAATCTTTTGAGCGGAGCTAAAAATTTAAGCTGAAAAACCCAAACTGACTCACTGTCACAGGACTTAGGACTGACATAAAATTTAAGTGGATTATGAATAAAGTATGCCCAGTAAAGTCTGGGAATTTTGCTTTAAATGTGTGGTCCATTCTTTCCCACCTTTAATGCTATGTTGTCATGCACGTGTCCAAAAATGAATGGTACACATTTTGTTATATGTTTCATTGTCTCCTTAAATTTGTCTGCACCAAATGTTCAGTAAAATGCGTGTGAAAGGGCAGAATGTTCATGCTGTTTTAGTATTACTTGTCAACTGTATATAAAGAAAATAATATGTATTTTTTGGGGACTTTGACAGTCTATTCTTACTGATGAATCTAGTTTGTATTGTAATATAATTTAGTGTTATTGCAATATTCATAACATTACAAAAATGAAGTATCAGGCAGCTTTAATCTTATTGTCAGGAATTTCATCTTCCATGCAAACCCACACAAAGTAGTAAATTAGTGCTGAATCTACCCATGTTGGTGCTGCTTCCTCAGGGTTCATCTGGACATCCTGGTTTACCTGGACAGCGTGGAACACAGGTGTGCATCGGTGTTCTTTTGTGAACTGAAAATACAGTCTTCCTTGATCTTCCACACTGTATGGGAGAGGAGGTGTCTGGATGTGGGGATGCTGGTGCTTTGCCATCTTTATTATTCGATATATTAATATTTATCATCTTTTTCTGGAGTATTTTTGCAGCTGTCCGTAAAATGTGACATCTCCACAATTGAGGTCTGGAAAATTGAGGATGGACTGTAAAAGAAACTTTTTTGCAAAAAAAATTTCTCAAGTATGTTGAGATTGGATTGGAAATTGTGCTGCAATAACACAAGTTAGTGTTTGGAAGCAGCAGTAGTGTCGAAATGTTTTTACACATTTTGTTATATGTTTCATTGTGTCTTTCATTTGCAATGAAAGTAGACTGTTTAAGGGACTGCAACTTCACTCAGTTGTGTTTTGAGTGCTGAGGGTCCTTTTTGGTATTTCAGGGATCAGCTGGGGATCCCGGACTTCCGGGTCTCATTGGCAGAGATGGTCCAAAGGTGAGCGAAATGGGTGAGATATTGTAGCTGGGAAAATAGCTGTTTTACAGCAGCTTGTCAAAATGTTTAAAGTGTACCTTGTTACAGAGAAAGTGATAGATTCTGTCCAATTTTCGTGAAGGGATTTCGAGGAGACCCAGGCGAGAAGGGATGTGCAGTGCGTGTGTTCCTGAATTTTACAGGTAGTGATAAGCTGATACCGTTTTATTTTCTAGCGTTTTGATCTGGTTTGAGGTGTCTGACTGGGTTGTGCAACCTTTTTTGTAAGGCCCAGTCGGAGACCGAGGTTACCATGGCCCGTGTGGGGACCGAGGGGCCACAGGGGAGATGGGCATACATGGGGATCCAGGACCTCCAGGAGAGTTTGTTCCCGGTGAGATACTCTGCACCACAGTAGCTTTGTTTGGCCACATTGTGTAATGGTTATGCTGCGGGTGAAAATGGTCATTTTTGTGTTGGAAAGGATAATAGAAGTAAGAACAGAACTTTTCTTTGGTAGGTCCTGCTGGTCAGTGTGGAAGCCCAGGCATCCCTGGCCCCAAGGGACAGAAGGGAGACATTGGGAAAATGGATCTGAATTGCACATTATTAGGAAGACGTGGAAAACCTGGGCCACTTGGACCCAAAGGAATCACAGGCCAACGTGGACCCCCAGGTAGAAATTGTTTTGAAATACCCAGCCAAGCCACTACTGTCGTGCTTTTATTTCTTAAATAATGCACTCCAGCACAATTGTTATTGATAATTTTAGCTACATTTATTCATTCAGCAACTTACAGTTTCAAGCTGCTGACAGTGGTTTACCTATTTCTAGAGCTGGGTAATTGTTTTCTGCAGAGATTTAGGGTTAGGGTACAACAGAGTACTACAGTTGGAGGTGGGTTTCGAAACGGAGTGCTTTAGGTCCATTGACTGCTCCAGTTTATGTTCTCACTTGGAGAGATGCACAAAAGAATGTACATCCTCTCTCAGGACTATGGTTTTACAAATTTTGTACATTTTAAACATATATAGATATGTTAAGTGCCATCAAGTTGGTATTGACTCAGTGGATCGTTGTCCTGAAAAGCATCCGGTCTTCAGCAAGTTGGCTAAGTCTTGACAAAGGGGCATCCATGGCTGTGGTGACCGTGTCCATCCAACGCATTGCAGACCTTCCTCTTTTGCATTGGCCTTCCACTTTGCTGAACATGATATGTTTTTCCAGCGACTGTTCCCTCCTCAGGATGTGTCCAAAATGAGACAGTCAAAGTCTGGTCATTTGATCTTCCAACGACAACTTTGGTTTGATTTGCCCCAATGCCCATGCATTTGTTTTAATTTAGATTATCAACCTACATTAAGATGGGGTTGATACATGGGTTGATCACATGAAGCCCTACAACCCTACCATTAGATGAATCTAACCTCACGTGACCTCATGAATACAAAAATCGTCTCATTATTTATTCAGCCAGAATGCAGAAAGGATTGATGTCTTAGTATGTAAATCCGTAAAATTAATGTACAATGTGTATTCATCATATTAGTGTATTGATCTGATTGATTCATGCCTAAAATTCTCAAAATATGTAATTTTTTTGGAGGCATTGTGTCAATGAGTTTGATAGAGAAAGTAATTCATCCTTGGTTGTTGTATGTTTGAGAACTAACAGATGCAATGAAATGTTTGTTCTTTCTATTTTATGTTCCCGATCTAACATTCCCATTTGTATTCCTGGAACCTTTTAAGGCTGTGGGGGTGAGTTCTATATTTTAAAATATTACATTTGATTAAGAAATAAGAAATAAGGATGCTGTACATGATGCTTAATCCCTGCCTAATATAAAGCATTTGGACTCCTCAGATTACCACCAAATCTGTTGATGAGTTATGATGGACAATAAGAACTGATCAGTATCAGATGAAAATGCATTATTGTTGTTTATATCTGGTTTATATGAGAAATATACAGCTGCACTAAATCTGACAACAGTTGGCCCAGATGAGAGATTTTAATGCCAGCTGTAGATGTAGCCTTAGAAAGCTCTTTGCAGCAGGCTTATTTTCACAAATATTCGTTTTTAAAGACTCAGTGTAACCACGGAGGAAAGTTGCTGCAGCAGTGGACACAAAAGAGAGTGCAATGGTACGACTGGACTGGAGTTAGCTGTTCTAAAGGGCAGCACATGAGCTAACAGGGTGGTTTCTGGTCCTGTCTGCAGGGTATTACTGCATCACAGGAGAACATGGCCTGGTGGGAATACATGGAGACACTGGTCCACCTGGCAGATCAGGAACCAAAGGAAACAAAGGATATCCAGGGGATTGTAACTGTGGTCCCCCTACAGAATTAAAAGGCCTTCCTGGATCTCCTGGATCTCGGGGCCAAGTGGGGAACTCAGGTTGTCCTGGAGACCACGGTGTGAGTGGTGACCCAGGGCCCCCTGGGGAAACTGGAGCCCCAGGTTTACAAGTGAGTACAACTGATCTCTGTTTGCTTTGGCATCCCAGACAACTCGATTGTTAGACACACAAGCCCTGGTGGACTTTGGTGACAAAATCTCACTGCTCATTTTGCAATATCACATGGCTCAAGCAACACTGACGTAGTGAGAAGTCTCATAGTAACATACATTGAAATAGCTGTTCAAAAGGAAGAGAAATTATTTAGAATAAATGTATTATTATGAGGTGTGCATGATACATGTCTACAGAACAGCAGCAGTCTGTGAGCTGGTGTAAGCAGGTATTTTACAGTCTATCCTTATTATCCACACTGTGGGGGGGCTGTGTGGATATGGGAAAAGTCTAGAAAATCAAAAGTCATTTTTTCTACAATGCTGTACAGTATACTGCACTACACTGTACTACAGTAACAATTTTTTAACCTAATGTAGTGATCGTGTGTAACCTACAACCCCTGGCAAAAATTATGGAATCTCTACTCTTGGAGGATGTTCATGCAGCTGTTTTACTTTGTAGCAAGAAAACAAATCACAGACATGACACAAAACTAATTTATTTTAACAACTGAACATTCTGGCTTTGTAAAACATAGAACATAAAAAAAAATTAAATCAAATTGAAATTAATGGCACATTTTTTTTCAGATGGTTTTTCAGATGGTAAAACAGCTGAATGAACATCCTCCAAGAGCAGTGATTCCATATTTTTTGTCAGGGGTTGTATGTGACCAGGTTTAATGTGTAAGCCAGTGTAATGAACTTGTAATGTGTTTAATAAAGTGAGTACTGTAACTGAAGCAAACGCACACATACAGTAAACTGAATTACGTGCAAGAAGTAGTGAATAAGACACACTCATAATATCACTGCATTAGCTGGTGCTTCACCACTTTCATAAAACTAACAGTGGAAATGGTTGAATTGTTTTTTTAGAGACAGTATCAAAATTGTTTAAAACATGCATTAATGACATTTAGCTGTTCTAGTTAAAAGTAGTTAAAACATTTATATTTTCTTTCATGCTTAAAATACTACTTTTCAATGTTTATGATTCTCTACATTGTTATGAAATATTTTTGCAATAGGGTGTAAAATCCAAAATCTGTAAAACTGAGGTCCACAAAATTAACAATGGACTGTAATTTAGTCCATTCATTCATTCATTCATTCATTCATTCATTGTTGATAACCACTTACCCTAATTAAGGGTTGCTGTGGTCAGTGCCAGTCCTGGAAGCATGTGGTGCCAGTTATCATGTAGGAAAATATTAAATATCACTGGCATTGTTCACCATTTTTCTTTGGTATTCTAACTGCTTCTCTTTTTGGCTGCGCGTATAGCTATCCCTTGGTATCGGAACGCTCTCTATTCAAATTTTTGCAATAACAGATCTTTGCCATAATGGCACAATGGTATGTTCTATAATAAACTATTATATATGGTTATAAATTTATTCTGAATGAAAGTTTAAAATGTGCATGCGCGCATGTACGTGGGAGCCCACGCTGGTGTCTTATCAGCTGTTTCCACTCATTTCACTTTACCTGAACCATGTTTCATTTTTTAAATAACTACTACTTCTTCAAATGCCAGTTGTTGTGACGTGGCAGGTTGCTTTGGTGCATGCCTTCCTGTTATTCAACATCTTGTAACACTGGGCTCCCACTCAAAACTCCCCATGTGCCTCTCATATTCAAAGTGTAATGCAGAGACACTAATGGGGGTGTTAACTTGCAAACATTTTGTACTGTACATACTATACCATGCATTATAAATGAGCAAATTAATGACAACATTAGGCATTTTCTAATTAGGTAACTTGTACTTAAAGTGTTTTTGTGGCTGAAGTCATGGGTTGGTAGTTATGTAGCTGTTTTTGGAGTGCCTGCGAGCGCAGTATTTATTTATTTTCCCCATTTAAAATAATGGGAATGAGGTACTGGGATGAATTAGATTTGGGTACCAAAGGATTAATGTGTTTTGATTTTGAAGGTGTTTGGTTGTCTTGTTGAAGGGCTTCATAGGATTCAGAGGTTCTAAAGGTGCAAAGGGTGAGAAAGGACACTCTTGTATCAATTCTAAAGGTGAGAATATCAATGTTATTATCAAAATTTGTAGCAGTAGCAATATACAGTTTTTAAATTTACCTATTTATTTTTAGGGGATAAGGGTGACCTAGGTCCTTTCGGACTTCCTGGGAACCCAGGATTCCCTGGAGAAATCGGCAAGGATGGAAAACAAGGCTCAACTGGAGATCCAGGCAGGACTGTAAGTTTAGCTACAGAGATTTACAAGATTTTACTTCTAAAATGCAAATGAATATTTATTCAATCTTTTAGTCAAGTACAGAAGTCTTAAATTCTGCAAGTTTCGTAATTAAAACACAAAACATACTGGCAAATCCAGGATAAAAATACCATCGTGCTCATCCCCAGTTACGCAGTCTACCAGTCTTAGTCTTAAATTACTTGCTTAACCACTCAGAGATTATTTATCAGAATTGAAATCAGATTTATTGGGCAATTATGCTCACACAAACAGGGAACTTGGCCTTGGTTTTCAATGGCTCTCAGTGTATCTAAGACAACACACACACACACACGTGAAATTCTAAGGCTGCACTAAAAACAGCACCAAACAGCCGTGAGATGCACTGCATTGTGGGAAATGAGCGTGGCCACACTCTCAGTTACAGACTGATGCTCTGCTTACACATTTGCCCTCTTTGTTGCACTGTTGTGCTATGATTTTCGAACTTTGTATTTTTTAAAGACTTCATCTTTCTCACACTGTCACTGTATATTTAGTTGATGAAATAGTTTCTGGATTGTTCTTGATGAAAATAAAATTTGGTGATTAGGGCTTTGCTGACACAAAATAAAAATATGAATTATAAATAAAAATACATTTTTTAAAATACTTTCTTGAACAAACTATGAAAGTAAGACAACTGTGTTATTGTTATTCATTTCAATTTAATTTTTATTTTTTGAAATTACACTGCTTTTTTTGTATGCATTATTTCGGGTAACTTTTTAGGTGAATTTGGATTTTTTCCATACAATAAATAAACAATTTCACTGTCTGGTTTTTCGATATTTGGTCACTCATCATGGGACCAGATAACAGGGGATAAGCATATAAATAATTGCTTCAGTGAAAGAGAAAAAAACAACAAAATTAAAAAATAAGAAGCATTCCCTTAATATTAAGCATTATCTGAGCATGTCTAGCTGGCAAATGTTTTATTGTTCTTTTGTCTGAATGTCTGATCGCTTAGGGAGACAATTACCCAGGGCCCCAAGGTAACAAGGGACATAGTGGTGTTCCTGGGGAAAAAGGAATCCCTGGCCCCGTGGGGATCCTTGGCCATGGCATCATGGGCTACGTTGGGCAGCGGGGACCTGCAGGTGATCCAGGCCCAGCTGGACTGCCTGGCCCCCCTGGACCTAAAGGGGTCAAAGGTAAAATTTGTCTTTCTAAGAAACTCAGTGTAGCCTTACGTCGTTTTATGGACGTGCACAGAGATTAATAACAAACGGTCAGCAGGTAATAGGGATAAAAACGTGTACCGTATGCATAACCTGCAAGCTGCTTTTGGAACCAACGCTCTCTGCAGCTGAAATAAATCTTAATGGGTAGTACTACTACTACTACTACTACTACTACTAATAATAATAATAATAATAATAATAATAATAATAGCAATTGTCATTTAGGTGACACTCTTCCGTGCCTGCGCCCTAACCCTGGCCCACAAGGCCAAAAGGGAAAGCCTGGAAATATTGGTGAGTGTCCCAAGGTAGTGCAGTTTTGGTTCTGTTAGTCTCTGAAGCCAATACAGTGTGATGACTGTTTGTGTAAACCCTGCTTAGGTTTCCCGGGATTACCAGGTATTCCAGGAAACCGTGGATTAACTGGACTGGATGGGCCGAAAGGAGAGTTTGGAGATGCTGTCCCATGTGGTATTCCAGGCCGGAATGGTACAAAGATGGAACCTGTGTGTTTGTTGCAGGCTTTGCGATGTCTTTTTCTGAGTTTGTGCAACCTTGTGTAGCCATTTCTGTTCACTCTCATACCTCAGAAACCACACCAGTGGTCACTCTGTGTCAGATCCATCTCAATGGAACATCCGTCCATCCATCCCCCCATCCATCTTTCCATCCAGCCGTGTGTATATCATCTTACAGGAACCCAAGGACCTGATGGAGATTTTGGAGATCGCGGTCCTGATGGAGCAAGTTATCCTGGTGTTCCAGGATCCCCAGGCAAGCAAGGGCCGCCAGGTCTCCAAGGGCCTCAGGGAGAGTACTTCATAGGGCCTCAAGGGTCCCATGGATCAAAAGGAAGATCAGGAGGACTAGGACCAAAAGGATTCTTAGGTCCGTCTGGTCCACCTGGATTAGAAGGTAGGAGTGAGAGTATTGTGAGGTTTTGTGGCTTTTGTGGTGGGAATACATATGTTCTGAGAGAAAAAAAGACTATTGGGATATTTTTCTAGACAAATGTAAATAAATAGTCTGCCACAGGTTCCCCTGGGCAGCCTGGCACATGTGGATATAAAGGGGAGGAAGGTGAGCCTGGAGCTACAGGCTTATGTGGTCTTCAAGGAGCTGCACTAGGCCAGTGTGAGTGTGGTTCTTCTGGCCCTCCAGGGCCCCCTGGATACCAAGGTGGCATCGGGCCTCCAGGTGAGTCCACCTTCAGGACAAATGGGTTGGCTATAACATTGGTCTGACAATAGGGTTAGAAATGTTTAGTGCTTTGAAAATTTGTTGCCCAATAAACTCAAGGACTCCATCCAAGTACTGGTTTTTTGACAGAGTTACATACTTTTTTTGTCTGTAAGGCTTGGGTGGTGAGAAGGGTGTGATTGGAGAGATACCCCCCCCTGCCCATGGGTGCAAAGGGCTTCCTGGGAAGAAAGGTCCCCCTGGTCTCCTAGGATGTCCTGGACCTCAGGGACTAAAAGGCCTTATAGGGGACCCTGGGGGTGTGGGAGCACCAGGACTGAAGGGTGAGCTTTCATTCCACAGTTCTGGTTGAGCTAAGGTGTACTGAAGTCCACTGCAGATTGTCACTGCCCTTGAACTTATGCTGCACTATCTTACTGGTAGGCATGAGTGGGTTACCAGGAAATCCTGGATCCCCTGGAAGTGCAGGACAGAGTGGCCCGCATGGACCTCCTGGAGAAAAGGGTGAGAAGGGTTTCGATGGGCAGCCTGGACCCCGAGGAGATGAAGGACCAAAAGGAGACAAAGGTAACAGAGCTCAAAATACATACAAATATACTGATATTTAGCATGTAGTTCACTTTTATAAGAAGTAAACTCCTTACTCCTCCTCAGGTTGCAGGGGTTTAATAGGAAACCCAGGAGACACTAAGGTGAATTCAGTTCCTGGCTGGACAGGGTTACCTGGACTTTCTGGTGCCATTGGCTTCACAGGACCCAGAGGTAGGTTGCACCATCCAGACTTACATATTTTTTATGCTTGACTTATGGGTTTCTTGTAAGATGGGAACAGTCAGCATGCCATAGGCATTGGGGTAAAAAGCCATGTGTGAAAGCATTCACAATCGTCAAGATCTCAGAAACAAAATGCCTTGACCGTATACAAGCTTGCAAGCAGGCAGGTGTTGCAACAAAATATGTAAACCTGTAAAATGCAGCACAAGACCACACTGTGAAAAAGTACTGGCTTCGTATCTTCTTCTTTAGTGAGTTTGATGAGAACTTCTGCTCACACCCGATATTAGAAACTGACCGTTGTTTTCTCCACTTGATGATTATGATTCCCACCATGGTTCCACCGAGGTGGAGAACCTTACAAAACTACAGCGAAATCCCGCACAAACAAACATCCAGACATCCTGTTTCTGGACATCTTCAGGAGGTTCTTTAGATGTGCATCTATGAACCGGTGTTTTTTCAACAGGGCTTTTGATGGTAAGAGTTTCGGTTGGTGAAATTCATTTGGGTGAGGAGGAGGCCAAATCAGGCCCAATCTCACATCTCTTGCGTGGGGCCAGTGGATATCTAGGGGTTAGATCTGTCGTGCTGCACTCAAGGAACCCACGTTTGAATCACCGGTCAAACTTTGTCTGAATTGTTCCAGGGAGAATTGCACAGCTGTATACGCAGGTAAATACTGTTGTTGTCAGCAGTTTAGTGTGCAAACCTCATGTTGTCAGTCACTTTGGAGAGCTGCATTAGCTAAACAATGGGCAAAAAATGATCTGCCAAGGTCTTGAAGCAGCTGGACCTAAACCACTTCCTTAATGTGGCTGAATGAAGCTTAATTTGAGGGCAGTGGCTCATTTCCACACCCGCTGATCCCTCCAAAGAAATGAAAGAACAGCTTCATGGTCATTTCTTTTCTCACACTACCTTCATACCATGAAAAAGGTCTCATGAGATTTCAGTTTAAAAAAAGTACAGAAAATTAGAGTAGAACAAATGCATTTGAGGTCATTGTATGTTCATGTGTAGTGCAGCTGTTTTAACTACATGGTTTCAATGCAAGGAGAGAAAGGCCAGTGTGGAGCCAGTGGTACACCTGGGTACCCTGGGAGGGATGGGCCTCCGGGCTTTGAGAGTGGACCTCAGGGACCAATGGGAAGTTGTGGCCCACCAGGTTTACCTGGCCTGCCTGGCCTTCCTGGCCCCAGGGGCTTTGTTGGTTTTCCCGGGGACAATGGAGACCTGGTAAGCTTGTGCAAAGGTGTTTCTCAGTTTCACTACTTTGACCCTAGGCCGTAGTATGATTTTATATGTATAACAATATTGTGTACCTGATGGTGTTCAATGTGTTCAAGCGTTCTTTATTGATGTTAACCATTTGCACTGACAGCCACTAGAATGGCATTCGCTGCAGTGCACTGAGATTCATCAGCGCTTCTCTCTCAGGGTGACCCTGGGTCCAGCGGGCCTCCTGGAAAGGCAGGATTACCTGGGACCTGTGGCCTGACAGGTGGGTGAGCCAATAAATGTCTCTATATAATTTTCACATTCAGTTCATTTTTATTGTTTTCTACTCACACTGGGTTATTATAACATAAACACGGTGACAGAACTCTGTATGTTACGAGTGGCAGGATGACGTTTTTTTGAGGCAGCAACCTTTTCCTCGGGGGCTTAATTGAACTTTTCATGTGCAGGTGACAGGGGCGACTCTGCGGATGCTCCAGGGCCACCTGGAGACAGAGGTGCACCAGGAGATCCCGGTTTGCATGGTATGGTTCTGGGTGTTTCCGCATCGGCAGATTATCGGTCATTTGACAGACAGCGCATCCTGTCGCAGAAAGACGGAGGATTTTCCCATTTCTGCTTCAATAAAACTTTTTTGTAGTTTGTGATATTTCGGTTAACATTACTATCATTGTGTTCAGAAAAATAAGTTTTAAGATTTTTTTAAGGTCTAACAGTTTTGTCAGCACTCATCTGACAATATTACAGCCTTTATGAATTCGCAGATATGTGTGTGATTTGAAGATGATGCTTTAGTTTAAATCTGATGAGTGTACAAACCTCAGTAATAGAATATTTCATATTTTTTAGCTGATGCTTTTGTCCAAGGTTACCTATGTTTGTGTACTGAGCTGTAATTTTGTTATTTTCTAGTTATTTTCCCATTTGCACTGTGACGTCCAATGAGACCGTTATCTGGTGTACGTTGCCCTAGAGCACAGCTGTAAGATGGCGGCTCTGTCCTCTGCGCTGCCCGCTGTGTATTTTAATAATTAAATAATTTTTCAGTGATGATTTGCCATTTTAATTTTATCTATTTTTCCCAAATCAACAGCTCAAAAAGGCGACCCAGGAGACTCAGGCACCCCAGGTCTGTCAGGCCAGACAGGAAGATGTGGTCCCCTGGGTCCCCTAGGGTCTGTAGGACCAACAGGGCTTCCAGGTAACAGCACAGCCTGGGATGACATGGAGTACAAATAGTAAATCAGCATATCTGAATATTATACAAGCATTTTGCCTTATTTGACTAACAGTTGCACACTGTAGTACCTACTTACTACAAGTATATGCTGCAGTTAATTCTAGACAAGTTCTATAAATGGCAGTTTTATAAATAATTACATTTTATAGATAATTAATGTATTACACTTGTAGTTCATGTTCTGTTCTTACTACAGATTTTCTGAATTTGCAGTACCTTCAAAAGTCTGTTAGAATCCAGCATACAATTCCCATACAAGCAACTGACAAATTTGTATTTATTCAAGCTTCTCAATCCCTGGAGATATGTAAACCAGACTCCCTAAAACCTAGTTTCGCAGCTAATGTCCATGGCCCACACCAATGTTTATATGTACAGTACAATAGGGTGTGATGTATAGATAATGATAACTGCACTGCCTGGCAGTTTAATTCCAGTCAGTTCAATTTATTTTTCTGTAGCACTTTTCTCAAATGGTGACACAGACTGCTGAACAAAATCCAAGGGACAAACAAGAGGGATGACTGTGTGTTGTGAAGTCAAACTGATTATTAATGTCTAAAATTGTTGGCTGGCAGCTGAGGAGAGGAAAACAAAAAAAACTCCAATCAGCAAGAAAGGCAGGAAAAATAAACCTCTGGGGGACCAAGTACCAGTGGCTGCCCACCCCTCTCAGTCACTCATTGTTTTCTCATACATAGAAATGTCCAGTCTATCTATCATGACAGAGCTGAACACTGACCAAGACCATCCATGTCCAGGCCCTCAGACTTCAGGCTACAGAAGAAGATCAATGGGGGTGTTGCTGCCATGTTGGTCAGGGCCTTATTACCTTGTGTTCTTTGCTGAAAGGTTACATGGGACCTCCAGGTCCACTGGGAAAGCAAGGGCCAGAGGGACCTATAGGAATGCCGGGGCAGAGTGGACCTAAAGGAAACCCTGGAGCTAAAGGACTCCCAGGTAGCGAGAACACAGATTTTTATAAGATTCGCCAGAAACTTTCACTGTCACACTGACAAACATTTTCACTCACAAGAAATTCTATGCATTCATTTTCAATAAATGTTTATCCCAGTCAGGGTTGTGGTGGTTCAGAGCCTGTCCTCGAATTACTGGACACTAGGCTAGGAGACAATGCCCCGAATGAGACTCGCGCACAAGAAAATAATAGAACATATAACACTACACATGGGATGTGGTCAGAATACAGTCTGATCCAAGCATGAATACACTGCAGTGCTCTCCCAAACACAAGCATGATGCAGTAAACTTCACCTCAGCACCACGCAAGCAGGGAAGAACACCCCAAGACCACACAAAAAGTTGTCCACAAGGCTGGAGAGCAGATCCAAGCCCAGTAACAGTGAGACTATAGCAGTGTCTACCAGCCAACCCTTGACAGCTAAAACTGTATTCACATTCATTTGTACGTTTCTTTCAGGTCCTCCGGGGCCCCTTGGGCTGCACGGACTGAATGGCCTGAAGGGAGACAAGGGTGAGAAGGGGGCAAGAGGTAAGCGAGACAACTGAAGCTGCAGCCATGTTGCCCCACAGGTGGTGTTCTGATACGGGAGGTAGAACTGTAACCTGGAAGATGTTTCTTCGGCCAGGCGCTAAACTCGCACTGCTCGGCACATTACCGGCTACGTGCTTGAGTGAAACTGCGCTCCTGGGGGTGCCGTTCCTCAGCTGTAGGACTAAATTATTATAGACTCTAAGCCAGTAATATAAAGACTGGCTTAGAGGGCCTGAGAAATGAAAAATGTTCTGGCAGAAGAGTCTTGTGGAGGCACAAACCTAATGATTGTTAAAGCCAAATAATATTTTCTTAAATTCTGTTAGCCTTCATTTATAAAGCAGAGCAATGTGGCTCACAGTGTGGGCACAACAGAATCACACCTACAGCCCCTGGGAAGCAGCGTGTCTGGGGGAGGGGGGCACGCAGGGATGTGACCCGCTGCACCCGCCGTGAACGCGGTGGATTAGTACAGTAATGTGGTGATACGGAGAACCTAAGGAGGGAAGCAGCCTAGGTTTTAGGGTTACGATTACGAATGTTTGCTAAAATAATGGGACTCGGTGGTTTTTTAGGATAAAAGGGTGTTCATTGTAAAGCACACAAACACGTGAACATTTTGCCATAGATACTGAACAGGTTATTGCATGTTCATCTTGTGAGAATTTGTTGCCTTTGCATGGTGGAGGAATACTGTGGTTTTTTAATTTAATTCTTTAGTTAAAACTGCATGTTGAAGCTGCAAACTTTGCTAGGAAATCCTAACATTAAAAATTTAATTTTGAGTTCAAGTAGTTTTTGATCTGATTCCTTTTTTCTTTTACGCAAGTAAAATTCTGGACAGCTATTGTGAACATAATCACAAAAGAGGGGGGGGGGGGTTATACGTTTGGCTATTCTGCCCAGCTCTGGATATTCGTCCGTCTGGATATTCAAGGTCACATTTATTTACTGTGTGGACTTGGTGAGGACAAGATTGTGTCCTAAAAATGTAAAAAGGACCTGACAGAAAGTACACTGTACTTACATTTTCACATCAGTATAAAGGTGCATTTTTTCACCCTGCCTATGAACAGTGAAGTTCCTGTGAATATCAGTCAGCCAGTTTCCAGAATGGTTTCCTGATGCAGATGCCCATGGTCCTCAGGTCTGGGACAACCTGGTCCACCGGGATTGATGGGCTCCCATGGAGAACAGGGCTTCAGAGGCCTGCCAGGTCCAAGCAGACTCAGTCAAACTGGGAGAAAAGGTGCCAAAGGACCTCTGGGGTTTCAAGGTGAGCTGGAAGGCACTTTGAGTTAATGCAACGTCAGCATCCAACAGAGCAGAAGCTGGGTTTAACCTGACTTCTAGAGGAGTCATTATTTAACATGAGTTAATAAGTACTTACAGTATGTGTGTGGCATTCATTAGTGTGTAAAAATGGGGGTGGATGCTGGATTTTTAGGTATGTGGTGCACCCACCAGTCCTCCCCTTATGTTCAGTACCAGATTCTCCGCAAGTTACTGTGTGCCGCACTGCAATCCTGTCCTTGTTTGCCGATGTCCTGAGAAATAACAGGAATTAATGAAGTTTTGTCCTGTCCTGTCCTTCTCCGAAGGTGTACGCATGTCACTTGTGTACGACTTTGCTTCTGTGAGAATGTAAAACAAGCTGTTGGGACACAAGGTGACACTCCAGTAGATGATGTGCAGCAAACAGAGGTGTGCACCACTATTAGCAGCCGTATTAACCGACAGTGCTAATAAACTTGGCGAACTTTTCGGAAGCCACAGGCATTCCCGATTTAGTTGAGGTTCCATAATTGCCTTTACTTCCCCGAGAAGTTGTGCAGTTACATGGATTTGTCTGCAGTCCTGAACTTATTGTCGCTTTACTGCAGTTTATTTTGGGGAAAATGGAAGATTCATAGCATGACAGTAACCTATGCAGGTAGGTGATGTGAAATGGGAAACAGTGGCTTTAGCTCAAGTGAGGGGCAAAGGAAAAGAGATGGATGGAACTGGCTAGCAATGCAAATTTTGAAAGGGAAGCTCAACCACGCCACCTAACCCATGCAGGACCACCTGGAGAATGCGGGCCTGCTGGACCACCAGGGGTGGATTGCATTAGTCCAAAGAAAGGTCCACCTGGAGAACCTGGCTTGGCCGGATTAGACGGACTGAGGGGTAAGACGCTGTATGCTGGCTAGGCAAACGGGAATTGGGAATTTGTATTCCTGAAAAAAAGACTTCACAACTTTAAAGTGTGACAAAAGCATCACTGGTATGAAGGAATATAAACAAAAAGTTGTAAATGAATTTAATTTAAGCTGTCTATTGCAATGGGTAAGTGTCCTGTAATGTACTTCTTAACATATTTTGCAGCACAGTCAGTTACACCAAAGATCGAAGGGTATCAGTGTGAAGGCTGTCGGAGGGTAACCGATGGCCTTGTCAGTTAAGCTCAAGTTTAACAGAGGAAATCTTTGAAAAAATGGAATAATACTTGAAACAGAAGAAAGCCTAACAGCAATTTATTTAAATGGTAGTGAGATACAGAGTGCAAAAAAATACATATCTGTGTATCTGAGTTTAGGTGGAACAGACGAGGGTGTTTGTGCATTTGCGTTTCAGGAGCTCCTGGTGAAATCGGGTTTCCTGGTCAAACTTTGCCCAACAACGGGGACTCAGGTGAGGATGGCTACCCAGGATGTCCAGGTACACCAGGCCAGAGGGGCCCGCGTGGCTTTCCAGGCTCCCCGGGGAATCCTGGTCCACCTGGACCGAAAGGTAACAAACACCTTAAGCTTTGCAATACAAAGACATGAACTGTGTTTTTGCTACTTGGTTACATAGCAAGAAGGTGAGTGTGAGAGACAACTATCAAAACGATTAAATGCTGGCGGGGGTTTTACTCTAGCGTGTACATGTGCTGTGTTCGGCAGGTCACAAAGGTTCTCCTGGGTTTATGGGCCAACTAGGAGATGTAGGCCCTCGCGGTGAGAGTGGCATCAGAGGACCTAAAGGAGCTAAAGGGATGGCTGGAGACCCAGGTGAGAACCAGGCTCTGCATCGTGAGCTTTGAGAAAGGCAGCAGATACTGTTTTTGGCACCGAATGTGACAGTAAAATACTGGGCAGAAAAGAACTTTGTTTACCGTTCTGCTGTGGAGGCTGAGGAAAGGAAAGGAAAAAGTTCAAACAAACATTTGGAGGTCCAAGTAGCAGTGGCACGGAACCCCCTGGCCATTCTCTTGTATTCCTCCTAATGTGTTACACCTGGCTGTCAGACCCGTTGGACCGAACCACTTTGTTTGTCTGCTAAATGGCAAGGGAATGAGCTCACTCAGGGCGGCGAAGCAGTTTGAGCTGAATCATAACTCCAGCATATTTAGTCATGCATTTCTGTTGGTAAGAGCTCTTCTAGTGCACGATCACCCCATCCACCTCTTTTTTATTCTTTTCATTTAGTTGGTGCCTTTGTCACAGCGGGTAATGGGCAGGACTTCATTGCAGTGCGAACCCCCTCCTTGCTGTACGTAGGGATTCCTGGATGGGCTCTGTATGGTCAAGACCCTGAGCAGGGATGCATGGATGAATGATGCATTTGTGCAGTGCAACTTGGGGTTGAAAATGGCGTTTAAACACTAACCAGCTATTTACCCACGTATGTACTGTAGCTGGGTAAATATAGTCACTTCCTGTTACCAGCAGGGTTAGGGGCTGAAGCTTTGCCTGCAATCACACTTTGTTCCGCAACTGGGGGGTAACACCCCTGTTCTGAGATCCTGTGACTGGCACCTTATTATTTAAACAGTGTGGAAATGGTAATAAATACTCAGTATTTTAGTATAAATTTGCTGAAATGACCTTGCCAACTTAAAGCAAGAATTTAACAAACCTGTCTGGCCACATCCTCTTCTCGGAAGCTTTCCATTGTGCATTATAAGCAACAGCAGCTTCCCTCAAATGTGATTCCTCTGACACTGGGCTTTGTCTGCAGGCCCGAAGGGAGAATGTGACGCAAGCCCAATTGTTGATATACACTCTGGCCCCCTGGGGGGCCAAGGACGCGCTGGCATGCCAGGGCCTCCAGGTCCTTGTGGGAATTTTGGGCCAAAGGGAAGACAAGGGCCAAAAGGTAAGGCTCTGCAGCTTAGCGCGATGTCAACTTTATTGAGAGGTACGAAGGCTCCCACTTTCTAGCATCTCTTTAGAGGACAGAAATGCTGCTCACAGCCTTCCTGTCAGACTGAATGCGTCTGCTGGGTGCTGTTATCACTCTTGAGAGTTTTGCCGTCTCTGGAACCGTCTTTTCATTGCAGGGCTCAAGGGAGCGACGGGGTTCAGTGGCTCCTCAGGGGCAGAAGGGCCTTCAGGAATGGATGGACCTCCAGGGGACCCTGGAGTACCAGGAGAAAGAGGAGCCTACGGGATGCAAGGTGTGGTTCGGCCCGTGGTGTGAACAGTGTTCTCCTGTCTGTCAGCAGGCCTGGCATCAGCAAACTAGATCCGATGTCACCTCCTGCAGGCTGTTTTCCTGGTGCTGAGACAAAGTAGCAGCACAACCCGGCCTCCTGCTCTAATTAATGCAAGAAAAAACACCAAACGTTGAAACACGGAAGTTTTCTAAACCACATAATAAACGAAGGACTTGGTCTTACTTTGTCGCACCTTACATTTTTGTTCATTTTTATTCATGTCTCACCCTTGTGACGTACCTGGATGCGCCATTAGTGACGTAACCTTTGGTCAATGGGCGTTTTCACTGTTTGAACCCCATTGCCCGGGTGACCTGATCAGGGTCGATCGGGTGCCGGCCTGACCCTAGCAATGCTGCCTTGAACTCGTGGCTCATTTTCCTGATCCACAGCCACCTGGTTGGCTTCTGCAACCTCACTAACAACTTTGATGGCCCTGGTGGTGGCCAACACGGCACCAAAGAATTTTACTGCTGAACAAGAAGCAACAAGCCAAGCCACTGTAACCGATATTTGCGTCACACAGCACCACGAGGAGCTTAACACAGGGTACGTTCATGCATGGATGGGAATCTGTGTGGAGAGTCACCTTCTTCTGGGCAGGAAAACCCTTACTTAAAAGATGTGGTGGCCCAGACCAGTGAGACCAGACGTATCCTGTAGATGGAGCAACCAAACCAGGAACACAAAAAGGAAGTCCCAGGCTCACTCTGGTGGGAAAACTTGAGGTCTAAGAAGCCATTTATGATCAATGGGGGGTCAGGTTTAAACACACTGCCTTGCACCATAAAAGGAAAATAATTTTAGCCAGAAACTGAGTGGGAACACGACGAGCCTCCCCCAGGCAACGTGAGAAGAATCACTCGGTTGAAACGTGTTAGAACAATGCCTTCATAAAAATTATTCTTCTATGCTGTGTCCCTCAAGCTGCCTTCAAACTTTATGCCTAAGGTCTTTGCCAGCTTCTCCACAGTGGACTGAACGCTTCACTCCCTATAGTACTGCTCGACTCATCACTAGGCTTTCCCTTTGTCAGCACGAGAGATGTGGACTTTGCCGGCTTACATCTCAGCGTAGTCCATCTCACGAGGCTTCCGAGTTGCTGCCAAATGTACCTCCATCCTGGAATTGTAGAGCTGTCCATCAAGGCTCTGGTGGGTGGTTGCCTGGCACTGGACTTGGTGCATGGAGGTCTCCGTTCAGCTTCTGCAGAATCCAAAAGCATTGTGATGGCCGGAACAACCGTGATCAGGCGGACAGACAGCCTGTAGCTGTCCCACTCCTCAAAGCCATTTATTTCCTCCCCATTGTGAAACAGTGCAGAATGACATGACTGACCTTGCTGAGGCTAGGGCTCCACCCTAGCACCATCTCCACCAGTTTGCATGGGACTGAGCCACAGGCATGTGAACTGCAACGCACTGAACCTCACCTCTGTCGACGTTTTCTGCTGCACAAATTAGAAAGACACCAAACGTCGCCGTGCCGTTGTGGTGTCAGCGTGGACCTTGAATGCATAGTGCGCGAAAAAAGTGCGTAAGGGTGGTGTGTAGACCACACTGTGATGTTTATTTTGTACGTCTGTCTTGGTCACAGGTGCTGCTGGAGAAGTGGGAGATTCTGGATATCCAGGCACCACGGTCAGGCTTAATTCTGGCTTCCTGTTGGTGCTCCACAGTCAGTCAGAGGCTCTCCCAGAATGCCCACGAGATATGAACCCTCTGTGGAGCGGCTACAGTCTTGTCTACCTGGAACGCCAGCAGAAAGCACATATGCAGGACCTGGGTACGTTTCTGCAGGTCACCTCACCGACAGACCTCACAGATTCTGAAAAGAACAAAACTAAGGAGAGGGCAGCATTCACGCTGCTCCGTGCTCAAAAAGTGTTCCTTACACTTTAGCTTAAGTGTCCAGCTGTTGTTTTAAATTTGGTTTACGCATTTAACGGAGCAACAAAAAGCATCCGGCAGCTTTCCTAAATGCAGGTGGTACCACCGCTTGAGAAATACGGCATCTTTTCTTACTCTGTGTGTGTGTATGACTAAACTGACAAAAATTATCTCTCCCAGGTCAGGCTGGGTCGTGTTTGAGGGTGTTTAGCCCCACTCCATTCTTGCCCTGCAACATGGATGCCTGCAGCTACGCCACTAGCAATGACAATTCCTACTGGTTGGCCACCACAGCTGCAGTAGCCATGACGCCCGTGTCAGGGCCGGAGATCAAGAAGCACATCAGCCGCTGTGTGGTGTGTGAGGCCCCCTCACTCGCTGTTGCAGTGCATAGCCAGGACGCTGCTGCTCCACCCTGTCCTCCGGGCTGGAGAAGCCTGTGGACAGGATACTCCCTCCTCATGGTAAGACAATATCTTGCAAACGGGAGAATCCTTCTGAAGGCGAAAGAGACGCTTACACGGTGACGTGATGGTCCCTCCCCCTTGTGATGGGTTGGTGGCGACTTTGTCTGTTTCAGCAGCAAGGCAGCAGGAACGAAAGAGGCGGTCAACCCTTGACATCACCTGGCAGCTGTCTGAAGGACTTCCGCACCCAGGCCTTCATCGGGTGCCAAGGGGCTCACGGCACCTGCCGCTACTTCGCAACAACCTATAGCTTCTGGTTGGCCCGTGTTGGCCAAAAGGAGGGTTTTGGACCTCCTAACCAGGGAAACGCGATCAAGGACGAGTCGGCGCATCGCCAGCATGCTGGCCGGTGCCACGTTTGCATGCGGCAGTGATCCTCATCCCTCACCCCCCGCAAGCTTCGCCTCGCCCCCGAGAGAAGCGCACTGAAGACGCGGAGTTGCTGGGAGGCTGGAACCACACCGGCTGGTTGGCCACTCGTGAGGCTGTGAACTTGGCCTTCGGTCATACGAACGAATGAGGCCGCATCTACATTTTATTTATTTAAGAGGCACTGTATGCTTTCCTTAAATTTCTTCCTCCAGTTACACTTTTGATACATTTCCATCCATTCATGCATCCATCCATCCATTTCCAGTCTTCTTTTACAAAACCAGCCATCATAAAAATTGCCAGATAGTTAACTAAGTCCATTTTCTCTCAAATTTTCACAATCACTGCTGCATTACTGACAGGACACACTAAAGGGCTTTGGCAGGTAAAAGTTGTCTTTTCTCTTCTCTGCCACAAGGCTCTACAGTTCAGGCTAGAGCTGATAGATGAACGACGCTTTGCTCTGGGGACCGTTAATCGTGTCCGAGTTTTCCTAAAATGCCACTCAGTCCTACGCGGCGGAAACAGATGATGGCTCAAAGCAGGAACGCTCCTCGCGCTGGCATTCGGCTCCCGTGGGGCACCTTTTGCTGCCGGACTGGCAGAGCTTCAGCCGGGGGAATTGCACAGCTGCCTTCTGCTGCCTTGTAGATACGGAACCTTTGTGGTCCATTTTCAATTGAAAAATGACTGAAACGTGAATGAAATATTCACTACGACGGATACACGTCGACGCCGAATTAAGGAGAAAATCTGAAAGCGGGAAACTTTGGTAGCAAATTTGAGAGCAGAAGCTTAAAAATGGATTTATGCTAAAACGAAAAGGCACCACTAGGCAGTAGAAGACGTACGCACAGCCCGAGCACGACGGTTTAACACCGAACCACATTCAGAGAACAGCTGAGTGCTTCAAGCCCCTGTGCATTTCACCGAGGAGGAAAAAATTATTCCAGTTTTTGTCTTCATTTCCTTGATCAGATATTAAGCAAAGCATGTCGTGTGGGTGCAGTAAGCATGGAGTGTAAACATGGCGAGAAGAGGCAATAACGTGAACTCTGTGACGGCAGGACACCCCCTTTCAAAGATGGGGCTCACCTCACCCGCGAGCCCCACTGCCTGCGAGCACCCTAACAGAAGAGAATGAATCCTTACGGCTCTCCGCTCATTCAGAGGTTCACACGAACCCGCCAGGGTTTTGATTTAATTCCCAAGGAGAAATGTTTACCCGGCTTTGGCTGAACATCCGGCCGGTAGAGCACGTCGTCACGGCAACAGAACACCAGTACCGCCGCCTCAGGACGGACGCAAAGTTTGCTCTCGTACCCCTGAGGTGTCAGAGGGACTGCCGAGCGATGGGGTGGAAGAGGCTGCCTTCCGGTCAGCATTTGCAGTCTCGCAGGTGAAATGAGCCTAAATTACGCACAGCGAAGCTCCCGCTGGCGTTTGCGCCGCAGTCGTGATGAAGCATCATCAATTATACTTTACGCATTGTTTGTACGTAACCGTGAGCAGCGCCCTTTCGGCCTTTTTGTAATACTTTGGAGTGTGGCATTATTTTGTCTTGTTTGCGCCATCGAGAACACAGGATGACTTTTTATTTTTACTGTAAGTCCACAAAGTATTTATTTGGATGCAGACTATGTTGGTGCTATTGGTGCGAGCGAACACTTAACTCTTCGACAGGGAACAAACGGCAACTCCTGTCATTTCAGAGGAGAGGAAATCAGTTGTTTAATTCAGATATTAAGGATGCTGGTATCTCTGCTGCAACAAATTATTTTATAATAATTATTTGTCACATTTTATCAGTTTAAGTAAACCAGTGGTGTTACTCCTATTAAACTGCACCTCAGTTGTTTGAAACAGAATCGAGGGTTGTTAATCATTTATTTCCCCCCCCCCCCCCATCAAAGATGCCTGGAAAGCACGTACATCAAGCTATCACTTCAAAATAAGTTGGAAATATTAGCCATTTAATTGTTTATTGGCCAGATACCTTCACTAATAAAGAGGTGACAACTCAACGAATGTCCACCTTGTGAAAACACACACACACCTGTAAATGTAGGTGAGAACAAAGGCGCCTGTTCTGTTAGCCTCAGTCAGAGGGCCCACAACTCTCGTCTTACACGTTTATGCACAGCTCTCCTTACTTCTGTGGAAAAGGAGAACGCAGTCCTCAACTGAACCTGCGGGAAGCACACTAATGCTGGCCAAAAACACACAAATACACACACAAGCATAACAAATGGATGCAGAAATTACATGTGTAGCTGTAAACTGGCATTTCACACCACCAGAGAAATGATTGTATCACATGGGATACCTAGAGACAGCGAGACCTTAGGAATAAAGAAACAAGAAAGAGTAACATTTGGCTGCATAGAAACACACAAAAAAGTCATTTTCTATGAATATAAAACAGCATAAAATAATTTCTGACTTTTATTCTCATCCCTGCACCCTTAAACACACACTGTTATTCTCAATGCTCCCCTCCCCTTTTTACTGTTTTTAATGCACGTGTAAGGCTGCATGTGCTCATGAGGCCCCGGTGCACTCCTCCGGACAGACGGGAGGACCCAGGCTTTGCTGACAAATGTCAGCCCGAGTGATTTGGCCCAATTCTTGGAGGCACAGCTCCCGCACCCTGACCAAAAGGCTCTGTTGCCTACTGCAGACCCTGATATGGACATCAGTCCGGCTGAGGTACGCTGGCCCCGCATGGCACATCCTGCACACGAGCCCATTTCTCAGTTCGGCTCAAACCATCATCGCTGAAACCTCCGTAGGCGGTGCTGCCGGAGTTCCTCTGCAGGGTCTGGCTCAGGAGGAACGTTAAATCCATACGGTCTCCTGTCCTGAGTGGCACCTCCTGCAGGCAACAATACAGTGAGCGGTCCTGACAACCAATCACTCCCTAAAGAGCAACAAATATTACGGTTATTACCACTACTATTATTATTATTATTACTACTACTACTACTGTTTACAATCTGCGTAAACATGAACACATTTTACTTGTTCTGCTCAGCTTCATTTTCCATCTGCAATCTCCTGTTACCCAAATAAATCTTCTTCAGTAAAAGTTACCTTATTGAAAAAAAGTTCATCATGAGAAACGCCCCCCCCCCCTTTGTAGGCTCCCCACCCGTTTACGGATCCTGAAAACATGCTGTCATGCCTGTACTGACGTCTCCAAGATTACTTTCTTTGTCAGAGAAGTACATACTTTTACCAAAAATTACACAAAAATTCTGTGGAAGAGCACTGCTCTCACAAGCAGAACAGAGGGAAAATGCCATGGAATATCCAAATCCCGCCTTTTTGCCCCTTTTAAACAAAGTAATGGAAGGACGGTCTTTGAGGAGCATTCAGGAAATGTGCGTTTGACGCCTCACCTCTGTCCCTCAGACTGGCCCTGATCGCCGCCTCGTACTGCTGCTCCTCAGACAGGCCGCTGGTGTACCGATGGAGGTTGGAGCCCAACTGCTCAGCTGTGTTGTTATAGCCGCTGTACCCTGAACACACACACCCATGAATATGACCACACACACCTTGCATACACCTGCACACTTTTGCCAGTTCAATGCAAAGTGCAGCAGTTCACAGTCATGAAGAATAAAACCATAAAGTAATATACCTGAGAAACTGTAACTCTGCTGAGATGCACGATATCCATCTGATGTCAAAAAACCTGCAAATGTAGTTTTAATCATTTTAGTTAATTCATTACAGCTTAAAGGAGTTAAATCCAGAGCCCAGCTCTTCACCAAAGGGAGACAAGTGGAAGCATTCCTCAAACACAGCAAAGCCCATGCCCACACACACACACACTGCACCAGAAGCTAGAAAACTGTGCAAAGCATCAAACAAAAGTTCAAAACACATGTTTCATATCATCGGATTCATGTCTGCCCCCTGTAACTATGATGAATAAATGGACAAATTTGTTGTCCTGCTTAAGTGCGTAGTTCCCTTCCGTCATGTAAGTACTGACAGCCATGTCTGTTCCTAGTTTTTACAGCATTCAGGTCCGAATGCTCCCATGTGTCTGGTTAAAGGTGTGAGTGTGTGCTCCACAAAGCTCCTGTGTTGGACCATCAAAGTACAGCACCTCCCCCTCACTGAGCCACATGCTAGCAGTCATGGACTCTGCTAACCTGCTCACAGCTTCATGCATTATTTGCATCCGTACAACAGTAACTTGCATATCCAGTGCATCCTGGGCAACTGAACTTCTTTGCTCATTCCTCACACAGATCAACAAAGCAGTGAATGTTTGTTGTTTTGTACTGCACAAGACGAGCAGACCTGCACATTTCTTCATGACCATCTTCAGAGGCCCCTTCACATAGAGCAGTCCCACCAGGATTCCTGCCAGGTGTCCGAGGAAAGATGTACTGAGAGGGAAAACGACAAGCCCTGTTATTCAGCGTCTCTCTCTCTCTCTCTCTCTCACACACACACACACACACACACACACACACACACACACATACACACACACACACACGTACCACACTGCACCCCAGTGAATACTATGATCATACGCACTTGTGCTACACTCATCTCTGCTTGCCTGTAATCCCCACACGAACATCTTCTAACAACCGCTTCTATCTCATCTCACACACTCCTCGTGTGCCCACTGGCTGCTCCAGCAAGGGATCAGGGCAGAAAGAGAGACCCACAGACACGCACATCTAATTTGTTCTCTGGGTGTCAGCACGAAGATGATTTCCCTCCTTCAAGAAAGCAGACTTCAAGAAACCAATAGCAATTTAGTTCTTTAAACATTAACTCTAGAGAATGGATATATTCATAAGAACATTTATGTAACTTCTTTTCAAACTTTTGACATTTTTTATCTTTTTTTTACTACAATATTTATTTATCCATGGAATGGTGAAATAATTAAGTGCCGTGTTTTTAACAGTATGTTCAAGAAATGTATTAAATACTTACATTTTGTGTTGTGTGTGCCATACACATGGGCAATGTTTTAATGGATTTTCAGAACATTTTTCATGTACAATAGCTATAAACGCTCAATTGTGCCATAGCGCCGCACATGTCCTCTGTCATTACATTATGACGTCATTTGTGTACTGTACAGGCACTGTACACTGTGCATTATAAGACGTTCGTGTATACATGTTTCAGCTAATAAAGCAGCTCATCTGCATACTAAATTTATGTTAAAAAAGTGGTCATTTTTGTCAATGTTTTGATTATTATTACTATGATTTATTTATTTATTACTGACTGTCAAAAGTGCAAGTCCATAATATTTCAAGCACGTCTTAAGTCAAGGACAGTCTGTATTTCTTCAAGTCTAGGCAGGCACATTAAGAGGAACACAAGAAGCTACTGAATTAACTGAAAAGGGACCAGGAGTGATGAAGTGCAGCCTTCAAAGGCCCCAAAGCACCCTGTGGTTTATCAGCAACTACTTCACGGAAGTCCTTAGACAGTTGAGTAGGAACTCATTAAAACGCAGCTGCCTTTCCATCGGCTTCCTCTTGCTGCCGGTATCAAGTTCAACACTCCGGTTATGGTCAACAAGACCATCGACACATCTATTCTGTGATCGCTGCAGGACCCAATCACCCACTACACCCCAGCCAGGCTGCTCAACTTCTCCACCTCTCAGTGGTTCCATATACAGATGGTCCAAAATCAGAAGCCACAGAAGCTCTCAGCTCCCCCCATCACTGAGAACTGATGAAGCCCTGAAGGGTCTCAAAATAGGCATCTTAGAACCATTTCAGTCCTGGCTGTCGATCAGCTACAAAAATTTTCAATACTTTTTCAAATAAAAAAGTAAAAATCCTTTCATTTCAATGTGCAGCTGCTTCTGTATCGTACACTGGCAAAAACAGCAATAAAGATGCAAGCTCCGCTGAAAGACAGCGAGTAGAAAGGCAGACCAGAACATTAAACAGACAAATTAGGATCATGGCTGGTTTTGTGCTTGCTATACGCATACAGGCCATGATAAATACCTAATAATAAAATATTACCTAATAATAAAACAGCAAACAGCTTTAAAATGAGCTGAAGTAGATTGAACTGAAGACTAAATGTGGACTGCGCAGGTTACAACGTACGAGTCACAGCATCAGCTTTTATAATTCAGACTGCAGCCAGGATCCTACAGGTCTGCTGTGAGCACAGATATGTTCATGGTGAACAAGGTTAGACCTTCCAAACCGTTTTGCCAGCCCAGACATTCTATGGTCTACACTGGAGCAGCTCGGTCAGTTCAGTATCTGTCCTCCTCAGACAACGGGAGACCATCTCCCTCTTCAACTCACCCAGGAGACAATACATGGATGGCAACCAGCTCAACCCAGCAGGCAATCTTATTGGACACGGGTATGTTCATCACATATGTGACTCCACCTGGGTTGTAATGGTTGTTCACCACTTTCAAGGCAAAAAGCACTCCTGAAAAACAAGGCACAGATAAACCATATTATGAAGCCATCCAGGAAAATGTGGAATTTCTCCTTTTCTTCTGAACATGAAACATTCGTCGTCAGCCTAAATAACCTGTCAAATAGGGGATGCAAAAACTGCTCTACCAGGGACCTAAGAGCAGAATTTGCCAACACTGTACCTGAAAAGCCAACAGCACACTGCATGCTGTAGGAGAAGTCCTTTGTGAGTTCAGACAGGCACATGGCCAGCAGCAGGTAGACTGCACCAGTGAGCAAGGAGAATGTTGCGAGCAGGTAGGCGAACCACACCCCTCCCAGCCGGTGCTCCAAGCGTGAGCCCTTCCACAGAAGCGAGGCCATGTTGAAGTAGAGGTGCCAATCATCCACGTGGTGTAAAGGGGACAGCAGTAGTCGGCGCCAGTCCCCCTGCCAGTAAGCCTGCTGCACACTCACACAGGCCTGTGACGCTGACGCCAGAGGGGCCAGGTAGAGGTACACATTGAGAGCGAGTACAGCTAGAGTGACAGGGGGGATGTTGCCCAGCCCCATCTGGAACACCTGCGAACCCAGCAGCAGCAGGCCAATGTCTCCCCGTCTCTGCCTGATCATCTTGCAAGGTTTCCACCTAACAATCAAAAGGAACAGAGAAAACCAACTGCTACAAAGACATGACAATTTACAGTATAAAGTGCAGTGCTTCCAGCTTTCAGTAAAAACCACTGAGTTGCAAGCAAACACAGAAATCATCTCACACTTCTTAGATGCCAACGCTACGTGGGACCAGTCTGGATGTGGACATTCCGTGCAAGCACAGCCAGCTTGACAGGATGGGGAGAAGGGGGAGGTTTTGTGTCCTTTCTTGCTCATGCACACTGAAGCTAGGCTGGAGTGGGCTCTTACCCCTGTGGGTGTCATGTATTGTTTTCAGCCTTTTCAAATCATTTTGGACAAGATCCCACATTCATCTCAAATTCCTCCTGTGACCTTATCAATTACTGCCCTGAAAATGAAGATATGCAAATAAAGAAGGGAGCTGTTCAACTCCCACGCCAACTTCCACATTGCGTCTGCATTCCTTGGGGGCCACTCTGAAATTTGGATGGCACGTGCCAGCCACAGAGCAGCACCCACGTAAAGCAAACAGACCTGGGGCAAACGGGAAACGCTTGCACACAAGCACATGTGCCGACAAAGCCCATTTTGTTCCCTTGGAGCGTGCAATTCCAGGCATTCACTTGCAGGTCAGTTCGGCACCGGCAACAGCCCCAGGAACGCGGATTTCGGGTCCTCCGATGCCACAGAGCGGAGGTGTGTGTCAAATGCCTGCTCTATGACACGCTCAGCCGCAGCGTCGCTGTAAGGAGGAATTTCAAATCCGTTCAAACCAACAGTGCTTTTCTGTGCTGACAAAGAAAATCGGTCACTTTTTCAAAAATAGCTTCCCATTTTGTACTGATTTCACTAAAAGCTCAGTATTCATGACAGATACCAAATCTGAGAGGATGCTCTCAGTCCTCATAGAACGATGTCATGTAAAGAAGAAAAAACTACAGGATTTTTGCCAGTGATTATTTTATTTACAAAATGCGTAAATAAGTCCCCAACTTTTTGTCACTACAAACTTTTTTAAAATGAATGTACTACTTACTACTTTCAAAAAGGTGGCACCATAAAGGCCAACAAAGCATTACTGAAACAGCAAGTTTTGCATGAATGTAAAAAGCAAACAAGGTGAATAAGCTGCAAATGACTGCATGGCATCCACATCTCCCACTTCAGAGCCATCAGAGAAGCACCACCGCCTGCCATCCTGAACCTCCCTGAAAACCTCCAGCTCTGAATTGACACCTAGTTGCTGTGAGCTTTAAGGTAAATTACATACAGCTTATATTGTTTTTAAATTTCTATTTGTGTTTTGTTTCTCACTATTACACTTGTACTGGGTATTGGTGGATTGCAGTGCAATATGTGGGACAAGAGCCACAGAAGAGAACAAACACAAAGGTCTTCAATGAGCTTTCTCATTCACAGCGAGTCAAAAATACTCCTGCCCGAGGACTCAAAACGCGCAGGCATGCTGTCTGCAGCTCGGTCTCCACATGCTGCTCAGCAGGAGAGATACAGCGTGCTGTTCCGCTCCGTTTCCATCTGAAAAGTCCTGCTGCTGCCTCCCACCCAAGCTGATAACTTTTACTTTACATCAATTCATTTTTTAGATCCTCAATTCCAAGCCATGTGCAACACAGAAAAAAAAACCTACAGTGCACTTCATCAGCAGACAGACATACAGACAGACACAGACACACGTAATTCTCAACACATTCATAATCCAACAGCAGCTTTTTGGCTGATGTACCGTACAAAAGCAGCTGCATGTGGATTTTTGCGATGATCTCCTGACCAACTCCTTGGCACACTTCACTAAAACGAATCAACTCTTTGTCTCAAATAAGTTCATAGCTAAGGAAGCTACGGTATTTCATGCTGTGCTCAGCTTCTATCAAATATTTTGAGACAGAGATGTGTCAAACCTCAGCAATTTGTCTACTGTTTTGGCTACATGTAGGGTATTAACATCTGTTAACCTAGAAATGGCGATCGCTGGTGTGCAAGTGGGGTTTCAGTGGCGGCAGCGAAGCCAACAGATCGCAAGCGGAAGCCGATGGGTCGCCGTGGGCCGTGACACTGGGCAGCGAGGACCAACACGCCAACGGTCAAGCACGGTGGGGGTAGTGAGACGGTCTTGAGATCTTTTGCTTAAAGCCCAGAACACGCTGGGTCAGGCGGCAGCGATTCCCAAGCCGGCAAGTCAACATCAGCGTGGCTGAAGGAAGCACAAAGAAATCAAAGTCCTCACCTGCTGTGCGCTGTGGTAAGATTCCGAGGAAAGGCCCAAAAAACAACCCGTTTACCTGTAGAAGTACACAGAGTGTTGTGTGTGTGGCCTGTGTTCGCCGAACCTGAAAGTCTATTTGGTGAGACATTGAAGCAAAGCTTCACAAAAAGCAACAGAAAGTTTCCTCACAGGAGCACACGCTCGCGCACAGACGCCTCAGGGAGACAACCGCACAGGTCCAGCAGTTCGACGTTTTTCAACTTTCCGCAATTTTCGTCGCGTTTCGGTCGTTGTCAGAAATACGCAGGCCATACTGGGCCACTTTTCACATCAGATCTCTCGATACATTGAAAACTCACCTCGGAACAACAGAAGAACAAACGGGAAGCCTTTCTGAGTCAGTATTCTTCCCGCCCTTGTGGCAAGTCGGCGTAGAAGTCTCCTTTCCCCTTCTGCTTCGGAACCTAAATCGGTCAAAACAAGGCACAGATCACCCGCATGACGTCACGTCAAAGCGAATTTCGAACGATTTCATCACTTCTTCGCAGGAAACTGAAACCGGAACAGCGGCGCTTTCGTCACGTGACGTAAGCGGGCGGCGCGGAGGCGCCAAACGCTGGCCCGCCGCGTCCTGCGCTGCTCAAGGGCTCAGCTAATAATGGCCGCATTTGTGGAAACCGTCGTTCCATGCACTCCGGCGCACAGCTAGGCTCGCCGAAACACGACTACAAAAACGCAGCACAGCAACTGGGTTGTTTAATGGCGCAGCGACACCTCGGTATCGCCGGGCGCGTTTGTGTGGCGCTCTTGATTTGCGTCATCGCAGCGTCATAAACGCGCTGCGGGCCTCGGCTGCGGCTTGCTTGTTCGGTGACGGAGATCCGGCGTCGAAGCGCAGTTCTTCGTTTATTATTATAAGGCGGCTCGGGGCGAATGAACATCTCATTTCATCGAATGCACTTTTTTCGTCTCAGTTCCCCCGTGCAAACAGACAGTAACCCTCTTTAGATGAAATCATAGTAGCAATAAGATTTTTTTTTCATTATTATTAGTGAGTCTTGAAACAACGTGTAAATCTCTAGTGTTATTAAATATTGTTCAACGATTGCAGTACTGAAATTCCGATTATTGTGACAAATAATTCAGATTATTATTGTGAAGTGTAATATGCTGAAAAATGACATTTCTTGTTAGGAACACAGTCTGCAACCTTTTCGTAGTTGTACTGTATTATTTTTACAGTACAGGAGAAAGGGCCTGAAATGTGTCCGTGAAAAACCAGTCAAGTCTGGCTGGTGTCACCTGCAGAAGTTCTCTGATGAGTTTGCAGTCGTGGGGTGAATAGGAAAAGGTGATGAGGTGCAGCACAGGTGTCTTACCGAGGACTTTGTTTCATGTCGCCAGTCAAACCCCCTCCGGTTCAGCATCATAAGAACAAAGGTTGATCTTCATCATATCGAGAAGCACTTGCACTTGGTTTCCCCTGAGGGTGCAAATGTGGAGGTGGTCCAATCTTACATTTGTATGACCTTTCTAGATGTGTTGCTCATGCCGTGTTTTAAACAGCTTCATGAAAATGATATGCATGTTAACAATGACTTAACATCTCCTTTCATTGTATTAGGACAGCATGAGTTTTTAAAGTGATTTAACCAAAATAAATATATTCAACCCTACACCTTTTAAAACACATTTAAAAAAACAAAAGGCACAGCACTTATACTTGCATCAAGAGTAGTGGTTAGGATGTTATGCATGTATCAAATGATGTGTTACTTATCCTGGATAGTCGGAATCCCTTCTTTGCCCGCAATCTGCAAAGGTATTTTTGGAGAAAAAAGGTCACAGAATTCCATGAAAAGAATGCCTCTCCAACTTTTAAACACGGGGCGGATAGATTATGCTTTCGGTTTGTGTTGCAGCCAGTGGCACGGGGAACATTTCTCTGGTAGAGGGGAGAATGGATTCAATTAAATATCACCAAATTCTGGAAGCAAACGTCACAACGTGTGTAAAAAAGCAGAAGATAGAAAGAGGATGGCTTCTATAACAGGATAATGATATCCGAAACGCCTCAAAATCCACTATGGACTACCTGTATGTACACATCACTTCCTGGTTTGGGAGTAGCTGTGCTCGGGACATCAAAGCACTGCAGAGAGTGATCCGGGCGGCGGAACGTTGCACCAGATCTGATCTGCCATCTCTGCAGGACATTTACACCAGGAGATGCAGGACCAGAGCAACCAGGATCATCAGTGACCTGTCTCATCTCAACAATCATCTGTTCGACCTGCTGAAATGAGGCAAATGTTTCAGAAGCATTTTGGCCAGAACGGAGAGGCTCAGGAGGAGCTTCTATCCACAGGCCACAAGACTTCTGAACCCAGGCATGCCATCACAATCCTCGCAAACCAGAGTCCACAATATCCGTTTACCACTCCCCTCACTGTCACTTCACTGTCCCCATAATGCAACTTAAGGTTTTATTTATTTGTTTTATTTATTTATGTATTTATCTATTTATTTATTTACTTATTTATCTATTTGTTGTTTGTTTACTTGTCTTCTCTGTGTTTGGTTGTTTGTTTTTACTCATACATTTTTTGGAATGGAACCACACAGTCTCCTGTTGAATCAGGGCACATTTCACTACATGGTATACTCGGTAACCATGTACGTAACAAATAAACTCTTTTGACTTTGAGTTTGACTCAAGAGGCGCAAACTGAAGGTTTTGGCATGGCCCTCCACAGTCCCCCGACCTAAAAATCATCCAAAATATGTGGATAGACTTAAAAGAGTAGTGCATGCAAGACAGCCCAAGAATCTCACAGAACTAGAAGCCTTTTGCAAGGAAAAATAGGCAAAAATTCCCCAAATAAGAATTGAAAGACTCTTAGCTGGCTACAAAAAGCATTTACAAAGGATAATACTTCTACTAACCCACTAAAAGTTATTCTACTAAAAGTTTGGTGCCCAAACTTTTGCTTTGGGCTCTTTTCCTTCTTGTTATTTTGAAACTGTAAAAGATGGAAATAAAAAAAGTAATTTTGCTTAAAATATTGCAGAAATGTATCATTTTTAATGTAATGCCTTTTAGAAATAAGGTCATCTTTTCCTTGCTTAGCTATTCACAGGAACAGAAATTTTGACCAGGGATGCCCAAACTTTTGCACATCACTGTAAATCTAAGTTCAAGACAGGGAGCTAGTGATGGGATTTTAGTTTATAAATCAGATATTTTGTTGCATACACCTTGGATGCCCATATGTATCCCTTTCTGATGAGCAAGTTTCTAGTATTCCAAAGCATTCATTCGTTCATGCTAACTACTAGACACATCTGGTGTACTTTGTGGGCATCTCAGTTTCACTTCCTCAAAACTCAACAAGTCCATCTAAGGATCAGTCTTCCTGCACAAATGTTGAGCCAAACACCAGGTCCTCTGTACCTGTTCCCTCTCTTAAGGAGCAAACACGGAAACTTCACTCTCTGTACAGTACACTGGAGCCAATTTGTATCTGTATGGGACAAATCTCACTGATAACTTATATTAAAGATACTGCCAGTTCAAGGTGGTTCAAAAGCTTTAACTGAATCCAGGTCTGATGAGACCAAAACTGAGCTTTCTGGTCATCCTACAAAATGCTATGCTGGGCATAAGTCAAACACTTCACATCATCAAAAACACCCCCCTCCCACCATCAAGCATTGCAGTGGCAGCATCATGCTGTGGGGATGCTTCTCTGCAGCAGCCCTGGAAGGACTGTGAAGGTAGATGGTAAAATGAATACACCTTGCCCTTGTGAGACCCTAACCCTAATCCTTTAATACAGGGAAATCCTGGAGAAAAATCTGCTGTGGTCTGGAAGAGAACTGCGACTTGGGAGGAGATTTATTTTCCAGCAAGGCAACGACCCCAAGCATAAAGATACACAGGAATGGCTTAAAAACAGCTATGTTAATGTCTTAGGCTGGCCAGGTCAGAGTCCAGATCTCAGTGCAAATGAGAATTTTGTCCCTGGACTCGAAAATAACTCCATAGTCCCCCTCCAGCTTGACAGAGTTTGATCGGTTCTGCAAAGAAGAAAGAGGACAAATTGCAGTGTCCAGACCCATCCATACAGACTCAAGGCTGTAACTGCTGCCAAAGGTGCTTCTATTAAATGGTGACTTGAAGGGAATAAATATTTACTTTTATTTTGTATTTAACTGATCAGCAAAAATTAGATCAATCTTAGTTGAGATTTGTTTTCATTTTGAGGTTTAAGATTTTTTTTTGTTACGATTACTGTCAAAAAAGTCCAACGCACTGTGATTCAATGTTGAAAAACAGTAAAATATGAAAAAGTCCAAAGGGGTGAATACTTTTTATAGGAACTTCATATTCATGAAATAGCTTTTTACGAATGTAATACAGTCTGTAGACATTCCAGGCTCTTGCTCATCTCCATTGGTTGAGGCAGACAGGGAATGATCAATTTCTCAAATACTTTATGAAAATCGATTATCATACTGAGGGCAAGTGGCGAAACTACCGATCTTATTTTAATAAAATTCACAACTTTGATTCGAGAACATCATGCTTTCAAACGGTGGAAAGCTGAGGTTCTTGGGGAAGGTCAGTGGGGTCGTCCAAATTGTCATTAAAAAAAGGGACCGGGTTGCGTGCATGGATTTTTTGGGGCTCATGTTGGAGAAATCTTGGAAAGCACAGCGCTCTTTCTTGCGCTGCCTCAATTCAGCCTCTGTGTTTTAGACGCGCTGGCCTTCAAGGTGGCACCTGCCCCCAGGTATGCGCTCTTCCAGTTTCCTCTTTCTGAACAGTAGGGGGCAGCAGTCAGTAGATAATGCACCGTTCGCCTAAAATATAAATTAAATTATTCATCAGAAACAAAAACAAACCTTTTAAAACTTGAAACAATTACAAGGCATTGCAGGCTGATAAATATAGAATAAATAGTACAGATGGTAACTTCGCTTTAGAAAGTTTGTCCCTATTCCTTCCTGATGTGTCCTTATTAACCATCCCGTTATTTATTAATCATAATGTTAAGCTAAATGACGAGGAGATCAACAGAACCAAAAGGTTAAATTCAGGAATTTGGGCCATTTTTTATCTGGTGCATTTAACTGGAATTATTTGTTGAACCCATCATTGCACACCCAGCAGCGTAAAAAAAGTGTTGCTTCCAGGCATCCTCAGCAAATAAGATTTATAAATATAAATAAGATATAAGAAATTGGAATAATAAAAGAAAAATAAATAAGGGAAAAAAATGTAAATAAATATACACAGGAGTTAAAAGTTAGTGAACGAGAAATAGCAAACAAACGAACAACAGCCAAACCAACAAACACACAAAAACCGATAAGGGCGTACAGACATTTTGTAAGAAATCGGCTCAATCTAGCTGTGCGTGCAAAGGACCCATGGGCCCAAGTGAAGGATTCGGCAGCCCAGACACCTTCGTATTCTCTTATCGGGCCGACCACACCCCAGCAATGCGAAAACCGCCGAGATTTACAACTGCCGGTTATAAATAACGCCGAGGCGTAGGTGAATGGCGGCGGTGCCTTCGCAAGGCCTTCGCCTCCACCGAACTCGCAGCGGTTGCCATTTGCGGTTCATCTGAGATTGAGGTCGCGCTCGTCCAATGGGAGCGCAAGAGCGCCCCGAAGCGACGGGCGCCTCGCATTTTGGCCACGCAGGTTTCCAGCCAATGCCCTATTATGGGGCGGAGGGCGGGCTCGAGCACGCCGCGGCGACAGGTTAGGCTGCGACCGCTGCGCGAAGTGTCCACGCATCGGGCCGTCACGTGCTCCCCTCCAGCAGCGCGAGCTCGAGGCGGCCGGAGGGATTGCCCTCGCGCACAAACACACACGCACACGCGCGCGCGCAGGGTGGCGGCGGCACAGAACGGAACGGAACGGGACCGGACGGAACGGCGGCGTGAACCGGGCTCGTAAGCTGACTTCGCACGGGAGACCGCGTCGCAGTGAGGAGGAGGAGGAGGAGGAGGAGCAGCCGCCGCCGCCGCCGCCGCGTACGTAAAAAGTGCGTCGAAGGAGAGCATGAGCGCACACTTTTGTTGCAGCGAGGGCGCGCTCGCCATTGACTCGCCCGGTCGGCCAGCTCGATGGGGTCGACGCTTGTTTTTGTGACGCGTTTGCAGCCATTGCGTCTCCGCTCCGCGTTTAGACTGATTCGTTGCGACCTTTTCGGCCCTTTTTCGCCTCGCGTCTCACGGAGGATGTAAGTGACCACTTCGCCCGCAGACCGAACCGAAGCGCTCGACACGGGCTGGCTGAGCCTCGCAGTGATCGGCTGCGTCGGGTCCTTCACGTCGATGCAGAAGCCGCGCGAAACCGTCTAACTTTTTGTGTGCGTTTGCTGAGAGGAGTTGATGTTCGGTTATTCGACCTGTGAACGTTCCTTCAGAAATGGCCAGTCCGGGTGCAGAGCAGGGTTGCTTTTCGGACGTCAGAAAGGTGGGTTATTTAAGGAAACCCAAAAGCATGCACAAGAGGTTTTTTGTCCTGCGGACTGCGAGCGCCTCGGGACCCTCCAGGCTGGAATATTACGAAAATGAGAAAAAGTGGAGACACAAGTCGGCTGCGCCCAAGAGGTCCATTCCTCTCGAGAGCTGCTTTAACATCAACAAGCGGGCCGATTCCAAAAACAAGTACTTGGTTGCGCTGTACACCAAGGATGAGTACTTCGCCGTAGCGGCAGACGGCGAACAAGAGCAGGACGGATGGTACCAAGCGCTGGTGGACCTGCACAACAGGGGCAAGGCCCACGAGCGGCCCGGGGGACCCGCAGCTGGGGAGGACTATGGGGAGATCACGCCGGGACCAGCCTTCCAAGAGGTCTGGCAAGTTATTTTAAAACCAAAGGGCTTGGGGCAAATTAAAAACTTGATCGGGATCTACAGGTTGTGCCTGACTAGTAAGACCATCAGCTTCGTGAAACTGAACTCGGACGCCGCTGCCGTGGTCCTGCAGTTGATGAACATCAGGAGGTGCGGCCATTCGGAGAACTACTTCTTCATCGAAGTCGGACGGTCCGCTGTCACTGGGCCGGGGGAGTTTTGGATGCAAGTGGACGATTCTGTTGTGGCTCAGAACATGCACGAGACTATCTTGGAAGCAATGAAAGCCATGAGTGAGGATTTCCGCCCCAGGAGCAAAAGTCAGTCATCGTCTAACTGCTCCAACCCCATCTCTGTACCTCTGAGAAGGCATCACAACAACAACCCTCCTCCCAGCCAGGTGGGGCTGGGTCGGCGATCGCGAGCAGAAAGCGTCACCACCAGTTCTCCTGCAGGACAGGGGAAACACAGCAACTCTTTCAGGGTACGGGCTTCCAGCGATGGGGAAGGGACCATGTCTCGCCCTGCTTCGGTGGATGGGAGCCCAGGGAGCCCCGCTACAGGCCGCATCCATTCGCATAGGCCCAGAGGTACGTCCCGACTCCACCCGCCCCTCAGTCATAGCCGCTCCATCCCCATGCCCTCAGCGAGGTGCTCGCCTTCTGCTACCAGCCCAGTCAGCCTTTCGTCCAGCAGCACCAGTGGCCACGGCTCCACCTCGGACTGCTTGTACCCCCGGCGCTCCAGTGCCTCGGTTTCTGGCTCTCCGAGTGACGGGGGCTTCATTTCTTCTGACGAATACGGGTCCAGCCCCTGTGACTTCAGAGGCTCGTTCCGCAGCGTGACCCCGGATTCTTTGGGACACACACCGCCTGCTAGAGAGGAGGAGCTTAGCAACTACATGAGCATGGATGCGCCGGGCCAACAGTTGAATGGAATTGGTGGCCGTGTCCCCTCGCGCTGCACGCCTTCCTGCCTGGAGGAGCCAGAGCTGGAGAAGGGTTTCAGGAAACGGACACACTCCTCAGGTACCTCGCCCCCAACCGCCTGCCACCAGAATGCTGCTTCTCAGTCTTTGATAGCATCGTACACCGTAATGATGCCAGTGCAGCAGTGTGTGAGGATGCCAACGCACCGGCAATCTGCATTCGTTGCCACGCATTCGTACCCTGAGGAGGGTCTGGACTTGCAGCTGGAGAGCAATAGAGCAGGTCACAAAGATGATGGATACATGCCCATGTCTCCTGGTGTGGCTCCTCTGCCTAGCAAGAGTGACGACTACATGCCCATGAGTCCCAAAAGTGTGTCAGCCCCCCAGGAAATTGTCAATCCTCGCCCACACCCCCGAGTGGACTCCAACGGCTACATGATGATGTCACCCAGTGGGAGCTGTTCCCCAGACACTAACTACAGCAGAATTTGGACAAATGGGGCCAATCCCAAGCTGTCAGTTGAAAGCAGCGAGGGGAAGGCGTCCTGTGGGGACTATATTAACATGTCTCCGGCCAGCTGCTCAACCACCAGCACTCCGCCAGACTGCTACTTTAACTCCGTGGATGAGTCTCACAAACCTCTACAGTCTTACTTTTCCCTGCCTCGCTCCTTCAGGCACAGCCACAGAAAGAATGAGCAGAATGCCGTGCGATTGTCTGTCAATCCTGGCCGGCTGGCTTACGGAGACTCCTCGTCATCGTCCACTAGCAGTGACAGCCTCGGCGGGCAAGGCGGTGGGCAGCCGGTGGTCAGACCCAAGAAGGCAGAGTGCGATGGCCAGCTGATGCGGCCGACCCGCCTCCCGCTGGACGGTCACAAAGCGAGCACGCTCCCGCGAGCCAGGGAGAGCCCCTTTCTGCCCGAGCCAAAAAGCCCAGGAGAATATGTCAACATTGATTTCAACAAGTCATTTTCTGCAAGCCTTGCTTCCCTCCTGTCACCTGTGTTTCTGGATGGTAGCTCTGAAGGCCTGGAGCAGCAACCTTCTGAATATATGAATATGGATCTGGGAGGTTCAGACAGGAGGCCCAGCAGCACATCCAAGTCATCAGCCTCCACAGACCATTATGCAATGGTGGCCACACCTCCCCCTTCAGCAGATTGTGAGGGTTTCCAGAAATGTGACTATGTCAGCATGCAGCTGGGACCCACTTGTATGAGCCGCTCTGAGGCACAAATGATTCTTAATTACTCAGAAATGAGGGGTTCTGCTGACGAAGCACCAGCCGGGTCCGCATCGCCCAACCAGGACCCGGTCGTTCTAAACGGATGCTCTGGGCTTATGAGCAAAATATCTGGCCTAAGCGCGTTCTCCAGAGTGAACTCGAGCCCCGTCCGAAACCAGGGTGCTCGAGTGATCAGGGTGGATCCGCAGGGCCGGCGGCGACACAGCTCCGAGACCTTCTCCTCCACGGGCACGGCGAGCGGTGTGACACCTCCACCTGGCATGGAGGACGCAAAGCGCCACAGCTCCGCATCCTTTGAGAACGTGTGCCTGAAGCCTTGTGAACCAGCAGGCAGCGGCAAGAGAGTTTTGGTTGCTGGGACTGGCCCTTCCTTCCAGAATGATCTCAACTATATTGATCTGGATCTGCTGAAGGACCAGAGTCTTGTGGAGTGGAGTTCTCTCCCGCCAAAACCATTGAATCCACAAAATGGCAGTAACTCCGATGACCTGAGCGCATATGCGAGCATCACCTTCCAGAAACAGGATGACGTGAGGAATGAAGCACACAGGGAAGGTAAGGACTCAACTGTGCTTTTGTTTTTTGGTCAGCATTCGTTGTGCCACAGCAGTAGTTTATTTCTTATTTAGATTGCAGATGTTTCTCACTGTACAACTGTAAACACCTGGTCCCGAAGGGAGAAATTCTGCTTTCGTTTCATGAAGCTATTTTCACAATTGTCTGCTTTTGCACTATTAAGTTTTACGTTAGAGAAAGGATTACCTCCTCTGATGGAGTGATTTTCGAAATGACCAATTCTGATGGAGAAGCTGTTGCAAGTTTTGCATTTCCTATATTGTATTTCAGTACTAGCAACAATGGAACAAATGTACTAATGGCATTTTTTTTTCCTGAGAAAAATGCCCTATATTAAGGCTAGCCATGCCTAACAATTCATATGTACCTATGAATCATAGTCTGTCTTTTGGTTTTATTTTTTGTTGATATACAAACACAAATTGCCCATACAAGTTGAAAATTAACCCTCTGAAGCAGAAGGTGCCAAATGGGCATTGAGTGAAAGTGAAGTCAAGTTTAAAATCTTCAACGCTTAAACACTATCGTGATTGTGCTTAGCAGTTTGTGTGTGTGTGTGCGTGTGTGTGTTGGGGGGGGTTGTCCTTTTTCTGTTTTTTTTGTTTTGTGTGCACGTTTGTGCTTGCCCCTTTTGTGTTTCATGGCTGTGTTGCTTTGCTGTGGGTTTCACGAGGTGGAATCCAACATGGCACAGTTGTCAGTTTCTGCTGATGTCTTTTATACAAGTATAGACTTTTCTTTTTTTTTTTTTTTGGCATACATCAGCTATACATTTACGCTTAAAGCTAATTGTGTTTTATACATTACCAAAATAGATATGGTTGCTTTTTGGGCTTGAGCTCTTGCTATTGTTTGCTCACACAGATGAGGACCCCCCCCCCCCCCAGTCTGAAGTGATCATTTCTTAGCTTTAACACAGACAAATCCTGTATCATGAATTAACCTGAATGCAAAGTACCTTCCCCCAGGTGTAAATATTCCTATTGCAGCAACAACAGGATGCAAGATTGTACATGGACTTTACAACCAGTGACTTCGTTCAACCATACGGTTACTATGATAAATGAGAAATGGGTAAAAGTAGAACTATGCAGCATTTTACTCTTGGCCTCATGGTGTAAAGGTTCTCTTTGTCTGGAGATTTCTGTTGGAACATCTCAGAAGCAGTTTGTTGAAAGCAGTTGTTCTGGCTAGTATTTGATGAAGGCCTTTTAGTCTGATGAAGGTTTCGGTGTCATTGTAATTGGCTTGCATGTAGAGCGCTGAGCTTTATTTTATTTGAATGTGGGGAATAGAATTTAAAGCTTACCTTTAATCACTGTTTACAGATCAAGCTGAAGTTTGTCACATCTCTAACTAGACATTTTAATCCTCTTTTAAGATTACTTTTTGTATGATTAGAATCTCTTGCTAAATTTCAAATCCAAGACCTGAGCTGTCTGCATGAAAGTGCTGAATAACCTGCTGATCCTATTCCCTCTTATGCAAACTGCCAAGTTCCTGTTGGTCTCCTGCCCTGGGGGTTTTTGGGTGGTCATATGTGCTATTGACCGATGCTCCTTCCGTTTGCAGTGCTGTCTTGTTGGCCACTGCGATATAAAAGTTGGTGAGGAGGTCTGGTCTTCCACAAGGTGTTCCTCGCTGTTGCGAGTTTTGCTTCCGGCAATCAAAATGCCTATTTTTTTTTGTATCCGAGCACATGATCTGCGGTTATTTCTGTGCATGTGTGTTTAGTGAACTAGGAGATAAGGATGTTTGAAAGCAATAAGGGCCTTGCACAGATAATATGCACCTGGGTCCGTACACTACAAACTCAACACATCACTAACAGAGGTAATGATGTACACACAGATGCATTTGCTCACATCGTGTGAGGCCATAGACCCCTTGGTGCCGTGGAGTAAAGGTACAGTGGAAAATCTCAGGATTATTATTGTATTTAATTTTTTAAACAAGGAATAATTGTTACAAAAGAAGTATTTTTATCTGACTTAGTGTGTGAATGATATTGCATTGTTGACAGTTTTTTGTTGAGGGTCAGAGTGATTAAACCGACTACTCACTGACATAAACATGTGAAAATGGCCAGAAATTCTTCACATGGCTGAAAAGTAGTTTGCCTCCATTGGAGTTGACTGCTTTGACTTAAAACACTCACCATGCATCTCCCGAACAGGGCTGCTTGAGAGAGTGGCAGTAAAAAAAAAAAAAAAAAAGATCTTTTACCATCCCATTCCAGCCTTCTACTGGCTTTGAGTGGACAGCCCTCACGCCCCCCAAAAATAACTTTTTTTTTTTTGTTTTTTTTTGTTTTTTTTTTGGGTGATCCGTAACAAACACAAAGTGCTAATGAAGGGACCAGTGCTCCGAAGGGGACCCAACACCCTAACATTCATTCCTATCCAATCCTCATCTGTTAGCACTACGACAGTCCTACAGTCAGACCTGCAGCGAACCTATTCAGCCACTATGTAACGGTTTGCATCTCCTTAGTGTACAAAGTTAAAGTTATCAAAGTTGGCCATCTACACTCACAAACCCACACAAGATATGACAAAGTGATGGTGCATTATCTCATGCGGGTTGTCAAGTGGGCACCTCCCTTCACGGGAGTCAGATGTCAAGGTGTTACTGGTAGGAGTGAATTTTCTGAGTTGCATCTAGAATGAGGTTGCAGGATTTCACAAGAAAGGTAACATAGCTGTTTTTTTTATGAATATGATTCCTCTTTAAGTATTGAAATTTGTATTTGTTCCCGTGTTTGGAGCAGTGTAATACAGTCATCTGTCGACCTACAGTTCCAGAGTTTGTCGATGTTACTGGGTAAGATGGGATGTAGCCTCATTGTTGCGGGTTCCAGGCGGCGTCAGCCTTTCTGGCCTATGGAGAGCAGGAGTGTTTTGCTCTGGCTGGTGTGGGGCCCTGCTTGACGTCTCCCCCTGAATGTATTCCATTGAGCAGAGACCAGGACAGGAGCGGCGCTGACATGTGCCCCGCCCCACCCAGTCGCTTTGGACCTCCCCACCAAGTGTCCTCACTTCAACTCCTTGGCGAGCAGTGTTTGGCAGGCAGGCAGGCAGGCTGGCCAGGTTGTGGGCCAGATCCAACTCGCAAGGTCCAGTCAGAGCAGCGGGGGGAGGGCAGTTCTGACACAGTGGTCTGAAACAGGTTCGTAGAGGCCACCCTGCCACTTCATGGTTCATTATTCAATGACTGTGAACAGCACCGTTGGCTTGCACGGTCCTCCGTGCCACACACAGACTGTGAGTTGGTCTTCGTGGGGCAGGTGTGTTGGAGAGTTGAGGGGCGCTGCCCAGCTCTGACTGACAGAAGCACTTTGATCAGACCTGGCATTTTTGGGGTTGGACATACGCCCAGGAGAGGGTGGGAGGTTGCAGACGACGAAGACCAAGGCTCTTTTTTTTTCTCTTGAACACAAAGAAGGCAGTGCGACTCACTTGTGGCTATAGTCCAGAAGAAGCCACAATAAACTACAACAAAGTTATTAAAACCTTACAGTGTTTGCATTTAAACGGTAAACAGCCTTCTGGAGTGCACATGTCTGGCTCCCTGTTTCAGCCTTGCTGGCCAGAAGCCAGCAGGAGTATAACACCACGTCCAGTAGTGCTTCTGTCCTTATTTATGTCCTTATAGCGGAGGTCACAGAATCGGCAGTGGAAAATTTTGTGGAGTGCGTCTGCTGCGGCTTGTCGCTCCCCGAGGCTGTGAGGGCTGTGGTCGCGGTGTGCGCCATCTTTTTGGGCCTGCTTTCTGTTGCAGCGTTTCAAGTCCACTCTGTGTGGGGATCCTGCAATCGGCACCCGAGATGACATCAGATTTTTGCTTCCATCTGCTAGTCATCTGGATGTGCGGAACTGAAACCCGATCTTTGGGAGAGACCAGCCATTCTGCCACAGCAGCAAGGGATCGAAGGGGCCATTTCCTTAGTGGTCACTGCTTTCCTTTTATGGTTTCATATTTATAGAGTGATAGATTAATGCGATTAACTCTTGAGTTGGATGTGGGCTGCCAGCTAGTGTCTGCAGTAAACACCCCTTGCTGGTATAAATGGAGGCTTTGTTGCAGGTATGTTGTAGAGATTGTTTACATGAGAGCAGCTCGCTGAAGAGCACATTTCCGTTGTCTTTGTGCTCTTTAGTTAACTTTTAGAATAGCTTTGAGTTTTTCTGCCTGGGGTCTTGTTTGACAGGTTAAGCGGAATTGTGTGGTTAAGGCAGGGGGGTCTAAGAGCAGTCCTGTGGGGGAAAACTCCCCATGTGTATGTCTGAACTTGCTGAAGTCGACAAAACATCTGGATTTTGCAGCAGCAGGAAGTCATTCTTTTGCTGAGAGGAATGGTATTTGGCCTAGAGCTTTATGATACAACCACTTTTCTCTTGAAGCAGAAGCAAAAGTGCCATTTTTTTTGTCTTGATTTTAATTTTTAAACGTAGGTACTTCCATTAGGAAAAACATTGTGATTATTTTTAGAATTTTGAATATTTTTGAAGACTACATGAGTGCATAGTCTCAGCAACTATTGCGACAGTTCTGGGCCTATATCATAGTGCATTGTGGTGTAACCGAGATTAAATCCCAGACTTGTTTTTTTTCCCCTCCTTTTCTTCAAATAATGTTTAAAATTTTGCAACACAAAAGTTAACATTTTTAGAACGTCTACCTGGCTTTCACAGTTAACCGTGAGTTCCATGTTTGCGTGAGCCTTTACATGGGTATGATGTTTATGTATACCTATTTCATAGATCTGATTTGTAATATTCATTGAATAGTTCATTCATATTGGCATTGGAAGGTTTCTGTAGTAGGTGTCATGGTGATACAGGAAGTATTATTGGTGTCTTACATGGATCTTTGCTGCTTGACAATACTTAAAAACTGAAAAAGATCCCCCATAATTCATCAGGATGAGGACAAAAGGGCCACTTTACGTACGCGCATGCACACACGGTGTTAAACACACTAGTGACATATGTCTCCAGGCAGTTCACAGCTAATTTTTCAGAATGAGAACTTGGCAGTGTGGGTATTACTAATGTAAGGATAATAAAGTTTGGTGATGCATTTTCTTTTTGCTGTTCATTTTTTCCTCCATTCCACTTGACTGCACTCAATGTGTCCCTCTCTGTGGCACCCTCATGTTCAACAGCCCTAACAAAACTTTCAGGGTAAAAGAGTGTGGTGGTTTATTATTACCATTTACCTTTCCACTTCCTGACCTTAACAGCACTGGGTAACTCATAGTTGTCTATAAAAATCTTAAATGCAGAAATCAAGATATTTGTGAAACATACATGCTCCGGTCTGCACCATGTGGCTGCAGTTATTAGTTTTTGGTTTCAAAAATAACATACAGACCTAGATAAGTTATTTAAAAGGAAAACAAAGCGTATGCTTTCTATGAATTTAAAGTGACTAGCATACAGCCAAAATAAGTGATCAAAAAAATAAAATGGTCATCTAGCTAAATACAAGCTTAAACACATTTGTGGCTTAATTGGCTTTTGTATAATTTCCAAATTGTCTGCCAATCATGAACTCTAATTCATGGACAAGGCAGCCTTTTTTCTTTCAAGACCCAGAAGTCCCTGCTTTGGAGAGCAGTGGCACTGCAGCAGCACAAGGTCTCATTAGCATAGCCGGCCCGATGAACCGTTGTTGTGCACGCTGCTGGCTCTCGCGGTTCTCTTAATTAAGTCTTACGTTTTCTGAACCCGTAATACAAATTAACTGACATATACAGGCCTGTTGGTAGATTTATTTTCAAAAAATTGATTCTTAATGGTCAACGGTTGACATCCCTGGTTCCAATGTGTCAGCTGTGATGGTGTGTGCGTGTGATATGTTGGGGGGGGGGTTAAATCTCCATGTGCCCCAGGCCTGGCACTGCCCACCGTTCCCATTTGCTGTTTGCCGAGTTCCCGGCCAACTGTGGGGTGTTAAGTAACACCCCATAGTGACATCCTTAAAAGGCGTTCTTAACATTAGTAGTATTGTACCCAACCCCCTTGGCTCCGCGCTGACGGTTACTCTGCTGCCTCCTCTGATAGCCCCAGTGCACCCACAAACAGTACTTAATGACCACTCTTTTAAATTCTCTTAATTTAGCCACACTCAGCTGTCGTGGTACAAAGCCTTCGTAGTCGTTCTGACAGCAGGAAGTGGTTGAGTGGCATTGGTGTCCCATGAGCCAGCAAGATGAAGCTTCCCACTTCAGGCCTCTTCTCTCTTCCGGTTGTTCCCCTGGACAAAATACTTACCTTGAATTCCTCTGGTATAAAATGCCCAACTGTGTAATTGAGTAAATAATTTTATGAAGGTTAGTATGCAAATACTGCAAGTCATCCTGAAGAAATGGGTCGGTTACATAACAAAGTGCACACAGTTTTATAATTGGGGGGGGTATAGAAAAGCAATTTATTTTGTTTGACTTTGCTTCTGCTGCATTCAACTCTAGAACGTATCAGTTTTGCAGACCAGCCTGCACTTGTGTTTGTGCTCCACTTGAGTTTGTGAGGTGCAAATGTTCCCTTGTCATTCTAACGACTGCTGCTTCTCTACCCTTCAGCCTGAGAGACGTACGAGCACCTGTGCAGACGAAGGTTTCTCTACGATTTGGACTCGGCACTAACACTCAGCTGGGTTTCGGTGCTGTCTTAAGCTCAGACATACGTGTTTACATATACTCGTGGCTTATAATTTTATACTCTGCAATTTACTATAACATTTTGGTTTTCTAAGTAAAGAGAGGCAAGGCCTAAAAATTCAAGATCTATAAAAAATGTTGACATGGGATGTGCTTTTTAAAGTAGAGGCCTTTCAAGTCGCAGGGCTGGCTTGAGGCCGCTGGCGGGCAGTGTCTGTTTTATACGGCCAGTAAATGTCAGTGTCACCCATATTTTTAGCTGTTGTATGTTTTGGAGTGTTTGAGAGAAGCACTTTTGGGGACGTTGCTTCCTAGCCTAAATGGAAGCCGCGTAAGGTGCGCCAGTCAGCCACGCTGCCGTCTTTAGCCAGGCTCCGCTCCGCTCGCTTCTTCATCTGCTGCTGTACATTCACATTTGCTCATTTAGCCGTCGCCTTTCTCCTCGGAAAACAAAAGTGCATTTCTTCAGCTGTGAATCACTCTGAGTTACATGTTCAGTCCTTGCAGAGTCCTTTTGCACTGAGCAGACGCTGTGGTGTCACAGCTTATTAAACCCACGGCTCCTGGTTGCAGTGTCCATGGAGACAGGTGGTGTGAGAGCCCAGAGTGAAGGCTGTTGAAAAGCTGCCCTGTTTCAGCATGTCGGTCTCGCACCTCTCCGTTGAAACATGTTCTGCCGTGAGTTCCCAGAAATCAGCTGTCAGTTGCGTGTTGACATTTGAGGGAAAATGTAAGGAAGGTATGCATTGTCCCTGGCTACTGGAAGCACACATGTGGGCTTGGGGTGGGAGAGAAGTGTGGTTTGGTTGGAGAATCTGCAGCTCACTAGAAGGTCTCTGCCCACTTTCCTGCTTTTGGGAGACCAGTTGATTATTACATACCCCTAGAAGTGATCATTCTGGGCTTCTGTAGAGTCAGGAAAGTAGTGCACCTCACCATGGTTAACATATTGCTTGCTTTAGCCAACACTTTTCCTTTTGTGTTTTGCAGAATGAAGATTCGGTCTCGCCAACAGACCCGCACTGGAGACCCACACTCTGCCATAAACCGGACCTCATGCATTTGCACGGCTTGCCGAACTGGGCGGCAACCTGCATCGCTCTCCTCAGGACGTGGTGGCCATGCAGACAGCACTGTGACTCCTCACCAGTCCACCACTGCCCCTTGTCGTTGTTGAGAACTATGATCTGTTTTGATGATTTATTTCACTTTCAAGGCAGTCGTACATAAAGGGCCTGTCAGTTTTGCAGTGTGTTTTAATTATTTTTTTTTTTACAACAGCTGATCTCATTCTGTGTCATTCTCTTCCCATTATTCCAAACAGAGAAGGGTCCTGTGATGAGAAATCCATGCAGACTTGATCATTATATGGGGCTTCTGATTATAGTGCTTTCCATTTCTTTGGGGCACTACAAGATGTCTTTTTTTTTTTTTTAAAGTATGGGCAGCGCTCCAGATGCTGTACAGGCTTACAGGTGTATACTGGTTCTGTGTCTAACTCAACGTCTCATGACTTTACCATCGCTTTGAGTGAGTGTAACTTTGTACTCTAAGTTATAGCTTCTAAGGCTCTCGAATGGTCTTCTCCGTAGCGTCTTGTGTTCCTATGAATATTTCAGATCATATTTTGACATTCTTTTCACTGCACTCACCAAAGGTTTAAACGGCAAAAACGCAGCCATAAACTCAAGTGTTCAAATCGATATGCCAATGAAGAGAAATATCAGTTTTATAATATTTCTAATGACATTGTCCTTAAAATTTACTCCCGTAGGGCTGGCACCCATATTGTCTTGCAACATCTGGTTTTTTTTTTTTTCCCCCCCTTTCCTTTTTTATTTTTTAAATGTATAATATATTCGGACCCCAGAAACACATGGCTGAGACGGTTACCTTTGCAGCAGGGGAGTCACAACACAAAATAAGGTCACGATATTTCTGTGAATTGCTGCTGATAACATTGACAAATGTTCTCTGTAAATCATTGCATATAGAATTGTCTTTCATGTTTGTATGAGTTAAATATATTAACATGTGCTGTTTGAAGTTTTCAGTTTTTTCAAACTGAGGTGTATATTTCTACACTTTTTTTTTTTTCTCTAAAATAGGAAAGATGTCTTATTGAATGGTACGAGTAGATAATGGTCCAGCTCTGTTCTGAAAGTGTAGCCGACATCATGATGATGATGTTGTTTTTGTTTTTGTTCTATGATAATGAGCAGCTCGCAAACGTACCCCCGGGGCTCCTTGTCCATCACTGGGCGGGAGCACCACTGCACTTCAGTCACCTCCAACCTGACCTGCATGAGCCATTGAATGCAGGGCTAAATGCAAGCCTGCCAGTCCTCAGTCGAGTCTTCCGCTGTCTATATTGTACAGAAAGTGCAGGTGAAAAAGTGAATGACTGAGTGAGTGAAAAAAGTAAAAAAGTGGAGGCAATTGGAAAAAATGGGAGAATGAATGTGCAAATGAAGAGAAGAGCAGAAAGTAAGCGTCACCAGCAGAGAACATGGTGCCTTGTGTAGAATCCCCTCTTCCCAGGGAGAGAACATGGAATCTCCCTGTGCCCCTCCTTCCCCCCCACAGTGCTCCAAAGGAGATAACATGGAGGTGTTTGTACATTCTCAAAATTCTGTAATAAAGTAGAAATGTTTTATCTTCTTCTTGTACGTTGCCGTCAGTCTTTTCTGAAGCGAAAATGTTGTACCCGCCGGGCACGCAATGCAGGGGCTCTGCTCTGCTCTTCAAACGCATTAGTCTGCTTTTCAGTTGCAAGTAGTATAACTAACAGAGCGCACGATAAAGGATGTTTTTAAAATATGCTAATGCTCCGTGCAAAATGTATGTTGGTCAGTTGAACAGCTGCTGTCTTTAAGGTACAGCTGGGGCTTTTCTAGGTCAAGTTTACAGAGACAAAGCAAACATTTCTCACTGCGGAGTCCAGATCGGCCGTCATTGCTGACGGCGACCGAGGGAGTCGTGCGGAAACGGGCCGAGCTGGGTACGGCTGTAATTCGGCATGGCTTACATTTCTCATTTCGGGGGCTGCCTGAGGTAAATCCCAAAAATAGCTTAATCTGTATTTGTTACTGGGCTTCTTACACAGAATAGGATGCTTGGATTTTCTGTTAGCTTCAGTTACGGTGTGCAAATTCAAGACTGAAGTTAAATACTAAATTGGAAGCAAAATCGGTCTCTGCTGCATCGCATCGCCTTGGTGGCTGAATCACCGTGTGTTGCATTTAAAACGCGGCCGCTTAGGAAGAAGCAAAGCGAGCCTTTATAACGCACCAGCTTACCGCGCCATTTACACTCGCGCTCGTATCTGGCAAATGCTGTTTAGACTTTTGTAAGATAAATAAGTAACCACCATGGAAATAAGCCACACATTAACATGGTACAATTCCATTGAAAGGAGCGATTTGTGGAGTTGCCAAGTGAGGGTCAGAGACCACCCTGGAAGTCATGTTGCCCGGGGATATCCTGTTTTGGCCCAACGCTGGCTCGGCTTCTTTCTTTAACCCCTTATAAGGCGACTTGCATGTCCAAATGTCAGCGTCTGTGTCTGTGCTCGTTCAACAGTTCAGCGTTTCTCCAGGTGAGCGACATGAGTGTTTAATGAAGCTGAACCCCGGTCAAAGCCGAGTTTGGGGAATCCAAAGAGCTGCCGGCGTTTCCCAACAACTCGTGAGTTTTCATCCCACTCTCGGGCTGTCCCTGCCATTTTGCAACAGTCCTTTGCAGGGTCAGTGAGTAGGAGGGAAGGCTGAACATTCAGACAAATTTGCCCTTGTGGTCTCCTGTACATAAACCACATTAAATCTCCTTATGCCCATACATCATATTAAACGTGAAGTATTTTTCAACATACAGGCATCAAGCAAAATTTGTTGTCTGTATGGCATTTTCACTATAACACTACATTGCAGACATTTGTATGTGCTGTGTTACTTACAGAGGTCAGTTTTTGATGCCATATTTTTAAAGGATCTGCACTGAAAGGGCTTGAGTCTTACGTACAGTATTGGGTCCATCTGACCAGGTGGTTTCACATGGTTCTCTCTCCCACACTCGCTGTAGTCTGTTGATGCTCTGCAGGGTTTGATGCTGGGGCTGCAGCTCTTTTCTGTCTTTTCTGCCGCTTTTCTTTCCATTGTCATTGCCTTTGTGATGATGATGTTCAGCTCTTCTCCATTCCCCCAGCCACCGGAGTTGTCATCTTGCACCTTGAGAATCTCGATGCCTGGCCACCATCTACAACTCGGTCTTTCCGAATCTGCCGTCAGCCGTCCTCCGGCAGGTTCGTTCACCTGTTAGGAGCTTTGTCGGAGCTCCGAGCAGTTCGGTTTTGTCTGCTTCGTCATCCATGGGGGTAACAAAGCTCACAGGTCTCTGTCAGCTCAGTGAAGCCACAGCCAGATCTTCCTGCATAACTTCCTCAGAATCTGCCTTTATTTCACAGCACAGCTCCCAGTCCAGCTCATGGTCCATCCTGCCTGCACTTTTACAGCTCCACCCTGTGTGGCCTTCTGGACTCAACCCTCTCCGGTTGGTCCGGCCTGATGCAGCGCAAACCGTGTTTGCCTTGCCAAGAGCTTCCATGCTTTATGGCTCCGAGACTGAGAAAGGATCGACATCCTGACATGCGGAAGACCTGATCGTTCCCTGCACCCCAGCAGGATCCCTGAGCTCCTCGGTCTCTTGCTGCATGGTGGTGTTGCTCACGAAAGGTCCAAAATCAAAAGTCCTTTTGTTCTCAGTTTAGTGCCTATGTGGTGGAATATGAGCTCCCTCTGTCTCTCGGACGTTTATGAAAGATCTTCAAACTTTTGGATATACTTTGTTTCTGATCATCTACCATCTCCAATTGTGCCGCCTGTCACAAGTTTTAAAATGTTTTGTCAGTTTTATGAAAAGGCACCAGCCGTAAACGGTGGTGTCGGCAAACTGCGCCGCACTGTTTATGCTTCCGCATCTGAAGCTTTTCACTTACTTTACAGTTAGCGTTTGTTTGCTCCCATTTGCATGTTGACGTGAACAACCGTCATCGTAAAATGTGAGGTTGGTAATATTTTGAGCTCCAAAAATTGTTGTTAGTGGCTAATTCACCTGAAATGGATGTCTTTGGACTGCCGGAGGAGACTTTACACCTTTACACCTAGCAAAACGTAGGAGTTGTGGTAAAGTCGAATGTGCAGCTGATATCAGTGTCACTCAGACGCTGCTCGGTGGAAATGCCTTCGCCACCGAAGATGAAATTGAAAGCAATTCCAAGAGGGTAACCCCGAGACAAAAGACCTGAATCAGTCTTGTGGGATTTGATGGAAGATCCATGAAAAAGGACTAAAAAGCAGGCTTGAGAGCTGTCAGCACACCTGCGAGACCCCGTGAGCATGTAGAGCGCTTCCTGCAGTTTGTGTCACACAGCCGACCTTGGGGGGCTTAGGAGCAATCGCTGCTCTGGAGGAACTGCTTCATGGATGTTTGCTTGTGCCAAATAAAGGGCACAAATTAAAGATTGACTGTAAATGCCGAGTCCTGGCAATGCGGTCACAAAGCTCCAGTTGACGTCCCCTGGTTGTATTGCTAATGCAAGAGTGGAAAATTGCAGGTTGCGAGTGGCTACCGATTTTGTGCAAAACTAAAAGTAAAGTTGCGTTTGCTGCTCACCAGGAACATTTCACTCCGTGGTAACCGTGGCCGTGATACAGGGTGTAGAAAGCCTTCTCTGCCACCGTGACTCTTCTGTCTACGCTACGTATTTTGTATTTTTCATGCTTTGCTAGCGGTTGCGCGGTTTTGTGCCTGTTCGCATTCTCCAAGTTGGAGTTTTTCTTCTCGGACAGCCAGGTTCTCCAGGTGTTGCAGGAAAGCAGGTAGTTGTTTCTCAAATGCGGCACAGACATGCCAATGAAAAACAACAGGCAGATGTATGGGATGACTGCGGCTGCAGGTGTGGAGCTGGATGCCTTGCACTACCTGCGGTGACTGCCTACTCACTACCTGCTACCCAGGCGGGTGGGGGCCGGGGGAGGAAGGAGAGGGACCCTTGATGGATAATGTCTAGCAGATGTGTCCTTATCTGACTCTCAGCCCTCGCTTCCCCTACCGCCTCCATTCCTGCCCCGGCTCAGGGAGGTCTGCCCCCCCCCCCCCACACACACACACACACACACCCACACCCGGCTGGAACACAAAGATATATTTATTCATGGCCACAGGTTTTATTGCAATGACTTGTTCTTCCTTTTAACTTGAGCATTCCTGAGGGGGGTGGTGGTGGGGGGCTGTGCAGAGGGACCCTGCTGTCTGCTGCTGACACAAGCCCAGCTCCAAGGGCCAACGTTCAGCTTCTTCTCTTTGTTTTGCTTGTTTGCTGCTGTTAAAGTGCTGCTCCGAAGTCAAAAAGCGGAGGAAGACACAACACATCGTGAGGGCTTCGTCATTCTCGGGGTGCCCTGTCCCCAGGGATTCCCTCCGCGGCCCAGTCCGCGCATCCCCATCACCTGGGCAAAGGTGTTTCCGAACAGAGCCTCGCGTCGGTAGTCCGCCTGTCGAGCAGGCTCAGCTCCTGTCTCAAAAACCTCTGTTCCCCTCACTTCCCATGTTGTGCTTTTTAGGGACCAAAGCAAAAGAGAGGAGGTCTCCTTTTTAGAGAAACCCCTTGCGCGTTCTGCTGCCGGAGGAGCCCCCGCATCCCGGGCAGGCTGCTGCCCGCAGCGAAGGAGCAGCGTCGGTCACAGGCTGTCGTGAAACTTCCGCCTCCGTCACAGGGTGCACGAGAGCCCTTCTGCGGTCCCAGCCATTATGGTCATTTGTTAAGGAAACATGTAAAAGTGGCGATGCTGAATAAAGCACCATTGTGTCAACAAGCTGTCCAAAAATACCATTAGTCATGTGGCAGTAATCAGAAGTAGAGCAGAAATACTGGGCCCGGTTCGCTGTGGGCCGAGTGTGACTCAGATTAGCCTGGGACATTCCTCCACTTGGAATGAAATCGCTGAGACAGAGCAGCAAACAGTGGATTAAACAGGCCTTTCGTCTGCTGCAGCGGAGGCTGGGGGCCGGAGCCCTGAGCGTAAACAGCTTCGGCGCTGAAGTTGAAGCTGGGGGTTTGTTCAGCCCCGGCGAGCGGGGAGCGCGCAGCCTGTATTTTCCATAGTCATGGAAACAACCTGCCCGTGTGCGTATCCTCCGGTGACCCGAGGAGAGGCGGCGTCGCAGGCTCCGAGCCCATGCAAAGCTGCTCTCCGGCTGCGGCCGCTCAGACGTGAAAAGAGGTTCCCCAGATTCAGACGACGGCTGCCGTGAAAGAGCACCGTGACGCAATGCCATGATGTCAGGTTCCCTAGCAGCACAGCCCGAGCGACATTTTCTCTGCTGGAGCGAGGACGCAGTTACGGAATCCGCCCGCAGAACACGTCGCTTTGTTCTGCGGACGGCCGGTCGACCCGTCAGCTTTCTTGGGCCGACCGCCCTTCGGTTCGTTTTCGCCGGGTTGGTGTCGCGGGACGGTCCGAGCTCCGGGGAGGGTTCGTCGCGCCAGCGAGGTTCCCTTGGCGAACCGTAAACACGTCTGCGTGACGGACACGGCGAAACGAGGCATAACTTCCGAGCGAGTCTTTAAATCGGCACTCTTTTTGCTTTCGGTTATTCTGCGCCAAAGTCCGAGAACCTGGGGCAACCTGACGGGGCGTCGGGGTGATTCGGAAAAGCACCAATGTTCCACCCTGAACTCCGTATAGCAACCGTGGCCGTAGGACTAGAATGTGAGGAGGAACGTCAGAGGATGAGGAGAGAACAGGGCAAGCAGAAACAAAGCAGCAGTGATTTATACCCCTCAAGGTAGAGCTGTGATCTTAATGCTGCTATTAAAGCACTAAGTCCAGCGTCGTAGCTGTTTCTGTGCCGCACAAGTTCTCTCAAGTTCCTCAAGTGACTCCACCCAGAAAGAGTAAGGTGTCGGGTACAATGAAATTCAACTCCGGTCCACCTTGTTCTCTGGAAACCAACAGCAGGGCTTTCAGGGCTTCTGCAAGTTTCGCTTCACCTGAGCGGCCCTGCGTCTGTTTAGTTTGTCAGAAGAGCACAACACAAAGATCCCGACCAGCGGTCCACGAGCTCTGCCAAATGTTCATGTGGGGCTTGAATCCTCATGAAAGCAGCGTATTTCAGCGCGTCATTCTGCGCAGCACATCCGCAGACAAATCATTTATTTTGCCTGCGACAACTTAGCGTTACAGCGCAGTTGTTCGCGTGCAGCTATCATTTGTTCTGCGGACAACTTTTGCGGGCTTTCAATACGTTTGCGCGGCCCCGCACGTTTACGATTTTCCTATCAAAGCGGTGCCGCTAAATGTTTCTCCCCACTTGTGATGCGTGTTCTTCACGGCAAGGGGATCGGTTCACATCTCGTTCTGCTAAACTGCAGACGCTCGCCTAACCTGGTAAATATTTCCCTTATGTTAAACTTTGCAAAAACGCCGTCGGAACGCAGCAAAGGCATCGGACGGCTTTCCTCCTAAAGGCAAAGCGCCTGTTTGTGGTTCTGTTTGCAAGTGGGCTTCGGCAAATGGCTTCAGACCTCGGAAAGGTCCACTTGTGGTCTAGGAGTTGAAAGGGGAACAAAACGCTCAAGCGTGAAGTCAAGCAGCACCTCTGACTCTGAGAAGAGGATCATGGGAGTGTGTGAACTGGGCCAAAAGGACGGTGAGTCAATGGGGCCACGGGACAGCGAGACAATAGAGCTGCGGGACAATGAAGCCGTGCTTCCCTGGAACAATAGCGCTGGGGAGCAAGAGAGACCGTGGTGTGATGAAGGCCCAGGTCTCCACATTCACTGTGCTAAAAGTGCTAGAATCGAATCACCCGAATCCCGCAACCTGTGCCGCACAGTCAGTCCGATGAGCCGCCAAGTTCGCCATGGTGCTCTGGCAGCACCGTCACCGATTCAGCACGGACGCGGGCTCAGCGGCAGCACTTTCACCGCGGTACCAGTGTGGTCCTTTATACTGGAGCGGAGGGGGATGGAGGGGCCCCGGTCTCGCGCTCTTAATGGCACCCCGTGGCTAATGTCAGCACAGCTCTTCTCATGAACATCACTCTAGCACTAAGCTCACCCCCCAAGTGGATGCAACCCCAACCAAATCGAAACCTTTTCTGAGGAGGGAAGCCAGCAGCCACCGCTGAGTTCACACCTTCCCTGGCAAACTGTTCGCGATGCGACCGTGACAAATGTATGAACGTTGGAAAAATATATTTGCGCAATAAGCGTGTTTCTCCCTTTCTGCAGCAGTTTGTTTCAGCTCCGTAGCCCGAGCGGGAGACGGGCATCTCGACCTGACGCACTGTTGCCGTGGCGATGCCTGTTTAGGGAGATACGCTCCTCCTGCCGAGGTCCGGAGCCCGGCGAGACAGCGCCACAGTGTCCACGGTCGGGCCAAGTGTGTGCAGCGTGTTTGCTTTGGCTGCGACGTAGCTGAGCCCTGGGCTCCTGGACGGCCGCCAGCTCCCTCGCACAGCACTCAGGAAGCCATTGAACTCAATGAGCCCCTTCCTGTTCGGCACGGTAGGCACGCTCTACACCGCCACCTACAGGATGCGGGTGCATCAACAACTGCATCTTCCTCCATCCTTTTTTACCATCTCCTGGCTTCACCTTGCTTCTTCATTCTTTGCCAACTGTGTCCTTATTTTCCTTTTCTGCCCGTGTGTTGCCAGCAGGCAAAACTGTAAGCAGAGACAGAACACAGACAGAGGTCAAGCTGAGGTGGGACACTGCAATGGCGGAAAACAAATAAGCTGCAGTGGGCTGAAACCGTCACCTGACTTAGTTCCATGTGTGAATGCGCTCAGGCACTCATATGCGTGCTTTCACACAGAAGCCGCACGCCGACACGCGGCGACGGAACACCGGCTTTCCGGCCATGACGGTCGAGGCGTCTCGTGCGACTCTTGCAACTCGTGCTTCTTTCCTCTCCGTGCTGCGCTTTGAGCTGCGCGATGGGTTCTGGACCAACAGTCGTTCACTCAGATCCCTGAGCAGACTTCCCCGTCAGATTTCGGTGACAATCGTGCAAATGCCCTTGAAAGGCTCCTGAAATGTGACACTCGGGCTAAGTTTAGGCCTGGCTCGGTGATGCTGCTGCCGTGGGCTCCGTGGCAGTCGGTGCTCTGAGACAATTGCGCGTGAGCCCGCTGCGTGCAGGTGAACGAATCCGAGCATCCTTCCTGCCAGCGTACCGCGTGCGAAGTTGGGTGCGCGACAGAGGAACGTCTCCGGCGACAGAATGGCAGACAAGCAATGATGAAGAAAAAGCTTTATCAGAGGTGACTTTCAGTGAGATTCTCTACAGTCGCTAACAGCAGAGCCGCATAGCACACACGCAGGCTTTGGAGGGAACGGTCACGTCCGAGAGCGCTCAGTCCCCACGCTGCCGGGTGACGTGTGCGCAGTAAGAAGGGCGGTGCTGTCGTGAAAGAGCAAACTGGCACGTTTGACACGAGAGACAAAAGTGGGGAGCAACGCAGAGAAGTGTGTGTGGCTGCGCGTGTTTCGGTGCGTTGGGAGATTTTTTTCTCTTTGGCTCAGTTTTTTGACACCAGTAGAACTTGGGAGTGTATTCAGAGCCTAGAAGACCGGAGGAGTTACTTGAGAGGCAGTGAAAGAGCGCCAGCGACGGTGAGCGCGTACGTAAGCGTGCGTGTAAGTGCGTTCATGAGTGCAGTGAGCGAGCGAGCGAGTGACGTCATGTCTGTCCCGCATGTTGGTTTTCTGGCCTCGTCTTTCAGGTGGGCCATTTTACCTGCCAAAACCCACAGAAACGCAAACCCATCACCAGGCCTCGGAATTACGTCAGGTGGAGGGGGGGGGGGTCGCCGAAGGTTTCCTCATTGTGGGAGGGGAGGGGGAAGTGCTGGCATCTTCACCTTTAAAGCTAGGGTGTCGTGTTGTGAGGGGTGCTGGGATACGACGGGCCCCGGGGTTTGGGTGAAACCCGAGCTCCTGTTTCATAAGACCCCTGCAGGAGCCCCTTGCCATGCGAGAAGCCTCATCTGCAGCTCGCGCCGGATTCCCACACAAAAATACACGCAGGTCAGCCACGGCAGCGACAGCGAGGCCGCGAGTGACCCGGGGGTCAGAGGGCGACGGCCAGCAGCACGAGCGACACAAGAAATCGCAAAAATACGGCAGTGCCTCCGTTGGCACCCCGGCCACCGCAGCGGCGCTCTTCCGTTTGCGCCATCTGAGCGCTTTATTGTAAGCCGTTGCCAAATTCTAAAAAAGCATATTTTGGACAAATTTCATATTTAGGTATGAAATAGGCCACTTTGTTTTGTGTTTGCGCTTTTTAAAGGTGCAGCCAGTCTGTTTTGCATTACAACGCACATGCGCAGCTGTCAGCCTGCATTCGTGCTGGACACCACATTTATGCCCTCTTACGGTGCGGCGCCGCTTCATTAAACTTTTTAGCTCTGAAGAAGACATCTAGACTTCCGATGGAGGCGCTGCGGTGGGGCCATGCCAGTCAGCTGATGTCACCTTTCTGTAGCGAATGGCATCAACGTACCACATTTTCGTACCTTGCTAACTTATTTTAATGTCCCGAACAGGTGGACACTCCTCTGGGCGAATGAAGTGCAGTGAATCACGCTGGGACTTAAGGGTGATTTTGTCCAAATCTTGACACATCCGAGCCTTTGAATAGACTAAGGACCGAGGGAGCTGCTCGATGGTCCTGGGAGGGCAACCCCTACTCAAGGGGGCTCGTGGGTGCCTCACTGCGTCGTGTGGCGGCCCAGGCTTCCCAGGTTTGGTCTCCCTCTGTCTGCAAAGCGGAAATGCGGGATGCGGGCTACTTTCGGTGTGGTGGACTGACGGGGGGGGTGCCTCATCCACGCAGATACGAATGACACTGGCAGCTCAGCTGGGGAAAAGCCTCAGAGATGTAACGGATTTAATAGAATTTTGGTGCAAGTTTCCTTGTGTTTCCATCACGCAGATGACGGTGGAGAGCAAATTTAGTCCGATTCACTGTTTCTTCATCCCGATGTTTCTGTGCCCGATGTTGCCAAACACTGACCAACGGCTGCCATACCGTACGTACAGTTGGACATTTACACAGCGGGGGGGGGGGGTTGTGCTGCGCCTGTTAAAGTGCTTGCTTTTAGGGTTTCTCACAGCCTTGCTGTACAGTGAGGCGATTTGCTGAGACAGAACAGTCAAACAAAGGCAAACTGGGCAGATCTGCTGGCACTTGGATGGAGCATTCCAGATGCCAAATGGCGTGCGGTGATCTACATCGCTGTTAGACAGAAGATCAAACCGAGCTTCTTCTCAAGGCCCGTACGTGCGGTCAATACACAGAGCCGTGAAACAATGGCGTCCCTCTACTCTGCGGCTATCCTGCTGTCGTGAAAAACGTGTGACGGACGTGAAGCATCTGTATGTAAAATGCTGGCATTTACTTAAACTCGCAGCGCATGCATGCAGGCTTTCACAGAGCATCGCGCAGTAAACGTAGTAAACGTAGTAAACAAGAGGAAAGCACAGTAAGCTGAATGAAAAAATGTCCTGGTTGGAGAGCTTCTGTTATTTGGTGGCGAGTTCACAGCGCTGACGGATCGCCCGCATCCTGTTAGTGTGTGTGTGTGTGTGTGAGCTGAATTTGCAGGGAAGTGCGTTTATCCTGCTGAGTCCAGGTTGTTTTTGGTGTAGATGACGTGGGATTGACACAAACCGTGGAAAGAAGTGGCGCGAGGCGCATTTCACGCGTGTTCTGCGCTCTTAATCCCCAGGAGGCGTTTCTTCGATAAGGCACAGTGTTTAAAGCGCGCGCGTGCGATGGGGAAACGCTCCTGCGGGAGGTCAGGCAAGGGTTAAAGTGACGACAGCCCTCAGCCTCGCTGCACTGTTGGTATGGGGGTTGCCCTAGAAACCGGGGAGGAATGTTGAGACCTGTTGCTCCTCGGTGGGCCGATGGAGTTTGTGAGGGCTTGTGGGTGATCTGCAGCGGTGTGGAGCAGCACATGGCTGGCGACTGCGTTCCCAGCACCCGGTAGCTGCCGTGTTTGCGGGTCGCCCCGAAACGCTCACCGCGGCTCGACGGGTGGAAGCACAGACACATGCGTCCCTGTCCCGTGTGGAATTTTCCACTTATTTCGCTGCTCATTTGGACCTCCCTGCACCCCCCTCCGTCTCGCTCTCAGCAACGAAATTCCAGTTCCTCGTACACATTTGTCTAAACTGAGAAGAAACAAATCCAAAGCCATTTTTTTGCTTTGCTAAATACACAAATAATAAATGGACACCGAACGCAACTGCACCGCTGTACCATTAGGCTAACTATTAGGTCGATGGCGCTTTTCGCAGCGAGGAATCGCGAGGCACAAAGTGGCGCCGGTAAAAGGGCTGCAGTGACGGAAAATGGACGAGATCTGAAAGACACAGGACAGAGGTGAAGGCGAGCGACTGCTCAGGTTGCCCGTTCTCGCTTTTTCGCTCCCCCGGAGAGCGCAAAAGGGCCTGACTGTGATTCGGGGGAATTCTGCACCAAAGTGCCCCGGCCTGTTTCTCGCAGCGGCCGCGTTCGTGACAATAACCGTACGCGCTGCACGGCCAGATAGCGTCGGTCTGCACTGTTTGTCTCCTGTGCGGTCGAACCTGGCACGGTTTTCTCTTTTTCATTTTTGCCGAAGGTTTTTCGTACGCACGCCCCAGTAAATGAAAAAGAGGTTGTGTGAACTTGTAGAGATGCAAGGAGCGATGGGGTTTCACCGTTTTTCCTCTGGATGTTCAATTTGTTATTGCTTTCCTTGGAAAAGTTTGTTTCATTGCTTCTTACACTGTTTTACCTCCGTGATTCTTAACCGGGGTGGGGTTGGAGGTGTGAGGAGGTGCGGTGTGAGGCTCCTTCTTTGCTGCGGTTGCTTCCTCGGAGGGTAAAATTCTTTTTATTTTTCCTTTATTTATTTGCATTCCATGAATTTGTTCACAGTGCGTGTGTGCGCTCCCCCGCTGATGGACTGGCATCCCACGCAGGGCCAGTTTCGCAGTCCGGGTCCCCAGTGCTTCTGCAATGAGCTCTGGACCCCTGCGACCCTGACCAGAACAAACAGCTAAAAAAAGTGGGTGAATGCATGAAAAATTTGTTGAAGTGCTTTAAAATGACTAATATTACATTTTTTGAAAACTTCCATTTGCACTCCTGTTTAGATATTTTTCGGTGTAAATAAGCATGGCTTTGAATTCGGTGCATTTTTGCATTGGGTGATGTTTTTGTTGTTTTCTTGATTCCGGTTGTGTTCTTTGAAAAATTCTCGCTTTGTTGTACTGTAAGGAGAACTCCTATCAGGGTGCAGGTACAGCCTTTGCCCCGCAGCTCCTAACCCTTAACCACCGCACACCATTTGGCACAGGTGAGGATGAGGGCGTGCGAAGGCCGCATGTTCTCTCTGTGTGGCAAGAAGTGGGCAAGAAGATGCGCTCTCAGCCTGAAGTGTGTGGGGCCTCCATAGACGATCAGACTGAGGTCCATGGCTTCTCCCAGTGATGTGCACCAGAGGTCTCAGCATTCCATGGGCTGTGTCAGTGCTCCACAGGCTGTATTCTTGGTGGCCCCACAATGGCAGTGGAGTGGTGATCTCATGGGGGAAGAATGATCATCCCTGGCTCACTTTGGCTGATAAATGAAGGGATTAAGGGGCCTGACCCCAGTTATTCCAGGGAGATGAACTGAATCCCGAATGAAGATTCTGAAGGGGAAATGCGCCCTTGTCTGGCCTGGCCCCAGGTGACAGGGGACGTTTGCCTGACCTGCTGTCCCTTGCCGTGCTCTGTGTCTGCCTCTCCTGTAGACGCAGCTGTTCACCCGGGACCTGGGCTGCTTTTTCCGCCACCGTGGCCACTGCGTGCCCGTCCGCATCTGTTCATGCTTCTCTCTTGCTGTGCTTTCACATAATGATTCAATGACTGTTAGGGCACGTGGTGAAATGCTGTAAACGCGTTTTAACTCACTCTTCGGATGTACGTGACCTGGGCCGGTACTCGCCGAACCGCACTGCTGACACTTCTCGGTTTTACTTTTTGGAGTTCTGTCTTTTTTTTTGACGTTTCCGCCCCACCCCAACCAACCAGACTCTCTGCCTGAGCTGCCGTTCCACCAAAAGGCTGCTGCTAGGCTGGCTCGTGCAATGCTTTCCTTTCGTTTCCTCGAACTTCGTGTCCACTTTACTTAAGAAATGTGTGAACGTCAACAGTATCTTCCAGTGTCTTCTATTCGCTTCCAAAATTGAAAATTTAATAACAGCAATTTCCTGACATTGACCTCCAGCGTGCCAATAAGGCACAGGCCACAGGCACTTGTTTGTCCCGGAACTTAAGCTCTGTCCTTACAGCGCGTCTGAATAGATGTTACCTCCTCGTATATTGAATTTTTGATACTTCTGGAAAAGCTCAGCCTTCGCTTGACATGCATAGTACGACAACATTCTTCTCCTCAGTTGTGCTTCCAGAAAGAAACCGAATGACTGAATGAATGAACGCTCACACAATGACAGACCGGCTTCCCGTCCAGGATGTACTGCAGTTTCATAGCCTGGCACCCGGTGCTTCCAGCAGAGGCTCCAGACCACCTCCACCCTGACCAGGACAAACCGCTTCATGATCACGGAAGGTTGGGCGGCTGAAGAAGTGCTGACTTCTAAAAATGTGTTTTTTAATATGAAGATTTGGGAGCCACAGGAACAGACGGAGTCGATAATTAGCTGCCAACCGGGCCTTTCGGATTAAGGCGGGGGCAATGCGTTGCCAAGACACCCAGCGGCTAGCATCTGCAGGAAGACGTAGGTGCCCACCCCCCACAGAACTGCGCGCACGAGGGTCACAGCCCAGAACCAGGAACCTACAGGTGGCAGAGGGGCTGCTATGTCACATTAGAGTGGACCCATTGGAATAAAAGTGAAAAACGTGCCAGATGAGCACGCCACATTTTTCAGGCCTGTGTTGCTTCAGGTGTGCTTCTCCACGCATTCATCCAGTCCTCATGCAGGCATCTGGGGGTTTCAAACCACTCCCGCAGCCACACAATGCGAGGCAGAGAAGGACTGCACTGTGAACGGGATGCTGGGTTGGCTCAGCGCTGATATCACTCATTTGATCCGCAGATATTAATTCTGCCTCCCCACCAATTTCATGAACCACTTTTCCTGAGCGGGGTCACGGCACCTAGCACCTAACCTCCCTGCAGCAGCGGGCGACTGGTTGTGAGACGGCCCCTGGGTGTGACATGGATTCACCACAAGCCCGGTCGCACACTGCCGGCCATTTAGAGCAACCAGTTTGTCTTTGGACCGTGGGAGGAAAGCAAAGCACCTGAAAGGAAACACGCAAACTCCACCCAGCAGCAGCAGGAGTCAAACTCACTCCCAAGAAGCCCAGGCGCTCCGAGGCACCAGCGCTACTCGCTGAGCCGCCGTGCCGCCCCAGACAAGAATTTTTAAACATAATTAAAAGAACTTTTTGGAATAATACACCTTTATATATTACTAAGCATGCATTTTCAAAAGAGTAATAATTTTGACAGCAATGATTTTTGTAAAAACTTTTTCCACATAATTTTTTTTCCAAAATGAATTGCTCTTCTGCGCTTTCATTTTCTCCCTTACATTCATTTGAGTAAAAAGTGTAAAACCGATCACATGCTGGTCCCACCACTGAGTTGTTACTTTTTAAAGCTAAGGACCAAAAATAATAAAAGTGCAGACTTCAGTCACTCTTTAAAAAGCTTAGACTTATTGCAATATAACTCATTACTTCTCTTTAAATTGGGTTTAAAATTTACTTGACAAAAAACAGTCAAAGGGCTTACATGCTAGTTTGCTCCTCTTTCTGGAAGTGAAACTAAATGTGCACTCTTTCAGAAAATGTATTTCTGATGGAGAAAAAGAGATCTTACAAACAAAAGTTTTTTCTTCACTCAGGGGTCTGACATGGCCTTGCATCACCAATCTCCTCAGCATCTACAAGCCACGTCCTGCTCCTCATTCACACAATGTTGAGTTGCTTGTAGTACCTGAGACCTGTGTGAAAGCTATGGATGGCAGAGTAAGCCCTGGAGGCCAAAACTGTGCAGTACTGTACTTACCGTGGTAAAGGGTGCTCCCTCTTTCACAGTGTGTAAAAATAGCTTCAAAACCCACTTGCTCGCCCTCGTATTTCAGACGCTGAAGCCAGTTGACGTGTTTGCAAGTTGTCCTCCTTCTGTCTTTTTCCCCGAGTTGTCTTTCCATCCTGGGACACCCGTCTCCCTACACCGCTACCTCCCCTGGACAGGTCCCCCGTTGCCAAGTGCTGATGACCACCAACAACCGTCTCCGGGTTCTGTGGCCGTGAGCTGACAACTCTCTACCATTAGCAACGCCATCGGTAGCCGTGGGCCAAGGCAACGACTTTTAGGTCCTCAGACTGTAAGACAACCTTGGTGGCTACACTGGTATTTTTGTCATGCATGTCCACACAGGTCCCATGTCACCACTTTGAAATGCTTTACGGGGGGGCAGGTTTTTTAATCCTTCTCCACAGTTGGGAGTTTTTGTTTTCCTCTCCTCAGCTGTCAGCTGGCACACACCAAAAGGCAGCAACATCTGCTGCCTTACATACGAAAACACCGTATTTTACCATCGCATCCTTCATTATAGCATTTCTCGGAATTTTATTCAGTACTGCTTCACCCTGAAGGCAACAGCACTCTAAAAAATAAACTGTACATTTTTGTTGCATGTGTGAACCACGCTGGAGCTGAGAGGTGTCAGCGAGCAGAAGTGAAAGCGTTAAAAAGCAGAAAGTCAGCGATGAGAAATGATCTTTGTCTCTGAAAGTCATTTTTCTTGCGAATGATGGCAGAAAGACAACAGATTCCCTGGAGTGAAAAGAACTTGAAGGTGGATCAAAGGCTGGATTCCTGCCAGGGCCATCGAGGCCAAGCGATGCTCACACCGGTTGCCTTGCTTGCACACAGCGATGAAGTCCGGAAACAAAGCGCAGGAAGCGAATGCGGGCAGCAGGGGAAGCGCTGCAAGAACCCCAGGCAACACTGGCGAAGAAACAAATGAGCTGACAGCAAATTTTTAATCTCTGAATTCGGCATAGAGTCGAAGCAGGACTGCATGTTTGTGTACATCCGAGCATCAAAATGTACATTTGAATGAATGTACTTGTGGTGCAGCGGTTCCAGCTGCTCCCTGCAGACTTCCAGCACTGAGGGTCAGCTCCCACCGCCTGCTGTTGAACTCTTGAGTCCTGCATTTACCTTCTGCTGCTCCGGTTTATGTGGCTGCATACAGTGAAGCAGAAGCCCCTCGAAGCATAAAGATTCACAAACAGGCAGTAGCATACTGGTTCTTTGCACCGTCTCACAGTCTGAAGTTTGCATACGGAGAATAAAAAAATACCTTTTTGACCAGCTGTAAAAAGTCATACCTTCAGTCCAGCAGATTTTATGTGCAGATGGTTGCTTCCCACAGAGAAAAAGGCTTTTTGGTCCAACCTGGAGAAGACGCAGCAGCATGGCAGTGGCTCGGCTTTGCGCACAGCTACACAACGGGCTTTGAATTTTATCAGTGGGTAAAAGAGCAGACCGAGGCGATGCTGAGTCCAGTAACTGCTGAACTTGCAAACTTTTGGGACCTGAAATGTGTTTAAGACTTCAAAAGTGTTACTGCGAACCCTTTGAGCCGCCCTGAACCAGCATCCCTCCACTGACAGCAGGCCTCCCCCAGGCAATGATTTCGATTTCCACACTTGTGCTCCATCGTCTCTGTGGACAGGGGCTGCTAGCGCTCCCCGTTGAGACCGGAGACCCGGTTAAAGGTTTCGGGTCCAGTTTGTAAAATACGAAGACAAAGAGGCTCGAAGCAGCTTAGGTCCAACTTAGCGCCGTTATTAAGAGAGCAGAAGGGCACAGATAAGGATCGACAGCATTTCGATGCTCCACCAAGCCTTTCAAAATATTCTGCTGGTTCTGACATATTCTTACTTTAAAATGGTTCAAAGTAACACTTTCAAAGTCTTGAACACATTTTAAATCCCAAAAGTTTACAAGTACAACTGTTGCTGGGCTCAGCATCGCCTTGGCACAAAATGCAAAATTCAGTCTGAAATGAGGCAGGGAAAGGGGCACGCGGTGACGTCACTCTCAGCATGCGGTCACGTTCCTAACACTGGCGGAATAGCAGAGCCATGATGCCAGCACGCTTTCGCTCTCTCCCGCTCACACACACGTACACACGCACTTTAGTGTATGTTTGACCTTCTCACGTGCGGGACACAGACTCCATGTGCTAAATTGGAGCGGTTTAAAGGTAATAACATTTGGGGGCATAATGTAGTCATTTGTTTGTTTCAAGACGGAGAGTGAGGATGTCACACACACACACACACACACACACACACTAGTGACGTGGGATGACGTGGACCAGCAGCTGTCATGTTTGCAAATAAAAGTAACAGTTTGTCAAATCTATACCGAGCGAGGAAATTACAGGACGCACACATTGCGATGCACACGTTCGTGACTTAAGGGCACGAAGTACTAGTATGCCAGTAGTTGGTGACATGCATTTTATTCCTTTGTTCCTTTTTCCTTTTCCGCCTCACACGTCGCTTTGTGCGCCGTCCGTGAGTTCGACTGCACTTGCGGTGCTCATAAACTAAACGCTCCGCTCTAGCGGTGGCGCCGTTTTCGTGGCGCATGTGTGTTATTCCTTTCTGTCTTTCCACTTTCTGCCCCGAGCAGCAGCGGGTAGCTCAGCTCGGGTTACTCGCTGGGCACCAGGTGGACTTGCGGTGAAAACTGCCACCTCACGACCTGGAACCTGCAAGTTTGGATCCAGTGCGGCTGAGAAAGGTTCTCACCCCGGTTCGCTCCAGTCCAGGTCTCCCTGCTGTATAAATCGTGAATTTTGGTAAGTAGCTTAACTGAGTAAGTTGCTTTGAAAAAGCCACTGGCTAAATAAATGTAAATAGAAGGCTAAGATGAACTCGATCCGCTCCGTGTTTGTTTCTTCAAGAGGAACACTGAACAACGTCAGTTAGGAACACATGTGTTTTTATTAGCAGAAATAACCCCTGTACCGCATTTCTGAAAGCACCTTTAGCTGGAAACTGGCAACACATTTGACATGTAACAAAGTGCTTTGAAACAGCCCTATTAATGGATTAATAAGACAAATTCCAGCACACATCCTGGAGCCTCAGAATCTCTGGATTGTGGAAAATGCACCCAGTGAGCAGCTGAATTCCATCTGGCAAGTAGGCAGGCGAGAACCTCGCTGGAATTTGGAATAATCAGCTTTTGTGCACATCTTGTAAATGGAGCCATTAACTTTCCTCCGGCAAAAATATCCAGTTGGGCATCCGAGTCCGCCTGCTTTCGAAAGACCTGCGCCGCCGTTTTTCTGACCTGCATTCGGCGCGAGAGATGCGCAAAGTGGCCCTACCGTGACAGGAAGCGCTGTGCCGCGGTAAACCGGAGACGGCCTATCGTTGGGAGGAACAAAATTTATTTCTCTCAAACTTCGAAAAGAAAATGATTACAAGAAACGTACCTTTTCCAACATTTCCGTACAGAAAAAGACTTAAATGCTCTTAGTGCAAGAAACGCCAGACTGGTGACATCGCTGTGCTTTCGTTGCAGGCCACAGTGCAGCTCACGCAAAACCGATGTTTCGCGAACGCAGCCGAGCCCTGCGCCAAGAAGCAGAGGAGCCGGCAGCGTTTTTGCAGCTCCTCTGCGTATCTGACATCTCCACCCCCGCCGAGGGTAGGAAAGTGTGAGAGAGCCACACGCCAGGTCACCCCTGCAGAGGGACGCTCCAGGCCAGGCATTTGGTAGGCGACAATTCTGACTTTACAGTTTGTTCTGCCGCTTTGCGATAGGCCCACATCATTCCCCGACGCTGCGTCCCCCGTGCGTTCGTCCTGTCCGGTGGCCAGCGGCCTCAGTGTCGGTGACCTTCGCCCCTAGTCACAGTGAACCTTGGTCTCCAAGGCAGCACATCTAGCAAAGGTGTCCGCTGGCGCCGGTCGCAGCAGCGCGACGGGAAAGGAGTGCTTTGGCGTGCGCGCGTGCGTGCGTGTGTGAGAAACAAGCTGGAGTGAGAAAGGGCAGGGAAGGCTGCTGTTTTCTTGGACCATGTGGAAGAGCAGGGCTGTAACAGCTCCTGCTCCCCTCCTTCATCAGGACTGCACCTCGCCTGAATTTTGGACACCTCCTGTCGCTCACGGGGAGCCGCACAGGACGGGCGGCATCGTGGGGCAGGACAGCGGCACTGCACACGTACAGGTGTTGCATCAAGCATACTGTACATCAGACACGCACACAAGCGCACGCACAGGTGATGCACACGAGGGTGGCTTTTGGGAGACTGCGCATGCGGCCCTTATTAATGGGCAGATCTGCAGACCCCCAGGGGTCTTCTCGGTCCTGCCAGAATATCAGCAACTTCTGCTGCCTTTTCTTAACAACAGACTGTTATTCCCTTTATTTAAATACCCATAACTCAAAAGTCATTTATATAAACATCGATATTTCTCCTTTATAGCAATTGAACAAATAGACAATATTTAAAATAACTCGTTGTGCCCATTTGCTTAAGTTTGGCATGTAAGCACATCGACGACTATGATAAATATGCACCGAAGAGTGACGTACAGCTTGGAGATGTAAACCGAGGCGCAGTCCAGTGAGCGTCACGCCGCTGTGGGCTACCAGTGCTTCCCCGAGGCTCCAAAGCATTATTGCCGCCTACCCGGCGCAGGCCGAGTAATGAAGCGCATCAGTTTCGTGCCACAAATCTAACGCACGCTTTGGCTGCTCGAATCGCTCGAATAGTTTTCGCCTCCTTGCCGTCTTTCATGCAAGACGCCACGCATCTCTCAAGTTCCCATCGGATGTGCTCGGCGCAGAGAAGAAAACCCAACGAAAGGAACGGACGAAAGCGGGACGGACGAACGGCACCCCTCGCGACAGCCCGTCCCCGCGGGCCGAGAGGTCACCGGCGAGGTTCGGGTGGGCGCAGGGCCGCAGTGCCAGCGCTCGGGGGGTCGCGCCCAACGTGCAGCTGGGATCCAGCACCTTTTTGCAGCAAGGACACGGGAAGTGGGGTGCGACCGGCCTAGAAAAGGCGGCGCGCCGGACAACGTTACAATCCAAGTTTCCAAAATATACTCCATTTAAAATAGTACTTTGTGTAACTATAAGAAAACAAATCTCTGACATATTTCTTATAAACAGCAGTGCAGTGCCTCACGCTTCGTGCCTTTGGGACAAAGAAACAGCAAATGAGTGCCTTGCAACAGAAACACCAAAACAAGCGGAAAAAACAAAACATCCCATCGCCAAACCTACACTTTCCTTCCGTAGTTATTCATTTTTCTTTATAAAATATCTAGTAATCCTAGGATAATTTAATAATATTAACACAATTATTCAAATAGAAAAATATCGATATAAACAATTATAAGAAAAAAGGTGATGAGTATCTGAAGCCTCAGATATCCGTGTGCTACATTGGGCCGGCGGCCGGACGCCGGGCCGGACGCCCCGTCCCCAGTCGGCCTGGCTCGGCGGGCGGGAGTCTTTGTGGCGGCGGCGCCGCGTCTCAGATGGCCGTGTCCCAGAACACAGTTGCGTGGGTGGAGTAGGGCGGCGGGCTGCACTTCTTGCCGCCGTTGCTCTTCTTCCAGCTGGGCAGGATGGGCATGCTCTCCTGCTTGCACAGGCCCTTGTCCAGCCGCTGGCGGGCCTTGATCTCTCTGCACAGAATGCGCTTCTTCTCTATCGTCTCCATCATCGTGTTGTCCCCGCACACCCACGGTAAGGGCGCCACCTGCTGGAGGGGAGGGGGTGGGCACATACTGTTGGTTTTCCGCGTGTTTGCCTGCGCGCTTGTGTGCAACGGGAGCCGACGTGCGGGTTCCTCGGCGATCGGACGGCCCGGCGAAGCTTGCGTTCGCGCGGGCAGTAAAGTGCGCTCGGCACCGCGCATTTCTCGTGCTGGTAAAACACGAGTAAATGCTGCAGAACGTAGGATCGCATGGGCTTTGTGTGGTATCCAGCTGCATGCTGCCCTGCGGCGACCGGCAGCAGAACTGCACTTTGACCTGGTAAGCGGATACGGGAGTGCAGGATGGAAACATGAAGTGCGCACAGTTACAGCAGCTGTGTGGCCACCTGCGCTGGGCTGGATTTAGCAGCCAGAGGGAGGCTTTGCGTTGCAGAGGCCCAAATGCGCGCAGCTGACAAACTGCAAGACCTACGCTGTAAAAGCGTGCCTTTTAGAGGCCCTCGGACAGCAAGGCACGTCGGTGAATCCTCACCACAGCGCAGCGCGGTTGGCCACTCTCCTGGGTGGGATGCGTAGGCACCGACGCACCTGCTGAGACAAACTTCATGCACAGCGACAGCGGGATTCGCAAACACTAAGATTTACGTCACACCCGGCTTCCTTTGCACACACAAATTGCTGTGGAATGGTCACGCGTCCCTCTCTCGCTCTCACACACACACGCACACAAAACACAGACTATCAAGGTTTGAGCAGACACAGACACAAAAAGAATAACACGACAAGGAGAGGACTGCACAGAAAGTTTTCACAATTTATTCTTTTGATTCTGACCATTAGTTTAGCTTTTGCCTGAATATTTGGAAACACAGACGGTTATACTCGTAACATTTTCTGAACCGCAGTGTGCACGGTTAGCGGTGTGCGGGCGGCGAGTTCCCGTGTCAGTGGCGGATGCTCGAGTCGTGACGGTGCGGTAGCGAGCGAGCGGATCGCGCGTCCGTCCCCGCTCGCAGAGATGGCGGTTGCGCGTCGACGGTGGCGCGGTGTGTGGAGGACGGGCCGTGTGGCCACTTGTCTGACATCATCGGTGTTGACCCCAATGGAAATTATTAGGAAACGACACCGAAATGATGTTGTTTGTACGAACTAAAGCTTTCCTTTCTTGACAACTTGTTTGTCTGGTTCATCTCGGTGTGTGGGGTCCTCGCCCCGCTGTGACTGGCAGGTAAACTGAGTCCCTTTTACAGTGACAGCTCAGGACTGAAGTGAAGGAAAACAAACTCATTTCACAACAAAACACACACAAACACAGAGGTGCATTACACTGAATTACAGACGCATGTATTTACACACACATAGGAATGAAATACACAGTGAGGGAGATGTACACACTGCATAGCAGCCTTGAGGGCTTCGAAACATGGTTTATATTGCACATGACACCCCTAGGGCTGTGAAATGAGCTAAGACAAAAGTGCCTTAGGGGAGTTCTTTCTCCTGAGATAAACATGAGAATGGAGTGTGTGTGTGTGTGTGTGTGTGTGTGTGTGTGTGTGTGGTGTTCACTTTCAGATCCAGCAGATTATGGCAATGTTTTGACAGATATAAAACATATCCAACAGTGCTTTGAGCTCACAGGAACTGGGCTGGTGTGTAACAGGTTAAAGAAGAGTGAGTGGCACCGGGTTCGAAGACTGGCTCACACAGAAGCGTCACATGGCACACAGATGGGCGGGACACACGGGGCAGGACAGGGGCACCACACGTGTTCAGTCACCAACAAACGGCAGTACCTGGCTCTGCTGTGGCTCTGAGGCCTGCCGCTGGGGCGTCCCCAGGGCCAGGGGCATGCCCGATGTGGACGCCGACCGGCCCACCTTGGACACCGCCTTGGCTTCTGCAAGACGACGCGAAGCGAGTCAGTTAGGCCCGGGTTCATCTGAGGAAGGAGCTGCGCTGCCCCCATGCGTGTGTGCACATAAAGTCATCCACACAGGTACCCAGCGACTTAGGATGCATGCGGTCCACGACAGCTTGAACTTGCCACGGCCATCCCTTAACCTTGTACTTTTTTCAAGTCCCGCCATTTGGTCGTAACACCGAACGACACATGAAGGATCTGCTATACAATGATGCTGACAAGGCAGCCATATTTCTCGCTGTCTGGGGCTTAACCGGTGTTCGGGTGCCTATCAGCAGCTCAGTTTTATTGCATAAATCATTGCTTTGTCTACCAAACTTTTTTGCTTGTGATTCCATTCATGTTATTTTTTATTTGCCAAGGCTAGAAAGGAACAGAATAAGTGCTCTGGTGGTGCTGAAACAAAATTGAAAGGAAATATTTGCAAATGACAATGAAAATATGGCACGATAACAGTACTGTACTATATTTTGTATTATTTTAGTACCATTTTAAGATGAATGACATCTGAAACTGATGGAAAAATATGATAAAACATGTCAATTGTGTCCTTACGGTTTATGAAAATGCGCTCTAAGGGGATTTGCATTTTACGACAACGTCAGCTTACAGTGAGGTTGTTGGAACGGAGCCCCGCTGTTGGTCGAGGACTTCTTGTACATGAAAGCGGCTCGGACCGCTTTCCGAAGGGGCAACCGCTGGTCATTTAGAAGTACGAGGCCAGCGAGATGAGTGGATGAGGAATGGCCTTCCGCACCTGGGTTTGTCTCCCTATCATTTCTATTTCCTGTCTTGAGATGCCAACAAGGCTGAGCTCTCACCTGAGCCACTGCTCCCCGACACGGCGGTGGGGCTAACAGAGGAGCAGCCCACCCTGCTGGGCGTTGCGTTGGCCGATTGTCCTGTTCCTCCATCCCGTTCGTGCGCCTTTGGGGAGTCCCTGCTGCCGCTATGGTGAGCTCCCCTGTCCTTGGCGTCAGGTTTGGGCTGAGGCTCAGTGCTATGGCTCCTGGTCTTGGCTTCACCTGTAGCAGACAGTTACAGCGTGGTAAAGGCATCGTGCAAAGAGGAACCCGACCGCTTCCGGATCACAGAACCGGACAGCCAAGCACAAGGTGACGCGGATGCCGATCTACAGCGGCCCGGACGAGGCCGTTGCAGCGCGGTGCGGCCAGGCGGCAAAGCTGTTCGGCTGTGAGTCCCGGCGTCCACAAGGTGCTGCTATCGACAAGCACAGCTAGGAGACTCCATTGTGTACGTTTGCCTTCTCTTTGCCGAACCCCTGCTATTCCGTGCATTTGTTCTGCCACAGCAAGAACCAAAGGGGTTGATAATTTAGCTGAATCGGGTGCTTTTGTCATGGAGGCAAACAGAGACGGAGGTGTTGGGGAGCCGTGGAAAACCCGTACGCCGGCAGTGATGCGCAGCCTCTCCACCAGACACGCGCAGTGCCAACCCCGCAGGCCGCAAGGGTGTGTGTCTGCGTGTGAGAATGTGAGTGGATTTCACTCTGCCAGCACCGTGCTGCTGCCTCACAGATGCTATCAAATGCCACTTCCACTTGTTTTTTGCCCTTCATTATTTTTGCTCTTAATATTCTTTCATAGTTGTGGTATTAATGGTCGGCTACGGCAAGACAAAGAAGGAGGAACACGAGTTTAAAGATCCGCACAATCTGCAGCTGCGTGACGCGGTTGGCGTTCCGCTCGCGGGGTTTCTTTTCATTCCGGTGCCTCCCGAAAACCAGCAGACAGCGAGATCCAGCAGAGCGACGCAAGTCACGGAGGTTCACGAGCTTTCGCATTCGTCATTCTCCTTTATATGCTCAGAAACCATTAAGGAAATTGCTTTACTAAACAACCAAAGGCTTTCCATTATTTTCGCTGCCAAGTGTTTCGGTCCTAATGGCCCTCCTGGACACACAGGGCTGTGCAGGTGGACCCTGCAGGAACGGCGCGCCTCCTTCTTGCGTCCGTGTGTCACCTCAGACTGCCTGTATGAAAGTGTGAGGAATGCAGCTGCGCCCACGCACGAGTCTCCACGTCAGGTCGCCTTCTCCTTCGGGCTGCCCGTGCACAGGGGAGGATCTGCAAACCTGCCTAATGGAACCTGCGCCACAAATTCGATTTCAGGGATTTGAAAAAATCTGGAGATTCAGGCCATTATTGCAGATTACAGTTATGCAATGTTGTGTAAAGCTTAGGGAAATCTCGGAAATGGGTTCTGTGTGTTACCGCGGTGTCGTTTGTCATTGCTATGGTAACAGCAGTGGAGGGGGCAAAATCTGCAGCCACACAACCTCATACATTTACTTCTGGCCCGATAAAGGGTCCACAGGCATCAGCAGCACGAGGGAGCGCGTGTGCGCGTGTGCATGTGTGTAACACGACGTCACCCGTGCTGCGATCCCACTCGCTCCCGTCTCACGGCTGCCCACATTCTGCCAAGCAGATGCTCTATAAATAGGCATGACTCCCTGTAGCACCGTGGTCTCTGAGGCCCAGAGACGGGTACTGGACAACATTCACACGGTCCGCCTCGCTCAACGGTGGGTGCCAGCCCTCCAAATTCTCCTCAGCCGAAGAGGAGCACAGGGCTGAGGATCGGAAGGCTGCGCAGTCAGCAACAGAGCAGCATTAGGCCTCCATTTAGCCCGACAACGCAACGGACACGCAGCCCCCTGTGACAAGGAACAGCCGTGCGAGTGACCCAAAAGCAGGCTCGAGCCGACAGGCGAACAGACCCCCGCGGAGACTCGCAGTCTGTTCCTGTACCTGGACAAAACCGTGCGAAGCGAGCATCGTGTAAACAAGAAGTCTTACAAGAAGCAGCAGAGTTGCTCACTTCCCCACGCAGGCAGCTCCACTGGTGGGTTTCTAGTTTGGCATTAGTTTGGTTTCGTAACAGCGGCCCCTTCGCCTGAATTTTACACTGCGAGCCCAGTCGGATCCCTCGCAGAGCAGAACGACCTTGGACTGCATCAACCGCATTGCTCATCTTTACACCGTGTTTACCCTCCGACATCAAAGGACTTTTAAAAGTTTCATGAAGGAAACACAGAAGCTTCAATGTGGAGAACATCAGAAGCGTGAGGAATCCATGGAAAGACTCTTGTGAAAAAGCTGGAGTGCACAGCTCCTCGGAAGGTTTGTTCTGTTTGCCTGGTGAGATGGCACACAGCCTGGCAAATTCTCATGAAACAATAAACTATTTACTCATTCTTTCCCAGCTTTACCCGACGTGGTAATGTGGCTACCGTCTTGTGCCAAATTCGGAACACTCGTTTTCATAAACCATTCGGTTTTATCGGCGTCACTGTGATCTGGGAATCACCGAGCGCTGGGCTAAGAGGGTAAACCCGCCCGGGATGCCAGCCCCTCGCAGGGTAGCCACACATACAGTACGCACATTCACTCACATGGTCTCACGCTGTGGGTGAATCGCAGTGACCGCTTGGCATGAACCACATTGTATGTCTTTGGACTGCGGGAGAAAACCCACACAAGCACAGAGAATGTGCAGGCTCCACAGATGCAAGCTGGTGTCCAGCCTACATCTGAATGGAATCAGTCAGTCCAAGGGTGGAGGGGAAGGAGAAGAAGTCCTGGCTCAGTGAGATGGGGTGCCTGTAGAATCTTCTGTCCCAGAAAGAGGGGTTCTTCTACAATTCAGCCCTCTAGTGTGTGTGTGTGTGTGTGTGTGTGTGTGCGCGCGCATCTGCATTTCTATGCTTTTACAGAGGCACCAACTAGTGGAGTGGCTAAGCATCTGACTAAGCGAGTTGAAAGCTACGTATTTGTGTAGCACAAGCGCACTTGAGCGGGATATTTACTCTGATAAAAGATGGGGAAAAGGCTGCAAACTGCCAGCTAGACAGCCGCTTAATGACATTTGTGGACCGGAACCGTAGCCTTGGTTTCCCATCGCGCCGTGTGCATTGACTGACGTTCAAGTGGAAGGACAGCAAGGCGGCACATTTTCACCTTCAATTCATCGCTTTCGGCCCATTTCGGCCGTACGATTTGCATCCGTATCGCGTGACCTAATTGGCGGCCATGGATTATTAATATTTCTTGTCAAATGAATCATTGATGATGCGCTGGCCTCCAGTCCAATGCACCGGGAGCCTTTGCACCGCAAGAAGGATCGACCTCGATCGCCGAACGGTTAACTTTCTCAGCTGGTCGAGGTTCCCCCGTGGTTCTGGTGTCAGGGTAGGCTTTAGCTGATGTATGTGATTCAGTTTTCATTAAGATGCTGCTTTTTTATGACAGCGAGTTTAAAGACTTTACAGATTAAAGAGGTGAAAGCAGAGCAGGATGTATTTGATGTGCTTCTTCAAATGGAATTCTCTAGCGCTTTGGCTCGGGCCTCGGCAGCGTCGACGGGCATTTTCACGTTTGCCTTGAAACGTATAAGCGCGTGCTCGGGTGTGCTGCTTCTGCACGGATTCACGCCGCTTTCAGGGGCCTCTCGCTTTGTGGTCAAGTATGCGTCTGTAGCAGCTCTCCCTGTTACAAATGCCGGGCAGCGCCAGAACGGTGTGGTGTCGTTTCTGCCCCCTCTGCTGGCTAAGTGGAAAACCCTCCTCCCTTCCCATCGTGGGCTTCGCGAGGAGAACTGTGCCCCTCGCATCTGGGCTTTGCATGTTCCACGCCCCCGAGAAACGGCTGGCGACCGTCGTCCAGTAGCTGCCAAGTCGACTGCCGTGGTCAAGCTGGAGTGGCCTGAGCTCTACGGGTTGGGGCGGCACTGACCTGGCGGGAACAGGAGGCTGAGGCAGAGTTCACCACTGTTGCGGGCAAAATGCCTCGTGCGTCTCTAGTCGTCTCTAAACGGAGCCGCGCATCTTTCGGTAGAGACCCTGCTCACCTGACACCGCACCACGACAAAGTTGTCCCAGAGCAAATAGCAGAGTAAACCAGAGCTAAACTGACGCTGAGGGGAGGGGAAGGTCGTTCATGTTAGACAAATGTCCCGCGGCAGACGAGAAGCGGAGGAGAAGCCAGATACTCACTCTCTGCGGGCTCTTTGGATTTCCTGCCACTGGACGACTTCCTCAGCAGGCTCCGCCCAGTGGTGAAGAGGTTAGTGAGCTCATCCAGCGGACTGGTGGGCGTACGTGAACGCGACACGTTCTGCATGGACCCGTGGGTGCTGGACGAGTTGGACAGCTTGGCCCCTTCCTGAGATGCGGTCTTGACAGAGTGAGGCACGGCGGACGCACTGCGCGGGATGCTTCCCGCCGCCAGCGAGTCATAGGGCGGCGGCCGCTTCAGGCTCAGCGGCGTGAGCGAGCGCCCCATGCTGACGGGCGAGGGGCACGCCGAGTGGCTCCTGGGATACCCGTGAGCGGAGGCAGATGACTTGTAGAGGCTGGAGGGCAGGGGTGGCGCGGAGGAGCGGCCCGAGGCCGTGATGGTGTGCGTGGCAGGAAGCTCCTTCTCCGCACGCTTGTGGGAGGCTGCCTGAGACTCAGCAGAGGTTGGGGATGCTCCTGATTTGATATAGGAAACGTTCTCCAGCACAGGCAGCTTGGTGACCTCCAGGGGGGTGAGGGGCGACTCGTCCGAGTTGGGAGAGCACTGCGCAGGGGCTGGAGGGAACACCAGCAGAGGTGGCCGGTGGGACAGCAAGTTGGGGAAAGGGGCAGGAATGTCACACAGGGAACCGCGGGGGGTGGCCGCCCGTGTTAGCTCCACATCGGGAACCGTAGGGGTGGGGCACTGGGACGAATAGCTGACGTGTTCCCACTTGGAGTCCTGGCCGAGGTCATCGAAAATAGGGTACTTCATCTCCTCATACACAGCCTCGCTTTGCTCCTCCTCATCACGCTGCAGGTCTCGCAGGACGTTGCCCACCATCTCGGTGTAGACGGGCTCATCCAAGTCAGAGTCACAGGCGGGACTCTGCGACAAAGGCGTCTCCTTCTTGGAAGTCTTGCCGCTCGAGTGGTTCCTAATGTACGACTCGTCGAAGGACGTGCTCAGCTGGGTGTTGGGGTTCCTCTTCGGCTTGGGTGGCGGGACCCTTTTGTAATCGTCACTGCAGAGTCGGGACTTGGACGAAGCTACACCGTGAAACAAACATGACATAACTCTCATTAACAAATGAATGTTATGAGTTTATCTATCCATCCACCCATCGTCCTTAACCGTTTGTCCTGGCCAGGGCTGCGGAGGCCTGGAGCCCCTCCCAGAGCAACTGGGTGCTACGTTAACCACAGTACACACTGGATGGGATGCCAGTCCGAATTATTTGTTTTATTGCACGTATGTTAGTGTTAGTCAGCGTGAATGTCTCGAACCTTTCCCCTGGTCTCTCTACCTTTACCGAGGTGCTAACGTACGTTCAGAAGCCCCGGTGTTTACAGCCGGTACAAACAGAGATGTATTCAAACCAAGGCCAAGGCAGAAGAGGTGTCGACTTGGACAGCGAGGTTAACATGGGGATGCTCCACATTTGGGGAAGCCATGCTGCTGCGTGAGATGGAGCTGAGGGAGGAGGCATGACGCCTGCAGGATTGTCAGATGTCACAGCTCTGCGGGCGTGATGCTCGATGTGGGCGAATGTAGGTCACTCATGAGGGAAAGCGGCTCATATTTATCAGCTCTGGCTTGACAGTAGCACTGCGGGACGAAACCCTGTGATGGACAACCTAGCCAAGCTTCCCATGTGGCCTTCGCGGGAAAAGACTGCTTCCTCGCCCCGCTGTGGATCACCTCTCTGGCTGTCATTGGTCACAATGATTTGTACTTTCATGCTTTAGCCACGTCGGTGCATACGACACTCGGCATCTCAGTACGGTATTTTGGGGAGCACGGACTTACCTGGTTGCTACTGTACTAGGTTTAGCGTAGTCGCTCTTGTACGAAATAATCGCTTAGACTGAATGAGCTAATAATTACATAAGTCAAACAGTATCTGAAATTTTATTGTGCTGGTTTGCGTAAGCCAGAAAGCCAGAGCTCGGTGACCCCTGCAGTGCACTTCCAAGGTTGCTTGCGAAGGACAGCTCGCAGTGTAAACGTTTAGAATCATCTGGAAAGAGAGGTGATGCCAGGGGCGTCTGTCAGTGAGAAGCGACGAAAAGAAACACTTCAATGAGCGTTTGTGAGGGGGTTCGCGTGGAGCTACGCAATTGCTCATCATGGCGGAGACTAAGAGCACTGCAGTGGAGGTCTAGAGATATTTAAGCTACAAAGGTGAGAAAGAGGTTTTTGCTCAGACCGAATTTCACCGGTCCAGCAGCCTAACGCAGCGCTAAAGTTTAAAAAATGTACAGAATGGCTGCCACAGAGGCACATTGCAAGGAAGCGCATCAAACAGTTTGAAGGGAAACCATTTCTGCTTGTGGTGTCCCACTCAACTTTGGTTGGATTTATTATTATCTGCTGACATCATTGTGCAAAATAGCTTGCAGTTATTCAGCAGGAAATGCTTAGTGGAGCCGTTTAGGGACGTGAGGCAACCTTGCTTTTGCACTTAAATGAACTGCGAAGCACCGGGGCTCACATTCTCGAGAGAAATGCTGAAACCCTGTCCTGGCTCCACCGGGAACTTGTGCCACGACACCTGTCCCTCGGGTGGACACCGGCCTGGCGCAGTTCAGAAAACATGCGTTCCATGAAGGGTTAATCGTTGGACCTTCAAGGGGGCAGGACCTTAGTGCATACTGGGGGCCTCGGAAATTGCTCTACAGAAGGTCTCGACAATGTTCTTGTCTGCCTGCTCTTCTGCATCATTGCCTTCTTGCTGGACACTGCTCCTGGACTCACTTACACAGAGGATTGTTTTCACTATTCAGACCCTGCAAATATTCAACAAAGCTATTCTTGTTCAGGAAATATGATTATTGCCAAATATCCCATCCTCCAACAAAAAGGACTTCGAGCCCTAATAATTTCTCAGCGATACCGTATGGACGTACCGATGAACCCTGCCAACTGTGCTGCATGCAAGCATTCGTACTCGTACTGCTTGTTGCGCCGTGCATCACTTTAGCACGAATGCTGCGTGCCGATGCGTGAGCCAGCGTCGCAATTTAACCCAAGCAACCATTGTAATGAAGTTCATTTTTTGCTGGGGTTCACCTTTTCGCTATTTTCTCACGGTTCTCCACTGGGCCTCATCTGCACGCCCTCAGTGCTTTCTCTTTCTTGCGGCAAAGTCGAACGTCAACGGCTAGCCGATCGGCAAAATGGCAAAAAATCTGTCCCTCGGAGAAAAGCTGTACAAGCTTGCTGACACGCTGCAGCCGTGCACACCAAACAAACAGGACAAAAGCTGTTTGTCGCTAAAAAAGGCACTGCTGTTTGTCCGTGGCAGCACTGCGAATGCGAGCACCCCAGCCATTTGGGTTGGAGTTTAATCTGGACTTAAAGCGTTTGGATGTTGAATGCTGCTGAATGTTCTCCCTGTGTCTCTTAGGGTTTCCTCTGGGTGCTCTGGTTTCCTGCCACAGCACAAACATGTATGTTAGCTTAACTGGTGACTATAAGTTGCCCGTAGTTTGTTCATGTGTGAGTGACTGCGTGTGTGTGGCCGCCCTGTGATGGAGTCGCATCCCATCTAGGACTGCCTTGCACCCAGTAACTCCCGAATGGACCCTGGGCCACAGCAACCTTGACCAGAACAAGTGAAGTATGAAAATGGATGGATGGCTTCTTCTCATTCATCTGTTGAGCACCATTACCCACTGGGTGGTCCGTGGTGGTCCAAAGCAGCGTACACATGGAGTGGGATGCCAGTCCCTCAAAGAGGCAACTTTTTAGGCACCATTTCCTGTACCGAAGACCCAGGAGCGTGGGAGAGTGACCACTGCAGATGGCACAGCTGCCCCTCACAGGACTTTTATCTGATGAACTTCTATTAACTTCAGACATTGCTCTTAATTCTGCTCTAAAATGACAGAAAATAAAAAGCGCCTCCACAGCCTCCTGTTCAGTACTGTTTGTTAACCATTTCATCACATAAGCTTGAGCAGTGTTTGTGCTTACGTGGCAATTTTCTCCGTATAGTCAAATAAAAGCCGAATGAAGTCGCACATACACAGCAGCTGTGATAAATAACAATTTAACAGTAAGATGTATTTTAGCTGCATTAAAATTGAGACAAATTTAAAACAAAATAAAAATGCTTCATCTTAAATGCTGATTATTGACTTATTTTCTCCCATGAAAGTCCAACATTCGCCATCTTGCTATTGAGCACCAACACTGAAGAACACCAGACAGGAGCGCTGTAGAGGAGGGCGGGTCCCATATTCCTGCTCTGCTTGGGCACATTTTAATACCATCTAGCAGTTTTTGCAAGCAGTCAAATGAAAAAATAGCATTTGGCATAGAAATAAATAGATAAATGGAGAAAAAGTGTTGTCAAAAATCTGAATGTTCAAAACAGGACCCAGAGTGTTAAAAGGTCTGCAGTATTAATTTATATTCAGAGCCATTTTGTGTAAAATACTATATCCGTTTCAATACCAGAAAAGACTTGTTTGACCATATAAAATATTTGTCTTCAACAGAATTTCATATTCCCTTGATGCATCTTCCCCTGCAGTTGCCCACACCGGCACTTAACCTGCTGGCTACCGAACACAAACAAGAATGGAAGAAGTTCAGATGATCTGAACTTTCATAAATAAGTTTCTAAATTCTTTTTGTCAGGTTAACCCAGATGCAGGCGAGCTGCTGCATTTGCCAGCGTTCTCTGCATGACCCTGAGAGGATGGCTGTCCTGCCTGTGGCCTTCTCACTTTTCAGTGGTGACATCAGGTGGCCTGCTGGCCTCATGTCCGCAGACACTCAAGTCTGGGGTCACGGTCTTCGCTATGCATGGCTCATACTTGCATCTGTGGTCGAATCCAGGAGAACTTTGTGGCACAGTGGGGCTCTCAAGTCTGTGCACAGGTTCGAAAACCCTGAAGCAGGCCTATGTTTATACGCGCTTGTGTGTACGTGTATGGGAGTCTGTGAGTTTGGGCCGAGGTGCACACATATAAATAATCTGCGATCTGTTTGTTACTTTAAGGCTTACTGGGCAGCCGTCCATAAGTCTCTGTGTTGCGAATGTATTGTATTTTTGTTGCGTGATTTCGTCTTGTGTTTTTTGTACTTTTCTGTAACTAAAGAAAATGGTTTGCAATGAAGCTGTTGATGACTTCATTCATCCCATCATTTCTAAAAATACACCTTAAGTCTAGGACATTTTTCTGGAGCACCGTGCACTTGAGAAGACACTCAGGAGAGGGAGGTGGGGGTAGGCAGGGATGAGGGAGATGAAAGGCTGCTGGGGAGGAGAATTTGAGATGCGATGAACCAGTCCACAAGCAAGAACACTGCGAGGGAATTACTTTATCTTGCTGATCAACCTTGCCTATATACAACATTTAATACCAAGAGCTATTGCACAAAAAGTAAACAGGTTCACATAACATAAGGCTAAAGTACTGAACGAAACATTAAGACTGAGGATCTGCTGGAGAGATTCATCTATCTCTAAATCACAGGCACTCGCAGGTTGTTATTGTTAATATTATTTTTGCTTAGCTGATGCCTTTATTTAAGTTTATGGGTAATCCATTCCATATGGGTGCACACTTTAAATGTTAAATATATATGTCAAAAATAAGTTTTACTGGATGGTGCCCTCCTGGAACTGAAATCTGTAACCTGCCAGTCAACTCCTGGTTTACCAAAAATTGGGAAGTTTTGGCAGGTGAGGAACCATGGCTTATTCTTGGTCTCCGGGTTCCTTCCGATAATCCATAAGGACAGCCCAGTAAATGTTGATCTGTTGTTTCTGTGTGCGCGCGTGTGTGTGTAGGCACAGAGCAAGCTGTTAGTACTGCTGAAGAGCGTCTTTATGGCCTGTATTTTCGTGTCATGCTGTTATCTCATTTTAACCCATCGTGCCAAATGAAAATGGCCTGGATTTGAATTGTGCCTTGGGCATATTATTGTCCCCATTCATAAGTTTGAAATGGGAGCGCACGACTGGAAAAAAGCAGACGGGTTATTGGCATGCAGTGTGGGGGCAGCATATTGTAGTTGAGGGTAGCGAGAAACCGTGGTGCCTGCAAATGCAACACGACTCCGGCTGCTTTAGTCATACAGTTAGTAAAGCCCCTGGAAGCCTGGAGGCAGGAGCAGATGTAGGAAGCTGTGGGGAAGATGAGCAAAGGGGGAACACAATAGTGGGGTGACTCTTGTGCTAGATATCACAATACATCTATACCCCATGTTCTGGCTGCTGGATCTTGGATTCCTGACCGAAACAGCCGCATGTATTAATACCAGGAGTGGTATCTGAGTTGAGAAGTCCACGTACAACAAGTGCTATCTAAGCAAAGCCAAAGTACATTAGTGAAATACTGAAAATGGCCATAAGTATGAATTTGGAGCTGTGAGGCAGCACTGCGCCCAGCATCTCAGCATCTTCTCGGTCTCTGCCTCGTGTAGCCCGGGTTCATCATTTTGTTCACTTCTGTTTCCTCAGCAAGTACCCCAGTAGCACTTTGTTGCAAGAGGCGATTTTATTTCATTTTTTAAATTGTATATGGTTTTTATTTCTTTTTTTGAACATGAATGTGACCATGAAATGTATCTCTACTTATTATAAGGAACAAAATCGTATGTTACCGATTAAAGCATCGATATCTAAGCAAGCAGATCCATTAACTGTTTGGTAATCAGGTAATGGCTGTTTAAAATCTTCTTTATTGCATAAAATGGGTATTTTAAACAGTTCAGCACATTTTGGGGAAATTAACTGAGGTTTCTCAGATGAACCTGGAACAAATCATCATTTTCCTCATGAGAAATAACTGAAATAGCTTCCTGGTGTTCGAGTTTGCGGTATTTGAGCGATTTCTAGGAAGTAATTACACTTGGATTTCGGGGGGTGTAACTGTATATAAAGAATCGTTTTTAAAACTGCTGAAGGGCTGTGGTCTGCAGGCCTTGTGGCTGTGAACCTCTCCTGTACCTCTGGCATCTGGTAAAGCTGTTAATGCAGGCTGGTACAGAGCTGTACCAAAATAGCCCCACATTGGCAATGGGGGACCAAAGTTCTGAGTCTTTTTTTTTGTTTGACCCACTATTTCCAGGGCTGCAGCTTCCACCAGGCCTACCAGAACACAGGAAGTGGATGTTTATTATGAAACAAAGAGATGCAGGTGCAGGGTTTGGCCCCATAACTGCTTGAGCAGATTTCGGCAGAACGGTCCTTCTCGTGACCAGCGGGAGAGTACAGTAGACCTTCAGTGAGTACACTGTACGTCCACCAGATGTTTTGGTTGCTGCATCCATTTTGTGGAAACAGTCTTATTGGAATCTACTGACACTCACTCATGAGGTAGCTGAAGGGATGAAAAGAAGCGATCTCCTTCAAGATGAACGTCCTCATAAAATGTGGAGCCCAGAGAAGAACTTGTGGTCCCTTCACCACTTTACCAGTCTCTCTATTCCTGGCTGGATCTACAGGACTTGAAAAGCAAGCGTCCGCTTCAGCGTAAACCGTTTATTTTGTCCCTGCAGAACCGTATCTCAGCGCCTGCCACCGTTTATTAGCACGTCAGAAATTTATAGGAAGGTTCCAGCATGGTTTTATGCCACTCAACTACCGAACCTTCTACACTGTTTATTTTCAGACATTTATTCGTTTTAGTAACTACAAAAATGACCTAAAAGCAACCAAAAATCTCAGAGTTTATTCTCCGGTTTCGCATTCTTTGGCCCTTTTTGTCCATTTTTTTACGCCTGTTTTATATCGAAGATAAACTTCTGTTCCAAGGGCACTTCAGCAAAACTGAGGCGCCCATGAAAACTGTTGTCTGCTGCTCACCATAGAGTGGACAGGGACCCCCCCGGCTGACGTTTCGGAGCTGGTAACTGGGACGAGAAGAATCCTCAATGACATCGAGTCTCCAAGGCCAACGTGTGCTAATTATTTCTGCAGATCTGCAGGCCGTCTTTTAGCCGGAACGTAAACCCGAACGCCTGCATCACAATCCCGGCTCTCCGCAGCACGGGGCTACGGTATGCCAGAGTGGCTTTGAGGGCCTGCTGTACGGGGTGGCCGCTGGATGCAGCTGAAGAGACGCTTGAGCATCTGCATATACGCAAGGCCCCTGTGATAAAGGGAATCCTGCACACTTCTTCACTTGAAAGATGTAGCACATTACCATGTGTGTCAGTTTTGCCACTGGCGATAGCTGTGATATAAGCATGAATTATTCAGCTGTTAACAGAGAACAGAGCCGGCGGAATAAGCAGCAGGATTCTGCAGTTCGGTTGGAGGGAGACTGCGCGCTCCTCACCTGCACTACAATGCCTGTAGAGACTCCATTCAAAAGGGTGTTAGACACCTTGCCGTTGAAGGGACACTGAGTTTGACATCTTGTGTGAACGCCACCTCACGAAACTGGGTTTCCTCTGAAGATGACACCAGCACTGTGGCCCTTTCGCACAAAGTAAGCCTTCACTTTAGTGTTGTGATGCGTTGTGCCTGCTGGTGTAAAGGGTTTACATGTGCTCGACAGTGACGCGCGGCAGCGCGCTCCACAGTCCCACAGATGAGCCATTCACAGTTGACAAAACAAAGAGAATTAAAGCAAAAAGCCACGGGACTGATAATGTGCACAAAATGGATAGGCGTTCGTACATTTTGCACAGGTTGATCTGTCTCGCCCGGACAGTGAAAAGAACTGATTTAGGCGAACTGGGGAGACTGGGGAGACTGGTGGAGGTGACAGGCATCAGTTACAGCACCACTCACCGTCTAGCTTTTCTAGGTCCTTTGCGGTTCGGCCCGATGCCGAGCCCGTGTTCACCGTCTCCGAGGAGATGCTGAGCTTGGTGCTGGGGTCCCTCTTGGGTTTGGGTGGCGGCTGTTTGCGGGAGTTGGGGCTGCCATCCTCATCTCCACCCCCCACGGAGTGCAGGGACTGGGAGCGCACAGAGAAGCCTGACCCACAGGCAAGGGGCAGTCGGTCCTGGGGTGCCGGCATGGTCATGAACCCCATGCGAAAGTGCTTCCCGGCGTAGCTGCCATCTGACCCTCGAACCACATCATCACCAATCCTGGGGAGGAGGAGAGCTTGGGTTAATGGACACCTCTGGGGACACCTAGGCCTCTTGCAACCCACACAATAACAACCCACTGCAGTGTGCGATGTGGTCATTCAGCCTTCATGTAGGTCTGCTATTTTTCCTTAAATAAAACGATCGAAAGCAGAGAATCGGCTGGGAATTGATTTCACACACGCACACACACACACACACACTCTTCCTTTTCCAAAGCACAGTAGTTTGAGCCACCTTGATATCCAGTCCTTGCAGGACCAACATAGCCACTACCAGACCTTCTGGTGGAACCTTCCAGAATTCTCAGCCCCTCATAGCTACTGCATCCCACAAACTTGTCACCTCTTCAAATCCCCACAAGCCAGGAGGTGCAAGGAGATGTGCGCAACCCTGAAACATGAGGACAAACCCTGACTGGGATCCTACCCACCGCTGCAGCTGACTGAACCCTGGCTGCACGGAAGGAGAACTTCTTACCTGCTGTCACACCGAGGATCTTAACCACTGATCAAGGTCAACCTAATAGCACAACTGAATAGCAGATTCAGTGCTATTTTTATTAGTATTAGTTAGTTTAGCCGTCAGTTTTCTCCAAAGTAACATAGAGTGTCGCTCCACATTTATACACCCAAGTAGCTTTACGTAGAGAAATTCAAGGTTCCTTACTCACGGGTACAATAGCAGGAGGTGGGATTTGTTATTAAATCTACTTCTAATGGCAAAATATCCCGAGTGAGCTTGCTAACTTTATTTTTAAATTTTACAAACACGCGAGGGCCAAATTATCACAATGTTGGCTTTTCTTGCGCTGCACCCTACGCGTGCCGGGTCGACTCCGGACGACCACCTTAATTCCAAGAGGCATTTTGGTGCCTCGTCCTCGTGCTTTTGATACTTGTTTTGTCATCCTTTCTGTCGGAGGACAGTGCGCATGAACTCCACATTGAACCTCTAGAAGTCGTAGCAAATCTTCGCACCCTTCGCTGTGCTGTTATGGCATGATGGCTTCGCATTTGTTCCCTAAGCAGACAACAAGTTTTGCTTGCTTTCCAGCCGGAACTCAAATGTAAACATCAGCGCTGAAATATCATGAGACTGACTGTCAGCCAGCAGCTGCAGCGAACTAACTGCAAACCATTAAAATAAACAAGTTAGAAATAAGCTGTTTAATAAACATAAACCACTTAAACCCGCAAACTGTTTTGTGTGAGTGAACTGTTGTTCTTGGGCACCGTATGCAATGTCGGTGTCCTAAACGGATAGCAAATGTGATAACTAACAGTAAAATAAGTGGCTGAACACCAAAACAGCCCAGCTGACACATCCACAGAATGTGAATAATGGACTAGGATTTAACTTTTGTTGGAATTACGAGGTTCTCAACTGAAAGGCGTTTTTCATTTGTTAGATATTTGGCTCGTGCTGCTTTGTATGGGAACTTTATTTGGCCACGGCCAGTATTTCCTATGAGAGAAGTATGTGTGCCTTATAGCCCTCTTCTAGAGTGCAACCCTCACGTAAAACCGCAAAACCCCTCTACACCCGTCCGTCTGTCTGGCCATCCATCCAATGTGTGGTGTAACCAAGGAAAATCCTGGTCAGGTTTGGGGTGGCCTTGGCTCCTGGCTGTGAAACTGCACCCTAAATGGGAAGCGAGCCTATTGCATTATACTGTTTGTATATGCAGCAGATGGGACAAGGGGAGAAGACAAAGGAGAGAGAAGGGTGGGGGGAGGGCGCAAAGTGGGGGTGGTTTTATTCGCCTTTTTTATTATTCTAAGTTATGGCTGAAACTTTTACAGACTGCAGTAAATAAATACGGACGCTCGTATATTGCACTTTTGTGATCACAAAACTGAAGTAGCCACGTATTTGCTTTACGAATTGGTCCCATCCTTGTAGGCGGTAAGCCAGTGAGGACTTTAAGGTGAAACTCGAAAAGGTTTCTCCAACTCTGCTTTCCCTCCTTACAGCGTTTCTGGGCCTGAAAGAGGTCACCATCTCATTTGCCGAAAGCCAAGCCGTAAAGTGAACTGGACATTTGTGGACATGACAAGTTTTTATTTTCAGTTATGCTAAAGTTGACCTAGCTTTATCGTGCTGTGTCCCGTCCATGTGACACCGTGCCCCTCGCCTCGTGATTCCAGTGTAGAGAAACAGTGAGACCCTGCACTGTACAAACTGTGGATAGAATTAGAATAAATACTTAGCCGGTGAATAAGGTAGGGGTTCTGTTTGTTATTCAGCCTTTATTAACTATAATTCGGCTGGTGAACTAGCAAAATGGTTCCTAGTTGCGAACGGACCTCTCGATGCGCTCTTATGGTTGAGTAGTAGTAGTAATTTTTTCCACAAGTTAAAGCTGCGTATTTAAGCGACGTTCCTCTTTTCTTTAGCTGCATCCGAATCTCTGTTTTCTATGTGTGGCTGCCCAGGAAAGGCGGACAACCAGAGACTTGTTTTTTTTCCCCTCTCTTTGTTTTCTTCTCCTCATCTGCCCACTGGGTTGCTTTATAGCTAATATGTCTTTTTGAGCCTTGGCACACTGAGAAATGATGCAAATGACTTGAACTGTAGCAAGAGCAACCCTTTTTTTGCTTTAACTTGAGCACTGCTTTTGGTCGCCTCGGGTGCTAGCAAGCATTGACATGTTGACCGGCGTTCGGATTTCAGTACTGCGCCCCGTTTCGCCCCCGTGCTGTGCACGTAACCTCTCCCAGTGAATACCGCGAAGGGGTAACTGAAGCCGTAAGCGCAGGGACAGGAAATCGAACTGGGAGCTTCTTCTCCCGGCTAAACTGGCCGCAGTAAATCTCCAGGAGCATTGATTAAATGGACAGCCTGGCTCTGTGGTCACTGCCGTGGTCCATTTGGGCCTGGAGATGGACGATAAAATTAAAACAAAGCATCTTTGTAATAAAATGCATTTTCCGTGATTACCCACAGGGGTGCACGTTGCCCGTGTGGTTGGTTTGTAAGAGGGCCTGCGGTGAAGGCGGAGAGGCAGCGGCGGAGAGCTGTGCTACTGAAGACGGAAGCGCAGCTTTCGGTGCCACTTAGACAAGCCGATTTTTTAACTTTAGCCATGAATTTGGAGATAAAGTATTTTGGGATCAGTACAACTGTACTGCACCGAACGCAGACTTCTTATCGATTTTACGTAACTTTTTAAATACTTTTTTCAAGGGCGTTTTGAAAACCATGCCCCTGTAAGGAATGAGAACCAACTGTGAATATTTCACATCCGGCTTCTATGTTTATATGGTTGCCTCCATCTAACTAACAAGTCGGTTTTCCACAGTGACTCCCACCAGGTCAGTAACTGGCTGTGCGAAAAATAATTTCATATTTTGTTTTTCTTACTACAAACACATTGATCTGATATGGATGTATAATTTAAAATAAGCTATTTGAGCTACTGAGTCAACCCTGAGTTAAACTACTGATACATGGTGGTAGAGAAATGGTATAAACACATTTAAAAAAATATAAATTGTAAATTAAAATTTTGCGGAAATGGAATGTTATTTGCTGGGCCGACTTCACACACGTCCACACGTTCACCATCGCTTTTAGTGATTTGCTTTCAGGTTCAAGTTAACTTTAGTGGCACTGAAAGCTTTGCATCTTTTCCAAGTGAAAGGTTTAAACATTTAGTTTCAAAACACTCACGGTCTCGTGCTTATATTAGATTGTTTCTTTAATGTGGTGCTAAGTTAACCTTTGAAAACAGAAAACTAAATCATTTACTGGGTCTGAACAGGGTACTAACATGGAGACAGGAAACAAGCGGCATTCATACACTTGGATGCACCGATGCGGGTTCAAAAGCAGACAAAACCATCAATGTACTTATTTAAAATAAATGTAATTTTTCGGGCACAGATAACAGAGAGAAAAACCTGCAAGCGCTCAATAATCTTCAGAGGAAGGGAAAAACATACATATAAAAGAAAAAATCGTCCTTGATGACCTAGCAGGTAGACATATTGCACATATACTTGAGTTTTTTCAAACATTTATTACTTTGCGGTGTGTTATTTGCTAAAATGTTACAAAGCCCATCTACAGTAAAATTTAGCTCGGGAAATATAAAAAAATACAAATATTAAAATGGGTTGCATACTGCCACGGCCCAGCTCAGGGTAAGCGGTTACTGAAAATGGATGGATGGATAGATGGATGGATATTTAAAAAATGGGCACAGATAAAGTCGATCATTATTTTGCTCTGTGCCACCTGACTATGTGTTGCTTCGGCTCAACATGTACAGTAGCGCAGCGCTGGGTCATTTATTTGTTTCATTAGCGGTTTTGATGGGTGTCGCGGCTGCCCAGTCCTGCGTGGCCAATAAGCCATGACCGCAGCTTAACCAATTCTGTCACCTTGGGTTCCGCAACATTAACCACGGCTCTGCAAGGAAATCCTGTATAAAAGATTCATTGCCAGCACTGTATGTATTTACCATTTAACCTCTACAAATTCAATAAAGCAGACACTTGATTTGCAGTTATTCGGCGCGTCCTGCTTCTCGCTGGCAACGCCGTCCGCTGCGTTCTGCACGAAAAGAAGCCACCGCACCCATGGACAAGCGCAGCACGGCTGTCTCCACATTCGCACATCGTGTTCTGTTACTGGCTGAGGCTTGGAGCGCAGCGCGATGGACCGCGGCCGAAGTTGCCTGAGCGCCTGCGACCGCTGGCGAACAGCTGGCTGATGGAAGTAATGCTGTGTCAGCCTGAGCTCCTTGGAACTGCTGAGGTTCACACTGGGTTGGGCTGAGGCAGCAATGGATTCACACGTTCGGTGGAAGAGCCACATGACGGGAAAGGGAGCAGGAGACAGAAAGCGAACGTGGCTTCTGTCACAAATTGAAGGAGCACGCAGACGTCCGCCTGGGTGACACGCCGACACACCTCAAGCGCAGGCTGGCTTCGCTTCACACACGTGCGTCACCTGCGTGAGCTGCCACGGCCCTGTTTGTCGCACGAGAAGGGTGCCTGCATCGCCGCTGAATGATGCTGAGGAGGCCTTTATGTGTCACACAGAAGGATGCGCAGCTTAACTTCTGAGGCCTGAAGGGTCGTCACTTTGCTGCGGATTGTGTTTCGCATGGCTTCGTCCTAAATAACCAAAGGAGTGCGGGAATTTGACTGGGGAGGCCTTTCGGGCCATGTGCGGCAGTGCAAGTTTGTCCTCCTGTACCTGTGTTAAGGTTCCTGTCTCATTACTCTAACGTATTGCAGCGTTAGAGGGAACGTTTGGGCAGCCGAGCTTATTGCCGAGTTTATTGCGGCCGCGGAACATTTATCTCCGGAAAAGAGCAAGTTACAGCTTTCCAATTCTGTCGGTTAGAAAGCGAGAAGAGGGATGCTGTGCCACCCCACTGTGGGCAAGAGAGCGCGGTGACCACACAGGCATCCGGTATTAGTCGGAAGGGGACGGCAAGCAAGTGAACGGAAAAATGCGAAAAGGCGTGGAGAGTTGGCGTGGCTGCGGCGCTCTCTCACACTCACTCTCGCACTCGGTGACTGCTTCTCCCATGCAGGCTGTCCCGTAAGCGCTGGGCTTGATGCGGGTGACAGCCTGGATGGGACGGCGGCCCATCGCCCGGACGGGTATCCACGCGCTCACACACCGGGCAATTTAGGATCCTCAGGCAACCTCGGAGAAACATTCGGAAGCGATGGCTTCTGTGCAGCTGCACGACAGGCTTGGGCCTCTAACCCTCCTGCCACGCTGACACGGTCCCCAGCTCGGTAATAAAGAATATAATTGCGTTTCCGTGTGACAGTCGAACTTATCGCCGCACGGAAAAGAAAGCATTTATCATTAACAACCATGTATTATTCTCTCTGTGCTATTTTCACAAACATCCGCGTTTATTGCACACCTCATAAATAACCGAGGTACCAGTTAGCGCATTGAGCCGCAATAATGACTACATAACAGGCCAACAATGAGAAGTTTATGACTAATTCGATCTGTCTGATGATGGAGAATCGGAGCAGAGATTAATGTTCGACCGGAGAGCGAGGGATGGAATCCGAGTGCGAGCGCGGGCAGCGGGCTGTGATTTTTTTGTCGCGGATGTCTGCGTGTATTTGTGCAAAAACGGTGCGGTCGAGTACAGATTGCCGTCAAATGCAGTCGCTTGTTGACTTATGCTTCTTGTGAATTTTGGATAAAGCTCTTCAGATTTTAAACCGTTTTATTATTAAGCCGCCCTGTGTCGATGAAGCCGTTTCCTTTGAAAGGCTGACGCTGCTTTTGTTCCTAAGCTTCTCTCTTCGCCAGGGTTGTTGCAAGATAACAAAAGGTTCTGTGCATATTTTTTACTTGGGCTACCAGGCCTTCCTGTACCTGCGTTCAAGTGACAGGTGACTCTGCTCCTGCTCGTAAACAGCATGTTAGCAGCTTGTTCGATGCAGGTGTGCAGGTCTTTAGGAGTGCAGCCTAAGCTGCTGCCTTTACCTGCCTGCGAGTAAAGGACCTGGACAGGTGCACCATTTACCTGTTTTTGTGAGAAAGTAACCTGTTCGCCTCCTTTTGTTTAGGAGAATTATGCCTTAGGGTGGACTGGTACAGCTTGTTGCTACTACTGCAGGCACCAGTATTTCACTTTTTATCCCTAAAGAAGAAACCTGAAATATAACTTTTTCCAAAATCAAGTTTTCCTTTTTTGCTTCACCGCCACAACATTAGGGTACATTGCAGATGTCCGAATATCAAAACGCGCCTTTTCTGAGGCCTCTAATCCAGAAATGCACACGTTTCTCTATCCGCTGTAAATGTTAGATGAAAACATAAATTTCACTTCTCGTTTCACACACACGGCACAGCCATGTTTACGAAACCACTGTGCAAAAACCATATGTATGCTGTGCCATACAGACAAAACAAACAAATAATTCCTGTTGTACAAACATACATCTAGCGCTCACTTGAACTGTAGAACACACACACACACACACACACACCATTGGGGCGATCAGACACGATTTACCGCCGTGTCCACAACTTGCAGTTCAATTTCGGTGCAAAGCGCCATTGTTTCTTACCTGTCTGCTTGCTACATGCATTTAGCACATTTACTTTTGGGGCTAAAAGCTGCCCATCAGGTAGCACAGATTAAAAAAGTGACAAAAGCATTCAAGTGTGCTCTGTAAACTGTGACTAAAACTACTCATTAAATGAATTACATTAATATGAGTCAGATGACGTGAATGAGACTGACAGCATAGGTGACATTGACAGTGACAATGAGTGTGACCGCAGTCAGGGGGAAGCTGCCCCTCGGTCCGACCGCGTAACTGCCCTCAGATTGGGAGTGCGTGAGCAGCTGGCGTCCAGCTGAGCAGCCCTCTGTCCTGCCAGTGCGGTCCGTTTGGGTGTGCTGTGTCTTATGGTGGAGGGCACGCTGTTTCATTCAGCACCAAGTGGCTGCCTGGGTGCACGTGAGGGGTGAGTGTGTTGTGGCTGCAATGAGTGTGCTGTGGAGTGACGGTGGGCTGTGGCTGTGGTGAGCACGCTGTAGAGAGCGGCACCGCTCTCCATGAGAGGCAAGAGGCAAGGAGAGGGCCCGGTGGAGGGGATGCCGATGAGCATTTGTGTGCAGGAAGTACAGAAAGAGCAGGACAGAAGTGAGGTCTGAACCAACGCACACTGCGAGAAGAACGACGACGACGCAGCCCGAATGCCCGAAGGACGCGAGTGAAGCTGCGCCGCAGGTAATTTGCTCACCGCCTCGGTCAGCAGGGATGCTTGAGACCAGAGTTCAAGGCTGTGGCAGCGCTTCATCTCGGCTGCCGTACACGCAGATTAAAGTTCATTTCATTTCGTCAAGATCGAAACTTACGTTCGGTACAGTAGCACAAGTAGATTCTTATTCTTACAAACTGGAACTGACTGCCTACTGGCCTAACATTCAAACGTTTAAGTTATCGCAAACATGTACGGCCTTTGCAGGAGCGGTGAAGCTAAGGACTTGAACTCATAACCTCGGGGTGGCTAGATGTAGGCTGTGATGTGCCAACGTGTCTGTGGTCCAGGGAGTGACCAGGTGTAAGGCAGTAAAGGGCAGGCTAATGAGTGCCAGAAACAGCAACGGCAACGCAGCCACAAAAATCGAAAATATTCAGCGGTTAAAACGGCAGTCAGTGGTGCGTCAGCCGGTTGAAGCAGGGAGAAGCGGCTGGGAATTTCGTGCAACACCGAGTGAAAAAAGACAAAACAAACACGACTTGGAACCCTCAGAACCCGGCCGGTACTCCCAGAAGCTGTCGCTCGCATACCTGACGGGAATGGGAGCGAAACCATATAAACATATTTCTAAACGCATTTCTTCTTTTCCTTGCACGTACGACCGCTGGGCCACCCAGAGGGAAGAACGGGCAGCTAATGGCTCTTCGGCCAGGGTGAAGGTCTGCAGGACAGCCACCGAGTTGGGGAAAAGGTTTGGGAAGGGATAGACTGGTGAAGGCCTCTGCTCTGCTGTCACCAGGCAGAAGCGAAGCCCAGCCTCCAAGCTGTAGGGCTCCATAGCAACTCAGCCTTTCGCACTTAATCTGAGCTTTGCGACAATTTATTTTCATCGGTCGCTGGAAAAGGCTTCTCTCATTGACCTACTTATGGCCCCACTGGAAGCTCTGGCGGCTTCCCGCTCACAGGCTTCTCTGCACGCGTCCTGTGATTCAGCAGCCCAAGCACCTGAGGCCTTTGAGGGTGCAGGACCCCGAATGGGTGGGGCCCATTTGGCGGCAAACCTGTTCAGAATGTAAGGAGGTCAGAGAGCCGGAGTGCTGTCCCCGGCAGACACCTGGAGCGGAATTAGGGAGCAGCAGGTCTGCTTGAACTTGGAGGTCAACAACGGAAGCAACGATGGCTCAGACCCCCAGCAGCGCAGGACGCAGGGAAACAAAATTTAACCTCTCGACAGACTTCGGCGCTCATCGAAGGAAAACGCGAGGTTTGTGGTGCAGAGCAAATCTGATCGACTCGAGCCAAATATTTCCGTAGCCTATAACTCGATAACTCGTGTCCTGCACCGAAGGTTGAGCCAAAACGTGACTTTAAGCAAGAGCGCGAGGGCCAGGGCAGTACGGGCAGCACAGAGAAGTTTTGGAACCTCTAAGTCCGGCGAGCTCGGGAGAGCCATTTGCAGCGCAGGTGAATCTGGAGGATTTACGCTGTGTAACTGCACCGGGCAGAAGGGGGCATTCAGTGTTCCCGTCCCATGTGACGTGGGTACAATGAAATAGAAACGAGTGATTTTCTCCTACCTTTTTATGGCTTCCTCCTGTCTTCTCTTCTTTTCAGTTTTCTCCTGCAGGTAGGCCCAGTTTGTCTCATTCCGGACCCTGTCGCTCTCGCGGGCAATGTCTGAGGCGTTCTGGATCACCAAGCCGTCGTACGCCTTCAGCCCGCTGTCTTCTACGTACTGAAAAAATCTTAAAGTGGCTTCCTCCTCCATTGAGCTCATTTTAATTCCAAGGCAATCGGAATAAGGTTACTGCAAATGAGACAAAGTTCGATTCAGCCCGAGGAAACTGTCGAACCCGGCACCGTTTCAGGAACGCATTTATGGCTCGAAACCGCAGCGGCGTGCGTGTTTTGCAGGGAAATGTATAATCGCACGCGTGTGCGCTCACATCTGTATGCACGTACGGAGAAGCGCGTTTGTTTCGCTGTTCGAACGGAGCCTCAAGTGGGCAGAAAGGGCGGCGGTTTAGGCCGGGTCTGCGGCTTCCGTTCGCTGCGATGGTGCCGACCGAACGGCTTCAGCTGGCGGAACAGCGTCCCGCTCGCTGTAACACTTGCATCATTTTCGGGATCGTTTCATCACACGGCTTCATCTCTGGGACGGCTCTGCTGCTTCGCCTCTTCGCAAGCAATACATCGCGCTGCCTACTCCGCTTTGCAATACCGATTCACGGCGCGCACAGCCTCCGAGGGTTTGAGGCCGCATTTGCTGCGTTTCGCGCCGCTCTGTCTCCGCGCCTCTGCCTGGCGCAAACGCCGCCTCTTATTCGCTGAGAAGAGCGTTGGGAACTGCGGGCAGCGCCCGGGAATCTGCTCGCCAGCGTCGGCGCGAGTTTGCGCTCCGGAGGACGCGCTTCCGTCTCCAGAGCAAATGGAAGTTCTTTGTTGGAGCGGAAGCTCGCGGCAGAGCAGCTCGCCCCGGCACGTGACGCCTAGCGATGGAGGTCCCTCTGCGGAGGGGAGGCAGGTGTGAGGCTCGGAGACAGGCCAGATGAGGGCTTCTCGGCCCGCAGGCAAACAGACTATTATCTGCCAGCGGTCACGTGACCCGGTACTCACCCACCCAGGGGTCTCATTACCTGCACACCTGTATGCTGTGTGAGCGCACGGGCTTGCGGGTTCACACCAAAACAACGCAAGTACCTCGGTTTGGATGCGGCTGCCTGCTCGCCTGCAAAGCAGCCTTGTTTTCCTCAGACATCTATCCCACGCTTGCACGCTCTCTATTGTGCTGACGGCTGAGTATCGTCACCGGTCATTTGCCAAACGCGTACTTATGTCTATTTTTGTGGTTCTGCGCATTCATTTTGCACAAGGCCTACAGCGTTTTCGCTTCTTAATTCGAGTGGATGCAGAAAATGAGGAGATGACACCGCAGTCCCGCGGGTTCTTCGGTGATGTTCCCAGCCCAAAAGGGATGCATCTCGGCAGAGCAGAAGCAGACCCCCCATGTTTGTGCCTCCTCTCGCCTAGGCCCTGCCCCGCACTGCCCCCCCCCCCCCCCCACAAGCCTTCCTACAGTCGGCAGAGCCACAAACGCCCCGCTCATCTGTGTGAGCTTGAGATGGCTTCTAAAAATGGAATCGAGAGGAAGTGGCAGTTTCTAGGCAACAGGCTCCTATGAAGACTGTGACATAATGGAAATGGAAACTTCACGTTACAATTTGCTATTTGACATTGGGGTGTGCGGTGGCGAGGATCGCACAGGACAGAGCCTGCAGCCAGGTGGCCATACTCACAGACGGGGGTGGATCGCTGCCGGTCTGAGAACTCGGGTGGACGGACAGCTTTGAAATATCTCCGGGTGACCTGTCAACCAGGAACAGCGACGGGCTCACAGGTCAGCACCCTTTGCGGGAAATAGCACATCTGGGAGCGAAGAAAGCCTGGAGCACTGCCAGGACATCCGAATGTGGAGCGATGAGGAGGTTGGCCATCGTTTTGTCACTCGGTCAGTTGAGCGTTTGCTCTCTTTGCTGGTGTTCCTCCTTCTTCCGGCCTCCCAAGCCCCGCGAGCGAGAGAGGACGACAGCAGCCTGAGCCCAGTCCACAGCTCTTGCACTTGGGAAGAAGTCGGAACCCAAGCTCTGTCTCCGAGCTGCCCCAGGCGCCGGCCGCCTCGCTTCATCTGCACATGGAGCGACTAGAGGTGTGCAGCGGTGCCGACGTCAGCCGAGGTGGAGGAATACATGCTGCCCGGGCTGCTGCCTCCCGCTCTGATGCTCCCGTGGTCGGCGATCCCCTCGTGCGGATTGCGTGCGCCGAACACCGCTCAGGCGAGATGCCGCCTCATCGCCCCTCCAAGATGGAAGGCAGCGAGCTCCGTGCACTGCTGGCCAGCCCTCCCCAGTGATTCCCAATTCCCTTGATGTCTCCCTCTGTCAGCGCTGCGGCGGATTAATCGGGGATTCTAAACGGTAAATCTGGAGACAAAGAGCGAGGCTACCCTGCTCTCAGCAAATCTCATCCTTTTTCCTGCATCCCTCTCTTTCTCGCTCTCTCGCTCCCTCGTTTTCTCTCTCTCGCTCTCTGTGCTTCGGTTTCTCTGCTCCCAGCAGCCCTCACACACAATATTTCAGAACCACAGACAGCTCCGTCAGGGCTTGGGGGGCGGGGGGCGGGGAGTGCGTGGTTAGAGAGGGGGCGGGGGTGGGGGTGGGGGGGAGGTGCGCGCTCGAGAGCGATCGTACTTCTCGGCAGCCTCTATGCCCCCCCCGGGCCGCGAGCGTGTTGCAGAACGTCTCTCGCCGTGGCAGCTGCGCAGCTCTGCAGACAGCAACATGGCAGCCCTCCGTTCGCGCATCCTTTCGCTCAGCAGGCCCACTTGGGGGAGTGTGTAGAGGCGTGACTGCCAACAGGACGGCCTATCCTGAAAAGGACAAGGAAATGCACACCATCGTGTGTAGGGACCGGCACGGATCGTGCGCCTGTGGAAAAGCGAGCATTTGTACGCTCTCTCGGCATCTCGTGCCGACAGGGGCGTTCCTGTGTGCGCGGGGCAAACGGGGGACGAAAGCGCAGCGCAAGCAGTATGGATCGGATACCGACTTTGAGGGGTGAACGGCCCAGGGACGTCTTCTCTTTCCTCGGCTCCCCCGCTGCAGCTCTGTGATGTCTTGCGCTGTCGAATGTCTGCTGGGGGCGCTGCCACCGTCAATCATCCTCTTCCCAGACAACAGAAGGTGCTTAAGGACTCTCCTCAGCCACACCTCCTGCATCTTACTGTGGCCATTTCATTAAGAAGGCCTTTCAGGGTTTCTGTTTCATGCTTTGCGCACTCACCGTCCTGGAACACAGAGACACACCTACCAGTCTGCAGGGAACCATTGTCTTCCTTCAAATAAATTAATGAAACCCACTGGTTCCCCTGGGCTATGAAGTCTTGTCTGCATTTAGCGTTACTGAGCCGCGGTATAACAATGGGCTGTTTCAAAATAATGTGCCCGGGCGGGCCGGTTCTGATGTGGTCCACATTCCAAGAATCTATCACAGCATTGTTTCCTGCTAACAGGCCTCTCGGAAGCACTGCGGCCTAAAGCATGAATGCCGAAACAGTCGACAGCACGGAGGCGGGTAACTAACTGAGTGTGCGCGGTATACTGGGCTTTGAACCAGAGCTGTGTGCAGCAGAGATGCGTCTGTGCTCCGACCTAACCCTTCAGCGCGCAGCTACCGCTTGCCCCATCCTCCAGAACTTCGATTAAATGTACAGGCAGCGTAGAAAGGAGCAGCCATGTTTTTGCTCATCACCTGCTGTATACCTGTGTCAGCTTCTGAAGCTGAAGTGTGGCGCTGAATGGGACAGCAGTGGGTTCCTTCTGAGGATCTCAGGTTGCCTTAGGAAGGTACCAGTTTCTCACAGGAACACATAATGTCACACAGTGGCGCAAAATACCGCACTGAGGATCAGAGGAGTCTTTAAAGTGACAGCTAGAATGGAATCATGGGGAAGAGTTAGAGAAGGATTGCAGGCGGGTCCCCAGCGTGCCGCGTCTTCTCCGACACCCATTTCAAGAATCCAGCGTTTTTCAGAATAACACCCTAAGCACACAAATTGTAGAAGAATTTAAAAGGACATCACAAGTTACAATAATTCATCCTGTTCTTAATTTTACCTTTTTCTTTTCTCTTTTTTGGAGATCACAGCTTGTGGGATGAGTCCCGTGGTAGAGACCGATTCCTCACGTGCGGCAGAACCCAGACCGCAGCGACAACGTCGCAGCTGGATTCAAGTGCGGCTCAGGATGAGTGGAGCTCTCTTGTTCTCTCTTTGCCCCACGCAGGTTTCCTCCAAGTACTCGGGCACCTCTGTAACCCTGACACGGCCATGGGAAGATGAAGGCTGCTCATCACAAAACTTCCATGACTCACTGCCAAAAAGTTCAACATGGACAGGAAGCTTGGCTTTCGATAAGACAGCGGTCAAAAGTGCACAGCAGCGGTCATGTTGCACAGTTTTTGCTTTGACACCATTTGCATGGCCAGCATGACCAGGGTCAGAGGTCAGCACTCAACTAAACAAAGTCATTTTGGCTTTGCCTCCCACCTCTGCTCACGTGCGTCGTTGTTTTCTTACTGGTTGTCTAAGAGCGAATACACATGCTGCTCATGACGGTTCAGCAAATGTCTTAGGGTCCAGAGTCACCGAGGGGGCATTTGCTCAGGCCTTTCTGTCTCCCCCATGCGACTGTGCGCTGCTTTGATGCCTCCGTAAAGCTTAACTGTCCATTTGGCACATGTTTCTCTGTCCTTCAGCAATGCTATGGACGCACCTGAGGCTGGTAATCCAGTAGGTGAGCACGGCAGCACTCCTGCTTCATTGTTTTAACTCATTTTACAACTCTGGTCTTGGATTTATGTTCCACATGTTAAGACATTTTTGCTAAAATAAGTGTACTGCAGTTTCCCAACTTTTATCTAAAACTTCGTCCTTTACAGAACCTCACAGTAGTGGGATTTCATCTGATTTTGCAGTTGCTGTCCGATGTGCGGTGACCAGCAGCGCTTCGGTGCTCGACTGTGGCAATAAACAGGCAAGGACTGTTCTTACTTAGCTTGGTACTGGTATTTCCTTTGTTACTGGCTCATGCTTATTAAATTATTTTTCCCGGCAGCCAAGTTTGTCCACGGCACAGCCCTCCTGCAGAAGTTACCTTCAGATTTAAGTTGAGGAGCCTTGGCACTATTGGGCATTTTTTACTCACTTCGCCATTTTTGCAGGCCTTGCTAGAGCCTGTGTGGTGTTAGGGAGAAGAGCCAGTATGAAATGTAACTGTCAATGCTTATTAGACACTGGAAACGGTTTTCAGAAAGCAGCCTGTTATTCCCAAACACATATTGCCGGGGACCTGTGAGGTACGGTTGTCTCTCGGTGTGGTCCATTGTGTGGGCAGGGGTTTGTTTCCACAACCAGCATACAAGAATCAATAAGCACAACAATGTGAAAACAGATCTTGTATTCTTCATAATGCAAAACCGATGCTGAGTAAATTACAGCAAAAAGCAGCTAAACACACCTGACAACAATGGCCATGCTACATTACGCAGTAAACAGATATTTTATTCCGTAAAACCACATCACCATTTCTGTCAGATGTTTAGAGAAGGAGATACACAAATACTTCTGTCCCTCAGGGGTGCCGATATGGACATTTTCTGACTAAATTTAGCACATTAACCCCCTAAATTCCCCTCAAACATTAGGTCATCTATACTATGTGGCCAAAAGTATGTGGACACCTCAGCATCCGCCCCATATGAGCTTGTTGAACCTCCCATTCCAAACACATGGGCATTAATATGGAGTTGTTCCTCCCACTTTGTTGCTCTAACAGTTTTAGGGAGCGCTTGTAGAAATCTCACCTGTAAAGTAGTTTGCTGTTCACTAACACTGCACAGCATATTTGAAGCTCAACAGAAATTTTCTTATGAGAGACACTGCGCAGACTTTAAAAAGTGCTTTAGTTCTGAATTTAATATTTTTAAGTTGTATTTGTTCATTTGCATGAGTTAAGCAGTCATTCCAGGCATTTTCTGCATAGCTACATGCGGTTTTAGGATATGAAAAAGGATATAAATGACAAGGTCGGAAAAATGAGCAGCATCACAGTAACCCATGGGAATAAACTTCCTGAAAAATATTTTCTGCTTGGTGAGTTACAAGAATAGAAAGAAAAAACTCTTGAGTTATTCTCAACAAAGGACAAGAATCGAAGGCGATAAAGCCAGAATGCAGTTAAAGTCGTCCAGCATTTGACCGAAAGTGAAGTCTGACGGCAGATCTCAGAGCTCCCTGTTGGGGTTGTGGAGAAGCAACGTGCAAAGCTGAAAATGCTGGAGTGGCACGAGGAACCGTGCCAGCGGCACTGTGAGGCCCCGAAATGTGCAGCATCATCGAAACAGTGCCTGTCAGCATGCATTCCTGTGCAAGTGCACTGGGAATAAAGTGGTTTTTCTCTTATTACTACAAGCGCTGCGAGACCTTTAAAACAGAAAGTTTTTTATAATCTGACATCAAGAAGACTTTTTCTAACAAATACCGTACATAGTGACCAGCTGTGGGGCCGCAACAGGTGTTTAGAACGTTTTATGACCATTTTAGCATTAAAAGTTAAAATACAACCAGTATTACAAACTGCTCCCTCATCTCAGTCCCTTTTATGAGCAAAAATAAATATGCACAGCAAACGGGAGATCCAAGACAGCCGAGGGGTAAACTTCACACTGCAAACAGCCGTTTGGGCTTTCTATTGGTTCCATTTGAAGCGGAGGGGGCAAAAAATGTCAAATTGAGTTGACTTCCCGCTGCTGTGCCACACAGATGCCCCTGCGTGTGTTTCACGCTCAGCACAGGCCAGCCTCGTGGCCTCGCTTTCCTAAAGTCTGTGTCTGTAACCCCAAACGCACGTGGGCCTCGGTTTGACGTGTGTGGCGTCTGAAACCCTCTCCTCATTTCTTCGTGTTCATCAAAGTGCAAATGTCATTCTATTGAGCCAAACATGCCAATGTGTCCTGTGCATTTCTATGGGTTCAGCAACCATTCTTCTCACAGCAGCAGTTTGTTACTTGGATTTAACCCGATGACTGGGGAGCTGACATGTTGGGATTTAGTTTTTTGCTGCATCCTTTGGCTCATTATAATCATTACAAATTTCCTCTTGCATGAAGTTGATGATAAAGGCCACTTTATTAGGTACAAACTGGTGGTGGTGTAATAGGGCAGGCAATGATTTTTTGGCACACAATAACTATTCTATATTTTTTACCACCATCGCAGCATCATTCGAATGCCACCAGCACACCACTGCTACTGACCAGGTGCGCCCTTCCCTTCATGGCCAGTCTGGCCTTTCCCAAATGGACATTTCTAGCAGGACAATGTCCCGTGTCACAAAACACACTGCATCTCAGGATGGTTCCACAGTCGCGGCAGTGCTTTTACTTCAGTGCCAAAAAGCTGCAGGAGCTGAGCAAAGGTGTCAGTTCAAAATGGAGCAAGAACGTTGGTGAATTCATGCTCTACTATGATAAAATGGGGTCCAACACTCTACTTAATAAAGTGCTCGGTAAGCTCTACGTTCTCTACTCTAAAGATCAGCATGAAATGACTGATTTTCTGTTTTAGCAGCTTTTTGAAGGCCAAAGTGGCCACAAATTCCATAACTGTGTTTCAAAATTATTTTTAAACCAATATAAATTATTTTAAAACGTTTTTATAGCAGTTTTCATCGGTGGGCCCAAAGCCCAATAAAGCCTCGCTTTCTGGGATTGCTCAACACCTGTTTTCCATTAGCTGTTAGCCATGGGATGGCCGACGTCTGCTGAGAGTCCAAGGCGTGCCCCCTGTTAAAGATGTGGGTTTCATTAAAATTGCAGCTCGATTACTTCCACCTCTATAACACTGGTGAAGTAGAGCAGAAATCTCCTACAGTGTCTCAGTGCAGACAGAAGAACAGACTCCATACATCAGCAGACTGAGCACCACTGACAGTCAAGCACAGTTCATGACCAACATATTAAAGCACAAATGGTTATAGATGCGTGGCGATGCAGCGGGTCACGCGGGCAATTCACAACTTCGTGCAAGTTCTTGGCGTGTTTGTACGATGCTTCGGATATTACAGTCCAAAGGAATGTTTCAAAGTCAAAGTCAAAGTCAAAAGAGTTTTTTTGTTACATGTTTTCAGGTAAGCTGGGGAATCTCAGCTGCCCTTGCCAGGTACCTGCGTACATTGTGTTGTTGTGTGGTGAGGATTGTGAGCTGGTGAGAAGGGCTACCCTGGGAGGGGTGGATTTCACATGATTGACAGCTCCCTTTGCCCACCCCTGCCTACCCCAGTACAACAGAATGACATCCAGCTGTGGATGGACTGACTGCATTGTTTAAGGCAGCTGATCTGAACTCTGGAAGCTTTTTTGTTGGGTTTTCCATTTGTGTCATGTTTGTCATGCCATACCCAGAGGCAACAAGAATCCCAGAGGGTACGAAACCAGGAACCAGCAGAGGTGGGTCCAAGAAACGCCCATTAGGGTAATTTTGGAGCTCTGGGACGCCACCTGAATGATGGGCCCTGGCAGGAGTAGAAGGAGAAGTCGGCCCACGCAGGGGTTGCACGTTACCCAACTGGACCCCAACTGGTGCTCTGATGCACTTGATACCCCGGAGCTGGAGAAACCACAGGCTCAGCAAGTAGATCCCATCCAACTGTCAATCAAGCAATCCTCAGAACCCAAGGGGAACCTGAAGTGGGGATGAATGGGGCACGGTCCCTGTGGATGTCCTGGAGCAGATGGGGAGCCCAGAGGAGGCGTTGCTCAGTGCTGTGTGGTGCTTTCTGTCTCACCTCAGTTGCCGCCTCTGTCCCACAACCGGCCGCAATAGATCATTCTAAGGACTTTTGGTCATCAACAAAAACAACCGGGACCAGAAGCGTTGGTCGGTTTGTTTGTAAATCCAACCAATACATCAGAATCATTAAAGGATGTCGGTACAACTAAGCTTTTGATTTATTAGTGGTTAAGTTCTATAAAAACCTCAGATGAAGCTATAATAAATTTAAAAGACGTGCAACTTTCTTCGTCTTACTGCTCACCACTCACAAACGCCAGACACCGGCTGTACTGGAAGCGAACGTAATAAAATCCACAGCAAACAAATATTTGAATATAGACAAGCAAAGCCTGCCAAGAGCAAGCCTTCACAGCCTCCCATATCTGTAAATATGGCTTCTACAGCAGTTTATACGGAAGGCAACAATGGAGAGAACATTTTAGGGGCTTTATTATTTTTTGCATTTCGCAGTGTATTTTTGACTGCTACGGCCGCACAAACACAAATTCAGTACTTGCTCCCGCCCTGATGTTCTCACCCATCTGCGCAGCCGGAAACTCCTTGCCCGCCGGTGGATTCGGCAGCAATGGTCCATCAGGTCCTCATATTTGGCCGTCTTTCTCTTATGGCTCTCTTTCATTAGTTCTTTCCTCTCGATTCTCTTCCGTTGCCGAGGAATGAGCTGGCCGGTCAGTCAGCCGCAGCAGCGCGAAACCCAGTGTTAAACTCTGGCCGGACTGTGAACGACAGCTGGCGGTGACCAGGGAGGTCCACAGAGTACTTGCGTGGAGAGGGAACAGGTGCTACTACTGGCTGTCAGAAGTATTCAAAAGTTAAAAGAATGAGTGGAAAATGCAAAGGTGTGAAAGTATTCTTTTTGGCCTGAGAAGCAACATTTCTTATTTAAGTTTTTAAGCAATCCTATTAGAGGAACACAGTGAGTCATTGCAGCAGCATCGCCTCTTTGTGAACTTCAGCCTGCAGGAACCACTGCAATATTAATGAAGAGACTTAATAATTTCCCAACAGCGGAAAGCAGTGCTGCTGTATTACAACTTAGCGTTGCAGTTAATACGGTAGTGACAGAATTAAATCACTAAGCGGGAAAGTAGCGTTTTTCCAGATCCTCCGGAACCCCACGTAGCTGTAGACACACCTGAAGGTGGCCCGTGCCTCCCGTGTTCTGTATCTCATCCGGAGCGAAGAGGTGCGTGTGGCGGACTTTATGACATAACTGTTTTGGCCGCACTATCTGTGCTTTGCAGGCTCAAATATTTATTGCACACAACCTCTATACAAGCTACAATATCCTACATAATCGCTGCCATTGTCTGCAGCCAAAGGAGGATTAGGTGCAGCGTGTCTTTGGTTGTGGCTGAAAATTGCGGTGAATGCGGAGATGAGTTTCTGGATCGTGGACGTGTGTTTTGCTGCGTGAGGAATGAGTTACGCGGTGTTCGATCAATAATTAATGTTGTGTGCATCAGCCTTCTGTAACCAGAATGTGAGTCTGCGATCCCCAAGGCTACATCTTATACTTAACCACTTCGGCAGCAAAGCCGCGCGATGAGGATCCTTCGGAGGCTGAGCCGTTCTTGTAATTACATTCCCCTCATTTGAAGCCAGGAGCAGGATCGGTTAAGCATGCAGGCTCCCACACGCGTCCCGCACGCAGCCCACCCCCCGCCAGAGCGATAAAGGTGAACAACAATGAACTCACCGCTGCGCTATCGATAATCTCGGTTCTACAGCTCAGCCAGTGCTTTAAATTTAGCCTCACCTGAAGCCGTTTGGTGGCCGTGCGCCGAGGTTCTTAAAGGCCCAAACTAATTTTGCAGGTGCGAGGGTTTGGCCGCTACCTACAGTGCAGGGAAACCCTGCCGAGAGGACTGTGAAGCTGCCTGGGGCTGCAGCGTTCTACACCCTTCCTGAAGCGAAACATAAAAACACTTAATGCTGTTTCATATCGCTGCGATTTAGGTGAGATAGCGCGCACCTACAGTACATTGGTATTTAAATACAGCTTTTGTTTATTTGTAAAGCAGGAGTGGTGAGCTGTGATTTCACAGGAGTACCGCCTGGACGCAGAGAGGGGCCTGGTCCGCACCAGTTGGATCAGGGTGTTTGATCCCGAAAGACCCAGGTTTGCTGATGAGGCTTCCGGGAGCATTTTCAGAAAAAGCAGCGGCTCTACCACCTCCGGCAGCTGAGGAAGCTACAGGTCTCTCCAGCTATCCTTAAGACCTTTTACTCTGGTGCTGTACAAACTGTTCTGACTCAGAACATCATCTCCTGGTTTGGGAACAGCTGTGCTCGGGACATCAAGGCACTGCAGAGAGTGATCCGGGCAGCGAAACGCTGCACCAGATCTGATCTACCGTCCCTACATGACATCTATACCAGGAGATGCAGGACCAGAGCGAGTAGGATCGTCGGTGACCTGTCTCATCCCAGCAACCATCTATTCATCTTGATGAAATCAGGCAAACGCTACAGAAGCATTATGGCCAGAACGGAGAGGCTAAGGAGGAGCTTCTACCCACAGGCCATAAGACTTCTGAACCCGGACATGACATGACTACCCTCACGTAATCTCTGACCACTCCGCTCCAACCCCCCCCCCCCCCCACTGTCACTGCCCTTCCAGGGCACCTTAACTGTTCCGTACCATTTTCCCTATTTATTTACTTATTTATTTACTTATTTACTTACTTATTTATCTATTTACTGCTTGTTTCTGTCTCTATTCTTCTTAGTGTTTGGATATGTGTTTGCTTCATTTTCCATTATAGATTGTTCGCACAGTCATCCTGGTTCAGATCGGTGCACATTTCAACACATGGTACACAACCATGTGCTTGACAAATAAACTCTTTTGACTTTGACTTTGACTTTGATGGTGGTTAAGACAAGACACACATGCTTTTAAATGCGTCCCCCTGATCTCTGTATTACTTCACACAAAACTGCAAAAACATGAGCTTAGTGCTACGGCACTGTAGGCTCCATCCGTCCTCTGTGCGTCGGTGTGCTTTCAGGGGAACAAATAAGCGTTTTGTGTTTCATGGTGCAGGCAAGACGTTCATAAATCAAAATGGTGCTCCTAATGAGACTTCTAAGCTATTTCCAGTCATTTTTGGTTTAAGCAGTCATTTTCCCAGGGTGCTTGACAGAAAAGTGCTCAGTCAGTCTCGACAAGTGTTGCACACACTGTGTTCAGCATTCTTTCTGCATCAGCAGCATATGGAAATGTTCTCTGGCTTTTGAGTCTTGAGCTGCTCAGTTATCTTCTCTCCCAGCCGCAGCGCTCTTCTTGGTTCCCTTTCCGTTCTCTTGGCTGGTGGGATTAGCTGGGAAGAGCAACCATGAGAACTGGAGGACCGCAGGTTCCCATGATGTCCATTCTCATCCTGCAGAGATGGGGGGCTGAAATACTGCAGTGATGCTTCCACAAACAGTACAAATGGCAGAAAAAGTGCCTCGAGGCTTCTTTCTCCGGTGCATTCGGTAGAAGGCTCCCGTGACTCACAGCATGGAAAGTTCTCCGGTTGTCGCAGTTGCTCATTATTCAGCGCGTGAACGCTTTCAAGTCAAGGTGATCTTGGAAACTTCCCTGCGATGCACCGCGCTGAACGTTTGCTGTCACTCGCTATTTCTCTTACAGTAATTACACTATCGGCACAAAATATAACATAGCGAGTTTAGGGCAGGCCAAAGCGGCTTCGGTCGTACGGCTGTCTCTCAGCGTAGCAGGCGATTTCCCTGTCATTAATCGTGAAAAGTAAGAAAACATATCTGCGTAGTACTGTAGTCTATATTGTTTCTATTTCTCTTCAAACTGGCAGTTTTGTCTCGTTGTCTGGGAATTTTTGTAAATTATAGGATGTCCTCCTAACCACAGTGATGTACGCAGCCAGTATGGTCGGGAAATACAATATTTAGCAATGTTCTGTGTGATGAAGCAAGACGTCCCACCCAGCGTGGCATCCTCCTCCAGCTTGGCTTTGATGCAAAGCTATACGAACATCTCTTGCTGGGTGCAGCTGTGGTTGCCATGGGGATGGAATCCTGAACCTTGAGCTCTCCATCTGCTGAGAACTGCACATGAGACCATAAGCGCAAGATCTAATTCCTCTGCTTGTGGAGGTGATGTCTTCGCAGTAGGCTTCTCTCCTGGCAGGATTAGTGACTTAAAGGGATTCAGATTACTCAAAAACAGACTTCAGAAGTAAGGATTTACTTCAGATCAGCTTCACTTCCCCTCTGGCAAAAATCAGCTGTCTTCCTCAGGTCCTAGGAATGAGCGCTGCCATTACGCCAAATCTAAACAAAGCCACAAACTGCTGTTTTACTCTGCACGGAAATCTTCTTGCACTGCACAAGAAAACTCTAAAATGAAGAGGATCCATCGAGTTTGTTCAGTCACTCTGCACTTGACAACATAATACGTTGAAGTACTTAAAGCTATCGTTCTGAGGGTCTTGGTCAGGCCAAACCTGTGCAAGAAATAATCACATGCACACTTTGATGATCTGGCGTAGATTCTCCATCTCTGCTGGAATTGTATTGAACTTCCATTCAGAACGCCACCGTGGACGTCACCTTCTCCTACCGCACAGCGCTCATGTCCAGGCCTTTTCGTTTGTTTTTCTCGCCTCCACCTCAGTGATCTTCCACCACACACTGACTGCTCCTCATATCTGGATCCTAAACCCTGGAATACTGAGCGATGACTTCATTATCCCAAGAGTCTGATGTCCCACCATCCTCGAAGCAGTCAGTCAGGCCATGAGGTTCTGAATGTCTGAACAGTTCAGATTCTGCTTCTCGGGGGGGGGGGGGGGGCTAACTACATGTTGCCCCTAGCAAAACAGGGCCACAACAGGTACCATGAGCCATTCCAGTGTGCCGTCTCTTCTCGTTGCACGCTTACTACACACCTTTTTGGTTAGTACCCTCCCTCTTCAGTGCTATGAGCAAATTTGTTTATTCTGAACTCATTTGGTCAGTTACAAACCTCATATTGCTGACCAACATGCATAAGTGGATGCTGATGTGGAAGGGTTCAGTTGACCAGAATCTCTCAAGCGCTCGCATTTTCTTCAGAATGAAGCGTGGCGCTCTAGATGAAGCGTAGAACTCTGTCTGTAGATCAGAAAATGCTGAAGGCCATCACCTTTGCCTGTATGTGTTGCTCCCATACAGTAACTTGGGTTTGGGGTGAAGCGGGCCGTTCTGTGCAATGGCTCAAAATGCGTTTGTAAACAAGTCATTCTTAAAACACAAAGAAGGTTCTACATGATGACTCAGAAAGCCGTTTTAGTGTCTTGTCCTACTTACAGGCAATAAACGGCTCACAGCGATCGGAAAGCGAGTAAATACGGCGCGTCGCTTAGCCCGTACAGCACGATTATTCTAGAAGCCGTGTTGCTGTTACTCTGACACCGTGGGCCGCTGCCATGTGAACTGTAAAGCAGCCATCATTTCATAAATAGATCAAGTCTTTGTTTCCGCTGCAAGAACAAAGACTTTCTGTGAACTCATTTCCATTTCAACTTCCCTTTCGCTCCTGACCTAAGCTGAAGCTACTTTACGTCTACTGGCCTGTTAGTTTTCAAATTAAGAATGGAATGGCAGGTTGCTCAGGTGAAAGGCACTGTGTCAGGGACTCAAAAGCCAGGACCCACTCGCAGACTTAACAGAGGGCAGCAGATGTATTGCGGAGTGACAGCAAACAATCGAAAAACGCCGGGCAGAGACGAGTCAGAAGGCGTTGGGTCAAAAATCCAGAGAAGCAGGCGGAAACAGTCAAGGTCAGCAGGCAAAAGCGGGTCAGGAGAAACGGGCAAAACCGGAGAAACAAACAGAAAACACTATCGTGGAACAGGCACAGGAAAACACGGTCACAATGTGACAGTGAAGGCATGCAAACACAGGACTTAAGTACTCGATGCAATGAACCGACAAGACTGTTGGGGAAACACGACAAGAGGCAAAAATGAGGGTAAAAAGGGTGATCGGACGGGGAAGGCAGGGTGAGGAGCGCACGGAGGAAAACAGGAGCAAAGGGCCTTGCGATGATCAAAACTAGCCAGCGGGGCGGCCAAGAGCCTTTGAGCGGGCTGGGGTCCTGACAGCACTGTGGATAAAGCACCGGTTTCCACAGCAGGCTTTGAGGAACGCTGCTGTGCTGCTGCCTGTAAATCATCTGCCACAGCTACATGGCTCAGGGAATTCGTGTCCAAAGCAGCTGACCTCATGTCAGTTATATCAGAAGGCAGACCAAAGCCCGTAGCGATCTGACCGCTCGTACAAAAGCAAACGCGCGAACTGCTGAGGTAAGCAAAGTGGTTCAGTTTTTACATTCTGTCCATCTCCAGAGTGCCAGAGCAAAGTGCAACTTTGACCAAAGGGGATAAAAACTTGCTGAGAAGCCCAGCAGAAAACTCCCAGCAGATATGCGGCGTATTGGGGTCTAGACCCACCTAAGCCTCGTCACAGGTAAAGGGGTTCGCTTAAAATAAAGTGTAACTCTCTCTACACCCAAACTGTTACTTTATTTTTTCTTCCACACTGGAAAGCGAGGCGTTCAAAAAGGGGTTCGGGAACCCGCAGTCTGGGCACGGTGTCCTCACGCACATTCAGGTTCAGCCAACACATCGGCGTGAGAGTGGACCTTCGCCCAACTGGCTGACTTGGGCGTGCCGTCAGCTCCTTCTTCCACCTGTAATTTCAGTGTATTTTTGGGAAAACCACACGTATTTTTAAAGCCGCATAATATTCTCTTAGCCACGCTGCAAAAACAATGAAGGAGGACACATATTTCCGCTCTTTGAAATGTTTACGCTGCGTAACAAATACGTTCAAGTGGCAAAAATATAATGAATTCGCTGCAGAATGACAGGAAAGAATACAGAGTGTGAAGTGCACCTGTGAGCACTTACATAGCATTTAAGCAGCAAATAAAGTGCTTTAATGGGCAACGTTTTTATTTAACATATTTGTCTTTTGCAGCTACAACACGTCTACCACGAAACACAGTAAACTACAAGACACTCGGTCGGTCTGTCAGTAAGTCGGAAAACATCATTTGTTTTCAGTTCTCTGAAGCATTGCAGCCCACGGCACCTAAATATAATTTGCGACTGACTTCATAAAATGGTCAATAATTGTGTAATTGGTGTTTTAAATGCTTTAAATTACACAGAAGTCCTCGACAGATTTGCACTTTTGTGTTTGAGGTTTCAGGATGGGCTGAGGCCCAGCACTGTTTTTCTCATTTAAAATAATAAAATACAATCTCCGACTATCCTACAGTTACCGACACTTTTGTCAGAAACGGATTGCACTCTGATCACATGGGATGCGTGCGTTTCTCTTAAATTTTTATCCTTCAAATTTAGCTTGTGTTCTGAGTGAATTAAAACCAATCTTCCTACAAAGTAGACCCGCAGACCTGCATCATACACCGCACAAAGTCATGCTACTTTATATACTGCATTGACGCCTTTTTCCGCACTGCTTCCTTAATTCTATGCATCAGAATATCCAGCTATTTATGTTTCAAATAATCTCCTTATAGTTCAAAAATCTTCAAGTTGCACATTCATATTCTTTTACATTTTAAATAATTTCCCGAGGAGTCCTTAAGAAAGTTTCTTGTACCACTGCTGCATGAAAAGGTAGTGCAGCTCCGCCTTTCCTTCTCTTTTTATCGCGGACACGGGAATTGGCCGTGGAAACAAAGCCCAGCCCAGGCGGCGCTCGAGGAAACAGTGCCCCCCAGCGGCCACTCCCCGTCATGGCCGCAAGCGCGCTCCCGCAAACTGCGGCAAAAGTGGCGAAACGCGCGCGGAATGGAAACGAGCGCAAATTTGCGCGACTTCTAAGCGCGCTGCTAGCAGTTTAGGGAATAAAATGCCAGTGAAGCGTTTCGACGTCAAATGCACGAAAGGGCGCAAACGGAAGTCGAGCAAATGACTCTGCACTTATTTACCGTTTTGTTGCCCTGACAACGCCGGGAAATTTCGACGACTCCCGCTCCCCACGGCTGGACCCTAACTGGCACGGCGTTCGCGGGAGCGTTTTTGCGTTTTCCTATTTTTATTTGTGCCGTCCGCTGCACCTCGCGTCCGCGCACGCCATTTCTGTGTGATGCGGACACCCGCCACTAGGGGGCGCCATCACGCAACGTGCGTCGCGCCAGTACAGTTTCGTGCTGGCTGGATGTGTTCGGCCCGGTCGCACTTTAGGTACCGGCTGAGAAAGGCACGGCGGTCCAAAAAGCAGCAAGTAAGCCGTTTGGTTAAGTAAGGGTTGCTGTCAAACCGGCGAGCGGCACAGAGAGCGACGCGCCCGGGGCTTGTTGGTCTTCCCGGAGCGTCGGGCTCGGGGTTCTTTTCCCAAAAGTTACAATGAATTATTGAAATAAAAGAACTGTGCGCTTCCTTCTCGCTCCTTTTCGGGACTTCACAATGGGGGAACAAAAGCAAAACTCAAAGTGAGCACTAAAGAAAAAGCCAAAAGTCGGGGGTGGGAAGGGGTCTCCGACTTGAGGTTCATTGGGCGTGGATGGTGCGGTTATGGCGATGCAGAGACGCAACAGCCGCTTCTCTCCAGAAGACCGCCGGATAAGTCGGCACCGCTCGCCGCTAAATCGCAAGTGCGTGGAGGTGTGCGGCGGGACGTCAGAAGCTCCCAAGCAAGATGCAGCGCAAGAACTGCAAAATGTGGGCTCTGAAAGTGTGCAGAGGCCACGGTTTATTGTTCCTGGGTTCTGCTCCGGTGCTGGTCACCACTGTGGCCCGATGCTGAAAAAAAAGAACAAAAATATGCTGTTGAATGACAAGGTAATAATAATAAATACATAATAATTACACAACGTTTCTGTTGTTGTCATGCTGGAGAAAAATGTCTTTTTTTCAGTTAAACTTAGGTGCCAGATTTTTTTGTGTGGGAACCAATTATTTCCCCCATGAAAAATAAAGTTAACTTGATTTCATCCCGATGGGATTGTGCTGGCTTGGGTGATTTTGCTGAAGAAATGAAAGCCCTTGGGTGAGGACAGGTGTGCTGCTCAGGAAAGGTCAGGTGGTCATGTGGCTCCTGACTACATTATTAGTGTCATTGCCCGCAGGCGTCGCTGCATTTGCTTTGCTGTGGATGACAAGTGGCACCGTAGCAGCAGACTGAGTAATAAACTGAATTATTATTGTGCATTTCGGCCACCCATTACCCCTCGCTGCTTGCCGTGGGTGGGCAAAGGAGCACGCGCACACGTACACGCGTACCTGCTGCGGACAGTTTACCATGACCGATTCACCTGAAATGTGAAGTGTGCGATTTAAATGTTTTCTTTCTATTTTCCTCATATTTATGTGTATACCGTAAGCGGTAGTTTACAGTAAAGACTTTGCTTTATGGTTTTAGGACATTGACTGTTAAATGATGAAAAAGCCTAAGTGGAAAAAGTACTTGACCTTGAGATAAACTCTTCATTTTATATTTGATATTTGGATGCAGGATGAGGAACTCTTCGGACCGAATTACGCAGCCGTTCAAGCGAATGCGCCGGTCCTGTCTTTCCAGCCCCTTTCGCCTCTACCTTGGCGTTACTGTAAGGTGTGGCTCCGTTGTGCCGGATCTGCTGCACCCTTCGCTGCTCCCTCCTTGTCATTAAACAAACCCGATGTGTTGTCGGCTGTCATTTTTTTTCGTGTCACTCAATAGGTCTGTACAGGCGGTCCTCGCTGTGCGCTGCTTACGTGGACCCTTAAGTGATTCCTGTAAACACTGTCTTTTCCCCTTAGGAAAGAGTGGGAAATATTGGAACGTAGACCAGGCTTTACTAGTTTGCGCTGGACAGGTGTTAAACATCCTTTTCACACATAAACACACTGTTTGAAACTTTGATTTCAGTGTGAATGCCTTTCCCTGCATGCCTGGCCACATATCGGAAGGTTTAAAGGTGTCAGTAGTGAGAAATGGTAAGAAATGAAGAGCGATGCGTTCGTGAAACAGCACTTCGAGGGGTGCGGCGTAGTTAGGACCATCTGTGGTGAACAAGCGCTGAGCCGTGTAAAGGATCCTTGTGTTTCGGGGGAAATTAAGCAGTGCGGTGTTTATGAAATAAAACGATTCCGCTGCCGGGACCGAACCGCCGCTGCGGACGCTGCGTACACAACAGGTTCTGTTGTTAAAAATCAATTTGCTCTGTGCTGACGTGAGTGCGGCCGTGGCCTTCGGTGCGGACGGCGGAGGCGCAGGGACAGTTTCCATAATTCAGCATCTGTTAGAAGGCAGCAGCAGAAACCTCCAGCCAGCAAAGGAACGCGAAAAGCTTCCTCTGTTAGACCTGCATCGAAGCAGGCTGCACCTCAGATACAGCAACGGGGCTCCTGTGCTACATAAGCATCATAGCTGAAGACTGCGGACCTCCAAGCAGCTGGATAATCCCCAGGCCAAGCCCATTGTACTCTCTCTCTCACACACACACACACACACACACACACACACACACACACACACATAGTTCCAGCAGTTCTAATGTAAATATACCTGTACCCTACAGGCTAGTTGAGCTCCCAGTATCACACTGGTTTATATTAACGCCCGCCTGGCATCGGGGTCTACAAGTCCCGGCACAATGAGCGCCGTATCGGAGCGATGCCGATGAGAGAAATGTTGGAAGTGGGCGTGAGTATGAGTGTTACACTAGGTGGCGTCACTGTGCCCTGCATCTGTGTTGTCAGTCCTTGCCTTTTGTGGCCCGGGTTCAAACACAGTTTGTGCTTCGTCATTTGGGTCACTTCTGTTCAGTGGCTCAGTCCTCCAGTAACAGCTATTACAGCTGGTACATTTTATTGTTTTTTTAACTGTTTCTTACTGTTTTCATTTGCTCATTTTTACATCAGTTTGACTATTTAATGTTTATTATTGCTCATCATAGGGAACAAAATGTAATGTATGATACTAAATAAAAAAGTGACTAAATTTAAGTACATGAATGGTGTTTGAAGTGTTCTTTATCGGAACGAAACAGGTATTTTTCAGTGTTGAGGATATTTTGGGGGAATTAACTGGGGGAGTTTCTCACATGAACCCGGGACAAATCCCAAATTTCCTCTTTGGAAATAAAGGAAGCAGCGTCGCGGCATTGGAGGCTTGGGTTTGGACCCGGGGTGCGAATTATTTACCCGCCAATCCCCACCGCTGCCCCTAGGGGGGGCACCCACGAGCAGCCTGGGGCCTCACGATATTTTAACGCAGTTCCAACAAAGTAATAAAACGGTCGCAAAGGTCGTTCGCGCTATTTTTCAGTCGGTGTAGCCCTGCCTGGAGCTTCTTAAAAACGCAGCAAATACATAATCGTGGGACTTTCTGCATCGTGCAGTTTTCACCGTAAAAGGGACTGCGTGTACACACAGATGGAGTTCGCAGCAGAATTCGGGTCCCAGGCGCGGGAGAATGGACGTCAACAAGTTGTTTCCCTTCCATAAAATAAACGATTTGGGCGGGACCTGACGAGAACCGCGGCCGCTGCTCTTGCGGGAAACGCAGGTACATAAAAGTGATGGAGAAGCGGATCGATCGCTCGTCCAGCGGGAAAGTCAATGGCAATCGGAGAGCAAGGCTGACGCAAGTGTGGATCGAGCGGGAGCTTCCGTCTTCGTCCAGGATGAACGGCCTCTTCCCCATCCGTCGGCCGCCGGCAGGCGCATCTTCCTCTGTCCCTCCGCCTGCTGCCTGCTGCCTGCTGCCGACCCTTAGCCAGGAGCGCACCGAGGCACGCACATCCCCACCTTCGTGGCTTCGCACAGCGCTCGCCGTTCCGCTTCTTGCTTCCATTTCACGCTCGCATCGGGCGAACGGGCCTGCGCTTTATTTCCGCGCTCACGGTTCCACTTTAGCGCCCGGCGTGAGAAGCGCCCTTGGCCACGAGGTGGCGACAAACCACTGCGGCCTGAGTGACGTCTGCCGCTGAACGGAGAGCCTCGAGTTTCTCGCCTGCTTTCCCGAACGTGCGATTCTGGTTCTGGTGTCGGAGACGCGCTGCGTCCGCAGACTGGGGGTTCACTGACTGCCGTCAAGCGCGCGTGTTCATCGCAGCGAAGGCCCCGGTGCGACGAGCAAATATTTTGCCAAAAAAAAAAAAAAAAAACCCTATCTGTGTGACAAAAGTGTGCATTTTCACCAAATGCCAGGTATTAAGCAGGCGAGACTTCCGTTTCGTGCCTACTTTTTCTTTATTGGATTTTTTTTGTGCTGTACCCACGAAGAAAAATAATTTCCGGTAGGAGACAAAACTGACTTTTGAAACACTTTCACGCCGGATTTGAGATTTTTCAGGAGCCCACAGATAGGGTCCATATTCGTGAGCTCGTGTTTATCTGAGAGAATTGCAAAGGGAAACCCATGTCGTTTCAAAGCTTTTTTTGCACTGCCATTTGCGCAGTGGGAAACGGGAAAGGCACTCGATGGTCATATTTGCTCGCGAATTTAAAAAAATGAAAAATGAAAAATGACCCAGGTCAGTCGTTCCTTTAAATCCCGCTTTGCACGTAGACGCGACCGAAGACTTTCAACACTGCTCTGAGGCGAATAAAAATAGGCAGTGGGGTTCGGGAGAGATGGCCGGTGGTGCCGCCTCGTACAAGCGAGCGATTCAGTCGCAGTTCTGGGCCGCGGGAGCGAAGCGCTTGCATTTGGCGCCGTGGACGCGCCAGAGAGGAAGGCGGAAAAAACAAAAGGAGCGCCAAACTGCCTTGCCCTTACGTCACTAATATGCGCCGCGCAAAAGTTGATCTCGATTTTTACGTTGGCGTTCGCTGCCATGGTGGAGCACAAGAGGACGGCAGGACACGACGGCGCTGCTTTGTTCCACTGCGTTGCCACGAACTTGAGCCTGCCTGCCTGCCTGCCTCTCCTGTTGTTCCTGCGCAGACGCCCGGCCGGGCCATCGTTAGCACGAACCGCTCCAGTCGGCTGTTTTGACAGGCGGTCTGACGTTCTTTACTTCTCACCCCATTCTGCGCCGTATCTCCATTCCAGGCCCAACACCAAAACCCATAAATACCGTTGGGCGTCCTGCTCCTCCGTAACACAAACGCTTTCTGTTGCCGTTACGTTCGAAAAGGAAGGAGAGATTTTTTTAAAGTTTGCCAAATGGAAAAACAACCCTGATTTGTTGGAGACTTTAATCCGTTCCGATGCGTTGTTGATGCTTCCAGCAACAGAGAACACGAGAGCCAGAAAAGGGGTTTAAAGACGGATTTAATGCACACTGCGAGCCAGACGCCGTTTTCCGTGTCGCCGCGCGTCACAGGGTTGTCATCCGCTGTGCTGACATTTGGAGGCGTTAAAGGCGGAAGGAAGGAAGGAAGGAAGAAGCCTTCGCACCCCTGGGTTGCGGGCCCTCGCCATCGTCCGGCTGTGAAAGTCGGGAAGCAGATAATCGAATGTGCATTTGAAAAGATGGCTTTCCATTAATTCCATTTTAAGCGAATGCTAAGTGACTGGATGTCGAATGGGTGTTAATCGTTGGAGGAAAAGTAGATTAAAGGAACGGCACGGCTCGCTAAGCCTGGGCCGCGAATTTGCCGTCTTTTCTACGAATTATTGACTCGGAACGATAGCGCCAGCTGAGCGCGGCGCTGCACACACGTGGCCGTGCGGTGGCGGGCGCCGTCCTGTGCGCTTCCGAGCGACCGAGCGACCGGGCTGCTGGCCGCCGCGCGTCTTCCCCCGATTCCCGATTCCCGATCAATATGCCTGCTGATCGCTTGATTGATTACCTCCCCCGGAGGTCACGCGGTAATTTCCTCGCGCCCGAGGCCACCTTTTCACTTTCGCTGCGGCGCGACAGCCGCAACTGCACAAATGATATTTTTTGTTTTAACCCCTGCGCAGCCCCACGGATGTAGCGAAACGCAGCAAACAGCTCGGGCGTCGGACTGGATTTGAAGCAGCTGTCTGTGCGGCGATGAACTTGGATAAAATTGTATTTAGGAAAGAAAAGAAAAGAGAAAAGAAAAAAGTGCAACGCTGGGCTGAATTTGGCCGCACTTTAAAATGGTGGCTGAGTTTGAGCTTTTGGACAAACTATTCATTTAAGCCGTACAAGCAGAGGCCCCGAACCCAATTCATTTCTAATAAGTGGAGCCCACGGGGCTGCGCGAATGTGCGCGCCACAATAAAACATGGGACATTTTGGAAGCGCCGTGGAGAGCGCAACGAAAAGTGCGCGCACGCCACGGCCTCGGCGAAAAACGCCAGTGCGCTCCAGCAACCGCGCTTTAATCCATGCTTTAGTCCATGCGTCCGCTCCCGATAAAGTAAAACACCTCCGACGCATCGAAAGCAATTCTTAAAACCAGGCAGAAACGACTGCGTGCAGTTATACACAATCGAATAGGTACGATTACGGCCGATTTATATTCCAATTCACGCTTTTACACTAAAAGGCTTCCTTCCCGAAATCACATGGAAATATATTTTCGAAAACCGTTTTCAAACATCACACGTCGTCAAAAAAAATCGAAATCGTGTGCTCCGTCGTGTAAAGAGACAAGTTTGCCCGCTCGTGTTCCCTGTAGTGCGGGAAAGAATTGTTTCATTTGAAAAATAAAATTTAAGCGGAGGAGTTTTAGGGACTCGGCATTTAAACGGATTTAAACTGTTGAATTGCAAGCGCAAAAAATAACCCAGGTCGGCACAGGTTCAAACCGCTACGATAGCAACTATTAATACATAAATACAGCCTGAACGGGCTTACAGCTCGCCTGTGCGTGTATGAAAAAATATGATATAAAATGTCCAAGTGCAGCGGAGGTGTCAAGAGTCATCGGAGGAATTAAGAGATGAAATACGTGTATCGCACGGGAACCGAACGAAAAGCGCAAACTGTTAAACGGCGAGCACAGGTTTTTTATTAGTTCCATTTTATTAACGGATTTATTTATTGCCAAAGTCCGTCGTTAAAAAGCAAAGAAATACGTAAAGTTGTGACTCTCGTAAGGCTGTAATAAAAGAGGAAAATTACTGCGGCTTATGGCGTTTTCCTGTCTTTTATGCCTGCTGTGTTGTACAGTAAGGGTTTCTCTGTTTCTTGGTACCGTTGCGACGGTCCATTTCCAACTGTTAGCCGCTATTGTCAGCGAGCCTTTGCCACAAGGTTGTGCCGAAAGGAACGAAATATATTCGCACGGTCGGTGACACGCATTCGTTTAGCAGGCAGAGCAACGGCGGCGACCAAAGCAAAAAGGCAGTTGCGTGCGAGCCCTGCCACCGCACCTCTGCTCGCATCCAGGGAGGGGCGAGTATTTGCCTTAATTCAAAAATATTCGCAAGGTGTAGCAAAGCACAATTAAAACGTTTCGACAGAAAAGGTGAACGAAAACGCTTCGCTTGGCTGATTCGCTCCAGCGTTCGCGAATGCCTATTCGGTCGCAGCGCGGCTCCTTGCGGTCCCGACTCGAGGGACGGACTCCGCTCCTCACGCTGAGATCTCGGAAGGTCCGAGCCGCCAGGAGATCTTCTGACGACGCCCATGTGACAGCATCAGTCATATCAAAGTGATAAATCGCTCCAAACTTTTTGTGTTGGCGGCGCTGGCTCGCTTGGTTTTGCGCATGTGCGAAGGTGTCCGAACTGACAATGTTGGGGAGATAGTGAGTTCGGATTGAGAAACACAGAGAAAAGGACAGGGGGAAAAAGAAAAAGGAGGACGAGATCCGGGGGAAAAAAGAAACCCGCGTCGAAAGACTGGCACCATGAGGTCCAAAGGCAGGGCACGGAAACTGACCACGAGTAGGTGCAACATCCCTTTCTCTGCCTTTCTCACTGCCATCTTGAACTCGCGTCTCCGCTGCGACCGCTCGCTCCGCCAAGCACGCTTGCGCCCAGCGTGAGATGCGGACGTCTGCGGCGCCGCCGGTGCGGAGCGACCTCTCGTCTCCCCGCGGCCGCCTGCCGGGGACGGGCTGCAGGCACGGACCCGCGCAACGGGTTCGGCGAAACACGTCAAAGTGAACTGAAAAAAAGTTTCTCCGCCGGCGCGGGACTTGCCGTCGGGGCCGTTTAACGCGGAGTCCCGGTCCGAGCGCGAAGTGTGACAAGGCAGGTGTGCGCGGTCGGAGGTCCCGAAAAAACACGGCGGGAAGCAGGGATGCCGGGCAACTTTGCTTCGCGAACAGCGGCACCGATTTAGCCCGTTTTAACTTTCGTTGGCGTTTGTGCCAGTTTTGCCATAAGTGCAGCACATTTAAAAAGTGTGTGTGTGTGTGTGTGTGTGTGTGTGAGACGCTGCTGTGCAACAACCGTTTCTTTAGCGCGCAAACCGTTTTTATTTTTGGCGCCGGGCGCCGCTCTTCCTCGCCACGCATCGCCGCTTTCTTCACCTCCACCTTCCGTCTCGGCCGCAGTAACGACTCCTGGAATCGAATTGTCCGATTTGTTCGAATTAAATTTAACGAAGTTCCCTTTATGTTCGTCGTCAGTCGAGCAACCTGCGCCACTGCTATTTTGAGAAGCACGAAAGAACGAAATCACTTTTCTCCAAAAAACCTAAATATGGCGCTTAAGCGGCTTTCGTCGACGCGACCTCGTGTTGGATTCGGGATGCGCGCCGTTTGGGTCCGGTGTCGCTCAGCCCAATTTTTCCAGCCAGAACGGAGGGAGCGAACGCCGCGTTTCCGTTTATATGTTTTAGTCCCTTTTACCGCAAGCGCCCTAGGCCGGGCAAGTGCGAAGGGGATCGGCGCGGTTCTCCTGCGGGACTCCTCCACCCGCTGTTGTACTTTCGGGCGCCTTTAACTTCCTTTTTCTCGCGAAACGGTGGAGCCCCGTGGAGCCCGGCGGAGCCGCGCGATCGCACGCGTAGTCGAGCGGCAGCGGCGGAGCGGAGCGCCGGGGTCCGACCGCAGCGGTGCTGCTAGCGTGCATGCGAAGCTCGGTCTCTGGAGAAAGCTGGCTGCGTTTTACTGCAACTGCATGTCAAGCAGTGGCCAGCTGTGCGGTTCACTTGGATAAAAGTCGCTTTAGTTCGTTTCGCCCTCTGCGTGAAGACGTAAAAACGGGTTAAACGGCGGCATCGGCTCCCGCCAAGACCGGCGCGATGCTAACAACTTGTTCGCTTTCAGGAAAAGTTCCTGCCAGGCCAGATTTAGGAGGGATGCGTGAACACGACCACCGCTCGCCACCTATGTGATATTCTCTTTTTTGTCAACCACCGTCCTTGTGCGCTGAGCCTCATGGAAAGCAGTAATGCATGAGCGAAATGAATCCAAGGCAGCAACAATGTGAACGAAACTGTCGGAGACTTTTATTCACCAGAAATGAGAGCAAAAGAGCATTTGCATTTCGGCTTTAAACTCCATGTTCTCGATGTTGCTGAATTTCGTGGCACTGTGGATTCGAAATGAAATTTCCAGCGGCATTTCCAAATATGCCTATCGCTGGCAACCTTAAAAAAATACAACACTGCATGATAGAATGAAATATGGCACAGCTGGAAGTGCTAAAGGTGAGGAACGGTACTGGCACACGAGGGCTTTGCTCTTGCAAGCGCGTCGGTTGAGCTCCATTTACAGAAGGTGACTCGGTGTCCCCGTGCGAAGATGCGTCCCGGTCCGCGGGACAGAATGCCGCCGGCCTTTCCTCGGCCGCGCTCGGTCTGCACGCCAAACGTCCCGCGCCCCGCGTCTCTCCTCTCGCTGCGCTCACAGTCCCAGTGTGCATCTTTCAACACGCACCGTGGCCTCCCTGCCTACGGTCCTGCGCGTGCGTGTATCTGGGCTCGAACGGCATGAAAAGCGCGCGAGCTGCGCTGCCCCGTGGGCCTCGGGGCTACGGGTGACGACTGGGCTCTGTCGTGCTTCGAGTAGGCTAAACTTTTAACACCGTCCAAGGGCCATAAATGGCCAAGCTTTCATCCTGCTCCCCTAAAAGTGTCACGATAAAAGCATGCGTGTTAGTGTAAACAACCGGGGGTCAGCGCAGTCGGTTTGGTGTTAGACTGCGAAGGGTACCCATTAGGTGGAGTGTAAATGATCCTCGGGATTAGAGGAGTTAAACAGCGTGTGATATGTACAGTCAGAGAAAACTGTTTGGTTTTGGTGAAAGGGATCCCTGGGATTTGACCAGTGTGTTATGGAGTTAAGACTTCCACCAGATTACAGGACTTAGTCTGATGTTACACTGAGGCCAGAGCCGCGCCTCGGCGCTTTAGAAAAGTTTGGAAAGGTGGAAGCGCTTTGTTGTCGGGATGGACACTTTTATATTTTTACGCCTTGCATACGTTAACCCGTAAGCAAAACCGAGTTTGAAGAAAGAAGCATTTCAAATATTTTGTACTTGGTATTGGTAGCAGCACAAAATGGTTTGTCCAATACTTATTAGAAAAATAGTAGAAAAAGGTGTAAGCTGTGCAAATGTGATACCGCTGCGCTGTTTTTATCCAGTTGCGACCTCCGCAGCACTAGGTAAGTCCGGCCGACACGGTGCGGTGCAGAATCGGACGCGAGCAGCGTCGGGGGGAATGAAGCTAAAAATGCCAGCGCGGGTTTGAATGAACCGAGTGTGAAACCTCTGCGTGCCAGCCCCACCCCCCGGCCTTGGTCATCCACCCGGCCACCCCCCGTCGGGGTTTCATTCCCTAAGAGTGCGTCTGCATTGTGTAATGGGCCGTGCATCAACTGTTTGTCTGCCGTAGCTCATTATAACCACAATTCAAAAGGGTTAATGGATCGGGCCATTTAAAAGGTGAGAGGCTCAGGCAACTGGAGAGGAACCCTATTAAACAGCCGTTGTTGAGGGGGCTCCAGCCTCACCGTGCAGTTCAGTGCCTACACAAGTTCTAGAAATAAATGCGGCCCACATCCGGGCCTAAACTCGCTCCAGGTCTAAATGAGCTGCAGGCCTGAACCACGTCTGGTTAACAACCTCTTAATTTCCAGCAGGAAAATATACAGGCTGCGAACCGGGCCCGAGTCTCAGTCTAGGTCCGAGCCGCGATTGCTTGGGTTCATATCCTTGCGCTATTTAGCAAATCTTTTTTCGTTTACCTGTACATGTAGTGGTTTTGGGGAAGGACACGGCGGAAATGTAGGCCTAGTTAACATTAGCACAAAGGTGCACACAGCCTCGGGCTTCCAAAATATGAATTCCCGAAGCTCCGTGGAGCTATTATCAAATTAAACGAAAATATCGAACGCGATCCGTTCGGCTTCCGATTGGCCGGTGTTGGGCCAAACAGTTGTGTAAGAGACAGGCAGATGGGTGTCGCTGTAAATGAACTGCTGCGTTCTCTGGAGAAACACCTCTTCGTTCCAGCTTGTCACCAGGTCGGCTTTTGTTTTTCCTCAGCAGTTTGGTGGAGTGGTGGTGCGCAGCGCGGGTTTGGTTTGGACTCTTTCCTCTGTGTGCGAGTGTGTGCGTCAGCCTTGAGCTAAGGCATGGAGTGACTCTGTCTGCAGGTCACTTTATTGGCCCTGCGACTGGGATTCCAGATCGATTCCATTTTCGTCACTTAAGGCCGTCGTGCCCTCCCGAAAAGGCGTTTTTTCACGTTGGGTTCTGAAGATGGTGTCTGGGCCAAGCTGGCACAGTAATGGCGATGATCCGGAGCCCGAAGGGTGTGCACAGGAGGTGAGGGACTGGGAGTCTGCTGGCAACCCAGACAGTGTGTGGGAACAACCAGGGAGGGTCTGTGTCCGGCCTGGGAACTGCACTCTGTTTACCACAGGGAAATCGCACCAGGGCAGAACAATGAGCTAACCTTACCCTTCTAAATAGAAAAAAGAAAAATCTTTTTCTTTTCCAAAAGGTCACAGAGATATAGATACGGTTCACACAAAAAGCTGCAGTCTGGGATGCAGGAACGCCAACTCTGAGGTCATCTCCAAGCTCCCTCGGAATGAGGGAGATTTTCATAACTCTGCGTGTGTTTGTTTAAGCGTCTGGACATCAGCACATCTGATCAATAGTGGTCTAGGCCCGGTTTCCGTGGTGAGGCCGCGCTTGTGGTCTGTTTGAGGAATGAGATCTGTTAGCTAATTGAAGTGCTTCGGAGACATTCCTGCCCGATCAATCACCTGGGCAGGTCAGCAGGAACGCCGGAGGACCCGGGAGAGAGCGGTCGCCAGCAACTGCGAGCCGTTTTCCCGCAGCTGGAGGGCTTGGCGCGAACTGCGGCCGGATGAACCTCCAGATCCGCTGCACGAACCGAGCAGCATCAGAGTGGGCTGCGTGGGCTGCCTGGCAAAGCCCCTCCAGGAGTGTATTTCTTGCGAGTCGGTGCATGGGTGTCCGCGTGGCCTGTGCATGTTCATTCCGGTGCCAGTTTTTGTGTTTGCATTTATTCGTTTAGCTCCAAAACAACTTGCACTGATCAATCCATTTATACAGCTGGGTCACTTTTACTGGAGTGGCTCTGGGTAAGTACCTGGCTCGAGGACACTGCGGCGGAAGGTGGGATTCAACATGGGCCTGTCGGCTGCAAAATGGCACCCTTGAGCGCTTTGTTACCTGTTGCCACCAGCAGGTAATTTGGCAGGTGTGTGTGTGTGTATGTGTACTTTGATTGTGAAGTACAGGAAGCTTTTTTACTTAAGCTTTCCCAAGCTGACATTTCCATTCTCCGGACATCAAGCGTGTCAAATATTTACACACCCCTCCTGTCTGGCCAGAGTCTAAACACCTCCGCATATGAGTGTTGGGAGTCGGCAGACAGGTGCTTGCGGCCCTGCAGTTTGGTTGCGAGCAGTGGTTTTTTCTGATGTCAGATTCGTGTGTGCATGCACGCGCGTGCGTGCATACCGGTGCCCGAGTGCGTTGGACGCAGTGAAGTTTGGCTGTTTGTTCCAGCTTCTGCTGTGAAATGTTTCAAGTGCTAGATGCAGGGGTAGGGAGCCGGGGGGACGGGGGGGGGGTCTTGTTCTTTCACACACTGGAGCTTTGCCACAAACAGGAATTATCCAACAATTGCTTTGTGAAACTTCAGATAACAATTTGTTCAGCCACACGGTGATCTCGAGGCGGAAGGAAGCTCTTTCTCACGGCTTTAGAGGGAACTTTAGAGGAAGGAGCAGGTCGGGCCCGCATAGAGCCAGATGAGGCACCAGGGCCCATGACTCAGACTTTTAATCTCAGGTGGTCCTTTCTCACCTCTCCATGCAAGGATCCCGTCGATCCGCCAAGAACGTAAGCGTACGTTTTCCCCGAGCACACGCCGGCCTGAACCGAGGCACTGCCGCCACATCCCAAGGTGAGGATCCCGCTGCTGCTTAATGTGTTTGCGGACACTTGACCCCGTGTGCTCCAGGTGAGAAGGAGAACGCACAGCCCTCCGACCAGGAGTCTGTCTCGCTTCCTCTTCCTGTAGCGCCTGGAAAGAATGCAGCGTGGCAGGAATGCGGCACTGATTAGCGCAGTACCTGCAGTTCTGGACGTGGCCACCCGGGCCGCAAGACGGGCTGGAGGAAAGAGCGCACAATAGGATAGTGGAGATTCCTTTCCACGCCGCATTCCAGCAATCCGCCGATGGGATCCCGCTTTGATGAGCTCCTCTTTGCTTCCTGAGATTGTAGCTCCCTCGCAAACACCAAACAAAGGTCCGAGCGCGACCGAGCTGGGGATGGGCGCTCCTCAGGATGTCCTGTTTTGATTAGGGTTAACATCTCCTGCCTGCTCTGCTGTTATTCTAACATGTGCAGCCTCTCTGTTTCCACCGAGTGGGAAAGCTAAGCCGCGTATGACTCCGAGCACGGCCGCCGGGCTGCTCCCACATACTGGCCAGCGTGTCGTTCGGCCCCGGGCTCGTCCTCCTTGCTCGGTTTTCACCCACGAGAGGACGGTGTGCGACGCCTGTCTCTTCCCAGGGCAGGTGGAAGCCCGATGTTGCCCGTGCACCCGTCCTGCTTTTATTGTAGCCGCCCACCCGCACACAAACACGCAGAGCTCACTCGGGCCTACGCTTTACTTTCCTCGTAAATCTGGCAGCATCCAGTAGTTTTATACGGATAAATACCCCCTCCCTGAAAAATACCGGCAGCAACGATCGGATGTTTTACGATCCATTTTTCTACGTTAGTTTGCGCTTTTCACAAAAGCTCTAGCTGTGCGTGTGAAAGTAGAGTGCGTTTACTGTATGCGCCTGAGTACCTTTTGCGCGAATGCTGCTAACAGCAAGGAGTCGGCGGTTTTGTGGCCATGTTTAGTCCATTAGTCGCGAGTGTTGTTTTAATGCGTCTGCGTGATTTTCCTTGCGCGAGCGTGCGTGCGTCTCCGTGTGCATCCGTGTGTGGGAAGCAACCGGCTGCAAGAGAGGTGCGAGGTGGTCCCCGTGGGTCCCGCAGCAGACGTCTCTGTCAGTGAGATGACACACCAGTGGCTCACCATGCGTACGGGGTCAGCGGAAAAGCTAATACATTTTTTTCCGCAGTCAGTAGAGCGCACATAAAACTCACATTCCCCATGTTTTGGATACAGTTATTTTTTACCGTCTCACTGGCGAACGCTGCACTTTTGAGCTATCACAACACAAAGGAGGAGTTTAATTTTAGCCTCCTGTCTGAGGGCTGACCTCAGAGGGGCACCACCAGCCAATGAGCTGTTGTTTTTCAGCCCGTTCCTCTGGATGAAGCGTTTTAATGGACATATGGGGCTCTAGAAAGGGCTGGAAACTTCCCATTCATCAACGTAAAGAGATACCGCATCGACAGTCGGCCGACTGGCCGCCAAGCACAACAGTCGCTCTGTCCCGCTAGTAGCTGGGGGTGTCCGGGCCCCACCTATCCCACGTCCCTCCCGCAGGGGAGTCCTACGCCTCTGGCTACCTCCATTCCGGGGCCCGGGAATCCTGTGCACACTCCATCCTGGGATGGGATCAGAAGGAGCGTGCGAGGTGGGGGTGGTGGCCTAGACTCAGCGATCAAACGCGTCACACCTGTCTTGTTGGGCTCCTGCAGGTGTAGCAGGTCGTCCCTCGGCCCGCCCATCAATCGCTGACAGCTGACAGTTTAATTTGGGCAGACGGGCAGCTCATTACTCGTGTAGGCACACAGTGAACATGTGGGCAGCCAGTCGCATCAGCGATCAATGACAAAGGTTGCGGAGGGTGCAAGAAGAGGGGGGTGGCGGTGGCGGTGGCTGCGGCGGCGAGAGGGGAAGCCAAAAAGGGAGGGGGAGGCAGTAGCGCTGAAGGTCAGTCCTGAGAGTGGGGTGAAAAACAGGCTGTCAGGGCCAGAGAGATGGAGATATTCCTCTGGCTGTGCGTGCCGAGAAGTACACAACCCCCACCATCATGCACCGTGAAATACTCTACCTCCTCATCCACCGGGGTGTTCGATGAAATACTGCCCCCACACACACACTTGTTTGATTAAGAACACCAGAAAGGAATTTAATGTGGACTTTGGCTTATAAATTTAGCCGACAAGGTTTTAAAAGCGTGGACGGCTTGCATCAGAGGAAAGGAAATGATCTGCAGCAGCAAGAATAACACTGCTCATGAATAAAACTCACTTTGTGATCAAAGTGTAACTTGAGCATATTTGCTGGCCCCGCCTCTGGGGCAGGAAAGGGGAGGAGCCAGTGAGTTCTGCGCTTTTTACTGAGGTGACTGTGAGATGTTTTACGCGGTCCTTAAAGTCAAATGCCGTCGCCATAAAGAGAAGGAAGCTGGCTTTTTGGTATATTTTCACATTTTACACACAGTTAAACTGATTCTTTCAGTATGCATTTTCTTTTTTCTTTTTTTTTTCTGAAGCTGACCGAAGCAAATCTTGAAAGCTTTTTGGCTAACAGATAGATGCATTGTGTGTGAATAAAATAAGCAGCAGTACTGACAGCCCGGTAGCAGTGAGACAGTAAGAGGTCTGCACTGTGCTAACACAGGGAGGATGCACTGCAGGACTTTCTGGCAGGAATGACCTCGGGTAGCACTCGGTAGTAGGACCATACTGGACCAGCCTGATGCTCGAGGTTCTCTTCTGTTCAACCAGGGTGGCTTGCAGAGGAAGAGATTCGGCGTTCGCTTCCTGCAGAGCCCGGTGTAACTCGGAGGACCAAGGCAGCCTTCTTCTTATGCGCCTTATTCGGCCTGCTGGCATCACCTGCACAAATGCCGTTGCGCCAGCATACAACTGCCAGGCACAGGCTGGTGGAAGAGCTGCAGTGGTAAGCTGCGGTCTCCCAAAGACTGCTGCTTCCATTTTAAAGGCAACTCCTCTTTCTTGTGCAGAGCCTCTTGTCAAAGTGTATCCCCAGGTACTTGCACCTCCCCAAAATCCCATTTTCCTCACCATTAATGGTCAGAGAACACAGTGTACCCATGGACCTCCTAAAGTTGATGATCCTCTCTGCAGTCTTTCAAGTGCTGAGCTCCTGCTGGTTCCATTTTAGCCACTCGTGAAAATTCTTCTGCAGACCTCCATTCTGATCCTGTTACCCGTCCCTGGTACACCCCGCAACTGTTGTATGGTCTGAGAACTTGTACGTGTGACATGTCCGAGGGTTACTCCGAAACTCAGAGGCACACAAACCGAGTCAGAAGGGAGCCAAGACACAACCACGCGGCTTCGCAAACTGCCTGTTAGCTTGGCCAAAATCTACAACACAACGGGTGGGTCTACCTGCGTTCATTTGCCAACAGTCCAGGCTGTAAGGTGTTCGGTGCCCTGGAGAAGTGAAAAAACATGACCCTCACAATCCTGCCTCTGTTGTCCAAGTGGGAATAAGCACATTTAAAATGACAAACCTAAAGTCTTTTTTGTTCTTTAAGAGGAGCTGCAGTCAACTTTTTTGTCCAAATTGTCCACCCTTCCTGGTTTCTTTCTGCAGTGGGTCAGTTCATTTGCAGTGCTGAAGTGATGCGCGCAAGTCGGGGTTATGGCTGCCCCTGTAAGCTGGTGTCTGCTCATCTGTGTTTGTACAAATGCACCTTCGAGGATGTCTGAGGGACACCGTGTCTGTACCGAATAGGAAGGAGGGATTTTTTGCATTCAAAATCCATCCATTAACTCTAAGCGCATCATCCCGGTCTGAGTCGTGGAAGTTTATCTCAGAAATATAAGGTCACTGGGCTATGAACCAAGCCCTGGGCGGGAGGCCAGTCCATTGCAGGGTGGCCACACACACTACAGGCATTTGAAAGGGAGCAGTTCACCTGGAATGCAGTGTCTTTGGACTGTGGGAGGCGACCCAGTCAGACATGGCATTTCTCTACATTTTGAATAAAACGTAAGTTGCTCTCCTGCCATAATTTAACCGCGATGAGCGGCACTGCAAGTCACATTTTTGGTATTTGTTCTTTATAGGACGCAGAATAAAGAAGAACCGTCTACTCTAGTAAAGAAGACGGCACTAAGTAGCTTATCGCATAAAGGCAGTTGTACGTTTAAGCTAAATGTAGTCCTTGCTTGAGCAGAATAGCGACACGGTGGGTTGTGTTGGCGGTTCACAGCTCCTTGGCTGTGGAGTCAGACCCGGTCCGGTGTGTTTGGAGTTGCACGATCTTGTGCGTGCATGGCTCTCCAGAGCTGCCCGTTTCAGTTCGATTGCTGATTCCAAATTTTGAGTGAAGGGGTGTTTGTTTGCCCTCCGACGCTTCATGATGAAATGGCGTCCCATCCCATGCAGCGTGCATCCCGCTTGGCGTCCCTGGCCTCTGGGATCCCGGTGACCCTTCCTTTTACACTGTCTTATGCTGTGCCATTATTATCAAGAAGGAAAAGATGTCTCATTTTCAAAGCTTTTTAGTGTTAAATAGCAACAATAAAATTCCCGTACGCGGCTTAAAATCTGTGTCAAAAAGCACCAAAACATGAAATCATTACACTTGCAGACGGTGTCAGTTGAAGACTTTTCAAAATACACCCAACCTTTTTTCCAGGTCACAATGCGAGTGTTCAATTTATTTTCAAAGTTAAGTGATGACATCCTGTTGCCTTTTACTGCAGGTAAGCTCAGTACATCAGAAAGGCGGCGTGACAGTGGCGGGAAGTGACTCCTTAATGTGACTCCACAAAATTTCGGAAAATTTCTGAATACATAATTGACTTAAAACTCACAAATAATTTATATTCCTTGCAATCTTGGCTGTCTCAGGCATATTGTGGTCGAAACACCGACATGACAGATGGGTTCTATTATTACCCTCGTGATCGGCTTGCATCCGCATCCTCTCAGTTCTGTTTGTCTGAGACAAGAATTGAGGTGTGCACGACAAATAAAATGCTTAATATCTGATTTCTTTTTGTCTTCCATGTGTTTAATTTTGACGTTTAATGGAATCCCATCCGCAGGTTTTTTGTCTCCACCACTGCGCTAATGTGGTTGCTCTGAGTTTTCCATTCGATCCGTCCCAATAAATGAGATTTCTCCGCCTTGATTCAATCAGTTGTAGGTGTGAGTTTGGACGCAAAGCAAGTAAAGGTTTTGGACAAGACGTTTAAATGTTTAAACATGGGCTATGGGCCTGCGAGGAGCAGATTCAATCAGAGCTCCCAATCCTCCAAGGGATTCCTTCAGACTGTGCTTCAAATCCTGGGTGAAATGCTTTATGTGTGTTAAAGTAATTGTCATTTGGGCTTTTTCTTGGGGGGGGTGGAAGGGTTGGGGTTACAGCTGCCGAGTGATCCGGTTTGTTCAGCATCGCAGCGATCGGCCATAATTATGATTTATGTTCTCTTGAATAGTTTTATCATGCAAGATCAGAGCTCCTTCAGGGAATTTCTGCAATATATTGATTGTGTGGGCATTTCAAGACGTTCACCGGACTCTGATCTGCAGACCGTCTAAGCCTCATAGAAACTGTGTCCAGCGGCTAGAAGTCACCGGTGCATCGGCCATTTAGCTGTCTGCCGGCACAGCGGACAGCGTCGTAGGGAGATCCCACACGGATGCCACCTGCCGCAGGGGTCTTTGGTGATCCTTTACTTGGCGGGGGGGGGTAGCTGCGATGCCATCTGAGCGCCAGTCACTTCATCTGAACTTTGACACAGTCTCTCTGCCTTGCGGTGCCTCCACGGTGATGCCAGCGTTGAGATTTGGAGGTCCGGAAAGAGTTGTTGCTCTCGGTGGGACCGTGGGGGCAGGGTTTCGGCGTCCGGCGCAACAGCTTTTCAGTACGAGCACAAAACTTCTTGATTTCTTGTTGCTTCACCATTGACGTTCAGTCCCCTCAGTCACGAGCAAAGCTACAACAAAACACCTTATGTTATTGACCCATCTGTTCACGTTTTCTTTTTGTGGAAAACTAAACTATGAACAGAGTTTCTGCCGCACAGATTGTAGTAAACGCACCTGTCGTACCCTTTCCCCCATTGAAATACAACAGCTGTAATATTATACACACACAGTTTTATGTAAACTGCATAGAAAAGATTTTTTGGCACAAATACCACTTTTTTTTAAAAAAGATTTTATTCTTTCCACTAACGTAGGAGGCCTAGCTTTGTAAAAAAAAACAAAAAAAACATATATATATATATATATATATATATAGGATTTTTTTCATTTAGTTCTTCGTTGTACGCCTTGTGGTAGAAGGTTACATTTTTAAGCAGATCTTGACGTAATTTAAATGTTTTTGCATAAATTTGCCATGCATTGTTACGTCAAAGTCACCTCATTCGCAGTCCTACCTGCGTACAGCGCTTGCACCACGAATAGTAATTGCGTCCAGAGGATCTGCGTTTTTCCACTCCGTTTTTCCGGCACCGTTTTCTGTAACCTCTCGATAACTGGCAGCATCAAATTCTAAGTTTGTCTCATCTCCCCTTGGTTTACAGCGTGACACCACCCCAGCGCCGCCTGCGAAAAACGTGGCATCTTTGTACCTTGACCGTACTACGGTACATCGGGGCCCTTGAGGTCACTCTGCACCAGAGAAGCTGTTGTCGTGGCAAATTGAAGAATTTAAGAAAATGAACTTTTCCGTTCGGCTCCTTCCATTTATTTGTGACCACTTCTTGTGTAAAGTTGAAATATGAACTTGCAGACATTTTGATAATAAAGCGCACGGACATTTCTCCGCTTGTACAAGAAGCTTAAAACGATTCCATTTTAAATGCTGTACAGAACTTTCCTCTGTTCACTGCCCACATGCATTTCGCAGTAGTGTTTAGGGTCCAAATTTGTCTCTTTTCAGACTCTTGCTTCCAGATGTCAGAGGACTGACTCCGTAGTTTTACTAATGGCTCTGTGACGCAGACTCGGGAACTGAGGTGTCGCGCTGCTTTCTCCAGGTGTAGGTGTGTACCGCGGCGTGCGAGGTCCCGTGCGCACGCTTGTTCCGGGGTTCGTGGCCCTCCGACTCTGAAGTCCCTGAACTAAAGCCCACATGTTTGCGTTCTGCCTACCCGCACGCCGCAGCCTCCTATCGCTTGTGAATTCTGCCGCCCCACAAACTCCCCGGCCATAAAGCAGAGCCTCCTCCCCACCCCAGCCCACCCCACCCTCTGAAAAGTGGGTGCTGATTCCTGCCCATTATTTCAGCCTCATGGCTTCATTAGTCACGTCCCAGTCAGCTGGCAGCTGCCATCGGAATCCGAAACACACGCACAGGCACAGGTATGGAACTCATCAGGGGGGGTCAGAGGGCAGCCTCATTACGCAGCCCATATAGAAACTCTCTGTGTTTTATACTGCTGAGTTAAAATGTGCTGCGTCTGAACGCACAGGCCGGCAGCTGTCACACGCCCCAGACACGAAAACCAGATCAAGATGACGGCGCGGTGGGCCGAGCGGCGCTGAATCCGACGTGGCCCCAGTGGAGACGTCCAGAAACCTTGCTCGCCGTGCGTGTGACTCGTGCTTCCTGACATCAAACATTAACAAATTAAGGAAAGCACCGGCAGAAGTCCATTTGTATCTCGGTTCTGTCGAAATTTCATTTTTCTGTGGTACGTTCAAGTGTGGAAAATACAGCCGTTCTAGTTCGCAGCCTGGAAGGCCAACGCGGGAGCAGTTCAGATGAGATGCGGTCCGTCAGGCCGTCTTCCTCGTGCTTAATAACGTGATAAATAGAAATGTGAGGTTCGTATGCTCGGTGAGCTCGCATTATGGACAGGACAATAACAGACCGTCGAACGGTGAGCTTTGCCTCCTTCTCTTTTGGGTTTGCGTCTCTAGTTTTGTTCAGCGCGATAAGGAAGGCGAGTGTCTCTGGAGGCAGCGGGAGTGCCGTGGTTTTAGCTGCCTGCGGACTTGAAGGGTGCGGGTTGAAATGTCACCTCCTGCTGTACCCGTGAGTACCCTTGAGCCAGGTGCTCACCCGAAAGGACTTGAGTGAAAGAAGTTAATCGGCCGTATAAGTGTGCGAACAACACGATGGCAGCTTAGCACCGCCGATTTCTTTGGAGAAAAGCATCAGCTGAAGAAACGAATGTAAATGTCGCTCTGCTGCAGCGATACACGATCTGGAAGTCTTCTGGCTGCAGTTAAAGCTTTTTACTCTGTAACCCCAGAGTCACCCAGGTAAATCCAGTGTTCGGAGCCAGCAGGTAGTAGCCAAAGCGCTCGCGCGGTAGCCCCGAGGCCGTACCTGCAGCTACGCGGCAGTGCCAGTCCTGTGTTTACAGCGGTTTTGCTTCAGTGGCCTCCGTGACGTTGCCAACTGACTTAACCGTCGGTGGTTCGCTCAAGGGAAAGCAGGACTCGAAGACGTGCGTGATCAGTCCGCTACCCCGTAGGCGTCACTTGGAAAAAGCGCGTTCAGGTTGCACGGTTCTCGTACTTGGAACGTATTTTTAGAACGCGACCGAAGAGATGTCGAAAACATGAAGACGATGAGATCGTGCCGCAGAAGCACGGTCCAGCCTGAGCAGAAGCGTTATTCTTCTGGGAAGTTATTTACGTGTTGCCCGGTTCTCTTTTTTCCATGCGCTCAACAAGTTGGTAAAGTGCGTGCCAGGTATAAATAGAAATGTCGCCTGGCGAACAATGGAGCGGGCCTTGCCGGGTTTGTGTGTCATCAGGACCCTCCGATGGCAGCGATAAACCGAGGGGCTGCATCACGTAGCTGCTCCTCTCACCTGCATGTCCATCACTCGATGCAGCTCAACCATCACGGCTCGATTGTGCGCCCGTGATTGATGCTCTTGGCCGGGCACTTCCCTCCCGGCCCATGGAGGAAACGCGAGGGCCCTGCAGATAGTGCGAACCCGGCATTCCCCCTCCTGCTTCCTTCTGCCAGTCACCTACAGCTGTGGGAAAAGACATGAGATGAGGCCTGCGGACCAGATCATTGTCCGCCTTCTAGATTAAAGTAGAAATGGCTGCATTGTCTGCTGAATGGGGAGACCTTCCTGCTGTCACTCAAGCCTTGCGCTGGGCGCTACTTCATGTCTAAGAGGCTTATCTGTGGTGAAAGGCCCCTGGTGGCTCCAGGGAGAGAGGACGTAATGAAGCGTGTTGTTCTGAAGAGGGGGGACCTGCTGTAGAGTGGGGCGCTGCGGTCGGGCCAGCTGCACCCGCACTCACTACGCCCTCTCCAAACAATTGGCATTTATCTAGTCTTGCATAACATCAAGCGATAGCAGCCGAGGGCTGAGTACGAGCGACATTGTGCGCGGACGTGCGCGAGACAGCTCCTTGTCTGCGCTCAGTGGGCTGTGGGAGCCTCAGCACCGACGTGCTTCTCTCTTTGTGCCCGCGTTTGAAAAGGAAAGAGTTTAAGTGTTGCAAACGGGCAGAGATGTGCAGGTTGTCGAGGTTAAACTCTGGTCCGGCCTGAGCTCTGGGCAAATCGAGCTCCTAAGTTATGATGCGCGTGTTGACCAGGCGTCGTGCGCTTCGGCCATGGACGTGCGTGACTACATTTTTTGCGGCTGACAGCTTATGGCAGAACGAGTACGCACGGTGGCTGATGGAATGGTCACGTGCAGGGCCGGGTCTCCGACGTGGCATTCAGTTGCCGCCTGGGATGCGCTTTTTGGTTCGCCTTAACGCTCCCCCCAACCTTCCTTCCTGTGCCCCGAGTACGATCCGCTGTGGCTCGGTCACATCTCCGAGGGTCTTATTCGCTTCCCAGCACGTTGCCGGATGTTAAAACATTACTTTCTTGGCCCCCTTAAAGCTTCATAGTCTCCAAGGACGCTGCTGTGTCTGTCCTGGGGGTGTAGGGCCTTGCACTGAAGAGAATGCGAGGCTCGACCGATGGCCGCCACGACTGTCCCGTAGAACTCGCTCTGCAACCCCATCCTTCTCCTCTCTGCCTTTGTCTTGTTTTTTCTTGTTGTCACTTCCGCGTCTGCTCCCTCATAACAGTGCCGATCTCCATCCAGGTGCTCTTCGTCCCGTTCCTCAGACCCATACCGTGACCGCAGTGACCCCCGTTCCCTGTCCCTCGCTGCGTTTGAGCGCTGGCATTCGCCATAGCGCCTACCCAGGATGCCACGCAGTGCCATCAACGCCAGCTGAAGTGGGCTGGAGTGGATGGACATTAAGTGGTGGGCACTTGCTGTGATGAGCTCTCCCGCCAGTCCATTTCGGTCCACCCCCTACGCCCGAGCCGCCTAAATCCCCACCGTAGGGTGAACGCTGTAATGGCTTAGACATGTTGATAGTTTTACTGACGTCTCCGTGGGACTTGAGCACACGGCCGCAGGTTAGGCCTTCGGGTCAGGGCTGCTCTTTGACCCCAGGTATAAATTGCCTCTGTAAATAACCAGCAGTGTGCATTAAATGGAAAGTAGCAACAACACCCTGGATAGCAACATCTTACTGGTGAGGAAATAAAAATGTGACACTGCATTCGGCTTTGAATTACTACTCAGCACCAAAAGGCTCGATCTGTTCCACGTTGATATTTTATTTAAATGGGCTTCGTCCGACTGCCACACAGAAACATACAAATGTTTTTTTTTACAGCTAGACAAGCCACCGTGGCTCAGGCAAAGACCAATTCAAAAACAACGCGACTAAAAGAGAAGGAGCCACGGTTCCGAGGGCTGTCGCTGAACTTCCTCGATGCGCGCGTCGGGCTGGAAATCTTTTCCCGGGGTTGTCCGTTTAGCGTTTATGTCGGTGTTTATAATACAACGATTGTATCGGTGCTCACGGGGCAGGAGTTTCTCCAAACAGCTGAGGATGCAGAGTTGATTCGAAGGTCCTTCTTTGGGGGAAACGTTTAAAGCCCGAAAACAGCCGAACAAAAGCGTTTAGAAGGAGCTGTTTTGTTGGCCCTTTTCTCACCTAAATAGGCCGTCTGTTGGAGCACAACCCTGCCTTCAAAGTATTGTCCCGCACATGCAATTACCATTTCTATCAAGTGTGGCCAAAGATTATGCTTTTTGGGTGTTCCTCTATGTTTTTCCAGTGGATTCACATGGTGAATGTGACACGTTTTGTGTCTCCCGCCATCTATTGAATCGAGAAGTTCTCTATTCTCGGCCCGGTCCGAGGAGGGTCCTGCACACGCTCTGAATAGACACTAAATCTTTCAAGGTTAGGACTTAACCTTCTTTCCCTCGAATTCATCTCCAAACTTTAGTGTGAAGCCAATCAATATCAGATGATTGGTAAACAATGCGTGACGTCTGATGGGCAGGTAGCGAAGCGGCCTCAATGGGATTGCAAATGCTTTGTGCGGGCCCAGTCGCTTTTGCTCTAAAGTACTGTCACAAAAAGTGAAATTACCATTCGACTGGAATGATGCCATTCATCTTTGTCAGCGCCGGGTCCCGGCATGCGGGCGGCCGCTCCCTTCGCATTAATGCCGTGTTTTGCATTGGATGAATTTGCCCAAATCCAGGAGGAGGGCTCCCTCTGCACCTTGTCTGCCGGGTTTAATGCGTCAGTTTGGGGGCCAATTTCTATGTGCGCAGACACCCCCCGCCGCAGCGCCCTAATTTACTGCCTAATTCTCAAAGAAAAGGGAGCAGATATGAGAATAAGTTGGGAAATAAGATAAATCTGGCAGGGATATCCGGACGCCCGCTCGAGTTGCGGGCACGGAGACCGTAATTCACTGGAGTGGCTCCGGGGAGCAAGGTGCCAGGTGTTTGTCAATTCATTCTTTTATTTTGCAATGCCTCATGTATAAAGGTAATGTTCTCCCCAAGGCCCTGTCCAGCACCGCATTCATATCAAAAAGGGAATGTTAAAAGAACCGCTGTCCTAAACTTAAGGATTTATTTGCGCTCAGCTATGAAATACAGAATGCCTAAGCACTTTAACTTCTGTGGAACACGACGCAGAAAAGAGATCCGTTTAGAACAAGCGGCAGCGGTGCCGCGCGCCTCAGCCCCTCTCCCATGCGCGGCCTTCGGCCTCTCACCACAGCTCGCCTCGCAAGGAGCGGTTTTCAGCACGAAACGGAATTAAATGTGCGCTTCTGCGGTCAGTTTGCGCCGGCGCGAATTTGAAGTCCGTCCCACGCAGGCTTCCCAAAGCTAAACCGCTTGCTCACTGTATTTACCGTGCTGTGTTCATGTTTGTGTTTGTGTTGTTCGGCTGGAAGAGCGGCTTTTCCGGCGCTGCTTTGGGATGTGGGCTCCACTAGGGGGCTTTCGTCTCCGCTGACTTGCACCTCCGTTTCAACATATTTCTCCTCATTCGTTCAGTCACGTAAATGTGCTGGAGTGACAGAGGCATAACACAGGCAAATAATAATAATAATAATAATAATAATAATAATAATAATAATAATAATAATATTCCTTACTGCTGATGTACGTGCGGGTAGCGTCCGGCCTTGAAATGCTGAGAAGGACGAGTATTTCGGGCAGATGCGCCATTTCCTCTGTGTAGGAATGGGAGAGGAGGAGAAAGGAGAGGCACCGGGCCGAATTTATGAGTGTAAAGAGCGCTGATTTGTTATCCGCCTGTTTATGGAACAGGAAGCTGCTTGATCTTATCTGCCTTGTAATGGATGACATGTGAACAGGGTTAGCAAAGTTATTTAGGATCAAGATTTATATTTACTTTTGGCTATTCCAAGCTCAGTATATGAACTAAGGGCAAATAAGCAGCTCACTGCCACTCTTCAGGTCGCTCCCTTCAGGGGCAATGCTGCACGGCTGGAGCAGCCCACGCGGCGACGTCATCGTCCCACAGGAAACACAGCCGCACGGTGCCAGCTATGCGACCGGACAGAGCGGGGCGATGAGACGCGCGCGGTTTCTAAGGGAAAGAGACTCCGGGGCCGAGCTTTTGGCCGGGACGGTGACACTTAACATAGCTGCAGGTTGATTGTGAGCGCAGAGCAGGACTCGGCCACCGTTCTTCACTTGAAAACACCTGCTCCTCTCCACGATTCCCTCATCAATGGCTCACTTTGTCTGTGTGCTGCGCCATTGTTCCCTCAAGGACCCTCTGTCCTGCTCTACATGGGATGTTGAATGCCCCTCCGTGCTTCAAAGTAGGCTCAACCCATTCCCTGTGAAGAGGCAGACATAACAAACCTCTTCCAAAACCTTTGGACCTCTACATTCCCCTACACTGGCAACATAATGCCCAGCTCAGGGACGGCTGGAACCCGCCTCGATGTCCAGCCTCACCAACTCGGCCCCATTCCGCCCGTGCGACTGTGTAGTGGAAAGCTGGTGGCAAGGACTTATTTCAATCCCCGTCTCCCTTGAGCTCACCCGTGGTGGGGCTCAGATAGCGCATTTTACCGAGGGGGGTGCACATTCGCTCACCGTTTTCTTCCAGATGTGCATTTAGTGAGCATCCCAGTTACCTTCAGTGCCCATAAATATTTACTGTGTCACCTGTCCTGGGGTTGTGTCAGTATGGCAAACCCACCCACTTAAAACAAGGTGCAGACATTAAACTCTGATGTACATCATTAGTGTGCCAAAAAGAGTACATTAAAGCGAAAATGTGATCGTGACTGTAATAGAGCGTTTGCTGACAAATGGTTACTGTTATTACTGACCAGCGCCGGTCTGTCGTGGCGCTTTTCTCCAGAGCGGCTCACGGCGTTGCGCCGTTTACATTTTCGCTTAGGTGCACCGGAGGTGGAGTTCGAACCCGGATCTTTCGGGCGGAAAGCAGCAGCTCGAACCGCTGTCCCCGCCGAAACCGGGAGTCCGTATTTTTTACACGTGATGGTGCTCGCATGTGGGTTTGGTTGTCCTGGGCTGGAAGTTGGATCTGGTGTCAGCGTGAGGCCCCGCGTGTCACACTGTGGTGTTGGAGGTGGTTAAGGTGAGATGATGTGCCGCTGCCTCGACAGTGCGTGACATAATCAGGAGCCCATCAGAACCACCTCCGCGAAACCGACTCCATCTGCAATGCATACAGCTTCTCGTTCCGTTAAACTCTTAAGCACGGAGCTCCATTCCTTCCACACCGCTCGCTGTACCTGTACGAGTTCCTCTCCGCACGTGTGTGAGTGTGAGTGTGCGTTTCTGCGTCTCTGCTGGCTTGGGAGTTTGTCAGCTGGTCTGTAGGCTATTTGTTCTTTATATATTTAAGTGCATCTGTATGTGCACGAGTTTGTATTTTAGGTCTTTGTGCCTGAATTTTCCATCGTGTTCTTGAAAATCGACACCCCTGTTTTTATTTGCGCATTTACAGTATTTGTTGTTCGCTGTCTGCTTTTGTGGTCGAGAGCGCCTATATTTTACTTTTGTATTTTTACGTGCCGTCTCTGTGTGTTTTCGTTTTGTGCCTCTGACAGCTACGACAAATCTCTTAGACGTTCTGACTAACGGAGCTTCCTCTTCTCATGCTTTACAAGTCACATTTTTAGAAAAGTATCAAAATGTGCATAAAACGTTCTGAAGATATTTTTAGACTGAATAAACATGACATCCAGTCTGCGGGATGCGATCCTTTTCGGAAAGTTTTCTCCTCTGGAGCACGGTCGATAAGCATCTTTTCGAAGCGATGTTGCCCTCGGAGACAACGATGCAGAAAGGCGATGCGGTTGCGTGGCCCGCAGTCGGCCCTCGTATTATCTTTCACAACAGAAGCCCGCGCCTCCACTAAGTGTATTTTAATTGGCGTGGAGCCCCTTTCCCTAAGAAAACACGATTTGCCGAAAGTCGTCTTGTACGGTAACAATGAGCGACGTGCCAGCGTGTACTGGAGCGCGCTGGACGGACGGAGGTGGGCGCGTCCCTGCGCTGTAAATGGAGCTGTCAGACAGCACAGCCCGGTGCAGATCCTCGCGATTAAGCCCCCATTGTGTGTGTGTTTGTACAGCCTGCCTCAGCAAAAGGTCTTCACACTCAGCAGATACCATCTCCACACTCTCACAAAGTGTGAAAGATTTAATCCCAGCGACTACCCGGTGTATCAACAGTCGGCACTTTACCACCCTAAGGTAAACAGGGAGGGGACCTTCTCTATCGCTTCTACGCTGCCAAGAGATTTACTGAGGGGTTAAGCGGCAAATTAAAGCGTGGGTGGAGCCATTTATAAAATGTGCATTTTATGAAGAGCATGAAGGCAAGTTCTCCAAAAGGGACACGTGTTTGGCACTCAGAATAGTTTTAGAGAATCTGCTAGGTCCAAAGCAGGTCTTTACCGCGGTCTTATTAACAAGTGTGAATGGCAGGGCAGTTGTGTGTGTGTGTGGTAGTGGTGGGACGGTCCCCCTGCGCCAAGCTCATGCCTGGCTGCTGGCATTCCCATGATGGCACCGGTACTCCTGGCTCTGATGTCACGGTGATTGATGCACTGGCCCAGCGGGGAGGCGGCGGGGGGGGGGGGGGTGTCTCATACTTCTTCTGCCTCGTGGCCCCCCAGGGCCGAACAACCGCATTGTGATTCCCCGGGGGCACTACACCCTCCTGGCTGGCACAGCTCCCAGTGCCCACCGCAGTTCCCACCGCAGTTGCCACCTCGGTGACTGTGCCGCTGGCTCAGGGCTTTGTCAGACGCCGTCCATAAACCCCGAGTGACACGAAAACATGACCCCATGGACCGCAAGCCTTCACACGTGCATATAAACACAAACATGCAAACAAACAAATGTATTCGGGCCTGCGATGAATTTTCACTGCGGAGGCTCTTGAAGCACACGGCACGCTTTTGAGACAAGTGAGTTTTCTGTCTAAACAAACTCATTGTCTGCAGTTTCCCACTCTCTTTATCCCCTTCAATCTGAAGAAAATCTGCTGCCCAAAAGATGGAGCAGATCATGTTATTGCCACAGTTTTTGTACAGCACCATTTGACTGTTATTTGGAAAAAACTTTCTGACAAATCCCATCCAAAATGGTTTGGATTAGATGCTGGGCTATGACACTACTCATGGATGGGATGCCAGTCCATTGCAGGGTGGCCCCACACACACACACACAAAATGGGGAATTTAGAAAGTTCAGTTCACTGGAAATGCAGGTCTTTGGGAGGAAACCCACACAACTGCTGGTAGGACATCTGAACCCCTGGTCAAGGTCACAGTGGTCCCGCGCCTCTCCCAGAATCCCCGGGCGCTAGGCTAGGAGAACGCGACCCGGACGGGATGCCGGTCCGTCCCAGGTTGACCACGTAGACACTCGCGCTGCGGGCAATTTATAGTCGACAATAAAGCCGAAATGCACGTCTTGGACGGTGGTGGGAGACCGGGGCACCCGGAGGAAACCCGGGTAATAAGATAATCCTGGCTGAAGGTGGCAGTGTGATTCCCCGCTAAACTTTCTCTTGGTGTCTCTACGAGTGAAAGGTCAAAGGTTTCACGGTGACAGAGAGGATCGCGCTTCCAGACAGACAGCGGAGTTGGTGTGAGCGACAGTGACCCCTGTTGACCTGCAGGCTGTGTGCGTTTGTAAGCGGTATGTCATTTAGCCTGGCGGCGGGCACATGATGTGAGACGTGAGCGGGGGCGAGGGGCTCACTCGTGCCCCCCCATTGCGGCGTCTCGGCCTTCCTCCTCATTAGTGTCGTCCCTTCGCAGGAAGCTGGCCTCGCTGCCATTAATCTGTCAGTCTGCCCCAGCCATCCTCGCCAGAGCAAGTGTTTCCTGCGATAAACCTCAAGATGGTCTGGACATCGCCATGGTGACAGGTGTTGATTAAACATTAGGTGGAGGAAGTGTGGAGTAAGGAACTTCCCGACAGACGGTTTTATCACAGAAGGTCAGGGAGTTATCACTGCGCACCGGGTCTGCGGTGGGGATGGCTGGCGGGCGTCGGCGTGGGAGGGCCCACGCGGCCGGCCCCTCCTCCGAACGACCTGGTAAACTTGAACGGATCGGGACGTTTGCCCTTCTTCCTTTGGCCTTGCAGCCACGCGCACGTGAAAAGAACGAGATCCAAAGCCGAGAACAAATGCGGCCGTTTGCGTTGCCGCCGATCTGCAGGCGGTGCCCGGAAACACCAGGTGTCCGGGTGGAAAACGAAATGATGGAAAAGAAGAGCTTATTTAACCGGTGGTGCAATGGACCGTAGCTAAGCCCTCCCCTTTGGACGTAGAAGACCTGTTGTTGTAGAAGCCTCGAACAAGGTAGCTGACCCTGAATTGTGCCGGCGTAAAATCGGACGAGTACAGCGAAACCCGGATTAGCGCTTCTTCCGGTAGTCAAGTTTTGCCGATGCGCTCACTTTTTTCCTGCTTTGACAAAAGCGTCCGTGGAACCCGCATGCCTTTCGAGCGGATTCCTCGCAAACCGGCTCGCATCGCTTTTGGCCGGATGACGCAATTACGAGGGCCGGGGACACTTTGGTCCGAACGGCTCGATTAGGGGCCAGAAGCGGATCCGTCCGAGGCGCAGAGGGCAGCTCCCAACCCGACGGCCCGATTAGAGCACGGTGCCCCCCACGAGCCCCCCGGGGCGCGATGCTCCATCCGCACGAAGCGCGCGCTCCCCGGCTCCCTCGCGCGGCCGCCCGCGCAAAACTCGACCGCTTCTAATCTCCCCCGGATATTTGAAGGTTCCCCAAGGTTTCCGGAGCGGCCGCTGGCGACGGCAGAGACGACTTCTTCCGCTTTGTTGGTTAAGCCGCTTATCGTGCCGACGGGCCGCGCGGTTTTAATTAATAGCGCGACGCCGCGAGCGCGCCATTAACAGCTGGTAATTACGGCGCTCTTGTGAAGCGGCGCCGCGCTCGGCCTTCGCGTCGATGCCGTGGCGCGCGAGCGCCGTTTTGATCTGCAAATTGGGGAGCCCTTGCAATATTTGTTTGCCGGCACATTTGGGAGGTGGACGTGGGCCTGCGGAGCCCTCCTCGCCGCGATTGATGTAAGACGAGAGGCGGGTATTAAAGCGGCAGCCGTCTATCAGCAAATGCAAATTGTACCTTCATGTTAATGGCCAGGAGAAGTGGGAGCCATGCTTGTTTGTGCCGTTTCAAGTGAGAAACAAGTGCGCTCTGTGCCGACAACCGATTATTTCGATCTGGAAGTTTAATTAACGGCCGACGCAAAACGTCCAAGCGTTTGATGCGCGATTTTGCCGCCGTTTCGCTGGAGTCCGCGCGCCTGAATTCCGTGCGCCACTACGGGCGCTTTAAGCTATCCCAAAGGAGCCAGAAGCCGGTTGACTTCATTTAAAAGCCCAAACTAATAAGCGATCAGAATTTGTTTAATGGCCGAAGCGCCGTTTGAGCCCACGAAGGGCAACACTTGTTCGCTTTTAATTAGATTCGATTCCCATCTCAGAACACGGCGTGTTATTGTCGCCGCTGCGGACCCGGCGACCGTTTTCCGGCGGCGCCGCATCAATTGGGAAGCGGGGGGAAAAAACAGGAAAGGATCCGCGGCGACCCAACTGGCCGCCGTATTCCTTTCGGCAGAACGGCCTAAACCAAGCCGTGTTTCGGAATTCACGCGAAATGTTTGCGCTCTCGTGATGAAAATGCACGAAATGAATGCGGACGCGAATATTTGTCACAGCCTGACAAGCACGCCGTACCTTTGTGGCCTGTTTGTTTTCTGCTGTACGCACGCAAGCGAACAGGTTGCCAGGATTCCTGCTCTTGTTTTCTTGCATTTTTCACTATGCTACATTTTCATTCACCTTTAAGTTCATTTTGAAAACCTGGATCGCCGTACAGAACCGGTCAAGTCCCTCAATATTTGCAGTCGTGCCGTCTCGACACAGAGCTCTTTTAATAATGAATAAATCGCTGCGTTTTCGATGGGATTTTTTTATTTGTTATCCGTAGGAATAGGCTTCCGTGTACATTTGGCTGTTATTAAATGCGATGAAGGCCATTTGTTTTGTGTCGTAGCGGTGCTCGGTTTTCAAGCTCCGTTCGTACAAAATAGTGCATCGGTGGCCTCTTACGGCCCCATTTCGTGAAGCGATCCGCTTCCTAACCCGGGTATTGACGCGTTCCTGTACGTTTGCTCAGCTTTTTTGGTCACTTCCCGTCTGACGTTCGCAACCATTCCGGTTATTACAGGCAACGAACTCGGTTCCTTCTGCCCGGCGCCCCACTTTTCCTCGTGCGCTTCTGCGAAGGGGGCTGCGTGAGTCGGCGCGTACGCAGGTGGCGGCGAGCAGAGGCGCTCCGGGCTGCGAGTTCGGTTCCCGCTCGGACCTGCCTGCGGGCTCGTGCGTTTCTCGCTGTTATGTTCCGACCCTTGAAAGCTTCGGTCGGCCCCGGCACCCACCGGAGCACAGAAGCGTTCGAGCGCTTTCAACTTAAATTCTCTCCGGACGTTACACGCACACGCACGCAAGGGGCGCAGAAGGCATTTGACGTATTCAGGGGAACCCCCGATTTATTCTCGATATGATCATCCGATGTCGACTATAATGCTCGCTGTTATTAACTGCAGAAATGCCTAATTCGGAATGAGGAAAAAGACAAATGCGAGCCAGGCATCCGAGCAGAGACGAGGGCTGGCAGTTTATTTAGAAATAAGCACAATATTTAAGTTTCACCCAGGTCATTACAGATAGATTTTAAAACAAAATGCCATTCACTGCAGACAGCACGCAGCCCCGCTCCAAAGGGCTCCGGCGTTCAATTCGAGCGGAGAACACGGCTTTTTCGGAGGCGCCGTCTTAGACCGAGGGCATCCGAAAGGGAAAGCGGCAGGCAGAATCCTCTGGTCCAGGGATCGAGCGGGCAGACCCGGGGTGTTTGTTGCCTCCCTTTGTTATTCGTATCGCTGCTACTGTCATGTTCCCCTCCCTCCCTCGCTGTCCTGTGCGATTTGCCCCCCGGTCTCGCTGTCACTCGCTGCCTTCGCTCCGTGCAAATTGCAGCGTCGCGTCGACAACGCCGGGCAAACGTAAGGGGCCTTTTTGCAAGAGAAGGCCTCGCGACCGCCTTTAGTCTGTGTAGGCAGAGCCGCTGCCATGACGCCGAACAAGGGGACGCAACGCAGTCGTTCTGTGTGCGACAGGACGGCTGCGGCAAAAGCAGGAGTTACGGTATTGCGTGTTGCAATATTAGAAAATCTAGCAAAAAGGGTGTCTTCATCGACAACGCAAGCTAAGCAAGTGGCCCCGCCGGGTTTTGGGCATTTTCGCTCACAAGGTAAAAAATGATGTTCTAGCAACTTCCAAAACAAAAAACCTTTCAAACACTCCCCTGAGACTGAACACACTTTATAACAGTCTGTCAGGGATTTGTAAACTGTTGTGCTCTTGGACAAATGAGATGGAACGAGTTTTTAACAGCGGCGGCGCAAGTTCCAGGGGAACAGCTGGCCGGTCCCGATTAAAACCCCCGGCGGTGTTAAATGTATGCTGGAAATCTTTTCAATGTGCGTAAACAGTTTATTCTGTAAGGTTGCAGGAGAGCACATCTGAAACCCCCGGCTCGGGACGAGGATGTCAGCGGGTCCTCGTTCCCGTTGCGTCTCGCGCGGTCCGTGTCCCCGCAGTTCACCCAGCACAGGAATGAGGGGTGGCCTTTTCTTCTGAGCCAAACTGCGGGCCTGAAACAAAGGGGCGCGACCGGTTGTCCAAAGAGCCCCGCGGCGGCCTGCGCTCGGCCAGGGCCGAGCACCGACTTGGCTCCCGTGGTGCCGTGCCAACAACGCGCGTTTTGATAACCTCTCGCTCGGTTCCTTTGCACCAGGGACCAGGGCAGCGACCAGGACAAATAGCCGCGCTCCGCTTCTCACAGAGGAGGAAGGAGACGGATTCATTAAATTGAGCTCTTTTGCCCACGCAGCTGCTCGGAGTCTTCTGCGGAAGTCAATTTGGTCCGTGTTTCCAGGCGCAGCCCCAGCGTAATGGCACAAGGATCGAGACTTATTGGCTGCTTGTCACACCGATGCGTTACCGCAACACATAATCGCCCATCGCTTTAAACGGCTCCGTGGCCCTACGGGTTGAGGACGTTCCCTGTCCGAATTGTCGTCGCTGTTGTCATTATCGATTATACCACGTTTTTAAAACATTTTCCTGTTGTCACATGGAGGGTTGCTGTACCGCAGCAGCAATATTGGCATGGAGAGCAAAGCGAGCCGCTTCGCTGCGGAGGGTTTGGCCCCTGTGTCCGCGAGGGCCGCACCTTTCGAGCACCGCTCTTCTCGCTTGACCCGCTCGCCGTCCGGCCCTTTCCTCAAGCTCACCTGCACGTTTTCTGCCGGCGAAGTGTCGGTCCGTGGAAGGTGGGGGAGATGGGGTGGGGCACGCGGGGCCTGACATGTTCACTCAGTGTAAGGCTGCGTTCTCCCTGTCCTATCTGTGTCAGATGTCACAGCCTCTGGATCAGAGTCATTTGTCTTCTGTGGCATTAGATATGTGGTACACGCCCTCTGTCTCTGGCGGAGGCAGGGCCAATCCTGCAAGCATCACTACCCCTGCTGACACGCACCGCATGTCCATTACGTGGTGGAGGCAGGCCTGTCACTTAGGGGCTGGTGCAGGAGTACCTGCGAAGGACACCCATCTCACCCTGTGGACTTTGGGGCGTACGACGTCCGGCATCTTCCCCTCTCTGGCTTATAGGCTCGCAAACCGTAAATTCCGCGTAAGCCCATACCTGTGGTCCACCCATCGCACTGTGTCGCAACCTCTCATCCTACCACAGACTAAACCATATACTACCGTATATATAAACCGTATACTACGCTGTCACAGGGTACAGCTGCCTATCTTCGTACCGCCTTCACACACCCTTTACTCAGCTAACAGAGTGCGTCTACCGCTCTCACTCTGCATCCAAACCACCCTGGATGATCACAGCGCGCTTTAGAAGCATCACGGCATCTCACCCTCTCACTCCCACCACAGTCCCTGCTCCCGTTCGGGTGCCTACTTTGTGCCACAGTGTATATCAAACAGGTTTATTGGTCATTTGAAATTTCCCTGTGGTGTATTTGTGTGTGTGTGTGTGTGGCCCCCATGTGACACACCAGTGCTCCATCCAGAAGTCCTTTCACAGCTTAGCACCCAGTAATTCTGGGATGGGCTCTGAAGCACCGTGATGCTGCTCAAGATAAAGTGGTTACCGATAACGGACGGGCGGACAGGCGGATGGATATGAAAGCCACGAGTCCGCGCTCTGTCCTTTTTCTGTTCTACGCGCCACACCGTGTACTCCCATTACGCCGACGCCCTGCTTACACGCTTTGGAAACGTTTCAGAAAGGTGTGCACAGGTGCTTTTTGTCCCTACGACGCTCCTTGCATCGAACGGTCCTGTTTGCTAATGAATTATAGTTGCTTTATTTGTACCTCAGCATAACACAAGATGTATTGCAGGGGTTTAATTCTTGAAAATGCTATTAGATAGGATTCAACATTTGTTTAAAAAAAAAAAAAAAAAAAAAAAAAAAGCATATATTAAGTCATTTAGTCATTTTAAGCAGGGAGAATGAGCCAGGAGATGAATCAGCATGCGTTTGGCCTGTCGGGCAGTCCCCGCTGACTTGGACAGTTAAATGTTCTTATTTGCGTTTGTCAGTTATTAATTGTTATTTTTAAATGATAATAGATGAATTAGCAAGCATGGCAAATCTGTCACCGAGGGTGTTTAGCCTCTGTGCTCCGTTCGGGGCAACCCTTGAGTTCCCAAAACCATGATTAGTGTCGCCTGCGGAGAGAGGTGACAGAATCCCTTTTCAAATATTTTGTCTTCATTTTAGAGGCTCGGAGATGCAATTACAGAGCAGCAGTTCATTACTGGGCCGCTTCATGTTTTATGCATGCGGTTGGTTCGGCTCTTTATTAATCGGGGGCTCGAGTGTGTGTGTGTGTGTGTGTGTGTGAGAGAGCGCGCACACACGCACACGTATGTACTGCACGCCCGCATATGAATTCGCCTGCCCGCCTGCCTGCCGTATGTGTGCCGGGGGGGCGGCCGCGAGGCTGACGGACAACACCTTCGCCAGAACAAACTCCATCTGCATCCAGCATTGAGACAGATGAGGCCAATTTCACTCAGTAAATTTCGGCGGTGTGATTGATGGCCGGCGGTCCGCACCACGAGCGGCCGAGACGAGCGCCTGTCAGGCCCGGGTGGGACAGACAGCCATCGAGCCGTTATTGATGACCTCACACTGTACTCGGCAAATAAAACCTAATGGGCTAACTGAGACACGGAGCTGACTGATGTTACTTATATATTAGATATGTCACATCTGGAGAACTGATGGGGGTGAGACAAGAGTTATCATCCTTGGGCCTCGATAAATATTTTATCAAGCATAATGGAAATTGTCAAATCAATCTAATTGCGTAATGCATTATGAAGACATCAAGTTTAAACAAAGCGCGCGGGCCATCGTTTCCCTGTCGGAACGGGCCGGGCGCTCGGCCCCGCGGGGCCCTCCGGTGCCCCGGGCTGGCACGGCTCACGCTGTAAATATGTCTCCCCGGTGCTCCCCTGGTGCTCGCTGTCCACCGCAGCAACACACATTTCATCAAAGTATTAATTTTTGAAATGCAGACAACTGCGAGGCCTAATTACATTAGGGGACAAATGCGAAAAGGACTCGATGGCAGCCGGCCACAAACGTGATTTAGGCGCGCGCGCCTCTGTGTGTCAGATGGTACGCAATTCGGCACCCTTGCGTACTTGAGAAAGGCCCGTGGACCTTCTGCCCTGCGTGAGGGCAGATCGAAAAGAGGACCTCGCTGGCTTTTGGTGGGTTTTGTGGACCGGGTTCGGGCTGGAGGCAGGACGCAGGGGGTGCCGATTTCCCGGAACCCTTGGACAGCGCTCGGTTCTGCATAGGGGCAGCGTTCAAATATTAAATGCGGGCAGCACTTTGAAACCGCCAGCAGTCTTTGTGCTGTCTGTTTCACAATTTTTTGCTGCACCTCTGCGCATTCGCACGATCGAAACAGCTTGCGCTACGTATTTGACCAAATGTTATGGGACGTTGTCGGTTTTTGGCGCTTTAACTTTGAATCTGGGGACAGCGTCTGGCCTTCTCTCCCGTCCTTTACCCAGTAAGGGTCTCTTTGTATTTCTGCGCGCCGTATACGGTACGTTCACCCTGTGCAGGATTGGTCTTCGGCACCAAAGCGGAGGATGCCAGCCCTGCGTACGCGTTGCCGGCACCGGGCGGGAACCGCGCCGCGTTCCGCTGGCCGCTTATTTAAATGTTTTTGCCGCGATTGTTCAATTCCGGGTTCGGGGTTGTGACTGGCAGGGACTCGAATTTGTACCACCGTCCGTGCTGACAGGGGACACGACGGGGAGAGGAGCGAGGTGAGCGGGAGGCACGCGCAGCCGGGGTAAACAAATAAAGAGCAAAGGGCCCGTGACAGGGAATCGCCTTGTTTAGATTGGGTGCGGAGCAGACGACAGCTCCATGATGGAATTAATGACCTCTGTCACGGCCGGCTCTCCGCATCTCTCATCTAAAGAGAAAGGACCCAAAATCAATAGCGGCAAACAACAGGCCGGGTGCTGTCGCGTGTTCATTACTCTTGCCCGTTCCGCCTGTAAAGCAGGGGCCGAGTCGTGTGCGGACGCTAAGTCCCGCCTTTTGATGCACTTAAGAAAAAGGGGAAATGTTTGCCACGCTGGTCGTGCGCATCGCGCCACGGCACGGCACCGCAGAACCGCCGGCGGGTGGCCTAGAGGTTAGCGCTGTCGCGGGGCACCCGACAGACCCGCGTCCCGCCGGAGAACCCTCGAGGAAAGCGCTTAACCCGAATTGCTCCAATAAAAATTACCCAGCTGTAAAAATGAGTAAACAGTTAGTATGGTGTGCAGAGAAAGAGCAGCAAAATGAATGAATGATGATGCCACAGTTTGTGCTGGAGGCAGTGGGCTCACTTGCAGGTCAAGGATTTGGTCCCAGTCTCGAGTTGCGCTTTTCAATGACGCGTTTACTCCGCATCGCTCGAGCACATTTTAATTCGTGCAGCGGCTCAAAGTGGAAACCATTTGCTTGTAAACCGTACTGCGACGTGCGAAGCACGAGCCTCTTTTCGCCGTGTGCGCAGGCCTCGCCGAGAGGGACGTGGGCCCGCGGGCGATGGGGTTAAGACCGGGTGCCAGGGTTCGGCTCTTTCCGTCTAGCTCAAGGGAGGCATCGCCGCCAAACGGTGCATAAGGTAGTCGCAGGCGCTGCGATGCTGACAGCGGACAGATGGTGGCGTCGCCCGCAGCCTCGCCAGCACGGCTGCTCTTCCTCCGTAAGCGTCCGTAGCGGCTAATGGCCGTGGGAGTGGGACTCTCGCTAACTAATGCGCCGACGGACCTCTGCGTTTCGTGTTTGACAGCTGCCGCGCGTTGGCGATGCCCGGGGAAGGCTGGGGAGGGCTGGGGAGGGGGAGGCGCCAGGGTGGGGGAGCGGCTCAGAAGGGACAGGATGGCTCAAGGGTGATCTGCACGCAGCCACCTCCCCGCCGCTTTCTCCCCGGCTCGTGCAGGCATACATCTTTATCAAGTGCCTGTTGTCAGACAACATTAGATAATTAATAGGCCATTTGTCAGGCCTGTGAGAAACGTGTTAAAATGTGCAGTTCTACCAGGATAAATCCAGCTGTCTCCTCCACGCGCCTTTCATGTGTTGGGCTGCCGTGGCCGGGACAAATGTACTATTAAAAGGAATTCATTATTAATCGCACCTAATGCTAATTTATTAACTGCGCGTGCATTGTGGGATTGTGTGTGACTTTGGGTTGCCGCAAACTGTTAGCGAGTAACTTTGCGCTCGGCGTTCGCGGGAGAAGAGGTCGGCCCACGTGGCGCTTAACATGCTGTTCTGCACGTAAGGACTCGGCATGCGCTTTCCTTCCTTAGGTTACAGCAGCTCGGCCGTGGGTGGGACGGGCGCGTGCACCTTAGTTCAGGCCTCTTGGACACTCCAGTCCGCGACAGAGTCGGAGCGCTTGTTCGTCAGGTACTGTGCGTACGTGCGTGAACGGTGACGGTGCCGGTGTGCGTGTCCCTACCTGTTCACAGGCAGCATAGCGCTTGCCCGTTCCGTCCGGGAGGGGCCTACAAGAGGTTTATTGCAACGCTCAAGTAAAATGTCCGGCTTTATCAACGGTCCGGGCCTTAATTCCAGGAGGGTTCGGGCTTAATCCGAATGAGAAAATAAAAAAAGGAGCTTTTTCTTTGGGTGGCCCACCCAGGGTGTAGTTTCACAGCGTAGCGCCCAGTGGTTTCGGCATAGGCTCTGACCTCCGAGACCCTGAGCAGGATAAGCAGACGAGGGTAATGGATGGATGGATTTCAATCTGCGTGCTCACCCGTGCACCTGAGAAGCAGGCAGCGAACAGTTACGCGCAAATCGGTGTGTGCGCACGATGGTTTCCAAGCAGCAGGAGGTAACTGCTCCTCACAGCTTTTAGGGAAGTGCCGTAATGCCACGTAAACCGAGTGCCGAAATCCCTGCTCCTCGAGATCCCTCGTCGCCTCCCTCCGGCCCTGTCAGCGTCCCCATGCCGTGTTGCGGCGGCCTTGCGCTCGGCTCCTCTTACCTGCACAGGAACGTGAGTTCGCTGCGGGCCATGGCGCTTCTCCAAGGTCTGTCCCTGCGAGAGACGTCGTAGGAGACAAAAGGACGCACGCGAAGGCTCGCTATTGACCCAGTTAAGCAGAAAAGCCTCATTTCATTTTGCGTTGTCCTGTTGCACGGGCCTGCCGGACGCGAAAGGGGTGCTGAGGCGCTGCCGTCTTTGCCCGTAAGCGCGGCCTCCGCAAGCTGCTGCTCCTATCAAACCTTTGGCTGGATTCGCACCGCCAGTTTCAGCTGCCTGTAACCTGGACGCGTTTCACGTTCACTACAGCAGACAGATGCAGCGGTATTTACACACGGCCGTGCGGTTCCAGAGCGCTGACAGGCCGCTGCTTGTCTGAGGCCAGGCAACCTGGCTCAAATCTGTAGACGCCGATGATGGCGAAGATGGTTGCCCCCGTCAGCAGCCCTGTTTCCATGCTGCGACTGCTAGGGCTGGATGGCTGTCGGAGCGGCCGAGCGGTACGGCAGAGAGCAGCTCTCCAGGTCACCCGCCTGACTCTCTGCCGTCCTCACGCGCACCGGGAGGCGGCTGCTTAAGGACCCGGTGTCATGCCGCGAGCGCCTCAGCACGTCCTCGGGCAAGCGGCAGGCAGCAGAGCGGCTGAACCTGCCTCCTTTGGATGGGAAGGGCGCCAGTTCGCATTCCACCTCCTCTCCGAGGAAAGTTATTCACCCACAAGTTGCTGCAATAAAATTATGCAGCCGTATAAATGGAAAGACCACCGTAAGTCGCATGAGACCGCGAGCAGGTAAACTGTCAAATGCACACGTGGATCAAAAGAGCACTTGAAACGGTTTCGAATGAATGGATGAAGAAGGACTTTCTCGTCATTTCCAGTCGCTGGTGATAGACAAAAGTGCCGTAAGCTGGGGAATGTGAGGATTCTGGCATGGAAAGTCACAAAGCACAAAATGCGAGAGGCTCGTGCCTGGGGGGTTGTGCCCCGGTCCTGCTGTGAGAGTGACGATGGTGGTGCTGGGCCTCATCTCCAACAACGATGAGACAGCATACTTGGAGGAGGTGGATAACCTGGCATCATGGTGCCAGGAGAACTGCCTCCAACTGAATGTCGGCAAAACGAAAGAGATGGTGGTGGACTTTGGTAGGCACCAGCAGCGGTCCTACACCCCCCTTAAAATCAACGGGACTGCAGTGGAGAGGGTGAGCAGTTACAAATACCTGGGCGTTCATGTCACTGAGGACTTGACATGGACTGTACACATCCGAGCTCAAGCCAGTAGAGCAAAGCAGCGGCTCTACCACCTCCGGCAGCTGAGGAAGCTACAGGTCTCTCCAGCTATCCTTAAGACCTTTTACTCTGGTGCTGTACAAACTGTGCTGACTCAGAACATCATCTCCTGGTTTGGGAACAGCTGTGCTCGGGACATCAAGGCACTGCAGAGAGTGATCCGGGCAGCGAAACGCTGCACCAGATCTGATCTACCGTCCCTACATGACATCTATACCAGGAGATGCAGGACCAGAGCGAGTAGGATCGTCGGTGACCTGTCTCATCCCAGCAACCATCTATTCATCTTGATGAAATCAGGCAAACGCTACAGAAGCATTATGGCCAGAACGGAGAGGCTAAGGAGGAGCTTCTACCCACAGGCCATAAGACTTCTGAACCCGGACATGACATGACTACCCTCACGTAATCTCTGACCACTCCGCTCCAACCCCCCCCCCCCCCCCCTCACTGCCCCTCCAGGGCACCTTAACTGTTCCGTACCATTTTCCCTATTTATTTACTTATTTATTTACTTATTTACTTACTTATTTATCTATTTACTGCTTGTTTCTGTCTCTATTCTTCTTAGTGTTTGGATATGTGTTTGCTTCATTTTCCATTATAGATTGTTCGCACAGTCATCCTGGTTCAGATCGGTGCACATTTCAACACATGGTACACAACCATGTGCTTGACAAATAAACTCTTTTGACTCTTTTTGACTCTTTGACGAATGCCCGGGGCTCTGCCAGCGCAGGGGACGTCGGGCAACGGTGTGTGCCCTCGTGCGCAGGCCGCCCGAGCGTGAGGTGCAGATTCGCCACCTTTCTGGAAGCCATTTCCGTATTCGGCCAAAGCTGTGAAAAACGTGCCGTCGGCCTTCTGCGGTCGCCCTGTTGAAGCCCGGTGAAAAATCTGCCGCCCCCTGCAGTTTGGCAGCCGCTACCATGCCGGCAAATGGGCAATGGGCAGGAGGGTGTGCCCGGGTCAGGTTTATTACACCAGCGTGATTCCGGCGGTGGCGTTTCTCTGTGTGTCGTGGGGAGCAACGTTCACGCAGCAGTCTCTCAGCTGCGAAGACACCAGCAAAAGTTTTCATTTGAATCGCAATATAAAGGTATTAATTTTCAAGAGCTGCTGCAGCAAAACTTCGGGCACAGAGTGTCTGTATGCGGAGGAACCGCTGTGCACCTGGCAACTTTGCAAATGAAATATCGAGTCCCTGTCACTTAGCCCTGCTGCTTAGCTGCCTCAGCCCTCTGGCACACCGGTTTGAGGCCCATTGCATCGGTGCGGGCTTCACATTTTTCAGCATTCGTGCGGGCTTCCTCTGGAGCGCCGGTCTCTTCCTGCAGTCAACGCCTGGGTCTTCCGTCAGCTGCCTGCAGCGCGTGAGCGCGAGGGAACGAATGAGCATGGAAAGCGCAGTGCGATTGCCATCCCAAGGTCTGTTTAGACAAGGGCATCAGCTAAATGCCGCTTCGTGACAGTAACAAGTTTGTCACTTTGGAGAAGAGTGTCTGGTTCCTGAATGTGTGAGGCAGCAGAATTCGCATACATAGCTGGAGAAGAATAAAGCTGTGCTCTGCAAGTAAGTTTGAACCCAGTATTAGGAAACCGTGCACCGGTTAGTGGCTTCTAGGCGAACCGAGCCTTTGAATTTCACCAAATCCCTCAGATTAAGTCACGAGCATTCCATATGATGGGGCGTTTTTTCTCACGTTTTAACGCTTGCTGCTTCAAGAAGCACAACGCGGAGTAAATCCAGCATGAAAGTCCCGCTTGCGCACCGTCGGCACCTCCACCTGTCCTGCCGTCCTGAATGCGGAACCTAATTCAGATGCGTTCTAAGGATGAAAAAATTGCTCCGACAAATAAAGAGGTCTCCCTTGCATCGCTGCTTCCAACAGCCAGCTCTAAACTTCTGGTGCGGAGGTGGTCGCGCGCTTGCTGCCAGAGACCAGGGTTCGAATCCCTCCTCCTGCAGCAGTGTCCCCGGGACCGTGCCTACGCTTTGTGGCTCGGGTAAACGGAGGTTAAACAGACGGGAAAACAATTTCAGTTAGCATAGCGCTGTAAGTTGCTTTGAAGAAGAGAACTGAATAACTACGCTACCCGGCCAAAAAAAAGTCGCACGCGCTAATATTTGGTTGGAGCGCCTTTAGCTTTGCTTACGGCATGCATTCGCCGTGGCGAAGATTCTCAATGGGGTTAAGGCCTGGACTCTGCGGTGGCCAATCCATGTGTGAAAATGATGTCTCTCTCGTGCTCCCTGAAGCACTCTTTCACGATTTGAGCCCCATGAATCCTGGCATTGTCATCTTGGAAGAAAAAAATCCATTGATGGAAAAACCCGGTCATTCGGTATATTCAGGTAGTCAGCTGAGCTCATTTTTTGGACGCACAGCATTGCTGAACTCCAGTAGGAGGCTTTTACCCATTTGCTTAGTTTAGTCCAAGTGGTGACTTTTTTTGGCCAGTCAGTGTATTTTTTGACCATCTTGGCTGTTAACACTGTAAATACGCCAGTAGATGTGCAGCAGACATGTTGGGTTGGAGTGGAGTGCAGTGCAGTGTAGTAACTCAGTCAGAAATTGGGACACTTTTTGTGTTCCCTGCCCTACTTACATGAGTATTTATAACTGTTAAAACGATTAATGTATTAATAAAATGTCAGATTAAATCCAAATACAACAATGATTTAGTGTAACTACAGACATCGGTGATGACTTTTTTTTATCTTATTTGGGAGCCCTAATAAAATTTGTGGGGAAGCAGAGCTGCTTTGGGACCCGAGAGGCTCAAAGTCTTCCGGTGAGCGAACGTGGGAAATGCGTGTCTTTGTGTGACGCTTGCTGCGTGCTGGGTCTGCAACTGGCTTGAAGGCTGCGGTTGATCCAGCTTCTCCGTTACCGTGAAAGCCAGAAGAGCTGCCAGGCCGTGGTCCTGCAAGGCAGGAGCTCAGTAGCCCCGAGTTCCCGTACGTAACTGCGCAGCAAGACCTCTGCGTCTCCGTCTCTGTCCTGCCGCTCGGCCCGAAAGACAGAAGTCGCCCCCGATGTAAAATCCGCCCCTTAAAACCCGCGGGGAATCTCCAAGGCGGCTGCTTTAAGCACCTGCCCAGAGCAGAGGACGCGAGGTGCTGCGAGAGGGGAATTTGCGAGAAATGGGTCACCGGGAGAAGATGGGGTCTTTGGCCAGTTGAGGTTCGCAGCCTCTGAAGGGGAGAGGCCAGCCGGTAGCATCACGAGGCAGGGTGAGCGCTCGGGGCCTTCTGGTTCGACAGCCCGGAGAGGTCCAGGAAAAGCGATAGCTGCCGAAAGCAGCGGGCGGCGGCGAAACGCGGACGGGGGAGCGTGGGCGCGGCAGGTGGCAGCGGGTGGCCGTCGCCGCCTCCCGAGCCTGACCAATGACAGGGGGACGGCGGGAGGAAGGAGAAAGCGTTTCCTCAGGTAGGTTATTTTGGCATAAACATATGTTTCCATTTCTTCCCTCGGAGCGTCCTGTGAAGTCCCCAGGCGACGGCGGGGTCACCGCAACATTAGGGCCTTTGTCACAGTGATTAATAGCTCCTTCTATCATCTTTAATTCACTCCCTAATGACAGAGGGTCTTGCGGTGCTCGGGGTAATCGTGTGATGTATGAGTTTGCCCAGCACCTTGTGGCAGAGGTGAAAATCATTCCAGCGATGCAGATATCGTCACGGGGAAAGAAATGTTTTCCCTCTTAATAAAAATGTATGTATTTTGTGTCAGAACCGAGAGGAACGAGGAGCGCTCGAAGAGCGATTCTGCGCATGTGCGTGCGACGCTTTGTCATCAAACATGCAGCCGCGCGCGCATCTGACTGACGGCGGCTCCGCGGCGTCCCGGTTGCCACGCGCTCGGAAGAAGCCGAATCGAGAGCCGCCAGATGGCTTGCGCAATGATGAAAATGATTCGCGTCGCTGCGGGCGTGGGGCGCAGTCGTGACCCGGTGGCTGCGCTGGCCGGCTGCTACGGCTGCGGATCACGGAGGGTGCGAGCGAGCCGGGGTGCGCGAACCGGCCGCCGCCCCCATGCAGATGCTGGAGAAGCGAGCGAGCCGCTGCTCGGTCGACGGAGTAAATGTTCGTGCTGTGGCTCTGCCGCCTGCTGCTGTGCGACCTGCATGTAAAGGAAGGCTGCGCGCTGGCACGGAAAGTGCTGGAAGAACAAACACCTCGGCATGGCAAGGGCCACGGTGCGCTGCAGACACCCGAGTCTAATACGGAATTGGAGACGGCAATTTGAGGTCTCCTCGCAGTAAATTTGCACGGTGTGTCTGTCTTGACATGTTTATGCTTATAGATTAAAACTTTTTAGCTTGAATGGACTGTTTAAGGTTTTGCTCCAGATAGAATATACACTTTAAAACTATTTGAAGTAAAACAGGGAAATGGGGATATTCGGTTTCCGCTAAAAGCTCTTGGTCTCAGCCATATGGCAGCTATACCTCTGCAAGGCCTAACCCTGTTACACAATCCGGCAAGAAAATCATTACACAATTTCACAATTTTACATTAGGTTACCCGACCAGACGGGCACTGGCAGCCTTTTAGGGGCTTTTTTGGGGAACTCACACGGGATGTGTGTCAAACACAATGGGGGAGCGGAGCGCAGACAGGCACCGCAGGCCGACCGAGGTCCAGAAAACGCAGGGCACGGCGATATCTGCGTTCAGCAGCACGGGCAGCAGAACCGATGTTTATATACACAGCCAGACAGACCCACACGCGCACACTTAGACCAGGCTCACCGGGGCTGTTTCCTAAAGCCAGGGGAGGAGGATTTTCATCCGCATTTTCTTTCAGTCGTGTAAAAAGGATTGAATTGTACTTCGCGGGGCAATAATTCATCTGACCAAGTGGAGAAGAAGCTGCAGGAATGCGCCAGCAAAGCTCTCGCATGTGCAAACAAGCACCTACATTTTCTCCCTGTTTATTTCCCTAGTGCGCCTGCCTCATGTCTGACCGCCGTACACCAGCCCCCGCCTCGCATCGGGGGGTTCGTCTGAAAAATATCCATTTGAAGGAAATTCCTGTTGTGAGGAAAATTTGGAGATGGAGCATCCTGTGAAGAAGCACCAGAGGGAGGGACATTTGCGTGAATGAATGATCTTGGAATAAAGAAGAAATCCCCCTCGGTCGAAGTGGCCGTGAGCTGTCGTGCTGCCATCGCAGCCCCTGCGCCGTTCAGGTGCGCGTTTGAATCGGTCGGCTCGGTCTGTGTGGGTTGCCTCCCGCCGTTCCAGTTTCCACCCCACAGTCCAAAGCCGTGTTTCAGGTTAATCGGGCTCTCTGAGTTGCCCGCTGCGTGCGTGTGTGTGTGTTTGGGGTCATCCTGCAACGCACTAGTGCCCCATACAGGAGCAGTTTCACAGCCTGACACCCAGTGATTCTGGGATGGGCTCTGGACCGCCATGACCCTGACCGGGATTAGGCAGTTAATGATGATGGATGGATGGTTGGATGGATGGATAAAAACAGCAGTGCCTTCATTGTAAAAGCTAAAAGAAGAAAAGTACAACGGTCTCTTTTCTCCGTTGAGCCAATGGGGGATTTGGTTCTTAGGTCCACATGTGGCTCGGTGGTTTATTCGGAGATTCTTCAGCATCGAGCAGCTCAAAGGGAGACGGGGGCGGCGGGGCAAACAGGGCAGTCATTCATGCGATATCAGGCGATTCCGACAGAGGGTTGCTAATGATTGGCTCGCTGGTTTGCTTCTGACTTGGACTCTTCTGGCCATTCTGGGTCCTTGGATGTTTTGATCTTGTCCCCCCAGCCGAGACTCCGCTGCTCGCACTCCTCAGGTTGCATGTTCACAGGGTTCCACCGGTCTGTGCCGCGCAGTAGCACTCGGGGATCCAGCGCTGTATCCTGTAGATAAAATTCCTCTTTCCAAGCCCCCGACGCTCTGTGTGTGCCGCGAGAGTGCAGGCTGCAGTTTGCCGCTCGGTTTGAGAGCCGCCCGCATCCCAAGTGGCTTTCGCACTCTGTTTCACTCCGCTTTTACTTGCTGCAACTCCACTTTTTGCTCCCGGGTGACTGTTGAATTGGTGTTTGCCTCCAGCAAGTCCTCCAGTTCAGCGATGCCGAAACGCAAGAACCCCATCTCAAACGTATTCGCGCAGTTAGTTAAATCGAGACGTTCGGCTTCCACATCTGCAGCAGAGGAGAAGTGTGTTTAGCGTTGCTTTGTCAGAGTTCGTCTCGTGCAGCCTTGTGAACCAGGTTCCCAGCTTCCATGCCATTCGGTCAACCCAGCAACTTCTTCTTGATGCTCAGATGTCTTTCTCGACCAAACCATAAATCTCGCATTAATGCCACCAGATCTGCCTCGGAAGCTGACCGCTCACAGCTGGTGGGGGAACAGGATGCCAGAGCCACAGGTTCTTCTCCTTTTTCTTCAAAAGCGTCCGATGCATCCGCGGTAACTTGTTTGCGTGGTTTTAGTCGGACTTTTCTCCGTGGGCGTTACTTTCCATCTCTTTCCTCTTTGAGAGCAAATAGAGCCAGAAGTCAGCTCATCCTCCCCGAAATGAGACATTTCAAATTCTATCAATTTAGCAACTTAAGATCCTGCGATGGGTGCAAAGAGATAACGTTGCGGGTTTCAGGAGAGACAACCGGATCTTAGAACGTAACCACGTGACTTACGTACGGCTCAGCTGCGTGCTGCAGTGCAGCGACTGTGTGACTGTGATGCGTTCGCGACCTCAGTCAAAGGAGTCCCGTATTCAGGTTTGATCCACTTTTCGAGATTATGAGTGGGTTTGGTCCGTTTCGGATGTTTTTTCTCTATGACATCGGTGAACGACGAAAGCTGCTGACACTGACAGCATTCGACTTTGTCAGCTGAGCTTCTACACCTCATGCTTGTGCAGGCAGGGGGTCCATTTAGTCACACCAGACTCTTTCACGGCTCTTTCGTGACATTCATTTGACCGGGCACAATTCGTGTCCACGGTACGAGCTCTGCACTTGGCGATGAGGTACAACCAGAAGAAGTCGTTCTTCGGACCCGTAACCTCTCCTCTGCACTGTGGAACTCGCTTCCTTTCTTAGCTCCATTACCTTTCTGAGAAGTTGTGGTAGAAAGAAATGGATATTTCTGGTCATCCTTGGACCAGTCTAAATCTAAATTAATCTAAACAATCTGAATAAAATGGGGATTTTCTAGATTAAATTGTCGGTTTTCAGGGTGAATTTAAGTGAGCGTCTTTGCACTAAGCAAGGTGCCCATTCAGCTCTTGCAGTGCTCAGGTATTTTAAAGAGGATTGAATGCCAGCCGAAGGAGCAACTGTGAAGTCGCCCTTGATGCTAACAAAGGATCACGGTTTTGTTTTAAGCTCTCTTGAATTATCTGCTTATTTGTATCTTTCTAAGATAGCAGTTGTTTTAACTGAACGCCCTGTGTGCAGCTCTGTAGCCCCCTTGATGCTGCGGTGCTTCCTCCTTTTATTTTTCCCTTAAAATCTCCCAAAGGCTCCCTCTGTGCAGCACATGCGGAGCCCGGTGTGTGGTTTGCTGCTTCTTAAACACGCGCTCGTACTCGCTTTGCCCAAGAAGCCAGAGGCTGCTGTTCGCTACTCAAGACCGCTGAGAACGTAGGAAAAGAAGCAGAAAAGCTCAGTATGTCTGCTGTCTGTTTTTAAAACCACTTTCAGCAATTTTGCCTTGGTTCTGTTAAGCTGCTCTTATACGGGGCGGGTGGCATCCAGCCTCAATGCTGCCACGGAGCGACGACGTGTTCTCTGAAAACTGCTGGCTGCAAAAGCGCCGTGCGGACAGTCGCTTTACGTATCACTTTATTGCCCATGCATCCATTGCTTCCCTCTGTGAAGCTACGGTACGTTAGTGTGCACACGGCAACCGGGCCCGAGTTATTCCTTCTAGACACCTGCCGCTGGTTGGAAGAGCGTACGAGCAGATGCGTTCCTGTTGTGGGGTCAGTTTCGCCGACTGTGGACATAAAAGCGGGCAAAAATGCTGCTGTGCTGAATAATAATAATAATTCCGCTGTGTGAAATAAGGGTGCACCTTGTTTCCCCAAGCTGCCGCAGCTATTTGTCATGGTGCGGGGCCCTGTTGTATGAGGTCTGGGTGTGTTGTGCTTAGAGGTGAGATGGACGGCTTTGGACGGGACCTCCCGCACGAGCCTTTCTCGCCTGTCAGCATCTGTTGTCCGCTGCTCAGAGCTCCGCAAGGTTGACTCGATCTCTTCTCGAGCCTCGCACCCCAGCGACCGCTGTGCCGTGCTGCTCATTTTCTCACGGTGCTGCTGAGACGGACGCCCCCTCCCGGGGCGGCGCTCACCTGGTCGGAGCTCCTGCGGCTGACAGAAGGTTCTGTCGCGGTTCAGGCATGCGCCGGCGCAGGCGCTCATCGCGTAAGCGCTCAGCACGCCGGCGCTCAGAGCGCGAACGGCAGCCACGCGGCCTTCCGGAATGAGACAGGTGCCGAGGGGTCAGTTGGGGGCCAGGGACGAACGGGGCCGGGCAGGGCGACGGGAGGGTGCTTAACATCAAAGGCAGGTTGGCCAGGACCACTGCAGTGGCTCAGTGCACACTGTCACCCAGATGTAATGGCAGAAGATGTGCAGGAAGCGGAGGAAAACCTCATTAGAGCTGTGCACCGCGTGTCTGAGCCGGTTAGCAGCTGCCCTCTAATTGCACACGATGGACCCGGTGGGAGATGCTGCTCCCCGTGGATCACTTCCTGCAGCAGGGCCTCGCGTGCGTCCGGCGCGTCCGGCGGGTCCCTCTGCTGCCGCGGCTCAAGCCACCGCACACCGGGGCGTTGCGCACCCTTGTGCGCCGGACTTCGGTGCACCCTTGTGTCCTGCACAGCGGTGTCTTGTGGGAAGTTACAAACAGGGAGCGCTAGGAGGAACGGCGTCCTCTGTTACGCTCCCACGCAGGCGAGTTTAATTCGTTCCCGAAGATGCGTTTGTAAAGCGAGTTCGCCTCAAAAGGACTTCATCGTCATTAATTCAAGACAAAGAATGCGTTCCCGAGCCTCAAAAGTCGGCTTGTTTTGGCACCAACCTTGCCGGATCTTTGAAAGAGAAGAAAAGCTCATGTCCAGAAGCTCCAAACTGCTCTGTGAACCTTGACTGTAGGCTCAACACCCCCATGTTCAAAATTGCCTATGTGTTCATTTTCATTCTCCATTTCTTGCCCACTTCTGCCATAATTTCTCATTATTATTATTATTATTATTATTATTATTATTATTATTATTTTATGGTTTTTATGCTCCAAAGATGTTCACCCGAAGGAACTGCAGGTGAGCCGGCCGCCAAGCTGCCTGCACTGCGTGCGTTTGCGCAAGCAAACGCATGTGAGGAACTGGCATCCCGGCTTCTAGGGCAGACCGGACCATCGCAGCTTGCGCTGAATTAGCTGTTAAAGTCAACCGATGGATCCCATTGTTCTCTCGGTACATTTTTAAGTGCTGTTTTTTATTTTCTTGTTTTATTCTGTTGTTTGTTAATGTTGCTGCTTTAGACTAGTTATCCATATATTCTCTATCTTTTAAAGCCCTTTATGCAATAATGCTGAATTTCATGCTTTACACTCTCCTTTACCCTTTAAAATTTTACCACTTCATGCTGTGCGCACTGCCGTTTCTCTTCAATTCATCCCTTTCGGTCCCACTTCCCTCCTGTCCACCGATTTAGACTCGCACCACGCGGCCTCTCACGGCCATCCGTGTTTCCTCTCCGATTCCCGGTTCCGCGGTGCGTTCGGCAAGATGGCGTTCTCAGACAAACAAGCCGTCTCCTGCAGGGTGAAACCGTCGCGGCTGTGACAGATGTCGGTGTCCCGGATCGCACGTCCCGGTGGCGTGTAGCCGTGTTCCTTGGTGAACCCCATTATAAATGTGATGTCCTTTAGCCTTTAGTGCGCTGGATGATGATGAATTGCAGCGTAGCTACAACTTTAACCTTTCAGCATCACAGATGTTTATTGGGGTCCTGTTTGGCCCGTGTGTCACATGGGCAGTGGGCTGGGGAACGGGGGGGGGGGGCACTTTTGTGGAATGGAGCCCCGTCCTCCTAGCAGAGAGCCCATGAGCCACGCGCAGCTCTTCCTGCCAGAGCACGGCTTGGCATCACGGGTCAGGCCGGGGTGTCTACCCTCCCCACGCTCACAATTAACCTCCCCAGCTCGGCTTCCTCTGAACCAGCTGCTTGTTTTCATTCTAAATAGCATGCTGGCCATTGGAAGAGGAAACATAAAACCGAGGCAGGACAATGTGGGCCGATCCCTGGAAATCCACCCGAGCCGGGAGGGAAACACAAGGAGCAGCACCGCCGAAAGTGTTTTGAGGTCTACAGGCCGCCCACATTTATGCCGTAGTCAAGCGTGGCTAAATCAACGGTCAGAAAACGTGCATTACGTTTATTAAGCGCGTCTTTTCCTGAAACGTTGGCCATGGGTGGTTATGCAATACTCTGACAAGGTTAAATGAACAAAGGGATGTTCGTTTTTATCCAGTGTTCTGCCGCGTTCAGCCGGGTCCTCGGCGGTCTCGTTCACAATCGGGCTGCTCCCTGAGCCCTGAGACTGACGTCGAATAACAAACACTTTGATATTTCCTGTCTCCTAAAGGTGACGAAGCCGACTTTGCGGCCCACGCCTCTGCTGTCGCTCTCTTGGAGGACTTCGGACGTCTGGAGGAGGATCGTGCCCCCCAGGCCGAGTCTCCGAACCCGTCCAGCTCCGCGCCTTCCCCCGGCGACCCTTCCCCGTTCCAGGCCCCGGCGTACGAGGCCGACGAGCTGCCCTTGCCCCGGGACTTGGAGCTGCGCGACTCTAGCGTGGCACCGTGTAGCCTGGGCGTGTGGGCCTGCCGACACCTGGATGCCGGGGAGCACGTTGGACCCTACGTGGGCCAGCAGAGGCCCCGGCGCAGCGAACCTGCGCCGGCCTGGGAGGTAGGCACGAGATCCCCTCGGCGACCGCGCGGGAGTCTTTATGCTTGGGGCGAATTAGCAGAGTGCATCCATTCCCAGGGAGCCAGCAGCCCCCTGGCCGCACTCATCGACAGAAGCGGGAGCCCCTGCGCGCCTACCGATGCTCTTAGGCCAATTAGAATGAAAAGCCATAAATTCCTTTTTTTATCAGAGCTAAAGACCCTTGGAGCATTTCCAGATCAAGTATTGGTCAGTTGAGGCACTAAATCGAAGGCAGGGTCGCGGCGCAAGGTCGAAGGTCGGGGTGGGGCTCGGTCTTTCGGCCACTTTTAGTGCCGGGAGCGGGCGAATCACGCTAATTGATTCTCGTGAGTTGTGAGCTCCTCTCAACACACGCGCTGCACGAACGCAGCGGGGAACGGAGGCCGGCTTGACAGGTAGAGGACCGTGCCGTGCGCCCTGTCTTCTGCATTCGGTATGGATAAGGACATTCTTCACCGGCTGGCGCGCTTTTATTTGAGAAGCAAGTCCCTCAGCTCTCAGAGAAAAAAAACACGCTTTTTATGTTTGCTAACATTAGGCTTTAATATGATTGAAAAAGTCTATGTCTCTTGCGCCGGAGATTTACTGCCAGTCGCGCAAGCTCTCAGGTTTTCTTCCCATGGAAGGAAATAAAGAAAAAAGGTTTCATGAATTTTAATCGGGGTGTAATTTATGGGAAGCTTGAATAATATGTATTTAAAAAGCAGGGGAGCCAGGAGCGCGGATCGAGGGAAGGATGGGATACTGTATCATTATGTTTAATTACTGCTGTGACAGGGGCAATAATTCTTTCCATTAAGTAAATAAGTTGTAAAGAATTTATGATGAAATGCCACATTATTCAGAGGGGACATTCGGCGATGACATCCTTGCATTAAATATGTTAAATGCCATTAAATCCCAACAGTCAATATGCCAATATGCAGGGCCTGTAAAAATGAAATTGATTTGGTAAATGTAGGCGAGATAGATCTGTTTGCTTTCATCATCAATTCCGCTCGCGTGCCTGGGTGATGTCACCAACCAGGGACCGATAAAGGTGCACCCATCTGGACCAGGTGATGGATGGTCCGCTGCATTTGGACCGCTGACAACACAGGGGTCGTTTGTTAGAGGGGAGACCCCTCCTCTGGGCAGCCATAACACATTTGTGTGCTTTATTAATACAGGAATGGTGAGTTACGAGCAGGGGGGCTTCTGTAAATAAAGGCCGTGTCATTGCGAGGGGCTGGAGGCCCACTTGTTGTTTCTGCCCAGTTCAGAGAATATCCTGCAAACGCGGAGTTCCTCCCAGAACGCCGTGTGCAAATAATGCGGCCGGCAGCCCAAGCGGGACAGCGCAGCTTTGCCTGGGTTTTGCGAGTCCACGCGGGTTCGCGTGCGCGTCGGAGTTTGCCCGAGTCGGCCTGCGTACCGCGTGCACAAGGACAGACACACAGGCGGAGGGGACGAAACCCCTGGCGATTATTCCTATCTTTTACCTGCGTTTATTCGCAAGGGTTAAGAAGCACGGGGGCTCACTCGGTGTTTGCGAGACTTCCTGAACTTTGGTTCTGCTCCTTGCATTTGAAAGGGCAAATCTTTGGCGTCAGATGGCCAGCGCAGCCCAGTCAGAGCAAAATGGGGCGAACTCACAAAGGCGAGCAGAGAAAAAGCATGCAAATCCAAGTAATACGCGGCGAAACGCGGCCGTCGAGTTGGGCGTCTGCAGCACAAAGAGCGCAACCGGGGAACGACGCGACGGTAGGCTTACACAGCCGGCGGAACCTGCGTCCTCAGCAAAAGATCTGGTTGTTGGGTTAAATCTCACCCAGCGCGAGTGCGCTTAGGACCGTCTTGAGTGCCAGGGAGGCTGCATCCCCTCAAATCCCATCCCATTTTCCTGTCCCCCTGCGCTCTCTTCTGTGGCCTTTTGGGTTTCAGAGACTTTAGACAAGAGAAAAAGGAGCAGTTGCAATATTATTAGCAGCAAAGTGTTTATTTGGCTCGGCAGTCTTCTTTAGTCAGCAGACATGCTGAGTTTGTTCTTCCCTCCTCAGTGAGAGTTCACTAAAGTCCCCTGAAGTTCTGGTCATAGGAGACCACGCAACATGGGCACGTGAAGCGACCGCAGGCGCTCGTAACCCTCCGGCCGTTGTCATATTCGGACCGCAACCATTGTTCTGATTTTTAGGACAAGTTGTCATTTCCACAGGGCAGTTTGTTTTAATAGTTGAATTATTCTTCATTTATTATTTTCCTCCTGAGATGTCACCACCATGCTCACCTTTATCGGGTTTACCTGCTTTTCATTCTTTCCCGCTTCAGGTTAAGTATAAAACTGAGCTGATCTTGCTATTTTTATCCAGATCCACTGTAAATGAAATATTAGACAACATGATGCTTTTCTCAAGATTCTTTGCATGTTAACAGGCACTTCCCGTGGAAGAACAAAAATGTTTAACGTAGGCCGGGCGCTTTAGTGGAAAACGCGCAGCCTAAAAAGTGCATTTAAAGATGTAAAGTGACGGCAAAAAGGCCAAACTGAGACGGCAACTTCCGTGCGAGTGATCATTGCCTGAGCTCTTTGCGTCAGTGAGGCCTCAGTCTTTCTCTGCACAGTTCTGCACCAACACCGCACCAACAGTGGAGGAGCGACTGAGATTCCCTTCTGCTACCTGCAGGAAAAAGCAAACGTAAATGCTATTTTCCCACCTGTAAGTCACCTTATCACCTTAAAGATGCACATGCAATCTGCTGTATTATATTACTTCTCGCCTGTTACGAAAGAGTTCTGGAAAGATCCGCGAAGGACGTGGAGGGTGACGCTGCTGAGCAGGAGACGCCACCGGGCCTCCTGGCAGAAGTCACTCGCCTGTGACCTGAACAGCGATCGTGAAGGCAAACATTTTAAAGGCTTCAGCAATGCCAGCGAGGATTTGGACCCCCGTGTCTGTGATGTAACTGGAGGCTACGGTTTTTGTCTAAAACGTAGTCTCGGGGATGCCTCCTGCTCGGACTTCCAGGCAGATCTCTGAGAAGGGAGTCAAATCCAAGTGCGCTGCGCGCGCAGATGTCCCCAGCTGGAGAGGCAGGAGAACAGAGCGGAGGCCGGCAAGCTGTCTGCTCCCAGAGGCATCTGGGTTTCCGCAGCCGTGCCGAGGGTTTATCGCTTTTGAAAAATGATATCAGATTCCATCGCAAACGCCGTATCAGTATGGATTCTCTGGACACCTCGACATGTTTTTGCCTGGAAATGCGTGCCAGATTAAGAAGTGAGGTGCCAGGTAGGAGTGCGCGCGCCGTGGCGGCTCGGCCGGGTCCGCCGGGTCGCGACTCCGCCGGCGAATTGTCAAGTGGACGTTTATAAAGCTCGCCTGGCTCCTGCGGACAGTGGGAGGGAAGGCGAAATCGGCCAGCCGGAACTCTTCCCCTTCGGCGCGTTCTGGCCCGGCCCGGCCCGCCGATACTATTTATTAGGCTCTTGTTATGGTGCTGATTTTTATTTGCACTTAGAGCTAAGCAGCCGTATTCAGTTTCATGTGCCTTCTGGTTGTTGTGCTGCCGTAAGCGGCTTGTCTCTCTGAACGGGGACGTCCCTTTTGTTCTGGTAATTTGGTCAGCATGGAAACAGCTCCGTGCCCTCGGCCCCCTTCGTGCCCCCGCCCAGCCTCGCCAGCATTGTGTCGGGGAATAGAGCTGTGCCCGCTCGCCCTAATCAGCTTACAGTACTAATGCGGCACACCGAGACTCTCCGGGCCCCGTGCCGGGGCGGGGGCCGAGGCCGGGGCCGCCGGGGGCCCGGCGGCCACGCAGGGGCCCTGTCGTCCATTCCGGCCATGCTGTGTCCAATTAAACAGGCCCTTTGTTGCGGGCTTGTCTGTCTGTGCTTTTGTTTCGCCCTTCCCAACTCGAGAGATGAGCGGCTCTCCTGCTATTCACTTCAGTTCCCCATTGAGCTCAGTTCGGCTCCCGTTTCCGTCCAAACGGCCTCCTTGTCCGGCTACGCTCACCTTCCTCTCCCCGCCTTTTTCTTAGTGACGGCTGGAAAGATGTCATTCCCATCCAGCGAGACCTTTTTTTTTTCCCTGATTTGAATGAAGTTTTAATTTTTCTTTGTTTATAAGAATTGTCACTCACTCATTCTTGCGGGCCTAATCCCTTCTCGTCCCCAGAATGCGCCATGTTTGGTTGCTAGGGGGAACCTGCTGTTTTTGTCACTGCCCTAATCCGGTGTAAGAGGAATGAGGAGGGCAGGGGAGGAAGGGGAAGAAGGGGAGGGGGGGGAGGAGTGGAGAATTCCTGCTCAACAAGTGGATTGTCTCTAAATTCCTGCACTTGTTCAAGGCCCCTATAGCCCTTTGAGAGCAGAGAAAAAGACCCTCTTCTCCCTGTCTCCCTCCCTCGCTCCGTCTGCCACGCTGTCAGTGGGGAGTGGAAGCCAGGTTAACTGACTCGACAACGCTGGAGTGAATTGGAAGAGGACAAAGACGAGTATTAGGGAGCTGAATAAGTAGAGGGCAGAGCCGCCGCACAAAGACAGGTGAGGACAGGGCTGATTAGGGGCAAGTTGGAGGACCGGAGGGGTCGGCGACCTTATTAGGACCTTGGAGGATATGGGCATAGGGGGGCTTTCACCTGGAGAGAAAGGCCTCGCGGGGGGTGGATCAGGTGCTCTTGGACCATTAATTGTGGACCTTCCCAAACGTCCCGCCCGCACACAATACGGCCAACCTGGGACCGGTAGCTCGGCAGTTGAGCGGCGGCCGAGCAAGGCGCACAACGCAGCTCCATCCTGATGCACACACACACAGGAAGGCGCGCGCGCACACACACACTAGCCTTTGCAGAAAGTCAAATAATCGCACACATAGGCAGGCGTACTAGTTCATGTGCGGTTACAGAAATAGCACACGCAAAGTCACGCAGTCACTTGCCTACACTTACGGAAGAATTTCTTTACCCACACACTCGCACACGCATGCACGCACGCACTCTCCTGAACATATGCACGCCAGGCAAAGGCCCGACGCTGCACAGGAAGCAAATGTGATCAATTATGCCAGGGTGGGGTGGACAGATACCTTATCTTGGGGCTCCTTTAAATAAGCACTCGATTGTTACCAAATGTACGCACAACGGCAGCGAGAAAAACACCTCGGTTCTGAGGAAAACCAGAGTGAGGTTTTAGTGGCGCGGTCCGCCGAGGGAACTGTAACTGCGAGCCGCTTTTCCTGCTCGAGTCGCACAAGTGGTTAAACTACAAGTCAGATCGCATTACCCAGGCAGTAAATCTAAGTACCGGTTTACAAAAATAATCAAGCGCTAATACTGCTGTACAAAACCACTCTCTCTGTCTGTGGTCAGAATACGGCCGGCAGCAGTGACCTAAACCTAACCCTAACCCTGCCCAAACAAGGAACGCTTGCACAAAGTCAAGCGACGTTTTTCTCCACCTGTGCCACACGGAGGGCAGGGATGCATTCCGCTTGGAGGTTTCACTGGCCTGGTGCGGAGCCAGACCCGGTGACCTGAACCGCCGGCAGGAGCGGTCTTCTCGTACGTCGCCCGAGCAGCTCTCCGTGTGCCGAGCCAAACTGGGGAAGCTCGGACGACAACGCCGGGAGTCCACGGAGGTGGACTGACTGGTTACGTGGCGACCGGAGCAACAAGAACTGCGGACCATCTGAGCGTCTTTTAACGCTGTGACTGGGGACTGAAGAGGTGCACGCTGTCTTCAGCCTACTGGAGCTGGAGGGACACGACATGATGGCAGGGGCTGCATGATGGTTGAGGACGATGAGTTGAAGCCTTAATGCTGCCAGGTGGAAAACCCTGCAGGGGCCCTGCTGTTGTGCGCCAACAATGGGTGCTTCATCTTAGCTCCACTACACACAGACGGGCAGGCAGGCAGACGGGCAGACGAGCGGGCGGCCAAACACTAGACGTGATTTTTATATTTGCTGCAAATCACATTCCTTGAAAGCACAAGAAGAGACAGCAGAGGGGGAGAAGTCAACACGTTATTGGTTGATAATCCTCTAATTTCCCTCAGGCGGTAATAAATATTTCTAAAAATTATGTGAAAGTCAATACTTGGGCATGGTCAGAGCCTGTAGAAAAGTAGGATACACAGCGGGGTTTTGTCCACTGCAATGCATTGTGTCAGACCTCAGCCCACTGTCATGCCACCCTGCCTCATTGCAGTGCTCCCTGTCGCAGTTACTGCATTTCCAACAAAGTGGGCCAAATTCAACTTAACAAAATTAATTGTGAGTTCATTAAATTGTGGAGGAGTTCATATGAAGCCAAAGGGACACAAATGACTTGGAACAGATTTAACAACATGTGACTGTGAGCTGTTGCCTTAACCCCATGACATTTGTCCACTATGCCGCGCCTAAAATCACAGTTCAACAACACATCTCGGGCCTTTCTTTGCTTCCTCAAGATGTTATTCGGGTTTTTGTGTGGAAAAGTTCTTTAAACTCCAAAATGTCACCCATGGAGCATACGCATGTCGTGCTAGTGGTTTTTCTTATCTCTCTCACACACACACACAGAGTATATAATTTTCCTTTCCAATGGGCTACGACCCTCTGGCATCTGTCTGTCCAGCAGCACTGACAATGCTTGTGTACTAAATACAACCACTTTAATGACAAAACAGTTTGGTGATAAATAATGCGTCATTACTTTCTACCTTTTCACAGCTACACCATTTACCTGTGCAGCACCAGGTAACCTAGCATATAAGTGCTGTGCTACCAGTTTACTACACACAGCCGTGTACTCATTTATATCTTTGAGGATTAATAAAGGGAACTAAATGAATTTCGTCACATCGTCCGTTTCGGAGGTGTTAACCCTTCACCTGTCAACCTGAAGAACACATGGTGTTAACCAACTTTTATTGAACCATTTAAAAACTAAAAATGTTTTAAAGAATATGCGTTTTTCGCAACAAGAGAACAGAATTGATCGCAGTAGCATAGAGACAGAATCAGTATTGTGAGAAAATGCAGTGACATGCAGACACTTATTGTAACTCAAAAGAAAACGGGGTTAAAATATTTAGCAGGGCTGGTCAAAAGCTCTGTCTAAGAACATCCAAGGACGGTGGCCTAAACTTGTAGGGTTGCTTCAAATCTTCCCCCGGCACTTTTTGAAAGGTGAGACACCTGCGAGCCTGGTCCGGTGGTGCTGCGGAAGCCACAGGGGCGCGGGGAGCAGATGCGTGCCAACAACCAGCGACACCCCCCCAACACACACACACACACCACCCGCACCCCCGCCCCGCGCCTTTCCCATGTTCCGGCGCACCATAATGGGATTTTCCAGCGTCCAGCAGGTAGTCTGACTGGGACTTTGTTCAGTGGCGCACACAGATAGAGGTTAATGTAGCCCAGGGCTGCGCGGCGACGCGTCCACTTTGGGAGCCTCCGTGCGTCCCTCCCGTCGGCCTGCTTTGTCAGCCTCAATCCGTCAGAGAGGATTTCTCCTGGCAGCGCCCGGAGGCCGGCCCTCACATCTCCAACAAACTAATTGTTGTCTCCAGCCTGGTGAGCCTGTGAAGTCCTAACAAGTTAGCGTCTTTCGCAGAGATGAGAAAGAGACTCGCAAAATCAATTTCTCAGCCGATTACGCCTCGCCATCAGCCAAAACAAAACCGGGCCGCGGACAGGAGGAGCGGCAGACACACTGGGTCCCTGAGAAAAGGCTGCAGAACATCCATCTTCCCTGCTCTGCTCTTCTGATTGTTCGTGTTCTTTGGGCTGTTTTCATAGCCGCTTGCCCTCCCTCAAAGACACTTTATGACAAGCATTGTAATCTCTTTAGAGTGCCGGGGACCTTCCCTTTGGGCTGCGGGGCTCATCTGCTCTGAGTGACAGCGGGACAGGGTCCAACTGCCACCCAGGACACACAGCCATAAATCACGGTGCTGGCACCAGACAGGCTGGACCAGGCTCACTTCCTGAACAGCTACCAGTTCCTGCTGGGGACAAAAAGCCTATTGTCGGGTCTGGGCAGCCGGCTCCTCTCCTTTTGAGGCCTCCGAGGCCTCTGAGCTGAGCGAGAAGGGCCGGGAGACAGAGGGCCAAGTGCGAGAGGGACCAGGAGGCATGACAAAAAGCAAAGACAGGCGCAGAGATGTTACGATGCACTGTGACTGAGAAGCACCGAGGGTCAATTGGGCTGGGAGAGGAGATAGAGAGGCAACAAAGGACACAAGTTTCAGAAACTCAGCCAAGCTTGAAAGAAAAACCAGACATGAAAACCTGCACATGAGAATGAGGACGAGCTGTGGAAATCCAGGGTGTTTCGTGGGAATGTAGGAAATGCAGGGACACATTTCGGTGGAAGGGCAGACCGGGCCGCTATCCGCTGCATAGTTTGGCATCGCTTAAAGGACCCCCGCCTCACTTATTCACCCGCTCAGTTTATTTGTATAATAAATTAATTTGCTACATCATCACGTGGCCTTTATTTTTTCGACGCCGTGCCACGTCGCCCGGTCTTCGCTGGCGATCGCTGCATTTTAATGCCGGGCGTCGCGCGTGAACCCGGAGCACGTGACCGTGTTATTCGTACCACGACCACTGTTTTCCCTCAAATTCGGCACCTTTGCATCCGAGCTCTCGGCAGCGATCGCACTTTCGTCCTCGTCTGTGCAATTCTTCCCAGCCTTCGGTATTTTGAGAGAAATTCTGTTTTTTCTCTCCGTCTTGAGTCTCTTTTCGCTGTTTTGGTTTTTCCGCCAAGCTGTCAGGGTTTAAGAGAGATGTTGTTTTTTGTCGGATCAAAGATGGAAATGCGGCTCCCGAGATCGCTTGCTCGGTCCCCGTAGTCCGTCCGCGGCGTATGTGGAGCAGGAGCCTCGATGAGGCAAGACAGTAAACATTCTTGTTGAGCTTCTTGGAGAAATCTGGGCCTTCACACTGCTAGATCCGTCTGTCACTTTTTTATAACTCTGGGGTTCTGCGCGGTTGTGTTGGACGATTGTAAGCAACCCTTTCGTCAGTCGATTTACGCTTTGGAAACAAGGATCCTGAATTATTTGTCCTTCCGGCTCCCAGCCCAGTCGGTTGCTACCTGGAAGGCCATAATGAAGCCGCAATGAAGGCGAAAGAGTAAACTGCAATTTTTCATGTAATAATTGAACCGTACACCTTTTGTCTGGTTAACACCAATGTGGAGAAGCCACCTTCCTGCGTTCTGTGTTTGTCCAAGCTTCAGAGAACCCCCAGGTCATCATTTGCATATTTAAGGATCTCAGAACTCAGGTCTGCCAGAACCCGATCTCCTCGAGACTTTGCAAGTTAGTCCTTGACCTCCTGCTACTTTCCATGCCCGGGTATTTCTACGCGCGTGCCAGCGGCATCTCAGACGAGCTGTGGGTCAGGGATCCTTTGCACGCATCTAAGCAGCTGTCTGTCGGGGGGTGCGTTTTTGCTTCGGAGCGAAGCGTCTGCCAGGTGTCTGCACGTGGATGTGCAGCGCGTGGTAATTCTTACTGACTGGGAACACCGTGCTGGACCAGGAGGGGAGACCCCTGTCATCAGCGGCAGAATGAGATTTAAAGTGGTGCACACAAAGGCAGCTGCATTAACCAGATTTTTCACACAAATGAAAATGCTGCCTGTCACATGCGGCCGCTCTGACTGCTGCCCGTCCAATTCGTCACAGGCGACCTGCGCCGCGACAATGGGCCTGCCATCCCTCCGTCACAGCCGTAACGGATGTCCCCCGCCAACGGGCCGGGAGCAGGAGGGTGAAGCCAAGGCCTCGGCCGTGATGAGCTTCCCCCTCTCAGCCGCCTCTCGCCACGGGAGAGAGCGAGCCCTTCGCCCGTCCAAAATCCGCTTCGGCTGCAAGGATCGAATAAATCCCACGTGTAGGCCAGACTTGTAACCTAACAGCCTTCATAAATAACTCGAGCCTATTTGAAGGGGGAGATAGGGCATTAGAAGCTATTTACACTGCCGGAGCCGTGCTATCGATCAGCTGCAGCCGTCCCACAGATAAGTCCGCGGTGATGTCATGATTATTTATGACGATTCCTGACAGTAGGGCTACAGAGGGATTTTCTGCGCGACAGCTCAATTCGTTTCGAGAACGTGATGAATTCTGTAGTTAAAGGAAACAATCAGCCATCCGCTGTTCTGTCAGCGCAGTGCCACGGATCCGGACCCCGAAAAATCACAGTTGGGCACTCTTCTGCCAGGAAGAGAAATGCCGCCGTTTTAATTGGAGCAATGGAAAAGGGAAAAGTTTGAGGAGATGTAGGAAGTGATGCAGAGGACAATGTGACAGCCCAAAGTTTGTCAGCGATGCAGAACCCCGCACAGACAGGACACGGTGCAGGAAAGACAGAGTGCCGGCGATCTGCGTTCCATCACACTCGGCATCCGGACCGCAAGTTCTCGCTCGGTGTGCCGAGTGCTCGGCGAATCCCGAGTCGGGGGCGCACAAACCATGTTCTCTCACGACTGGCGTCTTTGTGGAAGAGCTCCTCGCTGTGGTGACCACCGCTCCTATCCGCATTCAGTCCGTTTGCTTTAGCGCTTGTCCCGCTCGGGCCCGTGTTGGCCCTCTGCCTGTCCTCGAGTCACTGGGCACCGAGCAAGCAAGCGTCCACCCTAGACAGGACCCCCGTCAGCTAAGCATTACATGGCGCTCTATTTTTGGGCTTCTTCTGTTCTTACTCTTAACCTCCTCCATCTGTCTTTCATTTCTTGTGTTAGAAAGACGCAGAAGGTAGAGCACAAAAATAATGTTAAAAAACAAACATAGATGATAAATGAGTGACATAGCTGCAATAGTGGGGCATATCCAATGACTAAATTGTTGGCTGTTGTCAGCATTTGGCAGGAAGCTGACAAGGTCCAGCCCTGTCCTAGCCAGGGTACGTCTCTGCCTAAGCGTGCAGCATCCAAGATAATGCGCACCATTACGGATGCATGACTTCACCCTCCACTGCACTGCTGTGCAAGCGCAGGAGCAGCAGAAACGCGAAAGTAGAAGTTTATTTTACAGATACGGCCATGTAAGGTGCTTAGCGGTGGCACGGTGACGCGAAACGCGCTCCCCGGTTGAGGGCGGAAGACGTACGGAGACCCAGGGTGGGGCAGCAGTTTAAGAAGCCAAATTCAGTTTGAAGGCGGCTGAAGGCTGAAGGTACTGAGCTGCCGCGCAACACCTGAGAAATATCTGATAAAAATAACATTTGGCTGCCACGTTGGGTAGAAGCCACAGCTCGCAAAAACCGGGGTACTGTGGTTCACCTTAGTGAGACATCCTACATTCTCAAGAAACATAAATCCTTAGCACACCAAAACATACCGACCCTAAACAATAACACATGCAAGCTGTGTGCGGGTCTATGCACACCCTTCGTAGAAGAAGTGTGAAGTTTCCAGAGGAGAGAAGGCTGGCCGGCGTCCAGGGCCCGTGTGCCGCCTACAGCAGAGCCTCGGAGCACCACGGGAACAGGGGATATTAGAGCAAGAGCTGTGGCGTCGGGCCAGATGGAGAAGGGCTGGCAGCAAGAGTGCACCAGCGGGGTCCGGGCACCCCCGCTGCCTTAGTCTGCCTCTAAAACATGGGCAAAAAACAACAATATGCATCGAGTCCAGTTCCTGCCTGGCCCTGATAACAAGAGCAAACACACACGGGCGGCCGTTTCATGTGTCCTTATCTCTGGAACTTTAAACGCTCCGTAAGTTCTCCAGCAAGATGAGATTCCGAAATTAATCTGCTGCTTAATAATGGGAAAAAACGCCCGTCCGCGAGGTGCTCCTTGGTTCTTTCATTTCAGTAATGAGAAAACAGCAGAAAACGCTGCATCTTGGCCGCTCGCGCCCTTGGCCAGCAACGTCCGTTCGCGCGCGGTGCGTCCCCAGAGCGGGGGGACCCTACGGCCGTCGGGCCTCGGCACAGGACTATTGTCTCCTCGCCGAGGAAGGCACGCGCAAATCCCGCTAAGTGCGAGGGGGATGTCAGCGACTGTTGTCGCGCATTTTTGCCCGTGACAGCGTTCCCGTTCGATTAGTTCTTGACCGCGAGACAGGGGTCGCAACCTGGCCCCGCCGTACATTGGGGGTGAATCCAAAGGCAGGTGAAGGGCGGTGTGTTTGGAGGGATACGGTGCTTGAAACGCTGCGAACACAAAAGGCACCGCAGGATGACTGAGGAATGTCTTGAGGTGAGAGGGAGCCTAAGGTCATAGCAGGGTCACTTAAAGTCCATGAACTCAAAGCGCTTCCCACTGAACCTGAATAGGGCTCTGGACCACTGCCAGCTCGTGCGGCTGACGCGCATGCACACACGTGCACAAACACACACACACACACACACACACACACACACACCCCGAGAGCAAGGTGTCTGAGGGAGTGACACGTCCACTCGCTTGCCTGTCGCCCAGTTCGCTCTCTATGAGTCTCTGCCTTCGCAGCGCTTGGAAGGCGAAAGCTTCGTGAAGTCCTGCATTTCTCCGGTGTCAGATCTCGTGCCATTAAGCAATGTCATTCTTGGTCTAGAGGTAACTGTCGGGTTGACATTTTCCCCTGACCGCTGCGCTCCGGCAAGAACCTTGCACGGTCAGAACCCAACCCGCACGCCGAACCAAGCCGTCTTCAAACAGCCAGGGGGCAGAGCCTGAGTTCCGGTGCGCCGTTTCGTCTCCGGGCCCCAACAAGGGTGCGATCCTGACCTTCTCAGCACCCAGGCCGCAGCCTGCTGATGGGAGCGTGCTGGAGCAGGTGCCCCCTGATCTTCAAGTGCCTTTTGTTAGATAACACCCGGCAATAAATCGCCGTCTCCTAAATAACCCATGAATAAAGGACATTTTGTCCTCAATGGTTTGAGGAAGATTTAGTGGGGGAGGCGCCAGAGCCTCCTCAGGCCCGCTGCAAAGTGGTCACTGAGAGAGATCTGTGGTGCATAAAAAGTCCATGGTAGTTCATTAAATTTCCAACACGGAGATGGAGACAGATGTGATTTATGGCAAACAGCTTCACATATTCGCTGCAGCACTTACCTCCCTCATTCTTTATCTGCTCAAATGAGGTGGTACCGTGGCCAATGCTTCGAAAGAGCTGCTATTATAATATTCAGTAGCACTTAGCGACGACTCGTTCGTCTGTGTCACGAAGCCCACGAAACTCGTGCTAACAGCGGAGAAATAATGTTGGTTCTGGCGGTTTGCGCCACCAAACGTGCTTTATGTTCACACTGCTGGGTCACTTCTGTTCAGCTCACCAATGTCCATCTGTCTGTCTGTCGTAAATCTTATGCAGGCGAAGTTTTGGTACCACTTGCTTATTCACGCCCACAACGTTCAGTCTAAGCTGAAAAATCAGTTTTAAAGTTAAAGCTTTGAATATTTGGGTTTTTAGCTTTGACTTTCCTCTTCTCGCCAAACCCAAAAATCGGTTTAATTTATCTCACATTTATCTAGCAATTTGATGTTCTTTTCTAACTTCAAACAGCTGTAGCTTGCACCTCCTGACAAACTGGCAAACACGCACGCAAACCCTGCAAAATGGAACATTAAATATTTGTTTAGAAATTCCTCTGTGCTCTTATTCCTGTAATTGGATTTCATGAAGCACTTAACACGGTGTTTGTCTTGTGCAAATAGTTTCTTTCGCTCCTTGATGGAAATGCGCTCTGTCTCAGGACTCCATTCCTCCAGCACCCTGGACTCTCCATCTGCATCGTGTGTGTGTGTGTGTGTGTGTGTGTGTGTGTGTGTTTGTCGGTTCGGAACTCTCTCGCCGAATACGGAGCCTTGCATCCATCCAGGCCAGGGTGATCCTTTTCGGTGTCTCCCCTGTCCTCGCTGACGGTTTTATTCATTCTTCAGCGTGAACATCGCTTGCGTGCTGCTGCCCTTTCCACCAGCGACACTCCTGCCAGCAACACCGAGGCCGTAATGTTGCTTAAGGAGAGCAGATCCGTGTTGCTCAGCCAATTCCGAGAGCCACCGGGGCCTCATCGCGAACCGCATCTCAGTCCAAAGTAACGCTTGTCGTTTCATTCAGACCGTTTTGGCAAACGGCGCCATTAATTCACCACAGCACTCCTGGGTATTTTTCTCATGATGCGAGCGTCCTGCTGTCCTGGGCTGGCAGTGGAGCATCTCGCTCTTCCACCTCAACCGGGTGGCCCGCTCGGCACGTGGCGGCTAAGCCGAGTGGTTCGTGGGGCGCAGGAGCCGAACCCCGCCTGGGCTGCGGAGGAGAGTCACGCGCGTCCGGCGTGACCGTAACGCAACCTGGCTGCAGGGCCTCTAGCCTTCTCCCCTTCTACTTGGGGTACTTGCCCTTGTCCTGTCCATGGTGGCGGCGTTGGCATCCATGCGGCAGGAACGCACCGCTACCTAGGAACTGAACCCCACAGGGCGGCGCCTTCCCAGTGGGCCGCCCGGCCCAGCCCCTTCTCCGTGCCATCAAGGGAGCAGTTAGTGAATAGGGAAGTCACCAAGCACAATGGACTGGTGCTGCCCGGTAACTTGGACGCCCGGTTAATGAGGTGGCTGCTGAAGCCCTTCATGTGGGCCTTTGTGTGGATGAATGTGCCTCTCCTTCACGTTATCATGGTGCGGTCATTAATCACTCCTCTGACACACAGAGTGCTCCTCGGAGGCCAACAGTGGTTTCAGTGTCGGGCCTTCAGTCTCTGCCAGCAACCTGTTGGACAGCATTGTGTGTGTGTGTGTGTGTGTGAGAGAGAGAGTGAATGACTCTTTTTGTGTGTTTCTAAGTATGTGTATTTTCTCAATGACCTCAGTTCTTGTGCTGAGACTTGGTCTGTGGTCAGTGGGATGTTTCCACCAGGCTGGCCCTGGAAATTCCGGTCCTCTCGGCCTGTACATGGATTTGCCACAGGGGGCGCTGTGGAGACGCTTTGCTTACTCTGGAATCGACGCTGGTTGATCTGTCCAAGTGTGGCCTACCGCTCCGTCTCCCCTATTTAAAGCCATTGTAAAAAACCTTGTTACACACTCTGAGTAAACAGAGGTTGTGTTTCCATGGAAATGGCTGCTTGGCTGACAGTCACCAGCTTTAAGTTGTTTAACTTTGCGAGATCCAGACATTTCTGCGGTCTCTACACAGGGACAAAGTCATCGTTGTTTACAGTGGTGGTCATTTAATCTTGACCCAGAAGGCTCAAAACACGGGTCTGACCCTCAGGTCCTGCTACAAGAGTTTTCAACGTTCCCACCTTTCATTTTTTAAACCACCCTTCAAGGTCGAAGGTTCGGAGTTCACTTTATTGTCATTGTGCTGCTATACGGATGTACAGTGAGAATGAAATGTAGTTTCCCCTGGACCGTGGTGCACAATACAATAAACAAGCAACAGAGTGACCGTGGAAGAACACGAATAACAGCTAAGTGACACAGTTAGGCCCCTGAGAAGAAGGTGCTGTGTTTCTGTCGCTCTAAGCTCGTCTTTCGGGCTCTGCTGATGTTTCTCCAGTGCGGCACCCCAGTAAGATCAGGCCTGGGCGAACTTAGCTGCAAGCCTGAAAGGCTGTCTGGTTGCGCGTGAGTAATTGTACTTTTTTTCTTTTTGTGCGTATGTCGGTATCGACTCGACGTCCATGCACGTCGATACATGCCAGCATCTGCTTTGAGGGTGCCCGGATCATCCGAGCGGTCCGAGGCCGTCGGCAGCAGGCGCACGAATGGCCCGTTCTGCCGCCGCCGCGTGGATGGCAAGCGATGCTGCCCATAGGTGTGGGCATATAAACCGGGCCGTGCGTCTCCTGCATCCCCGAGCGCTTCAAAGGATGGAGTTGTGCCGAGCAGCGCTGCTGAAGGTGGCGGTGGCCCTCGCCATGGCTCTGCTCATTAAAGCCCTGCCGTAAGAGCGGCTTCTGAGCCGTAATTATGGCTTGTTAGGATAATGCCAGTCAGCCGTACTCCCTCCTCTGATCTCTTCGTGGAATCGGAGATCTCCTGCGGTCCTGCTTCCCAACAACACTCAACACGCTGCTGAGCTTGAAGCGCTCGGCTCGCTTCACCACATCCCCGTAGCTGGACGCGCCGTTCCGGGAGCCCCGTGATCTCGGGCAGAACCTGGCACTTAAATAAGGAATGGCGGTAGCAAAAGCGCAGTACCGAACACCGCGGCGTCGCTGGATGCAGGGTCAAACGCCGAGCCTATCTTCGTCCGCAAAGCGCGTTGCCCTAAACGCGGTCAAGTGGACGCCGATAGTAGCCGACTCCCGCTGACCGCTCCCAGTGCACGGCTGCGTTCATTTTGCTCTTAATGACCGAAATGGTCAGGTTAACTAGGTTGCAGAACGGCTGCTCAATTCCTCAGGATCGCAACTACAAGCTCCAAGGGGAAAGATCTGGAGAGGAAGCTGTGATGTGGTTGTGTGTGTACGACAGCTCCTCTTTATAGAGAGTGTGCGATTTAATAAGCGCCGTGTATAATTTAAGATTCCTGGTAAACTAAGTGGCGCTTTTGCTCAATAGCCGTCAATCTGGACCCTGTAAAGCGGCTCGGATCAGAAGCTTAGCTTGTCGCAAACAGAGGCTGTATAAAGCACATTTTTGGAGGACGGGATGATGAAGTCCAGCAGCAAAGCGTCCGTGCATGTGGATTTGATCAGAGAACAGTAGTTTGATGCTGTTATCGGTGCCCATGTGAGGGCCCTGGCTTGCTTGTTCTGGTGGACGCATCTGAGACTTCTGGCTCGGATCCCTTCTCTATGCTCCTTATTCACAACATGGCCCGCCATTCTTTTCGGCCTCTTTTTGGCCCTGTAATCCTTTTAGCACTTCTTCATCCCCGGTGTGTCTCTCTGTGCCCCCCTTTTCCCACTTTGCCTCTGTTCCCCTGCTCCTCTATTTTCTCTCCTCAGTCTTCTTGTTTCTCTGTCATGCTCTCCTTCCTCCTCGCCTCCTCCGCTCGCTGTCCTGTCTGTCGTCCTCCCCTGCTTAGCAGCTCCTCGCAGTTCTGCGTCCACACGTGCGCCCGCTTGCCCCAAGCGAAGACAGAACGCATCAGGAGCTTCGGTTCAGCTCCTGCGACTGCAGGGATTTTCACCAGAACGTAAGGCCTCTGTACAAACTAAGCGGGTATCAGACAGGCCTCTTTTTTGTTTTCAGCCTCAGATATTTACCAGGAGATATCCGTGAGCCGCGTGCAATTGAGACGTCGGTGTGACAGCTCTGAAAGCTGCTTAGCTGCAATGTGCTGGCCAGACAGACATTTGCGCACATCTGACTCTCATTACGAGCGAGGCGGTGGGGGATGAGAACAGCAGCACGCGGGGGCCACACCCGAGCTGTCGGCAGCCTCTCGATCTCTGTGCTGAATCTCCAGGTACGTAAGTGGGTGAAAAGACGCTCGTCCACCGGTTAAGTCAGAGGCTGAAGAGGCTCACATGCTGTGCTTCTGCTGGCGGATGAAATTTGACAGTCCTTACCAACGGTAGAGAAGGAACGATTCGTCCATTAACTGCTGCCTCCCGTGACCCCATCCCGGTATCACAGCACAGTAGGCTATGAAACGACACCCTGGATGGAATGCGCCCCCACCGTGGGGCGGCCACACACGCGCAGCTGAACACGCCATGGCCGATGCAGAGTGACCGGTCAACCTTAAACATGTGACTTTGGACTGTAGGAGGACAGCAGAGGAAACCCACGCAGATAGAGGGAGAACACGCAAACTCCGCACCGAATGAGCTGGATTCAAACTCATGTCCAAAATCATGTCCGTGTGCTGAGGTGGCCGTGCTCCTCGCTGCTCCATTATGCTGCTAGTTTAGCTATCGATAGTTGAGTATTACTAGCAGTAAAAAACAAGCCTGCCTGACTGTCGCTAACCGTACGGAATGACTCTTCCTGGCCATGAGCTGTTACGCGAGTCAACGTTCACGGGTCAGTTTGCCTGTTGGGCCGCTCTTTGTTTGCTGCGCTCCGCAGGCCGGGTGTGTTGGCCCTCCACGGGCCCGCGCGTGCTTAATGTGAACCCAGCAGCAGAAGAGAAGGGCCTGCGGGCTGTAGAGAGAGATTAGGAGTCTAACAAGTTTGCCGATGCGCGCCGGCCAGGTTCACAGCCCTACGGTAGAAGAGGCAATGTTTAACAACACAGCAGAAGGAGGAAGGGGCCTGCTGGTCTCTGCCCTGACACACAAACACACGCGGGTGCACACGCGTTCCCCAAAGGGATGGTGGAACAAGGCCCTTGCGCCTCGTACACGTTCGAGCGTCGGGAGCAGACCGCTGCAGATGGCTGGAGCTACAACAGCAACGTTTGTGCGGTGTTGTGCCCGGGCGCACCTTTCACACTGGCACCTGGGCGGGCGTGCGTGCGTATCTGCACTGAGCGTGGGGTGGCCTCGCCATGTCCCTCATCCCTCAGGGGCCTTTGCAGGCCACCTGTCCTCATCGCCAGCCCACCTGCATGCACCTTGCGCGCTCTCTTGAGCGCAAATTACTGCCGACCGGGCTAATGTGTCTCTGAAGGCCCCCTGCAGAGTGCGGAGCGGCACGGAGGCGGACAGCAAGCCCGCATCTTGCTCGCGCGTGTTAATGTGGTCGTGAAAGAGCCAATTCAAGTAATGAGGGAGGAAAGCGATGCATCGCCGTGCATTAAATCATTCATAAAAACGGTGCCGTTCGGCAGTCGCTCGAAGGAAAGCAACGGATGCAGAGGGAGAGGTCCTTGTGCGCGCCTTCGCTTGCACGAACGCACTTTCGCGCGGGCTCGGCTTCTGGGTGACGTGGCGATTTCTTGTCGTGCGCCATTTTTTAAACTATTTTTATAGGAGAAAATGTTCTTTCGCTGCCCGCCGAATCGCTTCGTCAAACCGACATCTGTTTGGGCTTGCCCGTGTACGGCGGCGGGTATTTTAAGCGGAGCATCGCGTCCGCAAACAACGTCTGCGCTCCCAGCTGGTTTACAGTAGCAGTTATTTATAAATGGAGCTGTAATGGGGTCATTTAGGCCGGCGCTCACGAAGAGGGATGGGGAGCATCTCGGGCCCCGGAGCCGCGGGTCCGCGTTCTCCGTCTGAGGGCTTCGGGGGCCGGCCCGCCTCCAGCTCCGGACGCTCGATCCGACCCGTGTTTGCTTGTCTTCTCCGTCAGATCCCGTCGCTGGCGGGTCGCACGGCTCATCCATCATCTCAACATGTTAATTAGCCGGATTTATTTTATTCGGCAGAAATAACAGCGAGTATCCCATTACGGAGCGCTGGCCCTGGGGCAGGACCGCGCTGTGCAGGCCTAGCCAGAATCGCAGACCGTGAGGCGCGGCATTTAGACTCGGGTCCCCCGGGCTCTTGGGCTCCTTTCACCTGCACCCCCCATTCTAATGGCTTTATGTGCATAAACCATCACGTTTGCCTTTGAGATTTGTGCTGCATCTGAATTCTGGTTCCCCCAATTCAGCGGCGAACGCACGGTGAAAAAACCTTCCCAGCAGAAGAAACGTGACGGCTGAGCTGCACTGCGTACGAATTTCAAGAACCTGTAATTTCTGAACGCGTACGGGGGGGCCACGCGGCGTCTAATTTCACGGGAACAGGTGGCAAGAGGTTCTTCGCCTGTGAAGAGACGAAAGTTTTCTTGGTTTTCGGGTTTCTAGCTATCTGTGGTTCTCACCTGCGTCCCTCCGTGCTCGCGGGTAACCACTTTGGCCTGAAGCAGAGGACTGAGCGGGTGTGGCTGTGGGCGAAGGTGCTTTTAAGGAAAGAAGGGGATCTGGGGACTCAGCTGGCACTCTGACAAACACCAAGAGACAGCAGATGGAAACTTGACCGTGTGAATCTGATCCGCCTTGTCTTTATCCCGACCGGGATAATGGACAAAGCGAGGCATCCGTGACCATGTTCACTTTCGCGAGGTGCATAAGTATGAGTGTGTGCCATGAGTTCTCAGTATGGGAGGAGAGGCAGTCTAATTGTTCTGCCACCTGGGCTCTGAAAGCAACCCCACCTCCATCCTGCCACCAGCAGAGCTCCTCACGCTGGCCCTGTGCTCCTCAGGTCCGGCGCAGCTCGGGTTTCACCGCGTCTTTGTGCTGCCCATGCTGAGCAGCAGAAGTGGTTAAAGCTGCATATCTGGTTTCTTCTGCTAGCAGGACTTCCCTATGACTGACTCACTGCATTCGAGGGGGCTAATAAGGACAACGTGTGCACGCAGAAGAGCTAAGGTGAGAAGAGACAGGGCGAGCAGGGATAAAGCACACAGGGAAAGAGTATAAGAATGTGCAAAAGTGGATTTGGGCCTGGGAGGAACCCGCGGGAGGGAACATTTGAGCAGCGTACAAGGTTCACTGCAGGTACACGGAAGCAAACGGCTCAAACAAAGAGGCCGCGGGGTTCCTGAGACCCATCCCCCCTGCGGGTTCCACTCGGGATCAAGTGTGAATTTAAAGAAGCACTCATTCCGCAGCAGAGGAAGGTGTTCGGGTCAGCTTCAGGAGACAAAAGCAGGGTGCATTAGAACCCGTTGCTGTATGGGCCTGGACAGACAGAGATTGAGTGACAGCAAATCCCTGTGACCAAAGCTCTGCTTTGGAAACTTTGCGGTGCACTTGAGCCGACATGAAGGTTCTGCATCGAATCTGTTTCATTCGCAACAGAAGCAGCCGGGTTATTAATGGCCTCATTAGCATTAAGGGACTATTTGGATAGCGCAGGTCTCCTGGGGCTTCAGATGTTTTAGGGAATGAGAGCACTTTGCAGGCCGCTGTGCCGGGAACATCAGTTCAGCATCGGGCTTTCTAAATAATTTAACCATCCATAGCATTGACAGATCCTTGCCGTTGACGTGCTTCTCCTTGAACCGATGAAGCGCGGCTCCGAGCGCTCACCAACCCTCGGGGTCCTTCGCCCGCATTTTCTGCACCCAGATGGCACGAATACCAACAGCGTGCGGCCATGGTCAGACTTCCTGGCGAAGTGGAGGGGGCCGGGGCGGTCGGCGCCTTCGGTAAAGGAAGCTTTTGTGGTCGTGCTGCCGTCCGCTTATAAATCTGCGCTAACTGGCCTGGCCGCCATGCTGCCGTACAGATAACGCGGTGGAGAGACGGACGCGCCGGCTGTCCTGAAGTGGCTAAGGCAGACCTTCAGGTGTCCTGCAATCTTCAACACAGAGTGCTTGTTGCTCTGCTGCATGGTTAGCTCATGCGCTGAAGAAGGTACCACTCACGGGTACACGCACGCAGGCACGCTCATCCACAGTGCGACTGAAGTCAGGGTTACTACTTCGCGTGAAAAATGGTCCTGGCCGCTGGAGATCTCCGCGAGATCAATGGCTGCATCGGCAATGTCAGGAGCCGCCGATGAATCGGTGGAAGAGGCTGGAAAAGGAGCACCGGCGCTTCGCGGGACCCAAAGCTGCCGGTGCCGTTCAGCCCCCGGGTGATGCCCTCAAAGTGGCCCATGTTTCTCTAGAACTGGAGTACCCGTGAATCCCTTTGGCCAGGGGTTACCTCATGAGGCCGCGGTCTGTTTGCGTTTGCAAAAGCAGTGCGTAAATTAGCAATATTTAGCGCTTAGATAAAAGCCGGGCAGCCCTTTCTAAATGGGCGGGAGAAGAAAGGCGTTATCTGTTTGTTCTGGGTCTTGGAGGAGGGTCTGGTCCTTCAGGAGAATGGACTTGTTTGAGTGGCGTCGGACTTAATGCACTGCCACTGATAACACTTCCACCGCGGTCTGTTGCGCGGTTAAAAATTAAACCGCCGGGCGAAAATGAACGGTGCTGACTTTCAGGACATTTTTGCGATGCGCTTGAGGAAAAGGCGGAACCCTGGAGAACGAGAACGCTTGTGTCCCTCTCCAGCGAGGAAGGGCTTTAAACAGTTCGACCAAATGCTTTCTTCTAAATGCATTCTTCGCTCAGTTGCCATCCTGGCCCCACGCCTCAGAGTCCTGCTAGAGATTTTATTTCAAGTTCACGTTCGCTGCATCCTGATAAAACAGAAAAAAAAAGTCCTTGCCATCTGAAGCTGGAGAACTCTTCAGTTCTTCCCAACAGTGACCTCACATTAAGCACCCGGCTGATATCCACGTCTTTCGAGGTTTTTACGTTTGTCGAATTCATCGCCCGGGTTAATCCACGCAGTAAGAAGCAAGCTTGAGAAATTCTACAAAATTGCGTCTCCTTAAGCGGACTTAAAATTTGCCACAAAACAGCATCGCTCTGCTTCTCCTATCCAGAACAAAGGCCTCGCAGGTTGGCGGTGTTGTTTAAATCATTGTGTACCTGTAGAAGTGATGTGTGTGCCAGCGTGCAGCAACCCAGGAGAAACAACGCCAAGCGATGCCCAGTTGTGCAGAGAAACCTGGTTCAGCCCCAGCGTTAAATAGAATTATTTTGGGTACGACGGGGCGGCCGGACAGGCATCCGAGGTCGGTTGGAGCACCCAGCGGCGGAGGTGTTTTGCGGCTTGTTTTGCGCGGGTTGTTTCACGGCTCGGTGGGCAGCGGGCCTCCTTGCTGTACTGGAGCGCTGGGTTGGGTAGAAGACATTCTAGCTCAGTTCGCAGGACTGCTGTCCTTCCTGAAGCACCAGGCAGCCTGACATTACAGTGTGCCAGGACATTGCTGGCCTGAAGAAACGCTGCAGCGCAACAGCACCGCTTGGGCAGAGCGCTGTTTGTGTTCATAAACAATCCCCGAGTACAGTACGGCGCGGTTCCTTCGGTGCCGCTACCCCCATAGCACTGTTGCTCGTGCCACTCTTTTACTTTAACCTTCTGAGAGACAGCTATACATATATAAAAGCTTGTTTAGATTCCTTATGCATAAAATAGACGGTTTTCTTTGTTTATTTGCTTTTGCTTAACATATAACTGATCTTTTTTTGCGCTGCTGCTTATGCAAGTTTCCGAGCTGCATTGTGGGTCCTGGGGAAGCCTCTTTCCACGTGTTAACAAGGCACAATGGCATAGTCTGGGGCTGTGGTTGGAGACCAGGTGGGCTTCCCAGGGCGCCAATGGCTGGCTGGCACAACGGAGAAGCACCCAGAGCAGTAAATAATGGCCTACGGGTGAGGAATGGCCACTCTCGCAGCCCCACACACACATGCAAGCACCGCATTTGGCTGTTAGGGTGGACTGAGTTCGGTTGGCCAAGCAACCTGGATTTTACACCTCTGCCTTGTCACTACGTGTGTTTATTTATTTGGATGCACTTTAGCTCTTTTTTCCAAATGTGGTCACAACCTGTAACAGAAATCTTACTTCTCTCCCCCAAAGTAGGAGCTCTACCTGGGCGGGATGCATTCAGTCGTGCACCTCAGGCTTCAAGGGTGAGACTGGGCAACAGAAGTGGGATTTTTTCCACACGCAGCTGTGTTAACTGTAGGTGTCGCTGTGACCGAGGAGCCGGGTGGAGCGCAGCCATTTCATGCATCTGTAGAAGAAGCAGCCGCTTTGTGTTACGAGAGGCTCTCGGCGACCCAGGCCTGGAGTGCCACAAGGTGGGATTGGAGCCCACATCCTGGCCGCAGGATGTCCGTTTTCAGTAGTCTGGCCCTTGCCGTTGCTCGGTGCATTAACACCTGCTGGGCTCTGGATCTCCGGATCACAGGGCCTTTAGATGCTCTCCGCTGCTCATCTGTCTGTGAATTTAAACCAGATGCCCCAGGAGATGAAGTGTGGAGCAGAGAGCGGAGAAGAGAGGAAGGGGAGGGCTGTACGACCAAGAGTCAATTGACAGAGGGCACGGGTCATTAATTTTGTGTCCTTTGTTTTGTCAGTTTGTTTTCATGAGGCCTGCAAGAGAAAGTAAAAGCACCCAAGCTGAAAATTGTCTGCTCTGCAGCATGTTTCCCCCCGGACCCAAAGCCCCCGTTTTGCCCCAGGCCGTCCAACCCCAGGGGTCAGACCCACACTTCCTTCATACCGGCCACTTCACCCAAGACTGATCACACATCACAGATAAGAGCCTTACTGCCCCGGAGTCAGTGTCTCTCTCTCTCTCTCTCTCTCTCTCTCTCTCTCTCTCTCTCTCTCACACACACACACACACACACACTGAAATGTAGGGACTGCAGTTCATGTCTACAGCACACAGTGGACACAGTGAATGTGAGCGCACAACGGTACTTGCGTTTCAGCCCCTTATCCACATACACACACACACACACACACACACACACACACACACACACACACACACAGTTAAGTAAATATAGGCACCACACACCCTCAGAGATGCTCAGTTAACACTTTCACAAACCTACTTGTATACACATTGGCGAGAAGAGCGGCGAGTGGTGGCAGCATCCACTCAGGTGATGAAGGTGCGAATCCCATCTCCCGACCCTTTGGTTAAAGTTGTGACTTTTGCTTGCAGATCAGTAAAACCTGCCCATTTGTGCGAAAAGGTAAATGACCGCACATCACTGTGGAGAGAAGCGTCAGCTGAGCGAGTGAACGCAGGCAGCCCTGTGCAGAAGAGCTGAACCGCATCTGCCTACCATGCCAACCTCTACAACCCTCACACTCGGTGCCCCTGTCCATCACATGCACAGGGGAAACAGTCCTGCATGTTTACAGAGCGTCCACATCCACTGCTTAATGGGAAATGCAAAAAAGCAAAGTGGCGCTGTTGTCTCTGTGCTGCTCTGGACTGCGTTCACACATGGGTTTGAGTCCCGCTCAGTCTGTGTGCGCTTTGCATCTCGTCCATCGGTTTCCTCCCGTGCTGGTGACATGACCTTTGGGTGAATTGGTGACCTTCGTGTATGTGCGCGCGCCTTACGTTGCTGTGCTGTGCAGACGGGTGAGTGATCGTTGGCAGCGCAGTTTGTCACTTTGCATGAAGGTAAATGCTTGCTAGTTGTCATTGTGCACTGCTTTGGAGAAAAGCATCTGCCAAGTGAAGAAATGCAACTAGACAGTGGACGGCTCCCACAAAAAGAGGTCTTGTATGAAAAGTTGTACATTTGTCATTATTTTTCCTGCTGACGACTGCCAGTCAAACCGTCGGGCCGGCTTCTGAACAAGGTTGAAAAGCTCGAAACGATCGATGCCCTTTTCAGTGCCCGAGGCTGGCACAGTGGCACGATTCCCTGCTGTCTCTGCAGGTGGGCATCCTGGGGAGGATTTTTAAATATTCCAGGTTTCCGTAATTTAACCAGGTGCCTGATAATACAGTGGCTGCAGCCAGGCCACAAATGGCCGCATGTGGTCTGATATTGGGCACCTGTTTGTCCTTGTGGTGTCGGTGCGGTTAGGGCCATTTTTTCACTTCCTCGCTCCTTTGTCTAGTAAGTCTTATTTCCCTAAATGTTTTTGTTGTCTTTTTTGTGTATTTGTACGAGTCGCTTTCCTGCTTCCTTTCTGGTTCAGGGTCACAGTATGTGTAAATATTCCCTATATTATGGGGCAAATACAAGCAGATTCGGAAAGAATCAAGCAGTTTCCTAAATTTGTTGCTCGGTAACTATTATGTGAGCGTGTAAAGTACAGCAGTTTGCAAGGCAACTTTCACAATTTTTTCTCTGTTTATTAAAAATACTCAGTATTCTGCTGTGCATGTTCATTTGCTACTTGGTTAGTGAGTAATAAATTTAGGGACCAAAAACAAAATAATTTTTCCGCTCCATCGATGAGTTCATCTTCCTTGCTCAGTCATCTGGAAATTCGGAATGTTTTCCAGGTCCCACATTTGAGCCTCTGCGAGAACCTCTCATCGTAACCAAAGTGCACTGTAGGACCAGGTTCCCGAAAAAGGCCAGAAATGGGTCAAGGAAACTCGCGGTCGTAGACCGCGGTCATGAGCCTGGAATGTTACAGCCTTGTGTGCTCACTTATCCGAAAGGGTGGGCAGCAGTCAGTTTGGGCTCAGTGGGGCAGCTCGACAAAGACCTGCGCGGTCACGTTGACCGCACTGACACAGGTATTTCTGAGCACCCTTTGTGTTTCACAACTGACCGGAGAACTCCCTCCTCCTTCCTGCCGAAAGGGAACAGCGTGTGTGATGACATTGCAGACATTGCGATCCTTTTGCAGGATTTGCCAGCTCGTCCTCCTTCCTTAGCGTACTGTACCTGTACAAATAGTCACGGACCGTCCTTCAAAAGCCACACCGCTTAAGTCTGTAAAAATGGTTCACCGTGGTTCTTTGACTGTTTGATGACTGCGACAAACACGCGGTATAAACACGGCTATAGTCACTCGGGTCGAATGTGCCGTATGTACTAACCTTCTTGTTACCTTCCCTCTGGCGTCTGCATTAATACTGCATGGATTTGCACCTGCAAAGGCTGCCTTGCGCAGAAGAGGTTTGCCGGCATGGCTCGCTCGCTCCTCCTTTCTGTAATTCAGCTTCCTTCTTTAGTAATGTTGAAATTCCGGAAAAATCGACTTCAAATGTTTTTCAGCCATTTCTCCTTGTGTTTTAACAACTGGTTTATTTTCAGCGACTCTATTCATAAATCCTCTGTCCAGACCTCCTCTGACCTCCACGTTCCTTCGCAACTGCCCCTCCCAGAGGCGACGGTTCCCGTGCGTGAAACGGTGCAGCCGTGTACCGGAAGTCATACTCTTTCACGCGGAAGCCAAGTTGTTTAAGAATCTCCCGTTCCTTCACTTTGAGACTTGTTTTGCGCCTTTTCTTGTTTGCCCCCTTGGTTCTTCAACCCCCCGGCACATCCTCTTGCGCTATTTGCAGGTGCAAATAAACCGAGAAACCGACAACGTGGATAAGCAGTAACTTTTAAAATGCATTGTACTCCTGTGCTGCAACATTCGAAGCGGAGGCAGGGATGGGCATGGGGCCGCTTAGGCGAGCGAGTCGCACGGGGGCCATACGGGTCCGGTTAAACGGAACCCGAAGCATGGAGTTCTCTGCGGGGAATCCTTGCGCGTTTGAACAGCGGCGCGACTGCCATTTGCTCCGTAACGTTTCGAAGAGCGCGCTGAGCTACGTGAAATGACGGGCAGATTTGTCCGTTTCTTCAAATTTTAGCACCGGGAAACGTACGTGGGCGTTTGTGAAGTCTGGAGAAGCCCAAGAACAATTGGATTTGGGTGGCGAAAGCCACCCTCTGCTGTGGGACCAAGAACCGCTCTGCCGCGTGAGCCTCTTTGCACCAAGGGCCCTGCAATTTATTTCAGCCATTTTGCAAATGACAGCCCGAAACGGTTAATAAGAAACTGCTGTGCGACGAAAGGCGCGCTTTGTCTTGTAATAGAATGTATTACCTGCGCTTTGGACAGCGAGTATCACGCAGCCGCGCTTTTAATGGCTCCCAGATTTTCGGGCTCCGGCACAGGAACGCGCACACGGATGGCAGTGGCGCGCGAGGTGCACGGACAGGAGCTCAGAACTCAGCAAAGAGCTTTCGATGCGGAGGGACTGGGAGCAACCCTAACACTCGCACACACGCTGAGCTGGCTGTTGCCCGATGCCATGGAATATGAGTGCTGGCGAATAGTTTCACACACAGGATATGTCTGATATGCTAAGGGCGCACTCCAGCTTCAGCCAATATATATCGAGGCAGGACTTAATGTTTCTGCGAAAAACAACTACACGAGAAGGTACAAACGCAGCGGCTCCGTTTACTTCGCCGATCCTTCCGTTTTGCCAATTTAAGTATAAGTTATACGCCATTTCCCTAAATGAAGGAATATGATGTAGAAAATCCATTTTCTTCATGCGCCACCAATTTGAAATTAATGGGAGTGACCAAAATATTACGTGACAACAGACAGAGATCATTAATAACTGTACCGGTAATAATTAATAATAGCATTATTTTTCAAAGTTATTAGAAACACAACTGAATTATGTAAAACGGGAACTTTCGGGTCCCGAAATTCATTTTTGACTTTAATGGCATGTTTTCCCATTTTTTTTTATTTGCCAACATGAATTTCCCTGCAACAAAAGGCAAAAGTATTTCCACTTGGAACGGCAGCCACGAGATGGACAATTAGAGCTTTGCTCGCTGGGGCTGGCGGGGCCCAGACTGCGCCCACCTGCCGAGCGCCAATAAGAGAGAGGAATTAAAAGTCGAGCTCTCGGCTCCTCCAAATGATCTTTATTGTTGCGGCGCAGAGCCTGGTACCTCTCCTCTTTGAAGTGGGTTCAAGCTGCCCCGCTCCTAAGCAGATGCACATGTAGGGCGCAGGACTGGCAGCCGAAGGAGCACCACATCATGATCGGGTTCTGCAAGTGCGACCAACATTTTTTATTATTTTTTTTTTTACATCTGGAAAAATTACAATGGCTTTGACTGCACACAACACGGCCCGCTTCGGGAAGGACGCGTCTCTCCGACTGGTGAGGAACTGCTCAAGGCAATGGGATCCTTGCCTTCGAAGACTTTCCAACTGCAGATACCGTGGTATTATACGAGCAGCTACGGCAACACGTAAGAAGCATGGAGAGAAACGGTTCTTCTGCACGGCAAGCAGGTGTCAGACCTTCCCAAACGGTGTCGCCCGGCAATGCCCACCTCTCTCTCTCTCTCTCTCTCTCTCTCTCTCTCTCTCTCTCTCTCTCTCTCTCTCTCTCTGTGCTTCCTGACGTGGGGTCTGAGACAGCGGGGTTGTCCTTCAAGGACTGGAGGGAGACAACATGGAAAGTGGGCAGTTTTGGGTTGCGTGGCTGAGACATGCTTCACTGCGCACCTAGTGGTTTTGCCAGAGCGGGGAAGTGGGACGGGTAGGCCTGGCAGGGCTCCGATAATAAGGCCTTTGGCCAACGTGACTCCCAGATGTGGAGGACAGATCCACCCAGAGCCTGCAGGCCTGGTAAACCCAGCCCACATTAGGTTCAAATTAATCCATTACTCCATAGCTGTGAAAGGCCTGTTGGGGAATTACAGAGCCCTGGGCCACATTGTTCTGGAGTCCTGGCTGCTGGGAGGGTGAGTGGTTGGTTGGGGTGGGGGTGGGGGTGGGCCTGGGCCGGGGCGTACGCTGCACGCTGAGCAAGGAGGAGGATATGAAGAGGGGTGGAAGGCATATTTCACAGCACACTTCCCGCTGGGAGCTGTACCCACATTGTTTGGGCCCAGCAGAAATACCACCACAATGCTGTGGAGCTGCACAAGAAGAGGTGGCCCCGTGCTCTTTTATGCACTTCCGAAAATAAAAATGACATCAGCACAGCCTCCGTGCCCAGTGTCCTCTATCTGTCATTCTTCCTCCCTCCCTCCCTCCTTGCTTTGCTCTGTCTCAGGGGTCCATCCATGTCACGGCCCTGCGAGCTCACAGAGCCCAGGAGTCGCCAGTTTACCGGGAGTCTGCTAAAGTTTCACAACATACCATTAAGGCCAAAGTAGCGGGGTCAGCACGGCAAAAGTCCCGTCGCGGCCTCCGCCACCCCGATGGCCCGAGAGCATCGGTGTCTCTGCCTCGCCGAGGCGGCCTGACGGAGCCCAATGGCGGCGGCGAGAGAGTCGCCACAGCTGTTTCGCATATCCGCACCGTGTCGCTCAGATACGGCCAACCCAAAGAATGGAAATTGTGTGGCTCTACTTTATAGAAAGTTTAATTTAATTGTAGTTTTCTCTTATAAATGGTTAATTGAAATGCCCGAGGGCAGCCCAGCGCAAAAGTCAATAAAAATCTCAGAATAGAGTTTATAGGGGTTGTCTATGTATATAATTAAATCCTTCAGGCGCTTTAAAAATCTGTAAAATAAATGGTTATGCAAGAATAGCCTGCTGAGAGCAGAGAGCGGGGCCGTCCAGCTGCCTGCGCCCGACAGGGCCGAGCTGGAATGAGAAAGCCATTAGGACACCGGAGGACTGCGAGCGGCTCACAAATCAGCCTTCCCACCGACACGCTGGGGACTCCTTTACGGCAGCCGACAAGACCGACACAGAGCCGTGCCGCGCCGCGCGTCTCCGCCGACGTCTCTCGGCCGTGCGAGAACACGACAGGAGGCAGAAATGTCACCGGGAGGGACCGGCAGGGGACGCCGACCCCGTCGCAAACAGACACCCGAACGCGTTTCCACGGCGAAGACGCGCGTTTCTGGATCAGTGAAATCACGGGGGTTAATTGCTTGAAACGGTGTGCGCGGCGCTGGCAGCGGGGGGCAGGATCTGGTGTAGCATTTCACCGCACTTTGGGGAGCTGGGGAGCAGTGGATGGGATCGGGTTCTGAGGAGGAGGGGGATGTTTGGGGAGGTGGAAAACCCGCGAGAGCGAGAGAGAGAGTTAGCATTTACGTGCGGATGCATGCATGCGCGCGCGCGTGGTGCTATTTTCCTCCTTCTCTGTGTTTTGGGGACCCTTGCATAGTCGAGCCAGTGGCAGATCTGCAGTTTTGCTTGCATCCCCCTATCACTCTTCTTTAAAGTCATGATAAATGATGGTGCATGGTAAAGATAACCCGCACGGAGACCGGGGGGGATCAAGCGGGCCAAATTCTGCAACTCCCCACTGACGGGCCCAAACACTGGCCGCTCTGTGTGTTTGTTTTCTCTGCTGGCTCTTGGTTTCATCAGCCGCTGTGATAGGACCCGTGCGTCGCTCCCGCGCCACGGGCAGCCGTGCGCCGGTCGGCGCCGGCCAGGCGCAGGATCCCCCTTGACGAGAGATTTGGGACCCGAGGTACGAGCGCCCCGGCCCTCCCCCTCCTTCCAGCACCAGCATCCTGCAGAGGAAGACGGGGCAAGTTGTTATCAAAGTTCTCCTCATCTGTCAGGGCCGGCCGCACATTAGCGTCTTTGTCTGCGGGTGTGCGTGGGACGTGTTGAGGGGCCCCACGGTCCAGGGGGACACTTGCGCCGTTGCCTCGAGCCGCAGGGAAACTATGCTCTCGCTTGTTAAATGACCGAGAGCCTTGCGGAGGAGCACGGTGGGCTGTTCGCGTTGCCTAAATATGAAATGAAATATGCAATGTGGCGCGGCATCATTAATTTGCTGCTGTGCCTGCGACCGGGCGCCATTTTTACGCAAACCTGGCCGGCACCGGGGCAGCCGTGGCGAGTGTTGTCAGCAGAGTATTGTTCGGTGCAAAAGAAATCAGCGCGGGACCGAACGCGCTCAAATGTCGGGACTAACATGGGAAGTGATGGTTATGCACGCTTTTATGACGTACATACGGCGACACTGAGTTCGTGCGCATGACTGACACAGATCCGCATTCAGTTTGGCCAAAGGCTGCTGCGAACAACTGCGTTTAACTGAGAAGTTAGGCAAAATGTGTTCGGCCACTTTAAAATGAGGCTCCGTCGCTGCTCTCCCCTTGCGCTGCCCTTTATGGGACGCTGCTGTGTGCACGCATGTATGGCGCAAAATGCATTTGAGTTTGCTCTGCGGCGCCGGTGGGCGATCCCGGTGCTTGCGGACCGCAGGGAATGGGATGTTTTGTTCCATCTCGGTTTTTAATTGCTTGGTCTTCATATGGGATTTTCACTGAATTCGCCGCACGCTTAACACGACTTTGAACGGCGTGTTCCCGGGAAGCCGAGCTCAGCCGAATTTGACTTTGAGAAAAGGGAAGAAAAATCCCGGGGAAAAAACAAGAAGGAGCAACATTTCCAAACCCTCAGCTGTGGACACGCAGGTACATTTTCTGCCGATAGTTTGGCAGTGCGACTGAACTTTTCGCGTGAGGGATTTTTGGGCCATCGCTTCTGCACGGCTATTATTTTAGATCTTTGCTGTGAAAAGAACTCGAGCTTCTAACAAATGTGAAAATGCGGGCCGATGGGAGAACTCTGGGTGCGGAAGGCGCGGGGGCAGTCGGCCGCCGCTCGGCACAGCATGCAGACGGCAGGGTCAGACCGCGCGGTGCCCTTGCCGCACACACCCGGCGGTCCGGAGAAGACGAAGCCGTGGACCCGGACGGCGGCTTAGGTTTGTGCTTGAGAACGGGCGGTGAGAAGGCACCGTGCGGGGTGTCGGTTTAGTGTCTGTTGGCCTCTCTGCCCCTGGGAATCTACATGTCATCTCCTCTGACTCTGGGGGCCTCCATGCACCCTGTTATTTGCCACAAGCTAAGGGCCAGAAAGGTAGGAGGGGCTGAGTTTGGACCACCGTACCAAACTTCAAAAGTTTTACGTTACGTTGCGCGAGTATCAAAGCACAAAAAAGCGAGAATGACAACGACGAGCGCGACCTTCTGATCCGGCAAGTTGCCCTCGCAAATCCACAGACGCATACAGTGCGGACTGTGCACAAGAGCATCGCCCGGCACAGGCAGCGAGCATGGAGCGCGGCGCACGTCCGCTGGCCGGGATCTACGAAAACATAAACCAGCACGTTCGTGACCGGTCGCGTTTCAGCAGGTCTCGGCAGGGTCTGTATTCGTCGGTACGTTCTTTCAGGTTCCCTCGAGTTACCCTGAGCAATTTCCCCTCACTGAAGGGGAGACCGTGCAGCAGCGCTTCGAGGGAAGTTGGCACAAGACCTTGGAGGAGGCTGAAAAGACTTTGTGTTTGTGGGAGAGCTCTGAAACTCTGGCTTCCTCCGTGAATTCATTAATTCATCTGCACTTGAAGGTCACCCAAAGTCAAATATTTGCCTGCCACATATTTAATATTTATGATGATGAAAACAAATATTGTCCAGAGGATTGCATGATGTACGGAGGTCAACCTATGGGCTTGGCCTGGTGAATGTGTAGCAGGAATGCTGTCCTCTCTTCAGAAGCCCGGTCCACATCATAGGCCTGGCACTGAGCACCGTGTTTACTCTGAAACAGCCCTCCAAGCAGGAGGCATTCCGCACAGCAGTTTGCATGCAATTCGTATATTAAGGGCTTAGGGTCCTTGTGCGAATGGTTGCCCGTGAACATCGACAGCAATAAAATAGAAGCAGCAATAGCGACCACTCTGTCACACCTCTCCCGCTTCAGATGTGTTTATGACAGACATCCGACGGGCTTCGTGGCAGGAAATGCGTTCGACGTCGATCGGCCAGTTTGTTGATTCTTCTTCGACCAGCAGCACTGAGGAAAACGTGCTACAGAGAAGAGAGCCGTTGCAGTGTGCAGGCGCGCTTGTGCTGATATGGTCTTCTGCTGTGGTAGCCGTTCGGGGCCAAGTCGGATAAGTGGTGCTTTCTAAGGGTACGTCTGCACATCGCTGTTAAATTCCGGCGTGATTTTCCTGGCTGAGGATCGTCTGTTCGCTACACAATTCTCGCCATTCTCCTTTGACACCTCTGACCCACAAGCTGTCACGCTTAAAAGCCAAGGATCGCAGCCATTTGAGAGAACCTGGACACCTATCGCCCATTACGAAGCCAGTTTCAGGGTCACGAAGGCCATTTGTTTTGCCAGTTCCACTGTTGAGCCACATAATGATTTATTCTAGAAACGCTGGTCTGCCTCATTTATCACACAACACTGCAGACACATGGCGTATGCCTTCCTGGAATGTACGGTTCGCGTGAAGGTGGGGGGTGTACCTAATAAAGTGGCAGCTCAGTGCAATGAGTGAGTACAGGAACTGGAACAAAGTTTCCAGAACTTTCACCAAGCCTCCCACTTTTTCATTGTCCTGAGAAAAGGTAAACTTGAAGAAGGTGCTCCGGCACTGCCGATGAAAAGCATCCCCGGAGCACGATGCTGCCGCCACTGTATTTCACAGTAGGGATGGAGTTTCTTGAGGCCTGGACAGAGTTATGGTGGCTCCACATGGAGAGCTTTGAATTTCGGTGAAAAGGCTCTCTGGTCTCTTTTCCCATTTGACATCTGGGGTCCTCTCTGTATTCTTTTAAGTAATTGTTTTTTGTGTGCCACCGGCCTATTTGTCACCTTAACGGAATGAGTTTTTCTTGTCGCCGTTTTGAAATGAAAAATTCACAGCAAGAATAAAACGTGCGATCCAGCAAAATGAGAGAACCGGGTAAGGGTCTGAAAACTTTTGCATAAATTGTGCGTAGAAAGCGACGGGCGGTTCTTTTCGAGTTAGCTTGACGTCTACGGTGGTTTAGACCAATGCTTAAATGCTGAGAATCGTAGCCCAGAGTGGGGTACATGTGAAGAACACGGGCAAGACCTGCGTGAGTTTCTTTGGTCTCGCTGATGACCAAAAGAACAGTCCAAACACGGTCCAGTCACATGGTTACAGATTACTAATGAAATGGGATTTTAGTTTTTCCAAACTGGGAAACCAGCAGTCTGTTACTCTTGCCAACTTATCCCCAGTTTGACCCCACAGGCAGTTAACAGTGTCTGCTACTCTTCCCCTCCCTACAGCTGTCCTTACCATTTCCATTCATCTTTTCATCCTTTGTCCGGGTTTTCACAGATAAATTGTTGCGCAACTTCTCAGGATGTGCTCGGGCCAGGCCCTCGTGCTTTATCTCACACTCTTCGTGCCTCTTTTCGCATTTCTTATGGCCAAAGGTGGTCTGGCCAGAGAAGAATTGCTGTCGGAGAATGGAAAAGAAGAGACGATATTTGATGATTCACTGCAGTCTGCGCTGGCGTGAGATAAGGACATAGAAACTAAGTGAAGGAGAGCGCAGGTGTGACTTGTGTGTATGCGCGTGTGTTTAACTTTGGTCCTGGTACGCACTGTCACAGCTCAGCCTTTTAGTCTTATCTGTAGCTGTAGAGGAAAATGAGAGTGCGGTGGCAAGGCCGCTTACGGCGTTTTATCCCAGCACTTTACTCCATTTAGGCCTCTTACACCGCAGAACACTTAGTGGACACTCACACAAACATACACACGCAGCGCAGCGCTCTGCAATTCTGCAGCCATGTGGTGTGCATTGGCAAGGAGTTCTAATCCCACAGGGATTGATATTCCATAGCTGCACAAATAGCAAAGTGAAAAAATAAAGGGAAGGGCTTCCGGGTGAGTAATGAATAATGGCTCACACCTGCACGAGTTTTCACGTCTTCCACAACTCTGCGTACCTCGCACGTTTCGAGCTCCCTTCTTTCAGCCGCGGACGCCTACGGTCGAAGCCGACGCGGAAGAGCCGAGCGCTAAGCAGGCGCTGGAAGATTCTCTTGACGGCAGATTAAGGAGCAAGTAGACAGTTTGTCAGACCTGAAGAAATGCAAAGTGACAGCCGGTCACACAGAAAGGCACGGCGTGGCAGCACAGACGGGAGCTGCTCCGCAGAAACCTGCACTTCCATATTCAATAACCCAGCACAGCGTAGCCTGGAGGGAGCCAGAGGGCAGGCAGTTTTGCAATGAAATGCAGAGACTTTAATTTTGGTCAGTTAAATCGCGCCTCAAGAAAGTAGGATTCTAAAAAGTGGGCCAGAATAAACGCTGGGTCACGACGCTACCATCCTGTTTTGTGACATCCTTCTCGGTGGTGACTTTCGTGACAAATGCACCCGGGCACTCAAAGTGTTTTTTCGTAGTCCAACCGATCGGAAAACGGAGAACCTAGGACAACACGGCGTCGAAAACCACGCACTGCTCATATTGAATCGAATGGCTCTGTTGGCTTTGCCCTTAATGGAGAGAACAGTGGCACAAAGGACAGCGAGCGAGGTGAGATGCAAAGGTGTGGTGGCCCCATGCAAGGTGTCCTGGTGCGGCTCTCTGTGCCAGCATGCACTCTTGTGTTCAGAGGACCAGCAGGTGAGAGCAGGTCCAAGGGGTGTGTGTGTGTGTGTGGGAAAGGTATGCATCCAGCAGAGGCACCCTAGACACAGCCCGGCCCACCCCTTCCGTGCCCCCCCCCCCCCCCGTCATTCACAAACTCTCTAAAGGGATTTAGCGTAAGGGGGCTTTTGAACCACACACCTGTGTGTTTATAGTTCAATAGACAGTTTGTAACCTTATCTTCTGCTTTGTGCCTTCTTTTCTTCTGCAGCTGATATGAACAAATTGCGCGTTGTTAGGCTTCGGGGAGATTTACTGCTCGTGGAAGCCGGGGGCCCGAGACGGGAATCAGAGGGGAGTCGGCGTGCGCGATTCATTCCTTCCCACGAAGGGCTTTTTAGTTGCCGATGATGTGGACATCAGATCGGCGCTGCAGCTTTCGGTCAAGGTCCACCCCCCCCGCTATGGATGGCCCCCAGTTGCCGCCTATCCCTTCCCCGCTGCCTCCAGTTACCGCTTCTGTCACTTTTCATAGCCTCGCAGCGATCGCACGGGATGACGGCTTCAGTTGTCCGCAGAAGGAGAGCGCCTGTCTCTTTCGTAATGAAATCATTCGTGTTCGCAGTCTTCCCGCTTCCTTTCCACCTCATCCCGAAGCCGTCTTATGGGATTGAGACCCAGGGACCGACTCGGGCTACTGAAGCAATGGAAACTCGCCGCTGTGCCTGTGCGCTGGAAGTATTCGGTGGCGATGTGTGCTATTTGACATGGTGTACGATCACGCCGGAAGTGTCCGTCTGAGCGTCATCGACTGCGGTCACGAAGGGGTGAAGTTGGTCACTGCTTTGTGAAATTCGGTTGTGATCTGCCTGGCTGCGGATCGTCCGCTGGCTGCACGAATCTTGCCATTCCCCTTTGACCCCCTGATCCACAAGCTGTTTTTATGCACGGGATTGTGGATCACTGCTACCTTTTTGTTGTTCACTCCGCTCTCTACAGCCAACACATTCACGGTCCCCAAGGTCACTTGTTTGGCCCAATCCAAGGCCCAGCTGAGCACAACTGATGCTAGAAATGCTGGTCAGCCGGATTTATACCCCACACCAGAGTCACATGTATGTATAGTGTAAGTAAATTAACAATCCAAAAGCACACATTATTTCTTTAAACTTTTCTTTCACGGAAAGACGTGATCCAGGCTTTTATTCCCATTTCCGTATGTATAACCTTGTGCTCCATGCAATCTGGCCTGAAAAGTCGAGCGCGGCTGCAATATTCTCTCCGTGCCGTGCCGGGCCGAGCCGGTTATGCGAAACGGTTTTGCCGCCGCGTAGCTGCTGCGCGTCACGAGCTGATCCCTGGCTCGACAGCTTGCTTTTCCAGCTGCGTGAGATATTTCACAAAGGACCATCGTTTAGCTACCTGGGTAATTCACTCACGCAGTCAAAGAAGTCAAGATTGTTGGGGGGACAAAGCTCATATTTATTCATCGTGCTTATAAATGTTTTCCGGAGAACACGAGTAATCTTGCTTTCTGCAAAAATAAATCCCCTGGCGGAGTTTGGGTGAAATTGTTTTGAGCTGTGATGCGATTGGATGGGACGCAGCGGTTTTAATTTTTTAGCTGTAATCTGATTGGTTGGCCTTTCTCTGGCTTAAGTAGCAGGGAACTGAAAATAAAAGTGGATGTTTAGGGATAGCGGGGGACCTTGGGGTCCGGCAAAGTGACAGCTTGGGGGTCAGATGAGGGATGGAGCACCCCTGACCTCTAACCCCGGACAGCAGTACCGCACCGGCCTGTTTCCCAAGGAATCTACTTTATATTTGTAGACGCAGATAGGCGCTAAGGCCAAAATCCCAGAGGACGGAGTGGGGCCTCCTTTACCGCAGAGAGTTGCCCCTCAAACTTTGCTGGTACGACTAGACAGGTGGAACAGAAAATACTTGTGCACGCAATACATACACACACACACACACACACACACACACACAGTATTAACCTTTTCACTTGCATAAGTAGACAAATCATTCTTTTCTCTTTTCGGTCATACAAGTTCAAAACCTTTAATTTAATTTTGTAATTTTTTAACATTTTTAAACCCCAGCTCCTCCTTGACTCAGCCCTTGCCAGATAGGCCTTTGGCAGCCCTTACACCTCTGGGTCTTCATGGGAACGTGTTTATGGGCTTTTTTACAATTTGCATTCTGGCATATTTGCTCATTCCTTCATGCAAATGTGCTCCAACTCAGCCAAGTTAAACGGAGACGACGGACGAAAGCCACATTCATGCCGCAGATTTTCAATGGGATTCAAGTCTAGGCTTTGGCTCTGCTCTTCTAGAACATAGGCTTCTTGTTTTAAGTTTTTGCCATGCGTTCTTGACAACTGCCGCATTAGAACATGAATCTTCATCCCGGGTAGTGGAGGTCCCAACCGAAGTGCAACGCTCCTATGTTTAACTTCCTCCGCTTTGCCTTCCCGCTGACACTGGCTTCCAGGGTGCCATGTTTGAAAGAACAGTCTCTCTCTGTGAGACCGCCCCTGCTCTGCTTGACGGTAGGTATGGTGTTACCTGGATGATGGGCTGCTCTTTGTTTGCGGGCCAAAAAGCTCAACTTCAGGCACCTTTGTTTACTAAGTCTTCCACAACGTTCCACGGTCTCTCAATTGATTTCAGCAACTCGATATAATCTAGTGCTGGTTTTTCTCGCTGACTTCTTGACCGTTATTCTGCCAGGGGTCAAATACGTGCGACGCTGAGGAGACTCTGGATCTGTCATTGTCAGTGCTGCTGCCATCCAGTCACCTTCACAGGGCAAGCGGATTTTGTTGAGATCGAGATTTGAGCCTGGGTTGTGGCGCATTTCTTCACAGTGTTAGACAAGCCGTATTGTGTTTCCGAGAGCGATCGGATCATTGCCGCTTTTTATAGCACTCTCGCCCAACACAATTTCGTTTCGATGTTTTATGGCAAATCTCTTGCTGTTCTTACGGCAGTACAGATGCGATTTGCTTTTGCAGGGATGAAACCTCCTGTAAAAATAATACTTCTTCGCTCATGCAGTTAAATTCCACATCAGCTCGGCTGGACGTAATTTACATTTTACACTTTAAATGCAATATAGCCGCTTCGGTTTATGGCATTGATACGAGGAGATGACCACTTAAAATGCTGTACTGTGTAAATACTCATTTTGAAACCATGTATAGTTGAAATCTCATTTGCGTATGAATTCATTTCTGTCACTTGATAACACAAAAGTCAGCCCATGGGGGGGAATACTTTGTGAACGAAGTGCGTGTTTTCTTAGAGATTTCCAGGCCTTTTATTTCTCGCCAAATGTGTTTTACTCTTAAACGTCATTAACTTCTCAGCGTTAAGTTACTCTTACTCACACTTGAGCGTTACCTCCGTCATGGCACATTTTACACCCGCAAGGAGATCCGGGAAGTCCGCAGCCAGATATTGTGTTTCACGTTGCTGACCGTGTCTTTATAGCAGGAAAGCCAGTGTGTGTGTGTGTGTGCGTGTGTGTGTGCGCGTGTGTGTGCGCGTGTGTGTGTATAGGGAGCGCAGTAGTTGGCGATTGTGGATTGCTGGGTTAAACCCTCTTTTTATGTTTAGTCAGTAGGGCAATTTCTGAGATTTCAAACCATGAGTTTGGTATAAATGAGCTGTGATAACAGATGACTTCCAGGGTCCTGTCGACATACAGTAGTGTGGATCGTGTTTGTGGCAACTGCTTGAGCTTGAAGACATTCTTCACTCCCTGTTTCTTTGCCCCTTTTGCTTTACTTTGTTCAGCGGCATTGCTGTACTGGTCTCCCGTAGGCACATTTTTGTTTGCAGCTTTGTGCGCATTTGGGCCTGTGGCTCCCGGTGTGTTTGTACCGCCGACTGTGGATGCGCGCGTGTCCGTAATTCCGCATGCGCTCATTTCACATGGGAGCAGAACGCGCACAGTCCAGGTGAGCTCCCGGAAAAGAAATGTGCTTTTAACAAGTCCGCTCGCCCCATCGGTCTAAGCGCGTGTGTTTCTTTCTGCTGCGTCTACGCTCCCTTTGTGCTCGGTGCCACTTTTTGGCTGTTTTGTGCCCGGGTTCCTCTCCGCCTCCAGCGCGTCATGCAGATCGAACGCAAATTAGCCGCTGCGAATATCAGAACAGACAGTTGCCCTTGTAAGTGAGCGTCAGAATAGAAGTACACATGTTTCCAATTACGGTTGGCCGTGATGATAAACTGGAGTGAGCGCTTGGACAATGGTACACACTCTGCTGGCAGGAAGGGGGGCAGCGCTGCACAGCTCAACATGGAATTAAAATGAGAGGGCAGCAGAGGCCCTGGCTGAACCCACGGGGGGTGCTCTCTCCTGCTCCGCCTTGAGGTTCTGATGTGCCCCGGCCCAACTTGGCCCGTGGAATCGCAGCAGCGCCACACGGTCGAGCTCAGATTTCACGGCCCGTTTTTAGTGTCGCGTTCTGACAACGCTTTTGTGCTGACGCTTATTGGTGGTGGCGGACATTTGTTTCTTGCATCTAATCCCACGTTTACGAAAAAGCGGGCTATGGACGATGCCTTCCTCAGAAGCTATGTTGAGCAATGCTGAAATACGACATATAGAGGCTCTCTGAGAAGCTTGCTTCGGGGTATTTAGGGGTGGCCTTAGGCCTGTACCTATCTGCGTTCGACCAAAGCGTGCAAACGTACTTCTGTGTTTCCACGATCCGGTATTTTTCATCTAAGTTATCTGACATCAAAACTGATGACACATTAGAGACGGTTTAACTCGAAAAAGGTTTAATTTCCCAGCTGCCCACCCTTTCCAAAAATCATGCCGTGAGCAAACGCGCGCATGCGCTTACCTTGAAAGCCAAAGGTGCCTGTCATACGGCATCGGGGGGGCCACCGTCTCTGTGTACGCGGCCCCCCCGCTACGCGCCGAGGTTGTGCGCGCATCTCCAGCACACCTATGACTCCTTTACGATTCTGGCATGCAGATGTGTCCTGCTGGGCCTGCCCCCCCACCCCAAACTGTCCAGTTTCCCAACAGTGCAACCGCACTGCTGTGGTCCTTCCATTCTTGCACCTCTGCTGTCTGTGAGTGAGGACCAGCAGGGGAGGCTGCAGGTCTTTAGGAAAGCTGGATTAGCACCGAAAGGCCTCTGTCTCCACAGTGTACTTGTGGGATTATTTAAAACCCAACTCACTGCCCGCAGGGAAAGGCTGCACGGTGGGGGGGGATGCTGGGGGTGAGAGCTCATGACACGCACAGTCTGAGACAGCCAGGACAGGCAGGGAAGAAATATGAGAAGCCCACATCGAATGCAGGGGGCTTCACGTGGCACAGGAACGCAAGCGGGGGCCAGTAAGCGACCGCAACAGCAGCCGCCGCCGGCGGACAAGAGCGGATCTCTTTACACGGCAAAAGAGGCGCTGGTTCCCCTGCCCCCCCCCGGTCACCTGGAGCCTCTCGCTTGGGCTTACAATTGCGCGGCCTCTCCCGTCACCGCCACGGAAAGGATAGGCCCCGAGGATCTGCTTTTTTGGAGAGACGGCGTGCCCGCCTGTTAGTACGCGCGAGTGCGGCCGTCCTCGGTGCGATGCCTCGCACCCGCGCCCACAACTGCCGGCCCTCACCGCCAGTGCTCACGTGTGACGTTTGCCCCGCGACTGAGAGACGCAGAGGTTGTAATGATTATACAGTAAAAGCTGGTTTGCATGTGTTCATGAGAAACTGAGCGTTTAATGAAACAGCGCATTATGAGGTCAGAAATACGATATCTTGCGCAAATGGAGCTTGACAACTTCACATGCGCAACACAACACACAATGGATTAGTTACACCGGTAATAATCGCAAATAAACACAGATAAAATCTTCTGTTTTATGAATCGCAAATATCTCAAAAACCCTTTGAAGTCTTTTGGATTCTTTTCGAAATATGGCAAATCGTGATAATTTATTAAAAGGGCTAAAAGAAAATCTTGCTTTTGCAAACAGGACTCTGTGGGGCAGTACTGATCGAGGGATTTCAATGTGCAAGCATGCGTGTTTGTGTAATAATTCCTGCTCACCGAATTTTTCCATTGTCGGTGGAAAGCAGCACTGATGTGCACGCGCGCACACATGTGCACACACACACACACACACACACACACACACACACACACACACACTCAGACAGACTTTGTACCATTCTTCAAACACCTAGGAACACGAGGCAGCCTTGTCCCGAGGAATGATGGGCTGCCGGGTTTCTGTTCTACAGGCATCTAGATAAACACGGACTTGTGTTTTGAATCCCGAGCAGTCTGAAGCGCTGTCAGTGCACCTCCGTGTTTAGGTCGGCCATCTGTCTCGCACCCCTAAGTAACACACCTGCCAGACCTTCAAAGCCATCCTCACACACGGGTCCCTCTCTCATTGTGGGCTCCTTCCCTGCAGCCGTGACCAGCTGTTGTGGGCGGCCGGCTCCTCGGGCCGCCTGTTCTGCTGCCCCGCCGCTCCGGGCAGAGGAGCGGGCGCCGGGCCCTGGGCCCTGGCTCCACACCCGGTCGACCTTCCACAACGCCATGTTACAGTCCAGCGCTCGGGGAGCGACCTGGGATGAGGAGCAAAAGCAGGATGCTGGCCATCTGCTCCGTTCAGCTCCTCGATTTGTTTCCGATTAACACAACACACGTTTCTTTGCCGATCTCAAGATTGCTCTGTGCTTTGTTCCTCGGCAAAGCTGTGCTCATAATCGGGTGGCATCTAATTCACCGGATTGAATTATTTGAAGCCAAGCGGGCGATTTAAGCAGACTTTGTCTCAAATGCACTTTCTGTCGCTCTCACTAGAACTGCAGCAACAAAAACCGCGGTGTGTTTTGTGCATGTCTGCCCGGGATGCACGCCCGCGTTTTTCTCAGTGAAGAGCGACAAGGAAGCGAGGCCAAACGTCCGATGCTGAAGAAGCTGTGCGTGCGGGTGTGAAACGACGGCTCGGCCTGCATTTGGTACGCCGTGCTCTGGTGCCCGCCTGAATATTTCACATAGCGGAGCACAAAATATGGCAAAAGCGCACATTCGCCAGTAAAGCGGAGGCTCTTTCAGGCATCTGCTTATGCCTCGCTGCTCCTGGAGGCCAAGAGGCGGCAGGAACACCAGCGGGGCCCCCACCCATGCAGAGCCCCAGCTCCTCATACCGTTGGGTGTACTCACGGATTGTTTGGAGAATATCATACCCTCGCTGCTGGGTTAAAGCCATAGGTCCTGTCCCAGCGTCTGGTCTGTGAGCCTTCTGACCCTTACAGGAAAGCGTGGGGGTGGGGTCCGGGGTGGGGGACGGGGGGACCGGGTGGTTTGTTAACAGGCCGACTTGACAGATTGCCATTTAAAGGGGCTGTTCCTCAACTTCAAACGCAGGATCGCAGATCAACAGGATATTGTGCTCCACGGTTTGTGAGGCGAAACCGACCGAAGGGGCTGCCTCCGCGGCAGAGCCATTAGAGCCTAAACGGGTACTAATGAACCCGTTTCCTGTACAAACCGGGCAGCTCTAGGGGGACTCGGCGGTCCGCCATCCCAGTTCGGACGCTGGGATTTATCCGGGAGTCCGCGTCGGTTCCACCGGACCCCTTGGAAAAGTTAATTACGCATGATAAATGGAGAGTTCTCCCTCCAATGATATCTGTGACAGGACAAAGCTGTCGCGGGCTTGTCAGGCCGGATCGGAGCTGAATGAGTATTTATGTGATCGCATGCGATGGGCCTCCTCTCTCCAGCCCCAGCCGTCATCAATCAAGGCCCGCCGCTCGCAGTAGTGGGAAATTGGTCTATCAGCACGGCTGCTCCCACCTCCCTCCCCATTCAATCAGCCCCCGGGCTACAATGCTTCTTTAGCTCTTACTTCTGGCCAGCGCAAGGGTCATCGGAGGAAAGTGGGAGCAGGAGCCGGACCCATCCATTACGGCTCTTGTTTCTCTCGGTGGCAGCCGGACGGCGGGATTCTATTAGAGCGGCATCCATTCAGTACCGAGATTACGCCGGAGCCGCCCCTCCCCGAGCCCGATTCCACCTCTGCCCCCTGTCTCCGGGCTGTTTTACACCTCATCATAAATGTTTTTTTGTCCTGTTTTGAAGATGCAATAATCTTCCCGCCGAAGAAAATACAGAAATGTGGTGAAATGAGGGCAAGCGCGTCGAGTTACCGACCCTTGACCCCTGTTTTGGTAAGACGCAGATTACTGCGCAGCGCTCAGAGATTAGTCTGGCTTTCGCGCGGGCACCCGGGCGCTACGAGGCTCCGACGCGCCCGCCCCGTTACGTCGCGAACGTGAGCCGGCAGAGGTTGCGTGCGCGCTTCTCTGTTGTTTAAGGAGCTCATTTGCTTTGCTCCCCAGAAAAGACTCTTAATTTACTTAATAAGTGTGAGCACTTGAGCGAGCGAGCGGGAATCCTGTAAGGGTCGTGACCCCGGGCGGATAGATCGGGGTCCCCCTGCCGCGGCGAGAGAGGGACGCGGCGCTCCTGTCAAACAAACAGAAATTTAATACGCCGCGTTCCGCGAGGGTGTCCGCAGTGTGTACGCGCTCTCCAGCCCTGATTACGTACAACTTCACTTTCTATAAACAGTCTCGGGGAACAAATCACTCCCAGACAGAGGGTGAGGGATGCAAAGCAGGTGGTGGCCACGTAAGATGTCTTCTTTATGGGTCTGAGGCGGACAGAGGCGGTGGGTGGGGGGGTCCACCGGCGTACGTGGCTTCTTCTCTCGCTCTCCGAAGTTCACCTCGCCGCCAGTCAGCACTCTGCCAGAGCCTCATTATTCTGTCCCGCTTCCACCGCGCTGCAGGACATCTCACTCTTTTGGTCTTTGTGTCGAATGGAATGCCCCCCCCCACCCATTCAAAGTGCCGCTTGCCCGATGCGAACCGCGTGGCCGTATGGAAAAGTTGCGCCTCCCACCATTTTCGGCAGACTCGCTTTGTGAACTCCCGCAGCAGCCGTGCACGCGCGACGTTCCTCCGGACAGTCTCTCCGGTCATAGTTCATCGCCGCTTCGTCGGTCCAGGGCAAGACACGCATCGATCCCCGCGTCCCTCGCCGCACGACATCACCTGTGATTGATCCCCAAATCAGTCCTTCACATCACCCCGTGCTATAAAAACAAGAACAGTCATCGTAAAAGCTGATTTATCTTCGGCAAGCCTCCGCTGCCGGTTAGAATATTAGCCCAAAAGTAGATGACATTAGAATGACTGGTATTGAATTAATAAACCTGCGAATGTCATTCGATCAAGGCCGACTTCATAAATGCAATTCTATATGACTGCTGTAAAATCTCACGATAAAACTGCACGCAGACGGCGGTACAGTACATTGCGATTCTGAGCATGGCTACCGGTAGATCTGGACTTTGAGCAACACTCGCATATCGATGTCACGAGATGGGGGGAGATGGCCTGACCTTGCGCCGATGTCGAAAACTCGGCTAAGTTTATCTGCGGTCTCCGAAAGAGGCCGCCGTCGAGTCTTCTTACGCTGCCGTCCTCTGCCGGATCTGCTTACCGGACGCAACCCGGTGAGTTCGATCGTGGCTAAACGCTGTACGCTCACCTGGGTGATGCGTGATGCTGTTAGAAGCCTGAAAGTCCTTCTACAGAATGGATTAACCTTTTGAAATTTGATGCGGTGATATGGACTCCAGGTTTTGTTTAGCACTATGGGGATCAGTGATGAGAGGAGTAATGTGAAGAGGGATGTCAGGGTGGAAGAAAAGTGCTGAGATCTTCTGCTCAGGAGAAGTATGGAGAAAGCATGTGAATGGGCAGCTCAGGAGTGTGAAATTGCTCCTTTGTGGAATACTGTGAATGGTGTCAAAAAGCTGTTCATGGGAGGGCTATGGAGCGGCAGCAAAAGGGCACAGACAGCAATACCACCTGGCTTTGCAGTCCATGGTAGTGTTGGCCATGCAGCCTGGTGTTGGCTGGCTTCAAACTTGTATACACAGGGGTGGCACGAATCCTAGAATAATACCATGTTAATAGGTGTACTGTATCCACTCTAAAAAGCACTATTTTAAGATCTGCTTTCTTAACTGCATGTGGTAGTCCAGCCGTTTGGAACCAATCTTTTCTTACATCTGCGTGCCCTTTTTCTCTCTGCTCCACATATCACCAGCTGGAAAGAGTTATACCAAAAAGCCACACGACCCACAGACACACACACACACACACACACACACACACTATGCATACACAAACAATGCAAACACACAACCTGCACACACATATTGACAGTACCTCCTACCACACACATACTTGCTCTCAACTGCCGCACTCCCTTTCTACACTCTGTGAACACACTAGTAGCTCATACAATGCAAACACACATCAGCTCACACACCATCCCTCTATGTATGTTTATTAATGTAAAGACAACATAAATAACCCCCAAATCGCAGGCATTCAACACCTCTCACAAACAAGGGGATAAGAGTTCAGATAACAGTTTCAGGCCAGGCTAAGTTTGTTTTAATCGCTCTTGTTTCACGATTGTGCCTAAATGATGAGGCAGTGAAAACCGAAAAGCTTTAGAAATGTGACGATTTCTGTAACGGCCACAGCCCGCGTGCCGAATGCACACGCGGGCGCCTTTTACTCTTGGGCGTACACGCGTCTCGGTAATAAAGGCAAAATCTGTCCGGCGGAGCCGCCTTTACCGCATGACAGCGTTACGATTGCGTCACAAATCCAAACCAATGGATTTTTACCGATGACAAAAAAGCGTTACGATGAACCCAGGAGGTTTCGCTCTGTTGAAGGGTTAGCCACAGGGGGCCTCGGAGAGCCCGGGCGGATGCGTGGCGTTTCGCGGTGCACAAAGGGAATCGGAAATGCTGCTCAGGCGACGGACGCGGGCCTGCCCGAGACACCCGGTCCCCTCATTAAAGTCAGCTCTTCGGCTTGCTGCAGTATAGGCGAAGGCGTGTTAAAGACTTGCACGAATGCGCTCCGCTCCCATCCCGGCCAGACGGCTCAGTAACCAAAACAAAAAAAACGTGCACTTCCCAGGCCACGGATCTTCCCGGGTATGCCGAGTTCCATCATTTGTGCACGAAAGCTTTGTTAAGGAGGCTATGGAAGGGTGTTTAAGAAGCGATTTGTCCTCCCCGCTACACAAAACAACACACACTGATTAACCCTCCCACCTCGAACCCGCACCCCTCCGGCTCAGCGGGCCCGTTTAAGTTTCCAAGATGGTGTGCGCTTCCCCCGGGCCCCACCCGCTCTCGCTGCGCTGAATTTATGCTTTAAAAACGTTACCTTTGACTCCGCAGCACACCGTGTCGCGCCCCACGGCCTCTCGTAGCGGGCCCGGGACGCAGGGGCTACGGGGGGGACTTTGCGCGCCGTCTCCTCGCCGTTCACGGGCTCCACATCTGCAAACGCAGATCATCTCTGCGGCCGTGCTCCCACCCACAGAAGCCGTGCTTCGTGCGCGGCGTTCCTGTGCCTCTCCGGTTTCGCTGACCGGCGCTCGCCTTAATTAATTCTAAATGCAGGCTTTTCCGAAATCTTGTTTAACTTACGTGCGGGGCTGACTCGGCGGTGAGAATAATGGCTTTGCTTTACGAAAACACAGGTTTGGACACAGGGCAGCGTAGTTTCGAGAAAAATTGCTCATTAGCAGCATCGGTGACTTTGATCTCATTTGAAACGCTACCAAAAAGGAGCAGTTAAAGAATCCGTTGTCGGCTTAACATCTCGCATTTTTTTCCCCCCTCCTTCGCATGCTCGCGCTTTCTTTTGTTGATTTTGTACGCTGCCGCCGTCGCCCCTGGCCGAAGGGGAAAGAGCCCGGGCGGAGGCACGGCCGGCCCGTCGAGAGCGGCGGGAGGAGGAGGAGGAGGAGGGGGGCCGACGGCAGCCGGGGCAGCGCAGACAGTGCAGAAATGATGGGGCCCTAATTCGGAAAACGCACGGGGCTCTCCCGAAAGGCCGCGGAATTTGTAGGAAATCATCCTTCTCTCCCGGAATGCCTGGCTGACCCGGGCAAATGAAAATAATCAAAAGTAATTAGAAGTGAGCCCGTGCGGTCCTGAGAGCCCCGGGCGGGAGGGTAAACATGGCGGGCGAGCCGCGCCACTGGGAAGGGCTGGGCGGAGGCAGGGGTGCCCTGACCTTGTCCACATAAAGCCGTGATTTATGAAGTGCAGGGCAAAGCGGCGGGGCTTCTGTCTTCTCCCGGAGAACCAAATTACCGAGGTGGAGATTAACACGCGCTAGCTGCAGGCCTGCTTCCAAACCAGGGAAATTTTTATTTACATTTTTCCCCTTTCATTTCCTCCCGGCCTTTTAATGATAATTGGCCCGCAAGGAGGCTCCCCGAACCCAGCGTTTTCGGGAAGAAGGCCTTGCTGTGGCCGCCGAAAATACCCGGCCAGCCTGTCGATAAGCAGGGCAACAACCCGGGAAAACCAAGCGAGCGCTTTCCTTCGGGCCTGAACGGAGCTGTTCGTCCACGCCGCTCTCCGACTGCGCCGGGCAACGGGAATGGAGCGAGACGACAGCGGGAGCGACGTTTCAGAAATATTCGCGAAACTTTCACACGCACTGCAGTTGCCGCAAATTCGTTTTTCCTGGATTTTTTGTTCTTCTTCTTCTTATTTTACTCGCAATTCCATTTGCCGAACGAAGCACTTCACCCCCCCCCCCCCCATTATATCTATGCCGCATTTGGCGTTTTTTGGTTTTTCAGCCCCACAAAAGTTCCAGTCTTCTGCCGATACGTTTTCTAGTTTATTTATTTTATTTTATTGAGAAGGTACATTTATGCACATTTATCGGCGGTGTCAAGAGCAAGGCATTGTCTCTGCGTCCCTCCGTGGTGCGATGGAAAAGCATAAGAAAAAGATGAAATAAGATTTCCCCTAAACAAACAAACCGGGGACTTTCGGCGCAATTCGACAGGAATAAGAGAAGCGACAGCGGGGAATACGGCCGTGTCAAACGGTACCGCTTTCCCCGCGCACATTTCACACAAAAAGCGAACACGAAACTACATTTACCCGTTGCACCGCCGCGGATTTAGATTTTACAGCTCACAAATCCTGAAAATAAATAAATTAATAAAAAAGTAAAAATAAAAATGTGCAGAAAAGAGCCAGCGAAACGGGGGAAACCCTGGACGCTTCAAACAGACAGGACCTGTTTATAAGCGGCGGAAAATACTTGTTTACACACAGTGACGCTTTCGCTTGTATGCGCGTTTTTTCTGTCGTTTCTTTTGCGCGCACTTAAAGTGGGCAAAAGCCAAGTGAACCGCATATGATTCGGCGCTCTCTCTGGCTCGGCCGTGCGGCTCCGCACCATCCAGGCTGCCCCAGCGAGTTACTCGGAGCTCCTTCGGCCGGTTTTGTTCGCACGCTGAACGCGCGCTTGAGGTTCGCCGAACCCGCGCTTCGGAAACGCGTGTTCAGGGAGCCGAACCGCCCCCGGCGAGGCTTTCGCTCGGCTCAGGGCGCCATCTCCCGCCCGAGGCGCGAAGTGCGCTCCCTCCACATCGCGGGACGGACGGACGGCTCCTAACGCCGTCGCTTTTACCCTAATTTACCCCCCGACTCGGTTCTAACAGCACGAAGCCCTTTGTTTATTCAGCGCGGTTTCCTCCTTTTCAGCGAGGACTCGGTGGTCCCTATCAGATCCACGGAGCCCCGGCAATCACCTTCCCAGATTACTTGTATTTAATACACAATGCATCATAAAACAAATCCCTCATCCTGACAGGAAGAAAATAGAACAGCTCATAGCGCGGGCTTTCCCAATTTATGGCTAAATTAAAAAGGGCTTCAACAATGGAGGAGTCCAAGAGAGGCAGGAAATCAATGGCCGGCGGAGCGGGGCCTCCTCGCGGCTCCCGAGGCCGAGCTCGATGGGAATGGGAGCCGCGCTGCCGCTTATTTACACGCGATTTTTCCTGTCCGGACCGCGATTTCGCGAAACAATGGCCATTATCTGAACTGGAGGGTCAATGTCACAGATAGCGGGCCGCGGAGACAGATTAATCACGGCGCTTTGGCGTGACCCCACCTCGGCGGGCTGTGAGAAAGGAACCTGGCACCTGGCACCTGGAACCTGGAACCTGCGCTCCTGGCCCGCCGGTCGCCGGTCGCCGTCCGTGTGCGCGTCCGCGCTCCGCGCCCCCACCTTCGCCGCTTTTATTGCGCAGAACCTCTCACTGGGCTTTGTGTGGAGCGGGATTAAGAGCGAGGACCGTGCACTTTTCCGCCACGAAATTGCTGTCACTTCGTGCGTGGGGCTCGGGGGAAGGAGCAGGTGCAAAGCGACGCCGCACGGCCCCAAGTAGCGGCTGCTCGCTCAAAACCCAGTTTTGCCTGAGAAGCAAAATGAGTGTTTGGTGCGAGAGAGACGACAGAACAGACGCACCAAAACCTTGGTTCTACACATTCGGTTCGGCTCCTTTCGGTGCCGACGGCGTCCTGGGGCCCGGGGCCCTCGGGCGACCCCTGCGTGACCCGCGCTCCGCGCTGCTGCTGCTGCTGCTGCTGCTGCTGTCACTTTAAAAGTGGGATCTCGCGGCTCGGCTCGGACGGCGCGCGCTCGCCGCGCGCCAGAGAGCGGGAATTCCTCTCGAAAGAGACGGCGCGCGAGACGAGCGGAGCCCGGAGGGGAGGGGGCAGCCGGCGCCGCGTGACCCCGTCCGGACCCGCGGCCCTGGACCCCGGAGCTCATTAGCATACGGGAGGGATGGACCCGGTGTCCACCTGGGGACAGTGACACAGCGTGCGAGGGACAGCGTCCGCGGCCGTTCCCGCCGAGCGCTCAAATCCCAAAAGTTGCTTTTCGAGGCGGACGCTTAAAAACGGCGCGGGACACCTCGGGGCGCGCGCGCGCCTCACGGTAAGCATCGCCCGCGTCGCGTTTCGCGTTTCGTAGCTTTTAGCGCCGATCGAGGCTTCCAAAGGCGCTCCCGCAGCCGCAGCCAAAGTGCACAGCCCTGCTCGACACTTCCCGAAAATGTACGATCGTCTGTGAACTTTCCGGTCAAAATGAAGCGCAGCCATATACTTAAAAAAAGCAACAAAAAAAAAAAAAAAAAAAAACGAAAACTATTTGTGATCATAAAAACAAAAACGTGCTTCGATTGAAACAAAAAAATCTTGGGGCCGTTGTTTTTAATTCGGCTGCGTGAGAACTGCTAAGCTTTCGTTTAATATATATATTTATTTTTTTTTATTTTGTGGCTGTGGGCGTTTCAGCAGACGCAAATGTTTATTTTATCCGGATAAATATACTTATCGAACTACGCGTTTGATATGAATTTTCCCCATTTTCCGCAGCTCATTTTTTCGTTAATAGCGGTGCTGCCAGACGTTTAAATATAGTTCCGTTTTTTTTTTTTTTTTAATTTTATTTTGTCTCATTGTTAACGTAAAACTCGAGGAGTAAAATAAAACGGCAGCCTTTTCCTCTCAGAATTACACCGACTTTCGTTTCAATTGCAAATTGTATTTTACTGTTATTTTCGTCGCAGCGTTTTGTCCGTCACTTTGCTCAAGTTTACTGCGTGCTTAAAAATGGAAACGGTTTTTTAACACCTATTTCTCCGCAGTGTTTCAGAAGCGAGACTATTTTCCGCAAAATGACCCCTAACGTGAGTGTGAAAAATACTGTTTTATGCGTTTTCGCTCCAGCAGCCGCCGTACAACTGACTTCAGCGACCGAAAGCAGAATTTTACCGCGCCCGTCCGTGTTTCACAGCCTGTCCTTGGCAGTTTTTTCAACTGTAAAACACGGCAGCGTCCAGAAGGCATCGGTGCGACGCGCGAAAAGAGTCGCACGAAGTTGCGTCTTTAATACCATTTATTAAATGACCTTTACGGTCTTGTTTTTGGCGGTCCAGGGGTCACGGCTAAGCTTTGGCCCTGTTTTGTGCGGAGCCACGTTGTAATTCTGTCCTGCTTTCGTCGGTAAACTTTACTTGTGTTAAAGTACAGGCGACGCTAAAACGGCAGGCTTTTTTAAAGTCACTATTATTTACAATATTTTGTTTTCTCTGGGAATTTATTCTCTTAAAGTACTCCAAAGGCTCAATTATGTATTTCATTTGTTGAAGAAATCTTTAAGAAAAAAAGATGTTTAAGAAAACCAAGAAATCTTTTCTCTAAAGTGCATTTATGTAAAGCTTTTGTGGTTTTTCAGTAAGAATGTACAGGCATGTGTATTTTTTAAGCAATAAAGCCCAGCTTATTATTTTCTAATGAATCATTTGCAGGCAAAACAACCATTTGCTGTCATTTATTTTACTGGAAAATACACGTTTTTGACACTGCTAAATTTATACCAGGTTTGAGCATATAAAATAGATCTGATTTAGTTTTCTCAAAATGTTGGGCTTTGCTTCTCGGATTCATTTTGCGCGTGCGTGCGCCTGTGTGGTTTCACTGTCACAATGCAGGTACGCTTACTGACGCCGAATTCTTCGTGGGAGGTACAGGGTTTGTCCAAGAACACCTTTAACTTGAGATATACATCTGTGACCCCCTCCCCCTTTCTCCTTGTGCAGGTTCTGGCTGAGTCGGGTCATGTGAAGTTCTGCGCGGATGCCAGCGGGTCTGACACAGGGAGCTGGCTGAAGCACATCCAGTTTGCCCCACTCGGCCACCAGCACAACCTGACTGCGTGCCAGATAGATGATCAGGTACGTCTCGGGGCCGCAGCCTGCTGCTCGGCGCTCGGGTGAAGGTGTTGTTTTGATGCGGATCCCAGATACGCCGCAGCTCCGTTTCCCTTGGCGACGGCCGTGCGCGCGTCTCACCTTGTTTGTTTTCTGTAATTGTGCCTTGGCTTCGGCGTGAAGGACCACACGGCAGGCTCAAAAGGCAGGGCTGTGCCGATACTTCCACGCTCTTCCTGCCCTTACATAATAAACGCGCAGTTATTCCAGGAATGTGACGGTACTTTTCCGAGCAGCGTGAAGCAGAGACGCTCTCGGCTAACCTGGAGAAGCCGCTCACGAGGGGGCAGCTTATGGGTTTATCTCCTGGGGAAGTGAGCATTTCCCCCTGTGCTCGCAAGTGTTCGTGTGGGTCTTGTCACATTTTTTTTTTTTCCCCCTTCAATTGCAGTTTCTTTTGGGCAGCAAGGCTGTCGGATTACGCAGCATAACTTTTCAGATTGAATCAGAAGGCCTACAGGGTTTTCCTATAAAGCTAATACATTAAGAAAGTGAGGGAAAAGAATCGATGTTTGAACTTATTTTGTTTCTTTCAGAAGTCGGTGCACAGCATTCTGTAAGCAATTAAAGTGCCACTGCCTTAGACCGCTCGGTCGATGTGAACACACGCGGTGCCGCCATTTGAATGAGGCCGTAATTGGCCGTAATTGTGCGAGCGAGCTGGCGTGTGAAAAAACGAACAATGGCTTTGTCGGCGGGATGGGACGCGGCACGCCGTCACCGGCCGGCACACCTCACATTTAACACGTTCGGGTGATCTCCAGCCATTGCAGGATGCGTCATAAATTGTTTACCAAGCCTCGAATGCACTTCAGTTTTATTTGAACTGAAATTACAATAAGAATTCTTTGTTGAAGTAGATCATTATTGCCAGTAACCTACGGCTGCATACAGCAACTGTGCGTTATAGCCATGTGAAACTGCATCGTTCAACACACTTTATACATGTTATTTCTCTGCATAACTTAACGCGACTCAAGTTTTCAGTTTAGGGTCTGACCTTAGTTAAAATACAAATGCATGCTGTTCAGATGCTGTTCATCTCTGTGCCTGTGATGCGCAAATGTTCAGTTCGCGTGCATTTTTCCTCTTCCCGTGCGCACGTGCTTTCACCCGTCGCTCCAAATTCTGTCAAGCTGAAATCGCATTAAAACTTTGACCGGCCCACTAATCACTCATAACAAACCTTCTTCAACCCGCTGAGGGGAAACCAGCCGCCCTTCTGCTGAAACCACGTCGTGCAGTGCATTGCCCAAACGGCACGGTACGCTGACGTTCATAACAGGTAACAAGCAGGTACTGCGGCCCTATAAATTATTTTACAACGTTTGCACAATGAAGGAGGGAGGTGAACAGAGGCGGGAGAGAGCTAGCAGGTAAAAAAGGAGGAGAAGGGTCTCCCACTTAATGTCGTCGCTCGGTCTATTTTAATATTTGATGTTAAGCCTACAGTTTAAGTAAGCAATCGGTTCAGGTCTTCGCATCTGCGGTAAAGAAGGGTTTGTCATTTTAGGCAAAGTCGGTGGTCTTTCCTGGATTTTGGTCTCAAGATGGAAGTTGATCTTGCTGTGATGGATTGCAGAGACTTAAAATGCGAGGTTAATGGTTTTTTCAATTTTAACATTCAAATTAATGTTCAGCGTTCACACCGAGTCGGTGAAATCTGCCAGGCTCATAGACTGTAGGCGTAGGCGACAATCTGAGCACGTACAGCACTTCCTCCAGCATCACGCTGATACGCGTGACTAATAGGTGGCACGGCTGCTACAGAGAAAGGTATGTTGTTTGTATGCATTGTGGGTATCGTGAGATTTCCAAACCGGCAGAGTGTCGGTGGTAGTTCAGCTTCGGACGCCCCGCTCGACCCGGTGGAGGATTCGAAGGTTTAGCTCGTCTACAGCTCAAACATCGCTGAACACTCAGCAGCACAAGAGACAGCTGCCAAAAACCGAAATACGTACGCTGGTCCAACTGCGTTTGCAGTGTTGTGCAGAGTGCATAAATATGCAGCGTAAGGAGTTTGGCCAGTAAGCACAAGGCTTTTCTTGTTTTCTGCTTTTGAAGCAGCTGCGCGGTGTTCGGCTCTCTGTTGAGCTGCTGACCGAGGGACTGACGCTCGGTGGCTGTCGTGTGAAGAGGAGCGGCACTCTGAGCGACCGAGGAAGGGTGTGTTTGGCATGTCAGTCTGTTTGCTTTGATGACCAAGCAGTTCAAGTTTGCAAACACTTCGAATAAGGGTCTCGCACTGGTTTTTCGAGAAGCCCCGCTATCCTCTGGTGAGACTGAACTTTTATTACTTAAAAGAGCCTTCAGAGCCGGAGCTGAACGTTGAGGAATAAAGTGCGCCGGAGCTGCGTGCGTCCAACTTCGTGCATCTGTGTACCTGTGCGCCATTAGAGCAGGCAGTGGAGGTTTGCGGAGGATTTGCTTCGGCTCCCTCTTGCTTTTACGGCTCAGTGGTTTAGGAGAAAGACTTTGGAGGTGGGTTTAACCTGGAGCGTTTTGCCCTGGGTCAGTGTGGTCAGATACTGTTATCTTAAGTGTTACCTCCGTGTTATTCTTTGCCACTGTCCTTCTGCAGCAGGGAAGGAAGCTGAAACACCCCCGGCTGCTACAGCATTAATAGGGACTCGGGTAAAGGATGTGGGACAGAAAGAGCACATTTCACCCTTAGTTCATTCCCAGAGCCTAACTTATTCCAGGACGTCTTTATAAGATATTTCCAGTTACATCTTAACTGTGCGGTTAGGCGTGAGGCCCCTCCAGGCACTTAGACTCACTTCTCAGAATGTGACAGGATATAAACTAACTGTTCGACATTCATTTAGCTGCTCGCGGGATTTCTAATAAAAAGCTTTCTGCGTCCATCCGTGCTTTTCTGCTAAAAGTGTGCTTGATACAGGAGTCGAAAGAAAAGTCAATAGTAGGGACGTGGGATCGTTTGACAAGCTTCGGTCACTTTTTTGGAACTCTTGTAGACGGTGCTGTACGGTCAGCCTTGTTAACCTTTTAGGTTGTAGTAAGCAGTTGTAAGCCTTTGCATTTTCCTGCTGTCGATTATGTCTCTGTGTTGTTTTGTCCCGGCGCTGTTTTGGTACTAATAAAATGAGCAAAGGTCTAATCCGAGAAAGAAAAAAGCTTGAATTTTGCTGTGCGAGGCAGAGGCGGAGGCAGGCAGAATGTTGCTGAGCGGCTTCTGAACGCTGCCTCGGAGCTCTGAGCTGCGACGGCCGCTTGCGTTTGCGCGTAGGAGCGCGTGCCAAGGTGGAGGTGGAGAAGCGTGCACTTTCCCCTCAGTATCATGACCACTCCTTTGAAGAGCGCTTTCCAGACGACAGCAGAGCTCCACGCGTCCACCACGTATTGCTCTCCACTGTAAGGCAAACATGGCCACTCAGGCTTTATCTCAGCTGCTCTTTATTGTTTGAAACTCACAATATTATTGCAGCAAGTCAGCGTAAAAAGGTGAAGAACGCCCGCGCTATCTGCAATCAGCAGGAAAGGGGTCAGGACTCCATTCTCAGGTCCTGCTCAGTTCCCTGTATTCTTTCTTAAACAATGGGGCACCGTTTTATCCCCCGGACCACTGCAAGCAGCGCTTTGTGTTCCCGCAGAGATGATGTCATGCTGAGGCATTGAAAGGTTAGGCTCAAACTATCTCCAGGGGTAATGTCTCTTTAACCTCCGCATTTCCGAGAAGCCCCCGTCACATTCCAATAAGTCACAGTCCGAATGTCAGCTTTGCGCTGAACAGGAAGCTAATAAGTTAAACTGGGTGCGGGTGCCAAAAAGACGAAAAAAAGCTCGGTTCTCAATTGTTTGGACAGCACCATTGTGTTTGCAAGGGAAGTTGAAGAATCTTGGGGCCTCTGCAGCGTCCCCATGCGAATGAGACGACGGCTGCAGTGCCACATTGTGAGCCCGGTCGCTGCGTCTGTCTCTCACAGCGGAGGAACCCACCTGTGCTTGTGCCGACAGCAGCATCGCGTCGCTCTCTTGGCGTAGCACTAAAGGCTGGCGATTTTGCCTCTGCGTCATCTCCTCGTGTGGGCACCTTTTCCAGAAAGCACAGCGCTCAGTCTTTCTGATCCTGTCCTCAAAAGACATCCCTCCTTTGTTCACGTGAGCGTGGTGAGCATGGGTGTGTGCAGGACCGACACGGTCTGGGCATCTGCATCTGCAGCAGGTGGTGTTGCGGTTCCAGTCGTCACTTGGAACTCGATGTTCCTGGTTCAGATCCTGCCTCCTGCTGTCACAGCCTTGAACAAGCGACTTCGACTAAACTGATCCAGTAAAAAATACCTTTACGAATGATAAGTTATCTTAAATAACAGCGTAAGGTGCTTTCAAACAAAGTGTTATATAGCAGCCTTCTCCTACAGTGACACAGAGCACCGAACAATGTTCTACTGTGTGACAGAAAGCAGCAGTTAAAGTAACTAAGGGGCAGCAGCTGGCAGCTAAGGAGAGGAAAACAAAATGAACTACCAGCTACAGAGAAAGGAAGAAGAATAAACCTGTGGGAGTCCAAGTGGCAGTAGCTACCTACCCCTCCTGGGCTTCCCAATGTGGAAACGTGATCTGTGTGAATATGCCTACTACACAAAGAACCGGGCTGAGCTGTACTCTCTGGAAGCTAAATTTCAGCTGATAATTGTGACGATCGCAGTACTTGCAGTTGACCATTGCCTTCATTTCCCCGTGATTCACAGATATTCTGCAGAGTCACACGAAAAATTGAACCCGGAGAAGAGCTCTTACTTTACATGAAGGCGGAGGAGTGTTCATATGAAGCCATGGCACCTGACATCCACGGTCAGTACAAGCAGACTGAGTACAGACGCCCTGATTTCCATTAAACCGCACACAGCGCATTCATCTGTTCTCATGCGCATAGGTGCTGAAACGTGAACATTTCACACTGTGTTGTCACAGAAGAACGGCAGTACCGGTGCGAAGACTGTGACCAGTACTTTGAGTCCAGGACAGAGCTGCTGGACCACCGAAAGCAGCCGTGTGGGACCCTTCCTTCTGCTTTCTCGCTGGCAGACCCGGACGACAGTCCCCTCAGCATTCAGGAGTGCAAGGACTGTGACCAAGTGTTCCCAGACACAAAGAGGTAGGGCCTTCTGCTGCTCTTGTTCTACTGTTTTTTTAGAACTGTTTTCATTCATGATGACGTTTATTTTAGTATTGCTTTTAGCAAATTGTTGCTGGGTTGGTCTGTTTCTCAAAAGAACCTTTACTAATTTATACAGCTACACTGTTCCTGGATTGAGTTTGAGGTTGAGTTCCTGCTCAAGGCTCCTACGGAAGAGGCCCTGTGTCACTGTTCACCCGGCCACGCTGTGGTTTTGTACAGTAAGCAGCCTAAATGTGTCCCGCGTCCATTGTGTCTCTGTTCCAGCCTGGAGACGCACGCCCTGGGCCACTCTGAGGAGCGCGAGTACAAGTGCGACCAGTGTCCCAAAGCGTTTAACTGGAAGTCCAACCTGATTCGCCACCAGATGTCACATGACAGTGGCAAGCACTACGAATGTGAAAACTGCTCAAAGGTACGGTGAAGACTTGAACCGAAACCGTTGGACAGCCGGTTTGGCTGCGATCCTTTCAGTTGAAATCCTCTGTGCTCTCTGTGCATGTGTCTTAGTGTCTGCACAGGTGTGTGTGTGTGTGTGTGTCTGCTAAGCACATGCCTTTTACCGTCATTGCTGCTTGTGTACCTGTGCTTACGGCTCAGGAGGCTGACCCTCCCTTTTGTTCCCTGACCCCTACCCAGCAGGTGTTCACAGACCCCAGTAACCTGCAGAGACACATCCGTTCGCAGCACGTAGGAGCGCGTGCACATGCCTGTCCTGACTGTGGCAAGACCTTTGCCACATCCTCGGGCCTCAAGCAGCACAAGCACATCCACAGCAGTGTCAAGCCCTTTATATGTAAGTTTCTCGCACCCTTCGCGTGTGTGTGTGCACCGACTTTCTCGTTCTTTATGAGGCGAGAGTGTGCCCGTGTTTTTGTGGTGGTACCTGCTGGCAACGGCTCAGCTTTCTCTGTCATCCCATTGCTGTGTGATTCACATGGGAAAACCATTTGTAATGTTCATGGATATGTCCTAAATTGAACGTTATCTTAAAATCCCCACTACGTTTGAGTAGGCAGACTGGGGAGCGGTGCATTAAATTGCACGGTGGGCCATTTCACCCCCGCTCGAGATCGGTTCCTTGCTAATTTATAAGCAGATGACACTGATAATATTCATTGTAACCGAGTTTCTCTTGTAAAGTCAGCAACAGGTAAAAACCACAAGCGCTTTAACAGCTTCTCTTCTAAAGAATGGATCTTGAACTTGGCTGCATACCTTCTTGGTTAATATTTATTTAACAGCTACTTTTGTACAAAGTGACTGGCAGCTTAATTATATCAGCATTTTTTAATGTGATTTTGAACTGAGGACCTCTCAGATATGACAGGTGCTGCACTGTAGAAAGATTGTTGATACGCTGCACGCAGGTGTGCCAGTGCGGTGTTTGTCAATCTTATCGTGGTAATGGTGCAAAGACAGACCATACACGGACGCGCACCAGCATCCACACTGACTCATGCTGACTCGCAACGCCCTTGGGTCCGACCCGGACAGAGCCTCACGGTGTGGTTCTCGCTCGGCCCAGGCTCACACAAACATACACGCAGGCCTCATTTTTGACTGATGACCATTTCCCTCTTCGTGCACACCGTCACATAGACACTCGCCTCTCCTAATGGCTTCCACATGCATGGAAGCTCTGTACTTAACGTAGGATTCAACTGATGGTTATCGGCATGAAACACTGCTGCCAGCTAGTGACTGTAGCCTTAACTTTGTCTGTGCGTGCGTGTGTGTGTGCGCGAGCGTGCACGTGCATGAATGACTGTATGCGTGCATGTCTGTCTTCACAACTTAAGATCTGTTGAATGCATAAATGAGCGCATGCTGTAGCTGCCAGAGCCATTAGCCTACAGTGGGCGCTCTTGAATGAAAGCTGTTACAATGGAGGGCTCTGTCATAATCCACTGTTTAAATTCTCAGCAAGAGGTGTTTACAGTGCGATGTTAGGGTCCGTGGAAAGGAGAACATCTGGCTGCACCTTATGGGAGCCCCTTTGCAGGCAGCCAGCGCTTTGCTAAGGTGCATCCACAGAGCGCGAGGCACAAGGTGCTGCCTGTTTCCTGCGTCAGTTTATTTCTATCAAGCGTTCTTCACCATGGAGTGATGCGGAACGCTGAACAATTGAGCACATCCACTATAGGAGGAAATAAAGAAAAAGTTTCAAATCCCACTGTCCTTCTTTACCAAAGCATCACAAATATCTCTGTACAAATAAGACAAGAATATTCATGATTTTTTTTTTTTTTTTTGGTTTAATTTTTGTTCCATCTTAGACCAAGAATACTGAATATTCGTAATATCTAGCGGATATTTTTGCTAAACTGACGGAGCCTGTGATGATATGTGGGTTACGGTGTGAACTTAGGTGCATGATGTAGAAAATGTCCCGTGAATCCAGGTGTGTGACTCAGAGCTGTGTGTGTCATGCTGTCTTTGGATTTGATGCAGACTTTTCTGAATGTGCGACACAGTATTTAGGATGCGCTGTGTGTCGGAGGGATCGTGGCATGCAGCACGGGGCTGTGCGTGGGAATAAGGGTGTGACGTGTGAAACCGAGTGAGTGGTGGGAAATGGGGGGTGAGACAGATTCCAGGGCATGTGTGTCAGGTGAGGACCCCAAGGACCGGGACAGAGAAGAGGCTGCTGACTGCTGAGACCACGCTGCTGTGGGGCCAGGAAAGCACGCGGGAAGGGAAGTGTTGCACGGGAGCAGAGTCCATGGGAACAAACTCTGCAGGATAGGATTAATTCAACTCAGCTTCCTTCTCAGGCTTAAAATAGAGCAATTGTGCAGCACGTCTTTGTGTCCCTGGAAGCCTTTGTATGTCTCTCAGTCGCTGTTGATCGCTGCTGGACACTTTGTCTGCGTTTCTGACTCCCTCTTGCTGTCTACTTCTTTAACCTTCACTTGGTCAGTTGTGGTAGGGGGTTCGAGCAAAACAGCTGAGGTGCATGGGAACACCGGACACAGTAATCACGCCTTCGTGTTACGGTGGCAAGGGGGAGGGGGGTATCTTTAGCATTATATCATTGTCATATACACTTATTTACTATTATAGCTTATGCTTTTTGCCAAAGTGACTAACTTTGTTAAAAAAATACAGCTGGTGTCTCATCCAGGAGTTGCTTCATTGCCCATCGCCCAATAACTTCAGGATAGGACCAGCATGACCCGGTTAGAACGGTTCATGATAATGAAGGGATGGAGGGATGTTTATCACATTATCAAGTATAGACACTTATCAGCTTTTTTGCTTTGTACAGCAAATTTTGCAAGACCTACATTTAACTGAAATCAGTTCCCAGTACATTTTTGCATGTGTCTAAAACATTACCATTGAAAGAGCTTAAATGAGCATTGTTGTAAATAGTTATTAACAACACGTGTATGAAACTTTACTCTCGAGACCTCTGTGTCTCTTTCTTTTTCTGTAAACAGCATTGTTTTGGCCAATCCTACAATGCTGTAAAAAAGGCCCTAGAGTCTAAGGAAGTATGCAGTGTGTTCCAGCAGTACACACTACACACTTAACTTGGCATGTGTTCACAGTAACAACACTACAGATTGATAGATGCGCGCGCGCACACGCACACACACACACACACACACACACTAAACATTGATAAATACCTTACTAATCTCAGAGGGGAATTGGATCTCAAGTGTATCTCACCTTCTCTGAAAATCTGCTAGGGATCAACCCCTATTATAAAGTGGGGCTTATTAACCGATGTATTTGATGACCATCTGGGCTCAGCTTGTCATCCTACAGTGTACTGTGCTGCAGGTGTGTTTCTGCTCTGTGTCATGGATGCCTACCTGTCTCCATGTCTGCTGCAGGTGAGGTGTGTCACAAGTCCTACACACAGTTCTCCAACCTGTGCCGCCACAAGCGCATGCACGCCGACTGCCGCACGCAGATCAAGTGCAAGGACTGTGGGCAAATGTTCAGCACCACATCATCGCTCAATAAGCACCGCCGCTTCTGTGAGGGGAAGAATCATTTTGCTGCAGGAGGACTGTTTGGCCAAGGCATTGCTATCCCAGGGACAGCTTCATTGGACAAGGCTGGAATAGAGGGCCTAGGCCACCGTAGCCCTGGTCTCACAGACTACTTTGGAGCCAACAGGCATCACAGTGGACTGACCTTCCCCACAGCCCCCACCTTCCCCTTCAGCTTTCCTGGCCTCTTCCCCTCCGGACTGTATCACAGACCTGCACTCATTCCTGCCACCTCCCCTGTAAAAGGTCTTCCGGGTTCAGAGCATCTGACCAAGAGCCCCCTCATGGCATCCCTGCAACGAACCCATGTTGTCCAGGACCTGCCGCACACCCTTGATAAAGATTTGTCTCTCAAGGAAGCCCAGGATCTAGAGCACCACACAGAGGTCTCCTCTGAGCACAGACGTTTGGGGAAACTCAGCGACCAGTCAGAAAGCAGCGACCTGGATGATGTCAGCACGCCAAGTGGCAGTGATCTGGAGACCACATCTGGCTCAGAGCTTGAGAGTGACCTGGAGAGTGACCGGGAGCGGAATAGGGAGAATGGCAAAGTGTCCAAGAGAAAGTCTGGAAGCCCCCAGGGTCTGCCTTTAGTCAACAGCAGCGCCAAGGACTTTGGTAGCAGCAGTCTGTTCCAGCCCACACTGGACGAACACACAGCTGTGTCTGGGGCAGTCAATGACTCCATCAAGGCCATCGCTTCCATTGCAGAAAAGTACTTTGGGTCCACAGGCCTCGCTGGCCTACAGGACAAAAAGGTGGGTGCGCTGCCATACCCATCCATGTTCCCCCTTCCCTTCTTCCCAGCTTTTTCTCCACCTCTGTACCCCTTTCCTGAGAGAGATCTGCCTCCCTCCACCTTGAAAGGGGAGCCAGAGTTGCCCCCAGGTGAGGCCAAGAAGGGCCAAACCAGGAACTCAGAGTCACCCTTCGACCTCACGACCAAGCGTAAGGAGAAGACAATGACGTCCTTCACATCCTCGAAATCAGATGCACCGCAGGTCTCCGGTCAGGACCAACCGCTGGATCTCAGCATGGGCACCCGGAGTCGCAGCAGCAAGACGGAGGACTCCAGGAAGAACCACATGTTCAAGGAAGAGAAGGCAGAGACCGAGCCGCCCAAAGCAGACTCCTCGCTGCAGCATGCGCGTCCGACACCTTTCTTCATGGACCCCATCTACAGGTAAAGTGAATCCTCATCTCCGAGCCTCAGCCAACAAAACGCTCTCCTTCAGGGGAAGGAGCCAACGGGCACTGAGGTGTTTTCTCAGAAACAGCCAACACAGAACTCCCTGTTGGTGTTTGCCTGTGAGTGCTGATAGAATTCTAATATTAGCAGGGTTGAGAAGAGGAAGATCAGTGATCCGTTTGAAGCTCTGAAGGACAAGTACATGCGACCAGCCCCTGGCTTCCTGTTCCACCCGCAGGTAGGTGGTTCTTGTGCTATTACCTGGCAGGCACTCAACTGCCGTCCCGCAAAAGGCAGGAACAGTGACACTCATTTGTCCAGAGGCGCATTTGTCTCAGTAGCTTTGCTTGCTCCTAAACAGACATTCATATCCACCCGGGTGCTTTGCAGTCTCCATAGCACAAGGCGTTCCTCCACGATGCAAATCTGTCCAGATGTTGGGAATAGTGAAGGGGCTTTTTGCACTCCTACAAACTTTTATGTACCTTTACAGGAATACAATGTTTAAAGGAGCAAAATTAAATATTTTAACCAGGCAATCCTGTCTCAGGTTGCAGAAATGAGGTTATGTGCACATGTAGCGGAGTATCGGGGTGAAAGAGAGCGGCCGTGATATGTAAAATTATCGTTCAGTTCCCCAGGTAACCTCGGCCTCTGTCCCCTCAGGGCTTGACAAGTTTCATCCATGTGGACCAGTAAATATAAAAATATGCGCTTCATCTTTTAGCAGCTGGAACAGAAATATGGAGGGCAATTTGGCAGTACAGGAAGCATATGAATTTATGATGTTCTTAGTGTGTTTCAGCGTAAAAACGTTTCCAGGAATCAGTTACTCAAGTTCCTGCACATAATAGCTAGAAAAATGGCCACCGGACGCGGACGTCACGAGTCTCACTCCACCTATCGGATGATGCTCTATGTAAGCAATTATGCACGTCTGACTGCTGTTTCTCCTTTCTGCTTCCAGTTTCGTGTGCCAGATCAGCGGACATGGGTAAGGCTCTCCTCCAGAAGTTTCTCCAAATGTGCATAGAGAAGTGGAGCAGGTCAAAGAGCAAACCTTGGTGCTTGGGTGTGCACTTGGCTGTCAGAAACACATTGCTTACTGCTCCTACTGACTTCTCCGCTCATCTACTGCTCCTGCTTGTACTTTCTGCTACTCAGCCACGCTCACAAATATGTAGAAATATGGACTCATCATTGTGATGCTGTTGAAAACTGAGAGTGTAAACAGATGTAGGTGTCCAGGAGTTTTTAGTAACTGCTCAATCATTGTCTCTGGTGAACTTCTTTTCCAAGCTCCACACCCTTTCTTGTAGACGTTCGGATGGCCAGGGACGACTTCCGTAGTCTCACGTCTCTCACCTTGTAGTCATCCTTCTTGCTTGTACTTCATCTTTTCAAAGACAGCTTGGAGTTCGAGTGTTTGGCCAGTGTGCCAGTACTTCGATTACTCGTCCAGATGCATTGTTGAGGGATGAAGCACTTAATGAAACTGAATGATGCTCCATATTCCATAAAGGCTGCACATGCACAATATAATACAGTAGATTAGTTGCAGCTTTAATGATAGTGAATAAACACAGAGAATGCTGCATTTTATAGATAACAAGTACAAAATTCGAAAAAAAATTAGAATTTTGTCACATTTTTAAAAATACTGCCAATTATTATAAAAGATTAAAAATATATTGAGCATTATGGTGCTTTTTGAGATATTACTGTACTTGATGTGTACGTGTGATACATCAAGTCTGGTCTTCATGGCACCGCATAACTTGGGCTCATGGAAGGAAAGAATGGAGGAGAGGTGCAGGGGAGGAGAAGAGAGAAATGCCGAAGCGCAGAACTGTGAGGAGCAGGGAGAAGCCAGTGAAAGAGCTGGAGATGAGAGCAGAGAAACGGCAGCGTGAGGAATATAGCAAGACCCAATGAGGTGAACACAGATGGAAAGCAAAAAGAAGGAAAGTAAAGGCGGATGAGGTGGAGGCAAAATTGCAGGAATGGAGCTTTACCGAGGGGTTATGAGTAAAGTAGATATTTGTGAACTCCGAGTTAAGTGTAATCGCAGCACGCTTCTTTGTCCGACACAAGCTTGGTCCGAACAGAGACTCTCAAAGTCTTCGCTCGGTGGGGGGCAGAGGGGTCAGTCCAATTATGTTTGTCTGTGTCACAGACATGGCACTGAAGAATGATGGCAGGAGGGCTTTGATGACCGCTCTCGATAGTTGGACTTGCCGATAACATTAGAAATATTTGTTTTTCTTGGGACAAAACCTAAAGGAACTGAAGGGTGGAAACACAGCCCGGCTCCGCATCAGTTCCCCGGTAATGGTCTCCCAGGACTCTGCAGCTGGGGGGGGTATGCTTTCCTATGAGGCTAATTGCGTCTTTGAAAGAAGGGGGGCGAAATGTGTTCTTGGAGCTGGGGGGTTTCAGACATCTGGTTCCAGATAAGATCAACAATGCATCTTGCTAAATGTCCAACACTCAGCTTCACTGTCATTTAAAGAAAGCCAATCAGCATCTGGTCTACCGAGACTTTGGAATAACATCCATTCTGCTGACAAGGGTGTGCGTGCCTGTGTGTGTGTGAGCATGTATACATCTGTGAATATTTTCTTATCTGTACCTGCACGTTTCAGCCTGATGTTAATCATAAAATGGTTATCTTAAGATAGAGTGACCACCGTGAAGGCTCATGAAGGCAGACATTTAATAACCAGGCCCAGATTCACAGTCGCATCCTTAAATTGTCTACTAAGAATGCAGAGGAAGGGCAAAGACATGTTTGTAAGGTTGTGTTACTTTTTTGTCCTTGTTTGCATGTTGACCGTGTGAAAGCACCGAGGATGTCTCAGGGAACCCCCCACACGCACACAGACACAGACAGACACACAAACAAACATTAAACAGATAAGTAAGTTCCAGGAGTCTGTTTTCTGTTTTGCCATTTGAACGAAATCATAACGAACGGTTTTCTTTGTTCAAAAACAAGAGACCAAAGCTTTTCTCTGCTGAAATGATCGACTGTGAGGCCTTTCCTTGTTGGAGGAGAGCAGGAGTGGTTAATCCAAGTGGAAGGAGAGCAGAGGAGCCAGAAAAACAGGTTCATCCTAGGATCATTTGTGCACTGCAAAGTTGAAGAGCAGACCGAGATAAAAGTCTTAAAGTGTCTGCCCTTGGGCACAGAGACCAGCTGACAGCTTTAAGACCGCTAATGCTTGCGGGAGTAATGGCAGCAGAAACAAACAGTATTTTACTCAGCACCATAAAGAGGTCAATGAAATACACGTTGCACATTTTAAAGAAATATGAATGTTTTTCATTATAATCCCGATGGCTTCAATGCTCTGCCGTGATTCACGGCCCGCCGCCGACTCGATCGCAGGCTGGCAGGTGAGCGGCTCCGGCGAGCGCTGTCCTCCGCCAGTGGGAGCTGTTGTCTCCCGGGCCCCGACCGGCGGCGCCGTCACTCGCGTCACCCTCTCGTGTCGTCACTAATCAGCTTTTCCACACCGAGGTTATCAGTCACGGATCAAATTCCCCTGCCAGCGGCACGCTGCTCCGCTCCCGCTCCCGCTGCACGCGAGAGAGCAGGGGGCCGGGGCTGACGCATGATGGAATGTCGTACAGGAAGCGTCTGGCTGGATCGCAATTGATTTGTGGTTGCATTAAAGCACGGGAAGGGAAGCAAAAGAAAAAAATTCAGCGCACGCAAAATAATGCAAATTTGTATCCTCTTGAAAAAAGTATGGGGGCTGACTGGCCTGGCGGCCTGTTGGGAGCGTCCCCTCCCCGCCCTGCGATATCATTATTACCCATGTCTGGCCCTTGATCAGTAATGTCAACATCTTTCATATTGACAAATGTGCTGTCCGCTCGCATTGTGCAGAGAATGGTTTACAGCCCGGCAGTGATTATGAATCACGCCGCAGCCCAGCGACTCCCCTCCCTGCGCTGCCTGCATTCTCCCCATGACAAGTATATGCATCTGCACTTTCCTCAGAGGACTTCCGCCATATTGGATGGAGGACTTTTAGCAAATTGGCCGTGGTCCGGTGCCGGCGGGGGCCGCATCTACACCCGGAGCTGCGCTTAGCGGTGAATTCGCCTCCGACCTCCGCCGGCGTCTTTTGCGCACGGCCGGAAGAGAGCAGGAAGCTGACACCTGCGAACAATGCGGAGACACGCAAAGACATGCGCGCGCCGCTGTCGCGGAGAGGCGGTACATTATGGATAGATAGATGCGGCTCGGGAACATGGGTCCGGGTTGCCGTAGGCTGCCGTAGTTCGGTGTCGGGACCGACGCCGCCTTGAGTCAACACCGATCGTGGAAAAAGGAGTCTCCGCCCGGCAAGACTGTCGGCTTGGGTGTCAGCAGGGAGCACAATAAGGCCTTATTCTTGCACAGCATGCGTTTCGTGCGCAACAGCCAATGGGATCTGTTTTTTCTCCAGATGTCAGCCATAGAAAACATGGCAGAGAAACTGGAGACTTTCAGCTCGCTCAAGACAGAGGCCGGCGACCTCATGCGCACCGTCCCGTCCATGTTCAACTTCAGGGCCCCGCCGACCACCATCTCCGACACCCTGCTGCACAAGGGCAAGGAGCGCTACACTTGCAGGTAATGGCGGGGTTAACCGGGGCCTTCGCTAGCAAGGAAGGGGGCCGAACCCGAGCCCCTGCGCCACAGCTCTGTTTACATGCCGAGGTTTTGCTGATTGTAAGATTGATTCGGTCCGTGAGGTTGGGCTTTGATGTGTTTCGCTGCGGAGTCTGCGCTGGAACTCCCGCTCGTGTGGATTCGTCTTAGTCTTTTCCTGCAGAAGAGTCAGGGTGCAGCGATGTGTTAAATAAATACCGCGTTAATGTTTCACTGAGATCAGACAAGAAGAGAAGCAGACGTTGGCACAAGGAGGGGCTCGAAGGTACGCTTACGTGTGCCAGAGTTGTGTTCTTTTCTGCTAATGCCAGCTCGGGGCGCTCCGAGGAAGTGAGTTCGACTGCAGTCAGACCTGATAACGTTTCCGTGGCCCTCCATTAGGCTCAATGAATTTATTTCAAGTAGCGTCGTTGGAGATGAAATGTGATCGATTGCCTGGTTTATCACACGCGTGCCCTTCAAATGGAGACCGATCGGCGTGCAGTGTGCTTTTGTAGCTTTGCAGGACCTTGCTGTGTGTTTCTTGTGCTGCCTGATGTGTCTGTGGTTCTGAGCACCGCGTCTGCAAAGCGGAGCTGTAGGCCAAGCCATAAAACATCCCTTGACCCCACAGGTACTGCGGAAAAATATTCCCACGGTCGGCCAACCTGACACGGCACCTGAGGACACACACGGGAGAACAGCCATACAGGTGAGGTGCCCACAGGGACGCAAAGCCTGCGCTTTTCCCCGTGCCACACACATACACACAGAGGGTTGTGATGGCACTGAGCCACTCTGAAAGCTGCGAGTAGGCCAGTGATATCTCATTGTCTCAAATTGAGACCCGTATTTATCAATGTTTAGTTTTTGCGTGTGTGTGCGTGTGTGTGTGCGCGTGCGCGTGCGCACATATGGGTGAAAAAGCACACGCACTGGTTGCGCATACCCTACCTTAAAAGGAGAACTCGGTGTGGCTCGGAGCCATCACAGTGGGAAAACACATTCTGGACCCCCGATTCCCGCTCTGACGGGACTGGGCCACTCCAACGTGCCGTCAGGCCTTGTCCACGAGCGCATATTAGGCAGAGAGCGGATCTGTCCACCAGGGCCTGGCCCGCACGCATGTTTTTCAGCCGAATTTTTGCCCGCTGTTAGAAGAGCGCTCGACTGTTTTGTATGTTTTTTCTACACCGTAAAAGCCTGGAACAATTATCATTCTGTTAAATAATTTGGGTGATGAAAAATGGTTGCCGTCGTCAGGGTGACAGCAGGGGAGTTTGAAGTTGGGGGAAGGAAGTTGGGTGAAAAATTGGGGTGATGAGGACTGTGGGCAGGAGTCCAAGGCCAGCAGTTGGAATAATTATTTTGTGTTTGAGGAACAGCTTAAAGACAAGTACAGTACAGGCCCTGGGGAACCCGGCTGACCACGGGGCATAAAAATGGATGCCTCTGCTGTCGGCACGATAGACTAAACTGCACATGCTGGCAAGGAATTAAAGATCTCTGCTGTTTATTGCAGTTTTTGGGGAGATAGCACAAGTTCCTAAGGGACAGCCAATTGTGCGAGTTAATTCTAGAAGAAGAAAAGATGTAATCACGGTGTATAATTTTGCATGAAGAAACTTGGCTTTGTGTCTAATTTCAGAGGGTTTGAACAAATTCGTTGCATGCTTATTTTGCAAGGAAAGAATGCGATTTTATTGCTCTGGCTCAACATGAGAGGAGCGCGCGTTTTACCTCGAGGAGCTCTTCCGTCACGTCTAGGGTAAAAAAAAGAATCTGCGTGTGTGTGGATGTTCTGTATGTGTGTGTCGTGTTAATGGTTTTTCTGCGTGTTTGCGCAGGCCGTTGTGGTGCTTCCTTTCGCTCTAAACATGAGACTGTGCGTCTGGGTGTCCCCTCACGGGCACTTTGTGCCTTGTCTCCCTCCCCAGGTGTAAATACTGCGACCGCTCCTTCAGCATCTCTTCAAACCTGCAGCGCCACATCCGCAACATCCATAACAAGGAGAAGCCTTTCAAGTGTCACCTGTGCGACCGGTGTTTCGGGCAGCAAACCAACCTCGATCGACACTTGAAGAAGCACGAGAACGGCAACCTCTCAGGTGACCCCCGCAGCGCCGTCCCTCGCCGTGCCCTCCGATGCGTTACTGCACACGATACGCAATCCGGCGTACGGCGCTCCCCGCGTGTCTACGCTACATAGCATACGATGCATCCCTGCCGTCGTGTGTTGCTTGCATGCCACACACAAAGCGGCACTGTACTGCACAAAATGGACAGAAGTACAGCAGCATTTATCACTCACAGAGGTGAAAGGTACCATTTTCCACAGAAAAGCAGGCAAGCAGTTAAAATGGCGCTGTCCTGCATAAATAAATAATGTGTATAGAATGATAGGGCTGCAGTGCACTGGAACAGTGAGCCATTCACGTTCAGCATATTCTTCAAACGTCTCTGTACACCCACTGTACGGATCCTAAGGTGAAAATTTGCTACTGCCAGTATCCTATTTCCCAGCGAAATGTTCCAAACCCCAAATGAAATATCCTTTTTATTTTCCAAGGCACAGCCATGTCATCCCCGCGGTCAGAGCTAGACAGTAGCAGTGCTATCCTGGACGACAAAGAGGACTCTTACTTCAACGAAATACGAAACTTCATCGGCGGCACGGGCCAGAGCCAGGCGTCCCCCGAGCACGCGGAGGAAGGGTGAATATCCTTACCGTCAGCACTTTACATAAGCGAACATGCCCAGGGCCTGCGAGGGTGAGCACCGGACTCCGCGCTCCGTGCACCGGGAACCCGTGTCGCGGGAACGTCCGAGTTGCGATTTCAGGCAGGATGAATGTGATCCCCACGTTTCTCCGTGGGGCTCGGGCAAACCAACGGTCAGTGGCGTGCGTGCACGAGAGCGAGTTTGGCCATCGCTACTGCCGCACACGCGTGGTCGGGCACGGAGAGGAGGGTTGCGCTTGATGTGCGGCAAATACGCGCATCACACAGGCCAGATTCAGGGTCTGGGTCAGTACAACGATGGAGAAAAATGTGGCCAGTCCTCCAAAGCAGTGTTTTCTGCAGTTTCTCCAGTTCGGCGCTCTCCCAAAAGTCGCTGCTGCAGAGCAGGCCGGCGCACACGCGCACGCTTGTGCCCGCATTTACATCACATGCGTACGCAAACCAAAAGCCGGCACGCACAGACACACGCGTGGCCTGACCCTAACCCCAACGCTCGCACCGGGTACAAACGCACCGGGCTGGTTTCTCCGCAGCAGGTATTCGTGGCTTCGGGCCGAACGATACGGCTGGACTCGGACGTCGCGGAGCCACGCAGCTCCGACGCTTTATTAATCGGCCTCTTGCCCGGGGGGTTTAGCGTGAAAACAGGACAGTCGCTGCTGGCGACCGCGTTCGGATACGCGCGGGACTTCCGACTTTGGGCTCTCGGTACACCGGTAACCATGCGGCCCGATGAAACGGCGATGAACCCGGATAGCAGGCCAACATTTTCACCACGTTGCCGTTTGGGAGCGGAGGAGGAAGCGGGAGATATGAATCGCAAAAGCTTTCCTTTTGATTGAGAACGAAAAGAGCACTTTTTTGGGAACGCGAACGGCAGAAACGCGCGAGGTCCGCAGCGGCGTGCTCTGCCCACATCTGGCCGCAACATGTCTCCCGACAGGAAGCGGGTAGAGCGCCGGGGTCACGGGGGGCAGCCGTGTTTCCTTTCAAAGCGCCGGGCTCCTGACCGCTTTTGATAGATATTTTATCCCCGGCAAATTACCACGTTGGGAAGCGAAATTAGCCGATCTGTTTTGTTAATCACGGAGCGCTCGGCCCGCCTTCCCCGCGATCCTCCTCGCCGCCGCATCCGAGCAGAAGTACCGGGCTGGCGGCGTCGCGCTCCCGCCGCCCCGTCCCTCGCGTCCCCTCCGGCGAAGGCAGAGATTTGTGCGGCGCGGCTCCGTTCCTCGCCTTTCTTTTGCAAACGGATCGTTTCCTGGTTCGCTAATCTGGGGGGCGAATCGTGCCGATATTTTGCTCGTGCCTCCCCGGACCGCGCCGCGCGGAGGCCGAAGGCCCCTTTGTGCTCGAAATGGCATTTTTTGGAGCTGACGAGAGACGCCGCGGCCCGTAATTACCGAATCGGTTCTAATGCGGTTCCAGATGATTTAACAAATGGTGGTTTCCTGTGGTGCTGAGGCAGCGGACAGATTAAGTCACTGCGAGTTTTGATAGCTGGGCTTTTCCCCTCCGGGACACGGGAACAGGCAGGTTGGCAGCACTCTCATAACTCTTCCACCAAATGGGGCTGTCAGCTAAATATTTTGCCTATTAGATGACTCGAAGATAGTAGGAAAATAAACAAAACAAAAACTGAAGCAAAGCAGCTAAGTGCTGGAGCACAGGGCTGGCGGGGTGGCTGGGGCGAGTGCCCGGGAGGCCCCGGGCGCCGATGACAAACGGGATTACGGCTCACGCTAAGCTGCCATGTTTCCCTCTTCCTCTTCTGCTCATTGTTCATGGCGGACCGAGTGTTCCGGGGAAAGAATTGCTAGATAAATCGGAGGTGGGCACCTCTCACACAATAGTGCGGCGTGCGTGCGTGCGTAGATTTGTGTGTTCGGAGGAGGACGGATTTTGCACTTTTGCACCACCGCTTTGCGTTCGTAACATGTCGCGCGTGCGAATGCGTCTCATTTTCATTGCTTTCCTCTGTTTGCCGCAGGTTAAATGGCAATCGGTTTGAGGACGAGAAGGCTCTGATGCCCAGCCAGGGGTCACGTGACCCGGAAGAAAAGGAAGGAGAGGAGTTGGGCGTCAACGAAGAGGAAGGGCAGCACAATGAATCTGTGGGGAAGTGTGGGGCCGAGCCCCTCCCTGGCAACACGGACGATGATGTCATTCACAGCGAGGCTGAATTCGAAGACGCGAACGACAACGACCTCAACTGCAAGGCCTTCCCCGGGAGGTATCCCCACGCACCTTCGCCACTCGCGCGCCTTCACGCACCACCTTGTCCAAAGCAACGTGTAACGGTGGCCGAAGGGCTAGGCGCAGCGCGCTAGACCTCATCCAACCGTTTGCTCGTTCGCGCAGCGCTGCGGTGTAACACAAATGCTCGCTCATTCTCACGTGCGCATACCCTGGACAATTTGGAGTCACCAAGTCACCGGCGATGCAGGTGTTTGGGGAGGGCATTCAGACTCCACCCTGACCGAGGCACGTTCAAACACGCCCGAGGCCACGGCATAGGTGTTTCGGGGCACCAGAGCTACCCGCTGTGCCACCGTGCCGCTCTGACTTTGACCGTCTCGTGACACATTTTCTCTAGGTATGAGGATGATGAGGAGCAGAGCAGCTTCTCAGCACTGGAACGCATTCGACACCTTTCTGACGCGCGCAAGATGGAGGAAAGTGAGTTCAGTGACAGCGACGCCAGCTTTCTTACAACTCACCTCCCCGACACCGCTAACCAGCCGCTCTACAGGAAGTCCAAGTCCCAGGTGACTGCATGACAACATGTGCCGGTTGAAGCAGCTTCACTTTGCATTTGGGGTAGATCGCTCTGCACAAAGCTTTGTGTCGTGATGAAACGTCTTCTCGGGCGCATTCGTGTCGGAGTGGGCGAAAAAGTGCCGCCGCTCCGTTTACCGGCCCGCGTTCGATTTTGAAAAGGCACGGTGGATAAAGGCTACTGCGAGACGCTGCTGGTGTTCGCTGCATGTTAGTTTAACAAAGGGGACGCAAAATTCCAACTAGCAGTAGGAAAGCCGAGCACAAGCCGACTTGCAGCGTAACTGCGTGCACCCTGGGTAATGGAATGCAGTTATGAGGCTGTCGTGAAGGATGTTCGTGAACCGCAGCGGTCTTTCGCAGTTGATCGAGGGCAGGAAAGTTTACGAGTAACGCTGATACGCATAAAAGTTACGGGACTCCAAAGAGCCAAGAGTAAAAGTGCGGTATTGCGAGCTGCAGAGCACCGGCCCGCTTGAAGCCCTCGCGGTGAACGTGTCTGTCTGTGTGCCTGTGTCATTGTTTGCTTGCATATGCACCTCAGCTTGCCCCGTGAGGGTGTTCACCGCCCTGCTCTGCCCCCTGCTAGGCCTACGCCATGATGCTGTCTCTGGCAGACAAGGAGACCCTCCGCGCGCCCAACCACGGCCACGGCCCGGCCAACGTGTGGCACAGCCTGGCCAGGGCCGCCGCTGAGTCCAGCGCCATCCAGTCCCTCAGCCACGTATGATGTCGAACGACGTGACCGAGCCCACCGGCCACACCGGAGCCAAGGGGCCCGGTGGCGCGGCCACCCGAAACCTCGACCAGTTCCGCAGCGCCGAGCAGAAAGCCTTACGCGTCGGCTCGATCACCACTCTCGCCGGAACCGGAAACCTAAGGAAAGCGCGAAGAGAAAAAAACGACCGTAATTCTATCCATACTATTAATGATGATTATGATGATGGCAATGGTGATAATAATAAAAAAAATAACTATTTATTGTGTTTAATTTTAATGTTTTGCACAGCAATGGCAGCTGGTGATTAGGAAGGTGAGTGTGACGTTGAAAGTAACGCTCCTTCGGAATAACGGACGAAATAGGGTCTGTCGGGCTGAGAGTCTTCCGGAAAAAAAAAATGGAAAATGCAGATCTGAACCCAAGCACTCCATGTGATGTTCGTGTAGAGATCTCCCCGTAGAAGGGCGAGGGGTCCCGGACGGGGCGAAGTAGTGTTTAGCTTTGAAAACGCATCCGATTGCGACCCCCTTTGACGTCAATTTTAGCCCAACCATAGCAACACTTGCAGAAAACCTCACGGAACAGAAGATGCCGTCAACATGCTTGAAGCGAAGTCCAGGCCCCCGGCAAAAGCGATGTAGTGGGGAAAAGGAAACGTGCATTGGTTTTCTTCTCCGATGTCAAGGACGCTCAACGCCGTGCGTATCTGCACAATCAAAGGACTGTCCGAAACCGTTCGAAACCGTTCTTTCCCAGCATCAGAAACCTTCGACCAACAGCGAAATGACTTGTTTTTGTGGGGAACCACGACCTTTTTTAAAACGGAAAAAAGCAGCAAGTACTGACATTTCTTACCGTTCGGTGGAGGGCCTTCACACATCGAAGCTCCTCGCGTTCAGTCGATGACCACTAAGTAACCCGAATGCTAGTTGTTAACTACTCCATTTTTGTGTCTGTCATTTTTAGACAATCATGTTTTACTTTTGTTGTTGTTGTTGTTGTTACTGTTGTGTATGTTGGGAATTGTATTTATTTCTTGGCGAACTGTAGTTTGTTTACTGAATAGCACTGCTCTTATCCCAGCCAAGGGAAAGCTCCCCACTGGACCTGATTCAGAAGTTAATGGGTTTGTAGAGTTACAGCACCATGAGAACCGGTTAGTATTACATACGCCGTTCACTTCTTTATGCCTCCGATTAAACTGTTGATGAAATAGATATTAGGTTTTTGTATGACATTTTATTGATTCAACTGTAAAGAAGAGCTAAAGAATAAAAAATAGCAGGTATTATTTCCTCATAAGCGCATGATCGGTCTGAATAGAACTGTATCTCATATTTTTTACAGTGGTCTGCAAGCTTGTGTGATGTTCGGTCCATGTTAATCTTTTGTGCCAAACCTATATTAAATAACAGATTATTTTCATGTATTTTCCCATGTTGAGGGACCAGATTTTTTGGTTTTTTTGTTGTCGTTTTGTTTATAATCTCATTTTAAAGGTAATCGGCAAGTTGAGGTACTTTGTTTTAATGCTTTCTACAATGTAACTGTAATGCATTTCAGTACAATACTATGAGAGGAGGAACTAAGAAATAAAGGACTACAATGTGGGAGGACTGCCGCGTGTCTCTGTTCCGGGGACTTTCTGCCCGCTCTCCGCAAGCGTGAACACGACGGCTGTGCCTTGAAGGCGCAACGAAAACAAATGTCGGACACGATAGACGGCGGCTGCTTCTCCGGGCGCTGCCGGGCCCTTCGATGGCTTTCTGGGAGGGCAGAAAGCTGCGCTAAGGACCCCAAAAGCACTTCTTTGCGAGATGCATTATTCCGTGGCTAAAAATATATGATGCAGTGCGCAAATTTTGTGCGAATGTGTACTTTAAACCATTTTTAAACTAATTTTAAATGATAAATGTATCGATTCCAAGTTAAACGCTTGAATAATGAATAATTTTAGGATCAGAAATCCGGTGCTCACGCTCTAAAACTCACGCTTACGCTGATCCCGAGCGGGCAAAAGCGTCTGACAAAAGCGTTTTTGATGCCGTCGCCACATTTTCGTCCGGACGCACGCGCTTTGTGCCAAACTGGACAACAGTTAGCGCTGCGTCTAGCCGCTAAAATCTGTCCTAACCGGCTTCCCCCAAAGCTGCGGAGGGAGTCCGGCTGTGACGGTGCGCGTGGGGGGCAGCATTACGCCTCTATTCAGGACCGCACAGGGCTCGGCTGGGCCATGATGGATGAGGTGGAGAGACACGATGACCCAGCTCATCGCTCAAGGACTCAATAAGAGCTCACGTCTCGTGGGCCTCTCTGCCAGGGCCGCCTCCCCGTCGCTGCTCGCGCATGTGGGCCCACATTGTCCTAAGGAAGCGGAACCCATTGTCTGCCAGCTCTCTGGGGGCCAGAGGGTTCGCAGTGGATGGAAATTCTCCCATAGGAAGACTGGTTCAAAACCCTCGGTGGTGCCATAGTTGTCAGCACCGGCACCGGGTTGGTGACCGCTAGTCCTCGGCTCTGCAGGAAGCCCAGCTTTGATGAGGATCGCGCGGGGCGAACGGCACCGAGGTTTCTCACACCGGGCGGCGCTGCCCTTTGGTTATCCGTACACAACGCCGCCACACGGTCTTTTCCAGCGGGGTTGTCCAGAGGTGCGAGCTCACGCTGCTGCTGCGTCGCTGCCGTGCACCACTTGCGCCAGAGGATGGCGGTTACGAGAACACGACCGCAACCCCAGTTGCTGACCCTCGCTTTAGCTTCGCTCTTTGTGTTGACATTTGGCAGACGCCCCCCACGGTCATCTGTCTTACCCGCCAGATGCCATTTGTGCCTCTTAGTCTTCCAGGCTGGATGCTGAGTCTTGCCATGAACATGTGTTGCAGCCCACCTAGAAAAGGACTGTGCCAGAGTCAGCGAGGACATCCGCCAGGGTGGCATAGGTGAGAATTAGTTGGACAAGAATGGAGTCTGCGTGCTGCTGCCCTCCCAAATGAAGCAGAGAACAAGCAAACAGCAGGACAGAATTGCAAAGATGATCTGATAGCAGAGAGGACGCCTAATACATTGCTGTCGTCTCATATCTAGTACTTCTCACACTGTGTATTGCGGGTGGACATCTCTGTTTGGGCTGCAGTTGTGCTTTCAGAGTGCAGCAGAATACGGAGCAGAGCTGGGACCAGCATACAAAGACAGAGCTTCGCATCTGAGCAGATAATCTGCATTTGTGTGGGGCGGAGGGCGGTCAATTACCCAGATTACCTCGGCAACTCCCCAAAAGGCTCGGACGATGGAACAAAAGCGTTCGCGGTGAAAATGAGATTTGCGAGGCTGATATTTTTTTAACGGCGGAGCGCTGGGGTCACAGCCAGGGGGGCGGCCGCCGGGGGAGAGGATGGCGGGGGGCCGGAGGCACTCAGCTAACAGGGCAGCTGGCAGAGTTTCGCCGGGGCGCACGACGCTCTTCTGCTGCCACTGGCACGGAGTCGGCGGCAAACCCTGCGCTGGAACATCCATCACGGCCTCTCGTGCCACAGACCTGTTCATCAGACAGAGAGGCTCTAACAGCTGGCATTCCATCCAATTGCCTTGGCACCGGCGCACCATCGGACGCCAGGGGACAAGACCGGGGGCCCAGGGGGGGCAAAGAGCTGTTTGGAGCGGCACTAGAGATGAGCCCGGTCACACATCAGAATCTCCATCGCATTCATCTCCTCCAGTGCAGTGATGAGAGGATACGGAATTCTGAGCGCCGTCCGCATGGCTCTCTCGGACAAAGACTGCCTCTCTGTGCTTTCTTTCTTTCTTTCTTTCTTTCTTTCTTTCTTTCAGGTGAATGAACTCTGCAAATGTGGTTCTGCACGGCAGCTAGTACTTCCGCCACATCAGGTTTGTGCTACTCCAATTTTAATAGTGAAAAAGTTTAGAATTTCACCATTTACAAAGAACAAAGAGCAACAATCTGATCTGGCCTTCACACTCCGATCAAGAATGAAACACGGAATTATGGGAAAACATAGACACTGGGTAAAATGATATATTTCTTACTTCTCTTGGCCATCAGTGAATGTAAGAAGACAAATAATGTGCACAAAAACATCTGACCTAAAGTTAATATATAGCAATATAGTTACTTTGTACGTGGCAATGACAACACTAAAACACTGCATTTTTTTTTTTTTTTTTTTTACTAAAACGGTAATCCTTCTGGTAGCAGTGTTTGTTTAGGGAGCTTAGAGGTACAGAATGCATCAAAAAACCCTTTGCATACGTTTTAAAAATTGTCTTGCATTCTGGAGCGATTTGAACTCAACTATTTTAGTCACACGAACCGCCATTTCTGTAGGTTCCCTGCTCAATGAAATTATTCAACAGTGTTGCTTGGGATATTTCTCTTCTTTGATAAGTAAAGGAACTGTGGCTTGGAAGAGCATTTTTATATTAAAAAAACTCAAACACACACACACACACACAGAATAATTGTGTGTCCCGAACAGCTTTAAGCCCAGAAAATGTGGACGTTATTATTTGTTCTAACGTCCAAACGGTTCCGATCTGGATTTCTGGCCTGCATTTGGCGCCACCTACTGGCGAAAACTGCAACTCCACGCCGCTTCAGACCTGCTGCACCGTGGGTCATCCTCCATTCCTCCATTCCTCCATTCCAGTGCGTCTGTCGGTCACAAGTTACTAATGCCTTAAATGGAGGAACTCGATCCAACCTCTGTCCCTATTTGCTTCCCTGCGTTGCGAAACGAAAACAAGTGGCAGCATAAACACAGCACACCCGTTCACACCCACATAATTTTTGTTTACAGCAGGGGAGTGTGGGAGAGTTCCCCGATACTCATCTTTCGCTCGATGGCTGCTCGAGTTTGCTTTCCAAGCCAACGGTCGGCTCAATGGTGCGAGACGCGTGAAGTCTCCTGCATGTTATCGGGGGCTGGGGGGCTGCCCGAGTTCAAAAGGCGCTCTTGGGGGGTGAGGGGCAACAGAGGGGCAACAGGGGGGGCGAAGGAGGCTTATTTCCCAGAGCCGCGACACTCAGGTGACAGAGATGCTCCGCTAAACCTGGCACGGACTCCCGGATCGCGGCCGTCTTCCGGGGGAGGGGGGTGTTTCAGGCCCCGTTTCCCGGCGCCTCCCGCTAAGTCCGGGCCCTCTGCCGCGAACATACAAGGGTCCTTCTTGCTGTATGCGGCGGTCGTTGTTGTAAAAAGCGTCCTGCGACGGTGAACACGCGGAGGGCAGGCCGGCTGTCCGAAGTTGCGGAACTGATGGCTTCTCCGGGGGTTGTTTGACTGGAAACAGGTGTGTGTTGTCTGAGGGTGAAGGCCCCAGTGATAAACATTATTGGAGAACATCTGTTGCCTGTCACAATACAAGGCCGGCGAGCACAGCACCCATCCATCAGTGCTGGCCTCCTGTGCGCAGGCCCACGCCGCCATCAGTCACCGGGGTCCCAGCAGCGGGACACTTGCCTGTCAGCCGGGTGACGCTCTGTCACGCTGAGGGGGAGCGCTGGAGAGACCGCTCGCCTGACCGGTGTTCCCAGGTAGCTCTGCCCTCCCCTGCCCCTTTTCTGCTCCCAGCCCACATTCTTCTTTGGTTCCTTTGGATCCTCTAAGGTTTGCTGTCCCCCATCCCTGGCTGCCCTCAGCCCAGCAGGCGCCACATGGCTGCACGTTTTACCCGCCAGCGCCTGACAGTTGTGTGCTTTTGTCTGTTAGGGTCTTGACCCTGTGTCATGCGACACCCACACCAAGACTCTTATTTTTTCCTGCCACATTTTTCACCTGCCTCGTTGGACCTGGTGCCTTTCAACAAACACATTTTATCGGAGTGGCATTTGCCCCCCATTTATTGTGAAAATAAGAAACTTGCAACAAAAGCCTGGAGACCAAGGCTCCTTCACTGGTAAAGCACTAGAAGGGAGTTAAACATCATTTCAAGTTCATTCTTCACAGTACTGCTTGTGTTGTTCGCATTGATTGAAAACCCATCATTTAAAAAACAGAAGGAAAGATTTAGCTTTATGTGCTCACCATACAGTGTGTTATGCTGGCGCTACTGACATGCAGTGTTTACAAGCAGAGGTTATTTATACATGCTAATGTGTCCAATAACGTGTAGCCTGTGGGGAAAAGACCTGCTGCGGTGCTGGGGTGCAGGCTGCTGCACGATGGCACGCCGTCCTCCTTCCTTATCCCACATGCCCTTCCCTGTAGGTGAAGCAGCCCCTCACCGCTCCAGTGTCCCGGGAGCCACGGCTCGGGCGGCTGCGCATGACGCCTTAGTCAGACTTCTGTGGCCAAGCGGGCTGCTGGATGGGAGTGGCGTCTGGAGGGGAAAACAAACTCGGGCTGAGATAGAAAGCATATGTGTCAGGGGGTCCGTGTCTCTCGCAAGCCTGCCTCGCAGAACGCGAGCCTCCTTTCCCGCTTGACACCCTGCAGCGCTACAGTTAAAATCACTGTCAGGTGCCGGATGAGTAACTGAGAGAGACTTGCGGACCGAGAGCCAAATCCACAAAAGTTCCCATCGGCTTCATAGCCGAGTCCCTCGGGGAGACGCCGCCGAGAAGCACGGGAGTCAGGAGGCAAATACCTTCCGTACAGGTGGGCCCCGTCCAAGGCGAGAGGCACGTGCAGCGGCCATTGCGGGCATCGCAGCGGCCCCCGTGGCTGCACTGGCAGTGCAAGGAGCAGTCGGGTCCGAACCAACCGCGAGCGCATCCTGCAGAACGCACGTGTAGCCACACATCACAGTGGAAGCACATCCTGGATTCAGACTTGTTAAAATAATGCAAATTAAAACTGGGCAGGGTGTAATGTAATCCATCGGGTCAACTTTACCTTTTTCACATCGACCTCCTGTTGTCCCAGGCGGACAGAAACACCGTCCTGTCTTTGGGTGGCAAGGTGCGCCCCGCTCACAGTCACACTGCTGCCGGCAGTTTTCTCCAAACTTGCCCGCCTCGCACTCTGCTCATGTGCAGGAAACACATGACTCTTTTGACTTTTGAAACGTATGTACATGTGTGGGTAGGGTGTGTAGAAACACACACACACAGATGATGGTACGGCACAGCATTTCCGCTGGCTGGCATGAGCACGCATTCACACACACACACACACACACACACACACACACACACACACACACACAGCACAAAACCTCGCTGCTTCACAGCAAACCCTGATGACCCTCAAACAGTTACAGGTGAGGATCGGGTGGCCACAGGAATGCATTATGGGATGTAAGCGACTGAGTGAGCAAGTGGTCACTGTGACAGAAAGGCAGGGGACAAACCAGCAGACCAGCAAATTAGACTTAAAGTGGGAATGCAGCCGTGTGCCATGTGACCATGAAGCGGCACAATGCTTGCAGATATGTGGTGACCAACTCACGTCTCTGACAGCGGGAACCGTGGTAACCGGCAGGGCACAGGCACTGTCCAGTGACGGGGTCACATGCCTGACTGCTCCTACAGTCGCACTTTAAGGCACAGTTCTGCCCAAAAAATCCAGATGGACATCCTGCAGTGCGACATCAGGAAACCAAATGCACCAAAAAATTAATCTCACAGAATGAAATAAGAAAAATGAACAGGGTCATTTGACAGCACAATATTTCACAATCAGAGACCCTAAAGGTCCACGGACTGCGGAGCGGCGTGGCTGGTTGGACGCACCGTGCTGGCAGGAGGGGCCGTAGAAGCCGGGAGAGCAGCTGCAGACTCCGGTGAAGCGGTCACACGTGCCGTTGCTTTGGCACATGCAGTCAAGCTCGCAGTCAGCCCCAAACTTCCCCTGGACGCACTCTGAAACGGACGGCACCCGTGACAAATGCTGGCCCGCACGGGACCCGATGAACCCGCTGCCGCCCTGCACTCACCTGTCTCACAGTGAGGCCCGGTCCAGCCCAGCCCGCAGCGGCACGCCCCGTCGGCCGGGTCGCAGGCCGCTCCGTTGCGGCACGCGCACGTGCCGAGACACCGCTCTCCGAAGCGGCCCTGGGCACAGGCTGCGGAAGGCAAACGGTCCGTCACGCGGAGAGCTAGGCGAATGTGGCCGCCATTGCCAGTCAACCACTGCCCGCACCCTGCATTCAGCGCACACTTGGGCACAAATGCAAGAGTTCATAACTGCGACGGTACAGTGGCCTTATTTGGCACGGCAATAAAAGAATAATCATGTTTTTTACGGGTAATTTAAAGTGGGAAAACAATAAGTGAATCACTTTGATTTCCCAGTTTGTTTATTTGTTACTTTGCCAAGTCTGTCGAAACAGAACCTGGAAAATGAGCTACTTAGAGGCTTCCATAAACATTGAACACGGGAATGAAAGCAGTGCCACGTCCACAGTCTGCTCTTGACAGGAGCGCCTACCGAGGCCTGGAATGGAAAGTGGACCTTTCGCTCCAGAGGAACCGCTGATGAACAATAAGATTAGGAATGCAATTCTGGTTCCTGCGTTCCTTGCAAAAACATCTGAAATTGAGGTCTTTTAAAACGGAAATTGAGAATTTGCTAGGGTTGAAAAGTTTCCGCAAGCGAAGGAACGTTTTCGCTGTCCGGTTTGGACACACCTTGTTGACAGTGCTGTCCCGTTTGACCTGCCGTGCAGTTGCACGTCCCCGTCACGGGGTGGCACTGTCCTCCATCCCCACATAAACACGTTTGGTTGCAGTCCCTCCCGTAGCGGCCAGGCGGGCAATCTGAGGAGGACGAGCAAACACAGCTGGTCAGTCCAAGCCCTACCTGGCTGCGTGGCTCAGCGCTTCCCTCTCAGCCAGACTCACCAATGCTGCAGTCTGCTCCCAGGAAGCCTGGCGGACACTCACAGGCGCCTGTGATGGCCTCACAGCGCCCCCCATTGGCACACTTGCATCTCTTCTGACAGTTGGGCCCATGCATTCCCTCCGGACACGCTATCAGGCAGACGGAGGGCTTTATCACTACTGATGTAAGACGGCAAACTCACTGCTTCCTGTAGGGGCCGTGGAGGGAAACCCTTACTGAGCTGGCAGCGGTTTCCGTAGTAACCAGGTGAGCACGTACACTCCCCTGTGGCAGGATCGCACTGCCGGTGGCCTCAGGGACACTGGCACTGCTGGGTGCAGTTCACACCAAAGGTGCCTGATGGGCAGCCTGCAGGGGGAGCCGCTTTGTCGTAATAAACACGGGCAGTCAGTACGTCGCGGAGGCAGGTACAACTGCACAAACACACAGCGCTCAAACAGCCAGAGTGACAGCACACTGTTTTACACACGAGTAAGAAACAAGCTGGATTTCATGTGGCCGCAGCATTCGGGCCAACAGCGAGCACAGCTGATAAGAAAACTGCTCCAGACTAAAGAGGCAATTACCCGCCTGTCATTAAGTGTCTGTGTTCCACATCATTATTCATTCGGGAGACACAACAACCTCTCCTGTTTCACTTGGCAGCTTTGCCGTAACATTTATCAGATGTGGAGCAGGAGGAGGAACACAGCGGAGCTCAGTGTCTGCGCTCACTCCTCCCGCAGCCGCCTCCCAAGAGCCGAGCCAGGCGCACGCGGCGGCGGGGGGCCCGGCCGGACGCTCTGGACGCACTGCTGGGTGCGGCTCTGTCCCAGCAAATCCCAGCAAAGAAGTCGGACGCAAGGACCCTCGCCGCGCGGCCGCGTAACAGCGACGGGGTCCGCATCGCGAGCATTACTGCTGACGCTGTGGTCCTGCCAGTCGCAAGCTATCGGTCTTCAACACTATTTGCAGCTCGACTATCGACCATTCATATTTTAGAGTTATACATCAATTTTACAAGCAGAAATTGCCCCGTGAACTTAAGAGTCATTATACTTGTTTGTCTAGAATTACTGTCACTCATCATTGCATTTTGTTGCTGTATTTACTGGCTTTTATTCATTTATTTATGGATTGTGTTGGATTTTGCACCTTGTTATGTGAGATGTATTACGCTGCTATACATGTAAATTTGCCTTTATTATTGAACTAATAAGGTTGGATCTTAGCCTACCCTATCCCTTCCATAGCCAACCCTATCGTACCCTGTCCTGCCCTGCCCTTTCCGATCATCAAATACGCTGCCTGGCCAAAAAAAACAACAGCACCTGAATTTGTCTCGGTGTTATGATGTGGGGCTGCTTCAGCTGGTCTGGTCTAGGTTCAGCAACGTTATGCGCCCAAAAAATGAGGTGAGCTGACTACCTAAATAGACTGAGTGAGCAGGTGTTTCCCTCAATGCATTTTTTCTTCTGAGACGACAATGCCAAGATTCACGGGGCTCAAATTGTGAAAGAGTGCTTCACATTTTCACACATGGGTTGGCCACCACAGAGTGCAGACCTTAACCCCACTGAGAATCTTTGGGATGTGCCAGAGACGACTTGACGCAGCGCTCCGACTCTCCCATCATCGATACAAGAAAAACGAACGCAACTCTGGACGGAAATAAATGTTGTGACATTGCATAAGCTTGTCGAAACGATGCCAGGGCCAGTGTGTGCCGTAATCCAAGCTAAAGGCGCTCCAACCAAATATTAGTGTCACTTTTTTTTGGCTGGGTAGTGTATATACTGTGTGTGTGTAAAACTGTATATACTGCTGTGGATCACCTGGCTCACGTCATACTGGCACACCCCCTATTAAGTTGCCAGCATGAGATGGATGTGTGCGAGAGAAGGAGCTATGACTGCGTTTAAGATACAGACAATGAGAACAATTTAAAGATACAGATGGCACTGTTCCAGCTCTCCGAGTTACTTTTTATAATCTCACTAAGCACATGGATGTATTTATCCCAAATAATGATGCACACCCTAGCCGCAAATCCCAAAAAAGACTCAGCGTATATCATTACTCAGATAATTGTTCACAAACACATTTGCGATGCATTTAGTCAGATGGTGGCGTGATAGGCTGAGAACGGCTCACTCACACCCTTTTTTAATGATGTGGGATCTGTCCGTACCCAGAATGCACTGGGCTCCTGCCCAGCCAGGGGGGCAGAAGCAGGCGCCTGTGATGTGGTCACACGGGCACCGATCCTACACTTGCACATCTGGCCGCAGTGGAGGCTGTAAAAGCAGTGTGGGCAACGCTGCAGGCCAAGATAAAACTTGTCTGCTTAGAAGTGAAGGAGGAGAAGAAGGCAAGCTGCCCGACGCACCCGCTGCGTAGCAAAAATAAAATATCAAACTGCAGCCTCGTCGCCCCGCCGTTGGGCTCCACAAAGCATCAGCGCTCATTAAGTGATCTCATATCCCACATGTGCGCAGCGTCCACACCACATCAAAGCCAAAGGAGTCTGCGGAGCCCACGGGGGGCATCAAGAGCATGGCTTATGGGAGCACCTGCTGAGTGCGCAGTCCTGTTGTCAAGCAAGGTCCAGCAACACAGGGCAAAACAAAGCCAGGTTACCGGGCAGACAGCTCCCGCTTCAGCTGCACCAGGACCAGGTCCATGGCAGCCACACCTGGTTCCTATTTGTCTGGGAGTGACGGCAGCTGATGGCTGAACACGCGGAAGAGGCTGGAAAGGAGCACAGGAGCCCACAGTAAATGATGTGCATGTGGTCCTCGTCGTGCTCTTGATGAGATGAAACGGTTAATGTGGCCGCGGCCGACGGGTCGCGGGTGCTCGGTTTTATGGGGGACGAAAAAGATTTTGGAAAGAAACATTCATAATTGCCACTGGCAGGTCACAGAGCAAAGACAGAGACCGCATGGTGGTCTGCAGGTGTGGATATGGACACTCTGCGCACTGGCAGCTCTTCCCAATTCTTGCACGGCCTGGTAAATCGCGGGTAAGGTAAGGATTAAGCCAAGACAATGCTTAGCGACCGCTAAGGTGGTATTCTTGGTAGGGGAGGAAAAAGATCGGAGGACCACCGCATTCTAACGCACATGCTGGGACCGCGAACACGAGGAGAAAAGTCCAAACTTGTCCCTGAGGGCTGTGTGAAGCTAGCCCCCCTACAAACAACACAAATGATAAAAACGTTATGGTTTGTTAGTCCTACGTTTGTGCTGGTTTGTGTCGCAAAAATGAGGATTTGTGCCATTTTTGTTTTTGAGATATAAGCCTTCATTTTTTTGGGGCTGTGACGTCACTCAAGCCCCCTACAACCGCAAAAACACACAAAACCGTGTGTGTTCGTTTGTGCTACGAGTGACGTCATGGTGGGTAAAGGTGGTGCTTCCTATTCTGGAGCACAGGTAGCTCCTCCCCTTTCTGTATATCATAATTGACGCAAAGCCCCTCACCCTTCAAATAATTGACACAAGGCCCCTCCCACATCCACATATTTGCCATGAAGCCCCTCCCCTTCTGCATATTTGCCACAAAGCCCCTCCCACTTTCACATATTTGCCACGAAGCCCCTCCGTCCACACGTGTGCCGCAAGCCACTCCACACAGAGCTGCCCCCCCGCCCAGTCTTTTGTGCAGGAAACACCGCAGGCCTGCTGTACGCTGAGAACGGCGCAGATTTTTGTGCATTTACTTAGCTTCGGGGATGTGAGCTCACCCTCGGGCAGTGCTGCGGCCGGACGCGCTTTTCACGTCATCTCAAAGCAAATCTTTGAACGTCTTCGTCCACAACAGTTAAAAACTTTTTTTTTTTTTTTAAATTTTCTGAAAGCTAAATGAATTCTCTCTCACCTATGTGGAGTTTGCATGCCCTCTCCGTATTTACAGAGGAATTTCCTCTGGGCGCTCTGGTTTCACAGTCCAAAGATGTGTTTCAGGTCAATGGGTTTCAGCCAAATGAAGAACACATTGTAGCGTAGGGCGCTACGGCTGAGCGCCCCTATCGGTCGCTGTCGAAATCACATACATGAACGAGTTCATGGGATGTTGTGCCGTGTTGCTGGGGGTCGCCCGGTTCCTTCACGTTGACAGAGGCGGCTGGCTGACTGGGGGGCTGGCTGAGGGCCTGACGGGGGTGCCAAAAGAACGGCTGCCCCCGTTCCCCCCAGCCGAGCCCAGACCGGCGCTCGCCGCAGCATCCCTGTGCCACAGGCTTAGTTCCGTCTGAAGTCGCGGTGAAACCTTGAAATGACAACTCTGGGTGACACCCGTTACCCTCAGAGGAGCTGCGATGTTCACCTTCTCCTCGCAGAATGTCGATTTAGGCTGGGATTCCCTTCACAGAAATTGTGCCAACTTGGAGAACGAAGGAGGTTGTGAAAAGGGAAAAGCATGGGAAAACACGAGTTGAGCAGAAAGTAAATGCCGCCGCGCTGTTCAACAGACGGCCTGCTGTAAAATATGCACATGATCTAGTTCTTCCGAGAGAGGCCGTGACAGAGGACATCTTCACGTTTTAGTGAATTAAACTCCTCGGCCCGAAATATGAAGCGCTCTTCCGTGCCACGCGTAGTGAAGGATGTCACCGCCGACGAAGTGAAGGAATGCATGTTTGCGACGGACGTACAGACGCCATTTCATCTCTTGAGATGCATGGCCGGGGCGCTCGGCAGGGGGCGCCATTGTGTCGCGGTTCGGTGAGCGGTCGTGGATGGAAGGGATTTCACGCGCCGCTCGGTCATCCGGTGCCGAGGTGGAGCCGCGCTTCTCTCGGCTCCACCAGCTTTGGTCGCAGCCACCTTCTCCCCGTCGCCGTGCAAACAAGTTCATTGGCTGTGCCAAACGCCCAAATTCCCTCTGCGAGGCGCTCGGATTTCTAGCCGAACAAACGGTGCAGAAAGAAGAAAGAAGAAAACTTCCACGAGTTTTACGTAAGAGAATGGAGACACTTTTATGTTTTCTGTCTGCAACAAATATGTTCTCATTTGACCCGTAACTCCTTAAAACCGCGCACCTGGCCCTTCGCGTCTGCTGGTTTATTGAAGGTGGACACTGGGAGCGGAGCTGCACAAGTTGGCTCTCCTTTGCACGAAAGACACAGCAAGCAGTGGATAAAATACCTGTTGTTGAAGTAAAATGTGCACAACTGGGCGGAAACACCACCTAACTTAAAAATGAGGGAATTTCAGCGTTGCTGCTGTAGGTGTATGAGACTGCTGACATCTTCCTGAAGAAACTCACCGCAATGCGAATTTGGCGCTTATGGGGGGAATTTGGCTCAGGACACACCTGTGTGCAGCTTCAGGAGTGAGACAGTGGACAGAGGACCTGCTGACCTCCCAGAAGCTGGGGAAATGGCTGCTTCGATGGAAACAGCGGCCCCCCAACCCCAGCGACTCAGAATCACCAAAGGCCAATGCGGTTTTCGCAAACGCCAGTCCTTAAAAAAACACAAAGGTTGTGGGAAATGTAAGCTCGATGACAATGGCTTCAGGGGCCAAAATACAAATTGTGACAACAGTGGGGAAAACAGGCCACACCGTGCGTGTCGGTGGCGACGTTTAAACGGATGAGAAAATGCAATGTAAACTGAATGGGAACACAAAGAGAGTTCTGGAAAAACAGAGGGCTGCATCATGTGGAAACGCACAAGATGTCCAGTGAGGACACTGAGGCAAAGTTTGCCTTGAGCCACCTCTCAGAAAGAAGGCCCAGTGAACGCAAAACCAAAAACCGTGGGACGTCCACTGGAAATGGAGCCAGACATACAGGTGCGGCAGCCTCAGTCTCATCCCAGCGGGAAGCTCGCGTCAACGCGTTGCCCCGGGGATCTGCGCATGCTGTGCCCAACACATAGGGCGGACAAGCAGTTTCTCCAGAAGCGGCTGCTGAAGCCCACGTGTGTCTGAGCAAACAAGCTGCTGTACTCCTGCATGCGGTCAGAGATGCCTGCACACCCCTAGTTGGAGAATGAGACCAAACTGATGTGAAGTTCAGACAATCCACTTGGGTGCACCAGATGCTGCACCACAGAAATGGTCTTTTCAAAGGCAGTAGGAATAGTGAAAAGGACAGAAGCAGTGGTGTGCCTGAAGCTCTGGGCTGCCTCATATTCTCCATGACCCAAAGTTGTGGAAACTTGTGGTGATTTTAAAATCACCCTTAACCCAGGTCTCTGTGAGGAGTACTACCTCTTGCCACACATGGAGGACCGGTTTGCATCCCTGTTAGGAGGCCAACTTTTCAGTAAGTTAGACCTTTCTCGTGTTTACCTACCGTACACTGTTTCTCACCATAATGATAGTGACAATGAGTTGCCTTTGGGAACTGCTTCTGCTCCAGCATTATGCCAAAGAGCCATGGATCAAGTATGGAGCTAGTACATCAGGAGGTCTCCCATGTGATGAAAATACATCACAGTGCATAAAAACGCTGTGTCTCAGTGCTGTGCACACAGGAACACACAAAACTGGTGTGTGTGTGTGTGTGTGTGTGTGTGTGTGTGTGTGTGTGTGTGTGTACGCCGATCAGCCACAGGATTAAAACCACCTGCCTAATGCTGTACAGTTCCTTCAAAACATGTTTAGTTTTCATGACAGTACCCAATGAAAGGAAGCAGAATTAAGTAGAAAATACAGATTCAAAATGCATAAATCGAGGCAGCCGTTTCCATCATTTCTTTTAGGAAAAATAATCCGTTCCCAGCCCAGACGAAATCGCCCAAACCAACTTTCCCAAATATAATGGAAAAGCTGTAAAACACCTTGCGGCACATGCAGCGCAGCACAGCACCGGGGGAGGGGGGCAAGATTGCATAGCACACGCACACAGGCACACACAGGCACACACAGATCCTGCTACACAGGACACACATGCTGGGGTTGCGCTGCATGCACATCCACAGCCACCCAAGGGAACCTGCCTTGCGCAAAGCTCATACTTCCACAGCACAGCATACAGGAATCTGAGTGTAATTTATGGCTTTTTAGACTTTTGAATGAAATTGATGTTGACATTTTATGTGAGGTTTTTTGCCTTGACTTTTGAGTGTGTTGTATTGAGCAGATCTGTGTGTAAATCTGTGAGTAATGGTGTTAAAGATGAAACAGAGTTCTAGCAAAAATGCGTAAATCAAGTTTGTGCAAATCGAGAGATGAATGTACTGATTCTTACTGTGCTGGCAAGCTAAGCCGGTCTTCCCTGCAGGACACACACACTGCCCAGTCTGTGGGTCGCACGGTCCACTTCCGCAGTCACAAGTCACTTCACAGTTTACCCCGGCACGTCCAGGCTCACACGCTGCCGAAAGGACGGAGACAAAAGGAACGTAACCATCTCCGGTAAGCATTTCACCAAGGTCATGAATTTTATTTTTAAACCCCAAATTGGCAGCATCAGTCCGACAGCAGGAAGTCTTCCATTTAAAAATCCAAAAGAGATGAATGATTCGTTTAGCAAAACTGAGGTCTGGACAAGACATAAGGAGGGAAACAACCCCACCTGCTATCTTGCAAAGTCAAACTTTAAAAAATTATGCTATGCTAGGAGCTCCACACACAACCTTGTCCACATGTGTCTGTTGGAAACATACCAAACTGACACCTCTTTCCATGGTAACCAGGCTTGCACGTACAGGAGCCATTTTTGGCGCTACAGCCTACAGAGTTCTGCACCACACAGTCGCACTCCTGCAAGCATCCCGCTCCATGGGTCCACCTTGGGCAGCCTATGGAAAGCAGAGAGGGACCAGAACCATCTGTTGCAATTTTTGCCAAAACAACAGATTAAATTAGATTGTGAATGTCATCTGAGTGTCATTTGCTTCTTCGCTTGCAGGGCTAAGACCTTCCTATGGCTAAGATGCTCACTGCTTCTCACTTGCCATCACGGACACTTTGGGAGATACCGAGTCCACAGCCTCACACCAAAGGTGGCCTCCTACTTACCTAAATGACAGAAGCGGCCATACAGCCCTGGGTCACAAAAGCAGACCCCATACAGACGGTGGCAGTGGATGTGGCTAGGACAGTTGCACCGTTGCGCACAGTTTCTCCCAAAATAGCCCTGCAGGCACCCTACAAACATAGCATCCCACAGAACACTGCTCAGTCCATTGGCAGTTGGTTTTATAAAATACATTTTTATTCTTATTTATCCACATTATTATTCTGCTGCTGCCTGTTGTTACATTTAAAGTGACCATAAGAAAAAGTACATGTAAGTAAGAGGGTATACTTGAGGACCGAATTTGGGCTTGCAACATGGTCGGAGACCGGGACTCATACCGTTTTCACAGAACTTCCCGTCAACACCTTGGGGGCAGCGACACTGTCCAGTCACTGAGTCACAGGATCCACCGTTCTGGCACTGGCAGGTACCGATACAGGCTTGGCCAAAGGATCCCTGTGGACAAGCTGAGGAAGGAAGCAGTGTGAAAGCTCCAGGGTCTCAACTCCAACACTGCACCACTCACCTGTATCCGATTCTTACATGCCAGCATGAACATCAGCTTTAAATGATAATTTTGCTCATCTTCAACATGTACTTCTCTGTACTTTTGCGATTGAACCTTCATTTTCACAGTGTTACTGACTCCAGGAATAAAGGTATTAAGAACCAATACAACCCTAACTCATGCATTACTCACATTATGTTCTCACGACTACAGCTATGCATCACTTAAGGACGGGGATGCATTCTGAGACACGTGTCCTTCGGCAATTTCGTCATTGCGCAAACATCATAGAGCATACATGCGCCACATGTACGATGTATAAGGCTGCTGCCGGCATAACACAGCATAGTGTTTTACAGTAAACTTTTTTATAAGTGGAAAAAGTACATGCTAAAATAACGATAAAAAGTACAGTGCAGTAAATACATAAACCAGTAACATAGTTACTTACTGTATATAATCTTATGGGACCGCCGTCGTATATGCGGTCCGTCGTTGCCCGACACATTGCTATGCGGTGCATACCTGTGCTCACATTAGTTCATATTAGTGCTATATAATTGCTATTGTTGTATTTAAAACTCACTCTCATTACAAGTTATTCCAGTCCACCCTGGGAGGCACTCGCATCGATTTTGCTCCACAGCACAAACAGCCCCATTTGCACAGTCATCGCAGCTCAGAGAACAGTCGTCACCAAAGCTGCCGTCCACGCACACTGAAAGAGAGAAAAATACACACACCAGCGTGTCACGTTTGGCTTCTACCAACTGTGTGGAGATGCAACACTGTGAAGCTGAGCTGTACCGCTTTTGCTAGCAAGCTTCAGCTCTGCCCGAGGGTCATCCTGGCCCTCAGCATAGTCTTCATAAGAGTGCAGATCTGCGCTGTAGTGCAGGAGCTGTGGGGTCTGGCGAAACAGCAGGTCTGGTAGCCGCAGTACCTCCAGCTCTTCCTCATCTCCACCTTCATCTGCGTCAAATTCGCTGTTGTAAAGAGCTAGAAAGAACAGGTGTAAGTCCGAGCCCACTGTTCCGCAGCAACCCTCCTTGTGTACTGCATCTACTCCCCCCAGGACCTCAAGCCAAATCATCTCTCATCCATTTACCGCAGCCCATTAAAGCCCAGAAGAGAGATACTCACGGACACAGGAGCGCTGGTCGTGGTCCAAGCGGAACCCTGCTCTGCAGACACACTCAAAACTCCCAATGATGTTCACACAGAAGTGGTCACAGTCAGAATTCTCTGCAAGACACTCATCCACATCTGGATGCCAAACAGATATTAGACATGTAATACACAAAGATATACGTGCATCACAAACATTTTAGCCACATTTTTCTACGAGTTTTAAATGTCTTATTTTACTGTGCTAAAGTAGGCATTTCTGCTCTATGTTTAGGGCTTGAAGCTGGGTCCCTTTCTCGGTGATACGCGGTCCAGGCACGTCAGGGTGCACCGTTGCACTGCAAGCCGCCTGCGCGCTGCACTCCTATTGCCGGTTCAAAATTAGTGTTGCCTTTATTAATAAGGAAGATATATATATTGTATCACCATCTGCTTTTTGCACTTCAAGCACTCCCTGTGTTTACATTTCTTGCTGTGATGCATCTCAACCAGGTAAACATGAGGCAAACCAGACCGCGGGAGTAGAGGATCTGAAAGCAGCTCAAGGTAATCACCAGGGGGAGAGTCCTGTGGACTTTACCCTCACAGCTGCAGCCATCACTGTCCAGCCTGTATCCGGCCTTGCAGCGGCACTCGTAGCCCCCGGGGTAGTTCTTACAGTCCTGGCTACAGCAGGCCTCCCTGCGCTCACATTCCTCTCTGTCTGTGGCAGGAACAGCAAGCGGGAACCAGCACTTTAAATGAGAAGAAGCTGTGTGGCACTCGCACGTACACACACACACACACACACACACACACACACACACACACACACACTATCACATAGGAAATACTAACCTACACAGTTTTTCCCGTCTGTAGCCAGTTCGTAACCTTGGTTACAGGTACACAGTGCTCCAAGGCTGGTGTGCTCACAAGTGTGGGAGCAGCCACCATTGTTCTTCTCACAGCTGTTGACAATCTCCATCTCAATTCCTAAGAAGAAGACAGCAACTATTGCCCACCCAAAGGTCTCCCTCAGGACATTATTTACCTCAGATCAACAAAGTCTTAAGACTCATACAGCTAATGATCTGGGCTTTACTTACGGTAGCATTGCTTCCCATTAGCTCCCAGCTCAAATCCTGGGTTGCAGACACATTTGAACGAGCCAAGGAGGTTCATGCAATGATGAGCACACCTAGTCTGCCCGGAGCTGCACTCATTGATGTCTGTGGGTGGACACACATTGACCGGGTCTTAAGGGTGCACAACACCCTGTTAGGAAGAAGCACTAAGGAGAAATCATGAGCAGTACAAGCAGATATGCTGTGCTTGAAAATGCTGCTGGCCAGCAGGGCCAAAAAATGATGGCAAGTTCTCTGCTACTATACCGTTGTTAATCTCCCACTTAAACCAAATTTTAGTACTGCCATGGCCCCTTGCAACTACAAAAGATTAAGAAAACCTTATCTATCCATCCATCCATCCATCATAACATTTTTTGTACACTTAGGAATGCCTCAACAGGTAGGAGCTGCAGTGTGTGTTAGTGTTAACCCCTGCAGTGTTATCTGTGTGTTCAACTCACCCTCACATCCTCTGCGATCAGCAGCCAGTCGGTAGCCAGAATGGCAGCCGCACTCTGCATGCCCACGTTTGCTACTGCACAGCTGGGCACAACCGCCGTTCTGGTGTTCACATGGGTTTGTAGCTGCAGAGTTCCAATAGAGAAACCCAAAGAAGCTCAGGACACCAAGGGGCGTAGTCAGTGCACAAACATGCTGTTACACAAGCAGTAACCTGTAGGTATGGCTTGGTACACAGACAAAATAGCATCAACACTAATGGTAACTTATTTGCATGCTGTTTTATACAAACTTTGTGCCCACACATGGTCTTTGGTGTAATTGCTGTATCTGTACCTGCTCTTCCTAAGCTGCTCAAAATGCACACTCATTTATTCAACAGTAACACAGAGGAAGGACATCTAGTCCTCTAGTCCACTGGAACAGGACGGTTACGCTCAGTGTTTGCTATCCCTCCTGAGCCTGAACTCACACTTGTGGTCGTTGTGGCCCATGCACACACCTAGGTTCACAGCTCCCATTCTTTACAAAGCAGGAGTTCAACAATAAGGATGAAATGCAAGTCATAAATCCTTTTGTTCACATCAACACCTTCCTATTTAGATGAAACACATGAAGGGTTCATTTGCCCTATAAATCCACCTGTAGAGCAAACTACCCTTGTGAGTGTTGGAATTATCATTGTTTCTACTGAGAAAGCTAATCAGTACCCAGACAAAAAATACTTAAATTAACAACTAAAATTACCTAAATAGCATTTTCATGCATCAGAATGATAACTAGATTTCAAACTCTTTTTATTATGTTTTAGGTTATTTATATGCTAATTGAGAACTGCTGTTTTGAATCTGTTCCTGGACAGTTCGAGTTTCTGATTTTCTGGTACTGCGAGGTTGCTTGCTTGCTGGGCTTATCAGCTGACAGTAGGAATTTTGTACATGGAACCCCTGTCCTTCATAACACTTTAAAACTTTTGTTTAAGTAAAGCCGCCTGGACATGGAACCAAGAGGGAGGAGAGCAGTCAGCCCAGTTTAGAAACTCTAATAATAATAATAATAATAATAATAATAATAATTATCATCATCATCATCATGATGTTAGGAAACAGGAGAGAGAGAAAGAGAGTGGTGCTTTAAAAGAGGGAAGCAGAAAGCAGGAACTCTGTGGCCATAAAAAATGCGCTCGGTTTTTTCATGTCCACAAGAGGGCTGAGTGACATCACATGCGATGTAAACAATTGTTAATATCTCCAAAATGAAAAGAGATAGAAAGTTTTTTCCAGCTGCAAACGGCACAAATGGAGCACTAATAAATGCCGGTTTTGTGTGCTTTTGCGCTTGTAGAGGGGCTGAGTGACATCACAGCCTGGAAAACATAAAGGCTTATACCAAAAACAACACAAATTCTGATTTTTGAGGCACAAACCAGCACAAATGTAGCACAAAACATAAGGTTTTCTTTGTTTGTAGCGTTTTTAGGGGGACAGCTTAACACAGCCATTTTCTTCCAGTGTATTTTGCCAACCTCTGATGCCAGAAGGTATAAATCCAGGTCATGTTCACTCTGCAAACATGAAAGTTTATAAAATAGAAGAGTTAAGAAAATTCTATTAAAATAAACATTCACCCATGAACTTAAGAGGACAAACCCAGTCTTCCTCTAATTGTCTTTCCATGCAAAGCAGCTTTAAGATTTACTATCACTGAATTTTGGGGCCAGAGCCCCTAAGAAAAATGTGATGACACAGAGGAAGAGGCTTTGTTTACCTATAATGATGACTTAAGCAGATGCCCCATTGGAGGCTTATCTGCAGCCCAAGGAATTCTATTTCAAGGACTCAGAGACCAAAGGTTTTCAAAAAAAACTTGCCCTTAAAAAAGATTTTAAGGAGATTCCTCAGTAATTCAGATGCTCAGAGCACTGTGTATCCACCATCTGTACTCATATCTGATTCCACAGAAAAAACATATTTGATATACTTATGTATATTAGCAAAATGCATAAACCATCCGTCATCTTTGACTACTTAATCCTGGTCAGGATCCCAGCACTCTAGACCCTGTCCCCAAATCACTGGATGCCATGCTATGAGACAACCCTGGATGGGACATCAGTAAATCATAGGGTAATCTCAAATGCACACACACATACACATGCATCTTTGGACTGTGGGAGGAGACTCACACAGACACAGGAAGAATATGCAAACTTCACACAGACTAAGCTGGATTCAAACCTGTGCTCAACCAACCCAGGTACTGTGACCCACTGAGCTGCCCAGAATAAATGAGTCAGTCTGTTCCTTGATTCCTTGAACTTAAATAAATCTCTGGGGAAGCTGTACTCTTCAGAGTAGTTTTCCCCAGTTTTTTTTTTTTTTTTTTTTAAGGAAAGTTAAGTTTTTTTATATGGTTGTTCTCTACATCATAGGGTGGGAACTGTTCTTCAGCAACCACCCTTTCCTGGTGCACAAATTCCTTAGCCATTTCCTGCCATATTGTCGGTGGTTGCCTGCTTGCGAGGCTCCCTGGTTCCCTGCTGCCTTACACACTGTGTCACGCTCCTCCATGACATGGCTAAGATTTACACCAATCAACATCCAGTGCATGGAGTCAGTGCATGGCATCACTGGTGTCTTCCAGCACCTGGGCTGTGCAATCAGATCAGATGGGACTGATCCACGTGTGGTTTTTGTTGAGTCTGCATGTTCACCCTGTGTTTGTGTGGGTTTCCTACCACAGTCCAAAGATGTGTTCCACATGAAACATTGACTCAGAACTGTCTACAGTGTGTGTGTGCATCAAGAGTTAAATACCACATAGTACTAAGATGCGGTGCTGAGATGAGATGTTATATGTAAGTAAGGGATGTGCAGTGTTTAAAAAATAATGTGGTTTTTCTTTTAAAACGGTGAAATGAGCATGCAGGTATAAATGCACATTATTGCTCGACTTACCGATACAGGTGCGTCCATCGCTATGTAAGCGAAAGCCCTCACCGCACTCGCAGTGGAAGGAACCTGCATTGTTGACGCAGGTCTGCTGACAGCCACCGTTCAGCTCCTCACACTCATCAACATCTACCACACAGGGATGGAGCACAGTGAGCATCGTTTCTCCTTTCCCTTCCCCACCATGTTATCCCCTCACACCATTCTCCAGCAAACTTTATTTTACTTGCATTTCATAACTTATACCCTTTATAAATCATATTACCTGTACACATTTATACTACTGTACATATAAAGCCCTACACATGCATGTTGCTGTAAATACAATAATGAAGCCTAAAATGCGCTCATCTTAATGGCTAAAATAAAACCAGAATGCTATTTCCATCAGCTAACACATCTCCAGAGAAGGGCAGCAGATTGCAGGGAAAGACTGCTTAATGTGCCCAAAAGGAACAGGAAGAAACCTCCACATCTGGGGAAAGAATCAGATTTGAGGTCTATTTTCCGTGCATTTTCACCGTGTCCTGGCCAGCAAAGGAAAGGGATTCGGATAAAAGATACAAGTGAGCTCCCAGCTACCCAGTCCGGTATTCTTGTAAGAATGAAGCTGGCTGTTTTTATCTAAGCTGTGGATTCTTGTCTTCCCAGAACTGAACAAATTCCCATTTGGCAATTCATGCTAACAAGACCGGCCTGCAAAAAGAGGGAGCAATCTACATTTATTTATTCATTCATTTTTTAAAAATCCAAATAAAAGAGTGTCTGAACATGCTGATTTTCATCACATATTAGTGGAGTCTTTCCTGCATTTTCTCTTCAGCATAGCAGCTGAAGATTTTAGCCAACGCTGGGGAAACAGAGTGTTGTAGTGCTTGTGGTCTCTGCCTGGTGCTGCATGACTGCTTCTCCTGACAGCTGCTTTGCTTCTCACTGGTTTGACTACATAAACCCACAGTTTTTAAAGAAAAAGCACACTTTGCTCCATGTCTCCTGGCTGGTTTGGCTACTACTAAGGAGAACTGAAAGAAGTTTATCAGTCACTTCCATTATGTTCCCGTAATACTCGAGGAAACGCTTAAAGAATACTGGTTCATATAACACACACAGTGCCAAATACCAGGAGCTTGGTTTATAAAGGGGATCCTGACGCCTATCTAACCCATCCTAACCCCCCCCGCACGCTTACCATCCGCTACTCACCGGCTAACTAGCGTCCACCAACCATAATGCCAACCATGGTGTGGCGCAGCAATGGCGCGTCATCTCATCGGGGTTATCAAGTGGGCACCTTCCTTCGTCGGCGTTTCGTCGAATTATGCCCACGACACCTCCAGAAGGCTCAACCGCGGCTCAGCCGTCCCAGAGCTGCTCCCCTCCATTACCGCACGCACCACTATGCCACCCCGCCGCTTCTCACATTACCGACCCTTTACCTCAGCGTCCTCACCCTCACCGCTCTTTCTACCCGCCGACTCAAAGGAAGAAGCCCCTCGCCACCTACTTTACTTTATCACACTTCTCACCAACTACACCGCCTGCTAACAGCTAACCGCCATCACACCTATTCGCTAACAACTATACGCCAATACACTAGCCGCCATGACACCTACGTGCTAATGCTTCGCCAGCACTCACCTGCTCATCGCTTCGCTGCCCCGCTACCATCCGCGCTGGTCCTCTTATTCCAAATCCAGAGACTTCCTTGCTCCACAGCCTGTGACAATTCCTTCACCGCCCGTTGCAACTTCCGCCCCCGAATCCCGAGTTCGCGAAGCAAATTTTAAGTAGATCGGGCTATAAACCCACGGCAACCGACTTCAATTGGCCTCACCTTCGCGTTCCAGCCCCGCCCCCCTACTTCCGCCGCTAACTCGCTATATCTAAGCTTCTTCCTCTCATGAGCGTCATCCACCGATCCTTCCCACGGAACCGTGAGTTCTATAAAGTACACCACCCGTTGGCTTACTGACCACAGCACCATATCTGGTCTCAAGCTTGTACTAACTATTTCTTGGGGCACCACTAATCTTCCTCCCAGGTCCACCTGTATGTTGTCCATATTGGACTTCATTAAATTACCCAGGACTTTTTATTTTTCCCTGCATTGTGCATAGAAAAAGAACTGGAATACAGTACATTGAAGAGAAATTGTACAGATTTCAAGCAAACCTGAATGATGCATCCTTTCAGAAGGGAAGTTGTCGCAGGCCTTCAATGGCAAGAATGGATATACATGTGCAAAAAACTGAAGTTGAGCAGACTAAACGTGAAATATTTTGTCTTTATACTGTTTGTGATGGATCGCAAGTCAAAGTGAATTCTAAAATCACTGTGCTCTGTTTTTATTTGCATTTCCCAAACTGTGCCAGCTTTATCTGAGTTGGGGTTGTAGTACTTCCATTCAGAATCATTTCTCCCCGCCCCAAGAAAACCTGCCATGGCAGTTGCAGGGAGTATGTGGCAAGTGCAGGTCCTCAATTCATCAGCGAAGACACTAAGACACTCGGCCTTGGACAGGTCGTGTCCCAGAGGCGCACAGTCTCTCCTTCCCTCAGTATCTGTTTCCACTCTTACATCTATCACTGCACGTATAGAAAGGAGAAGACCATGAAGTTCACAGTCAAACATCCAGTGACAAAAGCAGCTGACATTAACAGTTTGGCCTACAAAATGCTTCTTCTTTATGGAAACCATGTGGTGCCTCCATCTGTCTGCAGTCTGTATCCATACTGCAAAGTGAGAGAGATGCCTACTTTCAGGCCTGCTCCTTCTGTAGTCTCATCTACTGGAGCTGAGAGGTGCTCCAAATTACCATGCTGTACATGATACCATGGTGAAAATTTCACGTTGAAATACTACAGATTTGTTATGATTTTATAACTTGAAAAGCTCAAGCTTGTAGCCTTGACATTGTGCCACACGTTCTTACCCTTGCAGGCCCGTCCGTCTGGGCTGAGACGCTGTCCTTTGGGACACTTGCAGTAGAAGCTGCCAATGGTGTTACAGCACTGACCCTTGCAGCCCCCATTGTCAGCTGCACACTCATTGACATCTGCGGGGAAAGCACAGTTACATCTTTTTATGTAAACTTTGCGTAAGATACACGCTTACCTTCATGTGCGACTACGTTTTGCAGCCTCTTACAAAGAGACGCCCTGAAGTGACATAACCAGCTGATTCATGCAATTGTTTTTCCTCCTTTCTATTCTAAGACTTGTTTTTTCCCCTCTCTGTAAGACTCCCATGTTCAAGGAATATTTCCACAGTCTTTCCGTAAAAATGTCTTCATCCACTATGCAGTAGCTCCTTTGTCTGCAGAAGTGAGGGGAGACGTTCACACTTTCTCAGTGAAAGCGAAGGCAGCTATAAGACTGGGCCTGCACTCATGTGATGCCCTGCCTTTTAGTCGATGTGCGTGCTGGCTATAAAGATGTGGCGCTCAGCATAGGCAATGATCTGGATGCTACAAGAATGGAAGGTCACGCCGGGCATTTCACAGCTGCAATATGTGATCCTCAAGCATTCAGCAAAGCCCCTGGCTGCTGAAGCAACACCTCGACTTCAGTTCACCCAGCCAAAAATTTCTGAGCCCATGCTGAACCGCATCTTAATTCTTCACCCCTTACTGTTCATATAATACACAAGTGCACACTCTGCTTGTTTATGTGTAAATTGAAGAGCCATTTTCAGAAATGGCTGAGCTGGGAATATTTGTTTGTGTGCAACATTTCAAGATTTTCCATCTGTCTATTTCGTACTCTTAGTTTCCATACAGGTAGTGGACTATTACCCCTCCCATCTCCCCCTGCGCCAAAAACAGCAGCTGTATTGCAGTGGCCCAGACATTTAGTGGCAGATACAGTGATTTAGCGGGCTGGTTGACATGAGGACCGTACAGGTGACCAATACGGAAGCACACAACTAAAGAGCAGACACACAGGAGCGAACATACTGACACTGCAGATCTCACTCAGCTATGTGCTCAACAGCTTTCAGAAGCAGCATTGCTGAGCAAGGCAATGGCTGTAACATCTCACCTTTAATAACCTTTAACCCTAAGACACATGGCGGGGGAGCAGGCTGGTACATCCCTGGCTACTCTGGCTCAGTCCAGGTAGGAACTGCATGTTCTTCCCACATTCACATGGGATTCCTCCTGGTGCTTCACCTCCCACCCGCAGCCCAAAGACCTGTGTTTTGGGCTCCTGGCCCCTATAATCTCCTGTAGGGGGTGGCCACGTGTGCCTGGCTCCTCTGTGATGGACTGGCGCCCACAGTGATCCCCCTCCTAGCCCTGCAGCAGTGTTTGTGGGATGGGCTCTGGACTGCCGTGACCCTGACCAGGACAAGCAGTTGCTCAAAATGGATGAAAGGATGTGAATACATTTATGCATGTCAATGACCTAAAGCGTATTCTAGTACATAGACAAGTATTCTGTTAAATTACACTCTAAGCTTGGAGTTCAAAATTTTATATATTGATTTTAATTTCAATAGTCTCTTGGACATTAAAATTCCATGCATCCATTTTCATTGCCCACTCACCCTGAGCAGGGTCACAGTAGTTTGGAGCCTATCCTAGAACCACTGGGCACCAAGCTATGATGCTGCTCCTAGACGGGGCATAGGTCCATCACAGGATGCTGTGTTCATACACACACACACGCACACAGTAGGCAATTCAGAGCGACCAGTTAAACTGAAACACATCTTTGGACTGTGAGAGGAAATGCACACAGACATGAGGAGAACATGCAGGCTGAGTTGGATTCCAACTCATGGTGGAAAACCCCAGGGGCTGTGGGGTAACAGTGCTGCTTGCAGAACTACTGCATCACCCAGCACTGCAGTGAAAACAATAAAATAAACTCTGAAGACTTGCAAACATTAAGGTGGTGTTCTGCCAGCCTTTTCCCAAACACGGACGCTCACACTCTACACGGTTGCTTTAGTATCTTTCCTTCATTCGGTGAAACATACTTTCTGGGAAGAGAAAATAAACGGAAGAAATAAAAGGAACCCATTAGGTTCTGAGACAAGAGACAAAAATATTACCCTTCAGATTTATGGCCATGTAATACCCTTGCAGCTATAGAAATGTAGCTGCCCCCAGAAGCAACGGTATAACATAAAAGTGAACATTCTTTGACCTATTATATTTGGTAACTGATACCAAGATTTGTGCAAAAATGACTGCTGTTCCATATTTACTGTTCCAAACCTGAACTGCAGGAAAGGAGACTTGCATTAAAGAATGGCCTCCAGCTCAGCTGGCATCAATATTAGTAACACCGATTCCATGAAGCCTCAGAAATGAAGGTCGTGACATTGGAATCGCAGGCCACATCCACGCTTGGTTTCCAGAGTTTCGGGGATCAATAGTTAGGGGGATGTCATTGCAGAGAGGCTCTGACATCAGTGTGACAAACACTGCCACGCATCCATTCACTATTCATACTGGTCTAGGGTCCTGGAAGTGTACACAAGACAGGGAACACACCTGATGGTGAGCAGGGTACTCACACACACCCTCATTCTCTCTCACATACAAACACACACTGGTGTGCAATTCAGAAACGCCAACTGCCTGGAAACGGATGAAATTATACATGACACACAGCTACATTGGTAGGATGCATGAACGGGGAAACGGCTCAGGTTTTATCCTGGAAGCTGCTGGTGAACACTGATCGGATTTGTATTCTATATCCACACAGAACAGAGGAGTACAACACTTTAAAATCTGCAATACTCTAGTTTTTTAAAAACAACCTTGATAAAAGGAGCACAGAAAATACCTTGCAGATGTTATGTGCATCGCACACAAAGGAACCGTTCCTATGAGAATCTCCAGGCTTTAAAGATGCCTGATCTTGGTAATGGGAGGCCCATCTTTCTAGCCAAAGATGTTTTTGGAGAGCTGTAAAACTAAAATATTTATCTTTTGTCCTCCATGCTATAAGAATGGGGGCAAAGACCACAGTAGGAGGAACCTGGTGTTCATGTGTCATTCTGTGCCATGACAAACTAGTAAAAATATGTTCATGAGCTACCATTTCATTACCATAGGGCAGTAATCTTGGCCTAAATGAGCCCTGTTCCTATCGCACTTAACCCTAAGCAGCACATTCTGGCAGCCTGTGCATTGCGCTCAAGTCAGCAGGACAGCATTTGGTTGTACATCTACGGACCACTACGTTACCCGCTGCGCTGCTCTCAACCTGTATGTAACAAGGAGCCACGAAGCACAAAACCTCTACAACAGCTTATGAGAATACTTACGCTCCATATACAGTGGGCTTTTTGTTCAGCAGACTGACTTTTTTCCTCATTAAATGCTCATTTTACTTCCACAATGGGTTTCCAACTGTGTGCAATGGCATTGGCGCTTATAGCAGGTGTTTAAGGACAGAGATGCACACTTGGTCCATCAAACTCAATTGGTCGTTGATCTTCAGTGGTGTCAGTCATGCTTGCTCTATGCCAACAGTTTATTCTGACCTTAAGAGGAAAGAAGGGCCTTCATTGTTTAAAATGTTAATTGTGATGAATGCCCTCTGTAGAGCTGACAGAGTAGAAATGGCGAGCGATGAAGGTGAACATCTTCTGGGATGCTGAAGCATCTAACTGACACATGGCAGTCAACACCACATGCTGTGCACTATAAACACGGCAGCTACAGAACAGAACATCAGTTTTACACAAACTTTCTGCCCTGACGTTCAGAGCCGGTAAAGGAAGTAGAATAATGACAAAAATGACATTCTAGGTTCACCAGCAGACATCGGACTACTGAGTTTGTGAAGAAAAAAAGCATTACTTTGGCCAAAGGAAAATTGATAAACTGCAGAGAAGAGCACTCATCTATTACAAGTGCAGCCAAATGCAGATGCAGGCCCAGAGCGGGAAGCATTCGGTTGTCCTGGGGGTTCCTGCACAGCAGCTGGCTGGGAGAGATCATCTTTCTGAAGCTGCTGTTTCACTCAGACCAGGTAGCAGGTCAACTTCATGCAAGACGATCCTTCCTGTGGCTCAACATACACATTTCATTTGCCATACCGAGAGGGTGGATCTTCTTATACTTTTGCAGCTGGTTGTCTGGATATGAATTTACTGCACTGCTTGAATGAAGCCATGCTCGTGCTGTGCCATAAAGTGGATTAGCATTTCTATGGCAAAAGCACACGTTTCATTTATGCAAACAAAAAGCAAAATCTTTCAGCCAAAAAGAGGAATTGTACTGTATACAATAGCCTACACTGAGGCATCTAAAACTCGTGCCCAGTTATCTCGCTCCAATCGAAGTGGAGTCTAACAAAGAACTACGCTGAAGTTATCTGCTGGACGCACTCGGGAGACGAAGCCTGGATGCGGCCAACCCGTAAGATTGATGGCTGCACCTCGGAGTGTCCTAGTGATACGGTACCGAGCCCAGGTCCAGCCAATTGTCCGGTAAACTCAGCAAAAGTGCAGAGCGAGAGCTGTGTGGCTCATTGGTACAACTTGCACATTTTATTTTGGTTTTGATTTTCCATTTTCTTTTTATTATGCTTGTGTTTATTATACAGGATTCTGTTTAAATATGAGAAGAATGAATGAAAAGAGGAGGATACCCTGGCCCAATTGTTCCCCTCCTGGTTGATCACTGGACCTGGGATGCCCAAGGGTGCCGCAACACACTGCACATCGGTCTCCAAATACCCAGCATTCTGTTCCCTTTCCAACTTGGCAAATTAAATGCAGATAACTAGGTTGTAGGGTTGAGGGCATTTACTCATTTCTGCTGGTCGCAGAAGACTTGAAAAGGTAAGAGAAACCAATCCTGCAAGTAAACACGGATTTTAAATTTTTTCTAAAATTACACTGACAGAGTAGTGACTGTAAACTTACAAAAAAGATGTGCTAGGTCAGCTTTTTGTCTGCCCATAGTGAATAAGTGTAAAGTTTGCTTTTGTCAGTCAAAATGTAATGCAGGTAAAATGCACTGAGCAAGTAAAGTACAAACATGTCAGGGGGAGCTTAATTCCAGCTTACATACAGCGAACACACGTATGCACGTGCACATATGCGTCAATACTTGCCCACATCCAAAGCAAGATAAGAGCAATAAACTAATCTTTGTAATAAGGAATCCGGATTTGTCACAGAAACAAATAAAGGGGATACCATGTTCAGCGTATGAATGTGGTAAACTTCACGTTGAAAGAGACGTTCACCCCTGTTGCCTCCCCTCCTGTTCTCAATGCCTGTAGACTACAGGTTGCTGACTGTGTGTCCACAGAGGTAAAAATGCTGCTGGGCTCCCTGCTTCTCTCCATCCACAATGGTGCCTTTGGCTCTTTCGTTGCCTTGTATGGGTTCTTCTATAAAATTCAAGTCTCTGGTTATGGCCTACAAGACAGTAAAAGGATCTGCTCATCACTACATGACTGCAAGACGGCTATGCTCCACCACTTTGTGATCCCACAGTCAAGAGGTCCCAAACTGAAAGTGTGTTTTAGGCCTCTGCTCCTGTTCTTCCTCAGTACTGCAGATGTTCCACAATCTTGCATTACATCTCATCTCTCTCATTCACCTCTGTATTTCCTATGAATTCTTTAGGCAGCCATGCCTGTGATGTCCAAAACAAACTGGTTGTAATTCAAGAATGGACGGTGCTGTTCGCATCTGCTATAAATGTGGAAAATTAGTGTCGGTCAGGCTTTTGCATTACTGTGTGTTCCTCTAGGAACACAAAGAGGGAATTCGCTGGGATCCTCTGCCAGGAGACTCACCTCTGAGTCCTGGCTTTCAGGGAAGCCTGGCTGACAACAGTAAAGGTCTCTGGCTCAAGAACTGATTTAATTGGTGCCAATGGGGGAAAACACAACAAACGCCTTCCTTTCCAGCTCAGGGCTCAGCGCTGCCGTTAGAACATATGTTGCGCGGAACTGCCCTGTTACTTCCACAGATTCTCACATTTCTACTCATTATTTCTCCATTTTTTGTTACTGATGGGTTTAAACTTGTGATACAAGTTACATATAGCTGGTTTTCATTAGCCACAGCCATACCCGCAGCGCAAAATATAGAAGCCAGATTGCAAATCTTACAGATCGCAAAGTCTATTCGACTTACTAAGTAGCTTGGTTACCCGGCCCTGCCTGGGTTATATCACTGGACTGTATTACCATTAAAGTGGCTGCATTCAGTGTTGCTAGTGCTGCTGAATGGGCGGACGCCACAGAGAGTGTCGCACAATAGTAGTAATCCGGCTTTTCTTTTTTATTGCAACAACTGCAACACTGGATGACAGAAACAAGGACAAAAAGGCAACCACACAAAGAAATAATGGTTGCTTCAACCGCAAAACACATCAACTTAGATTGTAAGTTTATCCCAACATTGTGCCGTTCATTTCCAGGTCTAACAACCTAAGTGAGTAAAATTTCTGTTTCAGCCCAATGCTCGCACAGCTGATTGAATTCAACAACTCATCTCTAAAGAGTTAAAGAAATATTTTGGGTGCTGGAGCACAGAAATGTGCAGGGAAGGAAAGAAAAACAGATCTTGTTTGGTCAGTTTCCAAGGATGTTTACTGAAGCAGACATCCTGCGTACCTACAGTGCTGCAGGGTTCAAACAGTCATGGCTTTATGTGCAGAACACAAGGCTCTGCTGGAAGAGGAGTGCAGCCGTGTGAGATCTGGAGAAAAGCTTCACTTTGTCTGATGAATATTTCCTCTTCCTGCAGTGTGGGGCCGGCACACAGACCACAGCAGGACACTTGAGTCTCTGAGCAACTCGTATGTGCACAGCCGCAGACCTGCACGCGCTTACACACCGATCCGCACTAACACATTCTGGGGCCAATAAAACATTTTCTCTCACTTTTCCCAGAGATCTAAAGCACCAGTTTGTATGTTTTCTGACTCAAGCCACACAAAATAAATACACTTCTACGCCCGGCCCATATCACTACTGTATTTCACATCTGACCAAAATGAAGTCTGTTTCATGTCTGACCCAGTGGTAGTAAAACAAGCCAAGCTTATGACACAGATGGAATGGAAACCCATGTGTTTGCTTTGTCTATGTGGGGGACAGACACAGGCAACCTGTCCCTTAGCCCTTCAGATCTTTATGGAAAAAGCAACCAGGAAATCTAAGAACCCATTACAGCAATATTAAGCACGAAGGTACACACAGCCGGCCATCCCGCCTGCCTTCACATTTGCTGCTGCAGTACAGGGATTGACGTGTCTCCATGAGCCCCGGTTTGTAATATTTTCTTACAATTAATATTTTTTCATAAGAAATCATGGACTCTCACCCCTGCACAAAATGAGTTTGTAAAATGAGGTGATTTCACAGAATGTTTTAAACAAAAATACGCGTTCACATTTGAAATAAATATTGTGAGAAGTCATGCTGTTCTCAGTGAACTACATAAACGTTGCACCCCGTAGAGCTCACAGCATCACACTGTCACATCGACAGGAAACCAGCTCTTCAACCATAGGTCGGCCATTTTCATTTTGCCCGACCTCCAACGAACCATTCCTCACAGTGCAATAAGAAAACACATCGCTGTAACTGAGGTCTATCTGTCAATGTCAGAGAAAGTAATACAAATAAGTAGAAATTTTAGGAGTAGCGAGGAGTTCGGTTACATGTAGTGAGGCTAGAGGTGCAGCTCGAGCTGAGCACACAGGCGTGCGGGAGGTCTCCACCCTCTACAGGTTAATGGGATGCACACTGGTGTCTTGCATGTCTTGAGTGCTTGGTGCAGCAAAGTGTCCTGGAGAAAAAAGGCTAATGGAGCTGCTTTAAATGTTACTGAAGTTTACAAGAGACTGGAAAAACACTCAAGCAAAGTTCACAGACTGGAGTACGGCTCTCGCGGGGCCCCCAGCCACGCAGCTCTCCTCTGCACTAAAGTCCTACATTTTACCTCTCTGGTTATCATCTATAGTCACTCCAATTCACAGGGAAAAGGAGCGCATTTGATGTCAGTGAAGCGTTTTTCATAATAAAAAATGTGCACACTTTCAGATAAGCTCACTCACTCGGAGCCACGAACAAGGGTTGTCCCTCCCATTTCTTAGACATTAAAAACACAACAGTGACTCACATGGCTTTTTGATGACTTTTTGGGTCAGCTTGCCACTGTCACCTCTGCTATTGTCTGTTGCTGACCACTTGGAAGAGCCTAACACTTCATGCCTATTAAAGACATCTCGCAGGGTCAGAAGGACCACAGGCAAAACCTCTCAAGCAAGTAGGTGCACCCAGTGCAGATTTTAAAGCCTTTTTTGATTTTGTGCAGTATCTTCAATAATCCCTCTCCCCATACCTGCAGTTAGAAGCCTGAGATAGCCAGACACAAAATGGACTGATACCAATGTGCACACTGACCAGAGCGTAGATCAAGGAAAGAACTTGCGCGGTTCAGAAGCATTTCGCTAGGACGAATGACGAAACCCCCGGCTTGGTGGTTTGAAGACCTTTTGTGATGGCCGCTTCCCTCAGCTGCTGTTCATCAAGGTTTTTGTTTAACTCTGACTGGAATACTTATTGCCAGTGTGCCACTTTCACATTGCAGACTTTTGCCAAAACTTCTTTACACTTGAGCAGTTTCCCTCAACTGTCATATGAGAAAAGCTGCAATGAACATGATGAGAGAATGTCCAGGGAAAGTGATTCAGGCATCTGCAGCATGACCGGACAGGGTGCGCACGCGCAGGGGGTAGGAGGGAGAGAGAGACATGTTAACCACTCCCTACTGGAGGTCAGTGAAGAAAGAGCAGGGCAGCACCTGGGCTCCTCGCTTCCTTCCCCAGATGAACACTGACCACTGTTCAGCATCCACAATGAAGGACTCATGAGCATTTCAAAGCAAAGTGCTAGAGCCACATTTGTAACTGCCATGCAAATATTCACCTGCCTGGCAACAAGAGACACCAAACAGGCCGAATGTAGCAAGTGGCAGTTTTTATGTCTTGATCAAGACTTAAAATTTTAAATAAAATACCCTACTGTACCTATGGGGGAAATCCAGAGAGCTGCCTAACAATTTAAGCCACCTTAGATGAGGAGGAAGGTAAAGGATAACTAACAAAAATATCAGCACATATGAGAGACACAGTTCAGCAGCCAGTACTCAGGGCACTACTCAGTATTCATACTGACCTCCTTTTTAGCTTAGGTGCTAAAATTGTTTTGAGCAAAAAATTGCTTTTATTGAAACAGATCAATCGAAGAATAGTTTAAAAGTTTTTAAATGTGTTATAGCCATGATATTAGAACACTGTTGCAGATATGTGTCCTACTGAAACATTTCGGAATCATTTAGCACTGCATCTTATTATACTTTTATATTTGTGTAAATTACTCAAATGTTCAAAGCCCAACAATGGTGATTTACTGTATGTATTAATCATATTCACTGATTATTAGAAATTACAATTGATCTTTTTCCATTGCAGGTAACCCTTGTTTCAGCTAAACTTTAGCTTAATGGTTACAATAATTTAAAAAATGACTCAGTGCGTTAGGCTTACCGATTACACGGCAGTCTGAGGCAGCATTCCAAGGGGAGTCAGGACCAGAACTCGGTATTTCTGGTGTCGTGTTCTGCCCCCTGTGCTGGTTTGGCTGCAGCGGTATTTTGACCCCGCCAAAGACTCACCATACTGGCATCGGGGCCCCTCAAACCCCGCTGGACACTGGCACAGCTGGGCCCCACTTTCAGCACATTTGCCTCCATTGAAGCAGCTCCCAGCCAAACACCTCCCTGCAGGGCACACATCCCACGTCAAGGGACAAACAGTGAGAAACACCTTCCCTAAACTCTTATTCACTCTGTTTTCAGTGGGGTTTCATTGTGCCCACAGACTCTACACTCTGGTCTGTAGTAGCAGTTCATGTGGGCAATGAATGAGAGCTAACAGTTACTGTAAACGGTGAGGCAAAGTACCGCACGCTGTGGTGGACTTACGTCGTAAGCAGCCGTGTTCTGCACCCTGTCGTGTCCACCCCGGACAGCACCGATAGACAGTGTGGACATCTATGCTGTACATCTGTCTGTAGACTGTGTAGTACCCTGTCCTGGGGAGAAAAGATGGTAGCTCATGCTGCAGTGTAGTTCATGTAGGTAGCACATTGTGGTAAACACCTATTGCAGGCAAAGCTACTCCTTTGTGTACCTTTAGCAAACATTTGACAATAACACTAGAAATTCTTAGATTCAAACCCACATCAAAACTCAGAGCTTAGGAGAGCCAGCTCCACCTACTGCACCACTATAACTCCCACTTTTGAAACTGTTTGTTAAATACATTTGACCGCCCAAGAATTTGTTATTAAATATTTTGTTTTCCCCTCCGCTTTCAAGTTTGCTGAATTGGGAGACTTATATTAAGTGTTCTGGGTGACTGTATAAAATACAAGGATGCTGAAAAACGTGTAAAAACAGTGTCTCACCTTCTCTCATAGCCCACACACCAGCGCTGGCCAGAGCAGCCCTCCTTCCATACCCTCACCATCCGAGTAAAGGCTTGGACACATGGCTGGCGGAGGCCCACCATTGAGAGTTCCTGCTCTGCACACACATTGGGCCTGAGAGAAAGGAGCAGAGCTTTTAGCGGATGCACACTGCTCATAAATACACCCTCAGTCAGACACTGAGCCTGAGGACAAAGAAACTGTTTGCTTAAACTATAAACATGGGACAAATACATTATGTACAGTATGTATACTGTAAATACAGCAAGTATATATGTTCCACAGCAGGGAACTTCTGGAAGGGCTGTTTCTTGTGTTCTAGGTAACATGAAGCAGAAAGAAGCCCACTGGTGAAATTCATGTGCTGTACGTCACATGCAGAAGTGTCATTTATCACAGGTGCTGAACAGGTGAGTGGTTGCGTGAATTAGGCTGGAATCCCGGCTGTGGACGCCCACACCATCGAGACATAAGGGGAGGTGCGACAGTCTTCAGAAACGCATGTGGAGCTCTCATGCACACCTTTACACACACATACACAGGCTATGAACACGCAAGCTCTAGAGCCAAACACTTAAACACGCTCAACTGTTCAAAACTGCACGTAGCATAAACATTTAGGAACCCTTTTATTTTGGAACCATCGTGACTGCGGCCATTCCACTTTAACCAGAATACATATTTTTGCTTTTGAGATTTCTCATCTTCCTGATTATAATATTTACTAAAATCATCTTGTGTAAGTTCTGCTACACTTTAGTATGAATGAAGTCATTTTTTCAGTATTCTCCCTTTTCACCTTTACTGCTCTAACAGAAAAATGCAGGATTAAGTGGCTATCAATGATGCAAGGAGAGTTCATTCTCTTCTGTAGGATTCACACAGACAGCAGGAAACCTGCAATATTAATAATTTTGTTAAGCAATACTTAAAAACTCGTCGTATCACTGAGCTGTGCGCTGCTGAGCAAAAAGAATGAAACGAGGCGTCGGAAGAAGGGTGCGTAGTGGCCAAACATAAACGATACGTTTCTTTTCTACCAAATTACGTTTCGTAAGATGAACTTTATCAATAGTTTTTTACGGCATTACTGAAACATTAAACTGTGTGAGACAAACAGCCAGAACACAGAACGCAGTCTGAAGACACGACAACGCATCTTCAGAACCCACACAGACCCAAGAGCTGGCTACTTCATAAAAAAGTCCTAGATTAGTTGGTGGCCATTTAGAGGACCAAAGTGAAAAGCAAACTATGTGTTCGTTTTACAGAAGCGCTTGTTCGTGAACATTTGGCCGTTTGCCTCAACATTGTTTCTGCTGGACTTGGAAAGGAACGCTCGTCCTGTCATAAACGTCCAACAAGGCGAGGCGATCCTTACAAAATGCCTATAATAATTGTGTTCTTTAGGGAAAGGAATGAGATCGGATTGAGATGAGGTTACGGTTTTCGTGCGCTGACATTTGTTACCTCAAGTGCGATCCAACAAGGTTCATCGTGAATTTGCGCATCACAGAAGTCCACATGCAGGGACCACCTTAAGTATTGCACAGTGGAGCAGAGGTGAAACAGGTAGGAAAAGGGTTTCCCCCGAGTTTCTCTGTCATCCGCTCGCAGCTCCGTTCACTCACATTCCCGCCTGCAGGTCCCGCGAAGAGGCGCCGCGCCAGGCGCTCAGCATCACGGAGAGCGCCAGAAGCCCCGGCGACATCGTTCATCCGCGCTGCTGCGAAAGGCAGAAGTCAAGAGCAGGGAAGGGCGAGTTCCGAGCCAGGTGTTTGTGCACGAATGGTGCGAATGGCATGCTGCCGCAGCGGGGCCCCTCTTGCTAGCGAGGCGCTGCGGCGCGGTCCGAGCCCGGCTGGCGTCCAGCGCCACAGCGAAGCGGCCCGACCCGCCGGTCACTCTGCGCGCTGCCTTTCCACGCCCCCCGCCGCGCTTGGGCTGAGCGGGGCTGCGTGCTTTTCGGTCCTTCAGGCGACTTCGCCATTAGGAGCACATCGTAACTTTTCCCTTTTATTTCTCTCTATAATTATGAGCCCTTTAACAATAGTTATGGATTTGGAGGAACAAGCTGTCTTCAGTTTTTACCACGACACAGATACCTGCTGCTTTTGTTTGTGAGGTTTCATTTGAACTCGTACGTACTGCATGTTACCTTTAGCATTCATTTGAAACGCTGGTCTCGCCTCGAACTGTCGTTCGAAGGATTCACCTGATAAATATGTGCAATGCTCCCTATACTTAACACTTCCAGACAGAGGCTGTAAGCACCGTGGAAGCGCGTTAAATGAAGGCGGCCCACACACGGTTTCTACACTGAGCGTTTTGCTCCCAAAGAGCAGGTGACTCATATGACAGCAAAGACATTTTAGAAAAGGGTGAAGCAAGTGCAAATAACGATAAACCAACTGTGGGAAATGCTTACTAACGAAAGCGTACGTATATATCACGTCCAGTTGCATGGGGGAAAGATGGCATCGGGTTTTCAGCAACAGTGCAACAAGTACAAGGGCCACCTGGCAGCCCCCAAAACTCGCCTCATAACCCGTGCGTTACCGTAAACGGCGGCGCGTATTGCACACCGCCCCCTACTGTGCTTCCATTACCCCAGGGCTGCGTGAGATACGTATGCACAGCCATTGCATTAGAGAGTCGCCATCATGTGAGCTTCGTTCGTAACTCAAAGTGCGAAGCGCGCCTCCAGCGCTTTAAGCCCTGCCCTTGGCCGAGGACGTCACGCAACTTCCGGCGCTGAAGCGCACTCGACACTTCCTGCTTCCGCTTTGACAGTCGGCTCTGTTTATCGGCGCCGCCATGCTGTTCGGTGTGTAATGTAGAAACCGGCGCTCGTTAACGCCTGCTGATCGTACGCAGCCGCTCCGCGCCTCGAACGCCTCAGAGCGTGAGTGTGGATATTTTATTTCCGACTTTCATTCGTACATCTGCTCTGTGACTGCGATGTGGATCGAGCGAGCTAGGCCGCGCTCTGCGTTCGCCGCCCCGCCGAATATTCCTTAAACATCTGTTTCAAAACGGCAGCTCAAGTCACTCAGTTTTTTCAAGTCGCTCACGTTTTCTCAGTGCGGTTTGCCAGTGTTTTGCGCGGAGTTACGTGTCGGTTTGGCCCCTGGCTGTGCTCAGTGTAGATGAAATGCAGTGCTTTGACAGCAGCGTTGTTGTTGTTGTTGTCGTCGTCACAGACAAGCTTGGCTTGTATTTCCAACCTGTGTCATTTCAAAATATTTAAAAGGCGGTGTTGTGCCCCGCGCTTCTTTAGCCTTTTTGTGCGTCGGGTGACGTGCGCTGTTTCCTCGTTGTTTTCATTGCGTTCACACCTTGTGATCTTGCACTCTGTCGCGACGTAGTCTGCTGTGCTGTGCTCATCATGTTGTGTTGCAGTTCCAGCATCTCAGCACCTTTCACAGTTCCCAGTTATGGGTTGCCTACTTTTTAACCAAAACCATTCAAGAAGCTAGAGCATGAAGTGCTGTGTCCAATAGATGAGGTGCATTATATCATATTTTAAAAAATTGTGTACACAGGATCCTCAACCTGTGAACGCTGTTTGATGTCTCTAGTCTGACTGTAACTCTTTTTTTTGTGAAACTTTTTTCTAAATTTATATCTTTTTCATCAATTGTGCTTATATTCTTATTATCTCTTATTAATCTGTAGCAGCATTAACAGCTTTTAGGATGGTGGACTTGGAAAATATTACCTGGTCACCTTTTTTTAGCTGTTGTATTTATTGTGCTTGCTATTGCTTTGTGGTGCTGTTTTTTTTTTCTACTCTGCTTTGGCCCACATTTAATCTCCACAGCTTCCTGTACAGTGTGTTCCGTTCTGCTTCATACACATAAGATGGTGCTGTGTCCCTCCGGTGTCTCGGGAGAAAAGGACAGTGGAGTAGCGAGTTTTTATTGTGTTTATTAATGTTTGACCTTACATACCAACTATGTGTCTCATTTGCAACTGAGCACAATGTAAAACTGAGAACAAGGATGGAAACGATCATATGCAATCTAAAAATAATAATTGTCACTGACCTTTATTACTGGAAAAGTCTGGGATACAGCTAAAATAAATAAAAACTTTTTTTTCAACATGTTCATAAACTTTGAGCTATATTGAAACTAATTTAAAATAGCTGAAAATCAAAATAAGATGACTGAAAATGAAAATACATTTTCTCCACAAACTAGTGAATGTTAACTGACGTCCATGAACATGCGCAGCATTTATCAGATTGTTGTAGGAAACATGTTCTCAAGAAGTTGGACGTATTCATTTACTATTGATGACCAGGCCACGGTGGTCCACTGTAGAAGCTGGCTGAATTAATAAATACACTCCTTATTTTGGGTTTGTTTTGCTGCCCATTAATGGCTGGATGCAAAAATGCAAGTGGCGTTCGCTCAGCCTGGAAATGGGTGATTAAAAAACATTCCTATCTTTGAAAACTAGAAACTGGAATGGTTGTAACTTGGGGAATTGGGGTGTTGTGTTTTGCTTTGTTGGTGCATTTTTAAAGCAGTTTATAGTATGCAACACATTTATAAAGCTGGGGTGATTCAGGGTAGTAGGGTAAGAATAGACTTGAAGCCATCAATCTTAAGATTACATGTCTATGCCTTTAACTGCTGCACCATCTGCTGACCAAAGATATTGCCTTTCTGTATTGCTTGCTTAGTTGGGGATGATGGAAGACCCAATGCCGAAGTGTATGGTAACCGCCAAACTGCCTTCATTCTTTCAGCCAAATGAACGGAGCAGCCTTCCCATCTCCTACTGCAGAGATGGCAGAGATAAACCGCATCCAGTATGAGATTGAATACACAGAGGGCATCAGTCAGCGCATGCGCATCCCAGAAAAACTCAAAGTGGCCCCATCAGTCTCAGGAGATCAGGAGATGGGTTTTCAGGAAGCTGTCCACAGCACTATGATGCAGGTCCCAGAGAGGATTGTTGTGGCAGGTATGCCAGCTTCCTAGCAGTTTTCCTTGCTTACTATTTGAAAACATGTATTTTATCTGACGTGTCCTTGGATCTTCTTCAGCAGAGGACGAGAGCTCCCAGTACTCCCGACCCAGGGACCTGGACCTCATCCAGTCTACACCCCTGGAGACACTGTCTCTGAAGACTCCCCCTCGAGTCCTCACGCTCAACGAACGACCCTTGGACTTCCTGGAGCTGGAGCGCTCTGGGGCTTCATCTGTACAAGTGGAAGAGGTCAGTATGAACAAGGCAAGAAGTGATTACATCTTGTTGTGTAACTGAGTACAAGCAAGGCCATGTAATCAAATTGAAATTGGCTGAACGACAGGTTTATAATAAGAAGGAAAAGAACAGCATTGTGCAGCCTCAGAACCCTGCAGCTGAGAGAGATTCATGGATTTATTGTATACACATCCTCCACTCTTGTAGCCATATCCTGTGACCATCCTTAAATGTCCGAGTATGACTCTTTCCAAGGCCTGTGTGAGTACTATGTAGGGACATGGCAGAGGCAGGAAGGCTGTGTGAAGAGCCTGGGTGTTGTTTTCTCAGGCGCGCTTACATGGGCGCTTGCGGCGGGAACGCTCTGCAAGTGAGAACACTGCTGTCCGTCAGAATGGTCAGCTGCCCAGGGCCGACTCTCTGTGAGTACAACTGCTAATAAACCTGTCTGTCTTGCTCTGTCCCAACTGTCTGTTCCTCCATGTGTCTGCCTTTTTGTCAGCCTCCAAGTTTAGTTACATGGTGGGGTGTCAGGTGCTATCTGATGTGCCTTAGCATTATGTTTTCTTGAAGTACTTTTCATGTGATGATCTTGTTCTAACTCTTAACTGTCGTTTAAGGTCTGATTATTAGATTATGAACAGAGTCTTGCTTGGCAAATGCTTATTGCTAGTCTTTAAAGTAAAAGCCCATCAATATAGACCCTTAAGGCCAGGTGTAGCTCATCCTTATCCAAAGGGGTGTTAAAAGTCCGTACAACCTTCATGTATCCATTCTTTTCAAATCAGTTACTGCACACTAATACAGTTGTTTTTGAACCTCACAAAGTTTTGATGCTGCAAAATAAGTTTCCTACACTTCAGGGTAATAGCACTTCTGAAGGAGCTGTCTGTTGGCTCTTAAATATTTATACTAACTGGTATGAATGCAAACTAAATACATCTACAGTTAGAATTTAGATTAGATTGAGTTAGATTCATTTTTACATGGGTACCCTTTCGTTCTCTGTATTTGAACTAATGGCATTTATGCTGTCTTAACAGTTAAAGCAATTAGAACTACAAGGGGGGGGGCGGTTTAACAGGCTCAAAACTGTCAGTGTGGTTTGTTTAAAAAAAAAAAAAGAAGAAAAGGGTCAGGTGAACTAAATCTGGTCGTAATTGAAAAGGTGCCATTGTAGTCTAGGTATGAGGCACTGAATCTTTGAAATGTAGGAGCTGAAAGGGTTCACATAGGATACAGAAACTAACTATTCATTCTCTTATTGTAGTGATGCCAGTTGCTATTACTCGTAAAACCCATTGATTTGCCCAACTTTGCGAATGCACAACGTTCAACTTCTCCTGCGATCTACAGTGCCACTTGCGGCTCACAGGGCTTAAAGTAATATTTTCTAGAAAAGAGAACAGAGAAGTGCCAAGGAAAGGGATTCCATACCTGTAATTCAAGTGACACACAAAGGCATTATGATTCTGCCTGGCATTGTTGTGACAAGTGTACTTCATGAAGAAAGCATTCTTCTGCTTTTGTGGACTCCTGCAGCTTCTTACAGACAATTGTCACAGAAGTAGTAGATTTGAAAACCCATCCATCTTGTAAGCCAGTGCCTAGCTCCATGGCAAAGTGGTACACACTAAGATATGTAAGCTGCTGTATTTTAGTTGGCAGTGCTCGAATAAAACTTTTTGTCACTTCTTTCACTGTTTTCCACGCTTCATAATTTTGTTGGTTGAGTCTTTCACGTTTCAAGGCTATTATTACTATTATTATTATAATTATTATTATTTCAGACTGTTCTCTGCTGAGCTTATGTTTTTCTAGAGGGTTAACTCCATTCTGCTGCTATTTAAGTGCAGTTGGTCTGTCCTCTCTCTCGCTCTCTCTCTCTCTCTTATTCTCTCTCTCTCTCGCTCTGTGCTATGTCTCCTCTTTGGCCTTCCTGCTACTTTGGGCAGTGCAAACCCTTCAGCCTGTCTGAGCACATGCCCTCCACCTGCTGCCCCAGATGATGGGCACAACCTTTACAGTACACGTGGCGTTCTGTCCCTAATCCAGTCCACCACACGCCGGGCCTACCAGCATGTCCTGGAGGTACTGGATGAAAACCATCGCAGGTGACAACTGTTTCCCATGCCTTCTCTGTGCTGTTGGACTCCATTTCACCTCATTTTTGTAGTGGTCGCTTCACATAATGTAGTTTTCTCCCAAATGGAAGGGGATGTAACTGCTCCTTTCAGTCTTTAGTTTGCATCTGTGGAGAAAAGTAACAAAAGGAGAGATTGAATCACTGCTTGTAATTTCTATACGGTCAAAAACTAGGGTGAAATCTGCTCCATCCAGCTCTGTTTGTGGTGATCTTTCAGTGTGCATGTTGTTAGTTTTATCTGTGTTTTTTTTCTTTTTCTTTAAAAGAGTTAAAGCCTGATTGTGGAACCGATGTACTGTTGATACTGTGGTGGTGCTTTGTGCCCTGTATTTCTGACTGTTGTAGAGGGGATGCTGCAAAGTTACAATTCTTAAGCTCATTTGTCCTTTGCCATAAGTTACGTGCATGGGCTGTGAACTTAAGCCAAACTCTGGTGGTTCATTCATTACATGTCTTCAAAGTAAAATGCTTTTAAGACTAGTAAAAAGTATGGTAATTAAAATATATGTATTTGCTTTGTTTAACTCAAGTGTTTGAGTCTTTATGTGAGCCACAATTTAGAAAAGTCTTGCAGCATGAATCCAGATAGCTTGCCGATTACAGTTGAAGAAGACGTCATAGGTGGCTTCCATTTATTTTGGACTTGAAATTAAGTATATGAATGAAATCAGGTAGTGTTGTTCTTCTATACACTCATTCCTCAAATAACGGGGTTATTTTGTTCTGTAAAATCAAACGAATCCATTCGTAGATGAAAAATTTGGCACCTAAAATTAATTAGAATACCAAAATAAATGCCATTTTTATACATCAGTATGGAACAATAATTCAAAAATTTGATAACCTTTTAAGCAAAATTAATTTCTACCTTGTCTTTTAATGTTATATATTCATTCACTCCTTGTGAGTAACTCCTTGCCCGGTGCAGAATCTTGGAGTTGGGATTCTGGTCAGGAAACATAGGCTGCAGAGTAGGGTACAGTCTGGACAGAGACATTTTGATTGATTGAGTAACGGATTTTTATGTTTCTGTGAAGCTTTTCCTCATTGGGGAAATCCCATACTAACAACAGTGGAAAGTCGTGGCTTTGCATTGCGTTTAAGTGTTTTTTATTATATGGGTAAACCCCAATTTACACACTTAATTCATTCCTGAAAATGCAGCACATATCAAAATTGCGTTTACCGGAAATACGGTAATGCCTTCCCAGCCCATCAGAACACCTCAAACCAACTTTCCCAAATGTCACTGAAATGCTGTAAAGCACCCTGTAGCATGCACAGCACTGCCTGACACAGCACAGTGATCAACCTGTGCAGGAACCATGCTGCTCAGTGCAAAATTTATAAAAGCACAAGTGGTACAATTGCTTTTAAAAAAGATGATTTACTGTAATAAACGGTCACCGTACTCCTGAGTGATGGGAACAGTTGAGTTGCAGTGTGTGACTCTCCATTCAATTGTTATAATCACTTCAAACAGTTCTGTCCTATGCACTTTTTAAGCCTTATTACCTTCTTTTTAATTTTAGGTTTAATTTAAGTTCTTTCTACCTTGTCGGCCCCATTTTGCTGGATTACACTTTATTTATAAGAATAAAGTGTAAACACTGCCTAAGAGGGTATTAGCAGGCTATGTCCCTTACAGCTTGCTGTGTCGCATCAAGGCAGTTTGGGAAAGGAACAATCTTCTTGAGCAGTAGGCAAACAAAGAACTTCTTGATTTCTAGCAGACAGATTTCTGGCTCTTTACATTACAGTGAGACGTCTGTTGCGCCAACTCTGAGCTGCTGTTAAAAAATAAGTTGTGTTGTGGCAAATTTGCATGCATGCTGTACACTGGAGCTGATTATACCAGGGTTTACCCATATTTTTATCTCGGAAAAAGTATTATATATTATCTTTACCTACTGTTTTTACTACTTCCTGGACAGCTTAGTTTTATGTTTTGTGGTTCTCAGACTGAAAGAGGGCTTCAACACTGCACGTTTTCCTCTTTTTGCTGCTGAGCACATAACAAAACTGGCTGTGTGGATGGGGCAATTCATCGCATAAACATATTTCATACTATGTGGCAATTTTCAGTTTGCAGTGTAAAAAAAATGGTAATGATAAGCACATACTGCTGTTTATTCTCAAGTTGTTTCTGTAAATGTTTAATTATAATAAATAAAGAATACAGTGAACTAATCGGTCCTGAACAGCTTTGTGAAGCTGCTCCACTTACAAGCAGCACCGTTGTTTCTGCTCTGACTACATTTTTCTGCCAAGTCATGATGGAAAATAGAAATGCAGAACAGTGATGAAAATACAGCTAAAAATAAACATGGAAATATTTTTATCTTTGTGATTTCATGGTTTGAAAGGTTGTAACACAAGGTTCCAGTGTCCTGCAGTCACAAGAGAACACATGGCAACGGTGAAAGTCTCTTAAATGTTTTTTACAATCTTAACTGACTTTCAAAAACTGACAGTAACCACAATTGAAGTGCATCACACCTGTGTGTAAAGAATGCTGAAAGCGGTGTCCACTGTTTGGCCTCTGACTGGACTGCTCCTGCAGAAATGGCACCATAGCAAACTGCTATTCTCGCATCAGCTCTTCTTCTGCCTGTTTTTTTTTTTCTTTTTTTTTGCAAAATGGCCATGTAAGAGGCAAACATAGCTTTATACAAAACATTCTACTATAACATCATTAACAACCATTGTAGCAGTTTTTTTCTGTATGAGACCCCATTATATGAGGACTGAGTGCATTCCCTCGTGTTTCCTTTTTGATTTCATCTGCATGTACCCCTTGCTGTCGTGTCTAAGGGCCTGCATGAGATTGTGTGCGTGATGAATGTTCCTTGTATGCTCTACTTCTCCTTTCTCTTCTTTCCCGGCGTTGCCTCTCCGATCCTCTTCAGCAAGCCTCTTCTGCGCGGTGGCTCTGCCTCCACAAATGCCCAGCATGACTCCAGGTAAATATGCCTGTCTGTCTGGCTGCATCACATTCCCTGTCCCTCTTTCTTTCTATTTCTTTCTTGTTCACTTTGTCCAAATGGTTGTGTTTAGCTGGGTGATGCTGCATCTGGATTGAGAGGGTGTGACTTTATTGATCTATTCATTTTGTTCTATTTAGATTTAACCTGTCCACTTTGGACACCACTCTGGAGGGAGGACCTGATGACGTGGTCCTGGTAGATGCTACAGCATTACGGCGACAGGTAGTCCATCAGCTTGAAACCCATGTTTTTTCTTTATTTATCAGGTATTGCAGTCTGCAGTGTCCTTTACATACCCGGAGATGGAGTACTTGTGGTTTCCATATACATTTCATGCTTGGCTGTTTACTTTGTCTATGTATCATGCTCGCAGTTTGTTACCACAGCTGGTAACTCAAGTGGCACAAAACACGGTCCACAGTGCTTGCACTTGATGGCTCTTGTGAGGTGGCTTCAGGGTGTCCTCCTCTAAGCAAAGTGATGTCAGTTCCACATCTCCGGGGGAACTCCAGTAGGACACAGTATTTCACAAACCAGCGTTGTCCTGTAGGATAAGGTGCCCAAGAGCCAGATAATCTTTTTGGAAAGGATGTTCTTCTTTTTTTTTTTTTCTTTTTTTTTTTAAATCATGCATTGGGAAATCCCTTGTGGTCACAGTCAAAGAATGACTTGGGCAGCACCTTTAAAAGTTGAGCCATTCTCGATGCTGTAGTATTCAGTATTTGTTTTGAATACTATATTTAATATTTATTAAATAATTATTTTGAGTTAGTCAAGTTTTAACTTTTAGTCTTGTGTTAATTATTTTATTAAGCAAGTATTTATTTTTATATTTAAGCAGCTGTGAATCTGTCCAGCGATTAATGCAAGCTTTACCCCGTCTCCAAATTTATAGCATTAGCTTTTAAATTTTATCCCATTACAGCTATATTTTTTTCTGAAAACTAACAAAAAGCAAAAAAGCACCAAATTTATGAACACATGGTTTATGATTGTATTTTCACATTCATATCAGAAAAGCACTCAAATTTGTCCCATTTACCAACAAGAATAGCAGCCAAAGACTGTAAGAATTGAGCTCCCCAATGGGTTGCATGAGCGTGGGGGTAACCTTTCTCATACTCCATATAATATTGTGCTGGAATGCAAAAATCATCACTCAGCTCCCAGTTTTCTACTGCAAACCACAAGAAAAGGATAACAACAACAGAGCAGAAACAAACTGCCATGGCAAAGGCTGCTAGCAGTGAACGAATTAAGGTGAACGAGGAATCACTTATTAACCCCCTTAATGTAAATAATCCATTAGAAGGTAAAATGAGAGAAAATGAGAGGTGTGTGTGCGAGAGAGAGAGGGGGACAGAGCGAGGTGGCCTCTGTTGCGTACCTCACCAACCTTTGTCTAGCAGCAGCCCACAGTAGTACGTTCATTGCTGAAAAATTGAATTGTTGAACGTGTATTTTTATGCAGTTTATGTCCTTTTATAAGCTTATTTGAAATGTGGTGATGTTTCTTACTGTTGAGGAAAGCATGCAGATTAAGGCAGTTATAGTTGGTTTTTTCCTCAGCCTTTTGTTTGCACACTTGCAGCATGATCACTTGTATGCTTTAAAACATTTGGATGCACTCTTGCGCTCACTGCTTCTAATCACAAAGGTTACAGCAAAATAAATGGCATTGCAGTTTTTGGAAAATGCTGCTGCAGATTCACTCCTTTTGCGACGCAGTAACCGCGTCGTGAAGCCGTAGGTCTGAAATGAATGAATGGGCTGATAGACCGATTTACATTGCAGATCATAAAATTGAATCGGCGGCTGCAACTCTTGGAGGAGGAGAACAAAGAGCGCACGAAGCGCGAGATGATCATGTACTCCATCACCGTGGCCTTCTGGCTCCTCAACAGCTGGATCTGGTTCCGTCGCTAAGAGCTGAGCTGCTCCTCCAGCTTTCCGTTGAGATGGCGTCAGACTGTGGCCAAAGCTACCCTGCGCTCAGGCCCAGCAGCGGAGCACCTGGCTGCTGCAAAATGAATCGGATCTGGACGAAAGGTCTTATTTGTGTATGCGGACCTACCCGTAAACCACCTTTGAGTGTTGTTGCGTATTGTTGTATTTGTTGTTTGAGGAACATGCGTTGGTATGATGCATGCATGCTTTAGCTGTAAATATTCTGATTTTTCTGTTCTTTTCAAGTTTAAATGCACACTTGAAAATCCACAGTGTTTCCCTGGGTAGCAAACGAAAAAGCGAGCAAGTAAGGTAAAAGCAGTCATTGTAACCGTATGCAAACGGACATAGGATGTTCCGATGTTCTTCGAGGGCTTCAGTGCTTTACGAATACATATTTAATGCAGCTGTAGTTGTAATGCTCTTGCTGGAAACCATCTTTACTTGTTATTGAAGTAAATGTCTGAATCATAAACGTGTCCAGAATCGGCTGAATGCGTTGCATTCCGTTCTAATTCCATTCCTCTGCCATCTCAAAAGTTTGTTTTCTTCAAATTACTTTTGAACTGATGTGTTAAAATGTGGGGAAAAATACTGCCCACGTTTTATTAAAATAAACTGCAGCAAAAGACATTTTGTGTCGTGCCTTGCGCTTATTTTGGCAGCGTTTGTACACTTAAGACTTTGGAAAGAAGTTTGAAAATTCGTGAATGTAAACGTCTGGTATCACAAGTCGCTCGTCATTGTGGGAAATATTGTGCTGTTTGGCTCGTTCGTTTAGTGCAAGGAAGACAGCAAACTTTAATCTAATTTTGTGATTAAACACCTTTCGCATCCGTAAAGGCAAATTTGCTCAAAAGAATCCTGACTGTTCGGCTCTCTCAGGTGAAATGAAAGCGCACTTCGTTGCTATGCAAAAGACGTACTTCATAAATCATTCAGTATCTTAATTTAAATTATGATTTGTCATTTTATTCCTTAAATGCTACATTTTCCCAAAAGTAAATGCACGAATTGCTTCTGTTCTGCATTTACCATTGAAAAATAATAGTAAAATGAACTTTGCCGCAGACCGGATGTTCCGCAGGATGTCCTCACGGCCTCAGACGGAACTAAAGCTGTGCAGGCTGCGGGGCTACACGGACGAATTGGAGTGTAGCTCTCGAGTGGAACCATGGCGTCCGCTTATCTGTTACAGCGGGGTGCCAGTGCCCTCAGAATCGTGGCTCAGCCCCTGTGCCGGAGCGTCCTTTTTACGCAGAGCAGAGAAAAGAAGCGATGGATGAAGGCCTACGTGTTGCTCATGGAGCGGAAGAAGAGGCTCGAGGGACCTCCGCCGCCGACGCCGCGGTAAGCGTGCTGCCCACACCGCTGCGCTCGGGTGGTGTAAATTCTGCGTGGGGAGGCGGGCAGACGGACGGGCGACTGGGGCGAAACGGGCGGTGTGTAGTAAAGACGGCGCTCCCTCCCAGTGTAGGCAGATGCTCCTCACGTTGCTCTTTTATTTGACAGCAGTAACGTTGCTTGAACCCCCATTTTGTGTCGTGTTTCGGTATGGGGGATTGACAAGGTCAAAGTCTTACACGAGCTTTCTTTGATGGGATCTTGGGATCGTTTCCGTGCTTTTTTTTTTTTTAAGTCAGAAGCCACACATATAAAATTTCTTTTCATATTGTCGACAATTTGTACTTGAACATCAATTTTATTTCGATACTTAACTTAGCTGCCGGTTGTGTTAGTTATTCTAAAGGTGCTCTGTAGTTGGTGCTTCTCTGTTTTCTTCTGTAAGAAGTTCCCACTTTTAGTCCATTGTTACTGGTTGTATCTCATTACCCGGTCCGCTGCGTTACTGTACTGATGGGCCCCAACCCAAGACTCCGCTGTCGGCTCGAATCCCACAGGAAACAATGGAAATTGTGACTAGTAGGGCCCGAACATTGTGAATTTGTTTACGCCAGCAGTGAGTCTTGCCCCCAAATACTTCCAGGAGCACAACAGCTTGAATCGGTCCTTGGATCTCAATCCTGTAAGGCAGCTTTGGGATGAGGTAAGAGGGAAGCAGGAAGACTGCGTAACCATCCAGTTTGCAGCAACTACACAACAGTTGTTTTTCAATTCATAAGTGTGCAGTTTCCACATGGCACAACATTTCTGCTCAACATATCCAGCATCCTGCAGAATCTTTGTTCAGATGAATTCATGCTGCTCTGAAGACCCAAGGAGATGCATCACAGTACCAGACAGGTGTCCCTAATAAACTGGCAATTCAGTGTAGGTATTGTAATGTGCTACCATTGTTACCATAATTTTGTGTATAGAAAACAGTAGTGGTACTGTTATGTTTGCCTCACTCAAGAAAAATCAAGAAGAGTTTGTCAAGTACATAGCAACCGAGTATACCATGCATCAAAATGCGCCCTAATTGAACAGGAGACTGTGCGTGGTTACATTCCAGAAGGAAGAAAATTTACAAGTGAAGAACTCGGGGGGTTTACGCGTAAAGAACAACAACAAAACAGACAGTCAGATTTCATAGAGTACATTTCCAGTAGATTTCACTACATTTTCAGCCATCGTGTCGGCGCCATCTTGAATTATAGTAGATTCGGAGAAAAAGTAATACAACTCATGCAACTCCGGACTTGCACGCCTTTTGTTTCTAACATGCATCTGGGGTACCCTGAGTCGCTAAGAGAGAGTTCACAAAGTTCCCAATAGTCCTCACCTGGTGTGCAGTGAATTCAGACATTTTTTTAATGGAGAAAAACATCCTCTCTTTATTTTCGATAACCACGGTGATCTGGAGCCTGATCTGGAATTGGTGTTCTCTTGACAAGAAGAGGTACATCCTGGATTGGACACTGGCCCATCGCAGATGGCCACACATGCACACAGTCACACTCTCACTGCAGGCAGTTTAGAAGGACCAGTTAACCTGAAATGTATGTCTTTGCACTGTGGCAGGGAACTGGAGGAAACCCACACACCATTATTGCCATGTTTCTCTCCACAAAAAAAAATTCTGGGGACCCTTGCATAAAGAGTGCTGAAGTGATGTTTCTGTAAGATGTGACAGCATTCCTGTGGAGGGGTGTTTTACTTAGGGTCATCGCTGTACGTTAACTGCTGTTGTGAAGGTGGTCGAGTGCCTGTTCCTCCGTGCAGGCAGTTCAGAGCTCTTTGTTTTGCCTCAGCTCTCAACAGCCTAACTGGGACTATCAAGCCGAAATTCAAGCATTCAGCAGCAGGCTTCAGGAAGACTTCTCCTTAGAAGTCCTAAAGACGGCGCTGGTGAACCCATGTTATGTGAAATCAGAGGAGGATCGCAGGCATCTTTTGGGGGTGGACAAGGAGGTGGCAGTCCTCAGCTTGAGTGACAACACACAGCTCCGCATGCAGGGACTGAACTTTGCTTCGAGTTTCCTGACTGACTGGTGCCGAGGCAGTTTCCCGAACTTGCCGGATCAGGGTGTGGCTGCGGTGGTGGCCCACCTGAGCAGCCACGCAGTCGTGTGCCACGTGGCACGGAATCTCGGTGTTGAGGAGCTGACCCTGAGTGCTCACTTCCCAGTGCCTGATGATGTCCTGCACAACACCTTCTTTGCTGTGGTTGGAGCGCTCTGCGAGAGCAGCGGACCACAAAAGGCGGGACTTTTTGTCAGAGTAAGTAATTTAATCCCAAGTATTTTATTTAGCATTTTTTTACTGTGAAATGTGTGGAATGTATAGAACTGTCCAGTGTTATGTGGTGTCTGAGCTTTGGGTAGCGTACGTCTGCTGTGGAATGCCATGGTCCATGTTTGTGTCTGACAGACTCTTGGTTGTGTTTGTTGCCAGGATTTCCTGATCGCACAGCTTATTGGAAAGGACCTCTTTGAGCTGTGGCCGGTGACAAATCCCATGGGGCTCCTGGTAGAGGAAATGTCCCGAAGAAGTCTCCCTCTTCCTGAACCTCGCATCACCAGGTCGGCTGGCAGCAGCACTGTGCTCCCCCTTTACTTTGTGGGACTGTACAGGTAACCTTTAGTTGTCTACTTGCTGAACCGCAGTGTGTTTGTGCCGTGGCATTTCTGCATGCTGCACACTTTAATCTGCTCCGTTCTTTTTCTATTTCCAGTGATAAAAAGCTCATTGGTGAGGGTCCAGGGGAGACTATTCTGGCTGCGGAGGAGGAAGCTGCCCGTGTGGCACTAAGGAAGTTGTACGGATACACTGAGAACCGAAGGCCTTGGGACTTCTCAACCCCCCAGGAGCAGCGACCTGCTGCTGCCATTTGCTCCAGCCATGGCCCCTAGAAGCGTAGCTCCCAAACTGCTGGTCCATCTGCTGAGGCAAAGGCCACATTTGTTCTTTGAACTGGTAGAGGAGTCACATCAACGGTGTGGACTGTGTGAAATGGGAGAATAGTAAATCGTCATGCAGGGTGGGTGGGTGGGTGGATGGATGAAGTTTTCCATCATTTTAAGTCTGAAAAAAAGAGCATAAAATTGACATTGTAAAAAGTTCATTACAAATTAAAAAACTAATCTTGTGTCCAGTGATGCAATAAAATAAACTATAGGAATTTAAAGACAGGAATTCACAAAATAAACAACTGTACTGAGACATTGTGAAGCTAAATTATTAAGCAGGTTTCCGTGTGGAGACGCAAGTGGAACGTGGCTGTGCAACACTGGGATACGCTACTGTGACAGAAAGACCCACATCTTGTTGCTGTTTGGAATTTTCTGCTTCTTAGTGCCGTCTTTTGCATTTCACCACATCCACACTGTACCCACTGCTTTTTTGCTGTTCCCAGCACTGTCACACTCAGAAATACTCTGCTGGGTAGACTCATCCTTCACCCAATAGGGTTAATTTGTTTCATGAAATCACCACTTTAGGGGATGGATTCCCATTTTTACGGGGTCAGTTTATTGGACAAAAAAATATCATAAATTTAACCAAAATGTATGCCTGATAACATTAGTCTGTTTTATGATGGCTAATTAGAACTATTGGATTCCTTCATGTACAGTTGAGGCCATAAGTTTACATACACCTTGGCTAAAAACTTTAAAACTCAAAATATCCCAACTTCACACACATCATGCTACCAAAAAATTTGTTTTAAGTCAGAGTATCTAATCAGTATCTGTCCCATTTTTAAGACATTTCTTTGAGACTTTCACAGGACCTAGCCAGCAAAATTTTGGCTGTTAACACAGCAGCACAGTGGTGCAGCAGGTAGCGCTATTGCCTTGCTGCGTTTGGCTTTTTTGACATGAACAAATGTTTTGTTAATGTAATTTAAAGGCAATGACAATAGTAATAATATTCCTGAGACGAACTGTGCGCCCTCATGCTTTGTTTTTCCAGGAAAAACTCGGGAATATCGCATGGGATAAGCAGTTGATTGAAACTGAGTAAATGGATCAGGTTTATTTGGGCAAGTGCCCGCAAGCATGCGGGGAATTTGGCTTCGGGTCCCAATGGCTCAGTTTTCATTAGAGAAACACCATGTGCGTACATACAAGTGCAAGATGCTTGACTGAGAATAAGAAGGGAATAATTTCAGACTAACAAAAAAATCAGCTCGCCATGTACGTAACAGCGCAGGGAAAGAAACCGCTTTTGCATCTGGTTGTGATCTGTAGCTTCTGCCGAATAGGAGAAGTTCAAAAAAGCCATGGCCCAGGTGAGAGGGCTCAATCGCGACTTTTCCTGCCCATCGGGGTGGAAGGGCGGTCTGGCACCAGTGAGCTTCTCCGCAGACCCAACTAACGCGGTGCGGCCTGGCCTCCTCTTGTTCGGCGGCTCATCCAAAGCACACTGTGATGGAGGAGCTGAGCACAGCAGACTCGGAGACTGCTGTGTGGAACTGGATCGGCGGCTCCTGCGGCAAGTTGAGCTTCTTCGTCCTCTGCCGGGCCTTTTCTACGATGGACGTAGATCCCGGGAACCCGAAGATGTGTTTTACAATGAGTTTTAAATCAATTCTAGCTTTACCCACGAGCAATCTGTTTGCTTGATGGTTCCGTGCTTCGCGAACAAAAACCCAACAGGCCTTCCGGTCCAAATTGCCGGCGCTGACCGAGGTCCCGGTGCACTGCAGCGTAGCAGGCAGCGTGTGCTGTGCGTGGCGCCGCTGGGTGGCGCTGCTCGGCGCCCCAGTGCTGCGGACATGAACTCCGTCGCCGGGCCTTCTTGCCCGCAGAGGTAGGACACGTTGTTCGTGGAAACCGGAGAGCGCTGTCAGTTCCGGTTAGGCTTACTTGTCGTCCAGCTGCCTCGCTCCGCGCCGTCTCTTCCTCCGTCCCTTCTCGGCGTCCGGAGTGCGTCGCACCGAGCTGCGGGGTTTTTCCCTTCCGTCCCCGGTGGTTCTTCGGCTCTCCCCACACAGTCCCGGCCCCGGCCATGGCGGCGAGCGCTAAGAGAAAACAGGAGGAGAAGCACCTGAAGATGCTGCGAGAAATGACGAGCCTGCCGCCCAACAGAAAGTGCTTCGACTGCGACCAGCGCGGCCCGACCTACGCCAACATGACGGTGGGCTCCTTCGTGTGCACGTCCTGCTCGGGCATTCTGTAAGTACGACGCTTCACCGCGCCACTCCGACGGCAGCTCTTCCTTGTCCTGTTCCCGTGCCGCGGTGCGTGCGCCTCGGCTCCGCGCAGTTATTGTCCGCAGTTCTCCGCAGGGCAGGGCGGGGAGGGGTGGGTACGTGAGTGGGGGGTGGGGGTCGCTACCTACCTACCTACCTACCCACCCACCTACCCACCCTCCGCGGCTCGCTTATGTTCACGCCGCGGTCCTGAGCTGCTTCTCCGCTCGCGGGGCGGCTGCATGCCGCCAGCTAACGGTCCTTGCGAGCTCCGCTCACCAGGGTTTAGCCACTTAGCTAGTTAGCTAGCTAGCTGGATCCTTCCGGAATAACGCGTATTTCACCATCGTCACCAGCGTCCGCTAGCTAACAGGTAGCGCCAACGTGTTTTTCTTTTATGTCAGCTCCGTTAAACGTGGTCAAGTCGCTCATGAGGGGGCAGCGTTAGCAGCCAGCTAGCAGCACGGCTACGCCCGCGAGGGGGGAGGGGGGACGGCCGAAGTCGCGGCTCTTCTGGAAGGGCCCGTTAATGGATTAAAACATTAAAATGAGTGTACATAACTCATTGGGACACTGTTCACATTTATTCCCCTGTTCTCTAAAAGGACCGATGGTCTGAAATTACCCATTTATACTTCGGGCTCATTTTTAATGTTAATACCAGTTTGACGGTGGGGACCTCAGGTGCGAGGCAGTGACGGGTTTAACAACTGTGCCGCCGCCTATTTGGGGGTCTCGCTCATTTCCCGGACAGTGTTGGACAGAGAGGGAGCATTGAGGCTAACGGGCCGATTATGAGGAAATTATAGAATAAATATGGTTTATAATGCAAAGGGTCAGTCTGCAGAACGTGAACGCCAGGGGCTTGTGCTGAGGGCACAGGCAGTGTGCTGTATGAGAGGATGGTGATGGTCCCTACTCTGTAATCCTGCATCTCTGTCTCCAGGGAAGGATTTGGGATTAATTCTGTTTCTGTGTGAAGCAGCTGAGATTGAGGATGGATGGCGGAGACACGCAGTGCTGCACAGCCGGCCCAAAGCGGCGCTCCTCCTGAACCCCAAGATATTCCAAGCACGCACCTTTTGGTTCTTCATCTTTCAGTTTCTTTGTTACTTACATGCAGCTGTGGCAACACTAATTTCTGTTCTGATTTGTGGAATACATGTCTGTGCAAAAATATGCAAACCCTATGATATGTTAAAAAAAGACTTGATATAATATATAGTTTGATATGTTATCCATTCATTTACAAAAATTGCTTATCTAAGTGAAAGTAGCGGTGATTTCCATAGCCGAACCTAGGGAGCACAAGGCATGAGGCAGAAGCACCCTGTATGAAGCAACAGATGATATCATTTATTCAAGCTTTGTTAAGCCTTTACATTTCTGTGGGTTATCCATGTGGACACTTTTTCTGTCCAAAAGATGGCAGTTGTGGTGTTGTGCTACTGCAGTCACTGTGCTTGTGCCCACACCACTTGAGTTCATATCGTCTGCATGTTCAGTATGACGTTGACTTGGGGGATTATCAGCTGCCGTTTGTATGGAGAGACTGCCGTCTTTATCTTGCTGAGGTGTTGGTTTCAGTGCGCCGCCCTAAACGGCATTTCCCTGCTCCCAGGCGACGGTGGCCGTGTCGCTGTGGTGTGACAGGCGCTGTCCTGAATTGCGACCGCAACCAGTGCTTCCTTAAGGGATGGGGAAGTAGCACTGGATCAAGTTAGAGAACTGCAGTTTAGGTCCTCAACCAACAGCACTTTAAATACGAGGGACGTTTCATCGCACTCAGGCATTTGTCAGTCTCTGTCGTCTTTTTCATCATTAGATGTCACCTAAAAGTCTCTGTTACCGAGCTGAATTTTTAATCAACGAAGGGGCACTCCTTCACCTGCCTCGTGCTGCTTTTCTTCTCATGTTGGGCCTCGTGGAAGAAGCACTAAGGCATCACCAGTGTGGACTGTTGGATTGCTCACCCTGGAACAGTTTTCCTGCACTAACCCCCGTACTGTGTCCAGTTAGGAGAAAAATAGGTGCTGTGCTCTCAGTGCACTGCTTTTCATTTTTGAGTTCTAGTTTCCTAGGAGACAATAATTACTGGCCTTTTCCTTGTCACTTTTTGAAACCACAGTTGGGATTTTGCATAGAATTTCCCTAAGGTGCAGATGTATTAAGTTTGCAGTGAAGAATAATAAAGTTCTTTTAAAAGCTCTGGTAGGGCAGGGCTTTGTGTGCTGTGGAAATGGGCACACTGTTTCAGTCTGGTGGGTCAAATGGGGCATTGTGGGAGTTGTCATGGCCCATTAAGACCCAAGGTGGGCTTGTTCAGGTTACACTTGTGGTTCACGGTGTGGTTCCTCACTCAGTGTCAGTTATTTCGTCATGCAACTTTGCTGCAAGCCTGTACACAGTAGGGCCTTGGTTGGGGCCCAGTGGCAGTGAACTTGAGAGTACCTGCATGATGAGATTGAGTTTCACTAAACTAGTGTGGTCTGTTTCAGCTGTAATGTATTTTTGTAAGGAGTGTCTAGCACAGACCAATACACTTCTGCAGCTGTTATCGACTTGTATTCCACAAGTTCATCGGGAATGTGTAAGAGACTAGTGTATTTCAAGACAGACAGACAGACACACACACACACACACACACACACACTGAATTTAACGTAGGAGCTATGAGGCACTACTCAATATTAACACTGCAAAATTTTGGCTTTTCTCTGTATAATTTGTCATTCTGCACTGACAGATTTTTTAAAACGACCAGGCCTGTAGTAATGCCCTGAGCACAGTTTCTTCTGTGCCCTTTGAACATGAGGAAATCTTTTCAACAAATAAGGTGATTGCAGTTTATAGGGTATTAAATAGGAATCTCATGTTTATGATTGCTGCGTGATGTGTATTCATTTTTTTTTATCATTACTGTTATTGCAAACCTTGGATATTTGCAATTTTTTAAAAATTTAAGTTATGATTCATTACAATAGTTCAATGATACCAGCTTTGCATAGTACAGTTCAGGCATATGCAAGCATTTTGGGCTTGTTTTTGCTTCTACTTGCAAACTGTTGGACAAACAGAGATATTAGTTTATTACCCGTCTTAGTTTAGGTTAGAAACAGTGAAGCGGAGTTGTCTGTGTGAGTGTGTGTGCGCATGCATGGTGCCTTCAGAGTGAGGGTGCCATTTTCCATTTCCGTAGGCTTTTGTGGGGAATATGTTCTGTGCTCCCCCAGGTCCAAGCAAAAGATGAACTCCTCAGACCCGAACATCAAGCCATAACCTATGAAATGTAACATTTCCTGAGCCTTCACACATATTGATGCCTCCCATTGGGCATTTCTTCATTTTGGGTTTTAATTTTGCACAGAATTGCATCAACTTCTTTTGTTTTGTGGAAAAAAACTATTTCTAGAAGGGTTGGCGTAGCTTAGGAAACAGGAGGGCTAATGCAGGGAAGTATGACCTTTTTTTTTTTTTTTTTTTGGTCTGCTGATGGACTGTGGCAGTTAGAGCTTGAGCTTGTGTGGTTGTGCTTGTCAGAAGTTTTGAGGAGTATCTTCAGGTGGGTTAAGTTGCATGCTGGCTTTCCTCTTACTACTAGTTATCAGTCAGTTACCTAAGGTCATATTTAAATGTAATGTTGTGAATTTTGTGTGGGAGATTTCTGAGTTTTTCAATACTTTGCTTCAGCGCTGAGAGCTGAGCCTTGATGAGAAGTTGTGATCTACCTGCTTGGCACCTAGGTTAACCTTGTTTCTGAGCTGGTCCATATAAATTGAATACATGTTATTGATTGTTTTCAATAGCACTTCAAATTTGAGTGAAAATTAAACAGATGGCTGCATGAATAATATATTCTGTCTTGTTCTCAGAGGAATTCGTTTTTGAAGCCATTTTAGCCTACTCTGGTTTAGCTTCGTGTATTTGCTCGTTTTCTCTGATTCATAATAGTGTATGCAATGGTCTTTTTAGTAGTTTTGTCACATTGACTAAATTTAATTTTAAATCACAGCTCCTCATTAATAATGTTAGACCAGTTTAGTACTGATGGAAATGACCCTTTTCATTTTCATTCTTATAAGATTGTACAATGCTGTTGCTGTCATGGCAAATAAGCACGTCATTTTAAGGTTTTTTCTTTTTTTGGCAATTTAACAGTTTAAGATGTTTAGTATTGGAAAAATTAACATTTTCATACATTTGATAATCAAACTTTAGCACCTTGTGTGTCAACTTTAACCTCCACCGGAAATCAGTTGGTATTTGAACTAAGATAAAATTCCCTATCAGGTGTTTTGTGCCCTATGGTTGGGAGCTGGGTTCAAGTCCTTGCTGTGCTGCATTGGTTGTTTGTGGTGAGCATATCCCAGGAACAAAGTGGTCAGTGCTGCCTCTGAGAAGCAGAAAGTATGGCCAGTGAGTGATTTTGCTATATGAAGCATGTAGCTTGTAGAGTAAAAAAGTAGATTCTGTCTTACAATATGCACATTGAAGGTGCTTTCCAGTGTGTACACCACAGTTTGAGTAGGTTACATGCTCTGGGGGGGGGGGGCATGTGCTGATGTTTTTGAAACCATAATGGTCACACAATTGTGGTTTGCAGCCACATATCTTCTCCTGGTTGAGAATCATTCCTGTTCACTTTTTGGTCACAAGCATAGGTCAGTTTCATGACTGGCAACTAGAAAATTTGTTGTGTTGTCTTGCACGTTTACACCTATGGAAACCCTGATGTCTTCATGTAAGTTTGTCCCCTTTAATACAGAAAGACTGTGTACATTTTTCTGAGCCAAATTTGATTGTTGAGGTAGGGTTGTAGCTATGTTTTACTCTGTTCCCTTGCAGTTGTCTAGTAAGAATGTCCCCTTGTTTCGAAGACCCTCCTTGCTGTTACCCACTGAAGAGCTGAGAAGTTACTGTAGCTAGATGGAAGATGTGTTTGGGTAGAACTGGTCACTCATAATTATTTTGTATTTCAATACAAACTACAGTGCCAGGTAGAATGCGTGCGCGTGCGTCTAGATGGGCAATGCAGGGTTACTCTTAGTTTTTGTTGTAAGAGTGCACTGATATTCAATATGATTTCATCTTTACCTTTTGCCTTTGAACAGAAATCAACTGGATTTCTGTGGAGGAGCTGGTCCGGAGGACCTTTATAACATTGAGGTTTTGCATTGTTTCACTGTACAGATGGTCCTTGACTTGCAATGGTCTGACTTAAGATTTTTTGACTTTATGATGGTGTAATAGCAATATGCATTCAGTAGAAATGGTACTTCAAATTTTTAACTTAGATTTTTTTTTTGTTTTGTTTTGTTTTTTGCCCCCCCCCCCCCCTCCCCCATGTATACAGTACAATACGCTCTCATGATGCTGGGCAGAGGCAGTGATCCGCATCTTCCAGTCGATACACGTGGTCACTAGTGTATACAACTGATACTCTGCTGTGTTCTGTGATGCCAGGGTTTTTCCCCCCCCCCATCTACGTTGTGTTTTATGCATACATCATGTCAACGAAACACTCATCTGTGTCTGTGTCTTCTGAAAGCAGGAAGCTTGTAATGACTTTTAAGGTAGGCTGGCTATGATGTTCGGTAGGTGTTATGGTTTGGATTGGTGAATCCTGTCCTAGCCAATCAATGCTCAGTCTGAAGATGGGGGTGTAGAGACTGCCTTCGTTCCTGCTGAAGCAGCCACAGGCATGAGAGTAGGCTCTTCATCTGTTTTCACGTGTTATGGTGGTTCAGGGCAGACAGTGCCTAAGCTCCTGCAACTCCAGGAGGTTGTGTTGGTGTTTCCAGAACAAATACATTGCAGGGATGGAAGATGAGTTCAGAATGTTTGAAAATAAGTTTCTGTTACTTATGGTGAGGTTTCTCCCTGCAAAATTTGCAGTGAATGCTGAGGAAAGTTATATAAGCAGTGAATTTGAGTTGTCTACAGCACTTAGCTGATTGTTGAAGGGTTGCAGACATGTTTGCCATTATTGTGTGGGGGTCCAAACAGACCAGCATTTGTCAAGTCTGTGAGTGTCAAAAGACCTATGGTAGCCACCCTTAAACTACTTTAATCTGTCTTTTACAAATTACAAGCTCTTTGCCTCAGTCTTGAATTAGTCTGCTGATTCAATGGGATCTGATATTTCACTCTTCTGTTTACACTTCTTTCTAGGGGTGAGCTTGGTCTGCAGATACCAATACCTTCATTGCCAAATAGCCACTTCTGTGGCAAACACTTGCACAGCTCCAGGGCACATCACAAAGGAGTATTTGCATATCTCATCTTGTTCTAGCTCAGGAAATGGTTGTCGGACTTGTTACAAACGCACACAACTGCCACAGTTGTGCTGACCCACACACCCATCGAGAAAACAAGAAGCAGGACATGATGTCAGCAGCAAGATTTCATAATGCAATGCCCTGATGTTATTTGGAAATGTTCACTTTAGTCTATTTCCCCATGTCTGTTACACAAGTTAGCACACCGAGTGTACTAACATGCGCACACGTCTCCCTTGCGCAGTGTCCATGGGTCGTGTTTGGTGTACCTAAGTGGCTGTTGATCAAAGACAAGGTGACGCAGATTGCGTGTTCATAGGATGTCAGTCAGGAATAAAGACCAGTTTTATTTTCAGCCATTTCAAATTAGTTTTAAACATAGCTTGCTAGAAATGCTAATACCACATTTTTTCCAAATTTGTTATAGCTTTATCTGAGATTTTTAAACACCTGTACTTGTAAATAAATCAATGTACAGTGCATCTGTGTCATACATTTGAGAATTTGTATAGGTAATAAAGAGTGAAATTGCTCTGAAGCCGTCAGGTATTGCAGAGGCTTAACGGATCAACCTTAGGGTCTGAATAGGAAGTTGTGGAAATACACATTTTATTATTATTTTCAGTATTTGTGAAATAACTTGTAATATGTTACAGGAAGCAAAGAAGTTGAGGAACCAGTGTATGTACTGTGTGCCTATAGTATATTGTACAGATGGGTATATTTCTATATCTGTTTTATTGTGTGTGGTATGTATTCTTGCGTGTGTTTGGAATTCTGAGGCTCTCTTTTGGAAGTATTTGCTGTGCGTACACAGGACTTTGTTGTAAATAATTTAAATAATTTAGCTGTGAGCTCATCTTTCATGTAAAACGAGAATGTGTTTCAAGGAAACAAGGAGAAATCTTTTATTGATATGTTTCTGTAGTTATTTTACAAAGTCATAATGGGGGGGTGCATTGGTATTTTGTTGTCTGTGCATGTAGATGGTGGTTCCCCCAGCAGTGGATGCATGCTACAGTTTGCCAAATGCTCAAGTAACACAGTGCTGTCTTTTTTGCCCAGTGAAATACAGCAGTGCATTACTAAAGGAGTCTAGAAACGCGTATGGATTACTTTAGGGGTGTGTCTTTTATTTTATTCATTTATTTTTTTTAAACCTCAAAAATATGTTAACATTTTCTTCTTTTTCTCTCTTTCCATGTAAGACGAGGACTAAACCCTCCCCACAGGGTTAAGTCCATTTCCATGACGACCTTCACACAGCAAGAAATTGAGTTCCTTCAGAAACATGGGAATGAGGTAAGCTTTTGAACGTCACTTTTGTTCGTATGTCCGACATCATTTGGTGCCGCCATGATGTATGTAGAGTCTGTGTCCTGTCGTTTTTCTGTGTGTATGTAGGACTGTGTGAGACTGCATAACCACAGATCACTCCCCAATTCTGTGTGCCCTGTGTATTTGTGTAGTTTGCGTAACAGCTTCTCTCAGCTCAATAGCGCACTGTAGAGTTAATGTTTCCATGCCTGTTAATGAAGAAAGGCATTCCCAGGTATTTCATTTGTCGTAAACCACGACAGCTGTTTGCACAAGGCCCGTACTGACCTCTCAGCGCAGCCTCTGTCCTCTGCCTGCATTATAGCTGCCATGTTCAGTTGGAGAGTTTGTAAAGGGAGGCATGTATTAGGTTCTTATTCTCAGTTTGTATGTGAAATGGTGTGTGTGTTGGGGGGGGTCTTCACAAGTGGGATTTTGTTTGCTTCAGCATATTTGTAAGGTCTGAGGCAAGTCAAAAGTCAATTTTTTTGTGTTCTGAGGTCACTTTTGGAGTCTTTTTCTTTGGGGATGGCATTCATCATTTGGCAGCTCTATGTGTGGGGTATAGGTTTGTTTGCTTGTAGTGTAGTACAGGAGTTTTTTTTTTTTTTTTTTTTTAATGAAGTTTCTGTCTGCAGCCCATTTCAGCAGTGCTTTACTATGGGAAAATTAAACCCATAAACATGAAATTCATTCTCAGAAATTCTGTCTCACTATGTAAATTCATAAGTCTTCTTTTTATCTTTTGGCTGCTCCCATTAGGGGTCGCCACAGCGGATCAACCGTTTCCACTTCTTCCTGTCCTCTGCATCTTTCTCCGTCGCACCCACCACCTCCATGTCCTCCTTCACCACATCCTTAAATCTCCTCTTAGGCCTTCCTCTCTTCCTCTTGCCTGGCAGCTCCATCCCTAGCATCCTTCTCTCGATATATCCAGAATCTCTCCTTTGCACATGTCCAAACCAACGCAATCTCGCCTCTCTGACTTTGTCTCTAAACCGTCTAACCTGTGCTGACCCTCTGATATACTCATTTCTAATCCTGTCCATCCTCGTCATACCCAATGCAAACCTTAACATCTTTAACTCTGCCACCTCCAGCTCTGCCTCCTGTCTTTTGCTCAGTGCCACTGTCTCCAACCCATAAAGCATAGCTGGTCTCACTACCATCTTGTAGACCTTCCCTTTCACTCTTGCTGGTACCCTTCTGTCACAAATCAATGCAAATTCATAAAAGTAAAAGTACATTTTTTTTTTTTTTTTTACAGTGAAACAATTTAAACTTGTTTCTGACCCAGAAAGGTCACCCCAGTTCCTTTTTACCAAAATTTAACAAATCACTGAAGTCCCAAAAACCATAATACAATTTTTCGTGGTTCAAGCAAGTTTACTTTAAACTACTTTAAACCTTGGCTCATGGATCCTCAACTAATGACAAAATGAGCTGTAAGACCCTTAAACCCTTAAACTACAATATATTTTCTTTGTTTGAAAATGCTATTGTATGTTAAAAAAAAAAAAAGTATTTTCTCATTTTATAAACTCTAAAGTAATGTAACACATTTCTGCATATGAAAATATAGTATTTACCACTTATGTCCTGTATCTTTGGCCTTATAGCAGTTCAGCTGATTGATGGCTGGAAGAGCCCAGTTTATTAGGCCGCAGCATGTAGTGCTACGATTACCCCAGCTTGGTCTGCATGTTACTGGTGGCGCTTGCAGCACCCACGGCTGGTCGCACGGTTTCCTTCATGCTGCTGCTGTGGTACACATGGCGCCAGGCCAGCAGGGCACAAACCTACAGTGACTTTGCTTGTCTTTCTGCAGAGCAGTGTGTTTGTGCTCTTCCATTGATTGTCTGTTAATGAGGTTTGTGCTTCTGACAGACAGAGAACAGTTGCTGCAGTCTCCTCTGCCTGTTCATCTCAAAGACCTTTCTGGAAACAGCCTCTTCCCCTTGGCCTGCTTCTACCTGCCCCCCCCCCCCCCCCGCTAAGGGGTTGGCACACATGCTTGTGTCTTTTTGAGCGTTTTCCTCTTAATATAGGTACAAACTGTTAACTATTTTAATATTGTATATGTTGTAGTTATATTTTTTATATGCCAGCACTTTACCCATGAAAGTATAACCTGTCAAACAGGTGCATTTTGCCACCTACTAATCATGACTTGGTGGACTTTAAAATAAGAAATGTTAGTATATGAAAGCAATTATTATTCTTTTGATGATCCTTTTTTTTCCTCCCCCCCTCTGTCCTTATTTTCTGAAAGTTTATTTATTGGTTTTTATAACCTTGACTTCAAATTCTTTTCATTTTTAAAGAACGTTGCGCCATACTGAGAATTAGAGCAGTGCTAGTGGCTAATATACTAGGTTATTGCAATGAGGCCGACATATGGTTAAGTGGCGAGAGATGATTTTTAATGTGCTGCCAGAGCTCGTGCCCTTTCATGGGATTATTGGTTTAACTAGCTCTTTAAGGCTGGACTCCCTTTCTTTCTTAGAACATTATTGTACCTCCTTCAAGGAGTTTTGTGTTGAGTGTGAATTGTTGGATGGTAATGTTGACCAGTAGCTAAGTAGCCAAGCAGCAGTCTTCTCACAATTGAACACTGTTGATAAAGTTAGCAAATTTTTCTTGCCCAGTCTCAAAAAGTGTACTCAGTCATCCTTTATGTGGAACATAGGTTAACAAGATAAACGAGAAGATGTGTTATACAGACCCTCGAAATGGTAAAACTGTGCTGTGGAATCTGTTCTGCCAGTGGTCCCTCTCATCATAACAGTGAAATCACTGTTATTCTTGGACAAGGTGGAGCTCCTTGTGCACAAACTCCACAGAAAGCAGTAAAATATTTTTTACTGTAGTGCAATCTTTTGCTTTTAACACAAAGGAAGCAATGTATGTCAGAGTTGAGTTTTGTTTTATTCTCTCTATTTAGCATCTGTTAAACAGACTAAATTTCTGTGTTGGCTGTGTTTAAATGAATATATTCAACAAAGTGTTTTTAACCTTTATAACGTTTTTGTTAAACTCTGCAGTTACAAGTGCATAAATAAACTGCATGCTTTTGCAGTGCCCCTAAATGTGGAAATCTAGACAACCTCAATGTCAACTATGGTGCAGTGTAAGTCAGTGTGTAAAAGTCACCATACTTTCTTTCAGCAGGATTAAAAATTCTTGTTCTGTAACAAATCTGTATATGATTATATGCCACATTTAAAAACTAAAACATTTTCTTTACCTTGGTCACAGTGCTAAAGGTTAAAACCTGTATGATGGAAATCAAAATGCTCCAGTATCATCAGTCCAAAGGTGAAAAGAGACTCGGGTGACTTGAGCTATGTTTCACCTTTTCAACTTAACTACTGTGTTAATAATTAATTTTGAGGTTGCACACTATTCCCAACCTGTCCACACCCCAAGACAGGGTTCATTTCCTCATCGGCGCTTATATTTTAAGCAAAATAGAAGCTGCACTTCTTCTACCTGCTTCTAATATAAATTATAATAACATTTTTTTTCAGTCAGCATTTTTATTGGGAAACCATATACTCAAACACTAAACTGTCACAGTTAAAATAAGTTTTTTGCAGCTATTTTTAAGAAAATGAAAAGCTGAAATATACCTCAAATATTCACACTCCAAACATGTATTGGCAGAGCCATCTTTACTACTACAACAACAATAATAATAATAATAATAATAATAATAATAATAATGTCCATAAGCTGGGGGGGGGGGTGAATAGGCACTGGTTTTGCACACCAATCCGGAGTTATCCCCCCCATTCATTTTAGCAAATCTGCAGCAGGTTGTTCAGATTGGTTGGATGATACTTGTGGACCTCAGATTGTCAATGGGATTGAGGTCAGGACTTTGCTTGGGTTGCCGTAGGACCTTTCCCTTTGTTTCTGAGCCTCTTGAATGTTGCTTTGGTCTTTTTCAACATTGCATTGTCCTGCTGAAAGGTGACCTCCCAAGCTTTAGTTTCTTAGGGGACTGAGGCAAGTTCTTCTGCAGTTCTTTGCTATATTTTGCGCCATCTATTTTTCTTTCATTTTTGGCCAGATGCCCCACTGATGAAAAGCATCCTCATAGCAAGACACTGACACAACCATACTTCACTGTAGGGAAGCAGTTTTTTGATGCATGGGCAGTGCTAGATTTGTGTCTCACGTGATACTTTGAATTTCAGCCAAAAAGCTCCATCTTGGTGAAACCTGACCACAGACAGTTTTACAAGTTTAAGTGGGACATTGACAAGCGTTCTGGCAAACAGCACATGCTTTTATATGATTATTTTTGAGTAACGCTTCTTTCTTGCCATCCTCACATACAGGTCAGTATTATGCAGTGCTGTTGATATTGTGGACTGTGCACCTTTTTTCCACATTCAGTTACTCATGCCTGTAACTCTTTCAGAGTAATCGTTGTCCTCTGTGGTTTCCTGCACAAGTCTACATCTTACTTCTGAGGAATGGCCTTGTCTAGGTAATGCCTGGGTAGTGATACAGCTTCCACTTCCTGATTACTGATGCCCCAGTTCTGACTGGGAGATCCAAACACTTGGTAATTTTGTACCTTTTTCCTAACTTTGGCATTTCTGTGGCTCGAAGTCTTGTAGTATGTTCTTCATTCTCACATCTTTTTTTCAAGCTCTCAGCCTCACCAATGATTCTTAGAAGAAGAGTTTTTTTTTATTATTATTATTTAATTAATTTATTTATTTTAATTTAAATTTGCAAAATGCAGCCATTACTTCGTTGGTTACAATTTTGTCCTCGTCAGGTGGTAGTTCTCATTTACCAGGGCCCAGGCATTTCAGTACTTGTGCAAGCAGCCTATTTCAGTTTTTTCTTTTTTTAATGTCTGCTAAAAACATTTGGACTCTCAGTTTAGTTTTAGAGCATGAGTTCACAATAGAAAAATATTGGGGGGGGGGATTCGTACAAGTATAATTTAATCCAGGTGAGATTTTGCATATAGAATGGAAACCATAGAGACGTATTTGGACATAACCGTGATTAGTAGGTGATTATTCTAATACTACAGTCAACCAAATAAATATTGACTAGAAGCCCATAAGTTTATTTAAAAAAAGAAAGACACATGGCTAATTTTCAACAATCCTGACTGAACTCACTGTTGTCACAGAACTTAAAATGCCAGACAAAATTGCCTCCCCCTTAGTGTTGTAGACATGCAGTAGACTGCTGTCCATCTCAATTGAATATTTAAATAAAAATCTCAACCTACCTTTCTTCCTACTCTGTTCCATTTTATCATGTATAACTGAAGTGTTGCATAACATTATTCAACCTGCTTTATTGGTTTTAACAAAAATGTGTATTCAAAAGAAAGGCTTATCAATGGAGGGCAACTGATAATTATATGCCGGCTGTGTAAAAGGGTCAATTGTTTTTGCCGATCTCAGTGAGAGTGAATGTTAATTGACTGGTCTTGGCCAACGTCTGCAGATCACTGGGGAGCACAGTTTGCCAGGAGCTATTTAGCATGAGCGGTTGTCATGGTTACCAAATGATCATCACGTAACTCCTTTTTAATATGGCCTGGATTTCTCCGTTTCTTATCCTCAAAAACTGATTAAATGATGCTTATGATTTGCCTCAAGAAGTACCTTGGAGTTTTGTGCAAGGTACCATTGTCTGTGAATACTGCACTCTGACCTTTCAGTGTGACCTCTGGTGGAAAACAGTGGGTTTGACTATGCAAAGGAACACAAACCCACCCAGTGTGAGTGGTTCTGTGCAACACATCACATGGAAAATGACTGGTCTATAAGGTTTGAGAGGTGTGTTGGCACAAAATAGTGGCTTATAACAGTTTTTCTTGGTTTTGTAAAATTAAACTTTTTTTTTTTTTTCCTTTCCCCCCCCTTGTTGTCTAGGTAGCTACAAAGACATTTTAGTGAAGAACAGTGTTGCAGAAACTTACTTTTTTGACATGAGTACTTTTCAGGATTCTGGTTTTATAGTCAAAGGTGATATTATGAGGCTGATCTAACCAAGTAAGTGGGTGCGTAAAGTATTTAGCTATGTCTCTTAGGAAAATCATTTTATGTGTTACCTGTTGAGCACAGTTTTATTTATTATATGTAATTGCTTTTCTGGACAGTTGCTAATAAGATCTTTGTTCCTCTTGTGTTTGAATGCATGTCTCTTTCTTCCAAAAACAGTCATCCTTTATCCAGCATCTGTCCAGGCTAGCATGTATCAAACCATCTAGGAAGAATGCATGTTTCATTGTTAACTTTTCTTGTAATATAGGATTTTCGAAAGACAAATTCTTTCATACCAGTTCCACAGGTATTTTATGTTTCAAGTTCAGATTCCTAAAGTTCAGTTTCAGACAAGTCAGTGCTTAAAACAGAGCAGACCTTAAAACGCTACAAGTGAAAACTAACTGGATCCAGGTTTTAACAGACAAGAAGAAGCAGGTGGTGAATACCATCTTACAGATGCTGGCGTGGTTGCCCCACCAGTGTTTGAGTATTCCTGCTTCTTGTATTGCACTCTTATTTACATGGTGAATTTGCAGATTGTAGATTTGTGGGAAGGGTTAACTAGGGGTCAGATATCAGATTGTCTGTCTGAACCTTGGAATATTTTTGAATGCTATGTATTCCTGAGTACTTTGGGCTGCTGCTTCAACAGTTTGAAGGTGGTGCCATTTCGTTGATCCCCATCCCTCCACATCTCTGTGGGTGCCAGCCAGCCAGAATTTTTTGGTCCGCTGAAAAAGAGGCTCTGAAACATGAACAATTTTTGACTACCAGTTAAAAAGACTGAATTTGCGATAAGTATTTTTACTTAATTTTTTTTTAATGTAAGGAAGTACAGTACATTTTAGTGAGAACATTGAGCACCCCCTCTCTTGTAGGTGTGTAAGCAGATATGGTTGGGCCTCTATGATGACAGGACCTCTGCAGTTCCAGACTTTCGCGAACCACAAAAAGTCAAGGAGTTTCTCCAAGAAAAATATGAGAAGAAAAGATGGTGAGTGCTCTCATGTGTTCTGAGTGGAACCCTGTGCTGGTCAGGCTGCTCTCTACTTTCCTGTCCCTCATCTTCTGTCACCCTTCACAGGTTTGTTCCCCCTGAGCAGGCTAAGGTGGTGGCCTCTGTGCATGCCTCCATCTCAGGTTCCTCAGCTAGTAGCACCAGCAGCACCCCTGAGGTCCGTCCGCTCAAGTCGCTACTTGGGGACTCTGCCCCTTCGCTGCACCTCAACAAGACCACACCCAGTCAGGTGAGCATCATTTCCACACAAACCCAGCAACACCTCAGTTGTACTGTGACCACCCATTGAATTGTTAAATCTTGTTTTTAGATGCTGGCAACATGGCTTCCACAGTAATGAGAACTGAAGTTGTGTATCTCAGGAATGTAGAATAGTCATATGCAAAGTCTTCTTACACATCACTTTGTGAGGTAACTGGCTTGAGTTGGCACAGGCGCTGACCTGTGCATGTGGTGTAGGTCCTGCAAGGTGCCTCTATTTTGCTCTCTTCCAGTCTCCTGTGGTGGGCCGTGCACAGCCACAGCAGACGGGTCAGCAGTTCCAAGAGAAGAAGTTTGACCTCCTTAGTGACCTGGGCGGTGACATCTTTGCAGCTCCACCTGCTCAGACTGCTGCTTCAGCCAACTTTGCAAATTTTGCACATTTCAACAGCCATCCAGGTAAGAGGGGCAGACCCAGCGAACATCTCAGAGCAAACTGCTGACCTGTACAGACCCCCTGTACCTTATGTACCTTAATGACTAGGTACTTCTCAACTCCTATGTGTGTGTGTGTCATGTAGGTAGCAGTGTCAATGCTCAGGATGCTTGCCTGTGATAGGCCTAATGTAGAGGTGATGTAAGATAGTGAAATACACTGAAACAAGGACCTCACCAATTGAATTTAATTCCTATTGCACGCATGTGCATGGAAAAAGATTTTTGTTGAAGTTTAATTTGGAAATGGCTCCTTTGACACCAACTCTGGTATTTTTTTTAATGCATCATATTTTTGGTGGTGTTTTATGAAACTTCATTTATTTGAAAATGATTCTGTGGATGGAAAGATGCTCAAAGGGCTAAACAAAGCATGCTGTCAAATTTCACAGACAGCATGCACATGTGAACATAAACATTTGAACGCACAAGCGCACACACACAGGAACAGAATGAAGTGTTACTGTCAAGATGTGACAACAGGTTCTGAGACAGGGCCTAGACTGCTGTTTTGGGGCTGGGAGCTGTGACAGCAGTCAGGGATGAATCCACTGCCAGTACCATTGCATGCCTTTGTGCATTTTCTGTCACTTTTTATGGCCATTTGAGTTGAGCATGTATTGATGTAACCATCGTTTTATTTATTTTTTTGTCTCCTGCAATTCTGCAGTTCAGATTGCTGCTAATGCAGAATTTGCGAACTTTGATGCATTTGGAAATGCTGGTGCAGCGCCTCAGTTCCCTCCCACACAACAGGCTACTTTCCAGGCCTCACATACAGGTAGCACCACCGGCAGCCTGCTGACAGCACACACCTGCACCTCTTCCTATGTGCACACATGTAACAGTAATGCTTACACAAGTGTCCATTGACAAACATACATGGGCAAAAATGTTCAAGCAAGCAGCCTCCTTTTCAAAGCCGTTTCCTGCTCACCTGTATGCATTCTGAAGATTCCTGCTGGGTAGCTTTGGACTTTGTTTTCCTTTAATTTGTTTCTGTCATTTTCCATATCTGTGCTTCATGTGTGTTGTGTTGGAAACCTGAGGCTTCCTCCTGACTGCCCTTTTCCATCTGTTCACCATGTCTGTGCTCTTTCCTAAAGGGATGCATGGCAACTACCACGCTGTACACTGCCGAAACTTGGCGTTCTGTTGGAGAAGCAGTTTTGTGCCATTATTCATGCTAACAAAGCCATTTGCCTGTAAAGTCTCGAAAAACTGTCATTTCAGCCTGCCACCCAATCCATTAATGCTATGAGCAGTCTTATACTGAAGGCACTGTCTGGCCCAAGCGCCACAATGATCTCGAACAGCCCTTTGTCCTGTTTTTTTGCCCAGTTCTCAGATCACTGCTTGGCCTGTGCTTCTGTTTTCATTAGCTGTTTTTTTTTCTTTTTCCTTTCTTCCTGTCTTTGACAACTTTACTTCACACTTGTGTTTGTTTGTGTTCTTTTTCTGGTTTCCTTTCTGTCCTTGGTTAATTTCACATCCCTCCTGTTGGCTGCCAGTTTTCACTGCTCTCTCATCCAGCCGCAGTGTGGGTGAGTTTGCCACCGCTCTGCCACCCCTGGCCACACACAGTAAGTCTGCTGGGCCCCTGCTGGCCCCCGCTCTCCTGCCTGTCCTCCATTCCTGCCTCTGTGCTTGTGTCCCTGTGTTGCTCTGTTTAGTCCATATCTGGGTCTATGTTAGTGCGCCGCCTCTGGTGACCTGAAAACTAACAACAAAGATGGCCGAGAGCTCTGTGTCGTCAGGTATGGATAAGCTGTTAAACAAAAGTGAAATATGTATATTTAGCTTTTGGGGTCATCAAAGTCCACTAAGGATCAGAGTTGAATCTCTTAAACGGTTTCCTTTGTAAACCCGTAGCATCCTTTTTTCCATGATAATGTTGAAATTTTAAGAAATAAAAGTGAATATGTTGCCTTAGTACTGAACTCAGATGTACTGGTCAACTTATTGCAGTTTTTCTGCTAATTTGCTGTAGTTTGGAAGAGTATTGAAGGAATGAGCATCTGCTGTGTAGTTCTGCTGCTTTGGGGCAAACCAACTTAAAGCTTAAGAAATTTCTTGTGTTTTCTCTGACACCAAAGAAGTGCATTGACGCCCTCAAGTGACACAAAAATGTAATGCCTTATACCGTATAAATGGTGAAATAAATAAATATATTTATATTTCCCAATTGAATATCTGCTACTCTTTGACATGTGACTGATATTCAGGGAGCCCATGATAAGTAGAAGTTCCTGCCTTCCAGTGATGTTCATTCCATCACTCTCGTGAGCAACAGCACTGTGCTTTGCTCCTTCCCATGGTGTCTCAGATCTGCACTTCCTGTGCGTAGAATCACTAGGCTGTGAGATTGTGTGATGACCAGCATCTCGGTATCATGGTCAGGTTGAGAACAACGCGAGCACGTAGTGTTAGATCACCAGTCAGAGGCAGCTCCCCACAGCACTCAATGCTCTGCCACACTCCTCAAACGACAGGGACATCATGTGGCCCATATTTTATTGCCATGGGACAGGATTTTTCTTCCTGAATCTGACCATGCTTTTCATTTTTAGTAGCTTTGCAGCATAGCTGCTCAATACAATATTTTGCCATGCATTGATCTATATTTGGCAACGTACCGTTTTGCTTTTTTAATAATTTTTTGATTTTACGCATCTCTGCCATGCTACTCTATATTTACTTACTGCTGTACATAAGAAATAGTTTTGATTTCGTATATCACTGTGGCATTCTTTGTTTTGGAAGGCTTATTATTTTGGGGGTTTTTTTGGCCATCCTGCATTATTGTTCTTTGGTCCTTGCTGGACAACGATCAGTACTGCTGTGTTTAACATGGTACAGCTCTGTACTGTGCTGCTCTATATTTATCATGCTGTAGCTCTGTGCAGTGCTGCTCTATATTTAACATGGTGCAGCTTCCACAATGCTGCTGCTCCATGTCGAGATACAGTAACTGCGCAGGTCTGCTCCACGTTGGAGATGGCTTTGGTGTGTGGAAGTGTGGCATTACACTGCTCGCGGACCTGCTGCTGCCGCCTCACATACATGGGAGCACCGTAAAACCCAGTGGCTGGATAAAACACGGTGGAGCAGAGCAGAGCCCAGCGAGCACACCTTCAACCCCCCACACTGATACCTGTCATTTCTCTTCCCCCATACAGGTAGCAGCTCTGGATTAGCTAATGCCAGTTTTGCCAATTTTGACAACTTCCCCAAATCCTGTAGCGCTGACTTTGGATCCTTCAGTTCCTCCCAGAGTAACTCCACAGGAGGTCCCAAAGCGGCTGTAGACAGCACTAGCGTCCCAGCCGATAGATACGCAGCTCTGGCTGACCTGGATAACATCTTTAGCTCTGCCAAACCTGAGCAAGGTAACTTTTCTGCAGCCCTTCTTGTTTTGCAGAATTAAAGATGTCTGCCCTGTTGAGGGTGCTCAGACAAGTTCCTGAGTGCTATGGCATTCTGCTAGAGCCATTTCTGCTCAGGGGAGATGAGTGTGAGCCCTTGGCGTGTGTCAGCAACGGGTGGGAAATGGGTCCGCTGGGTGTTCATTGTCCTGAGACAAAATAAAAGCTACTGAAAGATCCGGTGAAATTGTTCATGCTGGACACCTTGCATGAACTGTCTTTGTCAAGTCCCGTTTACGTATAGCATGACTGGCAGCAGAGCCACGTGGTCATCACATATTCACATACTTGCTCAGTGTCAGTACTGTTTGTATTGGCGCTCTCCGTTATACACCTGTGGTAATTCAACCTGGTGTTAATCGGCACATATCGCTGTGCCTTAATTTCCTTTTCTACCATTGCAGTCGCTAGATTGTCCAGGAAGCACACTCATTGTTAAACTGTGTCTTCCAGCGTGATATTCTTAAGACTGTTGTGCCAGGGCAGGGGCTTGTTGACAGTTTGGTGCTCTCTAAAGGAATCTCTGTGGGACTGAGTGAGGCAGGCGGCTGCTGAAAGGATCTGTCTGGTAGCGGGGTGGAGACGGGCCGTTCCCAAAGGAGACTCCACATTCTGACCCAGTCTTTCTTCCATGTCATGCCAGGGGCAAGTATTCTAAGCGGGCCAAGTTCTGCCCCTCCATCAGCAGGAGTGGCACCAACCCAGTCCCAGCCTGCTGGGCAAGGGGGAGACCGCTATGCTGCGCTGGCCGAGCTGGACAATGTCTTCAGCTCCTCGGCACCCACTAGCAGCGTATACAGCACAAGCAGCTCCACCACAGGGTGAGCAAGACCCTTCATTGTTCTAATGCAACCTCTTTGCTTTCCATTCTATTGTACTTTTGTATCTGATACAGCTGAACAGTAACTACATTTCCATCTCTTCTCCAAACCTACTCGAGTGCAAGCTTTCCAGTCTCACACGTCTGTGTTGTGTTTTTGCTGCAGGAATGTGTTTGGCACCGTGACAGGCGTCACATCAGCCCAAGTACAGCAAGTGATTCCCAGCATGCCACAGGGATTTGGAGGTGAGAAAAACACTGGTTCAGCAGTACAATACCTACTGCAGTATTTTATTTTTATTTTTTATTTATTTTTTTTTTTTTGAGCAACTTTTTTTTCCCCCTGGAGTTTTATATTTGTTGTAACCCAGTGTTTGTTTCCTTCCTTTTTTTTAATTTTTATTTTTTAAAGTGGCTCCATCAACAAACCCTTTTGTTGCATCTGCTGTTGCCCCAGCAACTGCCCCGACCAACCCTTTCCAGACTAATGGCAGAGCAGCAGCGGTGGCTGCAGCAGGTAGAGTTGTATGTGCGTGCATGTGTGCGCATTTGGTGAGGGGTTGGGGTGGGCTCACTTGTACTCAAAGGAATGAACCAAAAGGGTGTCTGACAGTAGAAAATGAAACAATTCTGGAACAACCGCAGACATTTTAGTGGTATATCCTCTGACTCTGCAGTTTCTTGAATTGTTGAATGTTGGAACTACAGAGTTAGGTGGTTTTACATTCCAGATAAGTGTTACTCTTTAAAACTGACACAAAAGGTTTGGAGCATGTGAGACAGCTACTGTTTGTGAGTTTTGGAACCGACCACTAACTGGGACAGTTTACTGGATTAGTAGTTTGATGAATCCAGTCCAGCAAAGGCTGGAATAAAGCTTCCTCATATTACATATGTGACGGCAAACTTGCAACTGTCACTTAATCCCATCAAAAAAAAAAAAAAAAACAAGATGGTTGACTTGACTGTGGACAGCATTCCAAGGCAAGTCAGGTTTTTCCATGTGTTTTTGTGAGACTGACGGCTCTGTCTGGTTGTTTTGTTATGCTGTCCAAGGCCTGTATGGAACCCTGCATGGGCAGGCCTTTCCTCAGGCCCACTTTGGTAGGTTGGCTTCCTGGTCCCCATATCTCTCCTGCTCCACCTCCTTGTGACTTGGTGTCTCGGTGCTTCTAGAACTCATCTCTGACCTCCCATTTACTTTACTGCAAGTGAAGTGTGTTCTGACCCCTTGATATCTTATCCTTTCAGTACAGCTGACATGAGCTTGCTGATCAAGTTATCTTCCCACAGCCCTACTTGATGCCCATTTTTGTTTCTGACCAAAAAAAAAAAAAAAAAAACTGCCTACAATGTCCTAGCTGTGTTCATTTTTAAACTGGTGTTATTAGATTGCTCACTCACTTTGACTCACACGCCCATTGTTCATAGTTGCTCATGCTAAGGCAACGTGGCAGAAGTCCAGGATCCATTCCAGATAGCATAGTGCAGTAGCATTGGCAGGATGCAACCCATTTGGAATCCAGCCCATTGCAAAGTAGCCACACACATTCACACACAATAGTCAATTTAGCAGCATCAGTCCACTGGAAATGCACGTCATTGGACTGTAGCAAGAAATCCACACTAAAACGGGGATAATGGATAAATTCCTCAATTACTAAGTTAGTCAAACGTGCTCAAACTGGCCAAATACTGTGAAACACCAGAGTGCTACTTACTGCACCACCTGAATGTAAGGAGAGTGTCAAAGCAGAAACACAAGTGGGCATAGTTTGGCAAAAATTACAACTTTGACTGTTATGTTGTAAATTATAGTTGTCGACTTTTTTCCCCCTGTTATGCCTCATATGTTTCTAAGCTTGAAAATTTCCACAAGACAATTTAAGTTACTGTTCCATTCTGCTGATGCCGTTGTCCACAGCAGCTTACAGGGACACATTGCACAAGACAACAGCGTTTACAAGGAGCAGGGTTTGAACAGGGAGCATTCAGATTTTTGGTTTTTAGTTTGTCGGTATTCTCTTAAGGTGCAACATTCTTTGGATCTGTGATGGCAAAAAAGTACCATTAACACGCCTACAAATATTGAAAATAAGAACACCATATGGTGTAACTATGAAGTGTGATGCCATTTTCAAGCACTTTCAAGCAGTCACATCTTGTGTACTATTGCTGGTCACGTGTTTAATCTGCATGCTCGGTCACGTTTCACCTCAGATTTGGCTCAGTTACGGACATAGTTGTTCTCATATCTGGTGTTGGGAGTCTTGGTATTGGATTGAGTAGGACCTTATTTATTTATTTATTTATTTATTTATAAGTGTGCATAAGTGAATGTCCCTGTAGTGAGAATGGATGTAGATTAGCTGCTAAAACAAGAAAAAGAAATGCTGTCAAGTATATCCAAAATGAATAATTTACATCTGTTGTCCTGCATACCTCATTTAAATGTAAAAATTTGTTAGCTGGATGTTTCCTGCATCTAACAGTACTAACAACAAACTGCTGTGGTTCACGCTCCAGATGTGAAGGTTCCTGCACACACCGGTATGCTCATGCAGCCAAACACATCCTCACATTCTGAACACCCGTGTTCCCATTTGACCAGCAGAAGAGGCTGTGGAGAACGGTTTGAGGCTTACGCTTAACACACTGGGCCATTTTAGGGAAACTCGGGGGGATTTCGGCAGGAGAGTGGTTAAGTGCACCATTCCCATTGAGAGGTGCCCTTCAAAATCGCAAAGTGTGTTGGCAAGCAGAAGTAGTTTTCCTCTGCTTAGCAGTTGTTTGCTTCCTGTGGTTGTGGTGCACGTGTTGGTGCCCTGTATTGCTCTGCCTGCCTTTTCTCATTTAGCACTGTGCTGTCATTCGCTGAGTACGATGTCTGTGAGCATCTGGCAGCGCTCTTTTGAGGGCGCGTGTCCCTCAAGATAGCAGTGCTACATTCAGTGGCGCTAGAGCACAAAATGGTACCCTCAAACCAAGTCTGCTGGGGCTGCAGGAACTATGTGGGCCACTTCAGTCCTGCAGGGCCAGGAGACTTCGAGGTTTATGGGTCCTAGAATGATGATAAATTGAGACCTAAGCTTCATTATTCTTCCTTTCAGTATCAGGATTTCAACTGGATGTTGAATAACTGATGTGGGCAACACTAAGCACGTTACAGCTTATTGCTCCTGTAGCCTGGTGTGTGTGTGTCTGTCTCTTAGCTGGGTGAGTCTTGCATTGGTCATGGTGTTGAGAAGTGTGTATTCTGTATTTTAGTATAAGAATAGGAACATTAATTTCTGTCCCAGCATGTTTGTACACAGCACCATGTACAACAATCTGTTAGGTCTGCGGTGTGTTAAGTGTATTGTGTTGCGTGGCAGTAGCAGCCTAAGGAGTGCGTGGAAGTGTGTGTGAGTGCTAGTACTGTAACTCCTGTCCCTGCTGTGTTGCAGCCTCGTTTGGCACAGGCTCCATGAGCATGCCAGCAGGATTTGGGAATGCTGCCGCTTACAACCTCCCCACCAGCTTCAGTGGCACCTTCCAGCAGCCCTTCCCTGGACAGGCACCCTTCTCCCAGCCTCCAGCCTATCCCCAGCAGCCCAACGGTGCGTGCGTGCATGCGTGTGCCCACGTATGAGTGTGTAGGGGGTGCTCACAGGGCTGCCTTTGTACCTGCACTGTGTCACTGTATCTCTCTCTTGTCAGGTGCAGGGTTCCCAGCTTTTGGACAGGCCAAGCCTGTGGGAACCCCCTTTGGTCAAGCAATGTCAGGACCTGGAGTGTCTAGTAACCCCTTTCTGGTAAATGACTTCTTGGTGGATATCTTTATTTATGGCCTTCTCCCCTTTTTCTTCTTTATTTTCCACTCTTCTTGCTATGTGAGTACTGTCAAAAATGATACCATAATTATTATTTTTTTTTACATTTTATTTTGTTTTTGTCTGTCCATTTGTTTGATTGATTGATGGTAACTGATTGTCCATCCAAAGTAGGGTCATGCTGGTCCACAACCATTCCCAAAAACATAGGTTGCAAGGCAAGGTAAACTCTGGAAGGGACCCCAGTCTATTACAGGGCAGTCATTGAACATTTTGGGCAATTTTATATTGGCCCATTAATCTGAAACTCACATTTTTTGGACTGTGAGGAGAAACCAAAGCACCTGGTGGAAGCCCATACAAGCCTGAGCAAAACATGGTAACTCCACACAGACTGAGCTGGATTCAAGTCTACAATGATGCCTATGACAGTTTTAGCATAGGATTTAATTTGTATACTAAAGCTGTTATAGCTGTGATTCAGAGGAAATGTTCAGTAGTATCAGTTCAGGATAAGCATCTTGCGCAAAGGTACTGCAACCGGAAGACCCCTGAGTCTTAGTCCTCAGAGCGCAACATAGGAGCTCTAACAACTGCTATCTCGTCCTACTTGTATGAACTTTTATAAATACAGCCTATCCTTGATTTTCCAGAGTACATGAGGAAGGATTTTTCCTTCATGGCAGAAGGAAATTCTGTGAAAGGAAACAAATTTTTTTTTTTTTTTGGCTGTGGTGCTGTTGAGCTGCACTATGACCTACAGTAAGGCTTTTAAACCTTTTGTAATCTGCTTAGTAAAATTAAATAATCAGTACTGTAACTGAAGCCTATACATATAGAACAATGAATTATTTACAAAAAGCAGAAAATAAGGCACCAAACTGCTTGATCGGAATTCCGCTACGTGGGGATTAACTGGTGTTTCGCTGCCTACGTGGAAATGACAGTGGAGATGGTTGGATTTTTTTTTTTTTTTTTTTTTTTGGAGACAATGTATAAAAAGCAATTTCATCTAAACAAAAAATGTTATCATTTTCACGCTTAAATTTATTTTTTCCGGTATTTGATTTCCATAAAGTCTGTAATCCATACAATATGAAATCCACAAAATTTAGGATGGACTGTAAGCAAAAAAATGTAACAACCTATAAACGGCTTTTATGAGATGAATTCCCTTACGTGTATAAGTAAAGCTGTAATGTTGTGAGAGATGAAGGTCATCCAGCTGCAAACTTGCGCCAGTGATTTTGCAGGCTTTTCCTATTAAATCATAACGGTGTTTTCAGGGTACCTGTTTCTTACCCTGCACTTGTGTTGCAGGCTGGGCCTGTACCAAGCGGTTAATGTGACAAAAATGAAATGACGAGCATTTCACTGATGGGGACAATGCAACATTAGAATGCCCCCCCCCCTGCCTGGGATCCATAAGAAATGATGGTAACTGGACCCACAACAGGAACTCGCGTAACAGGGTGGTTTCACAGAACAAATGAATGCCCCCATTGTGAACAAGGAGCAAGCTTTATGTCATCCTGTTTGTTAGGCTGAAGGGACAATGATGAAAGCTGAAAAAGTGGGATTTTTTGAAGCAGTCGGAAGTGAGGACAAAGTGTGGAACCTTTTTTTTTATTAGTCTGTGACTTTGGATTCATTTCTAAGATAAATATATTGTGTTAAATTGTGAATTAAGGCCACTTAAACCAATTTAATGTGCATTTGTGTAGCCATGGGTAGCTGTATTGTGAGACCCAGACCATTTGCTAGGTGTATTTTTCCCCAGGAGCAAAAGATTGTATTTGGGCAATATTTAGCCACTTGTGCATGCACAGGTGATACAGCGCAGCATCTGTGCCATTTCCCTGCGGTTCATTGTGCGTATGTGCTGTTGTCTTGCTTTGTCCATTTGGGGTTAACTGCCTTCTCTGTCGTTTGCAGGCAGGAGCCTCGGCAGGACAGTTTCCGACAGGGGGCTCCTCCACAAACCCTTTCTTATAGCGCACTTGGCTTGGCTGCCACGAGGAGGTGACGAGTCCCACATGCACCTCTTGCACTGTTTGGTTTCACAAGTAGCTTTAAAACACAAGTTTGTAAAACTGGTATTTTGTATCGTTTTAAAAATGACAATGCCGACCGATGACATCAATGGAAAGACGCGTAAAACAAGGTAATGACGTGCAGAAGGGTGGTCTCTCCACAACTTGTATTTAACCTGTGAACTGGCCTGGCACCCACAGAGCCAACTGTATATTAAAACTGGCTGATACTAAGTTATTGCAAATACCCCATTCATTTATGCTGCAATTCTGTACATATTTTTCCTAGAAAATTAGCTCTTTGTGCATATCAGTATTTGTATCTAACACGTGTATGTAACGGAGATTGGCATTGGGCTACAGAGAGTTACTTTATTACATGTGAATAACTAAAACTCAGTAGGTAAATATTGCTAAGATCAGAGGAGGGAGAAGCTCCATTACATTGAGAAAAAGTCAAGGAGAAACATTTCTTTCATTACTGCCCTGAGGCCTCCACCTCTAGGTAGAAGGTGACAGGGGGCTCACCTGGTTGCTACGTTTGCGGTCGCCTGTCCAGCTCCTCAGGTGCTCAGTCAACATTACAGATTAAGACCACTTATGTTGGGTGTTAAAGAATTTAAGTTAATGTGTGTATATATATATTAAAATGGATTTTAACTAAATGATTCATTCTTTAGTATTTCTGTACAATTCATTTTCACATGTTGAAAGATTTTGTAAAAAAAAAAAAAAAACAAAAAGAAAAAAGAAAAACAAGGGTTTATGAAGAGCTTAAACTCAAACATGAGCACCTGCACATTTCAAGGGTGGGGAGGTTGGGGGCGGGGGGCAAGTTTGAACCTGGGGAGTGATGCCAACAGGAGGATAAACAGCCTCACAAAGTTTGAAATATTTCTAGTTCTGTTGTGACTGCATTTTCATCTGCCTTGTAATTAGTTACTTTAATGATAATAAAGTCAAATCAAAATGAGTTTTTATAATTTCATCTGCTGGTTTCCGCTAGAGGGCAGAGCTCCTTGTCTTGCATCACAACGCTTTCGTTCGCTTTGCTCAGCGCGTGGGGCTTTTGCCGAGCCGCACACCTTGGTTGACCTCACATCCATATTTTGTCTGAGCACATTTAATTTTCACTGGAGTCTACATCCTGACAGGGAGTTGACCGGAGCGTCTTCTCTTCGTGTCAGGGAGCCGTGGCGTGACGTCTGCGAGCCCTGAACGATGTGTATGCACCTCTGAGAAGGAACAGGAGGGCGATGCCAGTGAAGTAACTGCCGTACACGATAAACTGGAGGCGAGACAAAAGCAGGTAACGGGTCAGGCATCAGAGTCTCCTGGCTGTGGCACTTGAGGGACACGCATATGTACCTGTGCAATAATGTCCAAATGAAGCCCTCTGCTGTCCACCACCACTGCTGTGAGGACTGTCTGGAGGACCACGGCACCAACGTTGTTGGCTCCAAACACCAGGGCGTATCTCTCAATGGACAAGTCCGTTGCGATCTGGAACCTTTTGCAGGACAAAACGGCTTAAAGAAGATGAAACTTGTGAAGGCAAGAAGCAGAGAGAAAACCAGGCTGCGCATTGTTCGTAGCAAGCGTCACAGCATTAAGCAGAACTGTGGCCTTTAGACCAGAGATGGTGACCGGTTCATGTGCTGCTGGGGAACTTACATGGCAATCGTGATGAGTAACATGTAGGAGCACTTGAAGACAACGTAAGCAGTGTAGCACACCCAGATGCTGCCTGTGAAGGTCATGAGGAAGAGCGAAGCGGCACCAAGGCAAGAGAAGGAGCCGAGTGCCAGCTCGCCCCACGTGGCCCAGTTGACGTTGAGGTAGCCGACAGCGTAAGCCATAGACGCACCTGCAGAGGGTATAAGGAAACCCAAGCTTAAGGCGCGTGCTGCGTAGCCAAGAGGTCAGCCAAGTACCACGCTTTGATCGTAGTTTACAGGCGCAGCATGTTGACACTCACTAAAGAGGTTGGACACAGCCTCCACCGCACCGTTGTAGATGGAGTTCTGCGAGGGTTCTTTTCGGTGCCACAGCATCTGCACGTAGTTGACAGTCTGGTTGTAGCCACAGGTTGCCAGCGCCCACCACAGGGACCAGTACAGTAGCTGTCTGGAGTAACACTGCAGAAATTCTCTCCAGAGCCTCTGCAGGACCTTCAAGCCCTGCCCTGTCTCCTTAGAATGTGTACTGCTGCAGTCCGCTGCATCTTCACTCTGCGCTTGCTCTCCAGCCACAGTCTCTTTGCATGGTTGGCCCAGTTGTGGCTCTCCTGTGGTCTCGTCTGTGCTGGTGTGTCTGGAAGGGCCTGCAATGGTGTCATTTTTATTTGGCTTTTGGTGGAAGAACATGCTCCTGCGTGGCATTGGCAGAATGCAGGAGGTCACCAGTGCAATGGTAATAAGGACCAGGTTGAGGATTAGGATTTCTTGGTAGGACATGAGGCTGAAGCTGACCATGAGCTGCCCCAGGACTGAGCCCACAGTGTAGCCCACCAGCTGAATGCTGCGGCAATAGGCTGTAACTTTCTGGTAGTGCTGAAGGTCCACCATGCTGTAGATGTAGGAGAAATAAGCAACTTCGCAAGCCGTCACCACACTGTAGGAAAACTGCATGATTTGCATGCTGGAAACTCCTTGTGCCCATAGTAGCAGCCCAGAGGTGACCCACAGATTCACAGCCTGAAATATGATGACTGGTTTGTAGCGCAGGTAATCGGTCAATAAGAACACAGGGACCAGCACTACAAGGTAAGAGTAAGTCCACACAGGGAAGATCTGATTGTTCACCTGGAATGTCAGAACACCAGGGTCAGCTTTATTTGAGGTGCAGTAGGCAACAAATTAGCACTAAAATGTAAAAACAAAACATACAGTTTGAATACAGAGCCAATTCATTGCACAACTTGGAACTTAGAAAGCGCCTGTTGAACCGGCCTTGTAAACACAGTTGGTGTCGGACTAAAAGTCTCTCTCCGTTTTCAAAATGTTTTAGATTGGATAACATTCTCTGTAAAGCGAGCACAATGCTGGCTACGCCTGGCTGTTACCGTACCTGCTCCTCGGTGAGGTTCTTGTCTGGCCCAGTCAGGTATGGGGTGAGGAACGGCTCGAGTGGTTTCACCGTACTGAAGAAGCCATAGATGCATAATAAAACAGTGGGAAAACCCCAACTGGCGTGGAACCTCTTCAGCGCCTCCATGTCGGACTAAGAGCTCAAAACCCACAGTGCTGTTTTTGTGCCCTGCGGAAGCCACGTGCTGGTGAATGAGCAACCAGCTCAAAGTGCAAAGCTGAATTTTCTTAAGAATGATTTCAGAGATGGTGTGATAAACAATGGAATTTGCTCATAGCACCACTTGCGCCGGAGGGCTGGGTGGCGCTACGCTATGTTCAACGCATGATGAAATAAATCGTGGTGCTTGACTGATCTCATATGTTGACTTTATAACTGGCAAAAGTCCTTGCACGTGGAAGGGCTTTTCAGCAGCGGCTCTTCCTTCGTTCAAAACTTGTAGGATGAGATAACTTGAGGTTTCAGACGCTCCCTCGTGTGCCGATCCAAGTCCACGTTGAGGCTGCGGTAGTGCTGACATACAGTGTATGCCCCCCGAATGAAAAACAGCAGGGAAACTGCAGAATAGTAGCTGCCGTAAACTATGAACTACGAGGAAAAGACACTGTTTTACTAGGACCGTCCAAGGGGGAGACATCCAGTGGTTTTCAAAAATTGACTTAAGTTACTGTTGCTGCTCACAAATGAAATGTTTTGCTGCCTTACCTGTGACACGATGTCCATGCCCAGCGCACGCTCATCCACTACAATGGCTGTCATGATGGTCTGCAGTAAGACTGCAATGAAGTTGTTGATGCCGAAGGTCAAAGCATAGCATTCCATCGACAGACTTTCTGCAATCTGGAACCTAGAGAACCGCAGCACGGCGAGAAAAGGAGTCAGGCCGGGCTCGAGATGCAGTGCACTTATCAGGCATGCACGTCCTCTGTTACAAAGCAGCCAAACTTTGTTGCCGCAACGCCTGTGGCTTGTCAACGAAGAGATGCCCCCGTCGGCAAACCGCGTAACTGGGGAAGGCGTAACGCCGCAATATGTCAGGACCCCGAATGCTTTCCCGAGAAACTGGGTGCTTAACGAAACAGCGCTGCAAGGGCCGCAATGCGGGATGTTGGGCAGCCGGAGCTCGAAAACTGCATAATGCAAAAATAATTTGTTAATAAAACTCGAAAAAAGTTCCTCCGGCATTTTTTCTTGCATTGCAAGTGACACAGAGCCATGGGGATAGCACTAATGCAGGTGCTGCAATACTTTTATGAAGGAGCGTGGCATTGACTGCTACTCATTACAGTGACCTCTGAACATGGGTGGTTTCCCAGCAGCTGTTTGCACCTTTGATCACGTTCTGCTGGGAGAGTCAGCCAGCAGGTAAGACGACAGCGAAGTAGGAATCCTAGCAGCTGCTGTACCGGGGGCAGCACGTTGCTCCGAGTCGAATTGCATCTTCAGAAAAGTACAACTCACATAGCGATGGTGATGAGCAGCATGTAGGCAGCCTTGAAGACAACGTATCCAGCATAGCTGGCCCAGATGCTGCTGGTAAGGCCCATCAGGAACACGGCGGCAGAACCCACGGCCGAGAACATCCCCAGGGCCAGCTCTCCCCACAGCTCCCACGTCACCTTTGTGTGTCCTATGGTAAATGCCGCTACGGCTCCTTGGGGCGGGTACGAGCACAACGTGACGTGAGTTTCACCGGACAGCCAGGTTAAGGGTCGGAGCTACACAGAGTACAGTGGCCACAGTGTACAGTGCATTGATACATCAGAAGCTGTATTCCACAGTCAAGTTGGTCTGCAAAACCTTACAAAGGTAACACTGGCATTGGCGAAGCAATATTTTGGCTGTATTTGTTACGACTCCGTGTTCTTTCTATTTGTGTGCAATTTGTACTGGATAAATGCGAAGCCATGTGGAGCAGAAGCATCACTCTTACCTACAAGCGTAGTGACAGCCTCCACGCCTCCGTTGTAGACCGATGAGCTACCGGCAGGTTCGATGCGATTCCACAAGAGCTGCACGTAATTGAAGACCTGGAGGTAGCCAGTAGTGGCCAGCGCCCACCACAGGGACCAGAATACAAGCTTTTTGGAGGAGTACGACTGCAAGAAGCTCCTCCACAAGAGATGACGGGCACGAACGATGTTGTCCCAACTGCACCAGCCACCCTGCGCCACCCGTACTTCTTCCTTCGCTGCACCTCGTGCGCTGCCGTGCCTCTCCGGAGGGGCCGTGCCCGCCGTCTCGCCTCTGAAGAACATGCCTCGCCGGGGCATAGGCAGCCACAAGGACACGGCGAAAGCCGCACTCGCTATACCAAGACTGATGGCGTTGATGTAGAAGTAATTCACTCGGGCTGCTGAGACGAGCACCTGACCCAAGGAGGACCCAAATGTATAGCCAGCCAACATGGCGCTGCGCACATACCCTGTTGCCCGCTGGTACACCCTTGTAGGAACGACGCTGTAAATGTAAGAGAAGTACGCGACCTCTGTGGATGTCACAACAGCAACGCTAACCTGCAGCAAAGTCATTGCAGTCAGGCCTTGAGCAAAGCACAGCAGGACGTAGTTGTTGACCAGGAACAAACCCTGAAGCACGACGATCACTTTATAGCGCAAGAAGTCCGTTAGCAGGAACACGGGCAACAGAAGAGCCAGGTAGGAATATGTCCAAATGGGGAAAAGGTAATTATTCACCTGGGGAGGGACAGAGAAAAGGAAAGGGTTAGTAGTTGTGCAGGCGTAAAACGTACCAGCGGTCTGAGTCCTCGACGCACGAATGCAGTCGGCCCTGGCGGCGCATTTGCAGGTGGATTTGGTCTGCCCGCAGCGAATGAAGCTTGACCGTTTTTCTTCTTCAAACCTCCCTTAGAGCTACAACGGCTGAAAAATCGGGCCGCAAGACGTTCCGTTTTCATTAAGCGCGGCTCCAGCGCCAGGCCTCTGTGTTCTAGAGAACATCCTACAAGGCGTGGATGGGGTTGAAGACCACTGCGGTAGTTTTGCTGCCTTGTGTTATGCTAAGAGCATGAACTCGGAACAGCAACGCCATCGACGTGTGGCCGTCTTCGCTTTGCATCGCGTGCGCTACAGCATGAAACAAGAGACGCGCGACTCGGAGTCTAACAGCCGGCTTAGGGCGTACAAAAGAGTTTCATTAAAATGGCCGAAAATAGTAGGTCGTACTATAAACTCGTGCGATGTTTGTTGTGCATTTTCCCCAGCAACTTTTGTACTTGCGAAGTCAGCACCAAAGCGAAACTCGCCAGCGCAGCGCCGAGTTTCGAGTTGCTGGAGCTTCACAACCGAGATGGCCCGCGATGGCGTCGAGAACTTCTCAGCTCTTTAATGCGAAGGCGACTCGGTCCGCAGAAATCGCCGCCCTTCGAACCCCAAACCCGAAGCGCTTTTGGACCTCAAATGATACCGAATAGAGTTTAGCGAAAGGTTTACGTGGCGTTGGCGTCCCTTCCTGGACGCAGGCCCTTTGCTGGCCCTCTCCACCCGCCTAGGGGTGGCCTCGCATCGCTGCCCGATACCCCCAGCAGTATCCAGGCGGACACCTCCGATGTTCAGCCCGCCCCGAGCTTACCTGCGCTTCGGAAATGTTTTTGTAGGGGCCGACCAAGTAGGGCGTGAGGAAAGGCTCTGCCGGTCTGCAGTTGGCCAAGAAGCCGTAGAGCGAGAGCACGGCTGTGGGAAACACCCAGGAGCTCCTCATCTCCTCGAAGCAGCCCATGAGGCCAGCAGGCGCGGAAGAACCACGAAGGTGCTGAGCTCCGGGCTCTCGCGGTCCTGCTGGCCGCTAGGACACAAAAGCCACTCGACTTTATGGCTGCTTGGACTTTGGACATCGCAGGTTCCCGAACTAACAATAAAGCCGGAGCCCTGTTGACCGGGCTTGACCGGCACTGCGCCTTCCTTGCGTTTAAGTCACCCCAGCCACAAACTATTCTCCTTGCTCCCATCCGGAAGACGCTTTAGAAGCGTTCGGACAGGGACGAAAAAGTTCCGGGACAGTTTTATTTCCCCCCACACCGTAAGACTGCTAAACCACTGACCCCTCCCTCGGACGGTGGGAACAGTCGATCGGGGTCTGTCTGTCTGTCTGTCTGTCTGTCTGTATGCCTGTCCCACCCACTGTGGAAACCCGTCTGATTCACCCGTCTCTGGTGCTTTTTGTTGCTGTAGGTTTAGTCTGTAGTTGTAGGTCTGGTTGCTGTGTGCTGTTGGTTTGGCTGCTGTGTCTTCTGCCCCCCCGCCAATCCCTGATGTATATCCGTCTCCCCACATACCTATCCCTATTTACTAACCGTTTGTTCCGCTCTTTATTTATTAATACTCTATTTATTATTATTTATTGTTCTCCTGTCCCGACTATACGTATTTATGTGCATATTTGCACTGAGGATGCCTGGAAACAAAACTTTTCATGGGGACAACACTGCTATGCTGTGTTGTTCACCCATGACAAATAAACCTTTGAATCTTGAATCTTTGAATCTTTAAGCATCGCAGCGCGGCCGTCCGGCACCGGGGTTGCGCGACAACTGCGGATCTTGCACTCGGGAGGGGGAGCGGGGTCGTTGTCGTCGTCGTCGTCGTCGTCGTCGTCATGGAGACCGCGCGCGTGTTTACGCTCCTCGGCCGGGACACAATGAAGCTTAAGCGGTTCCTGCTCAGGTATTACCCGCCAGGTACTGAAAAACGACGGCTAAGTCGCGTAAGTCGAGTAAATGTCGCTGGGACGAAGCGTGGTGCAGAATGAGTGCGTTTATCGTGGACGGCGCGGTTCGTTTGCAGGAATCCTGCTGGAGTTCGAGAAGGCGGGACAGCTGAAGACCAAGGCCGTGGACCTGCTGGACCTGTGCCCCGAGTGAGTGCTTGCAGCAGCCGAGGAGCCTTTGAGCCCAAGCGACGCTCGCAAGGAGCGAGCAGTGGGACAGAACTCGGGACAAAACTTGCACGGCTCGGCTGACGTTGCCAAGGAAATCCGGCAAACGCGGCGTTTTTAGGTCGGAAGAACCGGAACCAGAACCGCATGTGCACACGCGTGCGGGGAGCTTGGCTTCGGTGAGCAGGGGGGAGGGGGGGGTCTTGCTCAGGCTGAGAAACAAAAACGTGGCCGCCCACCAACTGATATTTAGCCGTCGACGTGGGGAGGGTTCGGCTGCGACCGCAGTTTATGGAGCTCCATGACACCGAAGATTGCCGAGCGCGCAGATCCCTGAGCTCAGCCTGCGGCTTCCTGGGTCTCGCCGATCCCGGGGTTTTCTGGCACGACAGAGGAACGCGCTTGTGGGCCTAGAATTTCTTATACCGATGGCATGTTTTATCCCTCCGTTTGCTTAACCGCTTTATCCTAGTCGGGGTCACAGCGTGCGGGGCCTATGTTGGAATCACACACGCACAAATCTATAGTGACCAATTAATGTGAAAAACATGTCTTTGGACTGTGGGAGGAAACCCTCGCAGACCGCAGGAGAAGAACTGTAGCGTTGTAGTCCTGGCCGGGTTAACCCGTCAGAGGGCCTCCGGGCCGCACCTCCCGCCCAACTCCTTGATGCCAAATTATTGCGCCCCCAAAACTGCGTGGAAGAATTAAAACGGAAATTATTTATTTAGTTTTTTTCCCCTCTCTCTCTCATGGGCCGAGTGGCTCCCGGTACAAACTGCTGCCCGTGGCTGTTGGGAACGCTAGGCGGCTGCCTGCTCACCTGGAGTCCGCAATTCAGGCTTCTTCAGCGTAACTGACCGAATGGGTCTGGGCCTTAGGCAAACCAGGAGCAGGGTAGTCTGGCCCAGGTTGTTGCGTCTGCCCCACCGGGTTTTTGCCTGCTCCGCCGCGTGGGCCCGCAAGGCAGCGGTGGGTGGGGCGGAGTAGGGGGGCCGCGGTCGAGCTAAGTGCTTGCATTTTCCCAGGGAACCTCTGGCCCGCGAGCAGTAATAAACATAAAAATGAGCAACAGAAGTCATCGTTCATCAGCAGAGCTGGGCGATAAAAACTGCAGTAAAATCCCACTTGGGGGGTTGGCGCACTTTTTTGCTTTCGGTGATAAAATTTTATTGTACGGTAGGACGTCGGGTATCGGAACTGTCGATTGTCGTGCCCCCCCCCCCCAAAAAAACTGCATTTACTGCACTGTTTGTTATGCTGAAGTGTTGCTCCTGCCCTTTAATGCATTTGTTTCTCATTCAAAGATTTATGCAGCAAAACAGCCTTAATTTGTTTTAAAAATTAAATGTTGGCCGTAGCTGCTGTTGGGTCAGGACTCGGGCCTCCCATTAACACTTGTTTTACATGCTTTATCACGGGGGGGCTGTCTTTCACTCGCTCTGCCGCACTGAGGCTTATAGCCATTTTTTGCCTTTTATTCCAACGCTGCTGCGTCAGTAACGGCGCTCGGAGGCAAAAGAAGCGGCCGTGCGTGTCAGTCGAAGGCGAGAGGGACGCAAACGGGCAACAGCGCTGCGTCTCGGCCAGGCGTTCAACGTTGCTATAGCAGAAAAATGGACTTTTTCACGTTGGCTTCAAAGTTAGGCGGTGAGGGTGGCGCGAAAAAGGGAAAAGTATGGGAAAAGCTGGAGATGGGAGCCTCCGAGACGCCATTTCTGCAAAAGGGGAACCTGTTTGTGCTCCGCAGCCCGTTGGGCCGAAATGTGCTTTGCCTCATTTGAACTGGGTTTCCTCATCAACGTCTCATTATTTGAGCTGCCTGACCAAGCGAACCGACCTCGGTCCCGATCGGTGCGTCTGCTCCTTTGTCCTCTGTCCTTTGTCCCACTGCCAGCGTCCTGCCCAGACCGCTCGGCCCTGTGACTTCGTAACGTACGTGCGTGTGTCCGTGTGCCGAGCACGTCACGACTCCCGTCTGTTTGGCCGCGTGCCCTGACTTTGCAGCACGGACGCCGAGAAGTTGGCGGAGGACATCGGGCGGACGGAGCCGCTCATCACGTCGTCGCGCACCGCGCAGCTCAAGCAGCTCATCTGCAGACTGCAAGCCAAGCTGAGCCAGCAGGACGCCCACAAGTTCTACCTGTTCAAGGTGGGGTTCCTCGCCTCTTGCTCTGCCCCAGGGGTCGCTTGCTGTGCGCTGCGGAGGCTTGCCTTCTCCTCACAGGTACGACCGGGGGATTTGGCAGCATCGTCACTGGACGAACGCTCAGTCGCTGTGCTCTTGTAAACGTTGTCCTGGGCGTGGGACAGCGTAGCAGGTAGGAGAGGAGCGAGAGAACGCTGACTTGTAAGCGGAAGGTTCCTGGCTTCGGCCGTTGGGGATCCTGCTGTTGTGACATTGAGGAGACGGCTTGAATGGAGAAAAAATACAAAGTGAGCTAAATGGACGAGTTGTTTTTCGGTGGAATCGATCAGTAATTCATTAATAATCTATGAAAACAACAACAACAGTCGGAAGTGTAGCAAATACTAATATTTCTGGAGAGGTTTTTTCCAGTCACCATCTCATTGTACCACACCTGATTGAAATGAGGAAACCCCAAGCCTTATCAACAAAATGTTGTGAAATGGAAAACTGTTGTGTCAAATTCTCCAGTATTTTTGGTCAAGCAGCTCTTTAATGCTGACTGGAGGGTTTACTTGATCAACACAATATTACTGAATTTCTTTTTATGAATCCAACTTTTCCATTTTTTTAAAAATGTCATTTACTTTAAACTCTTTTTTCACAAAACCACAGTACTGTCATGGTCACCTGATGATTATTGGTTGTAAGTTCAAGTGCTGGACTTTTATACACAGCGGATAAGTGCTACAAAGAGCAAATAGGTGCTATGAAGGATGGTGAAGCCAAAGCAAGCCCTCGGGATCACGAAGACCGGAGATCTGGCCAAGACCAGAAAACGGGGAGCCTAGGATACGGGGAAACTGGGTCGACATGCACGAACACAGGACTGAGGCCTAGAGCAAAGCGCATGAGAAGATCAAACTCAAGGCAGGCTGGCACAGAATACCGCAAGCACCGTTGAGATTTAGCATTGCTTGGGCGCAAGTGTCTGCTGTACAGCACGTTGGGTGCAACTGTGCACCGCCTTCATGCTGCTTGCGAGGATCCCTGCCAGTCAAGCGGGAACTGTTTCCCAGCGTTCTTCACGCCCAGAGGAGCAGCTCTAGTGGCCTGCCTCCATCCGCATGAAGGACGGCCCAGGCGATCTGGGTGTGTTTGGTGGAGCTCTCCGATCAGGTTTCGGTCCAGAATGTCACAAGCAGGTAATCGAGACCGCTCCTAGGGACTGTAACCCCCCCGGTCCACCAAATGATACAGGTATTAGCGTCTTGATGGCATATGCAGGGACGGCCTCTGCAAATCGGGGCGAGGCGGAGGACTTGACTAGAACCGGCTGTTGGGCAGAAGTGCTGCAGGGCTTAAACAGGGAAACCCAAAAGGTCAGGCAGACACAGGAATGGGAAGCAACTGTAGATGCTACACGATGCTACAGGTTAATTCTTTTAGGATTCTAAAAGTTTCAGCGTATTTGGAACTAAATGTCTCAGAGACTAAGCAGAGCTTAATGTCCCTGGCGAATAACCATTGTCTTTGTCCGCCGTCTCTTACCCGCTTGCCATTTTTTGGCCAACTATAGCATTCTTTTGATGAGTGATGTGCTGACTCGCAGACTTCACTTTTCTTACACCAGTCAGCAACTGCAGATGCCTCAGTGGATTCAGCTGTCCAGGGCAACATGGAGAGTGGGGTGGGGTGGGGGGTAGCCTAAAGCACACTGAACGTTGTTAGATCAGCTCACAAATGCACTAAGGAGATTTGCACTAACTCAGCCCATGGAGTGAACCTGTTCTCCTCTGCCTGGTTTTGGGAACAGCAGATCCTGAGGTAATGCCTAATCTTTACATGGGATAGACCCTGTAGTGCTGCAGCTAAGTATTGCACAGTGGTTATGAATGGATGGCTGAATGAATGAATGAATGCATGAATTTAAGATGTGTTATTCATACTCATTTTTTTCTGTGTGGACCCAGGGGTTCAAGCTGCTTGCAGCACCGTCACTAACCTGTAGAGGGCAGCAGGGGACTGAAGGACAATGTGGCCAAAAAAAACAGACCTGGTTTGACGCTTCAGCATCTTCTCTCCTTGCCAGACGCTGCAGGCCCACATCCTGCCCCTGACAAACGTGGCCTTCAACAAGTCGGGGTCAAGGTTAGTGTGCAGGCTGCGTACAGTGCATAAAAGCTGTGTGTGTGTGTGTGTGTGAGAGAGAGAGAGAGCGAAATGGATGAGTAGTGCGTTTATCTTAACTGTGTTCATGCAGATTCATCACTGGCAGCTACGACAGGACGTGTAAGATATGGGACACCATGTCGGGGGAAGAACTGCACACTCTGGAGGGCCACAGGAACGTGGTCTACGCTCTTGCCTTCAACAACCCCTACGGGTACAGTGCTGGTGCCGCTTTCCATGACAGTTCCTCCAGCTTCCATGGATGTCCTCCCAGCAACCTCGAGTCTGCTCTGCACTCGCCCTCCTCCGCTCGCCCGCTACTGTCGAAGGCGACGGCAGCCACGTGCTCGTCCTTATTGTCCTCTTGTACACGTTGTCCTCCTCCCTGGTCAGGAAAGGCCCCCGGGCTGAGCTTGAAAAGACAGCCAGCAGGATTTTATTATTTGCCGTAATTTTTTCTTTGTTGCTTTCAGGGACAAGGTTGCTACAGGATCGTTCGACAAGACCTGCAAGCTGTGGTGTGCGGAAACGGGCCAGTGCTACCATACGTACCGTGGACACAGTGCGGAAATTGTATGTGTTTGATCCTTCCCTGGTGACGCACTCCATTCCTTTTGAACGCCCTGCGCTCAGTTTGTCCCGCGCCGCCGTAGTGCTGTGTTAGCAGCGATCGGCCGTATTTGCAGTTTGCTTGACTGTAGGCCCCACGGTGCGTTGAGAATCTTGTTGCTCCGGTCTTGCGGCGAGGACCCCATCGGTACCTTCGAAGAAAGGGACTGTGCAGCTCCTGATGATCTGCATGGTTTGTTTGGATGCCCCCCCGTGCATTTTACACTGATGCGACTGAATTTGTTGCGCAGGTGTGCCTTGCTTTTAATCTGCAAAGCACTGTGCTGGCAACGGGAAGCATGGACACCACCGCAAAACTGTGGAACATCCACACCGGCGTGGAAATGGCCACATTAGAGGTGGGTGTCACACAGCCAGCGGCGCATCCGCTCAGCTCATCAGAGAAGTGAAAATGTGAAGCTGTGCTGTTCGCCGTACACCCAAATGTAAACTAAAACGTAAAGGCGTTAAACGGTGGCATAAGAGGCGTAAAAAATGCTCAAGGTTTTCCTCATGTAGCTGGCAACAAAGCTGCTGTGTCAGTAGCCAGAACTTCTGTAGATCAGCAGTGTCCAACTCGTGTCCCAGTAGACACAACTCGGCAGCTCCGGGTGACCACTGGTCCACTGCAGGGTCGCGGTGGTCCAGAACCTGCGTATCCTGGCAGGGTACAGTGTGGACAGAAATCCACTGTGCCCCAGGGTGGCCACAAAGTCGCTCTTTAGGCAGTTTGGCGTTACCGAATGTCTTAACACAGCGCACATGGGGAGAAGATGTGAGTTCCACGCCGTCTGGACATGTGCTGAACCCATGTCTGCTCACACAGTCCAGCAGCTGCCTGCATGCCTAGCAGTAATGGGCGATGGTCAGTAATGTTTACGTTATTGTTTGTTATTTACTGGATGCCCCCGTCCGTCCTTTTCCTCAGGGCCATTCAGCCGAAATTGTCGCTCTGTCGTTCAGCACGGAGGGGAACCAGCTGGTAACGGGGTCCTTCGACCACACGGCGGCCCTGTGGGACGTGGCCTCGGGAAGGTGGTTTGATCGCTGTGGGATCGTCCTTCTTGGCTCCGTGCCTTTGCGGGTGCAGCAAGGCAACTGCATGTTTGTCCGTTTGCAGGCGCGTGCACATGCTGATCGGACACATGGCGGAGATCAGCAGCGTGCAGTTCAACTGGGACTGCAGGCTCATTGCCACGGGATCCATAGACAGGACCTGCAAGGTGAGCCATTTTGCTGCCACGCGAGCCTCCGGTTGTATCATCGTCATCATTGCAGGGCCACGGGGCGGTTTTATTCTGCCAAAAAAATTCTAAAAGCGTAGGGTTTCTCAAAACATCATCTTGCATTCATATTGAAGAAGTGGAAAATGAGCAGCTTTGTCATTTGTGCTGGTTGCTGCTAAATGGGCACGAAAAGGTGTTCTCTTTTGCACAAATATCCAAGATATCCAAATGCGATGTCTCTCTAATCTGGACGTTGTTCGGGTTTGTAGTAGGCAGGTGGGCTGCAGGTGGGTCACTGGCTGCAATGTCATCCTCAGGTGTGGGACATGCGGAACATGAAGTGTTTGGCCACTCTGGGGGGTCACCAGGCCGAGGTGTTGGACGTCTGTTTCAGTTACACGGGGCAGCTCATCGGCACGGCGTCTGCCGACGGTAAGTTCCCGCCACGGGGCACGGAGCCGAGCTGCTGCCCTTCGTCTCGCTGGCACCGCACAGGTCCCGCTTGTGGCCGCGCACCGGAATGAACGCGAGCGCGCCGTGAACTCGGCCAGTTGGAGCCGGATGAAAGGACACGAAATGCTGTGACCGGAGCGGGCAGCGTTTAATGTGTGTGCGGCACCAGGGTGGAGACTGTGAACGCTGCAGCGTCCATGTCTGCAAATGACACGCTTAACTGATAATTTGCACGTGAAGATTAAAGGTCCATTCGTAATGGTTTAACATTTGCTGATGTGTAATAGCTTCTGTGCCGCAACAGTGAGCGGCCATGTGGCACTGTGCTTTCTCGCAGGGACCGCTAGGGTGTACCATGCTGCCACCGGCCGCTGCCTGGCCACGCTGGAGGGACACGACGGAGAGATCTCCAAGGTAGGCTGCAGATGCGAGATGCGCCGCCCGGAGGGGCCAGGTTGCGTCGGACACAATAAAATCGGTGTCGATCTTGAGCCTAGCGGAGCCGAGCAGCCTGCCCGGCACAGGTGTCCTGGCCGTGGGTGCTCTTGTACCGCCGCCCGTTTCGTGTCACATTGCTGCCAGCACGCCTGCTGCCCTCCGCCAGCAGCCCAAAAATAGACAGTTTATATTTAGAAATCTCGTTTCACGTCTGGTTTATGGCCGTGCGTGCTGTTGCGGTGGCCATTTGGCCAAAGCGGCTTGGGACCGGACACGGGGTGGAGAGGAACAGAGAGTCCCCTTCCGGATGTGGCGTTTGGCTCACCGTTACTGCAGCTCACAACTGCATGGCAGCAGTCGGCAAAGCATAATGAACGCGGTTGGGGCCACGGGAGCGTTCTGTCTCGCAGCAGCACACCTGGGGCCTCCTGCTTCATTCGCGGACTTCTGGCAACGGCTCCTCTCCCCCCTTGGCCACTCGGCTGTGCTTCTTCACTGTCATCCCTCTTCCGAATGTTTCCGTTCTCCTTTGTCTGGAGGACCGTCGCCGTTTTAAATCTGAGCGCTTTGTCAGCTCTGGCACCGAAGGTTTTTTAACCGCTGCAATTTTATGGCAATGCAGAGGATACTGCAATAACGTTTAATGTAAGCAAGAGGATTAAAATTAGGAAGACACAAGTTATGGAAAACTCCCAGTTTAATGCGATCAATAAATAGAGTGGAGGAAGTTGTCTTGAAGTGGAAAAAACACTCCATCACCCGGGGAACGAAGCAGTGTCATTGACAACAGTCTGTAAGGCAGAGACATGCCCGTATGTCAGGGTTTCAAACTCAGTTCCTGGCAAGTGGGGATGTCTGCTGGTTTCATCAGCAGTTCTCCAGGCAAACCCAATGACCTGTGGTGTTTGCATGCGACTGTTTCTCCCAGGATTATCAATAAACTGCAGATATGATGGCTCCAGTAATTTAAAAGCGATGGGTGGGGGGGGGGGGTCTGCGGAAGGGTAGCCGTGCACCTCAGCGTGGGGCTGAAGACGGCTTGAAACGATGGGACCGCTTCTGTGATGAGCAGAAGTCCGCTGTTGGATGAATAGGTGAGACAGTGCTGGATTTAACTTTTAAGTTAAACATCAAGAGGTAATGTTGACGTCGCTGTGGAAACCTTGCATGCCGGCAAACAGGTTCGCAGCCATTTGTTGCTCCCAAAGAACTCATCTTGATGGCACTTTAAGGCCTTGATTCTGGGACCCATGCAAGAAGCAGGTTTTCAGTGGGGGAATTGAAGTCTGGAGCGCTGACCTGCTGTTCTGGGGGAAAACCCCTTGGGATGTTGATCAGACTTCTAGACAACTTTTCAAAATATTTTGGTTAAATTTATCCTTTGTTTAACTGAGCACAGTTGCACAGGATTTGGACATGCAGCCCTGCATTTCTCTGCCGTACGACCTGTCCCTCCCTGCTCTGCGGAAGTTCGTGGGTGGCAGCTCTGACAGTCCACAACTCTGTGCAGATCTGCTTCAATCCCAAGGGCAGCCACATCCTGACAGCCAGCGCAGACAAGAGCGCGAGGCTGTGGGACGTGGCGTCCGGCTCGTGCGTGCAGATCCTGGGCGGACACACGGACGAGATCTTCTCCTGCGCCTTCAATTACGAGAGCGACATCATCATCACAGGTAGAAGACACACGCGTGGGTGAGAGCAGAGGGGTCGAGGACTGCTGAATGACCGCACATGTGAGCGTGCCACTTCTCTCTGTGCCCCAGGCAGCAAAGACAACACCTGCAAGATCTGGCGGGCGCCGCGCAGAGGCGATGATGCCGAGCAGCTTTACCTCTGATGCAGGACGCGGTGCAGGAAACCTCTTTCTTTCCTCATCAGGGTTTCTTCACGTTGTTTTGTGACATTTGTGATGGCTTCGTTTTTTACATTTGAGCACACATTAGATTGACTAAGTGTGTGTGCACACACGCACATGGATTGTTTGTACACTTGTACATTGCTCTGTGTAGTAAAACGGCTGCGACCAAAACCTACTTGGGAGTCATGTTGTTTGCAACTCCACCTTCACGTTTGCCCATGAGTCACAACTAATAGACGCTTAATAATACCCGGTAGTGTGGATTTAATTACAGGCTAGGTTCTGTAAGCGATGAGGGGAAGTTTGAAAGGCTTATGGAAACATTTTTGGCTACATTTGATTTTTTTTATTATTAAATGACAGAAAATGTTTTTTAGAGCCCCCTACTCCATTCGCAGTGAACCATCTCAGTGTACTCTCTCTCACACACACACACACACAGCACGTTATTGATGCTCACCATTTACAGTCACCGGGCGTACAAGTTATAAACACTGTGGAAAAGAGCTGTCTTTTTATCACCACCTGTTCTGTTTGTCCTGTAGGTTGTGTTTGCTTTGGGCCAAACAGACTTTGTAGAAAGTAAAATGAATGAATGATCGGAGGAACGTTATCTACGAAAAGCCCTAACTGTTCATGATGTGCGGTTCAGTTGACTCAATGTTACGGCACTTTTACTGAGTATTTTATAGAGCAGCCAAAACGCAGTTTTTCTCCTCCTGCTCCTGTTCAGCAAGTACATGCATTAAGATGCAGAGAAAATACACATTACATAAATTTATTACTCTGAAAAGTTAGACATTCACTTAGTCACAAAGTAGAGCAGACGGTGTGCTTTGAATGCTGATTTAACGTCAAAATACCATAACACCAACCAGATTCACATAGAAATTAGTTTAAATTACAAACTCTTCTCTACGTCTTAGTTTCTCAGTAGTAAAAGGGAAACAAGAGTTTTCTTGTACACCAAGGTGCAGCAGTTCAAAATCTACAATATATACAACTATCTAAAATAAAGAATTTAGAATTACATGGTCACAGATAAAGTTACAAAAAATATTTTGGTGAGTGAGAACCACTTTCCTGTCACTTTGCTGCACCCTGACGAAAACTCACAGGAACGCAAGACAGCGGCATGAGGGTGCAGCTGCCGAAACCCACGGAAGGGGCCTTTCAGATGACCGACTGATCCGCGATGTGGAGCTTTGAACCCAGGCTGGAATGCTGCAAATGAGTCTTTTTAAACCCTAAACGGTTGCTGTTTGCATCGCACGTTGTGCTCCCGCTTGTCTCGAAGGGACAAACGCGCTCACTTTAAAGGGATTGTAGTCTCGCGCTCCTGCAAGTGCTTCACTCTGAAGGCAGAAAATGGCTTCCCTCTGGGGGTGCTTGTGCTGCTGGCCTTCAGGTGACGCGTTGAACACATGCACTTTACTCCAGAACACAAAAACATCAGCGGGTTCGGCGGCTTCCACTACAGCACAAGAACATCTGAGGGGTTGATGGAGTACGTGGTGATGGACAGGGTTTGGATAGCAGTGTGTGTGCAGGATCTACTTGGTGGCCAGGATCCAGTCAAACAGGCTGGGCATGGAGTCGCCCTTCTCTTCCCGCAGCTTACAGAACTGCACCACAGCGTGGAAGAGGTCACAAACCCTCCATGCTTTTCGGGCCACCAGCTGCACAACCTCCAGGAACTGCAAGAAACCAAGCATAGATTTCACATAAACCAACAAGCCAAAACCACATTCTGGCATATCTGATGATTACTGTAAAGGGAACAGGAGGACTGAAAAAGTTTTAGAAAAGCAGGAATTGCATGGAGATGCTTTGTTCAGCTTAATTTCAAGAGAATCCTCCGCAATTTCCCCCTTTCTTATTTGCAGAATCGATCAAACTCTGTCAAGCTGGAGGGGGACTATGGAGTTATTTTCGAGTCCAGTGACAAAACTCTCACTTGCACTGAGATCTGGACTCTGACCTGGCCAGCCTAAGACATTAACATAGCTGTTTTTAAGCCATTCCTGTGTATCTTTATGCTTGGGGTCGTTGCCTTGCTGGAAAATAAATCTCCTCCCAACTCTGCACCCCCTTCAGAGTTGACACCGGTCTCCTGGTGGCTTTCGTCATTAGAGCCCTCCTTACAGGATCACTCTGTTTTTGAGGACGGCTTCCTCTAGGCAGTTTTAGGGTTGTGCCATACTCTTTCCATCTTATAAAAATTGACTAACCTGTACACAAAGGGATATTCAGTGACTTGGACATCTTGTACCTGTCCCCTGACCGGGACTTTTCAGTAGCCTTGTGTTCATGCTCTAGTTTCTGCTAGGACTCAAAATTGAGTTGGGCCCTCCAGCTACTACAATCGCTTGAGACACCTTGACTGCCCACAGGTGATCTCCATTTAGCCAATTATGTGACTTCTAAAACCAATTGACTGCACCAGTGCTGATTTAGGAGTGTCACAGTAAACGGGGCGAACACTTGGGCAGTCAGTTATTTTGTACTTTAATAATTCTAATAAATTCAGACCAGTTAGATTTGGCTTCACTTTGACATGCAAGTCTTATTCTGATGTTCAGTGTCAAGAAAGCTCAATTAAATCCACTGTGGCTCAACGGTGTGAAACAGTTAAAGATGACAAAGTCCAAGGGGGTTAATACTATTTATAGGTACTCTAAATGTAATGCATTATACAGACATTTCCCCTTATGTTATGCTAAAGTAGTGTAACATTTTTCATCTTTCTTTTTTTAAATGTTGAATATTTCGAGACAGTCCAAAAAATATGTAAAAACGAGGGTAGACTCTACTTGAAGCATGAATGTGATTCCTGTTTCGATCTGCTTGTTATAGGCTGTAGTGAAAATTGACATAAAAAGGGCCTCATCTTTAGAGGATGCCGCTAATTATTTTGGTTTTTGTGTCCATTTGAGGAAGTAACCCACCTTGTCCACCCTCTTCACCTGAGACTTCTTAAAGTAGAGGGAGGGGACACCCAGTTCAGATGCAGCAATCCACTGTAAAGCTGCTCGCAACTCCGAGTCCACAGAATTAGGATCCAGGTCAAAGTTCAGCACGAGCAGCTCCCTGTGACTGGTGTTGCACCCCACTGACAGACCAGAGGTGCCCTCTAGAAAACAAGAAGAAACAGCTCTGGAAATGACTGTTAGCTTTACTGCTCTAGAACCGTGTATAGAGGACAACACAGAGCGTTTCAAGCTATGAAGATGGAAAAAATCAAACAATGGGAAACTGGTGGAGATACTCACCATCTACATTTTCTTGGCTGCTCTTAAAGGAATCCTTCTTCCCAACATCCTCACTGAGGAGGGGAGACATTAGAATTAGATGCACAGGTGTGCAGCCGAGGTTTGGGCAACTGAGCGCCGGGTGGTGAGCGTACCTGATCAGTGTGCTTGGGGAGATTATGTCTGAAAAGGCCTCCAGGTCAGCCACACCCAGACTTGATGCACTGCTGTTGCAATTTCTGAAATTTTAACAAAGAGTACATTTGCACCTTTCATCTCAACATCCTCATGCACTCATGGAGTGACCTTCAAGGGCTGGAAGTATCTAGGCTGCTCCCTCTGTCACACAGTTCCCCTCCAGGGATGGAGAAAAAGCAAAAGTGGCTTTGCTCACCATGCACACTTTCACCAGGTCATGGTGATACAGCAGACAGGTGGGATGAAGGCCTGCTTGTGTCTCATTTGAGAAAGCAGTCTTTTCAGCACTAAACTTGCCATCATAAATTCCTTATTTGAAGCTATGGAATGAAACCATTCAGACCCGTGTAGACCTCACTTGTGTTTCAACCAACCAAAGCATTAAAGGCTGTCAAAGCTGACCATTGCCCAGGCTTATCATTCTTTGCATGGTTCTTGTATGTTGAAGGGTTTTCACATTGTTTGGCTTCGTTTCTTTCATTGTTAGCATGCCAGTAATATTTTTTATGAAAAATAACACTTCTTTGTGATTTTGCCATTCTGTGATGTGAAGCAGAGGGTCTGTGGTCATTATCTCCCCCAGCTTCTCATGGTGTCCTTAGTCTGCCTCCTACTACTTGTAGCTTGCAGACAGATCTGCAGTGTGACAAGAACTTCAGGCATGCTTCAGCAAGCAGCTAGCAGTGGGCTCTCCAGGTTGTCCTACACCATATTGGCTCAAGCAGCAATCAGTCAACAAGAATGCATGAGGAACCGGAGCAGCGGCAGTTCGATGGGCCAATGGAGCGCAGGAAAGCTGTGCTGAGCGACAGGATGGGAAGCAGCGAGTACTGACCCCTCGCTCAGCTGGATATAGCTACTGGTCTCCTCGTGCGGGTCGTCGTCGGGTGCGATGTGGGACCAACTTCCTGTGCTCTCCTCACTGCTAGCACTGAGCACAAGCTGCTCCTGTTCACCTACTGCGGACATTGCGGCCCTGTGACTCTCACTGCTGGGGAGAGCAAACGGCAACATCACCCTTGAATCAACCCACAGTGAAACCCTTCCAGTGCCTTCCTCTGTCCTGCGCTGGACTGCTGAGTGAAATCAACGAAATATGTCTGAGAAGGTCATGGTTTCCTAATGATGTCAGTGTGTACGCTGGCGTAACGGATTAGGGGTTAGGGTTAACTCCATGACAGCAAATTAGCGTGAGCCTAGTCACACAATAAGATGGAGGGGATTCTGCAGTGTCTCATGGATGGATCGGTCAGGACTCCTGTGTCCAGTGCACCTGGCACACAACAGCCCCCCCATACGGGCAGTGTGCTGTTGTGTAAATGTTACCCCTAATGAGATCTACTGTATTTCTGACAGCTACAGCACATAGCAAATGAAGGCAGGGATCTGTACAGAAGTTGGAAAAAAACGCAAGGGCAGAAGACCTTTTGTGATTGTTTGTTTGTCCCAGGCTGCCCTCCATGTCTATCAAGAGAGAATAAAGGCAGCAGACTGGGCAACAAAGGCTTCCCTGAAGCTTTACAGATTTTATTCCCTTCTTTTGTGAATGTGCCCCTAACCACAAGCTGGAGCTGCTCTCTGGGGGTCCAACTCAGATTAAATGATTGCCCTGAAGAGGAGCACTCACCTGAAGTAGCTCATTGATTCAGAACTCTTCTCAGTAGAGGGCTCATGTTGGGTCACCTCCCTGGGATGGCCTTCGGCCTTTGTGTCTTCTTTCAAAATGTCCCTGTGATCTCCCTCAATCTGAATGAGAGGTACTTTCCTGGATTGTAGCGAGGAAGAACTTGTGCAGCCAGAGTCCCTTCCCATGGGCTTAGACTGCTGCTCCTGGCTCCTGTTGCCGCTCCAGCTCGGCCGTGACTGTTTGAAGCCTCTTCTCCTCTCCCCGACTGGACGAGATTGCTGCCCAGACAGGATCTCTTGTGGTCCCCCAGCCACTGACTTTCCACTCTCTACAATATCAGCTGCCAAGCGGTTGGCAAACAGTTCAACATGCGGTTGTGAGTCACCTGGCAGATCCAAATCCACACTGTCCTCCAGGTCCACAATGATCTTATTCTTGCGCATTAGGGATTCAATTGAGCTTGACCAGGTTTCATGGATGAGCATGTCTGTAATCTGGTCTGTTTGCCCTCTTTGATATAAGCAGGAGTCTGATTTACAAAGACTTGTGGTGGACACAAAGTTGGTAGGGTATATATTAAGAGTGTCTCCGTGCAGATTGCGAGCAAAGCCATCGAACGAGTTGGCTTTAATTGGGGTGTTCACAGTGAGCCTTGAGTCAGATGAACGGCGGTCTGGCACCGAGGACTGACGGAAGCAAAAAGGTGTCCTAGGAGATGGAGGCAAGAGACTGTTCCTCCATTCTTTTGTTTTAGACACGCTGTAGTCTTTATTATCCTTGTCCATATCTTTGAGCATGAACCTGTAGAATTCCTCTGTGATGCTTTCTGTACTTGACTGTTTTGAGAGGCACGTAGACCTCACATTGAGATGCCCATTTTTCTTAGTGACTACCTGCTGCATGGCTGCACTCAGGATGCTGCTGGCATTCTTCCCTGCATAATAGTCTAGCAGCAGATCAAAGCCCCGGCCTTCATTCTCCATCTGATTCACCATGAACCTGGAAAACTCATCTGTGATGCTTTCACAACTAGACTGCTTGGAAATAGAGCTACCCCGGCTCAGGTTCTGTCCTAGTCGACTTCCTGGGCCCAGGGTGCGTGACAAGTTGGATGTGTCAGCATCCTCTTCTGGGATGCTCTCATAGCTTGCCGCCTTCCCTCGGCTCCAACGCTCACCAGCTGTGCACTGAAGTCGATTCCTGGGCTGACCTGCCTTGGAGGTATCTACCACACTGAGTTCTGGACAGTTCATGATCTTAGCAGTGACCTCAGAGGCAAATTTAGCAAATGGGTCTGTGGACTCATCTGGAATCCCTGACTCATCAACTACTCGGTTCACCAGCCTCTCCATCAGCTCCGGTTGTTCCTCTGTCTTGCGTTTGATCTCACTGAGCCGTGGTGCTCGGTGCTTTTTGGTGGCTGTCGAAGCACCCTGTGGCTCCTTCCTTCTCATTGTTGTGCGACAAGGTAGTAAGTAACTTTCTGAACCTTCACTCTTGAGGGCACAGAACCAGGGCTGCTTTCCACTTGAGTTCTCCAGGCAAATTGCTGCCAGTTCCGTTGCCATGGAAACCACGGTTGCGGCCAGGTCATCTGCAAAGCAAGATACTGGTGATCTGGACTCTGTGTCTATCTTTGTCATGACACCTAACCCTGACAAAGACAAGGACTGCTGAGGTGTCAAATGAGGGGACAGAGTTGCTGGTTTGTGTTCCCAGTCTCTCGCTGCTCTGCCATTGGGTTTCTCACTGCTGCTCACTGCAGAAGTATGAGTTATGACATCCGTTGAGCACTGCTTCAGATCACAGGAGAATGTAGTGAAATCATTCTCTTTTAAACCATGCTGAGTCTGGAGATATGCGCAGTCTTTAACTGAAGGAGCAGTAGTCTGGTCTTTAAATTGTGCTGCTGAATCGGGTTCCAAGTCTCCTTTTACAGGTGTCTTCTCCTTTGTTTCAGGGACAGTTAATGCTAAATCCGTGCACCGAACCAAATTCTCATTTCCCCAGTCATTTGAGTGGCCGTGTCCAGTAAAACTCTGTAATTGGCTTAATAGCTTCCCATTTGGATCAATGGCCGTGTCAAATGCTCTGATACTGTTTTCGTTCTCATGTCCATCAACAGATCCATTATTTGATTTGGAAATGTCACCGATTTTTTTTGATGTGATGCAAAGAACATCAAATAATAAATTGTGCACACTCTCCAGGAGAAAGCTTTCTGCATTGCAGACTCCTTTGCCAGAACCTTCAAGTTCTCTCTTTTTCATAGCTTTTTCCAGCGCATACTTGAAAACATCTTCTGCAATCACATGAGCAAACTCATCCACCTCACTGCTGTCTGAGCCACAGATCTTTGGATGTATGATTCCATTCGCTATTTTACAGTTCACAGATTGCAGGAAGTTCCTGACGCTCTGGTCCTCTGGTTTACTGAGTACACCTAATGCCTCCCTGAGGAGCACCTGGGCAATATTTGGGCGAGATGCTTCAATGCTTGTTCCCTCAGCAACATGGCAGTGGAGAGTCACAGCAGTGAAAGCCTGGGCTGCAGAAAGGAGTCCGGTAGATGGGCAACAGACCTCCCCTGGATCAGCTGTTTTATCAAGCGGGCTAACTTTCTCCAGATCAACAACAGCTAGGGCCCCAGCTACATGGGCCATACCACAGAGTGCAGAGGAAAAGGAGTAGTCAGCATCCTGTTTCTCCTCCTCATCAATCTCATCTACTTGCCTCGGCTCCAGCATCAGCTGCTCTGTCACCTGGGGGCTGGAAATGGTACCGATGACATTAGCGGCACAGGCCAGAGCCAGCTCGACGGGTTTTGAATTATGTCCTGCTGGCAGAAAGCCACAAGCCTCGGGTCTATGTTCAAGCACAGGGACACATGGCTCCTGGTGTGGAATACTGTGGCACAGAATTGTCTCTTGCCATTCTGTTGTTTCCTCATGGTTATCTGGACTCTGAACAATAACAATTTTAGGAAGCTTGAAGGAGCACACTTGTGTCCGAGGAAGCTCTTCAGGGACAGGATGGCTCCCTGCGCATGCACTCGGAGCCCCCTCTGTGGTGAGGGCCGTCTCATCCTGGGTCAAACACGTGAAAGCATCCTGCGGCACAGATTCCACAAGGCTGCTGACATAGTGACCATCACGCTCAGCCTGGGCACTGGAGGCTGCTCTTGGTGGTAGTGGTTCACATGAACACTGCCTGGGATGCATCTGAGCAGAGATGTGAATTGTCACCTCTGAGTCCTCACTCCTCTCACGTTCACTAAGGCGCCTTCGGTGACCCCTCGGTCTGTTTCCACGCTCCTCAGCAGCACAGGGCTCTATGGCATCAGCAGTCTCTGCATCTATAGGGACAAAAGTTCACAGCTGTTCACACAAGCATTTCATCTCTTCAGCTGTCGAGGGCAGATAATTGGAAGGCTGGGTCTGCTTTTAAGTGAACTATCAGCTTTACATCCTGACTGCTGCTGATCCCCAGAAAATGTGGGTCCCCTTCAGTGTTTTATCTACAGATGATCACATTGTGAATATTACAAAAGAAGCAATGGGGAGACTAAACTCATTGTATATTGGTTCTTATTTCAAACATGGGCTTAATTAAATATAGGGGAAAGTTCGATGCAGTGCGTGTCTGAGAACCTCAAGGCCGTAATGAATAAGGAGATGATGTGCATTGTTGTTTCATCATAGTTGTTGTGAGCTATTTGCATTTCGAGATGCGTGCGCAGAAAAGCAGATGGAGACAACAGACCGTTCAAATAGGACCTCATAAAACAGTGCAGTTGCATTCTTTATATATTGTGATTTTATAACACTTCACCCCACATATGATTTTTGCCAAAGTAATAATGTCATATATGCTGTAGATGAGCGGTAAACATCCAGAAAGTTGAATCTCAGCCTGAGAGCCAGACACAGCTATGGTACAGATATGGGGCAGGTGACTGGTACAAGTACAGAGCATCATCGGTGCCTGAGACCATTTCGGAGTGCATCCTCTTCACTGTCAAAGTACTCAGACGCCGTCAGGAAGTCGTCCTCGATGGAGGAGAGGGAGCAGTTGGTGTCGTCCTCAACACGTTGACCTGCCACTCGGCTGTGGGGCTGCTGCTCCTGGCTCTCCAGGCCAATCAGGAATTTATTCACCTCAAACACGATGCTGCTGGGGTGAGTCGATACCTGTCGCCCCCCACATTGAACCAGACAAATGCCTGCACATGGGTTCTGTGTAGGATTACCATAGTAAAAAACATAAATAAGTTGATGACTAAAAATACAGCAGCTTGAAATGAACATTCTTCAGCAGTGAACACAAATTATGTTTACGCACCGTTTCAACAACTATTGCAGCACACCATCCACACTCAGCCTCTATCAAAATGCCTTTCTACTCACAGACAAAGGAATACTCACGTGGTGGTGAACAAGGTCAGGTGAACCAGATCCAGGGGACTGCAGTCCCCCGAGAAGAAGGATTTCATTTTCTTTTGGTTGACTTGCGCTGAGGGAATCAATGAATTTGGGCAATTCTGGGGACACAGAGGCCAGTTTCTGTGGGAAAAGCAGGAGGAGTTACAATTACTCCCAAAATCTATCTGCCAGTGCTCCTAGAGAATGAATACCAAACTGGTAGTTGGAGGCTGGACTGAAACTAATGTTTACCAAGTTGACATGCATTAAGTGAAGAGGCTTCATACCTCGATGCAGGTCTCATCATGCTTGTCCACTCTGTGCTGGTCCAGATTTACAAAGCAGATCTGAAACCAGAGAAGCACGTGTTCAGCTATGCCATTCCCGAGAGGGACAGGCACCCCTTACAACACAGTGCATATTGCTAGCCACATCGCTAACACAAGGCCAAAAAAGAGACTTGCAGTCATTGCAGTGTCAGCCATGAGAAAATCTGGCACCCATGAAAAATTTGACTTTTTTTCACATGCTCACAATCTTCTTCAACACACACCTTCAGATGAATCACAAGGCAAAACAGCAGTGGCTTACAGTAGTTCTGACTTTCCAGTCTTCCTCCCCAGGTTTGCTGTACATGAGGTGAACACTTTGAGTGGTAGAAACTCAGTCGGGACCGTTACTCTTCACTAGACTCTCTGTACATAACGTTGCTGGCCTGCTGTTGCCTCATGTTCATAACAGGCATTACTGTTCTCTGCAGGGCTCATTGACTTTTCAGCAGCTCTTTTACAGCTCAAAGTCCTCACCTTAGAACTGGGGGATGATGGCCTCACACAGCATGTTCTCCCCACCATCTGATGTTGCCAAGGCTATTGTTAGAGGTAGATGGGCGGGAAAAGTTGCTGAACATTGCTAACGTGTGAGAGCCACAAGGACGCACTTGGACCACAGAAATGTAGGAATAACCTCTGAAGGTCTCACACTCTGCAGTGACTCAGCAGGGTCACTGTGGGTGAACAGTGCACACATAGTAAAATTCAAAACTCTTTTGTGCTTTTGCCATCTTTGCCACTTGTGCACATACCTCATCCTATGAAGGATATGTGATGCACTACAATGCCCACAACAAGGAGCAGACCTTGTGCTTAATTACTGCATTAAAAGTTATTGCAATTGGCCTTAGTTATTGCTGAAAGAATGACACTTTTTCAGTGGGTCGCACTACATTTCTACTTCCTGCAAACAGACTTCTGGGCCTAGATTTCTCCATCTCTTGACAGACATTCCTAGTCCGTGGCTGTCATGCTCTAGGTCTTTCCACGCTTTCTGTTTCTGTGTCACCTGGCATTGGTGTCACATACCAGCTATTTGGTCGAAAGCCAGATGATATGTGGCTGAGCCGGCAGATTACATGTGTCTGTGTCATGTCTGCTTTACTGCTCTTTTCTGAGCTGCATCTCCTCATAGCCCATTTTGTCCTTTATTAAGCAGTCTCTTCACTCTTGTCTGCAAGACTTTGTCTTCTTCATCCTCCTCACTCAAGTCAGAGGGTGGGTCCTCCTTTACTCTGTGTGCAGAACATTACATTGGAAGGATGGCCATTAAGATAAGAGTGTGGAGCACATCCTTCTTTGTATTTACCTGTATATTACCTTATCTGCCTATACCATATTTCCATTGAAGGATATGTCATCACCTTTCTGAGCTCTGAATTTGTGATCATCAGTCTTCTTTGAGCAGGATGAGGTCCACATTATTCTTTACGCCACTTTCTAGTCACTGGTGGAAAAGTTGAATGTTTTGTTCATAACCACATTACCCCCTTTGGAGCATATTCCACAAAAATGGCCTTAATGTAACTATAACAACAAACCAAAAACAGCTTCAGTTGGGGGGGAGGACAGTCCATTAAAATAAAGATAAAATGTGGTGATGCAAACTCAGCAGCTGATTCAGCAAAAGTTCAGTTATGTTCAACATACCAATATGGAGCAACTGGAGCTCAAATTTGCTGCCACTGCAGTCACAGTGCTTGCCTTTTAATGTCCATCTGAAGATGTGTGAAGCGGCCAGCTTTCCACAACAGGGACAGGAAGCGGGAGGCATTCCCATGCACTGCGGGAGATTAAGAGCTAAATCATAATGGTAGTCACGTTAGTCACCGATAACTGAACTTCCGCTTCCACTGCTCAGCTGGAACCAATACATTTTTCATTTTAACTGACTGCAACTAAAATTAGTTTACTGGTACCATAGGGTTTCAAATAGGAATGGTTATGCAGGCTAATGCTCTATAAATAACCAAATTTGAAAATAATCTATGCAGAAATTTGTGAAGTTTTCACATCTTTGTCCATTTTTAGCAACTGGACACTTCACAAGGCCAGATGCCAGCAGCAAAATAAATCTGTTTCACAGGCCTTTGCTTCAGTGAGCACCCAGCGAACTCACAAACCAACACCTGTCCCTGAAAACAGTGCAGCCACACCCCAGGCAGAGCCTTCGCAAAACTGCCCCCTCCTCCAGTAGAGGAATGCGGATACATGAACGTCCCTGAAGGGAAAAGCATGCCATGGAGCCTGTTTCACCCCCCGAATTATATTATGCTGAAATATGGTCTCTTCCCTTTTATACAAAACATTCCTTGCAACCATGCATATGCTCAAATGTCTCCCCTCAATTTCAGAAAGAGATCCAAACACACAGGTCCACAAGCATCCCCAAACCAGAGAAATGTCAGAAGCATAATGCACTGCACAAGTGGGAATGATAAACAGTTGTGTTTATCTTTTCACTGATGCTTCGCTTTCATAAAATTGTTCAAGTTTATTTTCAACGTTTAGGTATTTTGCTCACATCCTCTGCTGAGTGAGATGAACCATGTGACATTACAAGTGTGACTGTTCCAAGAGCCAAAATAAGCTATGATCAAAAATGAATTAAACCACCATTTTAACAGTGAAGCTCTTATTTTAACAGGAGTGAATTCAGCTCATGAAGTTGAGAGACCAAAGGTTAACAAGTAGCGGGACTCAGAGACTTTGCGTACAACAGCCGACACCCAGGGGAAACAGCTAAGAGGCACAAATGTGTGTTGCACAAGCACTGAAATTATGCATGAGATAAGCAAGATGAGGACTACAGCCGTAAAGTTGATTTTCCACAACATTTATATGAATCTGTTTTGCTTGAATCTCATCATTGTACTTATGTGAGTGTAAGCTCACTTGGCCCTTCATATTAACGTAGTGATCGTGCTCGAATCTTTCTTTCCAGTCAGCAGAGAGGACTCCAGCTCATGAAGTTCGGTGTCTGAGGACCAAAGTTAACCTGATGTTAGTGTTGCAAAAACCCGCTCCAGTGACCGGGGTCCTGTCCAAGGACTACGTCCATGCCTGTCGTACACTGCTGGGAGCTACAGAGTCCACTTGTCCTGAAGCATCTGTGCATATAATCTCATTAAACTCAGGGTCTGCTCTAGTTACACTAACCTGGCCCTCACCCAGACGCTCTTACACAAAAGACACAAAGACCAGAAATGCACATATGACATCCCTGTGAGGCCTGCTTTCAAGTGTATGCTGACAATGCACAACAGCACCTACAAACAAACAATGCTGTTTGCTATTTTCACTTTGGCAGCAGGTCAACAACACAACTCACTGAAAAGCTCACCCTTTGGAATGCTAGACTGGACTCTGCACTGCCAGTGTTGCAGACCACACGGTCCAATATCTAGAACTGACAAAGTTTGCCAGTCATACTGTTGGACGCGGGAGTCCATGCCTGACTGTGAACTGGAATTCTAACCATACCATACTCCATATACCACAATGACAAAAACCTACAACTCTTATTAAAATTATCATGAATTGGCTATTACTCATGTATAGAATGCCCAGGAGAGGTGGGCTTCCACTGGCACACGGACCCCCCCCCCAGAGGTTTATTTTTCTCCTATTCTCTAGTAGAAAGGAGTTTTTTGTTTTCCTCTCCTGCGTGCCCAGATACCAACTGTACATGTATACTACCCTTGTCATGTCTATTCAGTGCTCTGTGTCACTGCAGTGAGAAGAGCGCTATATAAAAACTAAATTGAATTGAATTGAATACTGGTGTGTGTGTGGCACTGAAGTGAGCTATTATTAGATGTCCTGAGTCCAAAGTGTAAATTTGTCACTCTTTTTAGGGTTAATACCTCCTTACACATCAGAGATTCGGAGATCATTGACTGCATTGACTTGGAACTGCAGTTTAAATGACAACCACAACTCAGGATTTCAGGTTAATGACCAAGGAGGCTCAGGACATGATATGTTGGCTAAAGACTTGAGTTTAACTGCATAGAAAGTAAGGATCTCTATTTAATAACCACAGTGAGTCAAGACCTTTGTTTAACTGCCACTGAGTGAGGACTACAAGGTAATGGCAATTTCATTCACATTCACAAATTCCATCACACATTCAAATTCCATCGTTTTATGCCCAGGGAACAAAGGGCAGCTTCAACAAAACTCAGCAGCTTTTGGGTTCCCGCAAAGGTATTAATAAATAGCAAAATGGCTCAGACTGAAGCGTATGGTAAAGTGTTCTTTCAACTAAGGTTAAACTTTTCACATTTGTCTGAATGAGTTCTTTTGTACATGGGACCTCTGTGGTAGAAAGCATGTTTATTGAAATAATTCTGCATTTTTGTACAATTTCAACCCCTCCTTAAGTTTTCATCAATTATTTGTCCTACTGCATGGTCACAGCGGCACAGTGGTCCTTAACCTCCCCAAGAGACATACAGTTTATGGAGCAGTCACAAAAATACACATTATGGGCAATGCAGAGTGACCAGGTTGCCTGAAACCCATCACAGGAGAAAAGCAGAACACCAGAAGGAAACACGCAAACACGGAGGGAGCGGGGGGAGTAGCGTTGCCCAGGTTCTACATTCGAGTGTGTGTTTGAATCCTCCTCGGCTTGTGTGCTATTGGCATGTTCTCTCCATCTTTCCTTGATTCTTACTCCTCCCACAGCCCAAAGACGGTGATACAAGGACTGGTGACAATGAATTGTAATGTGTGTGTGTCTGAGTCACACTGCTTAGTTGTATAAAAGGGTGAGTTACCGTATGGAGTTTAGTGTAATGTATTGTAAGTCACCTTGTACAAGGGTGCAGATTAAATACAAGATGATATTCACTGTTAAGTCACTTCAGATAAGTGCACTTGCACCGGCTTAAATGTGTAAACAGTCTGCATTCAGTAGATTTTTACCGTCCCCAGAAGCATGTTATAGCAAAGTTGTACTGTATGCAAACTCTGCACAATTTCAATCCTACATCTGAATGTACAGCCCAAGAGCTGTGGGTGCCACTACCACACGCCCTCACTCTGCTCCCTGTGCTGTACAATATTTTTCTAAAACACCAAACCACATTGTCCAAACCTGGTGAAATGTTCAATTCTGACAGATATACTGAAACAGGATTTATGTACAGGTATGATGAAATTCACCAATAAATCAAATTTGTAACTACTGTAGACTGCGGACAAAAGTTTCTGATGTTGTTACCTTGGGAAGGGCACTTCACTATTTAGGTGTGAAACAGCTCCATCAGTAGGTGTAGCTGCAGTATTTGTGTTATTCATGCTTCACATTTCAGGTTTCAAGAAAACTTTATGAAAGCTTTTGTCTGTGCTTGCGTGTATAGTCAGCACTGTGATCAGTGGGCCATCAGCGAAAGTCAAAAACAAAGGCACTTAAAGGCCAGCCCGTATAATCATAAACAGTCATCGAGTGCAGGAGTGTAGGACCACTCTCATTTCCCTCTCCACAGGCATCACAAGTCTTGATGATCGGTGCTTATGGCATAAATCAGTCAACAATCAGCATTAAAACAGGAATTTGTGGAGGTGATCTAGTTTCATTCTCAATCATTTTAAATTCATTTTAATTTTAGTATAGCTGGAGGTTAACACCGATGTTTTACAGCATATTTTAAAAGTATTATAGCTACATCTGAGACTTTTACAGAAAATACCCCTGAATAAATGAAGGTACATTTTGATTATCATTGACTGTTATGTTAATGAAGCAAACTGAAAGTGGCCATACGTTGCATATGCTGAACACCACACCCATGAAAGATAATAAAATAAAATAAAAGACCTGCAGTGGACTTCTGTTCCTTCCATAGCTCTCCCTACCTCACACCCTGTGTTTCCAGAATAGGTGCTGGAACACAGCAGCCTGTGAAGACCAGTTAGTGAAAATGGAATAAATAAATATTAGCCTTACAGCAAATTTTAGTTCATTGTAACCCCCTCTCAGCTTTTCATAGATACCCATGAATAAATGGAGGGACATCTGTATTATTCAGCTTTTAGTTTCTGGAATATAATGGCTAATTTAAAAGCAAAACAAGTTATACACAGCAGCACCACTAAGGAAAAACATGGTGCTCACCAAGGAGACCCCATCTTTACATGCAGTATATGCAGTTTATTGCTCATTTAATGAGTATTTGGACAGCTGGGAGTGTTGAGAACTGTCCATTTTAGGTCCTTTGACATGTAAAGCAGCTGGGTCCTTCAAAAAGGTCCTTTAGTTCGTTCAGGCTGTTGCTTTCCACATCACATAAAGGGAAAAGTATTTTCAATTAATAATGTCAATATTCCTTCCTCGTTTGAAACTATTTCTGGAAGCAGACATGAAAAGATGCTTCTTTACACTTTGCAGCAGCAAACTAGTAATGAAATCCACTAAGAGGCTGGGGCACTGCATACCAGTGCATATCTTCAGCAAGGAGCAATCCTGCAAGCACGTGTGTTACATGAGGCCACAGTGCCCCTAGGCTCATCCGAGATAAATCTAAACTTTATTCTGCACTTTGTCCAAACTAGATGTAATATTCCAAGTAATTTAATTACTCCAGAAAACCTGACATGGGTGCAACAGAATAATTTGGATTTTACCGTACTGCAACAATAAACCCCAATACTCTTACTCTTTGGATTATTTTACCAATTTAGGTCATATTTGCTTTTTCCAGACATCAAGCTTATTTAACGTTGCCCAGGTCAGGAAACTAATACGGCTAATCTGTGGCATTTATTTTATACAGATATAAACTAAACTATAACCATAAACTAAATGGAACAGAATAGCTGAGCCTTTCATTATATTGGGATACCATATGTAAAAAAAAAAAAAAGAATCAAATGAGCACTTTTTTTTTTTTACAGATTCTGGTAAAAGAAACAAAACCTGGCTGCCTTGGTAAAAGGACCTTTCAAACAGTAGAAGCCCCCAGTGCAGACTAAGTTACCGTAAATTAAATTAACCTGTTTTCAAAGATCAGAGAACTTTGCCAGCCAGGACATTACAGCCACTTAAGCCATTTTGTTGTACAAGCACAACAAATACAGGTATAAAATCCATTATGGGCAATTCTGAAGTCCAAAAAGCTCTGAAAAACAAAAGTTTTCCTGGAAATCTAGCACCAAACCCTGACCTGATGCTACCTACACTTGGACATGAAAATATTAAAGTGTTATGAACAGCACAGAAAGCAGTTACTGCAGAAGCTTGATTGTAGCCCAACTTGAAGAAACAGGAAGTTTTAGTTTTATATGTAAGTTTGAAGTTTTATATGTAAGTTTTAAGAAAAAAAAATAGGAAATTATCTCATAGAGCAAAATGTGAAGATGTTGACCATTGTGTTGAGTGGATTCATTAACTAAAAAGGGGACATTTGACACTGACGGGGTTGTGGTCATGAAACAAGTGAGAATGTCCCAGTATTCACATCATGCAGGAACAGTGAAGGTGACAGTGAATATTTATACACAAGCAGCAGAAATATGAACAGGTTTGACTACAGGGTGCTGCCCTCCATGCTGCTTAGGATAACATGGGATACATACCATATAACCTTCCTCAAATCAGAAATCCTGAATTCTAAAGTACTTCTTGCTCCAAAGATTTCAGACAAGAGACCCTGGACCTGTACAACTAATCTGCAGTCCTCATCTGCAGGATTTACAAAACTGCTTTCTGAATTCATAACTTTTTTTTAATCTGAAAGTGATAGGCAATTGTTTTGGTTATTTAGGCCTGTGCTTCCAGCAATGAACAAATGAAGGTAACACGTTTACCACCACAAAATTTCTCCCTGTTTAGCTGCTCCTGCTCTGTCACCTACAGAGGACACTTATCAAAGCGTTACAGTTCTCACCACCGTGGTGCTGCTGTTCTGGCTCTGTGAGCCACAGCAGAAGACTCATCTATGTGCCACCCCACTTACTTACTACACTCCGTATTTTACAGTACTCACCGTGGTACAGCTGCTTTCAGTTTTGTCCTCCAGAAAACCGATTCTGCAGAGGACTTTGTCATTACGAAGCCAGTATTCTGTAGAATCCAGCAGGCTGTTGTTACACAGCACCTGTGAAACACATAGAGAAACGCTCAGAGGCACACAACACGGACAACACCGGAGCCTCACCACAAACTAGCTTGAAAGGCTGCTGGCCCTGTAGCTGGGTGTCTGCTCTGCAGCACTGAATGTGTGCTCTGCGACTGTCAGAGGTGCTCTGTGTCTATTTTATCATCATACTTTCCAGACAGCCTCTATATAAAGAGTTACACGCAGATTATTACATTCAACAACCTCGTTGTACACAGAATGCCAGGAATCTTTTATTAATCTTCTATTAATAGCAGGAAATATGTAGAAAGAAACAAGCCATCACTTAAAGCATCAGGGAATGTTTTACATTTATGTTTTTTCACTTAGCAGATACTTTTTCCCAGTGTGAAATATAATCTGGAGAAAACAAAATGTTCTTCATTATGTATTCCAAAAAATATACATTTACATACCACACTATACAATGTAATGTATTCCACAATGTAAATGCGCTTCGTATTTTTATTCACTGTTTGCAGAATCTACAACCCAGCAAACACTGAACATAAATTAGAGAGACATTACAGTGATTTTGATATTAGCTGGAATGTTCAGTGATAACTTTCAGGCTAAAGTAAAAATGTGAGCCTCCTCAGTGCTGCACCAAGACCCTGGCTGGGACACACTTGCCATCTGTGACCCGAAAGCCTGTTGAACACAAGTTTCTTTGGTGGTTGAGATGGGAGCAGCAGGTAGAAATGGCCGAACGGCACCCTCCTACGTGGATTTTTTAGGGCACAATGAAGCCTACAGCTCCCAGAGTGAGAAGAAAGGTGTGGATCCCAGGATCTACCTTGGAAGTGCTGTGTGCCTGAGTGCAGAGTCCTGGCTCCAGAGTTACACTTTAACTCAATGCCTGGACTATTGTTTGTGTCTTGCCAGAAAACGGTGGAATTACACTGTAGCTTTTCTTCTTTTCATAACATTAGCACTGAGAATATTGCCAAACAAACAGATCAAACAAAGAGACAGTTTTCTGGCCATTAATTCATTATCAGTACCGAGGCAGGGCCAACCAAGGATTTTCCAAAGATGCATAGGACACAAGATGGGGCAGATTCTGGGATGCCAGCCTATTAGAGTGGACTCACATGCATGTCAACACACTAAGGTCAAACCAAAGTCAATAATTCAATGCCACAGCTTGTCCTTGGAGAGCAGCAGGAACCCAAAGTACCTGGAGAACTTCCATACAACCATGGAGAGAGCAGGTATCTTGCAGTGATAGATTTGGATCAACATCTAAACTCACTCATTGAGCAGAGGCAGTTCATGAACACACAGACAGCAGCACGGCCTTGCCTATCAGAGTAACTTACATTCAATGCAGATCTGTTGGAAAATACATAAATGAATGAATAAAAAAATAAAAACATTTGTGATTCTATTTCATTCCTCTTCCAACCACCCTGTACTCTGGTCTTTGCCTTACTCTAAAATAAATATCTTGCTCTTTGACTCACTGTAAGATTCAAATGATAAATCCTGCATTTTCAAAAATGACCGGTGGAAGAATAAAAGTGCAGTGGATTTGGTGATTCATTTATGCAATCCGAACAGAAATGGTGCAATTGAAAAGATGAACATACAGGATCTGGAATCTGAGGAACCAAAGTGAGAAACCTATGATGAAAGGAAAAATATGCCGTGGGTTTTGCTTTTTAGCCACTGAACCCAAAAAGGACGAATGAAAGGCTGAAGGCAGGTTGAGTGAATGACTCCTCTGCTGGAAAGCTGCTTCTGTGCTGGAGTCACTCTGTGCTTCTCTGCATTCTGGACCCGACATGAACACAGCTGCTCTAACACTGCTTCTAGCAACTCATTTCGCCTACTGGCTCCTTTTTGGGCTTCATATTTACCCATTTTCAGTCATTGCCGCATCAGCCAGGGGTCATGATATAATTTACTGGAGTGATGGCGGCAGCAGCAGCACCAAATGAAACAGCTATTTTGCATGAGGCCTTGTATTGTCCTCTGAGTTGATCTGTGTGTGCAGTCAGCATGGGGATCAGCGGGCCATAAGGACTGGGCTCAGGCAGCCGAAAACAAGGGAGCCTCCTTGCTGAGGAAAGCACCAATCTGCACAAGTGTTATTGTGTTTTTATTTATATGCTAATCTCCCCTTTTACAATGATAGATGCACTGATCCAATGTGGTGGCAGTGGACTAACAAATCTACGGGCAGTACCTTTCATAACAAAAACCAGAGTTGCTTTTCATAGCCTTGTGGGTATTATTATGTTAATTTTCTGAACTGCACAGGAGAGAATCAGCTTGTTTTCTCATGAATTAACTCCATAGAAAATAGTGACCCCAGCGTAACTATGAGAACACATTTGTCCACAGCACAAAATAACTTTCTTGCAAAATCAGTGACTTCTTGCACAAACATTGTGTTACAAAAATTCAGTCAAGCAGTGACAAAGAATGTACAAACTGGCAAGTACATAATCACACACAGGATTAGCACTGCACTATTCACCAACACCGAGCAGCACGTTACAGGTGAGCAGCACCCAGCACTGACCCGAGGCTTGGAAATATAAACGATATTTATGTTCCTGCAAGTACAATAAGTTTATTTAAATAAATCATGTAATAGCATTTAAAACTAGAATCAACCTCATCTGCACTCAATAAATAAGTAGCATTTACTGTACATGCACCAATGAAAAAAACCTCTGTTTACCTGCTTACATGGAGTACACAGGTATTTACCTTCTTGCACGCAGTGACTGAGGTCCCCAAGGTGCTGTCCGTGCTGACAGCCTCGGTGTCAGTGGATTCCGAGATCTCAAACATTGCTGATGGTTGGAAGTTGCTGAAGATGAAAAATAACACATTATTTTAACTTAATTTTTTTAATTCAAAGTGACTTAGACTGACTTTCCCATTTACATAGTGTGTATTTATACAACTTGTAATGGAGCAATTTAATGTAAGAAACTTGCTTATAGGTGCTCATAGAAAGAGATGGGACTTAAATCTGGAACCACCTACTGTATATAGAATTTCTCCAGAATGTAAGCGTTTCAGTAAAGATGAACCAAGGGTCTGAACAAAAAATGAGTTCCAATTTAGAAGAATACAAAAAAGGTATAATTTTTGACATAGGTAGTAAACAGAAATTCCCTTTGTCTCCTTTATCTGCCATTTAGATGATGAAAACAGCCACACAAACACGAACACAAAACAATTTGGCTGACTGAACTTTTGTCTAATTTCTCTTTTAGAGGTCAGCTGAAGAAAGCCAGATATAAGCTTTTGAATTAAAGGTCAACACAGATAAAAGATTAAGCTCAAGGCAGCTACTTATGGGCCAAGGAAACACCATTAGACCACACTCACTTTTCAATATAAAAGTATTTTGTTCTTTTTATCAATGAACAATGCATTTGTTAAACATAATGCAATTTATTTTCTTGCTCATTCAATTTGCCCCATTTCACCTGTGTGCTCACTTTTAATATTACTTTGTCCACAATTATTAAAATGAACTATTATTTACTTTGATACCCAGCAGGTCCAGACTGTGTCTGCAAATTGTTTTGATTTTTTTTTTTTTTTTTTTTTAACTGAAAATATTTCATTGAAACATCAAAGCAATATAAGTTGCTTTTTTAAACTCTGGTCCTGCAGGCTTTTATTCAAGCCAAGTGTGGACTTCCATTCTTGTCAGAAGGCCATTACAGACAGAAGAAAAATGTAAAATAAACTTATAAATTGCTTTCTGTGGGTAGAATGTAACTCCAGATTTAGGGAAAAAAAAACAATTGCCAGGTCTGAGTTTGCATTTTCATTTTCTTAGTCATGGGCATTATTTTGTCCAAACAGACAAATGAAATTATGTTCCATTTACACAAGGGTGCAGGGTGCAAGGGCCAAGGGAGCAGGCTGTTGTCTACCTCTGCACTCCTTTCATTTATGCAGTGTGTGTGTGTGTGTGTGTTACTCTCCACTCCATTACTGAAATCCATGTCCCCACATCCCATAGCTCCAAGACACAATAACGCTCACTATTGTTTTATCCATCCATCTATCATCACGAGCCACGTAATCCTGAGGGAGCCACAGCGGCCGGCAGCCCAGCGCCTGTCCTGTGCAAAACCCCCCACTCCCCCCCGACGGTTGGGAGGCTGGCCCATCACAGGGTGCTATTATTTTAATATTAAATGAAAAAGCTCAATCGTCTGTAGTGATTCCTGTCTGCACAGAGATACGTGTTCCACGGTGTCTTTTTTTTTGTGCCATTTTTCTCTTTATTAGCGTATTTATTTATCAATCCACATGAAAGGGTCATTATATACGGTTGCTTTTCATACAGTAATTTCAACTGAGCATTTTTTTCCACCGAATGCTACATTGTTGAGACCTGTACAGTGCACCGTCAACTTGTACATTTCGGGACAGAATACGGAGGGCGACACGAATGCCCATTGTAGCTGTAATTTATTAGTTTTAAAAGAAGCATTTGACAGTCGAACAGTTTGCAGTACACACAGCAAATCCGAGAGGTTACAGGCAGGTTGCTGTGCGAATGGGCTGAGAGCAGAGGATGGGGTGAAGGCGAATGACAACCGAAAGCACAGAAAATACTCGTACGTGAAAAGCTGGGGATGCGACTCGCTTGCCCTTCTCACATAATTTACTGTACTGGGGTGCCTCTTCGTCACATTGGGCACCAGCGAGACTCGCCAGACACGGCGGTTATCCATTTTTGGAAGAACGGAGCCGATGCGGCTCGTGAGAAACACGCATTCGCCCCCGTTGCTCTGCGGTTGTTGACAGCGGTTCAGCGTTCAGCACGGAGCCCATGCAGGCGTTCGAGACGCATCGGGAGGATTTTTCACAGCTTCTCAAAAATCCTGTCAGCAGACGGCGACGCAGTCACAGCACGCACAAGCTCTACACGTAGCAATAATAAGGGGCGCCCGCATTTTACTGCAACTCTCAGTTTTATGCGTAAACGTCGAAAAATCCACACTGAGTTGAATGTTGCCACCCTGTGACCTTCGCTAATAAATTATTTCACTGACCAGCGTCAGGGTTGCGAACGCCGTCACCGCCGCGCTTCAGCACACAGTTGCGCCGTTTCGCAGCCCGAGAGTCGCGCACTTGGCCAGCGATCGCAGAATTACAGGCGCCTCAGGGGCAGCCGAGCGTCCTGTGCACGCCTCCACTTGACACGAGGGATCGCTGGAGCGCCATGAACAGTCGATACGAGGGCGCCAAATGAATGTTCAGAGACAAAAGCACACGTTAAAATTACGAGGGGCTCGGGCAGCCGGCTCGCCACTAACAGCAACTCTTGCGGAGAAGAAGCGGCTGCCAACGCGACGGCAGCACAGCAGCTAGAATCTGGCGGCTCGCGCACGTACCTTGGCGTGTCGAGAAGGCGCGTGGCCTCTGCCGTCCCGCGCGAGGAAGACGAGCGGGCGGGCGGACGGGCGCGCGCGCACTGTGGCGGGATCCTTCGGCGGCGGCTGGGGTGGGGGGGCGCGGGGCAGCGTCGCTGCTGCGACTGCGCAGTCGCCCGAATCGCAAGCTGCGGGTTCCAGCAGTCACAGCAGCGATTCAAAAGGCAGCCTGACCCGAACCCCCACCTTTGCAGGTGTGACATAGCCGAAACGCAGCCTCTCTCGTTAACGCTCGTTAACCTTTACGTGCGTTTTTTTATTGCGCTGACAGTGACAACAGCTTGAATTATTTATTAGCGATTATTAGGAGTGACTCTGAGTGCAGGAGCCTGGATTGGGCCGAGGCACCTTCAGCTTTCAAGGTGACTCCACTATAAGCACTGCCTCACCTTCTGGCCCAGCGTGAGGTAAATTCGCGCCCATGGCCTCCGTTGTTACAGACCTGTCGAGAGGCGCTTTCCTCTGGAGGCGGACAGCTCAGCCGACACGGAGCGCAAACATGCCGCAAACTGCAAGTATGGATCATTCATTCATTCATTCATTGCGCACCTAAATCTCCTGCAGGAGGCACACCGGACTGAACCGATAGCCGCGGTTCTCACAATTATGCTGGATCGATAGGCCAGCTCAGCAGTCCAAGGTGAGAAAGGTTGTACTGCTTTTACTGCGAGAGCGCCAATAATACTCCCGCAGAGCACATTACAAAATGTACCATGGTACTGAACGTCGATTTTACCAATTAATGTAAAAATGGGGGTGATGGCAATATTTCTTTTTTTTATGGTGCTTTACTAATTGAGTGCATCGTATGGACCAATGGCTTTTCTCTGCGGTAAAATGGTAGAGCCGCTCCTGAAACCTTGAACCAAAAACATAGGTTAAAATACATATCTAAATGTTTATATGCTGTCAACAACTGCAAATCGAAACAGGACTGCAGTGATGCAAATCCGTGACCCAGAGTGCACGTGAGGTAAAGCACTCGGTCAGTTATTTTCCATTTGCAGTTAAAAATAACTTAGTTGCTGGAGGAAAAAATGAAAAGAAGCAACATAAAACAAAATATGACTGCAGCACATTCTTCTAACAATGCTTTTCCCTTCAAATACTGCATTGCTGTGGCTTCCAGTTGAAGACCATAACCACACGGGCCACCTGCTCTTGCCAAAATAACACATTTCTGCTGTCGCTACCAAAGAGCTTCTTCCCTGAGGCCAGCACGACTCATTTACACAGCTCCCGCTGCGAGTACAATCCTGTAGTGCAATGAAATAAAGGTGCCAAAGCCCGACTGGAATGTGCTCCAACCACAGTCGGTCAGATGGTCACACAGTCACTCAGTCCATCAGTCAGTCACCTAGTTCCCTTCTGCTTGTGCTGGAGATGTGTGTGGTGCTATCAGGCAGACCCTAACTTGTCTTTCCCCGTTTCTTTCCCCTGGACGATTGCAAGGTGTTCATGGTCAACCAAGTGACATAATCACTCCGCCGCATGCGAGTTCTCGCCTGGGGTCTTCTCTGGGTGGCAAGTGGCTGGGCATAAATCCAGAGCAAGCTGATTGGACACCTTGTTATAACCTGCCCAAACCACCTCAAATGAGTCCTCTTGATGTGGAAGAGCAGCGATTCAACTCCATGGCTCTGCAAAATTGAGAAGCTCAACATCCTGTTATGACGTGAGCTCAGTGACCCTGCAGAGAAACCTCATTTTGGCCACTTGTATCCACAGTCTCATTCCACCTGTTATTACCCAAAGTCCAGAGCCATTAGTGAAGACCAGGACATAGTGGAGTGTGTGGTAACACACAAGCCCACAAGCTCTGCTTCCTCTTTACGATCACAGACTGCCACAGTGCTTTTTGAAATGCTGATGTTTTTGGTGGTGCACCTGTTCAGTCTCCTGTACCTACTTTCCATCACACATGAACAAGACCTCAAGATACCAGAACTTCTCCCCCAGGGGCAGTTTCTTCACCCTCATCTGGAGTAACCACATGGAAGAAGACCATGGCTTCAGACCCAGAGGTGCTAATTTTTATACAAGCCACCAAACATTGCAGCAGATTATTCAGGGGATGAAGCCTAAAGGACAACATCTTCTTCAAACCACATCCTTATTCTTCCAAAGTGATTCATCAAGCCTTGCCTGCACCTTGATATTTTGTCCATTCAATTGATAAACAGAAGCAGAGACAAAAGTCAGCCTTAGGGGAGTTGTACACCCACACTGACCAAATCGGACTTAATGCAGGGAATACAGACACGGCGCATGCTGCTCGGACATCAGGGGTCAGCTGCCCCAGCACAGCACTTGCCAAGGGACCTGGTCATACGGTTTTTCCAAATCTGCAAAACATTCATTAGCTGTACTGAGGAGAGCATAAGCACCATGCAAAGTTCTCGTTGTTCCTCCTGAATCTGAATGTCAGCATCGACTCCATTCCAGTGCCCTCAGATGCTGTAAGCTTTGCAATTGCGGCTTAATAGTATGACTCCCAGCAGCTGGAATGCAGCCGTTTCTTAACTCCACTACGTACGAATTTACAAATGAAAACCCTACGGGCAATCCCCAAAGAACAGATGAGTCTCCTAAATCTGCTGTACGAGTTTTGGACTAGCGCTCAATCCAATTCCTCACCCCTTCCTTCATCCAAGGGTTTAGAACATACGCCCAGAACCAGATGACTTGACCACCAAGTCAAATATTAAAATTTTGGCCCAAGGTACTGTGATAGCAGCTACGCTGGTTCAGTTCCCCGTATCTGAACAATGGGTGTATTTTGGACAGTGGGACTGGCATGGAGCTCCAGCAACAATTCACTGCTCGAGTTGAGCTGCACCCAGCCATTTCTCCAGCAGGTCATCACCCATCTCTGGGTATGTCCATCGCCCCCAGTGCTGAAATCCACCAAGACTACAGAATCATTAGAGAACACCTTCTTAACTAAACCACTATCCTTCTCTAAGGCTAAACATTCTGAAGAGCTGTTTGTTGCTTAAGGACAAACAACAGTCAACGGTTTTCATCTCTTTGTGTTTAGCTTGTGCTTTTTCACTAGAGGGAACTCCAAATGAGGAGAGTTCACCCTTGATCAGGAAGTTTGGTTCCAGAGCTTGAACCCTAAATGTGAAACTAACTACATCTAGTAGGCACTCTTCCACCTCCTGTACCAACTTGGCTTCCACTTTTGCCAAGGGGAGGGGGGGCATACCAAGAGCACAAGGCTCCAGACAACAGGATGACTGAGACACACCAGGCCCACTGTCCCACCAAGGTGATCCTCAGCTGGAGGCCACAACAGTCCAGTGACTGATGTTTAGCATCCATCTGCCAACTGCCACATGCAGCATTACACCAGCAACCATTTATGAACATATTGTCATGGAATGGGGTCCTGTGCAAAAGACAACGGTAACTTGCGGTTACGTCGCCTTTCCATACAACAAACTTTTCATTGGGTGCAATAATATTTTTGTCCTGTTATGCATTCATTTTATTTCTGGACAAGTATTTTATTCTGGTTTGCATGGTTACAAAAGCATCCTGGTTATGACAGACTAGGCTGTCCCAGCAGGGGGGGCTTTTAGGTGTCCATAGCAACACACAACCATCTCCACAATATCACAACATTCACTAGAGCATTGCGGTGCTGTGTTTGCGGGTGCGCACAGTAGCAGGTTAAGGTCATAGGTCAGTGCTGCTACAGCTGACCACTACCATCGGTGAGCCTTTGGGTTAGCACCCCCTCAGGTGCTGCCGACCACGTTTGCTTTGTCGTATTGCGTTGCTGACCTGATGGATTTCCCCTCGGTGCACTCAGTTGGTCCCTGCTGTTGTCACAGACTTCCACCGCTTACCTTCTGTTTCATGCTGCCAAACACAGGCAATGCTTCTCAGTTGGTTTCGTTGCACATCATGGAGAGCGCCCACCCTTGCCTTCAGAAAGTACCATTATCGCAGGACATCAATATGTGGTGGCATTTGTGAACTTAGGATGCTTATATGAACTTTAGATGCTAAATCCATTTTGGTAAGAGCTGACTGTGCACTTTGTGAATATCTACATGTGTCCTGTGTTAGGGACGGCCATCATTTTTTAAAAGGAGGAGGGCGCATGTGATGTACAAGGAAGCTCTGAGTACAACAGAGGGAAATGCAGGAAGGAGACTGCGAAAGCCTTAAAGTTGAAGGATTGCAGCTGTGCAGTTCCATGTTGTGTGTGGATGTGACAGGAGGCTGCTGATGAAGTGACCGTTTCCATGAGGCACAGCAGTGGCGCAGATGCAGGAAAGTGATTTTGGTTTACTGTAAAATTTCTAAACAAACAACACAGCACTGAGCTTTTTATAGTACATGACATTAAAGCAATCGCTAAATAAAAAAAAAACACTTAAGCTGTCTGGAGGGACAGAATCTACTTCAGAAACATTTTTCACATAACAAACCCTCTCTACTCTGCCTCAGTTTCTGTATCATGAACTCTGAAAATGACAGTCAGGCTATCAGCCATGTGCTGAATGAGATGATCATTTATGTTAAAATGATCTATGCAGTAATAATGAATATTATTATCATGTTTAAATGCACCGTGTTTAACTACAACTACAGGCAAAATGACAAAGTAAAACCTCTTAAATTTAAATTACTCCCACAAAATGGTGTCTTCCAACCTGACCCCAGGCCACGCATGCATTCCACCATTCTCGCACCAAAGAATGAAGGGTCCCCTATCCAGGCCTCCTCCCAATGTGACATCATGACTGAGGACACAAACATAGAATAAAACACAAACAATAAAACAGGGACAAATGAACCCAGTAGCACTCAAACAATGGATGGACGGACAGACTGGCAGACAGAGTACACTTGTCCTGAAAAAAAGACCAGTGTTAAATAGGATAAACAAACCATTGTGAAAACCACACTGATTCAGGGGAAAAGAGGAGGCACAGCTGCCACTTTCTGTGGTTTCAGTACTTCATTTGGAACTCATAGGTCAGGGAAAACAGTGGTCAGGACAAATCTATGTGCTGTCTCTTACTCCGGAGCACTAGTTCTCGTCCTGCGGTCAGCAAGGGCTCGAATAAGGATGCCACGGCAGCTGTGTGCTTGTTGATCGTAACTTGGCATACACTATATGGACAAAAGTATTGGGACACACCTCTTAATTATTGAATTCGGGTGTTTCAATCGGACCCATTGCCACAGGTGTATAAGATCAAGCATGTAGCCATGCAGTGTCTCCATTTACAAACATTTGTGAAACAAAATGGGTCGTTCCGAAGAGCTCAGTGACTTCGAGCATGGTACTGTGATAGGATGCCACCTTTGCAATAAGACAGTTTGTGAAATTTCATCCCTGCTGGATATTCCACGGTCAACTGTAAGTGGTATTATTGGAAAGTGGAAGCATTTAGGAACAACAGCAACGAAGGGGAAGACCACATAAAGTCACAGAGCGGGGTCAACGACTGCTAAGGTGCATGGTGTGTAAATGTCGCCAGTGCTCTGCTTATTCCATAGCTGAAGAGTTCCAAACTTCCATTGACATTAATGTGAGCACAAAAACTGTGTGTTTCCATGGCTGAGCAGCTGCATACAAGCCTCACATCACCAAGTCCAATGCCAAGCGTCAAATGGAGTGATGTGAAGCACACCGCGGCTGGACTGTGGAGCGGTGGAAACATGTTCTATGGAGTGACGAATCACGCTTCTCTGTTTGGAAGTAAGATGGGCGAGTCTGGGTTTGGCAGATGCTGGGAGAACGTTACCTGCCTGACTGCATTGTGCCAACTGTGAAGTTTGGTGGAGGAGGGATAACGGTGTGGGGTTGTTTTTCAGGGTTTGAGTTAGGCCCTTTACTTCCAGTGAAGGGCAATCTTTATGCTTCAGCATATCAAGACATTTTGGAAAACACTGGGCTTCCAACTTTGTGGAAACAGTTTTGGGGAAGGCCCTTTTCTATTCCAGCATGACTGTGCCCCAGTGCACAAAGCAAGGTCCATAAAGACATGGTTGGATGAGTTTGGTGCGGAAGAACTTGACTGGCCCGCACAGAGCCCTGACCTCAACCCCATGGAACACCTTTGAGATGAACTGGAACGGAGATTGCGAGCCAGGCCTTCTCGTCCAACATCAGTGCCTGACCTCATAAATGCTGTACTGAATGAACGGGCATAAATTCCCACAGAAACACTCCAAAATCTTGTGGAAAGCCTTCCAAGAAGAGTGGAAGCTGTTATAGCTGCAAAGGGGGGACCAACTCCATATTAAAGTCCATGTACTTGAATGCAATGTCATTGAAGTCTCTGTTGGTGTAATGCTTAGGTGTCCCAATACTTTTGCCCATATAGTGTATGTGTTGGGGTTGGTATGGAGAGAGGTTGGAGCAACACCCAAGGAATGACAGGTGGCTTCACCCTCTGACAGTTGGGACGCTCTGCTCACCAGTGTTCGATGTCATTGTGGATGCTAGGCTCAGGGATTTGTTTTGGCCAAGATGTGCAGCCTAAGGATGACTAAGGGTTTGATGGAAGAGGAACTTCTGGCTGTTCTGGGAAACGAGTCTCTGGGTTACTTCTCCCCCTTATTATGGCTGGGTGCTCCTGAATACAGACTTAACAGGATTCAAGAGCAGCTTTTACACGCTGAATGGGATATAGCGGATCATGCACAGTACGCATCTTGTAGAGGCGTGACTAAACTGGTGACCCTTTCATATAATTCAGGAAAAGGCAAAGGCAGACTTTAATGGAGAGCATTACATTCCTGCTGATGATGGCTTGTGCACTGAAAGAGAGGGAGGGAGATCTTTGGTTGTTTCCACATGCTGCAGGGCTATTGTTTCACATACAGTACAGTGTACCTTATACCCGGGCAGGTCAGTTAGCAGTGCAACAACACTCTTCTGTGCAGCATTTTGTTCCTATTAGTCAGATACTGCATGCACGAAGATGTTCTTGCCAGACTTCCTGAGTGCCAGAAGCTGAGTGGACTACTACAGACTGACTACAGACCCCTGCTCTGCCATTTACCAGTTTCTTTTGCATCTTTTCAGTAGATTGTAATGGACCTGATGGATCCAGTAGAGAAGAGCAGTTTGGGATGCCAGTACATACCTTGTGATGAGGTATTATGCAACATGCTGTCCTGAGGCTTTTCCACTACATCAATTACATCAAGGCCTCCACTCCTGTCCAGGTACTCATTGCATTTTTTGCTCGGGTGTCCTTACTCACACTTTCTCAGGTTGAGGTTCAGACTTCGCAGATGATGAAACGGGTACGGTCAGAACAAGGAATAAAAGATATAAAAACACCATCCTGTTATTCTGCACAAATCATCTTGTTATTAACAGACAGATCAGTGGAGGGAACAAACCAGACCCTCAAGAACATGTTGAGGAAATTTGTTTCAGATGTCAGGTCAGTTGTGTTGTTTTCTTGCTGTGAGGTCCTACAAGCATCCACAGGATTACACATGTAGACAGCAGCGATGCTGTGAGGTGGCAGCAGCATCCACTGCAGCACCTTTCCACCCAAAGAGAATCATTGCAAAACAATTTATAAAATGGCAGTTAAACCAATTCCAGTGCTTAGTCAAATAGGACATCCATTAGTTTTTACTAATATCCATGTTTCTAAAAAATTAACATTTTACTTTGCGTTTAAGTTTTTCTTCCTGTCATGCCACAGAAAAACAGACTTCAGTGTTCTCTGTCTTCTCTAATGGATGCAGAGCGATGTTGTTCCATCAAGCACTTTTACACCTCATTAGCGCCTGAACTCGCATTTTCACTGAAGATGAGGCTTCGCACTTCAGTCTTAAAGGAAAGACGATGGAGTTAAACGTCTGATTCATGAGCCGTTCAGTGCATCTCTGTGTGAGTGTGGAGGATCCATGCTACAGTGTTTATGACCGTGAACAAAGCGCAGGTCTTGCAAACCACGTGATTTTGACGGTACTCTTGACCGCATAAGTGTCACACATGACCTGAAGGCGCCTGGTCAGGCACGCTTAACACAAACCACTCTGGCAAAATCCTCGGCTTTGCTAGTACATTTAAGGCAAAATGTTCTGTCAAGTAACAAAGCTATGGTGCTATTTGCTTCTTGGCTCTAGTTTACTTTGCAAACAATGCTGCAGGTCTGAAACAGCATCTGGATCTCTGTGGATCAAATTTCACCGCCGTGCAGTGCAAAGCCCTCCTTCCGCCTTGCCTGTGTCCATCTCTCTGTCTTACTCCACAACCCTGTCTTTCAGTCCTCTTCCCTCTGTCTCATGTCCACTGGCACCTTAGGCAATCTTCATTCTTGCATGACTGTCACCCGCCCACAGAGCTTCTTCTCCCAGGGGACCTGAGCTCACGAAGAAAACAACTCTGTTGAAGTCTCAGTAAATGTTCAGCCTTCCAAGTGCACTCCTGCAGATCTCCCATTACTCTCTCCCACCACGCTGGAGGTCTCTCGGATGTTCTTATGCAAAAATAATTCACTGGCCAGACAGACCACGTGTAGCAGAAGGCAAAACAGCAATGATTTCTTAATAATTTTGTGTCAGTGACTTTGAAATTGATACTTAAAACTGTAAATTGACTTTACTTTTGAAGATGTGGGCCAGGTTCTGTAGCTATTTTACAGGATTTCTTCCCAGCCAACTAAGAAGCTCTTGTGAGCACAGTGAGGACCTCCACCAGAACATTTCCACATTGGTGAAGTGTTATCAGGGAAGATGGAGCCCATTACTGTCACCAGACTCCTGCTGAGCAGCAACAAGAAATGTTCCAGAGCACAAGTACAAGAGACAAGCAAGGAAGCGTTGGACTGAACATAAGTGAAGGCCACTGTATGTGTTATTCACAGACTGTACGTTCAGCAGGCCTACACACATATATGCATAGGTGAAACTGCACCCAATGAATCGTCTCAGCTCTCAAGTCAATTTTCAGCATCTCAAAATCCATGTATGGAAGTACAGGAAATTTTAAGTGAGATACACAGAAATGTTTAAATCTTGTAAAATTTCAATTTCAGCTTAGTTTGTGCTCAACCTTTTCTGACTTGGGACAAACTTACATGCTCCTGTCCTACCGTACAAGAGTAAAAAGGTTCAGTGGAAGCCAGAAAGCTGAGGGGACCCCAGAGACCGTTGGGATGAAACAAGGGTTGGCACCAAAAGCACAAACACTAAGGCAGAATTTGGCATGTACAGTCTTCTTCTTCTTCTTCTTCTTCTTCTTTCAGCCGCTCCCGTTAGGGGTCGCCACAGCGGATCAAAAGCTTCCACTTCCTCCTGTCCTCTGCATCTCTCTCCGTCACCCCCACCACCTGCATGTCCTCCTTCACCACATCCATAAATCTCCTCTTAGGCCTTCCTCTCTTCCTCTTGCCTGGCAGCTCCATCCCTAGCATCCTTCTCCCGATATATCCAGGATCTCTCCTCTGCACATGTCCAAACCAACGCATTCTCGCCTCTCTGACTTTGTCTCCAAACCGTCCAACCTGTGCTGACCCTCTAATATACTCATTTCTAATCCTGTCCATCCTCATCACACCCAATGCAAACCTTAACATCTTTAACTCTGCCACCTCCAGCTCTGCCTCCTGTCTTTTGGTCAGTGCCACCGTCTCCAACCCATAAAGCATAGCTGGTCTCACTACCGTCTTGTAGACCTTCCCTTTCACTCTTGCTGGTACCCTTCTGTCGCAGATCACTCCTGACACTCTTCTCCACCCACTCCACCCTGCCTGCACTCTCTTCTTCACCTCTCTTCCACACTTCCCATTACTCTGGACTGTTGATCCTAAGTATTTAAATTCACCCACCTTCGCCAACTCTATTCCCTGCATCCTCACCATTCCTCTGTCCTCCCTCTCATTTATGCACATGTATTCTGTCTTAGTCCTACTGACCTTCATTCCTCTTTTCTCTAAAGCATATCGCCACCTCTCCAGGGTCTCTTCAACCTGCTCCCTACTCTCACTACAGATCACAATGTCATCTGCAAACATCATAGTCCACGGTGCCTCCTGTCTGATCTCATCTGTCAACCTGTCCATTACCATTGCAAACAAGAAAGGACTCAAAGCTGATCCTTGATGTAATCCTACCCCCACCCTGAAAGCATCCGTCACTCCTACCGCAGACCTCACCACTGTCACACTGTCCTTGTACATATCCTGTACCACTCTTACATACTTTTCTGGCACCCCCGACTTCCTCATACAATACCACAGCTCCTCTCTAGGTACCCTGTCATATGCTTTCTCTAAGTCCACGAAGACACAATGCAACTCCTTCTTACCTTCTCGGTACTTCTCCATCAACACCCTGAGCAAACAACGCATCTGTAGTACTTCTTCTCGGCATGAAGCCATACCGCTGCTCACTAATTGTCACCTCCCTTCTTAACCTAGCTTCCACTACTCTTTCCCATAACTTCATGCTATGGCTGATCAGTTTTATCCCTCTGTAGTTACTACAGCTCTGCACATCACCTTTATTCTTAAAAATAGGTACCAGTACACTTCTTCTCCACTCCTCAGGCATCGTCTCACTTTCCAAGATTCCATTAAACAATCTGGTTAAAAACTCCACTGCCATCTCTCCTAAACACGTCCATGCTTCCACAGGTATGTCATCTGGGCCAACAGCCTCTCCATTCTTCATCCTCTTCATAGCTGTCCTAACTTCCTCCTTGCTAATCCATTGCACTCCCCTATTCATAGTAACTACATCATCCAGTCTTCTCTCTCTCTCCTCTTCATTCATCAACCCCTCAAAGTACTCTTTCCATCTGCTCAACACACTCTCCTCGCTTGTGATTACGTTACCATTGCTATCCTTTATCACCCTAACCTGCTGCACATCTTTCCCAGCTCGGTCCCTCTGCCTAGCTAATCGGTACAGGTCCTTTTCTCCCTCCTTAGTGTCCAACCTCTCATACAATTCACCATAAGCCTTCTCTTTAGCCTTTGCCACCTCTCTCTTCGCCCTACGCCTCATCTCCTTGTACTCCTGTCTACATTCTTCATCTCTCTGTCTATCCCACTTCTTCTTCGCCAGCCTCTTCCTCTGTATACTCTCCTGTACTTCCTCATTCCAACACCAGGTTTCCTTGTCCTCCTTCCTCTGTCCCGATGCCACACCAAGCACCTTTCTAGCTGTCTCCCTTACCGCTTCTGCTGTAGATGTCCAGCTCACTGGTAACTTTTCACTGCCACCCAGTGCCTGTCTTAATTCCTCCCTGAACTCCACCTTATAGTTTTCCTTTTCCAACTTCCACCATTTGATCCTTGGTTCTGCCCTCACTCTCCTTCTCTTTTTGATCTCCAATGTCATCCTACAAACCACCATCCTATGCTGCCTAACTACGCTTTCCCCTGCCACCACTTTACAGAATTTGGCATGTACACTACGTGCTCCAAAATGGCCGAGTCAGGTCCTGTGTCACGCGGGCTCTGTCGCCCCAGGTGGAAGCCTGTGAGCGCCGTCACTATGGCCTCTGCAAATGATTGCTTTCATTGCCCGGGGTCACTGGATGGTCAGAGGTGTCTGACCAAACTACAGCCCGAAGCGGCAAAAGGGGGTGCGGAGCAGTGTACGGTTTGTGTGTGTAATGTTTGTTGCGTTTGTTGATGTGCTCCATGTATCAGTAAGCATGAGCACACAATCCCATGAATGTTCTGCTTGTTCAAAGTCTCGCTGCTGCCTGAGCATAGACATTAGGGCTTCAGGGAGGCTGCTGTTGTTTCCCTCAGATCTCTGGGTGGGATCCAGTGTGGCTTTCATCCAGCCATCAAAGATGGACAGGCAGATTTTTCATAACAAACCCCATGCAGATTCCATTGGAATGAATGAAGAGGCGGCTGGAGTTCACTCTTTGGACTTCTGCTACCATTAACATCATGACAACAACCATTGGTTTTCGTTGGCTTGCTGTTCAGGGCTGGACTCAGAGATCAAACTTGTCTGCATCACATTGTGGTCCTGCTGATTGTACAGATGCAGTGTTTTTGCTGTGACTTTGCTTTTTGTGTGTGCACACAAACACCTTAAGGACAGGCACCAAATAAACAGCTCACGCATTTCCTATCTTTCTCTGTCACACAAACACCCTCCCGCAAAAATCAATAGCAAAACACAGACAGAAATTTTTGTTTAATTTTCACCAAGGCATTCGCGTGGCTAAATTTATGATGTAACTCTCTCATTACTGAGAAGAATCCATCTCCTGCTGCCACGAGCTTTGCTCTACATTAGTGTTTATGTGTCCTGTGGACATTTTCAGATTAAAAGTTATACGAATAGCTAAAAATTGTTATTGAAGCCGCCCATGACGATAATCTGTTGAATTTGTGACCGAGGGATGGAGGCCACAATGCTCTGGGTAAATCGAAGGAGGCCCCATGTTACAGCGGGTCAGAAATGTGTTTCCCCGCAAGGGCTTCGCGCAAAGCCGGACCCAAAGCCGCTCGGTAACATGAAGCCCGGGCAGAATCTGGGGAGAACCCAGGCACCACAGTAGCCGCAGCTCCCTTTTAAGGGACCTGCGAGACACAGAGCTGACAGGCTGTGCTGCTGTAGTCTCGGTCCCGTCCACTGTTTCTGGGGAAGAGGGAAATGGATTCCCATTCCGTTTCAGCTTTTTGCCCAAACAAGCGGCTTCATTATTTTGCGCTTTTTCAGCAAGCGAGAAACCTGTTCATTATAACCAAAAGAAGGAGAACGTTCATGACGCCTGATTATTGCAAAGCCTTTTCCTCCCTATCCGTACAATGTTCTTGTTCTGTATTTTTTGTGCCACCCGTGCATGTGTGCATGCAAATATTCTGATAGACTTTAAACCAAAAGCTCGATTTTTTTGGTCATTTGTACAGGAAACCCTTGACACAGGATTATGCAGTGATCAAAGGGATCATTTGTTGGCAGAGAGCAAATTCTGTCCTCGGCCACAGAGAACTTAATTAAGGTTTATAACCAGCATGGAAAACAAATGATGAACTCGGTGCTTTGACTCCCAATTCAATTATTGGTTCTAACAGGCAACTGGCTCATATCTCAAGGCACTATGTGCCGTAACCACCATCTTGCAGATACAAAGATTACGAAACAGGCAACCCTGCTGAAAAGCTTCGAAGCGAAGGCGACAGACGCAAGATCCGGCGAGGAGTCCGTTGCGACGCCGAATGGAAAAGCGCTTCTCATTTCGCAAGCTGGAAATGTGTCATTAACATCCACAATTACGCCCCCCGTCAGTCAAGCTAATATTTGCGATGATGCGCTGCCTAGCAAATTGGAAGTGACAGAGCGGTACAGAAGGGCTCAAGACCTCTGCATTTCAGCTGAACGCTCGCAAGTCCTTCATCATTTTCGACATACCGCACATTATTTCCTTTCTGCTCATGCATGCGACGGAGGGACGTCCAGCATCACATGGCGGCCTCTGCGTCAAGCTTCGTAGCGAAAGTGCTGGGGCAGGAAGAATAGCGCTGGTGATCATTAACTATCGGTTTACAACAAATGCCACGCGCAAGCTGATGCCAACCTTATCGTGAACCGGTAGCTTCAACTGTTGTCTTGGAAACGGACTTGCATGGTTGCGCACGTTGTTTTTTTACATGCATTCTGAAGCAGTTACTTGGCAAATTTACATACAAATAAGGCAGAGAAAAGCAGTCCTGATCATTAAAGGGTCTTTAAATAATATCCAGTTGGACATCCAGTACCGGTGAACACACCAGGAACCATCATGCTCAGAGAAAGGTCACATGATGACAGCTCCCACATTATTTCTCTCTTTAGCCCATCCTTGCCTCACAAACTCTTCAAATGACAGTCTTGATGCCCCCTCCTTGTGTTAACAGCCCATTTTGTGAACAAACGCCCCCTCACAAATGTGTTCACACCCTACATTTTTTCAGAGAATCTGGCTCTTAGCCCTCAGAAGCAGAGGGAGAAGCATCAGCAAACAACGAAAAGCAGACAGGATAACAAAACAGTTGATTCGCTTGGCCTGTCCATGCTTTTGTCTCTGGATTCATGAGTGGATGCAATTTCTTTTTGAGAACCTCAGCAAGAGGAAAAGATCAGATCCACCACATTTGCCTGTCTTTGTAGCCCTAGTCTGTTCAGTGTGCTATCCCACACGGATGCAGCCCATCGGAGGAGGAAGAACAAGAAAGTTGGAGAGAGGTTCGGTGGCTGAGTTACAGAAAAACTGGCAAAATGGGCAGGAAAACACACAGAAGTTAAAGCCATGAAAGAAGTTTTTTTATTTTGCTTTATAAGACCAATTGTAAATTTGAGTATCGTCTCTTCCAAACCGAATATATTTTCTTTGTTAAGATGGATTTAATATGTTTCTGAAAAAGAGCCAAATGTGAAAACAACTTATGTTGTTAAATGTATAAAAGTAACTGAACCACATACACTGCAGAGGTCCAAGGTGCAGCAGTCGCTGGGAAGACTCACATCTCAGCATATGTTTTGAGCTCTCAGAAATAAAATCAATAAATCACTGCTTGCAGTGCCATGGTGGACACATTGCCTGACAAAAGAGGAAACAACACATGGGACAGAAATGTTTAAAAATTCATTTAAGCACCGACTCGCTGCATCCGCAAGCTGGTCAGGGCTATGGTGGTCTGGAGCCGACCCCACGTGCTCAGGGCATCGCCAGTCAGGAGATGATAGATGGGATGCCAGTCCATCACAGGGCAGCTGCACACCCACAATCCCTCACACAGTTACAATCTATTGGAGTGAACAACCCTCCGGAAAAGCTTGAGAATGTACAGGATATAGCGCGAAGGACAGGAGGGCAGCGCTGTCGTACATGGCCAAATAAAGCAGCCGACACCTGATCTGATGGCGCCCCTGCACCTCATCCAGCCGCTTGTGCATCCACTTGGCCGCGAGGTGGACGCGCTGGTTTGCTGCTATCGTTTATTAAAATCTGTGACTGCAGGAAAGCGAGAAGTTCCACAGCTTGGTGACTTGGCGGATAACGTGGGCCAATAAACTCAGAATGAGACTATTAATCTGAGAAGAATATCTGTTTGATGCCTAGTAACTCAGACCTGTTGGCCCTGTTTATCCAATTTCATTTTGCCTTTGCAGGCCCTTTGTGTTTGCTGCTCACGCTTTGCATTTGTTGATCAGCCCCTCACTTCCGTCATGACCCAGTTAAGAAGCCTCATCTCCAATTTCTCTGCCTCAGGATCACGACCCTTGGATTTTCTATTTGGACTGAAGCAGATACAAGAAAGAAGCTGGCAGTGGAAGGAAGCTTTCGCAAGCAATGTATGAGTGTAAAAATAAGCAAATACAAATACAGGGCTGACACAAACGTTTAATTTCTGAAACCAAAGACATACGTTGCCTACTGTATTCACTCAGAGACAAAATAAAGAGGGAACAGAAATGTACACCATAAATAAATGTCCTGACGGAAACAGGCACGGCATATATACATGCACGTATGGGTGTGTGCGCTTGTGTGTGTGTGCACGAGCCTCAGAATGACCAGAGGGGACACCTCACCTTGTCGAGTAAGCAGGTCACCTCATTTCACTTGCATTATAATCTGTTAAAAAGATGATGGCAGTTTCTTGTCCCCACTTTTGTATTGCACGTGTGCGCACGCGCACACACACACACACACACACTCCTACTGTTCTGCAGCCAGTATAGTAGTATGGTATCCATTAGGTGTGGGGTCAGAATGTCTGCTGGGAGAGTGAGGAGATGTTCTGGATGTTGAGCTGAAAAGGGGAGCAGATTAGTGCGAGACAGCACTTTTTCTACAAAATGATCAAGTTAAATGGATTCCCTGGCCCCTCCAGCATGCAGAGGCCAAAACAGACGCCCAGCACACGTGAAACTTACATTTCTGTGAGGAGAAATGATAGCTGCGAAAAACCACCCTAGTCTATAGGGGATAACATGGTGTTGGTCTGACTGCCCAGCTGTACCCAGGTTTGTACAAAAATAAAGCGGATTAACTTCAAGAGATGTTTTCAGGTGTCTCTGAGAATGATGACCCAACTAAGAATGCAATAATGGGACTCTTTTATTTGTAGAGCTCAAACTATCAACTAATCCTCAATAGGGAGATTGGGGAGAGCCGTCTGCTTCACTGCAAAACTCGTTCACTTTATCCACACAGGTTGTCAAACGTCCGCAAGTAACAGCTGACTATCAACTTTTCTTCTCGTAACACATTTTAGCCTTAATCCACTCCTGCCAATGCATCGTCTCCATATCCTGCCAATGTGCTGCTACCTCACAATACGCTGAAGCAGGCGCAGGCTGTGATAGCATCTCGCCCTCCTGGCTGGTCTTCCAGCATCTGCCATCAAGCATCCAACTGTTCCACAGCAGGATTACCGCACTATTTGTGTTCAACCTGCAGAAGCACTTCACCTCTTAAACCTTCTTAAAACCTTCTTAGTGTTTCACCATCTGCTACTTTTAACAAATTAGTCAGTTGGTTTCTTTCTGTTCACCCAGAGGAAGGTTACATTGGTAGCAAGCACGCTGGTCACACTAGAGCAAGTAGGCCCAGATCTTTCCTTTGCCAACTTTTCTCAGGCCAACTGAGAATTATGAACTCTCTAAAGTGTCCTGGGTCTGCCCTAGGGTCTCTTTCCAGGGAGACATGCCTAATGCACCTCATCTGGAAGCCAACCAGGAGATGTTCTTCAGCCATGTCCAAACAACTTCAACGGACTCCTCTTCATGCTGAGTAGCAGAACCTTTACTTAGAGGGTCTCCAAGACTGCCATGGAGACTGAGGCCACCGATCATGTGGTGAAACCTCATTTTAGCCACATGTATTCATGAATTTGTTTTTTCAACCATTATCTGAACTTCATGACCATAGCCGAGAATGGGAAAGCACTGCATGATGAGTGGTAAATGTAGAACTTTGTCCAAGTGCTCACCACCCCCTTCACCATGGGCTGGTTCAGTGCTTGCAAAACTGCTGATGCTGCACCAATCTGCCTTTCCATTTCATGCTCCCCTTTAGAGTCCTTTCAGAAGCAAGACCCTGAACTTTAATTTTCATATTTGTGCGTTTATGGTTGATTAAAAAAAGTGCACTGTGATGATGGCAGCATCAAACTACCAAGCTGTGTTTTAGGAATTGTCTGAACGTACACTGCATGGCCAAAAGTATGTGGACATCTGAGCATCACCTCCATATGTGCCTGTTGACCATCCCATTCGAAACCCATGGGCCTTAATATGGAGTCGTTCCCCCTACTTTGCTACTCTAACAGCACCCACTCTTCTGGGAAGACTTTGCACCACATTTTGGGAATGTGTGCCCATTCAGCCACAGAAGTATCCGTTAGATCGGGCAAGAAGGCCTGGCTCACGGTCAGCATTCCAGTTCAGCCCAAAGGTGTTCAATGGGGTTGAGGTCAGGGCTCTGTGCAGCACTCAAGTTCTTCCGCACCAACCTGGGCAAACCCTGTGTTTATGGAGCTTGCTTTGTGCACGGAGCAGGAAAGGCGCTTTTTCTCCAAACTGTGGCCACAAAGCTGGAAGCACACAGTTGTCTAGAATGCGTTTGTATGCTGCATGGGTGCAGCTGCAACATCTCAGCTGAGGCATTAGAAGGGAGGGTCCACATACTTTTGGCCACAGAGAGTTTCTAAGCCCTTGTGTGCTATGGGATGCACTTCAGTTTACTCTCGCTCTGAAGATAAACAAAGATGAGCACGCACACACTCACACTCACATGGGTCTCTCAGTGACCGCGGCGTTACCCAGCCCCTCCCTCTCTGAGCAGCAGATATACGGTGCTGTAATGAAGACCGGGAGGATATTAACGTTTTACTGCCTTCAGCAGCTTCGTATCCACTGAGCAAAATTCTGGCCTTTTCATTTTCCCATCTCCCTGCAAGCAATGTTCACTCCAAATGATAAACTCTGTTGGTCTAAATGTAATTATGCCTGGGGAGCCATATTTGCCATAAAAACGTGTTCATTCCCACTGAGTGCAGGACCCCCCTCACAGAGACCCACAGCCTTACAATCAGTTTTATGGTTATGGGCACACATTGTCTGTTCATAATTTAATGTCCACGGTTTCAGCACATTGCTGGAATAAAAACAACATTCATCACTTCAGCTGCGTTCAAAGCAGCGTTTAAATCATGTACGACCGCCACTGATGAGCTGAGTCACTGCCATTGGTGCTGCACCGCTTTATATCGGTCAGCCAGGCAAGTGCGGCAGCAAAAAAGAATGTAAATGATTTACAAATCAGTCGAATAAGAGTTTGTTTTGTGCTGCAGTCGTGCTTTTTCAGATGCATTGCAGTATACATATTTTGCAGTATTTGCAACATTGCACTATATTTCTGTTGGGTTATTCTGCGTTTTTCCTCATAACAGCCACTTTATGGCTAAAAAAGTTTGCTCCCATTAGGACACCATTCACCAGAGCAGGGTGTTTACCGTTGCCGCCAACTCCACTGTCCACGGCGCCTTTAAACACAGCTTTGGCAGAACATACTTGGATACATACCATAAAAACTGGTTCAATACAGATGTGGCTCAAAGTGTTGGTATTCAAAATGTTGGTATCCAAATTTTCTCTGAAATAAACTGACAAAAGTATTGGTATCCACTATTTTGTATTTCACAGTTAATAGGACAGAAACTTTGCTTTTGATTGATGATCTAATAAATAATGAAACAAATGCAAATGGAATGAATAAAACCCCCTAGGACCCTTTAGATACTATTTTACCACAAAATAACTGCAATCAAGAACTTTCTGTAGCTCTGAATGAGATTCCTACACTTTTCCACTGGTGGTTTGGCCCATTCTCCTTGAGCAACACAAGTTCTCAGGTTTGATGGGTTCCTTCTCCCAACTCCCAAGTTGCTGCTCTTTCCAAAAATGTTCTATGCTACTCAGATCTGAACTCATGCAGGACGCTTCAGAACAGTCCACTGTTTTCTTCTCATCCATTGGTGGTTTCTGATGTGTTTTGAGTCATTATCCTGTTGGAAGACCCATGATGTATGACTGAGGCACAGCTTTCTCCCACCGGGCTGTACGTTTTGCTCCAAAACGCCTTGATAGTCTTCTGATTTTTACTGCATCCTGCAGAGATTTTTAAGACCCCATACTCCGTACCAGAGGCAGCAAAGCAGCCCCAAATCTTTACTGAGCCTCCTCCTTGTTTCACAGTAGGGCCGGTGTTCTTTTCGTTGAAAGCTTCCTTTTGTTTGAACGGGATATATTGGGACCCTTAGACTTTCATATGACAGATGGTACCATTTGAAGGTGCTGCATCTGGTGCTCGAAGGTCAGGATTGCATCTGCTTGATGTGTTTCTTGGTTCTTTCGCCACCATTTCAACCACTTGATCTTTCTCTGCAATCTTGGCTCCATTTTCCTTTTGCGCACACATCCAGTACTGTGGGCCTTAAATTTCTTGATAACACTGGCAACAGCGGTCACAGGAACATCAAGCTCTTTGGAGACGGGCTTCTTGGTCGGATACCTTCTTTCTGACCTCCTCAGACAACTCTCTGCTTGTGCTTTTCTTTCCCATGTTCAGTGTGATTCACACAGTGACACAAAACAGCAGAGTGAGAACTTTTCTCCATATCAACTGTCTGAATGAGTGATTATAAGACTGAAGATACCTGTGGTTCAAATGAAAGGACAGCAGTCTGATGGAGTATCAATACAATTATTTCTAATAACTTCTACAGGGTGACAGTAATATTGTCCAAGATGTTTTAAGATATATGTGTAGAATAAGCAAGACTTCAGTTCCTTTTATGGTTCTTTTTTGCATACATACTGTAGATGACGAAAGATCAGTGAATTTCTTTTAATAACACTTTTAAGGAAGATTGTTGCATTATTTGAATAAAATAGAAGGGTACCAATACTTTCAGCCACATCTGTATCTAAGTTAAGTTGTTAAAAATGTTTTCAGATGTTTTCTGAAGGCTGGAAATGAGCACTGGAGTACTGATAGTGATTGAGCATCTCCTTGTTTTCAGAGCATCTACCTAGAACCTTAAGCAGCCAAGCTATGAGCATTATTTAACGCTGTGTGGAGAGAGGAGAAATATTTTGACCAAAAAAGGTGACCTGCTTTTAATGTTGCCGTCTGTGGTCTCTGTGCTCTAAACCAGCCAACAGAGGATCTGATGCTCCCTTGGCTTTTGGACCTTGTTGTTGTGCAAGCAGCAAAATGTCCATATGCTGAACACAGCAATAATGTGCAGCTGTACAGCAGCAAGGAGCTGTATGAGTGCAATTGCAACATGGGTTCGTTTTCCAACGCCATGGATGTGATGCCTCTATGCACATTTGTTTTCACAGCCTGCACAGATGCCTTCCTCAGGACCTGCTGTGGTGCAGTGTGGCTTCCAGCCTCTTACCTCTCCGTGAAGTTCCTCAGCACAGCAAACAAGGTGGCCAGCAGGTGCCCCATCCCCCCTCTCGTCCTCCAGTTCTTTTTTTCCCGCTTTGTCTGGTTGCCGTCTGTTGGTGGGGGGCAAAACTTTATTAGAGCACAGAGTTCCACAGCTGCCCACCTTCCTGCTGGATGAAAGATGACTGCTGATGTTCTCAGAGGCCTTTCATACACATTCATTGAATGGAGACTAACATACGTCTGATAGCTGCAGCAGCCTTTCCATCTCGAGTAGAGCACAGTTTGGATGCTGCCTTCCCTGCGTACGTTCTGCTCTTCCTGGACACACAGCTTTGTACACTGTAAATGGCATACAAAAAAGTGAGCAATGGTGCACAACCCACCAAACACTTAACCGGCCTTTCCCATGGTAAAAATGACTGTCTGGTTCCAGGTTGTAGTGTATTTCTCACTTCTCCACACGTGAGCTTCGTAGACCAAGCTGTACATTAACAGTAGCTCCAATTATCACTCCCTATGCAGATAACTGTCTGTTCTAAAAGTGCTAACAGATGGCGTTGTTTTATTTTTTAAATTTGCATCTTTCTCCAGTTTGAGTCACTACATGACAGACAGCTGACAGAAATGTGAGCAGTGCAAAGCAGACCAAAGGGAGGCACACGTTTTTCTCACGTCCAAGCATCTTTTGCATGACTTTAACTTTTGGAAATCTGTAAATGTTCACCATTCCCCTGAAAGGTGCTTGTGAGGTCCTTCCATTATCCTTAACTGCTTGGTCACGATCACAGCAGTTTGCAGCCCATGCTAGAATTGCGGGGCTGTGAAACCACACGCTAGGTTGGAGCCCAGGCCGTAGTGGGCGACCACACCTGCGCAGGTATGAGCAATGGGAGGAAAGCAACTCAGTCAAATTGGCCCCATGTTATGGCCAAATTACAGCGACATAGTAACCTGAAACACATATCTTTGGACTCTGGGAGGAGACTATGCAGCTGGTGAGGCTGTCCGTTGTTTCCGGAATGGCTGTCAAGAGTTGTCGGGTAAATGACAACCGGCAGTCATCTGTGGCCCGGTTTACTCTGTGAGGCCGTCTGCACGCTCACTTACTGCTTCTTCAGAGCTGCCCCAGTTAGCAAAAAGGGAAACATAAACGCATATGAAGGAGATTTTTCTTCTAAGTACATGGAAACATGTGCGCCATAGCTCTGCAACGGACATTGTTTCAGCAAACATCTGACCCCTCTTTCTCTAAGCCTGCCTGACTCATGCTAATGTCACACTTTTCTAATGAAGAAGCCCCGAGGGTCCGCAGTGAGGATTGTGGGTAATCAGACTCTGAAGCAGAAGAAAACAACCTTGTGTCTTATCAATGGTGAGCCAGAGAGCTGCAGCCCACTCGGTCCCCCTTCTGGCTTTCCCCAAGGAGGCCACACTGAGAAGCCAAAGAAGCGAATGCCCTTGTTCTGTCCTCTCGTTCATCATAACGGAAAAAAGAGAAACCCCTTTCCCTACTCAGGGGTCAACGTGCCAGGGTTTGGTTTGCCAACAACCCTACAGTGAAGGCACCAGTGCAGCCCCAGGGAGAAACTGTTTACTGTTCAATGAAAAGCTTTAGAATCGGCGTCGTCTCTGTTTCTAATTCTCAAGCCCTGGCTGTTCTGACACAGGAGCAGCTCGGGAGAACGTAAGAAAGCCTCTGCTTTGCTGGAGGCCAGTTAGCTGGGAAATGAAAGCGCTTCCACACAGTGACAGGCACGGGAATATCGTGTGCTTGTTTTTCGGCTTTCGCACAGATCTGTGCACAGTCAGCACGGCTGTGTAGCTGCCTTGATGTGCTCTCCAAACAAATGACAACTTTCTGCTGAAAACAAACTTAAGAAAAATGTTTGTTTTTTTGTTTAGACTTCAGTTTCACACAAACATGGATGACGTGAGGATTAAACTGGTACGGCGCCAAACAGAGCCGCGTTACCCTGAGCAAAATTAAATTTGAACCTGTACACTCGCTCAAGAGAGGAAGAGGGTTTTAGAGTACCGTGCGTACGTGTGTGTGTGGGTGTGTTTGTTTCTGAAAGAGAGATGTGGAGGACAGCATGAGGGGTGCTGTGGCGTACAGCATGCCTGCAGGTCTACGACAGGTACACTTGTGAAGACGAAGCCTCGGGATGCATAGGTCAGATTATTTGGCCTCACACAGTCCGGTACCGATGGCTTCTGTCTTCATGCTTCAACTGGAACAACGCAGATAGCTTCAATGCTTGAAAGGGAGCGAATTTGTCCCAGTGTAGCAATGAATCCAACTCTGGAGTTTTGCAAAGGGTTGCCTGAGGGTCCAAGGCTCTGACCAGGGCAGAGTTTCTCCTTCCTCAGGACTACTGCACTTCAGCTGCAGCTTCCACCTTTTGAAGCACCTACATCATTTGGTCCGCTTGAAGCCAAATCTTGAACAAAATACTGCATGGAGCACGAATGCTCAGTTTCAGGGAAACTCAGTCACCCCGCTGTGTCTAGTCTTGGCTCCAGCTGCAGTAAAAGCAAATGTCAATGCTGTAAAAGTCAAACAGGTGGAGTAAAGCTGGTTGTTAATCTCCGTAATGTGGACAGCAGGCAGCCATCATGACGGTGGTCCAAGCGCGGGCTGGAGTCTGAGCCTCATCGCCTTGGTAAACAGTGGGCTCCTTGCCTGTGCTTTCCAAAGGACCTCTGGCCATCTCTCTATATGACCATGACCATCACGTGTAAATTCTGCCACATAGCAGGTGTAGAGCCAAAATTAAATGTATTATTCACAATCTTTGAGGTCATTTACCACATTTTCTGGCAGGGCAGCTGGTCTACAGAAGTTGCTGCCTAAAACTGCATGGCATACAGTAGAATCTGTAGAGCGCAGATGAACATGTAGGGTCAGATGGTCATAGGTAGTGCTGTAGCCTCACAGCACCTGGGCTGTTGAGGTGCGGGTTCAAATCCTGCTCAGTCTGTGTGTAGTCTGCATGTTCTTTCTGCGTCGGTGTGGATCTCCACCCACAGTCCAAAGACATGTGTTTCAGGTTATTATGTCACTCTAAATTGGCCATAACATGCACATGTCCGCCCTACAAAGGACTGATGTCCCCTCCAGGGTGTCGTTTCCTACCTTTGCGTCCCCATGATTCTAGGATGGGGATTGCACCACTTCAGCCCTGGCCAGGATGAAGTAGTTAAGGGTAAGGCGTTGATGGACAAATGTTCACCTTGCAGGACCTGTGGCCATCAGATGTCTGCTGCTTTTTAGCTCTTAGGCCTCTTTTGTTGTCTGCGCAAAAGTCCTGGCTGTCAGCAATCCAGAACGGTGCCCATGGGTGGCCGGGCTCAACCGATCAGCATCTCTCTTTCGGCTTTGCAGGTTCAGTGCTCTGCCAAATGCCTCTTTCGGGCTTCCTCCTTCCAACTCAATGCCTAATGAAGCAGAAACCCACTGCAATGCTGAGCAGCAGAAGCAAGCAGCTCTGCCCACTTCAAGGAGTGTTTACTTAGGACAAAACCACGGTAAAGGACCAGATGCTGGTGAACTGCAGCAGACACAAGAGGGCACTGGGACTTTTTTCCTACAAAAAACCCACAGCATTGTCTCCGGTCCCGGTATCATCGCTTCACTTACAGAGCGAGCACGGTTGTACCACACATGCTGTTGGTCATGCAGGAGACTTGAGTTTTATGCCCTACAAGCTGAAACAATGAATCACTAGTAAGCAATTTAGTGATTTGGTTTGTACGTTTTGCGGGGTGCAGGCATTTCTTGAGAAGATACCTCGCTAAAATTTGAGTGTCTTGCAGTTGGTAGTGTCTGGAAATAAAACAGAGACATCTCTGACTATGAGCATATGGTTTGGGCCCTGTGTTCATATGTGGTCATACGCAGTCGTACATCTGTCATGGTGGTCTCTGGTGCAGCATGAAAACAGGCAGTGAGGGGAATAAAAGCGAGGCAGCTTCGCTTTTTGCAGTCACCCTCTTGGCATGCATAGATGATGGCCAGGAAAAAGGGGACAAACTGTCCCTGTGGCAGTGAACAGCAGGAGAGGAGAGCGATGGGCAGACAGGAGAGTTGGTGAGATGGTAGCAGCCACACACGTTGCAGTGTTGTTTGTGTTGACCATAAGTGAGACAGCCATGATTTTTGTGACAGCGCGTGAGACACAAGACTCAGGAATGCCCATACAGCTTTGTCTTTCTTTTGCTCCCCCGTGTTTTTTTCTTTCGTGTCCACTGCCCTCACATCCCTGACCTCGGGCTTGCATGAGATTTTCTGCAGTGTTTGCGCAAACCACTTCATCCCTTCGGTGTTTATTGACAGGAGAGAACCGCAAATCATGTTATGGGTCATTTGTCAACCACGACTGACTGTGGTTCAAGTTGTTTTTTTCTCAAATGAAAGGAAAGGTTTTCTGAAGATGATGGACTGCCGCCTCAGCCCCTCAGCATAGCACAGTCTGCGCCTGCTTTTGTGCATCTTGGCTTAGCGCTCACTTGCAGGCCCAAATGAAATGTTAAAAAGTCGGCACAGGATGAGCGTGACCAACTTGGGCCGAGCAGATTTGCGCAACGCTGAGATTTCGCACGAACCGGAATGGTGATGAGTTCATTCGGCTTTAAAGAGGACGCTGCTGCCAGGCATTCCAGATGATGCCAGAAGCACCCGGAGGGAAACACGGGGCAAAGTGCCTGAAGCGTGCGGCCACTGGCCGGGGGGCCATACGAGGCCCTGTGATGCCGTCGGCTCGCTTCATGCCAGCTGCTTTGCAGATTCTGTCCCGTCGGCCGTAAGGCATTCAGTGGCGAAGCAGCAGAGGAACGCGTGCGCCTATCCCATTGCACACGGGACGGCGTCTTCCTTTCTCCTCGCGCTCTCCTTTCTCTTTGGCCTGAATGCACTGAGCAACACCGCGTGAGTAAAAGAACAGGGCAGTGTTAATTCATACTAAATTACATTTCAACAACGCTTTGTTCAAGCTGGTACGCCTGCTTGAGAGGCACACACATTAACTGCCAATGCCTCGAATTCATTCAGCATAAATCGGAAATATGAGAAGGAACCGATCTGTCGATGGTGCCGGGACACGACTGCTTACCGCGTTTTCCTCCGGCTGCTGCGGGCTAATGAAACAGTTTGTCCTTTTTAATAGAATTTTCACTTTCTCATTTTTCTCTTCTTTCCAGAAAATTGGATTTGTGCAAAAAAAAGTTTTTTTAAATGATCCCTGCCGCTGCCTGCTCCGTCACTTAAAGTTTGCCAGAGATTTGACTTAGTTTTGATCCTTCACAGGGGAGCTGACACTTGGGTGGCGAGAGGATGCCAACTTATGAGTCCAATGAAACACGGAGTCTTGAAGACACAAGTTTGTGAAGTCAAATTCTGACGGACCTGTCTTTCCCCACACCTACTTATACCCTGACCACCTCTGTGGCTATGAAGCTCAGTCTCTGTTGGTCGATTCACTGTTTTTCTCAAGTTTAAGTTGGTAAAGCACATTTGTAAAGAAAAAACACTGCTATAATTCAACTTTTCTGCCACAGTCTTCACACCGAGTTTTCATATTAACCCCCAAATCTATTGTGTGGAAAATGTGTGCAGGCAAAACATATGGACTTGCTGTTGCGAACGTCAGTGAAGCTGTGGTCCAGCAGCTACTGCAGGACGAGGGTCATCATTTTCAAAGTAATTCAGAATAGACCAGCGTTGACAGTAAAATGGAAGCAAAAATGTTTCGGGTTTCAGAAAACTTTTGCATTTACCGCGCTTTGCTGGGTGCCCTGCAATGGGCTGGCATTCCATCCTGGCTGTTCCCCCTTCTCATTTTGCATTCGTGATTCGGGGGGAGGCCTGAGACCACCAGGACCCTGATCAGGACAAGTAGTTCAAGAAAATGGACGGAGGGATGGATGGACAGAGTGATGCTTTGCTGTTTACCTTCATTTGAGGTAATTGTACGTTCTGTAGTTCTTCAGAATGTACAGTTGTGGTTATTCTCCCCCCGGGAACCATGGCCCCCCAAGCCACGAGGTATTCGCTGATGTTTCGCTCTTTAGAGGCCCAGCCGTGTGTATGCTGTGCCTTCAGAAAGTTTTCAACCCCCATCGATTACTTCTAGTTTTTCTATGGTGCAGAGACCAATTAAAATATATATAAATAGGAGTTTACTTTTGTGAAAAAAGCGACATTTTGTACTGAAATAAAATTTGACAATTAGATGTTTTTAGAGCCACACCGACAATAAACCATTTGGACTGCACTCGCGTTTGATCACGCAAAGGGAGGCCAAATAGTTCACAGCCAAAACTGCAATGTAGACGAGTTGCTCATGAAGCCAGATGTCGTGTTAAGCAGCCTGCTCAACTGTGCAAGTGAAGTTTCTGCTCATGGCTGGAAGCTGGATGAGGCAAAGCTCTGAAGTCTCTCAGGAATGAAGCTCATCGTAGCATAGCACAAAAAGGCTGAACTTAAGGCCCGAACCTGATCCTCTGAAGAACAGGCCACTCTACGAAGTGAAACAACTAGGAGTTCCCGCCAGTCCAGAGTAGGAAAATATAGCGCAGATGGAACATGGGTGGCTCACAGGGCAGCACGCACCGCACCCTCCGTAGAGTTAAGCCGAAATGCACATCTACACCCAATAGGAAAACACCGCAAGGAGGCAGGGTGAACACGGGGAGACGCACACACGCTGAGCCGGGCTGGACCCGCACGCCGGTCCATGTGTGGAGCTCCTACATGGGCCTACAAAGTGCTGCCAAAGAGTCGTCCCAAAGAGGCAAGCATTTTGGCTTTTATTTTTGGATTGTCTTTCCTTGCATGATTTGAAAGTGGTCAGGTGGTGAATGAGGCAACACTGAAGGATTTGCAGTTTAAGGTACAATGAAAAGGAACCGTTCAGCTGGTGGTGAGCTGTGGACCAGGCACAGTACAGTACCTTGGGTGCACCGCCTTCTCAAAACCCGCTTGTGGAATTGAAGAATCACACAGGCGGTGTGGAACGTGACTGTCGTTCTCAAGGGCTTTAAAAATGGTCTTGATGCAAGACAAAAATAATTATCGTTTCAAAACTCAGTCTTTTTATAGACAGTTGTGATCTGCTCTCTCTCCACATTAAATTTAAGATGCTGTGGTTTTAATTTTTAAATGTAGTCTCTTCACATTTATTTTTCCCTCTCTATCTCTCTCTGTCACTCTTTGCACTCCACAGGGGAACAGACCATCACACAGAACAGAGGTTTTGTTCCGCTCTCCATTCCGGGTCCCAGTTGGCTGGGTTGGCTTCATACAAACATTGCCTGGACATTTTCCCATGGTAGCCCAGTAAGAGTTCTGCATTTCCATGCGTGAGGAGGAGGAGAAAGTTTGTGGCTCCATCAGTCACAGTGAGGAAGGCTGCTGCTATATAAGGGTGAGGGCTATAATTATAACATCTATTTTTGCTTCTTTCTCTGTGCAATGATGCTGCAGATGTAAGAGGATGGAACTGGGAACTGTGCTTCCTGTGTGTGTGCCACTCATGTTTGGGGTTTCTCAGCACAAACACATTTTGACTGGAAAACCAACATGGCAGAACCTAACAGGTCTCTGGGCTGCAAAGAGCCTTCTCCTGCTTGCCAGGGCCTCTGGGAGTCCTTAATCTCCAAAGTACAGCAGAGCTGCAGGTGAACTTTTCCATCTTACAGGGATTATCCTGTCCTGGGTGTGGACTTTGGGACAAGCGGGGCTGGTTTCCTTCTTATCCATGACAGCCAACCTTTTTACCTTTCACTCTGATGCCTTACAGATGCTTGTACTGAAATGATGAATGTGCAACCCTGAATCAGCTTGAGAGCTGCCACTATTAAAACTCAATGCCTGAAGAGGAGAGAGGAAGCTGGCCCGTCTGTTGGTGTCAGACCCAGTCAGTGATCAAAAAGAAGACATCAATGTGTCCCCGCCGTAGGTGAGGACGGCCCTGCAGACCACCTCCAGCCGCTGTGGCGGAGACCTCAAGGTAGCTGTGCACGGGCAGTTCCACTGCACAGCAAAGCCTCTCCTGGTATACATGCAGCCTTTGGGCCATACAGATTTTTCGTGGGCGTCTATTTTTAGTGATCCATCTGCTGGGTAACGATGGAGCCGTGGGTCTTTTCTGGGGCCATGGGCAGTGCTGCAATGACAGCAGGGTAATGTGAGTAAATAATACCTCAACGCTCTGCTGAACACAGTTGCATGCGGTGAAAACCGAAAGAGATGCTGTGGCCAGGTTAGCCTACCTGAGGTGAGCTGTGGTTGGGGCAATGGGGAAGGAAAAGTCAAGCAAACTCGAAGATGAAGTCCTGTGCGGAGCGCAACAAGACCTCAAGTATGTGAGCTCCGCCTGCCAAAGCAAGAGCAGGATATAGGAAGGTGTCAGCCAGTCCAGCTAACAACTGGCCATGCAAAGGTGGAAGAAATGGCTGCACTGGATGTGTTGCAGTCCAGTCCAATTTCCATGGAAAAGTCCTTGCTATGGCTTCAACTGATGGGATACAACCCCTTCAAGTTAGAGCCCTTTAGACCTTTCCCCTGCTTATACAGAATACACAAGTTGGATGAAGATGTGTATGGGCTCGACCGCTGCGACACTCCGGCCTGACAAGAGCCAGAGGGCAGGAATTCAGTGTTGAAATTTTATTTCCACTTGGAAAATTTTCTTACATCCCTTCCTCTCCAAGACTAAAATTACAAAACTAGGAGAGAAAACTGATGAAGAGCAAATATGGTTTATGTCATTCAGATGAAAGCTTCTACACGACCCCTTTACCTGTACTGTTAAAACCCCACTTGTGTGTGTGTGTGTGTGTGTAAGACAGAGAGAGAGAGAGAGAGAGAGAGAGAGAGAGAGAGAGAGAGCCTTTGTTTGGCTGCAGAACTTCATCGGGCCTGCTGAAGGGTGCCCTCTGGCATGGAACTTTGGGGGCCATCCTGCCCAGAAGTCCTATGGGAACCAATGCCTGTGTTGTGCTTTAATAATTTTAAGAGACTGCTTGCCTTCAGAGTTACCTTGTTGACCTGGTGAGTCACCTAATCCCCATACCCCCAACAGTGAATGCCCTAACAATGTCCACCTTCACCTTCGTAGTCCGACACCAAGTAGAATTTGTCGGCTTCGCTCCAGAACTTCTGAGGTCTTTCTGTCCCTGGCAGGGCTTGAAATCCGACTCACCTGCTGAAAGCGCTACTCTTGTCCACCAAAATGTTAGCGCTCAGATCAAATCCGTGCTGCGTCTGCGCTTGCTGACAGCTTTGTAGTTGCATGTGAGAGTGTGAATGTGGCCCACAGACTCCAGCAGACCGCTAGATGAATCACTTTTGTGAGGCAGCTCTCCCTTTCGAGACTGGATTGGCCTTTGAAGCATTTTGGTCCTCTATATCAGGTAACTGAAGGGAAACCGCACTTGTTTTTTTCCGAGAGACTAATAAATTGCAGACTTTTCCCCCGAATGCGGTGCTCACGCATGCAGCCTTTAACAGCAGCCCAAAGCTGATCTTGTCAATGCCCATTAATGCTTGTGAAGGCCTCTTAATTGCTTTCTCGCACTGCATGCTGGGACTCGTCTGGACTCATCTGGGCTGACTTCTTCCAGCCTTTGTCTGCTGCCCCACTCCCACCTCAGCAAGGCCTCCCCCACTTCCTCACATCACAGGTGATTTAGTAGTACGAGCAGACCCAAGCTAAATAAATATAGAGGTACAGCACATAGATGACTCAACAGAAACTCACTTGTCTGGTGCCTTCTGTGTGTCCGGCCCTGATCGTTTCCCCTAAAAACATGCATGAAAGACGCTTATTTTAATAAGCAGCTCTTGTGGTTTTGAGGATGCGTATCGCAATGAGAGGACACTCTCACTGGACCTCACTTTCCATTTGTGCTGCGTCACATCCAACGCACAGTTAGTACAACTTCAGCCATGCTTTCTTGTGGTGACACAGTGGTCACTAAGCTTGTTTTGGTCAGGGTCTGTCTCTGCTTTACAGCTCAGAGAGTACAGAAACTGGCAGTCGGCCACCTTTCCATGTCTGAGTCCATGGTACTCTCATCATCTATCTGGATTTACAATGTGGCCTCCTTCTTGAAGGACTCTGACTTTCAAGGTCTCTCTCACTCATTCTCCTGTCTGACTTGAGTCCCCTGCTCACTTGGTCCCCCACCTATAAAGTATTGTTGGGGCTAAGCGCTTGTAAGGTGAATGTGACAAAGGGCAGGCTGGCAGTTTGCCATCAATTCTACATGCAGCTACCTGTCTAGTGTGAGCCGCTGAAAATGGGGGCATTCGCAGGTGACTGAGAATAATTTGTTTGCTTTTGCAAACAAATTTTTTTTTGTCTGTGCAATGCTCTGTTGTTTATGCTGAGCTGTAGAATCACTCTGGAGACAAACATCTCCTAAATGAATAAAGGTAATGTCAGCTTGGGCAACACGAGAGCTCTGTGAGGTGGAAGGCAACAGCAGGGCTTTTCGAAGGCTAACAGAGCAATGGGCACTCTGTCCCACTGAGCAGCTGGCGGAGCTCAGGTTAGCAGAAAGTCCCTTCGTCCGGTGAGAAAGGACCCTTTGGGCAAATGCCCGTGCACTCTGGGTTCCCTGAAAGAGGAATTGACAACAAAAGTCCGAAAAAGTACCCTGGAGAGTTACAGCAAGAAACCTGTGGCGTTGCCGTAATCCCTCCTGCCACTCCGCCCATCATGCAAAGGTCCAGAAAACTCAGTCCAAATGTAACAACTTTGAGTGATTATGCTGTTCACCTTGAAGTCTACAAAACAACTTCCTATGAACTTGCAGCCAAAGGTATTTACATGGAGGTGCAGGTTGACGGAGAGTTGGTAGAAGACAAGTTCACATGATTAAAACATTTGCTTTGCGGATGGGTGAACTGAAATAAAAAAGAGGCCTGTTTGCTCTCGTCCTGTGGGAAACATGTTGTAAAAGGGGGTCGCAAATTAAATGGGCGCTAAAGAAACCATTAAGGCTTCTAAGAGAAGCACCCAGCATGCTAGGGTGTAAACCGTGCGAGTCGCTGTCAAAGCTTTGGGGAGAAGATAGCGTTGAATTAAACCTTCACAACTGCCACACAGTCCATTAACTACAAAGCAGGCGAACGCTAAAGCCACGTAAGCTTCAGTACAGGGAACACCGGGCACCAAGGAATGAGTGCCGTAACTGTGGCTAAGGCTGGGGTGGCGACGGTTGAGGCTGGAGTGACTGATGTGACATGATGGACATGAAAACAGCAACTGTCCAGCGGCAGGTTGGGAGAAACCGTTGGGTGGAAGGTGAGGAAACACTGACTGTCCAGCAGCAGACCGGAAGAGTGAGCCATTTTCTTTTCTTAGGTCAGCCACTCTTAAACACAAAACTGTAAGGGGGCCAAAGTCCCCTGCAGGCCTCCATCTGGAGGGCTATGATGGAGGGCTGGCAGGTGGACCTTCTTCAGGATGGTGTGAAGGATGTGATCTCCTGATCAGGTATCTATTCTCCTCATAACCCTATTGGGAGAGCAGTTCTGCATTTGGGTGTAAATACTGCACAAATGTGAAAAGCTGCCCAAGAAGCCATTTGAATGAATTGCCTGCTTCTGGGTCTCACAGGCCTGCTGTTTATTCGGGAGAGAACTTTTTTTTCCTTACAGACTTGAGACATTGCCTGCAACTGAAGGACTGGGAAAGACAAGCAGCACTTTCTGTAGTCTAAAACTGTGCAGCACTGGCTTTTTAGGAAACATCTACAGAGCAACGTCAGTACAACGTTGAAATTTCGATTGTCAAATAAAAGCTGCTCGTCCTCTTGTTGAAATCGTGCGTTGCCTCCTATGTTCAGCTAAATAAGGAATCGTATTTTCTGGGCCGTCCAAATTTCTCTCCTTGTCGGTTGCTTCTCGTCGTTCCGCAGCACCGCTGTCTGTGTTTCCTGCACACTATTCATTTGCCGCTGTTCCAGTAAATATTCCACCTCCAAGCTGCGTCCTCTACGCATACGCAGGCGCCTTTCCCTACTGCTGCTGCTGCTATTTCTGTCCTTTCAGGAAGTGGCAGCTTCTTTCAAGCGTTTCTCTGGTTTGAGCTATAAAAAGACTTCTTCCCTAACGGTGCCCGAGGTGACTCTCCAGTCTCGGTGTTGACCTCCACGCTCAGCATGTCTACATTCAGCACGTCCGGCGCCGTGCGTGCACGAGAGGAAAATCGCGTCTTGCCTGCTTCTGGTGGCCGTGTGGACTCTGCGAGATGAAAATGAGGTCGCAGGAAACATCTTTCTGTGTTTAAATCTTTTAGCACATCTAATGCGAGGGGAGTGAGGGTCAGCGTCAAATTCTTCCTTTCCTTGCACAAAGCAGCGCAATTCACTGCAATAATTATACATGCCGAAGGGGAGGAGGAGGAGGAAAAAGGAGGCAAGAGAGGGGGAGACGGGCAGTGCTGGAAAATATTCCCTGCTGCTGAAATATGTGCAAGTGTTTTGCTGTCTCTTGCTGCTGTAAAACTGTATTAATATTTGATCAGCCAAATCCATAATTGATGCGTTTTTAATGAACGTCGGAGAGTACAAACACATAGAAGAGAAAAGCAAGATTAAACTGCTCGATCTTCTGCAAGCCTCTCATCAGGAAGCGGGAGCCGAGTTGGAAGTGGCAGGCCAATGGACGCAGGTGAGTTCGGCCCTGAGGCCCAGCGTCTCTGGGCCTTGCTGCCAACTCACTTGGGCAACGACTGGCTTCCGAGTGCATCCATCGCCCCCCGTCACCACCCATCAGCTCTCATCCCGCTTTTGTGTTTCTGGTCCAGCTGCTCAGGAGTGCTTCTGGCCTTCCCGTGCACATGTGTTTGTGTTCTGTACAGACGCACTTCTCTGTGTAAACTTGCACAATGGTGTTGGGGCGTCTGTCCTTCTTCCTTAGTGGAGCATCCGTGCGCGCAAACCACGACAATGCTAGGGCTGTCAGACCCAAGTTCTGAAGAGGGATTGTGGGAAAACACCGGGGCTGCCTCTGCCAAAATGGTTGCTTTTCACCAGGACAGCTAATGATATGGCGGTGGCAGAGATTAACCTTTAACTTGGAGGGGAGGCCTGCTATTCTCTCTTAGAGTTGTTCACTGGGCAAGTAACGTAAGTCCAACATCAAGCTAAATGTCCAGCTTAAAGAGCACAGTGATGGCAATAACAGGGGCAACAGTAAACAACTGTGGTTCGCATTTATCCAAAAGTGTAGAAGAACAAACTGATTTTCTCAGCAAAAAATATTTCTTCTGAGGTGTGGCACTCCGAGCAGCAAATGAAGCTGCAAAGTCCTTGAGAGGCCCAGCAAATTTCACAATTTAAAATGATTGTTTTTTTGCACACATTTTGGCTAAGAATTGACAATGAACACTGAACCTTTGCCAGATCCCAACGGTAGGTGGGCCAGGAAGTCTTTCTTAGAGGAGAGTGGGTGGGTGACGCTCAGTGGAACAACAGCTTGCTGCTCAATGGTGTGCTTGAGCTCAGCAGCTGAGGAAGTACGCAGCACCGTGAGTGACAGCTTGAGCTCGGCCTCGAACGCTGCCTACAATTATTTCAGCAGCTGAAATAATTCACAAAGGTCTTGTGCCTTGTGTAAGTGTTGGCATAAATCATCTGAAAATTCCTTTCGTTGTTTGAAATTGGGTAAACTTTCATCTTCTAAACACTCGGGGGCTTAAAGCAGGAAGCAAAAACGTCACTGAGAACTCAAGCACAGCATTTGAAAGTTTATCATGAAAGCTGGGTGGTTGGCTACTCCTTGACTGCATTCTGTCTTTTGGCATGAACTGCCTGTTAAAGTTGGGGGCCTCAACTGGGCAGCGTGGCATTACAGTCTGAAGCAGGGCAGCTGGGCAGGTTCCCCAACACACAGCCACATGTCATACAAGAGGACAAATCACTACGGTGCCACATGAAAACATTTGGCCAAACGGCGTGTTTGCCCATTACGTGGCCACACATTTAGGAGCAGGAAAGTGTACAAAGGAACATTTAGGAAAATTAAAGAATGCAAAAAAATGCACCAAGTTTTTGCTCAAGTTATCATTGGAGAGCGACTTCTTGTTTCCTGTCCCATCTAGAATGGAAGCCAATTGCAGCCATTCAGTGTGTGTACACAGCACAGTGTGCGTATGTGTATGTGGTTGGGGGGGGGTCTCTCATACAACATTAAGGCACTTTAAAACTATTTCTTCAGTCATACAGCGGGCTAATTTCTTCTGGGCATCTATGTGCTTTGGTCAAAGGCAGGATTCAAGCCATGTTTGTGGAACCTCTCTTCTTCGAATCCCTGGCTAAGGAACCGCCTTGCATTTGCTTTTACTGCTTCGTCAGGTGTGGCAAGTGGTTGGGTCCTACAGCTTTTGGAGTGGACCTCTGTTGATGGTTTTGTGTGTTGTAACCTGAGTCTCCAACATGACACAGGCAGCTTCAGGAAGATGGTGGACAGATGGCATAGCAGCCCTTTGGCAGATCACACAACTCATGCAGCGACTTTCAGCAACAGCTGGAGAGGCCTGATGGCAGAGGTGGGAAACCCCGGACTGAGTTTGGGTTCACACGTGGTTTCTTCAACAGTGGTGAGATTTGGACAACTTTGAAGACAGATCCAAGCAACAAGAGGAGAATTACTGATAGTGGAGGGGAACGGGATACATTGCATGGAAATGTCCTGGAAGAGAAGAGACGGGATGGGATCAAGGGAGCAGGTGGTGGCTCTGCATGAGAGCAGAAGGTTGGAAGTTTAACAGCCTAATATGGGTTGAAATGCTGAGAATGAGGCTTTGAAGGAATCCCATCGTGCCCCTGGTAGATGGACACCAGAGGGAGAACCTGTCAGAGATGGAGTTCACTTTGTCTCTGAACAAAGAGGCACGACGATTGGCAATGAAGGAGGAGGAAGAACGGGAGAGGATGGAAATAAAAGTGGGGATGCTTTACAGGGTCGACTGGCTACACACGGTACTTTGTTCTGTGGAAATTTTTTTGCTCAGGAAGCAGCAGAGTGAAAAGCTGCAAGGACCTCTTTATCATCTGCTAAGTCTGGGAGAGGTTTTTATTCGTGTCATTTCCATTCAGCAGCATGGAGCGCAGTTCTGTTGGGATGGAGTAAATCTTAAAAGATGGGCTGGAGGTTAGATGCGCTGGTCTGGAACTTGGAGGACAGAGGAAGGAGGTAGAGTTGACAGGAAGACGCTAGTGACTTCACCACTGGACAGAAGACAGGCTAGCAGTACAGGGGAGAGGGCAGCAGAGGTTTTAAGAGTTTTGCCAGAACATGGCAGAGGGTGCAGGGTTAGCAGTGGCAACGAAAGGTTGGAAGGTGATGGGCAAATGGCCAGAAATGCGAAGGAAAGTGGCCGACAGGACAGAGATGCTGCAGTTCCTACAGAAAACAATGTGGAGGCGATGGCCAGTGCTCCGAGCAGCTGAGGACAAAAAGACAAACATTTACTGTCAACTCAGTTGAGCAACACTGTGACGCAGCTGGGTTGGCACAACGGAGGGGACCGAGTGGGTGACCGAAGTACAGCTGAATGCAAGTTTTGTTTGGCTGATGCGTTCCACAATTTATTTTTCTATATGAAAAATTTACCTCACAGCTCTGTATCCTTTCAACAGTCGTGCTATCTGCTGCCCTTCAGCTTGCTGGGAAATGCATAACTTTGGCATTTATCTAAGTGTTGTGGGTCTGCCAGTGTGTTTTTCAGCGTCAACTTTCCACACAGGCTTTCTTTCTGTGCTTCAGAGTCTGCGCGTGCGTGCGCGCAACCCTCGGCTGCGATGCACCCAGACAGAACGCCCCGTAGCACGGCCCGCCAGATCCGACCGAAGGAGCATTTTAAGGTCCGATTCGGAATCGGCGTGACCATCACGAGATGCTGCGCACAGTACGGCTTCCCCCCTGCAAAGACGTTTCCTCTGCAAACTTAATCTCTCCTTCTGATGTTTAAAAAATAGCAGAGACACATGGGACAAGAAGCAGAAGGCGCCAGTTGCTTCTCCCACCTGTCTCCTGGGGACTTGAATGTTATAAACTTGGGTGTTGAATGCTTCCAGTACTTTTTTCAGTGAGTTTTTCTGAAATAGTCCAGGAATCTCAGCTCTTTCCTGAGTGACGTCACACAATATTCTCTAAAAATATACGGCCATGTATTACTGGAGGAGCAGCGGTTGCTAACAAAAGCCACACCTTGCCGACTTATTTTACCCTTTAGAGCTTTTAGTACGATTTAGGGAAATGAACGCTGGCGCAGTTTCATTTGTGCTTTGCGTCTTCTGTCTGTTTGCACGAGTCGCTGCGATCTGTGGTGTTCAAAAGGAAACGCTATGTTTTGCTCCTAGATCGCTCGCAAAGGGCTGGCCGCTGCACGTTTTGCCATGCCGACATGAAGAGCAGCCCGGAATTTGCTTTATGCGGTGGGCCGGGATGAATCGGAAAGGGGCCCAGCAAATGAGGGGACTGCAAAAGCTTTGCAGTCCCCTCATTTGCTGGGCCCCTTTCCGGGGGTGAGGATGAGAAGAAACAGGAGGGAGCCTCCTCCATTTAGGGATGTTTTCATTTTCCCCTTCCCGGTCAGGGTGTCTTCGTCCGTCTTCGGCACGTTTTCCCACGCTGTTTGCGCCGCACCGCGCAATCCCGCAAATGAGATGGAGTTATTCCCTCATCTGCACTTCACAGGCTCGGAGGCGCTTGCTGCCAGGCCTTGAGGATGGAAGCCCCCGGTCCATGGGTGCAGCTTCACATCACACCCACTTCCTCAACCTCCTGCCTCGGTGCCGCACTGCCTGGCCAATTTATGGTGCCCACATGCACTGCAGTGCAGCTTTATGAATGTTTCTTCTTCTCTGATGACCACTGAAAGCGATGAGATGATCAGTGGTTGCTGCAGTGCTGAGTTGGCTGAGGTCTGCAGAGATGGGAAAGGACTCAGCAGCACTGTGTGTGGAAGCTGCTGTATTTCATTTTGGCGCATTTATTCCTGAAGACCTCCGCGTAAATGGTCTGTGAAATGCACCATTTACGAGATATTCCCACCTGCTCCTCTGAAGGTTTGATAAGGTTATAATGAAACCGCACACTTCTCAGTACAACAGCTACCTTATCATCACATCCCTCTCAGCTGAAGCGTGCCTGCACAGCAGATCTCGCAAAATCCCCGCTCCTCTTCAACCACAAGGCCAGAATGCACGTTTGTGCATTTAAGTTGTGAGTCACCTGTGTACAGCCTCACTGCTTTGCTGCGCTGAAATTTGGATCCCTTGAGGCACAATGTTCACCATGTGCCCTTTGACTGAGGTGATTTTTACTCGCATCAAAGCAAAGAATGAACGATAAGAACATTTCCATAAATGTGTTCTGCCTGTAATGAGCAGCAGAGCTCTTAGTAGGCATGCAGATCTAATAAAGAGCAAAGTTACAGCGAACGCGAACCACTGTTGGCTGCACTGAGACAAGAAGCTATTTCAGGCAACAGATACGGTGGCCTGAAGGTCAAATTAAGGAGAGAGAAGGACACAGAGACAAGGGGAGATGAACGAAGGGATTCTGAAGGCAGGAGCACAAATTCCAAGATACACCTCATGGCCAAAAGTGTGTGGACATCTGAGCATCACCCCCACGCGTGCTTGTTGAACCTCCCATTCCAAACCCATGGGCCTTAATATGGAGTAGTTTCCCCCACTTTGCTGCTTTAACAGCCCCCGCTCTTCCGGGAAGGCTTTGCACCACGTTTTGGGAATTTGTGCCCGTTCAGCCACAAGAGCATCAACGGGGTCGAGCAAGAAGGCCTGGCTCGCGGTTGACATTCTAGTTCATCCCAAAGGTGTTTGGTGAGGTTGAAGTCAGGGCTCTATGCAACCACTCAAGTTCTTCCACACCAAAGTGGGCAAACCATGTTTTTATGGAACTCACTTTGTGCATGGGGGGAGAACAGTCATGCTGGAGCAGGAAAGCAGCTTCTTCTTCGCCAAACTGTGGCCCCAAAGCTGGAAGCACATAGTTGTCTAGGATGCGTTTTTATGCTGTGCGGGTGCAGCTGAAACATCTCAGCTCAACGATTAGAACCGGGATCCACAAACTTTTGGCCACTGTGACAGATTCTCAATTAATATGTGCATCCTAAATGAATTTGCAGCAGTTAAGGTTTAGTGAATTTGTCATGAAAGTTCAATTGCTAAACATTTGTCTTTTTGTGGAGGAAGGGCAGCTGGAGGACAGCAGGGGGAAGTCAGAGCTCTCCAAATGTGTCTGTGTGTGTGAGCTACGGTGTGCATACGTGCGCCTTGAGCGTGGCTCATCCGCCCCATTTGCCCGAGCAGAGAATTTAATCCAAGACGACGCTTATCGTTCTAATTAAATGCCATTGACCCCCAGAATCCGTTGTTATGTTTAAACGGCACTGAGCAGTATTTCTCAGAACCGCTACTTAACAGAAAGGAGCAGCTCGTGGGAAAAAGTGGCAAGGACTGAATGCATCCAAAGAGGACCAAAATGCAGGTCCCGGCTGCATCTGAGTAAGTGGAAGAGGTGCATGAGGGGTAAAGGACTCGAGCAACTGTTTCACTAGATGGGAAAGGGATGGAGAACATCCTGGTGACCTCTGAGGAACCGCAGCTCCGCAGAACTCAGTTGGAAGTAAATGGTATAGTCGCGACTTTTCAACGTCAGAACATCAGTCTATGTGTTCCTTGCACTAAACCTGGCTGTTGGCAGTCAGTCGGTCTCAAGGCACCCGAGCTGAACTCATCAAAAGGCATTTTGAAGTGAAATTGCTACTGCCGTCCCTTTCACGGTGTGGTTCACGTTGAAGGTTAATGCCCACCGACCCCAGACTTCAGCTTTCTGGCAACAGGGGAGCAGCTTCTCCGCTTCTACGAGCCTACAGACGGTGGCGTGCGAAATCGCAACAGATTAAGTGCACAGAAATGCAATTACAGGCCCGGTCTCTTAAAACAGAACACCGATCCCAAATGTTCACGGGCTGGCAAAGCAAATCTTCAAGAAAGATCTTTACGAAATCCAGCACATGCACTTACCGGTGTCATACTGCAGAAAAAAGGACAAACCACATCTTTGACAAGAGAACAGTAGTGCCCAGACTACTGTACGCACATTGCCAAAAGCAGATGTTTACAGCCAGGTGAGCGTAGAACCCCGGTTGTTAGCGTCACGGCCATGTGGTCATGGTTCCACATCGCAGCCGCAGTACCACAGCCTCTGTGGTGCAGGGAGGAAAGCATGACCGCCGCGAGCGTGCGCCTCACGTCCACCTCATGTCCACCGCCTTCTCCTTTAGTTTACCAAGCCTATGTGAACCACAGTCGGCACCTCGGCTTCTTCGAGCATCCATTTCTGTTTTTGCTGACATTGTTTGCCAGGGAATGGAATCTTGTGTTTTGTTCTCTTCGATTCTGTCTTGCAGTTGAGAAATATTTCATCCAAGCTAACCCAAAAAATGCGCACGTACCTATTCAGGAAGCCGAGGAAGTTCGCAGCTTGCAGTGTGCGAATGGCTGGGGTGGGGCGGCTTTGAACGGTGACATAAAATCAGCCGGGGAAGTCAAAAATAGGCCTTGTGGTGTGAACAAACGTTCCTGGAATCCCTCACAATCACGACTCTCACGTGCCGCCAAATGTCTTCGTGTACAGAACATCACTTTATTGCAGACTTTTAGGTTTGCACCGTGAAAGTGTGACTGTCACATCCCATGTATGCCAAATGCCTGCTGAGCAGCACTTGGGAAAATTAACACAATACATCCAAATGGTTCTCCAAGACTGAAGCACAGTGTGCATCCAGTGTACAGCAAAGTGACCCCACAGTAAGCTATCATGTACCCGTGGTGCTCAGAGAAAAAAGCAAATCGGAAGTGCAGGTGTGTGTGTCTGTACGTGTGCGCTCCTGCCTGTCAACCAGATTCACGGCCACCTGGGTGCGGACCAATGTCACCCACTCGAGGTCTAGGATGCCCACTTGTCACCTGTGGGTTAGGGTTAAAGCGCCTGTTTGCTGTAGCGCTGCAGCCCCCTTCAGCATGGCATCGGCCTTCTCTAAACTAAGCCGCTTAAACGCTGTAAGCGGCAGATAAAGGTAAAAGCATCGGCTAAGCACTTGGTCGTGAAGTGACCGTAAGGGTCCTCGGTGCCAATCTTCAACGTTTTCCAGATCTGTGGTTCGCTTGCGTCACCGTAGCCTCTCAGCATGCGCTGTTTTACTACCTGACTGAGGTATTGAGGCTGACCTTCGCCAGTAAACACGTCCTGCAGCATAAACAGGGGTCTCGGTGAAATAAATGGGTCAAGACTGCATGAGTGGAAGCCCCGGTAAGATCACGAAACACACAGTGCAGGTCAGAAGGCTTTCACTTCAGAAGGAAGCAGCGTGAACGGCTTGGCCACTGAACCTCCGCACAGCAAATGCGAAGAAACCACTGGCAGCTGTGAACGCAGGGGACTGCTTCTGACTCTGGGACCAAATCTTGGTTTAGGTTTGGCTGATGTGGTTCTGACTGTTCCTTGCAACATGACTGCAACTTGCCGCTGCTTGGAGAAAAAGCCAATTCTGGTTCCATTCATGGAAATAAATGGCAGGGGAAACGTGGACAAAGCGTTCCGTTTGATACACGAACCACCCATTCATCTTTAATCCATTAATCTTTCGGTTCGGGTACTCGTCTCATCCTTATGAGCGGCGAGGCTCACATAAATGGGGCTAATCCTGGTGCGCAGCTCCGTTTCAGCTGCACGCCCCCGCCCCCCGAGCAGCCCAGCCTCGGGACCTGGACGGACACTGGGAAAGGGAGCCCTGCACCGAGCTGCATGGGGGGGTGGCGTGGGCAGAACGGGAAGCACCGTGTGTGTCTGTCAGCGATAAGACCCCGCTCCTCACTGCCACCGTCCATTCATGGTCACATGGTTCTGCTTCACTGGGGCCTGCTGGCGACCCATTCCCCAACCCAGCGTGGCCCAGTTTCCCTGAGAAGTAAGACAGCTAAAGGACCCAAGCAAGATGGAAGGACCGAAAAGCTTTTTTGTTTTGCCAGAGCTGTTGACACAAAAGACTGTCTCCGATTTGAGGCCGTGGGCAACTGTTTCCGCTCCTCAAACGCGGTGTGTAATTACCCCACCCTCGCTGACTCATGTACTTGTCGCCTCCTCCATCCCTCCGATATGCCCAAGTGACAGCAGGCAGGCAGCTCTGCCAGTCTTGCCCCAAACAGACAGTCTTTATATGTTTGGGTTCGTTCCCATTCACTCATTCACCCTTTGAGCAGCGAGTGTTTTTAGAAGAGCTTCACACATCCATTTTGGGCAACGGCTTAATATTCCCCTAAGAGCCATAAATAGCCGTGGCCGCTGCTTGGATAAATGGAGCCTCTCAAAACACCACATTTCTGTCTTTCTCGCCTTTCGGGGTGCTCTCTGACAAATCTGTCTTTTCTTGAACTCAATCCTCCAAATACACAGCTGGCATCGTGATGCTGCTGAACAGCAGAAGTTCCTTTCCCCAGAAGACAAAGGAGATGTCGGCAGCACGGCCGCGATGGCGATTGTGAGAACCGTGAGTTGTTCACATTACCGAATATGAGTGCTTGAGCAACGTAAGGCCACCTTCCAAAGGTAAAGACAAAGAAGCTCGGCAACCCCATCCCCAGATCCCGAGTGTGATGGATGGAGCTCACACACAGGAGAGTCTACACCCAGGAACCCCCAATGTTGCTAAGATACAGAGCTGATGAGAATGGCACTGGTTGTACCCCCCCCCCCACACACACCCACCCCAGCTGAGACTTCTACCCACAGTTTTAAAGGAAAATGTCTTAACCCCAGGTTTTCATTCCTCACAAATGCGCTCTTCTGATGTAGGCTGATGTTTTCCAACAGCCTTCATGCATTTTCAAATTATTATTTGCCTTTTTCCCCTGTGATTCTGGAAAATCGGGAACTGAATAGAGAATCGAGATGCGTTGACCATTAATTCAAAGGTTCGGTGCCGAGTTACTTGTGCTATTGACAAATTGTTTCATCCCCCCTCATTGTTCTCAAACACAAGTGCCAACATGCTGAAAAGGGTGTAGATTTACTCAGTTATGAGAGAGAAGACAAATTAATAGAATGAAATCCCGATGTTCATTCTGTTTTTCACCGAGCTGCTAGCTGCGTGGCTTTGCCCGAGCCGTCGTCTTGGCGAGCTGTGCTCTTTTGAACCAAGGGGAGGAACCCCTGCCATTGTTTTTCACAGAAGAGGAATGCCTGCAAGCAGCCCGCACTGGACGAAGCCGTTGCTGAGTTTATTCATTTGTTACACGAATGCCTTATAAAACCGCTGCGCTGGAGGCTGGATCATTTGCAGAACAGAAGACATTAAACCGCTAAACTTATAAAGGAAGGGCGTAATTCAAGTGATGTCATATGACAAATAATGAACGATGAGCGCTGGATTTTCCAGATCTGTAAAACATCCGCATACACAGGTAGGTACACGTGCATGCATACGTAACTGCGTCTTATGCAACATATACCGTACATACGGTGCAGGAGTACACAGTACGCAGCAGCCCAGTGTGCAGTGACAGTGGCAAACTGCAGCAGTTGCCTGAGAGGTCAAGCAGGATTCCTAGTGACACTGTGGCAAATTCGGTAAACACATTTGGCACAACGCCTGCGGTAAAATCCAGCACAAATCTGTACACGAGCTCAAAGCCTTGATGTGCGGGCAAGGTGTGACACCTGGCACTGTGTGCATGTGATGGGCGTTCCCCCTTAATCCAGTGACCGACACAGGGGGTCACCTGAGCTTTAACCAGGACGCAGCTTTGCTTCAGGGGCTTAAGAAGATGGCAAGCAAGCGAGTTAAAATGACAGACTTTACAGTGTGCGTGCGTGCGTGTCTTGACTGTCCTCCTCAACCCCATTTCGGCTCTCCGCACTCGTCCGTATCTCCAGGCTGCTGGAAAGGAGCTCCGTTCATCCGGATCTTTCTGACTCTCTATGAGTTTAGTTAAGCGCTTTTTCCGGATGATTATCGATTACCGATTACTGATTATTGATTGTGTTTCTCTGAGCCATTTTGCCTGACTGATGGATCCTTAGAGAGATTTCCGTTTGCTCATCCTCACACCACACATAAAGGAAAAACAAGCAGCAACATCAAACATCTATAATAAGCTTGCCGGTAAGAAGATGTGCGTGTGTTTGAAGTTGAGTGAAACTCGGATATTGACTTCCCCTGGTCAATACACGCGCACGCAGTATATATGGACGCATTTCTCTCTGAAGTTAATGCACCGGTTTCTCGCAATCCCTCAAGGCAGCGAAATGTCTGTGCGTGTCCAGCCGTGGCTGCAGTCCTTCTGCAGACATTCAACGTCCAGCAGGGTGGACGTGGCCTTTGCACCACTTTTCTCATGTAAGACGAGGACCCCTGTGGAGTGCGGAGCGTGGACTGTGAACGTAGTTGTGATGTAGAAGCCGCAGAGCAGGAATTCTAGGTTTTCTTACAGGGACCCCTATGAGGTAGATGTGAGGCAGAAGACAGCAGACACATTTTTTAATGCTATGAAATACAGCAGTTCTCTAAGCCTTTGTGATGCACAGTGACCCAGTGATCCAGCAGGGAAGAGGAGTATGTGCTGACATTGCTAGCAGGAGGTGTGTTTGTGTGTGTGTGTGGGGGGGGGGGGGTGGACTGAATAAGCAATAAGGAATCAGTTTTTTTCTCTGTCCAACTGTATTCTCATTTCCGTCTGCTCTCTCTTACAGACCTAACTGTTGGAACGGAGCCAGGCTCCACCCGTCTGTCTGTGCCTTTACTTCACTCCGGCACCACGCGGCTGTGTGCATCCCACCGGGCATCCAGGCTTTGCTTGCTATGTAACAGCTATTAAACAGAGTTACGAGGCAAACCCCTCCATGGCCCTTCCGCCGCAGCAGAAATGCACCGCAAGGCCCGAGAAAGGAAATTTCCCATCAGCGCTCAAATAACAGCAGAATTTCATCCCACACTGCGTTTACGTACATGACTAAAATGTGTTTTGGTTCTTTGCTGCACAGGAAGACCTCAGCACATGACAGGGGTTACTGAGAAATGGAGCTCTGTGAAACGGAGCTCCTTCGAGCAGTGTAGTGCGTAAATGGAGCTTGAAAGCTACACCTGGATATGGATTATTTATTACTCTAATAATTTCCAATAATTTGTTGTGAATGACCAAAACATCTTTGCAAAAAAATAAAAAATATTTAGAATTCTGAAAAACTCCTCAAAAGGGCAAAAGAAAAAAGTTTGCATTGGATTTGGCCTTTTACACACACACATCAAGCACCAGCTTTTAGGTTCATCAGTTTGTGAGTTTTGAAGGCATCCCCCCATCTGCTCAGTCCTATACGCCATTCGTGGCACACCGGTGGGGGTGCGAGGCCTGAGGTCCGGGACGCCTGAGGGTCTGTCTGAGGGACAGGAGCTGCTCATTCGCCCCCCTCTGCCAGGGCTGTAGGCGGCACAAACACCTTCACCAGCACACAGGGAGAACCTGTACCTTCTGCAGGAACATCAGGCCCACCCTCTGAGCTTCCCTTTGTCCTCTCTGGCTACACCAGCGGGTAGAAGCAGCAGCACGCACGTTCACCAACACACATGCACTTGGCTCAGCAATGAACAGCTGACGGATGGGGTACTCACCAGGTGCTGTGGTTTTATCACCTTGCTCACGGGCTGCACTCCTCCTCTCCTTCTCTTCCCTTCAGAATGAGTCACGGTGGAGCCCGTACGTGTTGGTGTTGCGAGGTTCTTAATCCCTGAGGAGAAAGGGCCGGTGCTAAGCAGCAAGCTAGCATCTGAGAATAACATCCTATCGTTGCCCATGTCCTGCTTCTCCTGTACACACACACACAAGCACACAGTTCAAATTTTGAAACCTCCTCGACTCCCTTGTTGTCATACTTACACAATTTTATCCATACATATGTACATACACACGTATATTATTCACATATCATGCAAGCTGGATATCGCGCATATAAATATTCTGAACGGCTTACAGGGTCGCAGCAGGGTGGGGTGAGGGCTCCTCCTCGACGTGCACTAGATGCCACACTGCATCTGCAGCGAAGGAGCTTCGTTTCATGAAGGCGCAAACACTGCCTTCTCAGCAGACCTCTAACACGAGAACTTCATCTGCGTCCGAGGCACAGGCATCGCAGCATGCGGTCGGTGTCTCTCCCAGGCCGCCAGGGCCCCGATTCCCCACAGGGGCTCCCATCCTCGCATCAGTGAATCGCGCACAACCTTTATTATCGCTCCCGCTTCTGTGAATTGCGTGCGGGCTCAACTTGCGATCTTTATTGTCCGTGAAGCTGCCCCGAAACAGCTCTGCGTGCACCGGGCGGCCGCAGCGTTTACGGCGCCTTCCGCACCCGCTGTAGGTGGCGACGGCAGCAAACACGCCGGTGCACACCTGTGTGGCTATGTAGAGTGAAGCAGGATGAGGGGACAAGCGGGAGAAAATCCCGTCTTACAGGGAGGCGTCACACGCAAGGGTGGAGCAGCAGCCTCGGAGCAAAAGTGGGAACGGGACGGTGCGGCCGGGCCCAGGCGCAGCCGCGTTTGCCCACTTCATCGGGGAAACCGATCTGGTCTTCCCGAAAATCGCAGCGACAAACACAAAGCGCTCTTAGCTGCCGCCTGTGTGTCGCCTTCCTGACAAACGCCACAGAACCCTTCCTGGCATGAGGTCGGTACCGACACCCGGGTCACACGACCTCTAATCTGCTTTGAAAGCCCGCCGGTGCGCAGCCACACTTTGTTCGCCGCTGTCCTAGACCAGCAAGTTCATCTGCTGTCCCTCTTACATGCGTGAAGATGATGCTTTTCTAAACAAATTGTATGCATGTAACTAAACACTACTGTTATTATTCCTAGCATTTTTTTCCAACTGATTCTAAAGAATACCCAAGCAAACCGAGTTACGTAAGCACATTAACAGCAGCGTGGTACGTGATAAAACCTGAAACAGCCAAGAAAAATGAAGCTGTCGCACAGTAGGAGAGTTCTTCTCTCTGGTAAGAACGAACAGCATGGGCGGGACGAACAACGCACAAACGTTCATTCAGATTTATTTGAACGTCTGCTTGTGTGGCTCCCTTCTCGGTTTCTTCGGAACTCAGCCATTTGCACGTTTTGCCACTTTTGTACTCTGGTAAAATCCACGTCTGCTGCTGGGGACTGCGATAGAGCCAACGGGCAGCAGAGAAACACACACACCTGCTACTTATTCGGGACATGAATTTGCCTTGCAGGTCCACCCCATGTTTATGCATTAGCAAAGGATTGATGTCGTGGCCTCAATACAGCACTGTTATCTCTCAGCTGATCTTCATCCTGGATTAGCATCAGCGTGGTCAGTGGTGCAAAATATAGCAGCGCAGCCTGCGCCAGTGCGGCCAAAGCTCCTCTCCTGCCGTGCCCGTCTGTCCCTCCAAGACCGCGAGAAATGGAGTCCGGCGTCGACATAACCGGGAGGTTTCGGCGGAAACAATGGCCTCTGGCTAAACCTTTCATCTTCTTTATTCTTCATTCTATCTAAAAATGTGAAAATATTGAGCACAAAACGTTTCCTATTTTTGTCTCCCTACTAAATGATTTCAAAGCACTTTTATTACAAACAAGACACACGCACACGCGCCCACATGCTCCCCTGGACGCATAAAATATGCCGGTATTCCGTACATGACGGACGAGACCCTTAAAAGTCGGAGCAAATCCATCTCCAGTCCACAGGTTCTGATTCTGAGCTGGGTGAGGACAGGTCAGGCTGAAAGCAGATTCTTAAAGACCACTCACCCCTGAGATGGCTGAACAGATGAGCCAGAACAAGTGGCTAAGCATTGCTCCCAATGGCAGTGGATAAGAGCAAGTGACAAAATGGGCTAGGGAGTGGGGACCAGGATGCCCTGCTTCTATATGGCTTTCAGGATCAACACGCAGACCCACTGACATTTTACATTAGGAGAAAGAGGGAACTTCATAGTGATAATGCTGTGGTGTTGCCCTATGAGCCAGAGACCTCTCTCGGAACCTGGGCTCAGCAGATGGGCTGCAGGCCGCATGATCTGAGGACCACCGGGTCCCCAGCCCCACATATTTGTCTCCTCCGCTGTCTCTAAATCCGTTTGTCACACTCAATTTGCTGCTCCAAAGTTATGTTTGCCACTAAGCGCAACCAAAAAAAGCTACACAATGCGTGCATACATTCGACCCTTTAGCGTTTCGCACGATGGGTTCCATAAAAATCTATCAAAATTCAAACGCGCTCTTTAATACTTCCATCTGTCATTCCTTTTTCAGCCTCCTCACATCTAATGCAGGATCCTGGCCTAGCGTTTTTCAGCAAGTTGATTGACTTTGTGGTCATTTCAGCGCAGGTGAGCTGCTATGTTCTTCTGCTCATCCTGGCTTCCGCACCTCCTGAGAAGCGGTACTAGTCCACCTACAAATGCACTGCAGCTGATGCAGCCATTACTTTCCTGTGTTGCCCTTCTGTCCTTTGCACTTCTGTGGCCCGGTGTTGTTGCAGTAAAAAGTGGGTGATCCATCTCCACTTTCGTGTGCAGTTTTTATTTGCTCCCACCTTCCCACGAGTCTTCTCTGGAACTGAAACCGCTTCCTAGATTTGGGCCCCGTTCTTCTCAGGCTAGACGTGTGCTTGCAGGAAAATATCTTCTCTCCACAGCATCACGTTCATTGCTGAACGCTGGCGGATTCAAATACTGCAGAAGCAAGTTTCTTAAAGTTAGCTGGATGGCAGAAGAACAGGTCAGTTTCTCTCCACGACAGACAGAAATTCTATAAAATCGAACGGTTAAGAACACGCAGTCATATCTCAGTCTGTCATCCCTATTTACATCCTCCTGGTAGCACAGCTCTTGTTTTTATACCACAGATCCAGGTTAAATTCCAAGCTCCCCCTTTTTTTATGGACAATCATATACAAAAGAAATCCTCATTACATTCCAAAGGCTTGACACAACATTTTGCACTTCAACTGTATAACTAGAAACTCTCCATCTGTAATGTGCAGTTGCTTTGCCATGCAATGGTCCATTGTGTGTCTTGCTCATGTTATGCCTGCTGGGTGCCCACACTGCCTGTCCAGCCTTGCTTGGGCCTACGCTGAGAGTAAACATTGTGCTGCACTATGTACAGTCCCAAACAGGTGAGAACATCTGAACCACCAGCAGGGAGACGCATGCAAGAACCGAGAGAAGGGGATCTGCTCCAACTTTGTGACCAGTTTCTAGCACATTTTGATCTGTGCCACACAAAGTGTGAGTACTGCTAAATGAGAGAGAGTTTTGGCCTTTTTTTTTAAAGCTGCAGTGCAATATATAAGCATTTTACAGTATTTTAGTGGTATTTGGGGAAATCCATTGGGTTTTCTTTTGAAGGGTTAGGGTTAAAAGAGATTATGCTTCTATTACAATGGGAAATAGGCTCCCTATTTTTGTATTCCCAGTTTTAAGCCTGACTTTCATGAACACATAAGGAACATGAACACATTTAAAAATACATAAATTAGCTTGAAAACGTGTGCATATTTTAAAATTTGTATCTTGAACACTCATAAGAAACCAGCACGCTTAAAATCTTAATTTCCTGTTGTAAGCAGAACTGCTTAAACCTAAAAACCAAAAGCACTTGTTCAGACATGCACAGCGGTGTGGATGCAATAGGTCCATAAACAGATGAGTGCAGAGCGTGTGTGCAGTGTTCATGCAAGCGTGCAGCCATATGACTAGCAGTCATGTAGGCTCATCTGTACATTTGTGCAGCTATACGTTGAGTGCACAGTCTTTGTGTGTCTGTGCATAGTTTGACCTGTTTAAGCAGTGAGTCATGCACATTAAAGTGGCAAGCGCAGACCGTGGGCTGCTGAAAAGGCTCAATGGAAACACCAGACGAAATGCACGAAGGCCCCACTCCACTCCCTGCCTCCCTCTCATCGGCAACTGTGATGAAATGTTTTTGCCGACGACTTTTCGGTCACGCCGGTAGGCAGCTGTGCGTGAATGAGAGAAGGACAGGCCGTGCCGAAGAACAACTGTCTGCACGCTGGAGAGACAAAGCAATCGTGGTCGCCAGCCATTTCCAGTCAGGTGCAGCGCTCTTAGCCCCACCGTGCGGACGCTCCGAGGAGGCGGACGCTCCGAGGAGACGCTCGCTCCTCGCTCGTGTCGCTCTTTGCTCGAATGGCAGGCAGGAGTTTGCTGTACATGCGCACCAGAACATACCAGCTCGGCCAAGCGGTCTGCATTCTCTCTCTGAGGTGGAGCAGTGTTGAGACAAATATGCTGACCAGATAAATAAAGACAAAGTTTATTTAAAATCGTTTATGCAAAGTAGCATTTTGAAGTTCAGCTTTTGTACTGAAAAAGCTCGGACTTCTCCGTGGGTCTTTCATGTGCTGCTCCAGCTTAGCTGCACCTGCTTAGGACATTTGCTTTCAGCGGTGTGGTATTCCCTCTGCAGAAACTTCTCCTGCCGGTCACAGCAGCATCTGCTTTGGAAAGCAGTTTGCTGCAAACCACGGCATCCATTAGTTTGGCTTTCACGTGAGGGACGTTCAGCTGCTTGGTGTTGTTCAGCGGAGACACAAAATGGTCCGCTGCTAGGCGTCTTATTCCTCCCCAGCTCTGTTTCTCCACGAGGATTGTGCCATCCATGCGTCTGGATTAAAAAGGTGAAGTCCTTCCTCTTTCACCTCCTTCACTCGGCGACTCGGGAAGCAAAAGGAAAGTTGAAGAGTTTCTTTGATTTGTTTATGTGAAGATGATTTGCCCTCAAATGCCAACCCTTTTTAACATTCTTGCTTTTTGGCACTTTGATACCAGCAAAGAGAAGACTGCTCACCGTTTCTGATCTCAAGACAGAACATCCTCAGTTTCCCAAATGCTAGACATTCATTTCTTGCAAGGCATTGCCAGAGAATTGTGATGTGCGACCCAAGGGAATATTTTTCGTTTATTATTATTCATATAAAATGTGCGTTCTTCCCTGGCGGGTCGATGACGGCAGACATGCCATCTCCGGCACAGCACGCAGTCATTTGCTTGTCGGGAACTTCATTGATGGCTACTTGCACATACGCAGCACGCTGGGAAGGCTTGCTCAACAGCCACAGCCCGCCAGAGCCGTCAAATAGCAGAAGCAGCCTGGTATTCTCACTCTGCCCGCCTTGTGTGACCTGGGCTTGGAGCGCATCTCCAGCGTCAGGAGCTGTGCGTGGCCCGCTGGGGAACCAGCTGTTCAGGCAATGGCTCTAACCTGCCTTCTACACATGTCGCTGCCCCCCTACAGGGGTTGGCACCTGTCACAGAGGAAGCGTGACTTCACTTGGATGAATGAAACTGTGTCACAGTCACAATGCAAGATGAGCAACTTCTGGCTGCCATTATTCTGTGCTTGTCGACAGACTAAATGACAGATGGGGATTGAAAACGGGTGGGACGAATCCCTGGGGAGCGGGAAAGTTATTAAAGATGAAGCGCCGTGATGTGTTTCCCTGCAAGTGCACAGAAACCTCAGCGATGTCATGACACCATCTTATGTACACTGACGGGTTTATCCTCAGGGAAGAGAGGATGATTGCTTTGCTCTACCTTCTCCCTGTTTGCCAGCAGCGGTGGCTCAACTGTGACGATCATCCTCGAGCTTGAGAGTCGGCCAGAGACGTCCTGCGCTGCTCTGCTGCTTTCCGTACGCCCGCTTCGCGCTACGGCAGCTTTGCTTCCTGAAGGGAGCGCGGACCTCGGTGACTGTGCGCTGCTTCTCTGCGTAACACGAAAAGGCAACCTGGAAACAAGAATCAGTCATTTGATCGACTGATGAAGGGATTCGGCTAAAAGGCCGCTCTGTCTAGACAAATGAGCTTTGCTTTGTGAATGACAGCCCGATACCTAACCTGCGTCCCGCAGAGTGAACAAAATGGCTCGGCCAAAATTAGGCAGAGCCAGGGACTTCCGTAGAGGAAAAGGTACACAGAAGGGTTAAGGAGCGCACAAAATATTAAGGCACGGTCCTGCCCTTGGCCCCTTTATCTCGGCGACCTTGCATCTCGCCATCTGCAGTGGCAGAATGGATTTCCCTCAAAACGCTGCCATCCGCGATTCTCAGTATGCTTGCAATGTGGTGTCACCACCGAGGCAACTCCAGCCCGTCCTAGCGAACTCACAGCTGGTGATGGCCTCTGCTGTCACAACGGTGGATGCAGGCTGATATCTTCCAGCTGCCCACCCCCACTGCTGCTTGTCTGTAGCGTACCGATGCGGTTTTGGGTCCGTCTGGTTTGTTATCACTCTGAAGTGAAAAGTCAGACACAGAAAAGCTGCTTTTTGTCTGAGTGCTGAGCAGAAGGGTGAGATGTACAGCATGTGCACCTGTGGACAGCAGTAATCCTTCAAGAACAGCAGGAAAGCAGTCACTTGGGTGTTCAGTGGGCACTTTTGCAAGACCATTCACCTGGGTGCTGCCTAAGATTTCCTGGCACGCATCACACTGACAGACCTCACCTCACATCAAAGATTCTCGGCCAGTGTGTTGTGGGTGGCATAACAAGGTAAGGCCGTAGGCTTAATCTCCTTTTCCTGTCAATGCACTCCTTATCCTGTCGCAAAAAGAAACGATTCCAGCTGTAAACAGTGTAGAAGTGAGTTGAATGAATTCACTCTTAGACTTCTATTCTGTTTCTGCTTACTGTCCAACAAACACCTGAGTGTGGAAATGCAGGCAGCTTTTGCTGAGGAGCAGAATGAAATACTAGAAATAGTATTTCATGCATAAAACACAATTATAAACAAATAATTTGTAAAGTTTATCTTTAGATTTGCAATTCATTCATAATTTGAGGAGCCACAATAGTCTGATCGAGTATGCACCACCTTACAGCTTTTTCCTTTTCTAGTCACCCTCCTCAACCATTTGTCCAACGCAGGATTGCCGTGGGCTGGAGCCTTTTCTGTAAGAGTGAGGGGTGCACTGGTCAAGGGCTTTAGACCATCACAGGGAAGCCAGATACAGTTATTTACACACACACACACACACACACACACACACACAATGGACAATTTAGGGCCACCAGTTTCCCTGAAATATATCGCTGGACTGTGAGATGAAACTGGAGCACCCAGAGGAAACCCCCTGAGATAAGGGGAGCATGCAGAGTCCCCGTGGTCTGAGCTGGATTTTAAACTACATCTGGACCAGCGCTGCACCACCCTGCCGCTCTAACAGAAAAAGTGATCTGTAAAATAGAATAAAGTAAATCTCTAGACTGGGAACTGCTCAGAAACACGCTGCTTGCTTGAGTGTTTCTTCACAGTGAAAGGTTACAAAAATTGGGCTTCTTTTGGTCTCCGGTTCCTTGCCGCGGAGGAGAGGAGGGCGGGGCGCCCAGCTCCTCTCTGAGCGGCACGAAAATTCAGGGCAACAGCTCAGTTCTCTGCCAAAGTTCTCGGTGTGGCATCTGCTCCCTTGGGGTCTGCAATAAACACAGGAGTTATGGGAAGTTAAATGTCGGGAAGCCGCTGGGGAACCCGACTGCAATCAGAGGGAAAGGTCAGGGCTGGGCCGCGAAGCGACGCGGGGCAGGCAGGCACCAAGATGCTCTCCCGACCCCCTCGTGCGGAGTGACAAGCAGGCCGACGGAGCGCTTAACCGCACCAGACCGTCACCAATTTGGCCGTCAACCCATCCGCCACATTGCGCAGCGGCTGCGATTCGCCCAAAAGCTGCCGGCGTGTTGCTTTGGGTTCCGAAGGCTCCGACCAAGGTATCGCACTCGGTGGAGGCAGCATCCTCTTCTCTTGTGCCTCTGACAGCCAGACGAAACCATTGTTCTTTGTCAGACACAATTTTCTCTTTTTTTACCGTCAGTCTCCAAAATCTGTCTCCAAATTGCATCTATTCTTTCGTGGCGATTCAGCCTGTGGCATCTACGAAAAATGACACAGTGACAAACAACTGGCAGTTAAATTGCTTCAGGAGGAGGGTGACATACAATGGGATTCACGCAGTTGTTCTTTTCCAAAATCGTTGCAGTTGTTTGCATGTTCAGCCCTGAGAACGTGCACCTCATTGCAAACCGCACCGTAAACTAAGGGGCAAACTTGCAAGGCGTTTCGACAAGACTGCATGTCAGCCTTTACCTTTTCGGCGCAAGCACAGCAGCCCCTTGCTCAAAGGTACAGCAGAGGGAACAGAAGGTTAACGTCAGTGCCTTTCCAGATGCACGGCTTTATCTCATAAGCCCTCTGTTTCCTGCTGCTACCATGCAGTTTAGTATGAAATTGCATGCATAACTTCGGTCACACCTCAAACCAACTTGCCTCACCTCACCTCATCAAAGCAATCTGTTCATCTTACTGAAATCAGGCAAACGTTTCAGAAGCATTATGGCCAGAACGGAGAGGCTCAGGAGGAGCTTCTATCCACAGGCCATAAGACTTCTGAACCTGGAGATGCTATCACAACCCTTACAGACCAGGGTCCTGAATAATCTCTGACCACCCCCCCCCCCACTGTCACTGTCCTTCCAGGGCACCTTAGGGTTTCTTTACCGTTTTACCTATTTATTTATTTACTTATTTACTTACTTATTTATCTATTTGCTGTTTGTTTCTATTCTTCTTGGTGTTTGGATGTTTGTTTGTTTTATTTTCCATTATAGATTTTTTGCACAGTCTTCCTGGATCAGATCAGAGCACATTTCAACACATGGTACACAACCATGTACTTGACAAATAAACTCTTTTGAACTCACCTGACTTCTGGCAAAAATTCACCTAAAATATGGGCAGATCTACATCTAAACCATAAAAACATGGAGAACCCAACAACACACACAAAGTGTTGTATTTCTTCAAACGATCATTCATTGTTTTACTGACTAAGAAGCTCAGCCACTGTCAAACTTGGGGAAGAAAAGTCCTTTCATTCCAAAACGCTAGAATGCACCTCTGGACAGGAGATGCTGTGTTTCCACTGCAGGGTTTCTTCAGCTGGAGCCATTTTGTCACAAAGAACATCCAGGTGAGAGTGGCTGAGAGCATCAGGCAAATGAATAAAGTGCACAGGTGGAAAAGAACCTAACCTTGAGTCTGGTCTGTGTCTGCTTGCAATGTTGACATCGGGCACCGCGTTGTGCCCTTCAGGGCTCCATCTTCTCAGCCAGCTGTGGTCCATGTGATGACCCCCAGAGGCCGGGAAGCATTAAGAGTCACTTGGGTGAGCCCTCCCAGTTGCAGGGCTCAGGAATTTCTGTTAAAGCACCATCTGAACCCCCAGCCAGAAGAAAATGCTGCAGAAGCCACATTGCTTGCAGCAAGAGACATTAGCATTAGCATGCTGCTAACACAGCAGGTTTGCGTGCTGCCTTCCGTGATGTGCAATGACAATTACATTTACATTTGCACAGGGCTTCATCCCTTTTCCACCAAGCTGGAAAACTTGTCTGGTTCTCACATCTTCTCCTGGGGTCTAGAGGAAATGAACGAACGCTAAACCGCATCACCTGGGTATGTGCACAGCAGCTGACAGATGTGCCTCCGTGGTGGTGCTGAGTGGTGTAACGTAAGCCTCCCCATGTTTACACTACAAGTCTGCTTTCACCAGTGTTATAAATACCGGACCCCACCAATATTAAACCTTTTTTACCTTCCAAGTACCATAACTACAGTACCACGCCAGGGTAACCTTAAGCAATAAGTCATGCTGTATTTGTCCCCGAGACAGGGCAGTTCCGCACTGGCATTTCTGTCTGGAAGGCGCGTGTCCTCGGCGCAGCTCTCAGCTCAGAATCCTCCAGTTCACAGGGTGTTCGTTCATGTATGGAAATCCACGTCCTCCTTAAACAGCAGGTTACTAGGCCAGCAGCACCACAGAAGCTCATTTCAAGGGTCAAGAATCAAGAACGAAGAAGCAACACGTGTGCCGTGTCAAACTCCCTCGGTCAAGCATGCGAGGGAGCACAAAATGGAGCTCCTCGGGTCCGCCAGGTGCAGACTTTAGAGTAAATTTATACAGAGATTACAGTTATGCATAAAATAAAGACAAGGAATTTCCACAGCGAAAGCGGCACATCCATTATCCCTTTCTTACTCACCTGGTGCAGGTACCAGCCAGTCGCCCACGGTAACATGCAGATCCCAAAAAGCTCCTCCCCACAGTCTGCTTCCTTAAACGAAACCAAGGGTCTAAAATGAGTTGCAGGAACAGATTCAACAGTTGTGAAGCACAGAATGCAGTAGCCCATTCGTTTTCACTGCATGGCTCCCCAGCTTCACACTGACTGAGTCAGACATGAGGATGAAGATGCAAAGAATGAGGTCCTTAAGCAACCACGGAGATCTGCGCTCAGAAATCGGTGTCCAGAGGACGCACAGCTTAATTTAACCCCAGACGGCACGGTGCATCCCCCCAGCTTGGTGCCAGCTGTCAGTGGATCCAGGAACCTCACGCAATGTGGAATCCTCTCTTTGTTTCCTTCGTGGAAGTGCCATTTGCTGGCCTCCCATGAACCACGAGGTGTTTCCAGCAAAGTCGGGATCGATTAGAAGCTTTTCAGCAGAAGCGGGGTCAGGGTGCACGAGTCTGAGCAGGTGGGAAATTTTTAAAACGTCTCCGCAGTTGCAGCCCAACCTTTGCATATGTGAGGAGAAATGGATGTGTTGGTCCGAGGGGAACTGCTCACAATGTTGGATGTTGGGAGACAGTTCCCTCGCACGGGTGTCTCCGGTGAGAAGGCCATGGGTGTTTGTGGGCTGCCCACGTACAGGTGTGGTGCTAGAAAGCCTGAACCGGTAAAAGCAGTGCCTCGATGCTGACAGCCTGACGTGGTGCAGGCGAGTAGATAAAAACGCCGCGAATCCTGGCTGTCTCATTCCTTTCACGCAACCGCTGCCGTAGGTGCTAAGCGCCAGCGTGGACTTTGTGAGCTTTTATGAGGTTTCCTCCTTGACACAAAATTAATTTTTGCAAACACCATAAAGGAGCCCTGCAAGCAATTCAGTGACACAGGAAGCCAAAATGATAAATGAGGTAAATGATACAAAGGTGCTACTGGGAATTCTGGGCCCTGCTAAAATTTAAGAGATCGATAGCCTGAAATACATAACTTGTAAAGTTCCCGTAATGTGAATTAATAAAGCCTAGCGGACCTGAAAATTGTGCCGTGACTTTTGCATATGAACGATTGCATGCCAGTGCAAAAGTAATATTGTAGCAGGATCTGATATTTTATTTCCAGACATCTACTGGTTGGCTCCTTTTTTTCTTCTGCAGACCAAGGAGGATGGGGTTCTTCCTTAAAAAGGAATCCCACGCCTCACACAGAGAGACACTGCTGCAAACGGTTACACCGGTCAGCACGGTCGTCGCTGGTTTTGCACGTTCCCACAAACTTCAAGTAATGGTTTGAATTTAAACTGAATCCAATATTTGGGCGTTCCCTGCAGGTGAATTTGGAAGAAAGGGAGACAATGCAGCTGCTGCCAACCGCTCGACATGGTGTCGGATCTGTCAGGGAACCTTTGGTCAGATGTTTGCTCGGCGTGATCTCATAAAAACCCCCAAAGATGATGCGAGATGCTCCGCCACCACCTGCAAACTCAGCGTTCTCGTATTAGGAGACCATTCCGCTGCCAAAGCGCGCTGTTATAAATAGCAGGAGCAGCTTGTGTGCCGTCATTCAGCCGTGTGTCATTCACCAAGCAGTTCAAATCCATGCTAATAAAATTCTGTAGTCAAATTAAAAAATGGATGCAAAAGGTACAGCACAAGATATTACACAAATCCAGATCTTTTCCATTAGCTTTAGCTCCTCATCAGCTCCTTGCAAAGCGTCCCCAGGTGCAGATGGCGGCGTCTTCATGTTTCTAAGCTACTTTATAAACAACAGAAACGGAGTCCATCCTACAGCAACTTCTTGTCCATCATTTCAGCCATTCTCTACACAAAAAAAAAAAAAAAAAAAAAAAAAAAAAACAGCCCTTGTGACGTAGGTGAAAGAACGCCGCTGCTCCTTACTTGTCTCATGTTCACGCATTGCTGCTCAGGGTAGCACAGTGGGTAAAGCTAGCAGCTCACAGCTCCTGGGCTGCTGGATGGCTGCGGGGTTCAAGCCTGGCTTAGAGTGCACGTGAATTGCTAGGCTTTCCCCATGTTTGCACCCACGCACACTGCGCTGAAAAAGGCACCAGCAAAGCTCATCTGTGGCTTCGTTCACCTGGGAGGCCCCCCAAGCAGTCACTACGAGCAGAACTTGACTCTGGCATCATTCCTATGTCACGCTGTCCTCTAAAACCCTGCCTTGATGATATCTTACAGCTGAAGCCATTACAGGAGTCCAGGAAGCCATGATACAGGTGGGGGAAGGAATGAGGACCAAGAGCAGTGGGGATGCAGGTTGGTTAAGGCCTAGAACACACGTTTCATAGCCGCTTATCCTCAGCACGTGAGGACAGGAACAGGTCAAAATCGAACCCATCGAGTCCAAATTAACGCATGGGTACATGGAACGACACCTACAATGTGTTTCAGCTACCGGAGGCACAGGGGCAAAAAGTGACAGAGCAAATAGAATAAAATTTCGATGTTAGATGCCAGCGTTATGAAGGAGAGGACCAGACGTTTCTGTTGCACATTGCAGCAACTTTTTTCCTGCGCCTAGGAGACCACGGCCTCTAAAGTCACAGATGTGGTGTTAGGATTCTTGCAGCCGCACAGATGCGGAGTCTCTCAATCGTTCCTGCAATTCCCCGAAGCCCCGAGACGAACAAAAGTCAATTCTGCTAAACGTCTAAGTTTCGCAAGAGTGCAGCTGAGAGGCTGCTCTATTAAAGCGAGACCACTGTGTCCGCAGCACTGAGACAAATAAAAATGAAGCGATGCTGGAGGGCAAAAGGCTGCAAGACAATGAACAAATGTGACTTGTACGTGGCCAAAAGTGCAAATAAACTTTTGTTTTTGCATTTTTGCATGGGCTTTGTAATTTACAACACGTACAGTTATGCCAGAGAGAAATAATGTGTGCAAAGTTTGTGAAAAGCTGGATTTCAATCAAGAAAAAATCCGAGGTTAAGCCAACTATTTCCAGCGATGCCTGTGGTCTGTCGCGCCCCCTTGTGGACAAACCTTGTAAAAAAACAAAGCGCAGGCTTTTTGCATTTTATTTTATTCATTTTTCCTTTTATTCTTTGGCTACAGGAATGTGGTTCAAGGTTTTATTTGTCATGAGTGCACTAACAGCAGCATAGCAGTGTTGTGACCATGAAAAGTGTTGCTTCCAGACATCCTCAGCATAATAGAATAAGAGCAGCTACGACATGGAGGAAGCTTATTTTGTGCAGCCCTGCTCTACACACGGAGCAACGAGTTCATCTGTTGGATCTCTGCCTGTGAAATGCAAGCGCAAAAACCCATTTTGGCGACACTTTCAATACAAACTGTAGAACAATCTGAATGCCTCTTTCATTCCGTATTAAAGAATCGCAAGAACTTGTTCGTTTCATTGACTTGATGCAACTCTGAGAACCTCGCAAACATACAGCACATTTAGACGAGTGACAACATTCACGGTTTGCCCGTCTCCACGCAACTTTTCCACGAACTGAACCCCACGACAAAGACGTGCGGCGAGCATCGTAGCTCATAGACTGCGCGCACTTGGAATCGATCCTCCAAGAGACCTGAGCTTCACGGGAAGCCGTCGGTCGCGCTTCTCAACCCTTTTGCGACGAAACGCAGCGTGTGAAGAAGAAGAAGGGGGAGAAGAAGAAGGAGGAGAAAAAGAGCGAACGTCACCTTTCTTCGCGGCGCAACCTTTTGTTGAGCAGCCAGGCAGGACGAAGGAAGAGCCGACCAACCACCTGAGGCAGAGCACATTTCGGCAACCATGTACGTGACAAATAAACTCTTTTCACTTTGACCCCGGCAGCCCCCTTCTCTCAATTCCCGCGCTCAGCAGTTTCCCCCAGGATGCACCTCGGCAGCAACGCGCATTCGACGAACGGACGGACGACGCTTAGCCGTAGCGCCCGACGCTGCCAGGTTTCGTTTAAAAATGTCAAGTCCTTCCGAGTATTTATTTATTTTCTTATTTTCCAATGTCATCAAGGAAGTGACAAGCGGTCAAATGTGCAAGTCGAGTCCCCCGTGTCTGGGACAAACCGATGGCGGTGAGACCCACGCAAGCAGGTCGCTGGCTGGAAGCAGTGAAGGAAGCCGTGGCCTCGCCAAGGCGCTTGGCCGAGTAGAAATTGTGGCAAAGCATTTATTTTGCTGCCGTCCTAGGACGCCGAAACAAATATTGTTTGAATTGAACCGCATGTGTGTATACACTGCGTGTTCAGTCTTACTAGAGACATGCGTTTGTGTTGGTCACCGGCAGCAGGTGGCGCAGTGGTTAAGTGTCATCTGCAGTGCTCCTGAACGCAGTATTTGCCTTGATTCACACCTTCACAGCTCTGTTGTATGAATCAGGCAGTTGTTGTACAGCTCAATAAAACTGTGAGTTGCCTAAATAAAAATGAAGAATATTAAAGCCAGAATGAAGGTCCCATCTAGTGGAGCAATGGGGGCCAAACCAACAGGCTTTTATCCGCGTAACTGCTCGCTCAGTGCATTTGCCGCATTTACGTGACATTAAACCGGACCAGACGCTCAGTACTTCAGGCCTTACTGGTGGAACTGGAAAGCGCCAGTGCATTGTTGCCGACGCCGTGCTTTTCGGGGCAAGGAGGGACGGAAGGAGTTTGCCCGCATGTTTGTTTTTCCCTTGGGGAGGTGAAGCGAGCAGGCAAACTCCACGCACACCCTCGAGCTGAGCTTGACCCCCGCATCAGGCAAGCAGCCCAGGAGCTGCGAGGAACCAGCAGACCCCACTGCACCACTGCGATTCTCTTCATTTTTGACCAATGTTAAATAGCAAAGGCTTTATTCTTTATTCTTAATTTCAATACCTTAAAAGAAAAGCGAAGCTGAAGTTTTCAAACAAACACACTGGGTTTGTGGGGCACGGGGGTAGCGGTTCCGTCCCCGCACGAGCTTACATCTCGGTTCTGCGACTGTACCCTGAATCAGAGCACCCTTACCCCGATTTACTGCGCTGGGGTTGACTCACCTGCATCAGTGGCTCATGAGGTTACAAGCAGCTTCGTAAGCAATCTCAGCGCTCAAAGTTGTTCTGGGCAAAAGGCTTCACTTTTAGTGATGCTCAAAAAAGAGTGACTCTTTGACTGCGGCCTTTGTTCTGTGTCTATCTGATGAACAGAGCAGACCGCAACACGTTTAACTGCACATGAATGCAAAATGCGGATGCCGTAGGGTTGGCAGTGGTAAAAACTGCAGGTTAACCCTGAACATTAAAAAGCGGTTCAACTCAAAGTAACTTCACACCTCACCTTTTCACCTTTACTCACTGTGGAAAGGTTCCTTCACACAAGTCTTCTTGAAATGCAACTTTTGCTGGAGATCCGTCTGCAGCAACATGTGAATGTGTCTGTCTGTTTTATATTAATTTGAAGTTTTCATTGTTCTGAACGAACTTTCTGAGTTCTGTGGATGAAACTGAATTGGGTGAATAAATTTCAAGTGCAAAACAAGGACAATTTCTGTGAAAGCAGTAGAGGACAAAGACCTCTGTATTTGACCACATTTTTTTAAATGCTGGACTCCATGTGACAGTGTGAAAGGAAAAGAGTTTAGAACAAAGTGCACGTGCGTGTGTATGTCTGTCTGTCTGGCCACTTCAGCTGAACATTTGTGCATGGACTCCCTTTTCTGTAAGAAGTAGGCATCACACTGTTTTCCAGCAAGGCACCTCCTCTTTCTCCAGCATCTGTTGACCAGCTGTCCTCTGGCCACACAGCGCAGTGACGAATGGGAAGAATGACACTTTTCTGGGGGGGGGGGGGGGGTGACAGGGACGAGTTGTATTCCATCCACTGTCTGTCGGTCGGTTCAGCTCCTTGTGCTCAGACTTCCTGCAAAACCTTGTTTTTTTTATGGATGATATTCCAGGCATTTCCTGCGCTTTCCCACAGCTCCCCTGAGAAGAAGCCAGTCCCCGCTGTGGAGCTGGAGCCAGCGGGTTTCACACAGGTTGTCTCCCCAGGGCTGAGCCCACCGGACAAGAAACCATTTGTTGCCATCAAGTGGGAACAAACAAATGCATTTAGCACACGCAGGTCAACCTCTTGCAGGTAAACACTTTGGCAAAGCTTAGAATGAAGGAAAAAAACTCCTGCAGAGTGTGTGTGTGTAGGGAGTGTGCAGCATGAGTCCACAAGCATAGCATCTGTGTCACCTCTTGTTTTACCTACAAGCTGCAGCTCGCACTTTCTAGTGTGCCTCAAGAACAAAACTATGAAAGCAGCAGAAAACAAGATTGGCAATTGTTAATAATAATAATAATAATAATAATAATAATGAGGAGGAGGACATTTACAAATCAGCTCTCTAAGCGTCTGACAGTCACAACCAGGGATCCCATAGGGCTCTGGGAAAAACATTACATTCCAAAGTATTCCCAACTCCTCCACACACGCGCGCGCACGATCACAATTTTCCTTTTCTCTGTACTTTGGTTTCCAGCTCTGTCTTCAGCCACATTCCTATTTATTTGTGTCCGTGTCCCCAGTGGGGGCTCCTTTTATTCCTTCACTTTTCCAAGCATTTGTCTGCCCCACTTTGCAGTCTCCAACACCGATCCCTCCGAACAAGAACTGCAAAAAACAAAGAAATAAATAAAGTGCAGATATTTTCCAGACTGTGCCGTACCGTCCCGCTCGACGTGCAGCCAGCACTGCGCTTTGGGATCGGCTTCCACGCAAGAGCTTTTACAGAGGGGGATATGAATGCCGAGAAGTGCAAGTGTGAATGTTTCCAGCTTGCCAGCCCCTACAGAGGGTGCAGTCCTCCTCCCATGCGGGCTAGTGCCACCGTGTGGCACCTCTGGCTGCAAACCACATCCACTTCCCCTTCAGAGGACCTCGAGTCGCCCTGGCTGCCGGATGGAAAGTGAACACTGTGGCGCTGGATGCGGGGCAGCAGAATCTGGGCTGGACCCCAGGGTGGCGAGCAGCAGCACGCTGCTAGATGACGACGGCACCGCGGGGAAACCCGGTACAACCCAGCACACGTGGACGTGGATGCCCGAGACGCAACACAGTACACAAACTGACAGTAAATAGTTTTTATCTTTGCAAATACTGTATATAAAACACGCATTATGAATCATTTAAAGCCAATACAGGCACTGAAACAGAACACAGTAAACTATCGTCTGCATAAACATTCTCTTTTGTACACGTACACCCCCACACACAGCTACAGCTTCACGTGGCTTAAACATCCAGCACTACAGGATTTCTACATTTTCACAGTTGGTGGTTAAACACTGCTTTTCTGCTTGTTGTTCATTTACAACAATAAGTATGAGCATGTAAGCTGTAATATTTAAAGGCATACATTTATATTTACATTAGCTTACTGAAGAATTTTAGAAATATATATATATATGGTCATACATGACCGCCTTATTCCTTTACGTTTGCTTTAAAACCCATAAAAACTGAATGATTTTCTCATAAGCGGCGGAGATGCAGATGTTAAGTTGGTTCTGAGCAAATGGATGCCGGCCCCTGATCATCCCAACACGTAAGACCAGAGCACAAGTGACCCACGGAACTGTGGCGCTGCGAAGGGAGCAGGCACAAGTGACACGGACTCAGTGTGGTCAGTGCTGCTGCTCAGCATCGGGTAAAGGAGCAACGTGGCTTAGCAGTCTTTCACACCTCAGAACCCCATGAACCCCCCCCCCCCCCCCCCGCTCTGGTACATCTACAGCTTCCAAGGTTTCTGAGTCACATGCCTACACATGGATAAAAACAAACATTACATTTTCACAACGTTTGCAGAAGGCTGTACGAAGGTTATATGCCGGCCCATCCATCGTGGGGCTGAAGCTCAACAGGTCAGGGGGCTACAAGCCAGCGAGAGTGAAGCTAAGCTTATAGCGTGCACACACATAGCCCCACTGGGATCTTCTTTAGTTTTGGTGCTTCATAAAGGAAAACAGTCACGTCCAGCCACTTGGGCGATCAGAAGCCGCTAAAGATTAAATATTGCAAGATCTCCTCTGCTGGCTGTAGACTGCTTGAAGGTACTGAGCTAAACGGATACGAAAATACTTGGAAAAAAACATTTTCAGAGAGCTTTGCCCTCCTCTACTTTACAGGACAGGTAAACAGATGTACGTGTGGGAGAGGGGTCTGGGGTTCGTGAACTGCGTCTTCCAATAACTGCAGAGAACATCCACAGGTGAGAGGGGCAAAGACTGGGCTGCTGGAGTGGAGGCATCTGAAAGGGGTGCGACGGATGCTAAGGAAAGCCACTTTCTCGGTGGCCAGCAGGCAGCAGCAGCAGCAGCTTAGGACGGAAGTGTCTTAAAAATCCAAATCTCTCAATCACAGACATTTTACGGTGCATGATGAACCACAAAAATGTGGGAGGAACGCCTAAAAATTCACTGCCTTGTTGTGTTTGTTCTGCTTGGGCTGTTTTTTCCGCTTTGCTGACGTGCAGCATCGGTTTGTTGGGCTTTGTCAGGAGTGACGGCTCCTCTGTAATAACCGTGACTGTTGCTCTGGGTGTCGGCTGCTATGGAACCGTGTGGCCGCTGCTCTGTGTTGGCTGCCCGTCTTTGAGCCTCTTGCTTGGTTGTTGTTCTGCTGTGAAGGTCGCCTGTGACTGTTTTTCGTTTTGGCCCGTTATTATCGTCGCGAGTTAGTTGGTCATTACAGCGTTGCGTGGGTCCTGAGAGCACTCCGCTCCCATACAGTGTGCGTGTGCAGACCTCCGGCTCAGCCGTCCTCCGGCGTGGAGTCTTCGGGGAATTCATCGGACGAACTGCTCTTGTGTATGCGGCCGTCGCTGCGCATGCTCTGGAAGGTCTTGCGGAAGGCTTCCATCATGGCGTGTGCCAGCTTCTTGGCCTCCAGTTTGCCTTCACATTCCACCGCGTGGCAGTCCATCTGGAAGGTGAGGTCGTCGTTGATCTCGCGGTAGATCCAGGCAAAGATGTTGGGACTGATGTCGTGGTCAGCCGTGCAGTAGGCGATGCGGGCCACCTGGTAGGTGTCCATGGCAATGGTGGCCTCCCCGCGGCCATCCAGGTGGTGCAGCCTCACCTGGAAGGGCCGGATCTCCAGGATGGCTTTGGCCGCCAGGACGTCCTCCTGCATAAGCGCTCTACGCTCCCACAGGCCGACGACAGCCGACTCCGTGCAACCAGACAGGAACTGCGTACCTGTGATGGTCACCTTACCCAGGTACGTTACCTGTAGACAGAGCACATATGACATCATGAGTGCACTTTTCATAGAAACTGTGCAGACAGCAACGAGGATAAAGTGGGACTTTGGTGCACTATGGGGTGCGGACATGAGGCAGAAGGGTTTCTTGATTTGAGCAACTAACTAGAATGTTTTTATGTTCTTCTGAAGAAAAGAAAATAGAACAGCTGGCTCAGAAGAAGCTGGTCGGACCTCCGGCTCCTGCCATTCAGATTCAAACTACTGCACGCACAATGAGCGCTGCCAGGTACTGGCAGTCAATGTGAAATCATGTGCGACATTAAAACCCAAAATGCCATGTAATGTGCACGCAGCCGTAGTCTTGGCTGTCTTTTCGGATCAAGGGGATGCATCTGGCAAGCGGCGATGGTGCTCGTGTGACTGCTCTTCACCTCTCCGCTAGCAGACAGAAGGCGCTGACACGCTAAATGGTACGTGTCATCGGCAAGGAGAGAGACGAGAAAACTCCGGAAACCAGAGAAACCAAACGGTTTCCCCCGTGGCTGTAATAGAAACCATTTGGTGAGGGAGGATTAAGGTTGCAGCCTTAAAAAGGGCTTGAACTGAAAAAAGGGGAAGAGAGGCGGCGAGAGCAGAAAACATGGCCACGGCCATGATCTTCCATCTGCTGGCAGCCACCACATTCCTCACACATGTATATAGGGCCACTCCATAAGCAACTGTGCTTATTATGCCAGCCCAGATTTACCGTGGTAACAACATTTCCTGCATATGAGTCCACCAGTCCTAGGTTTCAGAGTTAGAAAAGAGAAGAACCTTCCACATTTTACACATAAACACAACCAGGCTCAGTCACAAATATCACAGTAAGGGACTTTCCTGCCCCAACCCAAAGGAAAAGTTTGACAGCAATAAATAACTGTGAACAAAAAGTAGCAAATTGACAGGCATAGGCTGACTATAAACAGAAAGAAGCTCATCCTGGCAGACATCCTCACAGCGGCTTTGGGGTTTTACTCTCCTAATGAAGACAGGACGAGACCCGACTTTCTCCTTCCCGACACGCAGTTAGGACAAAATAAGAGAAGTCGGTAGGCAACATAACGCAGCATGGAGGACAGAGCTGTTGAGCCGTGCCATTTTATCGGTTGTCTTCTCGAAGGTTACTCTTTACTCACAACAGGATTTTGGCAGTTTTTTTTTTTTTTTGCTGCACTTCGCATCACTATCGTTTGAGCACCTTCTCTGCCACAGCCTTAGATGAAGCACATCCTCCAAAGGCCTTTTGCTCACATCCAACACAGTGTCCAATGTGAAGAACAAATGGCCCAAACTACTTTCGCTGCCTCGAGGTTCTCCTCCATTGTTCAGAAGGCTATGATTACCATGAATCTGTTATTCATCAGCAGGGACCAATGTGGTCAAGAATTTGTGTAGATCATCCCTTCCCACAAAACCACAGCAGACCTTGATGCTTGTAACCTTGGGATGAACCGCACTTTGGCTTTCCTTCCAGGCTGACACTCGTACGAATAGCCTTCTTGCAAGGCATCTTTATCAAAGCTAACGGACATCAATCCTGTCGTGTCTGTCTCTTCCTCTACGGCAGAGGCTGAGTTGGGGGAAGACCAGAAGCTGAAATCTGCAGGGAAAGAATGGGGCTGCAGGCTAGTGTTGCCTCCCTGGAAGGCAGGATGTTGGGGAGCAAAAGTGATGGGACTGAGCACCCCGAGACTTCAGGCGTCGGGCCATGTGGAGCCGGCAGTGGCCGCCCTCTGGTGGCAGCTTCTACACGGCTTATTTCAAACAATGCAGCATTTCTGTCTCAAAAGGCCCTGCCTGCCTCGAGGTTTGAGTGCAGACTGGGGAACATCTCATCCTCCAAATATGTTTGCTTTGGTGACCCCGTCCGTTCGCGCTACCTTCAGCATGAAGGTTTGCGGCAGCTTCAGTGGCGAACAGCGCAGACGGCGCAGCCAGGCTGCCCACCGCGTCAGCCTGCGATGAGTGTGAGATTGGCTGCGTAAACACATAGGAAGCCAAGACTGGCACACAGAGAGTCTTTTCAGAACAGATCGCACTTCTGAGCGCAGTCTCCCTTCTGTTCCCGGCAAAACTCAGCCCCGTTCACCAAGTGCAGGTAGCAGAGAGGAAGTGGCGGCCACGCCAGGGCATGCTCTGGAAGGCAGCGCTCTTGTACACAAAGAAAAGCTGCGCAGACACGAAGGCGGGTGGTTCAGGGGGGTGAAGCAGTCATTTCAACAGAGGCAGCAGAGGTGTCAACGGTGGACAGCACGGATTCATAAGACCTGGGTTCAAATCCCGCCGCTGACTGCAAGTTGCTCAGTGTACAAGCCCAACACTGTGATGCGTGAGCCAAGTGAACAAATGCAAATGGAGGGAAAGAGGTCCGTTTCTATGGAAGACACAGACTGGTACGGTGCTTAGCAAAAGTATTCGAGCATGTTTTTTCTACTCGGTATTTTTATTGGGAACCCATATGCTCGAACACTAAATTGTCACAGCCCAGTCCAGCTGGACGATGCTTGCGGACCCCAGTTTTCACTCAGAGCCACAGACTGTCAATGGGACTGAGATCAGGACTTTGACCGGGCCGCTGCAGGACCTTCACCTTTTTCTGCCGCATCAGCGCTGCTCGACCAACAAGCAGGGGGTGGAAGCCGCATCACCCGACTCAGACGTCCTTCATAACTCAGCCTCCCGAGCCTTTTAATCTGAACTGCTGTCGTTTTCTCCTCTCAGGCGTATCCTGCAGCAACTGACACGAACACGTGACCAAATAGTCCGAATAATATCAAAGAGCTAGAAAAACGTATACAAAAATGAAACACTTTTTTCACAGCCCCGTGTTATAGATCACATGACTGGAAAAATGACAAAAACACCAGCTTTCTAGTTCAGTTTCTGTCATGATTCTATTTCAGAACAACTGTGGCCAAAAGCACGACCATACAGTATTTTTATTGCTATGGACTTCATGGACTGGTGTATAAGACAGGCATAGCAGCGACAACGTCTACTTTGGATTGTAATATTAAAACCACACCGGCTAAACGTAAGGACTTCTCCCGTGTCCTCGGCCGGCACTGCCGGAAATTTGCTTCGTTCATAAATCCAAAGTGGCTTAGTGGCTGTGTGACAGCGTCACTCTGCACTCGATGGATCGCAGACCGAATCCAGCACGGGTCAAGGAACGCACCTCCATTTGGCCCCGTAAAAATGGCCGCTCTCTACAAGCGGGTACATGACTGTCAAATGCTTTGGACGACAACAACAAACAATTGTACAGTAATACACGCTCACACAATTATAGCTATTGCACAAAACAAATACACAGTAAGGCATTTTGATGCTTTTATTACTCTTGAGCCCTGTTAAAACTGAAACTTAATTCAAAATGAGCCAAAAACACGTTTTTATGTCTGCTCGGTTGCCCTTGCTGACCAGTTGATCCCACAGACCCGTGCAGCATCTGTCTTGGTGTTAGCGATCGCTGGCAGCGGAGATTCTCAAAACTTTTCATGGGGACAACACTGCTATGCTGTGTTGTTCACCCAAGACAAATAAACCTTTGAATCCTTGAATCCTTCTCCCTTCCTGTAAGGTGCGAGCGCCATTCATCGGCATCTATGAGTTGGCCACGAAACTGAAATTGTAGGGAGTGCAAAATGTCTGTACCTTGTTGAACAAATGCGCAAGGCCAATGTTAAACTAGGAACCTAAAGAGAAAACTACACAGGTCCACACCGTAACTTCCAGATGAGGACCCCGCAGCTGTGCGAGATGCCTGCTGCATCACTCGATACACCAAGGAGCTCTTGGGGCGATGAAAGGACTGAAGTGTAGCAGTGGCTCCCAAACGTGTATGCAACTGGAGACATGCAGCTGTGAAACTGTTTATCAAGCAGGTGACCTTTATTCTCATCTCAATTTGTACCGAATGTCCCAGCACCCCCTTACCTGGCCTAGCCAAGCTCCCCTCATCCGTGCCCCCCCACGCACTGCTGTATATAAGCTTTGTCACGACCAGCATTAAACGGAGGGTGAACACCTGCAACCGCGTGTGTGCATCCGTTCCCTCCCGAGTGCTCGCCGCCACACCAGAGGAGAAGCACGGCAGACCGGGTACAGGGTTAGCTTTTCCCCAACACGCGACTTGAGGCCGACCATGCAGGACCCATTTGCAGTTTCTCCCACCAGGATGATTTACACAGTAAAAAACAAACAAAACAAGCTGCTGCCACTTTGGAATAATTTAATGGTCTACTTACTGGCTTCTCTTAAATAGTTTCTTCAAAATACAGCACTTGGTTTGGCTCATGGCTGGTAAAGGGAGGTCTGTTGCCCTTGGCAACCTTGCCACCGTTGTCCTTTCTGAACAATAGCGTGACAAGACCCACCCCATACACACCACAGTCATCCTCATGGGCACTTCCATGCAGTCATGTCTAAAGCCTTCTAGAAATTTCTCAAGCTGTTTTTGTTTTTTGTTTTTTTACAGTTGCAGTCTATTAACTGCGGATATGAAGTTCAGCAGGCAGAAACATACAAACCGCATTTCATGCCTCTTCAAAAGCATGAGTTCCCTCAAACAACAACCTCTCCTTTCCCACTGTCCAACACTCTAAGGCTTTTCTGGATTCTGAGTGAAGAAGTTTGTTTTTAATATAAAAGCAAATGAAGGGTAATAAAAGAGTAAACATGCTAGCAGAGGAACGGAGCGAGCGCCATTCTTCTCGTGGCCGGCTGGTAAATCACAGCCCTGATAGCTTCATGGAGCCCCAGAGAGAGGAACCGGCGCTGTCTGGTTCTGGCCTGGCTCAGCAGCATGACGCCATGCAGCAGCACCGGGCTCCTCAGGCCTCACTCTCCACAATTTATTTCTGTGCTAATCTTTGTCTGACTCCACTGGCAAGGCTTCCTTTGTGGGATGGAGGTCTAAATCTCTCCGTTCTTTTCATGATTCTCCAACGTGTGCCTCCGATCTCAGCTGAACTGAGCCATCTGACTCTGAATCACCGCTGAGAGCCACGAACACCCCAAGGAGAAGCAACGCTGCTGTACGCAAAGGGATCCGGAATCTGGCCTGTGACCCCAGCTACCAGACACACATCAGGTGCCCATGTGTCTGCTTGTTTGCCGTTCCCTGCTCGGCACTCCGTGTGGGCTCGAGGACACTTTGAAGTGCTGCTCTACAACGGCTGTGGTCCAGTTTAAGTTCGAGCTGCAGGAAAGCTGCAGGTCAGGTGTGCTCGTGACCGGGATGAGTTACGCTCACCGATCACAAGCCAGACGCTGCGAGTCCGCAACTTACAAACATCTAAGCAATAGAAATGTGTTCGTGAAAAATGTTTTTGTAAATCAGTTACACTCAACATTGACAAGCAAGGTGTGGAAGAGGGCCGTGCAGCAACAATTGCTTCCAGAAACCGAATGAAACCCAGGTGAAATCTCCTGTGCTCTCGCCTTGTTCGGTTTTGTTTTCCATTATTATCTTTTCATTGGAATTACGTGTGCTTTTCAAACGTGCTGTCGTGCGTTCGTAAGCACCGAACATCATACGACCCGTAGTTAAACTGTGTTCCTTTATCTTACATCAGAGTCAGCGAACTGCAAGACTGCAAACACGGCCCTTTTACGGGACATTGCCGCGATCCGAACACCGAGGCCCGCAAAGCACCTCAGCGGGCCCTGGCTGTGCCAAGCAGGCGCCTGAAACTCAAGATGAAAAGCAGATAAAAGTTTGCACTTGCCGAGGACGCATGTGTTTATGATTACCCGACTGCGGAATGAGGAAAACACGCTCTCCCCCCCGCGCACACAGAAACCACAGAGTCCCACACTGGAATGTGAAGGATGCCTGACAAAACCATCCAAGCAAGGACCTGACGCCAAGGTGCTCACCAAGCTCCGTTGCGCTGCGCTATTAGTACACAACCGTGTGTTTAATGGCACCATACGAATCCCAGAAGAAGAAAGAAACGCGTGCCACGGTGGTCCTTTTGAGCCAAATGCCAACGCGCTGCTTCAGGGAGGGTTTGTTTAGTCGTCCTCCTCCATGCCATGTTGGAGAGCAGCGTCTGTCTGTTGAGCATTACGTAAATGCTTCAAAGCTTCTCATTTTTCAGACCTGTTACATAACCTGTGTTCGCAGCGTGGCTCCGTGGGTTCCTGTTTGACTTTCCCAGCTTATTTACTGCTTATAAGAGCGCAACAGACAATCGTACGGCCGGTTTGCGAGCACGCTGCCCCCATACCCCAGACGCGCAGTGGATTTGGGCCGCCTGTCTCTACCTGTTAAGCGCAGAACAAAAGGGTGACGTTTATCTTCGTAACGTGCACAATACGAAACACCTTTACTAAAGGCATGAAAACGTATTCGGATGTGGACTCGGTGTCGGGGCCGGGTGGTAAGTGGAGGCACGTGGACGTGGCTCTGCCCCTCGGGTTCTTTAAGCATTGAGCCAGGACGGATTTTCAGGTCAACTGCAGAGCAGGCAGCAGCACTGGCATCGCGTTGGCCACGGGCAGAAGGAGCGGCTGCAGATTCGCCCGCTCAGATTTAAGGTGGAGGATCCAACCCGTATCGGGGTCAAAGGGGAACGGAAGTGGGGCTACAGCCACGCACCACAGTACGGGAGGCAGAGTACACAGCTGGGTCTTCACAGAAACAGTGGCGGTTATTATTGTTTTCATGTGAAACAGCAAAATCGGACTGCTGTTCCCCAAAGGGTGCTGTACCAATTACTCCTGCACGTATGTCTTGGTGTTTTCCCAAAGTCCGGTTATTCGTTTTTATGTATTTGTACCATGACAGTACTGCCGTGCTTATACCGTGGTAAGAGGAACACTACTGTTCACTGTGAAGAGCAGCATGGCTGCTTCCGGCCTCAAAGTGAAGACGTTGCCCGAGCTGTGCAGTTGTTGCCTTTTTAGACTTCACGAAATCTCACTGTTCCCAAAAATACCCTCTTGTACAAATGGGAGAATGCTTGCCTGACAACCAAAATAAATCGTCTTGGCTAAAGGTGCCAGCTGAACATAAGCAACGCCATTCTTACACTAGAATTCTTTCATCTTAATGGCCCCTGTGTTCCTGCTGCCTCAGGATTCCTCTTCCTTGGCCCTTGTTCTGTCCACAGAAACCTGAGAGGGAGCACCCAGTCGCTCATTCACATTTATGAACTCATCTGGGTTGGGAAGTCCGTCCGCACGTCCAGCCATGACTATGGATCTGATGGATGCCTGCCGTGTAACACGGACATCCATTGGTTTTGCATGAATGAGTCGGGTTCTGTAGAAGCCTCGGCAAAGCTGTAATGAAATTTTCCATCACGTATTTATGTACTGTATTTCACTTTCATGTACCATTCAGGGTCGGTGTGTTCCACAGTCTGCCTTGGAAACGCAGGGCACGGACAGGACGCCAGTCTGTTGCACAAGTTTTATTTTACTTTTTCTGAATTCACTTCTGAAAATATCGTGTGACAGTCATCGGCAGGCGACCCCATTCAGTTAGCTCTCTTATCTGGGCAGGCAAGAAAAGTCTAACAATAGGGACATCAATTTAAACTGCAATAAATACATTTAAACTCATTTAAAATGAGTCACTATAAAAATGATAGGAATGAAACAACGGAAAATACAAAAAATCTCTCGAAATTCCTATCTAATGCAGGCTGTTGACTGATTTTTCCCATAAACATTTTCGACACATTAAGGAGACAAATTTCTGAAAATGGATATCTGCGATAAACAAAGAGATGCATAAAACTGCCTTTTGGAAAATTCATTACGTTGATGTTTGTAACATGAAAACCCAGGGTGAATAAAAAATAAAGGAGAACAACATAGGGTGATGAGGTTCGGTTCTTGTCAGTCACTGTGCCATTTGACAATACGTTGGTCACACGGCCATCTCGACACCACACTCTGTGCCCCTTTCACCCCTTTTGACCCCTCTGCAAACCCCTCTTTGTCCCAGTGTCTCCATCCCCGCACACACCAGTATACCTTCCCAGTAGCTACACATCCCTGGCCTGTATGCACCACACACCAGAACAACGGCTTCACATAGGTGCTTATGGCTTTCATACAGGTTGCACACATTGGATGGTGGTGGTGGTCTGCCTTAATACTGTCTATACTTCCCTCCACCTGGATGGGGAAATGTGGGCATTGGCATAGTTGGGTGGCCAGCATTCATAACACCAGGAAGCAGCACACAGCAGTATGATGTTGCTTAAGGAAAGCACCAATGACAAAAAATACACAGACTTTAAAACAAATAAATGTTCACTCTAGGCTAGGGTGTGGACAGCTCTGTGTGAAAAGACAAACAGTTTTGTCCTGAGGGTCACGGATACCTACCACCAACCAGCACGATGACTGTGAGCATATCTGACCCTCATCTGCTTGGAAAACATTTGTGTGTGTGTGTTACACAGAAAAGTTATATATATATATATATATATATATATATATATATATATATATTAATAAGAAGATAAGGAACTGTTTATAAAATCAAAACAGTCTCCACAGCACCCAGGTCCCTGGAGAAGCTGCGTCACCATGACGACGCCAATCGGTCTCAGAAGCTCGGCTGGGTTGGTTCCTCACGGCTGACAAGCACATTCCAGCAAGGCAAGGATATACATGAGCAATACAGTTTGTAAAATACATCATTTCAGCAGCCCACATCATTAATGACAGCGTCCTGCCAATGAACAATGAAATGAAGTTAGAAAGTCAGGGTCGGCAGATGATCCGTCAGACAAAGATGTAGGGAAGTGGACTTTTGGTTACATTTATGCTAAAGATCTACAGCACTGAAATCAATCCAAAGCTCTGGTTAGCATTCGGGAGCAAAACGCACTTCGAGTACAGCCCTGTGGCCTTTGCTTCCGTCTGACCTGTCGCGCTGAGGCCGGGTTTTGCTCCATTGACCCAGCTGATTACTATGGTTTACTACGAGCTGTCCTTAATTCGGCTGCTCCCGTCAGGGGTCGCCACGGCGGATCAACCGTTTCCACTTCCTCCTGTCCTCTGCATCTCTCTCCGTCACCCCCACCACCTGCATGTCCTCCTTCACCACATCCATAAATCTCCTCTTAGGCCTTCCTCTCTTCCTCTTGCCTGGCAGCTCCATCCCTAGCATCCTTCTCCTGATATAGCCATCATCTCTCCTCTGCACGTCCAAACCAACGCAATCTCGCCTCTCTGACTTTGTCTCCAAACCGTCCAACCTGGGCTGACCCTCTAATATACTCATTCCTAGTCCTGTCCATCCTCATCACACTCAATGCAAATCTTAACATTTTTAACTCTGCCACCTCCAGCTCTGCCTCCTGTCTTGGTTGCTCAGTGCCACTGTCTCCAACCCATAAAGCATAGCTGTTCTCACTACCATGAGCTGTCCTCAATTCTCACACTTCCCCGAATTCCCCTCAAGTTCTCATTACTGCTTAACAGAGAATTCAACGCTATTACTTTTCAGATAATTCATATTGCACTTTATATACCAAATAATACTTCTCTTATTTCTTGAGTCAGTGCATAAGCAGCTAAACCCATGGAGTGTTTTCACTGCATTAAATCAGAACAAAACATAGCACTCTTCCAGGACCATTCTGAATTTTCTGCATTTTCTGCTTTCTCCTCCAGTTAACGCAGTAAAGCTGCGAAACACCAGACTTGCCAGTGTGGTTTTTTTTTAATAGTGAAAGGCAAAAAGCGGTCCCTGCAGCACCATTCTGATTCAGAAACCACACTGTGTCATGAGTTTTGGCTGAGCTACCAGAGATCGGGTGGGGGTTGCCAACATCAAATGAGTATTAGCCATTTCTATCGGTCTTCTTGCTTTCAAAACAAACTGCAGTGGCTGGAATTACAACCCCAAATCAGAAAAATGGAACGGTATGGAAAATGCAAAATAAAAAAAAATGCAGTGATTCTTATATTTACTTTGACTTTTATTTCATTGCGGACAGTATGAACCCAAGATATTTCATGTTTCGTCTGGTCAACTAACATTTCATTTGTTAATATACATCCATTTCTGCATTTCAGGCCTGCAACACATTCCAAAAAACGTTGGGATGGGGCAATGTTGAGCTAGTAATGCGGTAAAGAAAAATGAAATAATGTCATTTCAAACAGGTGATTGTAATCATGATTTGGTACCAAAGCGGTGACCACGAAAAGCCGAGTCTTCGAGGATCTCCAGTTTGTCAACAAATGCATGAGAAAATTACCAAAGTGTTTAAAAACAATGTTCCTCAAAGAAACATTGGAAGGGATTTGCACATTTCTCCCTCTACAGTGCATAAAGTCATTGAACAGTGCAAGGAATCTGGAGGAATTTCAGTGCGAAAAGGGCAAGGGCACAAGGCTAAGCCGAACAACCGCGATCTCCCATCCCTCAGATGGCGCTGCATCAAGAACCGTCATTCATCGATAGCTCATATAACCACATGAGCAAGGGAATACTTTGGCAAACCTTTGCCGAGCACTACAATACGGAGTTACATTCACAAATGCCACTTAATGGCTGTGATGGCAGCATTAATGCAGAAAAGTACATTGAGGTTTTAGAGCAACGTGTGCTGCCTTCAAGATGACATCTTTTCCAGGGACATGCATGCATTTTTCAACAACACAATGCAAAACCACATTCTGCACACATTACAAAGGCATGGCTACAGAAGACAAGGATACTCGTACTGGACTGGCCTGCCTGCAGTCCTGAGCTGTCCCCAATGGAGAATGTGTGGAGAATTTTGAAACGGAAAATGAGACAACGACGGCCCTGTGCTGTTGCACACCTTAAGATGTGCTTGCAGGAAGAATGGGACAAAATAACACCCGAAACGCTTCATCGCTTGGTATCCTCAGTGCCAAACCATCTTTTAAGCAAGGGCAACATTACAAAGTGGTAAATGCTTTACTGTTCCAACTTTTTTAAAAATGTGTTGCAGGCCTGAAATGCAGGAACGGATGTATATTAACAAATGAAACATTAACTGACCGGACAATCTTGGGTTCATACTGTCTGCAATGAAAAAAAGTCAAAGTAAACGTAAGAATCACTACCTTTTTTATTTGCATTTTCAATACTGTCCCAACCTTTTCTGATTTGGGTGGTATTTTGGATTTCTACTCCAGCAGGAGAAATTAAGAGCTGCAGCTGAAAGACTGAGTCATTTGGAGGCTGAGTCTTGGCCACAGCTCAGAAATGCAAACAGCACAGGCGAGCGCCACTTCTGGTCCAGCTGCGAGATTCCTCCCCAAAACCCCCTCCTGCCATCTGGCAAAAACCCTCTGCTTTCGAAACCAAAGCTATTTGAAATGCTTAAAAAAAAGCTACAAAAATCGCAGGCTTTCTTTTGAGTGCGTACACTTGCATAAATGGATGTGGCAGTATCCATAGCAACGGGGCCTGGCTCTACTGAAGGATAGGAGACCCGACGTCTGATTAAGACAATTCACACCGGGCGGAGTAAATGATGGCCAGGTCCAGCAAGGGACTGAAAACAGGAAACACATGGGGATCATCATGGACCGATCCATGAGGATTGAGCTCTGGTTATACAGAGCGCTGGCCCCCGAACAGCCGAATCAAAATGGTCCCAAGCACACAGATTGTGCAAGGCTCGCTCAAGAGCATTGTGGCCGAGAGGATGTTGTGGAGTAAAGAAACTGGCAGAAAGCAGAAGGCACACACTCATCATGTATTGCGATGTTTAAGACTTCTTAACCACAGACTCATCCCAGATGGGACCTGACATTCCTTTCCAGCGCACTGCTGTGACTCAATTCTCGCATGCCACCCCCTACGCGCCCACATACCAGGGCCACATGCTGTGCAGTGCCAATCTCAAGCCAGCACACCAACCACTGCTGCCCACACGCCAGCCTACGCACACACGGGCCTTCTCTGGTATCAAAATGTTTACAGCGCGGACATGGCTCCTCTTTCTTGAGGAGAGGCTACAATGACACAGTGTATTTTTCTTGCTATTTTTATTCCACTATTGTTATTTATTTTCATTCCTTCAGAGACTGAAGCAAAGTCCAAACTGTAACTCAGGCGAGGCAGTTGTGGGTTAAAACTGAAATGGTGTCCAGCACCACAGGAATAAGCAAACACAAGACATTGCTGCAGGCCAACCACATGCCACAGGAACTGTCTGACACCGAGTGGCATTGAGGCACAGCCGACCGCTCCGGATAACAGCCAGTACAGACGACACTGGTCGGCACTGGAAACTTTTACTATGGCATTCAACGACGGAAGTTCGCACTAAACATGGGAGCAGACAGAAGGAATCGATAGTGGTGGCAATGTTGCACCCATTTGCTCTTTTCAGTAGCGCAGCAGCATCGGTCAACACGGATATGAGAATCCACAGTTTACTGCTGTGCAATGCACAGTACACAATCGGACCAGACCAGAAGCCTGTTTGTGAGCGGAAATTGTTCACAACTCCTCCTACAGCACAACAAGCCATAAGTTTAATACATATTTTTTCACTGGTTAGGATTTGTTAAAAATGCACCGCAATGCTACACTGATAAAACATTTGCTGGAAGGCTTATATTTCTTCTATTTTCATCAGCAGACCATGTAATCCAGGAGTCGGTGTTCCTCGATACTAGAAATGTCGCGTACAAGTCAGGGAGACTTGGGGCCAGGATGTCAGTTTACCACTGTTATCTTTTCCAAAAATGAAGCAACATTACAGCCGATTGCTTTAAAAGAATTGAAAATAAAAATGTGTGGACCCAAAACATTTTATTCATTATGCTGCGCTTTACATGCCCAAGAGAGTCACTTCTACAGACCGGAGAGTGAATAAATAAAGAATGAACAGACAGTCGCAGAAGACAGAAAAAGTTCTTCACCTTAAAACCCACACTGTGTTTTATTGGCCCCCAAGGAGGTAACCAATTCAATGCATAGATGTGGAGTTTGGTTACCTAACCTTAATCATCAAAAAAATGCAACAATAGAAAACTACCTCTATTTATTCTCAGGGTGAGTTCTGCACTAACTCATAAAAATCCCAAACACTTCCTCACTCACCTTTGCACATCTCCATCTCTTTCTAAACACCCCCCTTCCCCCCCGTACCCTTCCAAGTGGCAGACGATATAAACATGGGCCAGAAAGTAGGATATAAAAAAGTGACAAAGATGAGATGCAATAAAAAAGAATAAACTCTGGACTGTTTCTATCTCTGAAAATTTGATGTGCATTAAACGCAGTTAAGGAAAGGAGAAAATGGCAAGGAAAAAACAGCGACACAAATGAGACAACATTCCGGACCAGCATGCAGATCCTCAAACGTGTGGGCCTTGTGATTTGTGCTGGCAACCAGACATCACACAAATAAGGCGATAAGAACAAGATGTGAAATGAAACGCAACTTGGGATGTTCAGCATGTACCTTGTACCCCATGTGCGTCCGGTTCTTCCTCGGCGGTGTAGTAGAACAGAGCTCGATGGCCTCTGGCTCATGGAAAATCACAGTGGGCAACGGCTCCTTCTTCAAGGTCAGCACATTCAGCTTGGTCTTCAGCATTGTCTGGAAGTGCTGAAACGGAGACAGATGTGTTGAATTTGGTTCCCTCTTTGCCTGGGTGCACTCGCAAACAGGGAGACCTTTTTCTCCTCCGTTAATGCCGCACAGCACCTGAAACAATACAGGCCAGTGTTCGACTTGGATGCTCCCAGAAGAGTTTTGGACCAGAACCCATAAAAACTATTTTCCATGATGGCCCCCTATAGAAAAATGTTCCATTTTGGTCTGAGCAGAAACAAATCCGTCCTCCGATAAGTTTCTCCTCACATTTTCAGACGAAATGTGTAAAGTTCTCAGTTCACTACTAAAATCCATCGTTTAAATCCCTTCTAAGCTGCCCTATAAACTAAATTTAACAGCACATGAGCGGTACATTCGCAGCTAACTTATCAAATGGCAGAAAATTAAGCATTCATTTTCACTGTCCTTTGTGCTGAGTACCGACTGTTGGACAAACCACATGAATACTGGAAAAACCGCTGTTTGCTCGCTTGGAGTTCCTGGAAAAGCGTACAGTTGCCCCCTTTCCTGACTTCTTTTGAGTGTGCTGTCTGAAAAGACTTCCTGAAGGACCGAGCTCATGCCAGAACCAACATGTGGTTTTGGTCGGTGTTACAAAACCCAGATTCCAGGCAAGGACTGGGATGCCTGGGCCTTCAGTCTCATCTCCTGTTTTAACCAAGCCTTCCACACGCAGAGTTCTCCATCTGCAGAGCAGAGTTTCCCTGTTTGAGGGCCATCGCCGTTCATCTACGGCACTAAACAAACGGGGCCCTTTTGTGGCAGGAAAAAGGCTCTCTGAGGTCATACAGGTGGTCTGGAGTCAGATGGATGGATAGCTGAAGCAAGACGGCCATCCAGGGTTTATCCAGACACAAAGTACTCACGCAAGTGTGGACAGCACTGTGGCAAGGTGGATGGCAGCGGCCCATTTTCGACAGCAGGCAGAAGGACACACAGCAGAGGATAGAGAAACATACGCAGCTGAGAGTAACGTCCACAAGGGCTATGAAACAGAACCCACCGGCACTTGAGAAGGACCCACGGTGTCTGCATCTTCGTAACACGATGTGGGGAGATGATGCCACAGCGAGGTGAAGAAGGGTGTGAACTCCACAGCAGAGACTTTGGAGGTCACTGAAGGAGGTCCACATGTCTGTGGGCTTCAGGAGCTCAGACCTGCAGCCTGGCCCAGAAGGGGCAAACCAGGCACTACACTATGTGGATTCATTCCATATTTTCTTCTCTTTATACTCTCCAGCACAGATGTTTCTACTACATATCATTGGCATTCTCTGGTTGCTATGTCCCTGTAACAATTCCTTCTGCAAAGAAATGCTCATGTACAGACACTCTGTGTGTGTGTGTGTGTGTGTGTGTGTGTGTGTGTGTGTGTGTGTGTGTGTGTGTGTGTGAGTGAGTGAGTGAGAGAGAGAGAGAGAGAGACTGTCTTTGGCTTCAGCTGTGATGCTCTAACAGGGCACAGATGTTAACTTTCACTTGCAGCCTGCAGAGTTCTCCAGCTGAGGGACGCAACCCCACTCACAGTCACGCAGCCCCTTTCTCATCCCAGGAAGTCTCTGGAAGACGCAGACCTGCTGGGACACTGACGGCAGCCTATTGCCATGACCTGGTCACAAACACAAACGCTCTAAATCCAGCATAGATACACAAACACGGTGAGCAAATCTTACATGTAAACAACAACGCACTATTCCATGAGCAAAATATTCACACACACACACACACACACACACACACACACACACACATCCATGCACTCATGTGTGACTGTGCAGCTGTGGAAGTGAAGCAGAAGAGCGACGAAGGAGTGTGTACAGCAGTTGAACAGACGCTGACAGGCTGGTGGACAGGAGGACTGTAGGCCTCACGTTGCCATCACCTTTCGATGGGGGAGGGGGCACATAAAGGAACCCCTAGAGCCCTTCGGCTGACTTACACAACATGGCTTTCGCAACATCTGCGCCCCGATCGAGAGACGACTACTGTATACCATTCCCATGTGCGCAGCCAGGTAGTCTGTTTCTGCCGTTATTTTTCCAGCTGAGCTGCTCAGGTGGGAGGCCAGAGAGCTGACCGCAGGAAACCTGCCCGCTGCTCGCGCTCTATTTATGCTTCTGTGAAAGCTGTCATGGCTGAAAACAGTCTTGTTGTTCCCAAGCATCTGAGAAGTCTAATTGAGGAGAGACCTCTGGGAACCTAAGAGCAGTGAATTCTGTAGGAAGTGGGCAGAAACAGCACCAAGCCACAGAAAAGGGTAACACCTCCTCCCTGGCGCCAAGGCCCACTTTTAACCCCGCCGCACTCTTCCAAATTGGCACATCAGCCATCAGACATGTAACTGAATGGGTAAGCAGCCCCAGGCTGCCTTGGAACCAGCTGGTTACAGCCTGCCAGTCAGGAGATGATCTACTCTTCAGTGGTGTCCAGAGCATAGGGGCAGCACGTGTCATTCAGCAGCAAAAACGGAACACCTCAGCAAACGGAGAAAAGAGGACTCAGTGTCACCAGGGAAGTGAAAGCAGGAACCTAATGGGCAAGAGGAACTTAGTGGTTCTATATAACCATAAACAGCACACTGGAGATGTTGTTCCTCAAGCAATCCGAATGCTGAGCGCAGCGACTATCCCGTCGGAGTCCAGTTGCAAGGGCAGGGCTGTCAGCTGTCAATCACCCCACCGCCACCACCGCTCCTGGTTCTTCAACTCCAGGAAAGCTGCCGCACACGGTGCGAGAGGTCCGATCTTGGCACGCGTTCTCGTGCGGGTTTCCCGTGTGCGCTCTGCTCTGCCACCCTTCTTTCACCCATTTTGCACATTCATCTCATGTTCTCTTTTAATCTCAGACTTTTCCAACAGCTGAACATCATTTGTGTGTTTGTGCGTGCAGGACCAGGATGATATTCATCTGAACTGGGCCCAACTGGCAGGAGGAGCTCGCCATGGACAGAAGGATGCCGACTAGCTGAGGAGGAATCTTACACTATTTTAATTACAGTTTTACCGTGTTTTCAGCATTTCAAGTATCTTGCCATATATTTGCATGAATTATGAGGAATAAAAAAAAACAACTACTTATGTAATTCCAGCGAGAAGATTTTCACAAAAAAATTCAACATCATTGTTCTACTGTTTTTGTATTTTCATTTATTCAATAAAATATGTTATAATGACCCTGTTTTTCACTGTTTCTTTTACCACTCATATCACTGTGCATGATTAAGAATAACACAATGGGTGGACAGACCGGTGGGCGGGCGGGCGGACACAGATTTAGAGTTAAGTTGTGCAGCAAACTAAAACCGGCCACTTTCAAGTGACATTTTCAGAGTTATGACAACAGAGGTACAGCAGAAGAGAATCACACACACACACACACACACACACACACACACACAGTAATAGTGAGTAGGTATGTTGCACAACTGGCTGAAATCGCTGATGTCAGCATCACTCGGGAAGGCACAGAGCTGTGATGTTGTCACGGTTACTGACCACGTTTAAAAATACACATCAATGATGCACACCAGCAGTTTCTGGAGCAGAACGCAGGCATTTCATACATTTGGAAAAGTCCTCAGGAAAGGTTTAAAAAAACAGCCAACAGAACAGCGTTTGCCAGACAGCGGGGCAGTGTCGCGTCCAAACTACACGGCAGCCAATGGTCCTCAAAGGCCACTGTGTTCTCCATGTGCAGACCGGCTCCTCCGGTCTGGTTTACAAACGCAGCGAGGCGCCCGCTCGCACACAAACATGGCCATGCACTGTAACAGAACGCCTTTACAAAAACGGTGCGCCACAGGCACACTCCGGGGCACACCTCGGCGTGCCCGTTTGTCCTGCGGTCCGCCCGGTTCCGTGAGGAGACCGGGCGACGGGAACGGCGCGCCAGAGCAGCAGAGCTCCACACAGAACACTTGGGTCCCGCTCGCTCGGCCGCAGGGGGCAGAGGTGGGTCAAAGTGTGTCGAACACATTCTTAGCTTCAGCGTTCCTTGGGCAGAAGAGGCCAAAACCGCACCCGAGAGCCCGACAGTCTGGACGGCGCTGTCCAGCAGGGGGGAGACACCGTAAATCGGCTCGCCTGCCGCGAACGCACTGAAGGGGCAGCAGGGGGAGCAGCGGTTAGGGCTCCTCTGCTCGGCCGACTTATTCCACAGCAGGAAAGCCCTTCTGTGCAAACCCACGGGTGCGTCGCTGCCAAGCTGCTCATCGGACTCCAGAACCCGAAAAATCGTGCCGAGGCGCACCTGTCAAGTCTTGCTTGTGTGCGTGAGAGACTCGCTCGCTGTTTACGAGGGGCTGCGCGTTGCCGTGGCGACCGTCTGGAGGACATTAGTCGGGGTCCGCGACGGCGCTGGTCTGGACGATTTTTCTCGAAAAACATTCCGGGGGGTAAAGCGTCCGGAAAGGCGGTCGCGGTCGCATGCCCGAGCCCCGACAAGGGAAAACGGGTGCAGCGCTCGCTTGTCTCCCCGCTTCAGATGGCGCCCCCCAATTTCACGCGACCTACCTGCAGTCGCTCTGTCGCCGGCTGCCACATGTCGGTGCGCGGGCGCCTTTCTGTCGCCTTCGCAGCTGGATCGTCGCTCGTCTGCGGCCCTGCGCGCTCGCATCTGCCCGCGGATTCCGCTGGAAGGAAACGCCGGAGCTCCGCCTGCAGGACCGCGGAGGACGCCTCCTCCGCCCAGGCGCCGGCAGAGGGCGCTCTCCGAGGCGCGATGGCGTTTGCGCGCCGCTGGGTTTTTTACGCGACGCGACGCACGCGTTCCCCCCGCGGTTCTGTCTTGCGCCGGAGCTGTGACCTCAGCAGGTTTACCGCTGTTACCACCCGCGTGGGGTCACCTTTCGTGCTGCCTGCGGGCCGAGTCGCGTCCGAGGGCCGCCGCAGAGAGTTCTTCCGTTGCGTTGTTCTTTGCAATGGTGGGGCAAGCAGAATTGTTGTTCATGTTCATGCTGTTGTAAAAGCCTTCAAATCTGTTCGCAGACACATAAACCCTTTCGTGGGATTTACTGCAGTCTTTGGCAATTCAGCTGCGAATAACGTTGGCGCGTCCCACGAATCCCACAACCACTCGCAGCTGCACCCAATAATATTTTCCTTTTTAGATTTATTTCGGCTTTCTGTGCGCAACTCGACGGCGTGCGCGGTGCCTACAAATGATATCCTGGACCACCAGAACTCCGACCAGGTTAAGTGGTTGTGGACGTTTGTCATTTTTTCGAGTCCGCTCGCCTAAGGTTCGGAATGAACGACAGCGCATGGCTGCGGCGGTGGCCGGGCAGGCCCCGCAACTTTGAATGAGAAAAGCACACGCTGGCTGTTTTCACCTAGACCTTTATTGTTACATCATTCAACAAAGAATGAATCGTGACGTTTAAAAAAAGACGATGACCCTGGAAGAGAAAGGAAACGGTTCGGGTCAGGGCTCGGCACGGACGCGACCGCGGGCGGACGGCAAACCTAACCCGAGACATCGAAGCACACGTACAGCAGGTCCACATGCTCACGTTTCGTCTTTCACGGGACTTGGAGCACAGACACTGTCCTCAACGCTCAACAATGAAGCACTGTAAAAACTGCTAGCTCGCTTTTTCACTTGCGTCATAATAAGGATAAAAACAACCAGCCAGAAGGTACTTTTTGCTCCCACAAAAACACTGGCCTGTAAATTTGCCAGACATCACACGCTATCCAGAGAAGAAGATTATGGCACTGACCACTAAAAAAACTGGACTAAATAAACAAGTTCATCTAAGGTTTCGAAGTGATGCAGAAACCATCGAACCTACCCATGCATCGATAAGGCAGCCTATTGCAGGTTTTAATCTATTTTATTTCACTGTTACATTTGCACTTTACTACAACATCTGGCATTGCTTCTACCTGCTCTGAGTGGTAACAAATAGCTATCGGTTCAACAGTTACAAGTTTATTCTACAAACGTGGGGTCGAGCCCCTCTGAAAATGTACAGCAGCCTTCCGATGAGACTCGTGCGATTCTGCTAACCGGCAGCGGCTGTTTTACATGGCGATGTGCCGAGCGCTGCTGAGTTACTGTCACAATAATGCAGAACGATTCTCCGCCTCGCTGTGCACCGTGTTGGTGGCACCTTCCTTCGTGGAGTCGCTCTTGTTTTTTTCCTAAAGAAATACTTATTGGGTGGCAGAAGTGTCGACAAAGGGGGATTCTACATGGGAGCATGAGTGCTTGTTTGTTTGCTTGTTTGTTTGTTTGTTCTCTTTACAAATCTTTTGTTTTGATCAGGGTGACGAGCGGCTTGTCGTCAGGACTGTAGTCCTCGTAGGCGATAGGCGTGGCGTCGTACATGGCAGGACGGGACTTCTTCCCAAACCTTCAGGAGGAAGAACACACGGATGAGGCCAGTCAGGCTATCGCATTCACAGCATCTGCAAGAATGTCTGTACCCCCCCCCCCCTCACCACCAACACCAACCTCTGCTCCTATTTCTTTCTTCTCGTCTCTTTCCCTCACTGTCTTTCTCTTTTTTCTCAGTACAGCAGACTGTTGATTTACAGTAAAACTGAATTTCCTCCCCAGCTCATTGCTTGTGGACTTGCACAAAGCATTGTGCCAAAGGAAAATGGTGAGTCTGCTTGTTTCATTCACTTTTATCAGTCTTAACTTCTGTTGGTTTTAATAACTCAGTAGCATTTTGATCTGTTTGCAAACTTTTCTCTCTACGTGAATGACCCAAAGGACAAATTCCCTTTGGCCAAATTCATTTACGTAACAACTCACAGGGACGCCGCACACCTTTTAGGGCCTGGAGAATGGTAGCTGACCGCTACTGGCCTCTAAGTCCTGTATTTCATCTACCCGCTATTTCTCTGAGATGCTGCTTTTTGTTTCTCTTCTGCTGCGACCCCCGTCTTGAACATTTTCAGTTGTGTTTAACCTGTCGCTGCCTGCATTCATGCAAAGTTTCCAAATTTGAGTACCCGAATATGAAAATGTCAGGATCGAAACGATAAACATATAAAAATATCACGTAATGGACCACTCCTGTAGCACAAATGCAGAGACACTGCATAACGGATGAGGTTTAGTGATGGTTGGGTACCCCCCCTGTATCCCCTAGGACCCCCCTGGTGCCAAACCCGTGCCAACTGCTGTGCCTTTCGCTGAAGTGTTGCACACACCTGGCATGGCGGATAGAGGCAATGGCATTGTTGAACTCGCTATCGATGCTGCGGCAGTTGTAGAATTCCTGGTAGGCGTGGCGTGAGGAGCCCTGGTACTCGATGCGGCTGATGCGGCAAATGCCCACGATGAGGATGATGAGCATGAGGATGAAGGCCACGCACAGAGCCCCGATGATGATGTAGAGGGAGTGACGCGGCATGCTGGTCAGAGAATCGTCCGGGTGAGCTGCCTTCCACTGTAAATCTACTTGGAACAAACACGCGCAAATACGTGTCAAAGAGTGTAACGAAAAAGCAAAACAAATTTAACACACGGGTGGACACGCGGTTCTACTCACGGATCTCACAGTTGGGTCCCACCCATCCTTGCGGACAGTGGCACGCAAAGCCATTTGCCTGGTCGATGCACGTCCCTCCATGATGGCAGGGGTTGCTGTCGCACTCATTGATGTCGACTTCACAGTTGTGCCCTGGATGAAAGAGACTCTGTTAGCGCTCTGGAGCTGAGACACCACGCAGGGGGGATCAAAAAGAGCTGCAAAGAGCTCAGCGATGTTTGCCGAGGTGCGGCATGGTGGTCAGCTACGGGCAGTCACACGGATGCAGACGCAGACTCACCTACGTAGCCAGGAGGGCACACACAGGTAGCATTGAGGCCCACGGTCTCGCAGGTCCCTCCGTTTCGACAGCGCACCTTCCCGCAGGGGTCCTTGAACACTTCGCAGTGTCTCCCTGCCAGGAACAGCACCACACATCTTTCTCTGAGTCGTGCTGTCGCTCATAGCAGGCCAGCAGCGCAAGCATGGCATTGCGTGGCATCTCACACATCGACGAGGAGGTGGTTTCACACCCCTGCCTCGGTGCCTCGTAACTCGCCCATCACGCAGTTTCAGCTTCTGCTCGCACGCACGCCGCGAGCCATTCCCTCCTTTCTTACACAGACGCACGTGCTTGCACACGCAACTCACCCTCGTACTGTTGGGGGCAAACACACTCGTATCCGTTGACAAGGTCTTTACAGATGGCCGAGTTCTGGCAGGGCGCTGACAGACACTCGTTGTACTCCTCCTCGCAGTACAGCCCATGGTAGCCTGGTTAGACACACTCTGTTACGACACGTCGCATAACCCAAGTGGCCTCTGAGACACTTCTGCTTAACTGATCGATAACAAATACTTTTAAGTTTCAGTTGCTTCCCACACAACCTTAAGGAGCACAGTTGTCAGCAAAAGTATTGCTTTGCATATTGTTGAAAATAAAGAGAGATTTGTTTAAGTTTCTTTTTGCTTATTTCTTTCGATTAAAAAAAAAAACTATTAAATGAAGATGAGCTGGGACCACCATAGTGTTTTTCAGTTGACCAATGGTGTAAAATTCAGTTGGTTAAAACCAGTTGGCTGATAAAACCAGAATTTCAAAGAATTTCAAGTCCTTATGGGTGTAGCACAGTTTGCAGACTGGACATACAAACACTCTAAATAGATCAATCTGTAAAAGCCCCAATTAGGTAAACCAGCAATTGATCTCTATTGCTATTCATGCCCTTCACTGCCTTTAACCACCTGTCCATCTCAGGGTTCCGATGATATGAAGTCTGTACCAAAAACACAGCAGGGTCAGCAGGGTATGTGCTGGATGGCAGGGCAGCCTCACACGCAGTCACTCAGTGCAGACAACTAACCCGAAACAGATGTGTTTGGACTGTGGGAGGGAACCAGAGCACTGAGCAGAAAACCCACAAACACAGGTAGAGAAATTGAGTTGGATTCAGCCTATGTTTGCACAGCCTGGCACTGAGAGACTTGAGAGAGAAAGAGAGTGTGCTGCCCCCATGCTTGTTGCTGTTAAATATAAAATGAAGAAGAATTTCTGTTGAATATTAATGATGCTCATGTGCGCAGTTTGCAGTGATGCTGCATGGCCTCCAGGTTGCAGTGTTGTGCTCAGTTCCTCATTCTGACACTTTTGTCCTTCACGTGTTTCTGTGATGGGGGGGGTGCCAAGTGTAACATGACAAAAGGATGGGCAGAACCTCAGAAGGACATGGAACACACAGACTCAGCTGGGGGGGAACCACAGGGCAGCCTTGTCCTTGGGGAAGGGCACAAAGGAGCAACGTCACACTCCATGGCCATTTAAGCACTTTACACAACAAAAGGTTATGGGAAATGTCACTTAACCTTTGGGCTGGAAAATCTTATTTCACCTTGAGCGAGGAGGTTCATACTCGGGAAGGACGAAGTGTTTGGACAGCTCATTAATGTCCAGCCCATTGTCCTCCTGCCAGGGAGCAGGTGAATATGCATGAGGATGAAGAAAGGGCATTTATCCTGCCAGCTGGTGGTGTAAATGCAGGTCTGTCAGGTGCTGGAAAGGGTTGTGAGGCTAAATGATCCCCAGTCCCTGTCTGCAAACTCGTTTGCTCACGACTGTCCATCTGGAGGCACGCAATTGAGTGGGCTGGGTCGCCATGGCAACTGCAGCAGAACAAGAAAGTCATCCTCGGTAATCGGCACAAGGAGAGCGAGAGAGGAAAGGACAGGATGCTTTGGGGGGGGGGGGGTGGAGTTATGGAGCGTGCGGCTGGAAAGAGGGCTCTGTGCATTTTCTGTAAAGCCAGCCTCTTTCTGTGTAGATTTGCACTGACGCCTAAACGGAGCAAATTCCGTTTATTCTGTATGAAAGCACATGCATTTGCAGCCATTGCAGCCGTACGCCCTGGCACACACTGCTGTTGCCTAATGCTTACCTGGCACACACAGACACCTGTAGCTGGTGCCCACACTGCGACAGATGCCATGAGCGCAGGGGTTGAGGGCACAGAAGTCTACGAGCTGTGCGCAGGTAGGACCTGTAAATCCTGGTGCACAGTTGCAGCTGAAGCCACTGTCGTGCGGGTAGCAGCTCCCGTTGTTGTGGCACGGGGAGGAGGCGCAGGGGTTCACCTTCTGCTCACACATCCATCCTTGGTATCCTAGAGATGCAAACAGTGGAGGGAAGGGGATGAAAAGGCTGGGATAAACCAAACTGCTATGGCCAAACGGTCCTCAGCCACCACCAAACATTATCTTCCCACTATTAGTGACCCATAATGAGACATGACCCTGGGGTCACACACGTCGCAATGCTGACAATGACAGGCACTGAGACTGGACCTTTTCTGCAACTTTTTTCTTGCCCTTGCCCGCATAACACGAGACAATGGAGCTTGACACCAGCACAAGCAGAAGAGCCTCATGAAATGGGGTGGCTGTGTGGCCTCATGGGCTCCCCTTCCTCTGCTGCTGCGGCAACGACCCCACAAAGAAATTTCCTTCCAGGAAAAATGGGTTGAGCCTCATCGAGAACAGCAAGAGAACTGCACAGAAATAATTTTCTACAGGAGGGCAGAAAAGGAATTAATGTGGTACGTGGCGCATCGGGAGCTTCCGGCTGTTAGCAGGTAGCGGAGTGTCCTGGTGCACCAGCATATACAGCAGCCGCAAGGTTGCTGCTTTGAGTGATGGCCCTGCTCTGCTCACATGGCCTTTAGTGCGGGAGTCAGTCCGACCCCCGCTGGTTAGTTGAGTCAAAGTCTGAGTAATCGTGAGAGAAAAATATATTGGCTGCAAAATAGTAGCATTAGCTGCAGCAACTATACAGAGGGTTAGTATGAACACCAAATGTACATGTACTTGTTAGGACAGATGGGGCCCACTTACAGTTGTTCTATTTCAGTGTTTTTTCCCATTCTTTGCTTTGCTTTGCTTTGGGGGCATCTGTGACCTTTCCAGCGATTTATACCACGGTAATACTGTGACTAGCACTACCTCCTATCACACCGTTTTGCAGCAGAACTCTTTTATTTTAGCCCTTTGTGTAAATGATCCTAGAATGTATCATATTTCTATAAATGTAAAAAGTTTAAAACTGTAAAACACCGCTTTCTGCATTTATTTCCTCTTGTTAAAAAAATAGCTGGTTTGCATTATACTGCGTATGTGCAGTTTTGGAGCTCAGTCTGTGCAATGTGCTGTGGCGTTGAGCTCTTACAGGGCAGCTTCATTAAAGCTCCAGGCCTGAAGATTTCATCTAGAGCTCCAGTGACTCCAATGCAGAATTCCTGCATTTATAGCTTCATCTCTAGGCCACAGGAAAATGCGCGCTTTTAACTGCGTGCGGCCTTGTTTTGTTTCCATCCGTCCTGGTATAACACAGTAAGACTCCTCGGGCCAATGGTAAGTGAAATATATGCTGTGTTATGGTCACGTGTGAAGTTCACAGAGCCACCTCAAGGGTAGAAGTTCTATTTCTGCTGCATAAATCAGGGGATCTGTCCCAGTTACAAAAGCACGCTGCAGGTATTCAGGACACGAAGCTCCGTGTTGCTGACAGTTTGCTTCCAGAGCACTTTTAAATAAATGGTTTATAGGATGATCACCGGCCACTGCACAAAAAGATGGGCAAAGAAGGTTGTAGGCCGATTCCGTGGAGTTGGAACTGACGTCCTTCTTTCCGAGAGGACCGATCGCGTGGCCTGGAAATGAGTGTTCTGAGTCTGCAAATGTCAGTGTTTTAGGTCTTCGCTTATGTTACGCTCACAACACCCTCTACAACCTTCTCTTTCTTGGAAACCTGGCTTAAAACCAAACGTGAGCTGAGCTTATAGCCAACAAGCATGTTCTCATGTGGTTGTACAACTGCTGCTGTGGGGATGAGCAGGGTTTGCCGCAAACTGTCGTCACCCGACGTGTTGTCGACTGAGCGAGGGGCAAAGTCAATATGGAATCGATGTTCTCTTTTTGTGCTCCTCGGAGGATTTTAGGTTGATGCGTGAGAGCACCGCACTTTCCGGCTGCTGCGGACAGGTATACCATGGTGTTCTGCACCGGAGGCTGCCTCCATGGCACAGCCTGAGCCATGACACATCGTGTCAGACGCACTTAACAAATCATCAAGTAAGCATGAGCAACTCCAGAGTGACTGACTGTTCCCGGCATCCCTGCTTGGCATTTATCAACTGTTAATGCTTCTATTTTTAACAGTTTTACAAGAATGCAAAGACCGCAGCGTGTCTCAAAGCTGCCAGAAAGCCTTAGCTGCTCGAAGGGGGGGCCAGATTGAAAATGAACAAAGGACGCACAAGAGGCAGCTGAGCCAGGGCCAGCCAGGCAAAACAATTCTGTGCGTGTGAGGGTGTGTAGCTGCAAATGTTGAGCTGGAGAACATGGACAAAGAAGAGAAACAAATCCGGTTTTCTGACAAGAGGTCCCTTGTGGCCGTCCGCAGCGTCAGCCTGCAGGTCTTAAGGTGCCCAAGTGGACCCAGCTCACGCTTCTGTGTGACAACAACTTTTTCTCATTCTGGGTGCCACGTAGTTCATTTGTGACAGTGAGCAAATGCCAGCATGTCCTTAGCAGACATTTTTCCAACACTTAGCTGAGATACCCTGGCTGTCACCACTGTCTCCTTGGTGCGCTGAAGCATCTAACGGTTCTCCACTTTAGGGCCAGCAGTCACAACCTGCAGACAGCACTTCTCACTCTGAATTGCCCCACTGTGCTGCGTCTACCTCTTTGAAACGTTTTTTTACTTTGTGGGAATATCTGAGCTTTCACGCTGTGTTTTCTTAGTGCATTCCCCATCCTATTTACACCACAGGAGAAAATCCCACTTCCTGTTTTTTGCTCCTAATCTGTTTTAAGCTGCAAAGAAACTCTGAAGGAAGGGCTTGTGCAATCCAGTTCTTGCTAGTTGCGGTCACGCGAGCGACACTTCACAGGATTTACCGGTTCCTTCCATGCTGTCGTTTCCACAGCACACGAAGGCCGCCGAAGCCGTCCACTGCACTGACACGAGAAACACCAACTGTTAACCGTATGAAATCCCATGTGCCAATGGCTGCTTGTGCTGCACGAAATACTCAGGGTAACCAGAAGTGTCCTCGCCTCAACTCGACAAAATAATCAATCATTGTCAGTACTGTTTTGCCAAATTGTGTGTGGCGTGCAAAAGTGGATGAGGATAAGACAGACAGATGGACCTGGCTGACGGCACTAAATATTTATACATCCTCCTTGAGACCACGATGCCTCTGACAGAAGAGCCTTGGGGGAGCTTCCCTTTGGTTGCTGTGCCTGACCGGAGTGCTGCGGGTGCGACTTGTGTGTCCACGCTCTACCCTTCTGCCCCACAGGGACAGTCGAAGTTGTTTGTTGATGGAGGTTTGCGCTCCCTGTCCTGACGTCTCCTGTTGCTCCAGCAAGAGCACCACCTGAAGCAAAGCAGCTGCCCTGCATGCTCCCATATTCCCCATTTTGCTTGTTTCTGGAGGAAATGCCGGGCTTGACAACCTGCCCTCGTTCGGGACAGAAGGCAGCCGAAGTGCCCTGGGACCGGAGGTCTTCGGCACAGCAGGATTTATTAGATAAAGAGTTTGGGAGTTTTAAATTAAGCTGTGGCGTGACACACATAGACGGTAGGCAAACACGAAGATAGAGCCAGAACCAGGGCAAACGCTCAGTTCTGCAGTCTTCCCCCCAGATTTGGACCCTGGCACCGTTTCCCAGCTGACATCTCCTGCACCTCTGCATTCACGGCTGCGCTGCTGCTGCTGCCATTTAGCACTGCGAGTGTTGCACAGAGTCCTTCTTTCCAGGGGGCATCCGGCACCTCCACCAGGCAATGTCCATGCTCTCCCTCCTCCTTGCGCACAAACGCATTGCCAGCGTCTAAATGAACAAACTCAAGCATGGGCACAAATGCAGACACACAGCAGCTTTCTGTAAGCGGTTCCCCAACACTCGGGTCCCAGTGCTTCCGTGACAGAACTGCACGCGGTCGAGGCCCAGTTAATCGTTTATGGGTAGATGGATAATTTGCGACAGTTTAAACCGTTTTTTAAAAATGTTTTAACTGATTTTTGGGAATTTTATATTTGTTATTCACAAACTGGAGTTTAAATGTCCACCTAGGTAATGCACTGTATTAATGGCCGCTTTCTCAACAAGAGTTTTCTTAGGGTCACTGATACAGCACAATCCCTAAATGGAGCTTGAAAATGTATTTTATGGATAACAAATGCAAAACTGCAAAAAAAAAGTTTCTCAATGTCAACTTTTTCATTTCTGCTCAGTTACCCATCTGTCCATGTGTCATTTGCTACTTTTTCCTGGTTGGGGAATCTCGGAGTCGCCGGGCTATGAAGACACGCCCTGTGCGGGGGCCGTACTTAAGAAATGCTGTCGAGATGAATTTTGAGGAGGGCCGCACTGTGCACGGGTGGCGGAGTTACCGACCGTCCGGGCAGGAGCAGCTGGGTCCAGCAGGGGTGCTCGTGCAGGTGGCTCCATTCAGGCAGGGCTCGGAGAGACAGTGGTCCACCAGGGCCTCGCAGCGCTCGCCAGTATACCCTGAAACATCCACATGGACAGCACGCATACAACGTGGCACACACAGTCGGCCTGCAGCTCAGCTTGCCCCTCAGCAACACAGTGCAGCCCGGCATCATGCCGCATGGACCTCTAAGTGTGGTGACTCACACGGCACAACTTTTGCGCCGTCGCTGTTCTTACTGCTGCCATATTGTACGTGTGCGGCACAACTGCCGGCTTCTAGAGCCTTTTTGGTTTGGTCCCAATGACCTTGCTCCCATCATAGCCCCGGCTTTGTCCTCTCTCATGGACTTTAACTTGCACGCACAAGAACAGGGTCCGTCTTTCCAAGAGGTCAACAGACAGCAGGCAGAGTTCTGTTTTTCTGAAGCACTATGGTAGGACCTTGACAGCCGGTGCTTTGTCACTTGCTGCTGCTTGATGCCCTCGCTCTGTCTCACACGCATCATTTCGATTAGACTTCTGCAATTAGATTTCCTTTGAAAAATCCATCCCTTCTCCCTTAGATCTAGCGATGCCCTTTGTGGAGCAGTGACTGTATCTCAGCAGACTTTGATCTGGTTTCCGTTCAGCAGCACAATCGAGAAGCTCTGAGCGAAACACGTGCCGGCGCTGTGTGAGCCGCGGGCCACGTGGAGCACAGAGACGACCACGAGGAGCCCCTGGGATCAGAGGCATCCGCAGGCAATGCTGTCTGATCAGCTGTTATGAGGGGCTCGGTTACATGAGGCTGAATCGAGAATAAGCGGCTCACAGGCGGTCCATCTTAGTCATCCGGAGAGGAAACTCTTCCCAAAGCTCTCCCACACCCTGGGCACCACGGTTCTCTGTGTGCAAACCAGTCTGCTCTTCTTATTATTCAACCCAACCAAAGCTTGCACTCACACTCTTCAGTTGTATTAATCCTGCTTGCTAAAGTCCTTAGAATGGCACCCAACTGTCATTTCCACATATACAGTATCAGACCGCGGTGTTGGCTCTAGGGCAGTGTGTGCTACACTTCCACTTGGGCTTTCAGTCTGCTTGGAGACCACAAACCTGGCGTTGGGAAGGCTGTTGACCCCTTGTGAGAGCCTCAGTTGACAGAAGACAGGACTGATTCTTCTGTGCACTGCAAGCCATTGGGAACCAAAGCCAAAGTCCCTGAATGTATGAGCATACTTGGCCAATAAATCTGATTCTGATCGAATGGCATGGCTACAGAGTGTTGTGAGAAGTGTACACAGGACTGTAGAGGTTTGTTTGGATTTAAATGCTTTGTTTTTTACTAAGAGGTTGATGCTGAGGGTAAGTTGCAGTGCGACACCACTGTTTTGATGAAAAATACATTCATGTGGGCACAAAGAATGAGATGAAAGTGTTTAGCCTTGTTTTTGGCATTCGCCTCCTCTCCATAGAGAAAATGTTCCATAGAGCCATCGAGAACTGAGAGGTACAACATTACACACCTGTTGAGCAGGCACAGGTGAAGTTGTGGCCTTCATTGCCCTGTCTCAGGTCACTGCATGTGCCATTGTTCTTACAGGGGTTCAGGTGACATGCATCAAACTCCTCACAGAAGATTCCAGAATAGCCCTGCTCACACACGCAGTAGAAGGTGCTCTGGAACACAAAGGATGAAACGTGATGAAATGACCGATTCTCAGTGGCATCATCTGGCTAAAAAACAGCTGACAGACAAGCAGCACTCACAATACAGAGCATGCATGACCTTGGAATATAGAAAGAAAAGGTTATTGCATTTTTGCTTTATCTTTACTTTACATCATAAGCCACCAACGTCTGTCATCAGAGCAGAATCTCCCCAGCCTGCTGCTGCACCCTTGACCAAGGTGCTAACACATTTATTTACCAACTGGTAAATAAATGTAAGGATCTCCGTACACAAACTAAAGATTTTTCTGGTCTGCTTTTGTAGAAAAGGCAGGTTAATAAATGATCATAGATGTAGATTTATTTTAGCACAGGTTCCAGGGGCAAAAGTGTAAAGAGGAAATGTGGCAAAAATTAACTTTCTAAAGTACTCGACAGCACAAATATAATTTCAATAATAATGCACATGAACAAGGTCAATGATTTTTTCAGCGAATCAGCGCTGAAAAAACAAATAAAGATTGTGGACACTGGTGAACTTTGGTGTGAAAGTAAGCAGGGGACTCAGGAGACTCAAAGACCGTTGGATTCAGTGGAGGCTTGGAGCTGCCGAGGACAAAGGACCAGGAAAACAGCAAGGTCGGTTTAAAAAGAGTTGTGCTGATGAACGGAGCAGAGCAAACTCAAGCAGGCAGGCAGAGAAAGTTGCTAACACTGTGAGATTCCACAAGGGTTCCTAGCGGACAGCTCCTATTCAAACTGTGCTAATAAGCTGATAGAGAACTGGTCCCTGTGCTCACGACTGCACCTACAGATAGAGAACTGTAGGTGCAGTCATGAGCACAGGGACCCGTGTCACCACCTGGCTAGCTATTCCCAGGGGGCAGTTGCATTACTGTTTAGGTCCCTGGCTGACAATCCACATGAATCTTCAGACTGAAGCAAAAAAGTCTGGCATGAAAACGTTAACTCGGATGCATCCGCGAGCACCTGTTCTTTCGAGGAAAAATGCCAGATATTCTATGAGCAGCAGCATGGACTGTCTCTCCCCAAGCTTTTCTAGAAACTCTCTGGTGCTTTTTCTGAACCTTAGTGACTGACAGTCAGCTGAACAGCATTCCACCAGGCCACTCCAGGTTTAGCCTGCTGAGTAGTTGTGTTCGCTGCACTTTCCCGTCTGCCGGGAGGAAACAAGCAGTAAGGAGCCTGACCCAAGCTGGTGAAAGCTCACGCGTGGCAGGAGGCCAGGACATCAGTACTGTCACTATAAAATTAATGGAAATTGCAAGTAAAATAAATTATGCCAGCAGGAGCCCCATTGTTATAAACATATTGAGAAATATTAATTTCATAAATATTTTGTAATGGTAAAAGGTTTGGACTTCTTAAAATGTGCAGCATGTGCATCTTCAGACGTTCGGTGTCAATTTTTTACAGTATTGTTATAGTGTTTGTAAAGCATTTTGGCACAGACTTTGGGAAAGAGCTGAGCAAACCACAATCCTGCTGTTGGTCACAGTTTTGGAGAGACCGTTGGACCCAGAGGGAAGCGCAACGCGTACGGCTGCTCCCTTCCAAACCGAAGGTTGCCGGATGAAGTTCGCGTTCCAGTTACGGCGCCTTTGATCGTGGGAAAACCAATGGGTAAATTGTTATAAGGCGTTGGTCCAACTTTTTGGACAAAAGCATCAGTTAAGTAAAGATTAGTAGTAGAGCAGTAACACTGCTGGCAGTGCTCAGTTCCGACACGCGGAGTGCAAAACAAAACAGTGCTAAAGGGCGGCATCGCACTGTTTTATTTACTAGGGTTTGTCTTAACACAAGCACAGCAGAACAAAAATGAACAGATGTTGAAAATCGTCTCATGGCAAACACATAAATTGTTGTTTCTCATTTGTCTTCATTATTGTTTTGTACACATCCAAAAAAATGTAGGGTAAAATGTGGTTACAATGGTAAAAAGAGGAATTGTCGTGCTCCTCAGTCATCGGCGTGTGAGTTTTGCTACAACAGCTGCACTATGCGTGCGTCCACCTTGCCGACGCATCCGTAAAACGGGTGGAAGAAGGGGGCTGAAATGTGGCCGCTGTCATGCAAGAGGGAAACGCATGTAAGAGCCGTGCCCGTGCGCACTGGGGAGAGAGCGTGAACCACGGACAGCCCCTTGCTCCGCTACGAGGGGGTCCGTTTCTTTCTGTTCTTTCCAGGAAATTCTTTCCCTTATGTGGCGCTGCAGCCTGTTTGCTGCCCATTGACGCCCATTGATCACAAACAACATTCGTAGCTCTCGGCTTTCTCCTCTGCCATGACTCTCCTGCCCGAGCTGGGGTGGAACTTGCCTTGTTGTTTTCTTGCTTTAGCAGGTCTGTGTAAAGGACGCCCACTTCTTCTCACTTGGCCACGCTGTCACGCGCCCAGAAACAGTTAAACGTGTGCATGGACTGAGATCCGTGCATGGGTGAAGATTGCGTTGAACTCCTGGTGGTGCTGCATAGTTAAAGTATAAAGTAAAATGGTCTGGCTTCTCATTTCCCTTTCAGTAGCGAAATTCTTCCGCAACGGATGGATGAATTAAGGACATAAACACATACATTTGCCTCCTTTGGTTCTTGGAGCCCTTCTCACTCTTCTAGCCTCTGCTGTGATGTCAGGCAGTTTCATGTCCACATTTGGACAGAAATCATCAAACCGCCTCTGACACTTCTTAGTGCTTTTTCTCTCCTGGATGAAGAGACGCCGACACCGACAGTCCCTGCTACCTCTTGCCACGTTGAGTTAATGCTGAAGAGCCGATGACAGAATGTTTTTTGATTGTATTTTTCAGGCATTTTCAACACAGAGACGAAGAAGAACCGAGTCCTGGTCCTGGTGAAACGGTGTTAAACCCTGGTGTCGTGAAAAGTCATTGTGGCCAAAGAATGTGGCAGTTATCTCGTGCGGTGGAAGGGCAAACTTACCGTGGTAACACCTTCCTTAGTGTGAACAGGGCTGTGTTTGGTTTGACCTGTCATTTCAAGGGGCCATTTGAACGCTGCTTAGGCTGGGGCCTTTCCAAGTGCATGCCCCTGAGGACTCTGGGAAATGGAGAACTGCAGTCCTCGCTCACCTTGCCTGGATGCACAGGGCTCGGAGAGCAGGTACGCCTGGCTAATAAATCACGCGTTCGATATTTACAGTCGTGCAAATTCCCTTTTTAGGCTCGCACATAGTTTTACTGTACAGATGTCTTGCGGAATTCTGCCAAGTTGCCGGTTCCTTTGCAGCCAGTCGACTCGGTCTCATGGGGCTCCGCTTGATGCAAATTGCCTCGGCACGACTCTTTCTCCCATTTCTTGCATGGTTATTGTTGTCAGGTCTTGTCGGACCCCAACACAGACGTTGCCGGGCCTTGGTGATCGGCTCCCTCCGTCTCTGACCAGCCAAGCACTGCTTCTGCTCGCTCTTTCAGCAGAGATCGCACATCCCAACTCTCTCTGACCCACAGCCTGGGACACCGGCGCATGATGCTAAGTCTGTTCTGCTTCCTAGTGCCAATGAGGCGTGGATCTAAGGCCGTGAGGCTTCCGTGTTATTCTGTGCTCTGATCTATGCTGTTACGTGATGGTTCGGCGTCACCTCCAGAATAATCCCGGGTTCAGGATCTCTGGGGGGCTGGCATGGAGAGCAGCCCCCCAGTCTGAATCGAATCAAAACAGTCGTGACGGATTTTTCCCGTTCATAGATGCCCGTAAACAGTAATGGGATCCAGTTAATGGCTGTCCATACGGTCTACATTTACTGTAGCTCTCATAGCTAAACTTAGAGTATTAATGTAGAGTCCTTAGAGAGCGATTTCCCCGTTCACAGCCGTGCAGCTTTTATCGGAGTCATTTAGGGCAAAGTAAACTTGCGCAAGGGGCTGAAAAGGAGAGGCCTCTGGGCATTTCAAACACACGCAGGTCGCACGTGTTTGTCTTCTTTCACAGAAAAGGAGCTGCGTGCCGGCTCTACCCACCGTGCTAAGCTGTGTGTCGCACTTCCCCTTTCCGGAACATTCTGGGTCATTAAAGCCGCTGCCGGGCTCCACGCAGCTGCTTGCCTTTACGGTGAGGTGGAGTCGCAATGTCACCGCAGGGCCACCGGGACCACCACCACGCAGGACACCTAAAGAAGCGCAAGCAGTAGTAAGACAAAGCAAAATAAGGCAAAACGCTGACACAAATTCAGACGCAACAGATACAGAATATGTTTATGGAGATTTTGTTAAGGTGGACAAATGACACATTTGTTAAATCTTTCTGAAACGTTAAAGCAAATCCACCAGCAAAATCGGAACAAAGAAAGCTTGATAGAAGATTTGCGTTTGTGTCAACAAACTTGGTTGACACGAGCGGTTCCTGCTGTCAATAAGCTGCACCGAGTCTCTAAGTAGCTCTGTGAGCAGAACAATGGACTCGACAAATGGGTCGGGCCAGCACGCTATGAAAGCCCGAGGACATTTGCAAGACTTTAGGAAAAGACCGTGTGATAGGAAAACGTTTTGTCATTAAATCCAAGTGTCAAATGGGTCAGAGAAGCGTTTTGTGAAAGCCGAGCAAACAAAGGGTTAATGAAACACTTTGCGATCACGGTTTACAGAGGTCAGGAAAATGGCATGGCCGGCAGTCTCTCGAGATCGCAATGGAAACTCGGGGAAAGTTATTATGGAGATCCGTGCGCGAGGGATTAGTGGAGCTTATTATACAATTCAAGTGTCTAAAAGGTGGTTGAAGCTTAGGATGGATGCCAAGAGACAAAGCATGTAATAGGTCAGTGAAACCCACTATGACTTCTTCTAGAACCCAACGTAAACGGCAGCATGCAAGCATGAGTAAATCCTTTTATTTAAGCCTGATAAATATGGAATGGCTCGAACTTTGGTGCGGTTTCTGCAAAAAATGTCACTGGAATAATTCAGCCCAATGTGGAAGGGGCCATAAAGCCGATTATGAAAGGCCAGTGGAGAGGATGCAGGAAGTTTTTCTTCCCTCAACCATCACAACCTGAACAAATGTCCCTCACAGCCGCTGCAGTCGTCCTCCCCGACATGCTGGGCAGCAGCTTACCTGCTCACATCTACACTCCAACAGCAGCATTCGTGAATCCAAGTCTGCACATGTAGTGGAACTTGTAAAAATACCCACGAATACCAAGTAGACCTTGGATTATACGACACAGTGGTCTGCCTCCAGGGTCAGTCAGAACAAAGCAGAGTGGATCTGGGAGGCTAAACTGACTGTCGTTCATCCACCGGCACAGACGGCTCCGCTCCGCTCCACTCCACTACAAAGCCGGAGCCGAGCTCCTCTCGCCTCAAGGTCTTTCAGATCAGTTTGTGCCGACTGAATATGGCGCTCACGGCCCTGCGCATCCGCAGCCTTTTTGGAGATCAAGCCACCGCTCAACATTTTCATCATGAAATATTTAGAGGCTTTACTGCTTCAAGGAAGAATCGGGAGAGCTGCCTCTAAATCCTGAGTGATAAAACTTAGAAGAGTTGAATAAATTCACCAGTGAAACCGGTTTGTGAATCACATTTTAAAATGCATTCATGTTATAATTTGGTCTTTAAATTTTATGTCTCTGTCATCATTTTATTGATTAAACATATGACAATTACACATAGGCATACATATTCCGGTGCATGGCCAAAAGTGTGTGGACACCTGAGCATCACCCCATACGCGCCTGTTGACCATTCCATTCCAAACCCATGGGCCTTAATATGGAGTCGTTCCCCCTACTTTGCTGCTCTAACAGCCCTCACTCTTTTGGGAAGGCTTTGCACCACATTTTGGGAATTTGCGCCTGTTCAGCCACAAGGTTGGGTGAGAAGGCCTGGCTCACGGTGAGCATTCCAGTTCAGCCCAAAGATGTTCGATAGGGTTGAGGTCAGGGCTCTGTGCAGCCACTCAAGTTCTTCCGCACCAACCTGGGCAAACCCTGTGTTTATGGAGCTTGCTTTGTATGTGATGAGGCACAGTCATGCTGGAGCAGGAAAGGAGCTTCTTCTTCCCCAAACTGTGGCCGCAAAGCTGGAAGCACACAGTTGTCTAGAATGTGTTTGTATGCTGCATGGGTGTGGCTGAAAAATCTTAGCTCAAGCATTAGAAGATTAGATTAGGTTACTTTTGGCCATTTGAAGTATTTTTCCTCAGACTTGAAAACATTGTTGTGATTTCACAGAGACAGTTTTACTTTGCTTTACTTTATTTGTTACCTTGATTCAAAACACTTAAAATGGTTCATCATTTTCTTTTGTTCATAAAAAGGAAACAGACTCCATCTCATCTACAGTGATCCCTGCCTCAAACCCTGCACTTTTGGGGACAAGTGGTGGATGGATGGATGGATGGATGGATGGATGGATGGATGGATGGATGGAACTGCTGTAATAAAAACATGTCTACCCTACAGACTACACAACAACTTTAGGAGCAAAAGACTGACAGAGATCGGTGAGGTGGAATTACCTAGGAAGTAGCTGTGTCCAAGTGGAAGGCACTGGTCGGTAAGAACCAGCCCATCTGAGGCCTGCTGGAGCACGACCACGGTGCCGTCTGACACAGAGCATTGATGATAGGCATCCTCACCGACTTTCCAAATGACAGGGGTGCCACTGACATTGGCCAGGATCCTGCAGGACAGCAGCACAAGTGACACTTTATCCACCCAGCATCACCACAGTCCCATTCCCCTTATACAATCCCCATAGTGTGGACCTCTTAAACATCTAAACACATCACCATGCTCTGTTCCCATCATACAGTACATACCCTCTCCTATAAGCTGTGTGTGTGTGTGTGTGTGTGTGTGTGTGTGTGTGTGTGTGTGTGTGTGTGTGTGTGTGTGTGTGTGTGTGAGATTATCGCCAAGTCTGCTGCTCATGAACAAAGGGCTCATTAACATGCAGAGAGGAGGAGGGTTTGGCAGGGAGTCGCCGTGAAATCGGCTGCGTTGTGTACGCCTTCCGCCAGTCAAGGACACAAGAAAACAAATGTAGTTCTGAGTTTCATGTATTATGACCTTGGGTCTATGTGCGACCATATCTTTAGTTTCGTGCAACTAAAATAGTGTTCAAAAGTTTTATCACATCAACTGGTAGATGAAGGCAAAACACTTCTTTGCTTGAAGTGCATAATTCACATGTCCGCTGCAGGAAGTCAAGCTGGTACGAATGAGACGCAATTGCTTCCCTTTAAAATGTGATCTTCCCCGAGGCAACTGTGATTGCATTCAAAGAGTGCAGTTCCAGCTCTTACTTGACAGCCGTGCCCTCAGCCACCTCCAGGGAGAGAGACACCACCCTTGTGGGCTCACTGGCCACCAGGCTCCTGCACTCGGAGGTCTCGGTCACCTGCAGCAACCAGACCCACGGTGTCAGGAGCCAAAAATCTGCAATAAAGCTAAATCTCAAGTATGTACAGTAGTTAGGGTTCCGGAAAGAAGGGCCTGCCATTTCTCATTTAGAAAAGAACCCTATAAATGTCCTCATTGACTTTGCTTGCAGTCTTCCAGACAGAATAAGCCAGTGAGGACCAAATCAGTCTTCCCTTTACTGGTTGTGTTCAGGCCCTGAGCAGGAAAACTTGCAGCATGACAGGGTGACTCGATGCTTGAGGATCTTACCTGTTCCTCCTCCCACAGGACAACAGCCACGCGCTGTCCGGCTTTAGGTTGCCAAGGCTGCAGGGTGGGTGCAGCCTCTGTCGTGGTTGGAGGGATAGTGGAGGTCAGGGGGGGTTGTGTGGCTGAGGAGAGCGTGCCTGGGTGGGCAGGAGTTGCGGGTGCTCTGTCCTCTGGGGCGAGAGAGGCAGGAGACTCCCACAGGGATGTAGGAAGATCTGAAGAGGACTGCTCACACCTCTCCCCCTGAAAACCCTCACTGCACTCACAGGTGTACACACCCCCAGCATCACTGCAGTTGCCATGGACACAGGGACTGCTGGCACATGGGTCTACAAAAAACTGAGAGAACACAAGCCATCACATTTCCCAAAAAAGCAGTTCACTGACACATTTCTACACAAGACGTTAACTTTACATTACGCAATTTTTTATTAGCTTAAGTGTGCAAAACACACAGATGGGAACGATTCTTTTCGACTCAAACGTGTCGCACATAAGCAGCTCACACTGTGCAGACATAAGAAGAAGCACAGAAACTCGCACGCTGGCCAGCAACCGTAAACTCACTAAACCACTGATTCGGTGTTGGACTTCCTGCTCCAGCATTGATCAGAACCGTCAGTGGGGACAGGGAGGCTCTGAAAATTGCACATGCTGATGTGAGACTGAAAGAGGAAAGCAACAACAGTTCTTTGCGCTGTCACACATTTCACATTCTGCCACAGTAAAAAAGGAGGCCTTTAGCCAACTGCAGGTATTAGAATCGCCTTTTAAGGAGTCACTAGCTTGTGTCCTGCTTGCTCATCCTGATCCTCAGGACCATGGATGGGGGACAGGGAAGGAGGGAAGGAGGGAAGGAACCTGAGTTTGGGCTGAACTCAGTGGGGCTGCAAATATTCACAGTCCATGGGCATTAAGCTATATGAAACAAAATAAACTTTTACACAGTAAGCTGACATGTATACATGGGCCGTGAGTGGCAATGGAGCAGGAGACTTGTGGGTGAGTGAGTAGACTGCACACCTGTCCACACCCAATAAGGTGAAACACGGTATAGCGAGCAAAATGCCACAGTGCACCTACACAGCAGAGGTGCAGCACACGTGCATCCATCGCTTCCACAGGGACTCCACAGAGGCTGTGCGATTCTGCTGGGTGAAATCACTTAACCCAGATTTTCAGCTTTGCTTTCAGATGCACGACGCTGCTACTTCTGCTGTTGTTTGTGTTGGTTTGACCATTAAAGAGCATCACTAAAAGGACAAATTGGCTCCCAGTGTCATGTGCTTTCAGTGGGATTTTGATTGTTTCTGCAGAATGCAATGCCACTGTTACCATAGCTACAGTAGCTAGGAAACCCAAAAGCAATAACAGAGAGCAGTAAATTGATGTGGGATTTTGAAAGAGAGCAGCATTTTATGCAGCAAAATAGTATACAGCAAACTGAGGTGGATGCATAGAGTCGTTCAAACTAAGAGTACAAAAAAAAGGAGCACAAATACACTGTGTGGCCAAAAGTATGTGGACCCCCCCCCCCCCCCCAATGCCTGAGCTGAGATGTTGCAGCCGCACCCATGCAGCATACAAATGCATTTGTGGCCACAGTCTGGGGAAGAAGCTGCTTTCCTGCTCCAGCATGACTTTTCTCTCCCCTTGGTTTGCCCACACTGGTGTGGAAGAACTTGGGCAGCTGCGCAGAGCTCTGACCCAAATCCCATTGAGCACCTTTGGTTATGTGGTGCAAAGCCTTCCTAGAAGAGTGGGGGCTGTTAGAGCAGCACAGTAGGGGAAACGACTCCATATTAAGGCCCATGGGTTTGGAATGGGATTGTCAACAGGCACGTTTGGGGATGATGCTCAGGTGTCCAAACTCCATATTAACGCCCAAACACAAGAAAACACAAGATATCGAGATTTGTTAGATGCTTTTTTGTTTTGCAGTATTTCTGGAATTACGGACCATTCACTGAGCAATTTAAAATGCTTTAAGCTGCCTGGGAAATTCAGTAGAGTCCACTGTTCATTCCCTCAAGTTCAGGTGCAGAAGTAGGAAATGTTGCGTTCATCACTGGCTGTGCTCAGCACCTTCTGCACCCAAGTTTTCTTGCAGCCTCTGACATCCTTAGAGGAGACAAAGAGGGTGTAGACATTGCCATCGCTCACACGCAGCTGAACCGGTAATTTTTTTTCACTGCGGTGCCATAGGGGTGCAGCAAGCATCACTGCCCCTCACAATGCCTGGGCTGCTCAGCCATGGGTCTGCATCCCGCTCGGTCCATGTGGAGTTTGCCTGCTCTTCCTGTTCCTACAGAAGGGCCAGCTTCCTGCCGCAGTCCAAACACATTTCAGGTTCATTAGTTACTCTTAATCTGGTAATAGTGTAAAAGTGTGTGTGTGTGTGCGCGCGCACGCGTGCGTCATTCCATCCATCATGGCGTTTCCCAGCCTGATGCTCAGTGATTCCAAGATTGACACCTGGCTGCCTGACCAGGATAAGCAAAGCGGTCACAAATAATGGGCGGATGGACAGACAGATGCATTCTGGATGGATTTTTTTTCCGTTTTAGTGCTGCTCTGTGTACTGTTTCTGCATCGGACAGCGGCGACAGCGTCCTGCTTAATGCTGCCCTGTTCTTCGCTGTCTTTCATTTCACAGGCCGTGCTGTATGTCATGAACCTCATTGTCCTCACATCTCTTGAGGGCCCCTGTCCTCTCCACCTTTGTACCCTCTGTTTACTGCGTTTTTACTGTCTTTTCAGTGTTTTAAGTATCCATATTTTCAAAGATTTGTACCAAACAATTTTGAAGGTAAATAAGAAAGCCCATTTTGTCTGATTCCGAAGAGAAGATTTTCGGCAAAAGTCATTAACGTATTCTTCTCTCCTATTTGTGTTTCCACATGCAGTCTAGCTAGGTTACACGAAGCTGTACATTTCTTGTGAACATTTTAAATAGCAGCAGTCGGGCTGCCAAACAAAGCGTAAAATATATAGCAAGGTACAGAAAAATATGCCAGAATGCCTCAGAGCTAAGAACGAGCTTTGCTCCAGGACATTCTGTGGTTTACTGGCAGAAGCAACACCCTGACACTTAAAGCCCCTGTTTGGGGCTCAGTTCCAAACATCCACTGCAAGCCTCAGGTCTTGGTTTGCTAGAAAAGTCAGAGAGGCACCAGCAAGCGTGGGGAGCGATCACAGGCAAATCCCAGCACTTGGGCTGCTCGAGGGAACTTGAACAAGGAATCCGTCATCCGGTGTCTGTCCCTCGTAGCTTCTCATGTCCTGCAGGCTGGTGACAGATTGGTGACAGACTGAGACCTGCCTGCACCCTGCGCTGCTGTCTCCCAGCAATGGACAACACAGCATTTCACAAATTTCGCTGTATTAATACGTGGCTGACTGAAACGCACAGCTAATGGCAGCGACTCTCCTCAGCAGCAAAATTATTAGACCTGAGGGGATGTCATGTGAAATAACCTGAGGAGGACAGAAATCCCTCCTGGATGTGGTTTGGATTTAAGGATACAGCCGGCTAATCTAACATAAGCTTGTAAGATAAAAGAGAGCTCTGCTGCGTTGACTTTTATGTTTCTTGTTGTGTTTCAAGCTTCAGTCCTCCTGGTTCTTGGTAGTGCTGTTCTTTTGTCGGTGTGGAACCAAAAGGCCACTTCATTTCACTTAATAATAAATCAGTTCAGTTCTGTGGGGGAAAAAGAGCACTAAAATTCAAACGTCCGGTCACACAGCAAACTGGCAAACCCCTGTGTGTCACACAGTCCTCTGATTCATTGCTGCTCTTATCCCTGTACATCCACATTTATTTGTTCAAAGATGTAAGTTTGAAACTTGGGTTGAAATAAAAATTGCTTGCTAGTGTTATGCATAAAACTAAACGTAAATCGAAATATAAATCTGCAGACCAGCTGGAGGAGGGAAGATTTAGATGTTTAAAGAATCTTAGTTGCATATTTGGACTGTTTTAGTGCAGGAGAGGCAACAGGAAGTCAGTAAATATATTTCCGAAGAGTGAGGGATTCTGTAACACACAACCAAAGTGAAATCACATTCAAAAGTATTTTTAAGAGCAGTTGTCAAGGACGTTCCCAAAAAAAAACAGCAGTTTGGTTTCGGCAAAACAAAAAACAGCCGGAAAGGGTTCGGCAGACCAAATGCTTGTTAAATTCCCCAGTAAATGAAGTGTGAAAGAGTCTTCAGAGACAATGTATTGGTTTGGCATTTATCTCAAAAAACGTTTGTGCTTGCGGGGGTGCGGCAAGCCACATACAAAAGGTTTTTTTATTACACTTGAGAAACAAAGGCATCTAGAAGGCTGGAGTTAAACCCAGCATCAGCTCATATTCTTATTTTTAGGTTTTGCTTCTTGTGTTTTCACAGGTTTTAGTGCAAAAGTGAAAATAGCCGCCATCTTAAATGTCAGCATGCTGGCTGCTAAGGGGCTTGAGCTAAGAGGAAAAATGCCACGTAGATTCTACCACTGTGTCAGGATGGTTGGAAGCAGTAGCGGGCATCACAGCAAGGCCTTGCACACTGAAAGAGATCCTTCCATTCAAGCGAATTCATGTCAGGAAGAAAAGCTCTGGAGTTTAGGGTTCAGTGAATTAAGTTATGGATGCCGGTGAAGAAAAACAGCTTTTGGTATTTTGACTTGAACATTGCTGCCTTCAAACTGAATGGTGAACTAAATGGTCTCCCACTACAGTTAGAAAGAAATGTTAGGTTGTGATAGTCACAAAGGATAATAATGACTTACGGAGGTGGGACATTATTTTGTCCTGTTTTCTGCTCTGCGGGCCTCCCCCAGTGTCGCTGCCCAAACGGCCCACAGTGACACACACGGTCACAGATGCACGGGTACACGGGAGCCCACAAATCCATCCATCCACCCACCCTGCCTTTCTGTGGTTGCCCACGTTCTCCGCACACTTTTTTTTGGGACAAAAAGCTCAAAAAAGGGATCTGTGAGGTGAACCTGGTTTGTGGTTCAATAGATGGAGCGGGGAATGAATTGTGAACAAGAAAACAAGATGAAAGAGCGGAGATGAGCCGCCGGCTGAGTCTATTTTTGTCAGCGCAGGGGAAGGTGGCTGATGTGTCGGCTGCAGGGAAGGGGAAGGTGCTGCTGCAGGTCATCACTGGTCTGCAGACCGGCTCCTGTCTGTGGTCTAAGCCCCCGTGACGCTGCACTCTGCATCAGCGCATGGAGGCTGCGTGCCCGGGAGACAAGAGCTGCTGCTTGCTCTCCAGCACCGCGGTCAAACCCACAAATACCTCACAGTAGCGTTTGCTTCTCCAAGCATGAAAGAGCAATGGCTCCATAAAACAGATAAGTAATGAGATGGATACGGACATAAACATTTAATATATGCTGAAGCATGAGGGTGTGGGTGGGGGTGAAGCTCAGTCCTAAGAGCTTCTCAGAAATGATGCCACATGCTTAACAAGGCTCTATTTCTTTATTTATTGCTTTATTTCTTCTGAATTTGTGCCCCTTTTTCTTACCCCGTCAAGTAAGCGGTGAGCTAGTAGCAATGTCCCCAATGTCCCCGCTTTCTGGACGCTGTTTAAGCTCTGTGGCAGTGTACACTGTGATGTCTTTGGTACCAACCACCTCTTTAAACTGTGTCCCCAGAGCAGGAGGGCTGAGGCCAAAACCCAAGTGTGAAACTGATGCTGTAGACAGCAGGCTGACCCAGCCAGTGCCCCTTGCCATAAATCTACGGCGTTTTGCAAATATAACTGTAAAGTATAGCTTTTGCACACATCTTTCAGTCTCTCATCTGTTCTGTTGCTGAGATGATGCCAGAGTGTCATAACTTTCAAACCTACTGTTGATAATGCAGTCATAGACAAAACTGAATTTTATCCAGGTTTTATGTTGCTGCTGTAGGAAATATGGAAGGAAAGGAAAGGTATGCAGGAAATGCCTGTATGATTCAGTGCAGGTAACCATATGCTCACTGAGATGCGCTAAGTACTGAAACATTTAATAACATAAATCTTAACATTTAATCCTGGTGCGTTAATGCGCCTTGACTTTATGTGCACCTGCTTGCTAGGACTGTGCCCTGGGGATCGAGGAGGGGAACCAATTTGATCCCAACTGCTCACACTCCCTCGTGCTCATGATGCAGTGGTTCAGCTTCTTTCAAGAACAAGCGGAGACGTAGCTCCTTATCGCAGTGCAGGCAGTTGCCATGGCTACAGTCACAAATCATGACATCAGACAGTGGCAGTCTGTTAGGTCATTGGTGAAGACAGTGCAGCGTGGAGGGCATTTGCGTGTGAAGGTGAACACTATAAATCCATTTTCTGGTTTTTACTAAAGAGTACAAGAAGGAGACCTCATGGGCACTGAACATGGCAGCATCGTTCTTTTGGTTAAACAAGCCACGGCACTGTTTGCCAGCCTAAGGCGTTACCATCATTATGCTTTTACACAAGAAATATTTACTGAAGTAACGTAAATTACAAGAAGCACTTACATAAGCCGTTTCAGCAAATGGCAGTAGCTGCTTCCACGGGTAACCGACTGTTTCCTTCAATATCGAGCGGTCAGCCTGGCTGCTGTCAGCTTGTTACATCACAGAAGTCTTAAATGCAATTTGTGTGCAACGGATGCCCAGCGTTCAGTTCAGTTTAGTTGCTTCTGTGCCTGCTTCTCCTTTTTTTATCGCTCATGGATAAATGTCGGTCATGCTCCACCACATCAGAACACAAAGGTGTAAAATATACTGCAAATGTACTGCTTTTCTTTCTTAGGACCCCTTTCAGAGCAACAAGCAATAAACGCAGAATAACATTAGCTGAGGTCCGCAGCACATTTAAAGCAGACCGAGGGGTGATGGTCACATCCACGTCTACGGCTGTACTCTGACTGTACAGCTGAACTGTACTTAAAAACAACACGAATGGTCGAGGCTTCCCAAGCAGATGTCGTAGTTTTGGTTGCTGCTGATAGTCAGAGGCATTGAGATGCTGAGGGCTTCCATTCTGGTTCAGCTTGATGCAAACCGCAGCTGCTGGTGAGAGAAAAAGCAAAAAAGCAAGAGCGGAGTGACAGCGCCCTGCTTAAGCGCTCCAAAACTGGCAGCTGCATTCCAGGTGAGCTGTGGCAAAAGCAGTGGGCAGCGCAGTGCTGAGAGCTGCTGCCTTGCTCTTAAAAGATGTCGACTTCAATCTCACACCCGACTGCAGTGCCCTTGAGCGAAGATCTTGCCGGTAGCAGTTACTCAACTATGAGAGTGGGTAAAGAATGGTAAGTGGCTTCACATTTTAAGCCACTTTCGAGAAAAGTGTCACATAAATAAACATTGCTATAACAGCCTAACCATAAGCAACACAAGTGAAGAAAGGACACGACAATTTATTAATTTTTTTTATCTGTCTGCATCCATCGTAGACAGCTGCTCCGCGGTGTTGGGATTCACAGCGCCACTGCATGAAAGCACTCATCATCTCAATTTCACCATCAGGTTGTGGATCCATTGCAAACGGCGCTATTTAACAGGTTGCTTGTAGTCGCAGTCTTCGGGGAATTGCTCTCATTCTGCTCGCTGCCTGCGAGATCCTCTAAAGTGCAGTCACTGGGCCCTTAAACCCTAGAAATCTCAAATGGTCCAATAGGCAGGACGGTCAAGAAGACTCAAGACAGGAGTTTGTGTGTGTGTGTGTTTTCTTGCATTTATACATGGCTCAGCATGTAAAGTTCTCCTCATCTGTCTGTGCACATACATGAATGCGTGCACGCTGTCTAAGCTGTGCTCGTACGAATCCCTGAGGATGTGTTAATTTAACCTGTTTCACCTTTTCACATAAAGCCACACAACACACCCTGCTCCTTGTCTTGCTCTTGTCCAGGCTGCTGAACAAGTTAGCATGCAAGTGACTGTGCAGAAGCGCTGCAGAACACAGGCGGCAGCTGGAGACTGTGCAGCTCGGTTGCTAGGAGACCAGCCTTCTTGGGAGAAAAAGAGGCCAAAGTAGAGACTGGAACGAAACTATTTGTCTTTGCCATTTATGTGCTGGTACAATGTGTGTAGTACAGCCTGTACACGCTTTATTTTTGCACTAAGCCATCCCTGTAAGGACGTCCACTTCCTTCACGACAAAAATAAAAAGTAACGATGGATAAGAGTGTTTAAAATAGCCACTTTATGATGTTTCCTTAGTGGGACATCACAAAAATGACACTGTAGCTTTACTGTTTAAATACAATTGCTCAGGAAATTGCTTTAGGTCCATTGCAGACTCAAAGATTTAGGAAAACAAACACAAAGAATCTCAAAATGAAAAGCAGCTACAATCCCAGATCCCAGATCCAGATGGAGCACAGATCTAACCATGTCTTCGCTTATGCCCATAAAACCTTTTCCTGCCCCCCATCCATCTCAAATGTGAGTCAAACCTGCGCACTCTGAGCTGTCGCTTAACCTGAACACTGAGTCACAGTGCAAAGACGTCACACTGCTCGCTCTTCAATGTTGCATTTAAATATGTGGTCATAAAACCTCCACATCGGACTCTCATTTGAAATCCCTTGGCAACTCCAGATGAAAAACACGCTCCTAATAACTCATTGTCAGCTGTGACATGAAGGTCTTCAGCTGAAGTCTCATTTTTGGGTCCACCTGCAAAGCTGATTTGAAATATTCAGCTGCATAAATCTGCATCAAGCAGAGCGGCATCAGCCGAACCTTCAAGGGTGAAATTGACGGATTTTTCTTTTTAACTCACTGGATTATTTTGTGTTTTTGCAGTTCAAACATTTCCAGACATGCTTTATATTTGCTGAAAGATGGATGCTCATTATCATTTTCTCCTTTATTTCCTCCCTTGTTCTTTTGTAGACCTTCTCTTCTCTTCTCTAAGTGTAAGGCAGCAAGGTTTTGTGGACAAGACATGAAGACCAGAGGGCTTCAAAGGTGATTTTTATAAATTTTTCTGTATACTTTTATTAAACAAGCTTTTGTCATCGTGATGGATAACTTCTGAGTCAGGTCTCTTTCTAAAATACCTCCCCGATGTGTTTGTAGACAAAGAATTTAGAGCATTCCTCAAATACTTGAAATATTTATTATATACGTTCTGCCAGCTGCTAGAAGCCACCAAGCTGCATTTAGTGAGCTGGTTCACAACAACCATTCAGCTGAATTTTTACTTGCTTTGTCTTTTCCTGCTCTCGCCTCTTGAGCCAGCCATTAGCCTCAAATTAGAATCATTTCATGCCCAGTATTTTAAATTTTAATGCTTAGGTTTTACAAACCAGAATGATATTGTGTTCAATCTGCTTTCTGTTAATAACAAGGGCAGCCAGTATGCGGTGTGCAGCACTGCCCTCATACTTAACCAACAGTGGAGAATTGATGGCTGCCACAATCCCTCATCCCAAAGATCGGTTCACACCTCAGTGAGTCAAAAAACAGGGGAGGGACTCACATCGCAAGGGTGAGAGTGGAGGGCCAGGGGACGCATCCAGACTGCTGACCCACACACTTCTTTCCCTGGGCCACTGGTGCTCCACGAAGCCCCAGCCTCCTAAAGTTAATTTTCAAACGTGTGTTCACTGATCCCCCAACAAAAAGTTCAGGCGCCCCTAGGCCGAGTCCGTTGTTCCATCCTCTCCGTAGACTTTGGGAAACAGCCAAAGATTTGCAACCGAGAAGACATCTAACACCCTGAACGATTTCTGAAATGCATGTGTTCATAAACGTGAGATAAAATGTTTCATCATGAATTTTGTACATGATGTAAAAAAGCAGGGTGTGGTATTGTGTTCAGAGTCACTTTTTTGGATAGTAAAATATATAAAATACAATGTTATTGTTTAAACAATTTTCACACAGTATGAAAGTCAGCCTTGTTTCATTCATTTGGCAGAAAATCAACTGGAATAAATAATTGAAACAATTCAAAATAGTAATACACGGCTTTCTGTCAGCTGAGGAAAAGCTATATAGTGATTCAGCAGTTATCGCTCTGTACCTCAGACAGAGCTCACATCCGTGTTTTGAACGTTAAGCTGAACACTCATGGGTTCCAGTTACCAAAATGGTAGTCAACACAAAAAAGCTTCTGTATGTAAAGGCAACAAACTCCCTCCTGCTGTCTGAGTTGCTCTTTGCAACTTGGGCTACAATTCATGCAAATAATTACAACACTCTTCATTTCCAAAAGAACTCCAGGATATTGGACAACTTTCCCACAAATTCAGTCGGTGTGGAATCTGCACGTTCTCCTCATGTCTGTGTGGGCTTCCACTGCCTCCTCTGGCTTCCTCCCACAGTCAAAGTCATTCATTTCAGTCTGATCGGCGCTCTTTGCTGCCCGTTTCATGTGCTCTGCCAGGCGAGAAAGGTGCCGTGGTGGAAAGGGAAAAAGTAATGGGGCCAGCAGACCCTCCATCAGCCCTCCCTTGTGTGTGCGCAGTGCTGCTACGTGCTGCGTCCTTATGTAATGGTTTCTGTTTTGTGCGTTACCCTCTTAGTGTTCAATTTAAACATTGCAATTAAGTAAACAGAACAAACTAACCAGTACCCTTTGCCAAGTAAATCCATCCATCCATCCATCCATCCATCCATCCATCCATCATCTTGGTAAGACAGGAGCCTAGAAAACTAGAACGTACACCCTGGATGGGAAGCCATATGCGTTTATGTATGAATTTCTACATAATACCTTAATCTCCTGATCATCTAACATCAAGCATTTGCTAGTAACAGCGCCCAGTTCATCTCCTTGGTCCCCAGCCCACCCGCAGCCACCTCCAAAGGCTGCCGGCCTTCAAATTGTCCTTGCATTTCCTTGGCATTTCCCCAGGATGAAGCTACAGTAGAACACTGATCTTTTAGTCGGCCATTAGTGGACCAGGAGGGGGCCTGTTCCACCTCCAAGATACAACTAGCATTAAGCGATGACCATATGTCGAAGCCACAAGAGTCCTGGCCAACTCATTTGCCACGCTGCTATCCAACAGGCACAAGAGAAGTTCATTGGCAGCGCTGGGCATGAAATGCCATTGTGCAGCATTTTTCTAGAAAAGCTCCATTTTTCTGCTGCCTCTGTTGTTTCTTCCAGTTGAAAAATTCATAGTTGAGATGTGCAGAGTCTCTCTGCTGCCGGCTAAGCAGAGCCCTGAGGATGCAAGGTCATGTGGGAGGGGTGTGTGGTGCTGTCACTTGCTCACTGAATGCCAATGCCAATTTAGGGGTACAGGGTGTAGACCCCAGTGCGCTATGCTGCTTTAGCAGCAAAAAATCCAGTTGGATTCACAGCAGGAGAATTTAAGTTGCTGATCGAGGGTGGGCGACTTCAGTACTGCGGGGACACAATGACCCTCATAGGTCAACGTCACCACATCTCAAAGAACCCCGTGCATCAACTAGCTTCCCAGTACAGCTGAACCGTGTGACTGGGACTCAGAAGAGGTTCTAGGAGCAGATTTTGCTTCACTGCTTTTTGCCGTTTAATCATTGCAACATTTTGTGCAGAGGAGAAAACCGAGTTAACTTTCAAGCACCGCGCAATGCTAAGAGCAACACTCGGGATTATTCTGTGCTTTGTCGATGCACACATTATGTTGTTTTACTCCACTAATGTATCTGCTGCTCAGTACGTGAAAGTTCCTAAACATGAAACCAGGTTCTGCCGGGTTCTGGGAGTCACTGCTCCCGATCAGGTCAGAAAGCAACCTTTTTTCATGGTGCTCATTTTTCCTTGGAAAGTCTGACTTTGGCTTTATTTTTCACCTTTTGCCAGATATAAATATAAGCCAGTCTTCCAGCAGCCGTCTGTGGACTCTTAACCATCCAGGATTGTTCGCCTGCACTGTGTGAAAGGAGGAGGAGGGTTCAGACGTGTGTCTGCTACAGTCCTGTCCCAGTTATTGGTGGTCTCTCTCCGCACCTCTGCTGTGCAACATGGCTCAGAATGAGGCAGTAAGGAGCCATGTGCATAAGCAGGTCTCACTGAATCTTTATTGACCGCTCCTTCAGTTGCTATGGAAAGGAAGAGGGAGAGAAATCGATTGGTGCCGAAGGTCCCCCACCGAGCGCCAGTGAACGAGCCAAAACTGACGAGTCTCTGGCACCAGCACGCTGCCACGGCTCTGTGCTATTCTGGGACAGCAAATAGGACACCCAGGAGCCGGTTATGTATTCCTGCGCCGAATGCGGCTCAACTGCTGGCACCCAGCAAACAACGTGCACAGACTTGGAACTGGAAACATGAGCAACCTTGAGATGTCAAGGTTACCGCACGATGCTGCTTGTTTGCTTATCCTTAGAGCTCCTGCCTTGTTTGGAGACGGAACAACTAAAATGCACGGGGGTGATGCACACTGAATTTCTGATTCACGCTACATTTGGACGAGTGCATTCTGTCTGCGGTCTGTCTGTCTGCGATAATCAAATCCGAAGCCGACCCAAACTGTTATCCTGGTCTCCTTCACGGAATGAAGAACGGACCCAGGCGCTTTTCTGAAGGTCATAAACACTTCAGTGTAAAAACATGACCTTTGGTTTCCGCCTTAAATTGTGTTCATTCATGCTACTCAAATATATTATTTTAGCTGAGTATGAGAGAAGCTCGATGGCTACGAGGCTTCTTGGTTTCTACCTACAGCTACATTAGAATTAAGCGGGCTGTTTATTGGATTTTCTTAAGCAATGCACCTGCATACATTTCTCAAACCTGTGTAAGACCATGGCCACAGTGGAGAGGCTGTGTAACAACAGAACTCAATGACCAGAGGGAAGTGGCCATCACCTTTTAATCCTTCGTACACCGGGTCGCTCTGTTACTACGCGCCTGTGCCCACCATCTCGGAATGCGATGCATTCACAACCTCTGTGAGCAGCTTGTGTCTGGCTGTTGTGGATTCACTGTTTCTTATTGATGTTAACAAGTATTATGAAATTTCTCAGTCATTGAGCCGCACTTCTATCCAAAGCAAATTTCAGTGTTGGTTCCATAGGTACAACGGGGGTTTCTTTTTTACTGGAGAAATTCAGAGTAAAGACTTTTTTCAAAGAGACTACAACAATGGGGCAGGGCTTGCACAGGAACCCTCAGGCTGCAAGTCCATGTCCTTAACCACTGTGCTCTCTGTTGACACGGCAATCCTAAAAAGCATGCAAAATGCGGCCATGACGCTCTAGAAAGAATCTTCTCCCCATCACCAGTAGAATAAGAATACGTCCACCCATATGGAATTATAACTCGATATACAGCCAAGAAATTATTGCAGCGGTACAAATACTGTCATAAACCACGATTATCATGAGTGTCATATGACAAACTATAGTTATCCCCTCTCATTTAATTGTATTTATTTATATTCATAGCCAATATCCTGGCATCTTCTACTGCTGGCCTCATTTAAAGTGATTCTGTGACCATGACCCTTCTCAGGGTAAATGGTTCATTAAAATGGATGGATGGATGGATAAACACTTAACCATGTAAGAAGCATTAATAGGCACGCATGACCTTAAGAAGCTTCAGTGTCTGCAGGTCAGGGACGAACACACAGTGTAACACTGTGACATGTGTGACATTCACATGGTGTCTGCATCATCTCACCGAGTAACCCAAGCGCTCTGTGAAGAGCCCTCCTCACTGGTTAATTCGCTTTCTGCCAAATCGGAGTGCAGTCAAGAGAGCAGTTCTGAATGAGAGCACCGTGAAACTTACTGCTCAGCATCTCATGATGAGACCTGTTGTCTCCATGGTTACTGGTGACTGTAGAGCTGCAAGCACCAAGCAAGCTTTCTTTTGAACTGATACTTTGCCTACAGACTGCAGGCTGCCACTCAACACCTTACAGCTGCCAGCTGTCCCAAAGTCTACCCATGCCAACCCATCACCATGGTAACAAGTTACACAAGCCTCAGAAATGGTGACCGAATTGCAGGAAGGGCTTTCGCTTTTACTGCCTTTCCAGCTTACCTCACAATTGCGGCCGGTGAAGCCAGTGAAGCAGATGCAGGCGTACGCCTGAGTGTCCTCTGGCCCCTCTGCCACCCCCAGAGATGCGGGCAAAGAGATGCAGGAGCCGCTGTTGAGGCAAGGCTGTCCCTCGCAGGGATCTGGGGGAGGTGTTGCCTGGGGCAGCATCACTGACGAGGGCAGCCAAGGGGTTAGCGGGGTGGTCAGGCAGCATCCAGCAGTGAAGAGCAACAGGATGAGCACAGGGAGCTCCATGCTCCTGCAGATGCAGAGGGTCACCGCCAAACTGCTGTGCTGGTTCTTTCACTCCCTTCTGGGTTCTTCTCGCTCACCCCCTCCCTCACTCCTCGCCTGTTTCTCCGCTGTGTCTTTAACACACGAGCCGGATGCTTGCACTCTGAGGCTCTAGGTGAGGTGGAGGCTGACTGAAGATGACTGTAGCTGGCAGGAGCTGTGTGCCGCTAAGGCTGCAAGCGAGCAGTGACTGTGAGAGGATGGGGGAGGTGGTGGGCAGGCCGAGCCAGTGACGACAAGTGACGACACGCTGGGACCCAAGGGGGCACAGCCTGCTTGCACACACAGGCACAGGCATAAAGAGCGAGGGCACGGGGCTCATGTACAATTGTGCCATTCGCAGACGCACCTCCCTCTGTTTCAGCTTCTCTGCCGGTGGGGGCCGCAGCAAAAAAGCTGTTTAAAACATTTTGTTTAAAAAACATTTTACCACCAAATCAAGAAATACAATGGTTTTTTCCATCCATCTACCCATCTGTCCGTCCATTCATCCATCTTTGCTAACTGCTTATCCTGAGCAGGGGGCCAAGGTCCAGAGCCCATTCTGGAAGCACTGGGCTCCACAAACTGCCCCCAGATGAGATGCCGGTCCATCTCAGTGCAACTGATTTTTGTTATGGGAGAAGAAAACCAAGTTGAACTATATCATTAGTCCCGCGGCATCTTTTCTCCATCTTCATAGGTTACGTTTTTCACACAGAAAATGTTGTGTGTGCACTGGACCACACAGTCCACAACAGCTGAGTGACAGAGGAACTTTATGCTCCCATTTGAGCCATGTCAGTGGACACTGCCCATCTCATCACAGAGGTCATTTCTCTTCTCATGGCTAACGTTTTCAGCACCGTGCAAGGTCATTTTTGTACTCTGTGCGCTTTTGGGAGTTCACCAGGGATGACTTCTTCTAGCTGCAGAGAGAGATCACTTGTGTACGCCACACTGAGGGCACAGGACACTACCATTCGCGCCGCTTCGTACTCATCACCGTAGTACCGCGTCATTCCTGCACACCCACCGCAGAGACGGTCACAAATTTTTGCATCCCGGCAGCGACATTATTGTTCCTATTACAGTGAGAAGAGGCCATCCCTGGTGAGCTCTTCCTGGGCTTGCGCTCCCTTCTAGAAAACTGTATGGAGCTACAGTAAACATCTGCATGGATCTCCTTTTGGCCTTCCGTTGTCACCTCATCTGATGGCGAAAGGGCTGCAAGAGAAATGTGTGGCTTGGTGCTCATCTGATGACAGAACGGATGCTCCTCCTATGATGGAACTGAGACTGCCCAGAATACAGTACGTGTGCAATACTGCACCTCAGTTTAATTCTAACCACCAGATGGCGGAAGGAGCTCAAGGTTTAGAGGATGAACCCTGACTTGACAAGTAAGAGGAACAGGAAGGAACTGACAGCCATTCCTCATATAGTGGCTCATTTGTAACCTGAACTCACCCCTTCACGCGAGTTATAAGGCCATCGAATTACCGCTGCTTCTTATCCAGAAGTAATGATAAAAAAATGTATTCAGATATCATACAATATTGATGGTAAAAATTTGTTAGTAAAACAAAAGTCACTTGCATTATGAAACTGCAGTCAGTAAAAGCTTAAGCATACAAATCCTTCCCCGCTTTATTTACAGGTCATGCACAGTAAATTAAAGTGTAATGGATGTTCTTCATTTTCTCTTCCTAGTTGTTGAAATATGTTGGTTATTCTCCCATGTAACTTGGATGTAACACAGAGAATAAGGACCTCCGAGTTACATCTCTTGTACCTTCAACTTTTGCCTAAAACGTATTCCTTGCTACTGTTCATTCTGTGTCCCTGTCACTTTGTTCCATTAATGTCAGGGCTTTTTTCTTTTTCAAGAGGTTTAATGCAGATGTTTGCTTCTTACAAAAGACACGTGCTCGTTCCTCAGATTTGAATTTCCGGAAGAATCGATGGGGCAGCGATGTTCAATTGGCAGCAGTCGCTCAGCAGAGGTAGAAATATTAAAAAGTGCATTTAGAAGTAAAGCGATTAGCCATGAGCTGCACAAATCATGAACATGGATGCTTGTCATATACTGTATAGAGGGAAAATGTCTGCCCAGTGCATGTGCCTCCAACAATGAATGACATAATAGCAACTTTGACTGATCGACTTACTTCTTGAAACTAAAGAGATTAATATTAGGAAAAGCAAGTTTCAAGATACTAAAATTATTTTAGGGAGAGATTTAAACACTGTTTGATGCTAGCATGGATGAATTTCCTGTTCCTGTTCAGTCATGTCCATCTGAAATGGAGCAGGAAGGATGCATCATGTTCCATTATTACTGATATATGGAGATGAAAACATCCAGGAATAAAAGTAGACACGTCGAGTTTTCAGGACAGGCCCAAACAGTCAAAAAATGATCTTTGGTTCATTTCAAATTCATTAGAAAAACAAAAAAAATGAAGGTTTGTTTCTGAGACATCAGTGCTGACTGAACAAAAAGGAGTTTGTCTCTGTCGATCTTGTTAATAATCAGGGCTCCACGATTTCTAGAACTTATTGAAAATGAAATAGCAGGATTTTGAAAAATGACTGCTTTAAAACTGAAATTAGAGAAAGTACAGAGGCATTTTGGAAGGGAGCCCAGTTGACAAATTTGTACAGCCAATTGCAAAATATAGGATGTATTGCCATTACAAGAAGTAATTTGAGTTCTAGTGTAAAGGATAAAGGATAGTATAAAGGGGCAGGAAAGGAGCTTCCCCAAACTGTGGCCGCACACCGTTTTCTAGAATGTGTTTGTATGTTGTGTAGGTTCGGCTGAAACAGCTTAGCACAGCTCAGCCATTAGAAGCGGGAGTTTCACATATTTTTGGCCATACAGTGTACATGAAACCGTATTTGGCTGATGTTAGCGCTCGTGATTTAGAGTGAACTTATTGATCAGGGTACTTTTCTTTTTGTGGACATTTATGAGGCTTTTGACACAACAGAACACATATTTCTCTGTTTTTGGATTTGGTGAATACTCTTAAATGGTAATTATCACAACGCATCACAAAGCGAACAGTTGTGTAAAACCAGCTTGTGGGACCTCCCATAGGTTTGAAACTGGTGGGGAATTAGACAGGAGTAGGGCCAGTCCTGTTTTGTTAGTTACACATGCACATGAGAAAAGAATAACATGGGACAGAGATGGAATATTACAAGGTGGCCAATGATACAGCACTTAGTGGTGGAAGCTGTTAAGTGTTTACAGAACTTTTTTGTGTCGGTCTTTCTTTAAATATAGGACAATGCGAACCGCTGATGTCTTGTCCAAATATAATACACCCGTAAAAGCTCTTACATACCTTTGTATCACAATATATACAAATTCAAAAATTGAAAGCCACCTTCATTTTTTCCAATGATGCGCAACACATGCTTGTTTGGAGATCTTTCTTTAAAGGATAGCATGCCATTGTCTAAGTCTGAGGACTTACCTAGGTTAGTATACACGTCACAGGTTTTTGATGTGCCACCTCCATTTATAAACAAAACTGGCTCAAAACTTTTCAGATTCATTTTGAGGTCCACAAGCAAAAGGGGAGAAAATATGCTTTAGTCCTCAGGGCACCCAGTGTTATTCTTAAAATTAAGTGGTGGAACCGTCTCACCAGGGCCATGGCTTTTCTGAACTTCTCCCATTCGGCAGAAGCTACAGATCACAACCAGATGCAAAAACGGTTTCTTTCCCCACACCGTTACATCCATGAACAGTTGATTGTTAGTCTGTGCAATATTCCTCTCCTCATTATTTATTCTTATTCTCCGACACTGTCATGCACTCTTGCACTTGTGTGTATGTTGTGTTTGGCTAATGAACCTTGAGCGCCATTGGGAACCGAAGCCAAATTCCCTGCATGCTTGTGCACACTTGGCCAAATACATCCGATTCTGATTCTCTAAAGCAACTGGACAATATCCTTGCAACTGAAGTACTTTGAAATTCCTTCAAATGAAAACAGATTGATAAGAAAAAGTTTGGATAAATAATAAGGTTAAGGAGGTTTCATATGAAATGTTTCATCAAATGTACCCAGGGAAGACCCTTGTTGTGCAGCACTTTAAAATTAAAATGAATGACAATTGTGTCTCCTGTGACACTATCTCTGAAATAATTTGGCATCTGTTCTGGCTGTGTCCTGTGTTAAGGAATTTTTTGATTGAATCGGAAACAAATTAAAAATGCATCCATAATATTAGTTTCAAATAAGCTTTACTTCACTTGAAAATAATGCCAAAATATCGTTTGTAATTGACTTCATTTTATGCAAAAGACAGGAGGCAGAGCTGGAGGTGGCACAGTTAAAGATGTTAAGATTTGCATTGGGTGTGATGAGGATGGACAGGACTAGGAATGAGTATATTAGAGGGTCAGCACAGGTTGGACGGTTTGGAGACAAAGTCAGAGAGGCGAGATTGCGTCGGTTTGGACGTGCAGAGGAGAGATGATGGCTATATCAGGAGAAGGATGCTAGGGATGGAGCTGCCAGGCAAGAGGAAGAGAGGAAGGCCTAAGAGGAGATTTATGGATGTGGTGAAGGAGGACATGCAGGTGGTGGGTGCGACGGAGAAAGATGCAGGGGACAGGAAGAAGTGGAAACGGTTGATCCGCTGTGGCGACCCCTAACGGGAGCGGCCAAAAGAATTGACTTCATTTTATATTGGCACGTTGTTGAACTCATTAGGAAAAATGATCTGAAAAGAATTTTATATGTTAACGTTTTAAAACTGATTTGAATACATTTCTGCAAACAATTAGAAATCGCAAAATAAGAAAAGGATTAGCCTTTTGTTTACTTTGTTCATTCTTTTGTATAATGTGTCTGTATAATAAAGTATATCCCTGGCAATGTTTAGAAGTATCTGATAGATCGATAGATAGATAGACGTATTGTTAAGTAAAAAAAGATTTGTTTAAAGACGCTTTTGACGTCATTTTGCGTCATGAGTGCGTAAGGAGGTTGGCGGGTTGCTGCCACCTGCTGTTACTCACGTGTACTACAGTGTTATGCGTTACAAACACGTTATATTTACTGTACTACAGCCAGTAATAAACGGACTCCCTCGGTCCGGAAAAAATTGAAACTTAGGACCCGTTCGCACTTACAGTATATTGAAGAGGAACCAAAGACAACCATAAGAGTGCAGTTGCAAGCTGTCTGGGCAGCCGCGACTGAAGAGAAACTGAGACAAACAGTACAGGGACATATTATAGAAGCGCCAATAAAATGTAGGTATTGTAACCAAGCATCGTCTGAGACAAAGTATAAACAGCTGTGAACTGTTAGCAGTTCGAGGTCAATGTAACTGACAAAAGTACCGAACCAACTGTTGGACAGCTACGCACAATCACGTAATCCATACGCGTGTGAAAAACACCTTGTCTGTTCACTTGCTTTTAGACGGGAAGTTCCCTACCAGTGCAAAAATGCGCACGGCTGTGAGGACAAGCATACATATATTTTTTAATGAAAGCTGTAGATGCAATATTACTAATCCTTTGGACAGAGAATACATTAAAGAGTAACAGTGGGAGGTCGTCCACCGCGGCTCGTTGGTCTAGGGGTATGATTCTCGCTTCGGGTGCGAGAGGTCCCGGGTTCAAATCCCGGACGAGCCCGTTCCTTTTTTTTTTTTTTTTTTTTTCCTCCCTTTCCCCCCCCCCCCTCACTTCTTCCGCATTTCTTTAGGAACGAACAGCACTCATGAGCAATGCATCCTTTATCGGGCAAACCTGTCTCAGAGTCCATATAATGTAATATGTAATAAACACAAACATTTAATATAATACAGTTCACAAGCGGAACCGCAGTCTCGCGGCTTTTGGCCACGGAGACCCCCCGTCGTTTGTGGGCGTGACCAATGACGACGGGCCTGGCTCAGCGTTGCATTATGGGATCGAGGCGGCCGTCTCGCGCTGAATCCTCCAGGCCACACATAGCGGTGTTGCGCGCCTTTTGCCGCTGACGGAACTGTTTCTTAACAAATATACAGCGCTAAAATTTTCATACGAAGGCATTATTATTATTTTTTATTTATTTATTTATTTTTTTTGCCGCTGGATAGTTTCGAAACAACACAGGTGGTTGAGTTTTTCCCCTCAACTCCCAGGTGAACAATGCCGAATTTTTGCGCGGCCCCGAACTGCACGCGGAAGAGCACACAGTCGGACCTGGCTTTCTTCAGGTTCCCCAGAGACCCGGAGAGGTGAGTCTGCCTGGTCCCGAGCTGTCAAAACACTGACGCCGAGCACGCTTTGTGGGGCCCACACGCATATTCCTACGATTCCGGGGCTTCTTCCACACACGCGTTCCTACAAGGAGCTCGCTGCTTATTTTGTTATGAATTTGCCAGGTATGGCGGCAGCGGCGGCTTCTCGCACATTGGGCTATTTGCAGGGCTGCATGTTGGTCCTGCTCCTGCCATTTAAGTGCATCAGTTCATCCTTCAGCACCTGCACGGAATGCCCATCACACACCGAGAGAATTCGCCGTTTTGGGGTCCTTGTGAATCTACGTCTGTCATCCTGAATTCTCACCGTGTTCCTGGGGGTCCGTGTCCTTTTCTCACAAGTACAGCAGCATAACAGCTCACGAAGGAGCTAAAAATATTTTCCTTATTACTCAGTGTAGCTGTACACATATATTACGGTTGCCTGGGCGTTGGGACAAGATGTCCTACATCTTTTTCACTCTTTTATCCATCCTTTTAGAAGCATAGTGAGGGACCCTTAAGAGAGAAAAGTGTACAAAGAGATCTTGTGAGCTGCGCTGTTTGAAGAAACGTTACTCCCTGTATTGGCACGTTGGCATATGTGTCAGCCAGCATCAGCAAAAAAAGATTTTGAATTTCTGCTATGAATAAACTTCAAGTACTGCGCCAGTCTTTTGGTGGGACAGTGGTTCAGGAAGAGAATATGGATGATCGAGGATAGAAAAGAGCATGAGAAGTGCAGGCAAACAAGGAAATGCCCTAATACTCCAAAAGCCAAAACTTCTGGCCCCACGAAGTTCTGATAGCTGCTCTGTACAAATGAGTGCCAGCCACCTTCAAGCACTGACTTGGTCTATGCTGTTTGCAGTTTTCCCCGCACCAGCACTACTGTCATGTTGCAGCCTCTCAGGCTGTGTTTGAAAGGAAATGTTTCGCTGTAGCTTCAATGAGTTGATGCAGTTTGCATTGCTGATACATAAGAAAGCCTGAAAGAGTTAGTCATCTGCAGTGCTCTGGAATATAGTCAAACAGCCATAAAACACAAACGCTAAAGCTTTTCTTGACGGCAACACGCTCGCGTTGTTTCGCCAGTCGGTAACTGAGAACCAGTTTTTTTTTTTTATTCGTGGAAGTATTCTACCGTTTTCCCGCTTTTCTTTCCAACCTGCAGAAAGAACATCTCCAGCTAAACACGTCTAGAAAATACTTTGTACGTGTAGGTTGTGTGCATAGGCCCCTCCTTCACCTTTCTGTTGCCTTAACAATTTTCTCTCCTAGATGCAGACTGTGGGTGGAGAACTGTCGTCGAGCAGATTTGGAGGACAAAACCTCAGACCAGCTGAACAAACACTACAGACTGTGTGCCAAACATTTTGAGCCATCGATGATTTGTAAAACAGTGAGTAAAAAAGTCATATGGTTATGTGCAATGAGTTTGGTGGTTTGCATTTTAGAGAGTTGGACATAGATTCACTGGCCACTTTGTTAGGTACGTTGAAAAAGTACAAGGTTAGACCTTTTTCCCTTAACCAGGTTTAAATTCAGCAACATGGTTCTTGATACAGGCTGAACTGATACCTTCATGTAGGTTCTGTACATATTTTGGCATAACATTGATTCCGCAAACATGATTTACTTCCCTGAGAGGGGCGACTGTGCAGGCTACTGGGCTAAAGACACGATTGTGGAGTCATCCCAAGATGCAGTGTGCTTTGTGACATAGCATCTTGTTCTGCTAGAAGTATCAGTTTGACAAAGGCCTGACTTTGCACGAAGGGATGGATGCACCTGGTCTGTATCAGTGATGTGCTGGTACTCTGGCATTTAGCTGATGGTGTGAGGGCAGTAAAAATATCTAGAAAATCTATTGCGTGCCAAGCAATCATTGCCCACCCTGTTACAACACAGCCACAACCTGTCAATACTAGCCAGGTGTACCTAGTAAAGTGTAGCCATGAAAAATAAAAAATGGAAGTTTAAAAGCTGCTGTCAAATATTATTACTTTGTAATATTCATTGGTTTTGTTATGATCAGTGGTTTAACTTGTCGTGTTGTGGTCCTCATCTCCAGAGTCCATACCGGACAGTTTTAAAAGAAACTGCCATTCCCACCATTTTTGACTTGACCAGCCACCTCAATAATCCACACAGCAGACACCGCAAACGGATAAAAGAACTGGTAGGTCTTTCTGAATGATTCTCTTCATCAGATAAGATTGCAGCAGTATGATGCATGCATAAATCTGTGAGCACAACAACTGTTCAAATTGCTTATTTTTTGCTATTCATGTTTGCTCTTTCATTAATGAGTTTGCTTTTCTATTGTACGCCCATGGATGCCACTAAATATTTTCCATCTATTCCTTGTGTTTTATTTCTGCACACAGACTGAAGAGGAGATCATAAAAATGAAGGAGAGAAGGCGTGAGTTGTAATAGCTCATGATGCAGAAATCAGTTTAGTTGTAACGTAACTATTCGAATTGCTTCTGTTTATTCTCGTTATGTCTTTTTACTGTAGTGGAAGCTTCTGCTGATCCTTTGCAAAATAAAAAGGATGAAGTGAGCGATGATCAGGACACTGGAGACCACATGCCCCTGTTGACACCAGAAGAAAAGGAGCTCAGAGACTTTCTGAAGTCCCTTTTTGAAATTATAGTTGTGCTAGGAAAGCAGAACATCCCCTTGAATGGCCACGCAGAATTTGAGGAGGAGAGTGAGTGTTTCACACCAAGTAACTTTCAGGCTCTACTGGAGTACCGCATTAATGCTGGGGACGAAGTGCTGAGAAGGAGGTTTGAGACCACTGCTGTGAATGCAGAGTACTTCCCTTTGGCCCAGCAAACACAGATCCTGGAGGTGTGTGAGAGTTGCATCCGTGAGGAGCTGTTGCAGGAGGTCAGAGAGGCGCGTTTCTTCTCAATGGTTACAGGCGAACTTGCAGAGTTCCCCGAGGGGCTTCACTTGCCGCTATTCCTACGCTTTGTTGACAGCTCCAGCTGTCTGCGCGAGGAGTTCATCGAGTTCCTGCCGTTTAATGGCGATGAGGAGGAGCTGACGGGGAGACTCGTGAGCCACGTCTCTGAGAAGTGGGGCCTAAACATGGAGCACTGCCGGGGCCAGGCTCACGTCACGTCCGGTGTGTTTGCTAGAAAGATCAAGGGGATTGCAGCTAAGCTGATGGATATGTACCCCATGGCAGTGTATACCCCTTGCTCCTCCTGTGCTCTGAATATTTATCTGGCTAATAGCTTGCCTCTCACAGGAGTCCAGGTTGTCATGTCGACATTGAAAAGAATCGATGCATTTTTTAGCAAATCGCTGCCGTTGCAAACCGAGTTGGAGCACGCAATCTCCATTTTTTACCAAGGTAACGAGGACAAAGGTAATGAGCTGAAAGAAGTTAGTCGTCTAAAGTGGACAGAACGGCATGATCTATTTGAATTGGCTGTGGATTTCCTAGAGTCACTCCTGCTTTGCATGGACAGTGTTCACGACAATGAAGATGGCAAATGGACGGACCAGGTTGCCAGCGATGCTTATATTATCTCAGAGGCGCTGGCAGACTTTGAATTTGTGGTGACGTTGGTGGTTTTGAAAAACACCTTGTCGTTCACGAGGGCATTTGGTAAGAACTTGCAAGGACCGACCCTTGATGTGTTCTTTGCTGCCAGCAGTTTGACAGCTGTGCTCCATTCACTGAACGAGGTCTTGGACAACATCGAAGTCTACCATGAGTTCTGGTTCGAAGAAGCTGTCGGTCTGGCCGCTGCCATGGAGATCCCAGTAAAGGTGCCGCGGCTGTACTTCCGAAAGCAGCGTGCAGAAGCCGCAGCAGACATCCAGCCAGAAAGCTACTTCAAAGAGTATTTAACCATTCCATTGGTGGGACACGTCATACAGGAACTGAAGGAGGTCTTCTCAGACAATCACTTGAAAGCTCTGAAGTGCCTTTCGCTAGTGCCTGCAGTCATGGGACAGCTGAAGTTCAATACGGCTGAGGAGAACAATGCAGACATGTACCGGAATGACCTGCCCAATCCAGACACACTTCCTGCCGAACTGCACTGCTGGAGGATCAAATGGAAGCACAGAGGTAAGGAGATAAGTCTGCCTTCCACTATTCAAGACACGCTGCAGCTGGCGGAGGTCAAGTTCTTCCCCAACGTCCATGCGTTTCTTAAGGTCTTGTGCACCCTACCGGTCCTTAGGCTGGAGAATTCCAGATGTGAGACAGCTAGGAGGCGCATGATCGCCTACCTCATGGACACACCTGTGGCCAACAGGTCCAAAAGCTTGGCATTGCTCAACATCAATTATGATATCAAGTGTGACCTGGACCTTATGGTGGACACATACACGAAAATGTACCCAGAGAAGGAAAATGAAAAAGAAGCACTTGATAGCTGACTTTGTCCTGTTGCACTATACGTTCCTTTTTTTTTTTTTTGGGCACTGTTGCTTAGGAATGTTAATCCCCAAGTAGACCTGCTGAACAACTGACAAAAGAACATGGGTAACACTGAATGTTTCTGGTATGTTGCAGTTTGCCTCTGTCTTACACAACTTTAATTTCCTTCATATGTATATATGTTTTGTATAAATAAGAAATTGCAGTGTTGTGCTATTTCATGAGTTTTTTTAAGTTTTTCAGCGAGGGTTACGTGTATTTTTTTTTTTCCCTTCTTGTCACCATTTATATTACAGCGCCTAGAAAACAATTTGACAAAAGTGTCTAAGTGCTGTAAAAATATAAATTCTTTAGCCCCATCATGTGTGAAACATGTGAAGCATGTTTTTTACTTTCTCAATTGATTTGTTATAAATCATACGCAATTTTTGTTTATTGTTAGGATGTGACTTGGTTTTTGCAGTATTTTACGTTTTTTGAAAATATTGCAAGGGTGTAGGATAGAAATGATACAGAAATTTGTTTTAATAAAACTGATTTTGAAAGAAAAAACATTCTATCCTCATCTGTTTGCTCTACAGTTATCGCTTATGATAAACACCAATTTGGGTTAAAAAATGTCCGCTTTGTTGCTCAGTTAGCCTATGGGTGAGGGCGTATTTATTACCTGGTTTTGAAAACATTGATACTTTTTTTTTTTTTGTTTGTTTTGTTTTGTTTTATCCTGTACGTGCAGGTGCAGTGTCCCATATGCTGCTGTTTAACAGGGGTTGTTCGTGAACAGTGCATTACGAAGAGGTTCACGTGAGGCAGCGGCCTAATGGCAAGCATGAATTTACATTTACATGACTTACTGGCGAAGCAAAGTTAAAAAACCTGGGGTCAAATTTTGCAGTCGTTTCGCCAAGCTGGATCACTGCCACAGCCACTGGGTTTATTGCCCAGCTGTTGCGCCGACGCCACCACAGCCTTCGTTATGATGGATGAAAGTTCTGCCTTCCTAGTGCTATGTTTAAAGATGAACTGAATGTGCCACGTTTTTTCTGGAAACAAAATGGCATCATGAGTCGTCTGTTACTGGTCAGCAGGTATTTAGTGATGGAGGGCATAGACTGGCGGCATGAAGGCCGTACATTCGGAGGCCAGCAGGAGCCTGAAGTGTTAACCGTTGGCGTGCTGTGCAAGCGGGTGAAATTAGGAGTTTGGGAGTCCTTTGCAACCTGATGAAACCGAAAGTTTGTTCTGCTACAAGCATCTGCCAGGCAGTTTGACAGAATCAGTAACCTCACCCTCATGCTCTGACCAGGCAGCCTTGTCCACTGCTGCCCTGAGTCACACCATTGCCCACACTTGCTCATGTCAGCACCTTTTCTCATGCCCCTGCCCTCCAGCCCGCTGAGGCATTGCACCAGCAGGAGAGGTTGCTGTCAGAATCCTTGGCTTGGCCTTTCACATCCAGACAAGCAGGATGGTGCACCTACGCTGGGCCGACACGGACAAGCAGAGAGCTGCGAGTCCTGAACTTGGTAAGCACTTGCACTGCTTTTGTGTAAAATGTGACTGCAGCAGAACTGAGAGCACCCAGCAAAAGACCTGCTGCCCTTTTTGTGCTCTGTGTGCTGGAGTGCAGTAGGGGTGTCCCTTGCTGTCTGAGATGCAGCAACAGCAGTGCTGTTAAAAAAAAAAAAAAAAACTCTGTTACCTCCTACAGTGCAGCTTCCTTACAATGTAAACTGTTTTGTGTTTATTTGCACTTACGAATGGTATAACTGACTGGCTTATTTTCTATTGTTTGTATGTGAACAGATTATAAAGCTGTCCCCCTCCTTACAAGCCCAATGTGGTCCTGGAACCTGGCTCATAAGGTGAGACCCCACAGGCCAGACTTAATCACCATTTCCTTGTTCTCTTTTTTTTGTAAAAATGTTTATGTTCAGCTGACAATGTACAACCATCAGCTGTGTTCTTACGTGCACCGAGAGCCATTGGGGAGCAAAGCTAAATTCGCTGGATGTGTGAGCATACTTGGCCCACAGATCTCATTCAGACCTCTTTCTCACTGACAGTGTAGGATGAGACGCATTAAAATGAAAAATGCTGACACTGATTTTTACATGTGCGGCAAGAAATAAGCAAATACGTAAAATCACGTTTGCTTCATACAGAAGCAATTACATTAAAATCCAACTGAAGGTCTTTGATTTGAATGGCAGGTGCTCCTCAGCTGTTGCATTTGAGTTCCAGTGTCTGGTGGTAACATCTCGCATTGCGTGGGCCACAGTAACACCCACTTTGTCTTTAAGGGCAACACACCGCATTTATTGGTCGGCTGTCGGCGTTTAGGTGTCCAGCAGTGAGTGTGTTTCATTTAATAAAACATTACTTTATTTGCAGAGCTTTTGGTCTGTGATTCCCTTCCAGTTCTTCTTCACAAGGGCTGGCAAGCAAAAGTCAGTGCACTGGTAGAGCTGGAAAGAAATGCCAGAATGAAAATATAACAATAATACAGAATCATAAACAGTGCACTGTTTATGATTCTGTATTATTTTATTCTGTATTATGACTGGGATAAAGCAGTTACATATAACGGATGTGTGGACCAGTAACATTTTAACATGAATGTGTGAAGTTAATGAAAAGTATCAATAACAATAGGGCTTTGTACAATTGTATTCATGCACGCGAACGGTTTATAAATCCTTATGGTTCACAGACTGCAGTACAAAGTGATGTGGCTTACAACAAAATGATGAGGTCATGGGCTACTTGCATTTCTGGCAGACCAATTGGATGTCTACATTAAACTAATAAGGAAAACCGAGATAAGCAAGTGAAATGGAATGAATTTAATTTTAACAGCATTTAAGTAGTTCAACTGGGAAAACCAAAACACACTTTGTGTGCCTAGCATGGAACAAACTTAAGCATTAGAGAATGCAGCATGGCGGCACAGTGGGTAGCGCTGGTGCCTCACAACATGTTGCCTTTTCAATCTGGCATCCCTTGGCTGTTGAAAAAACTTGCAAATACGAGGAAAACGACACACTAATTCTTTGCGGACTGAATGGATCTGAAGCCACAGCCCAGGAGGTGTCCAGCTCAAGTACAACCCACAGCAACACTGTACCGTCTACCATTTTTACTATGGTATTAAGGGCAGATATACCACCTGCAGGAGACAAGAGTGATGTCAAATTCAAAATTTCAGCCAAGAACGCTTATCGTTTATGCAGACTTCTTGACAGCTTTCATTTTTTTTCCACTTAAGACCCTAAAACTGAAAAGTGTCAAAATCCAAACCAAGTGAACTGGATAAAGCAAAAGTGTACAAATGCAAGCAAGAGCAAAGTGAGAGATGCTGGGGGGAGCTCAAGATCACAAGGCTGATCCCTGGCTTATACTGTCAAGGTGGAAACGGACGCCACGGGATAACTTGCTGCACTTCGCTGTCCCTCGCAGCATCACCAGCACATCCATCCATGATGCCCATAACGCCACTGTGAACCCTGAACATTCTGCAGGGCTTCTGAAAGGACGTGACCCAAGAATACGGAGGTACAGGTCCTCCATCTCCAGAGATCTTAGGCCAGGTGATAAGTTGTCCTGCTAGAAGAAATGTCATAGTTAGCAATAAGTCACTACGTAAAGTATGTATCAAAAACAAACTGACATGAGCCAGGTTTCCTCCCACAGTTCAAAGATGTGTGTCTGAGGTAATGTGATGGCAACAGCACATTTGCTTGGTAGGCAACTCCAACAACACAAGATTTCAGCAAATTGTCTTAAACAGGAAATTGTACATGAAATGAGAAAGCAGTAACACGAACCTTTATATATTCAATCTCTATCTCAGTGTCTTTTTCAAGTTAGACTTTTCCCATGAGTGAACACTGTTTTGTTTGCCAAAATTTGTTCTTTAAGTCCAACCACAAACAAAAAATAAATAAATTCTATGTTCCAAATGCTTGAGACGTGAAAAAATCCCGAGCAGCCATTTTTATCCAGGAAGCTCATGCCAACAAGCCAAAACAGACCAAGATAAGAGAGTGGCTCACCCCTGAAGGTGATAGGTCTCCTAGAGATTATTCTGGCCCGGCCTGGGGCAGGAGTCCTCATCGAAGGTCAGATGCAGCGCCCTTCATTCTCCCTGAAATCATACGCAAACACTGCAAAGTGCACTCTGCCAAAGAAGAAGAACGTAGAGGTTAAAAAACTGCCACAAGTTCACTGACCCACCTGCTTTCTGTAAGCAATCAACCAGGACACACATTACACCCAACAGCTCGGTATTAGAATGGAGAGTTGCTGTACGCCGTGCATGAAGCAGGAATATGAAGACTAGACCTTCAGCATGACCCTAAGTCCAGCAGAAGTGTCCCTGCAGGTTCTGGGCCACATTCACAAATCCTTTTCTATTCTGAGGCCAGAAGCCAAGTTTAGCAATTTAGTACCACAGCTACATGCAGCAATATTTTAACAACCATTGTTGAACATCGTTTATTGGGTCCAAACCAATGTGATCAGTGCACACGGTTGCCTTCACCTTGCATGAGTGGACAGACTTTAGTTTGCAGCACAATCCAACTACTATAAACTGGAGAGGGAAAAAAATGTAAAAACCTTGATTCTCCGTTTTGCTCGCACAGTGACTTGTGTATGTGTGTCATTCCTACAGCTGTTGGGTAAGCGGAGTCAAACGATGGACACGACTTCACCTGCGTGGTTTTCGCTTTGTAGAGTCTTCACAATTATTACTGCTTTTTTCTCTATGTCTTCGGCTACGGGAGGAACGCGCTGACCGTCCAGACTGAGAAGGGACCGAGCCCCACATCCGAGCCCCCAACGCTGTAGGGCAGGGGCGCCAGCGCTACCTCATCAATCTGTCAAATTACTGGATCGCCTGTAGAACCCTCACCCACACAGAAAAGTCATTTCTGACGCAGGTTCGTATTCTCCAACTCTGCTCACGGGGATCTCCGGCCACCTAACAAGTTAGTTCGGATGCAGCACAAACGACGGCGTCGCTGAGGCGTGCAGTGCCAGTTAGTGACCGTTTTCGGTTATAGCGGTGATGAGACGCGACGTCAAATCCATTGTCTGTTGCATTTGTGGCGAGGGAGCGGGAAGGGCAAGAAGTAGTGCAGCACTGCAAAGACCAGCGCTGGCTTCTCTACCTGGGAACAGAAGACTGCAGAACATCACACATGTGACACAAAGAGCTGTCACACGCATCGCCCACCGCAACCCGGCCATCAACAAACCTAACAAGTAGGCGAGACCCAGCCAGCAAAAAGCCGACAAAAGAAAAACCGACATAGAAGCGGGACAATAATGCGCTCTGCATGCATTTATTACATGGCGTTGTAATGCGGTGCACAACAGACAGCAGCGCTGCGGACACTCATTTTGCCGCTGTGGAAAGACCACTTCCCCGCAACCGCCCGACACATTCAGGGGGTCTGGCAGGGAGCGGGGACAAACATCAAACGGCCGAGCGTCTGTCAGCGGCCATGGAAAAGTACATTTCATTGTGAGTCGTACTGCCAAGAAACTATGTACAATGCGAGGCACGCGCGGGACAGAGAGTCGGGGCAACGCAGGCTTGAGCTCAGCTAGCTGTGAGCACGTGGAGCGGTGCCGCCTTCTGCCATCTTCGCTCCCTGGGGCTTCTGCGGAAGGGCAAGGCGCTTCTGGATGAACATGTCCAGCGTGCACGGGGCGGGCTCCGTCTTCTTCTCGTGCTCGATGTCCCTGTAGACGGACAGGTCCGAGTGGATGCGGCGGCTGAAGTCCTCGAACCTCTCCATGTTGGGGTCCATGGATTCGATCTGGGCCAGCGCGGCATCTACCAGCCGGAAGGCCTCGGCGAGTCCGTCCAGCGTGAAGGCGCGCACCGGCACCGGCACCGGCGGTGGCTCCGCGCGCTCCCCCGCCATCACCAGCGCCTCGAACTCGATGAGCTCCTCGGCGGGCAGCGCTGCGCAGTCGCCCACGATCACCTGCTTAACGTCCTCCTCGTCCTGCTGTTCCTGCTTGAGCGGCGGCGCGCCGCTCGCAGCTGCGTTTGGGCCTCCCGCCGTCTGCGCAGTCGCAGCCTCCGCCGTGTGCACTCCCTGCGCCGCAGACAGGTGAAGGCTGGCGCGCTTCTTGTAGCGGTGCAGCCAGCCGTGGCTGGCGCTGAACGAACCCTCCGTGATGCCCGCCTTCTCCTTGAGGTCCTCGTAGAGGGAGCGCGCCTTCTCCTGGATGCGCACCTGGCTGACGTGGGCGCGCTTGCGGTTCATGTCCTCCAGCCACTCGGTGAGCAGCGACTCCATCTCCGAGATCGGGCCCTGGCGCTTCTTCGTGATGATGGTGGACTTGAGCACGGAGATGTTCCTGGTGCTCTCGAGGATGCGGGCCTTGTCCCGCATGATGGTGCTCACGGTGGACTGGGGGTGCCCCATCTCGCGCGCGACGGCCGTCAGCCTCTGGCCACTTTCGCACTTCCTGATCATCTCCAGCTTCTCCCCGAGCGTGATCGCGGACTTCTTCCTCTTAGCCCGGCCCGCACTGGAAGCGCCCTTGCGCTTACCCGTCATCGCCGAAAGGCCTCCCGTGTCCGTCCCGCAGGAGAGCGCACGGCGACTCGGGCGGGACAAAGCGGCGGAAGGCGCTGCCGTGCGTGCATACGTCACAGCACGCACGCACGCACGCGTTACGCATTGCGCGTTTTGCGCAGCCTTCTCGGTGACGGTACGTCGGTTGCGTTGCGTTGCGCTGCTCCGTTCAGCCGCATCGAAAGACGAGAAGCGCTTTTTTCCCGTAAAGCGAAAAAATCCGTGGAATCAACGCGCACGAACGACAGAAATGAAGATCTCAAGAATCGCTGCTTTATTTATTTCGAAAACTGTATACTAATAGACCGGTGTAGAGGTGTGACTGGAATAATGAATTAATAGCTGAAAGCAATTGTGTGCATCACAACAAGTATATGAATTCAAATTTGGAGTGCGAGAGGGAAAAAACTGTGACGTAAGCGTCAGCCTCCATGTGTCTCGCTTCCTAGTGGAGGGGATTTTGCGTCGCGCTTGGGGTTCGTTCGTTGCAGAATGCAGCTGTGCTCACCAAGGCTTGGGACTGTGAAGTAAACGAAAGGAAACAAACTAGTGTATGAGCAAAAAAACAGAAATAAGAGAAATAAGACCCATCGTTGTTATTTATGCATTGTGTGTGTGTGCGCGCGTTTCATTCTCCAGCAGCCCTTTTCTCAGTCCAGCTTAGGCTGTTAAATTCTGACAAACGTACTTTTTTATGATAAGGACGGCCATTTACAGGTACTAGATGATTCAAAACAGCGCCAAACTTCTCAACTCATAGGATGACTGCACTGCAAAACGATTCCGTTTTCAGTCTGTCTTTACAGTGCATGTTTATTGAGGCTTCTCTACAGAACTGTGGTGGAATTTGTGTTGGGGAAATGGAATAACAAAACACCCCAGGACTTGACCAACAACAACAGCTTTTATTTGTATAGCACCTTTCATACAGTGGCCTGCAGCTCAAAGTGCTTTACAAGGTGAAAGAGGCAACACCGAGAAAGAAACAGTAGACAAGAATAAAGAGCAAATGGTAGGCAGGAATAATGAATGAAGTCATACTGAATATAAGGTTGTACGGACGAGAAATGGGGTCAAAAGGCCGGGAGGACAGAAAAAAGCAAACAAACAAAAAAAACTGCAGGTGGACTGGAGAAAAAGACCCGCATCCCGCATCCCGCCGGGTCCACTTGGCGAGCGCACACCGGTCCGCCCCCGAAAGCGAAGAGTTAAATGCGGAGCGACCCGCCCTCGGCGCGCCCCGGTGCGGCTGATGCAGGCGGGGGCAGGTGGTGCTGATGCGGGGCATCTTCTCCGGATGCACGGGAGCCACGGGTGTGGTCAGGCTGCGGATCTCTGCTTCCCTCCGCCGAAAGCTCCGAGGAGGCGAAACGCGAAACCTCGTCCCTCCGAATCACTCGGCGGCGGCCGCTTGACGGCCGCGCACGCCAGGTTGCGCATCCCTGTCCGCCTCCGCCATGGCGTGGCCCTGCATCACCCGGGCTTGCTGCATCAACCGCTTCTGGAGCGAGCTGGACAAAGCGGACATCGCCGTGCCGCTCGTCTTCTCCAGATACTCGGACGCCACGGAGGAGCCGCACGTCCCCGCACAGCAGCACCCGAGAGGCTCGCAGCCCCAGGCCCGGCTGGCCATAGACACGCAGCCCACGCAGGGCGCCCAGGCCGCCGGGGGAAGTGCCGCCTCCGTGATGCGCCAGGACTTCAGGGCGTGGAAGGTGCGCCCGGAACGCAGCTGCAAGCCCAGGAACGAGTACCAGCCGTCCGAGATCCCCTTCAACAACGAGACGCAGTACCAGAAGGACTTCAAGCCGTGGCCGATCCCGAAGAAGCGAGACCACCCGTGGATCCCGAAGCCGAGCCTCAGCGCTCCGCTTGCGGGCGACCGAGCGCCCAGGTCCGCGATCGCCGCCGCCGCTGCACACGAAGACAGCGGCGTGGAGAAGAGCGAGATCGCCGACAGGGTGCAGGAGAAGGAGATGAAGCAGAAGGTGAAGAAGCAGGGGAAGAAGGAGAAGGTCCCGGAGAGGGTGAGCTCCAGGGCGGACGGACAGCAGGTAGGGGGCGCGGTGGCCGAGGGCAGAGGAAGGGCCGCCGTGGATGCGCTCAACAGGCAGATCCAGGAGGAGTTCGGCGTCGGGAGCTCGTACAGGTACCGCAGGCTCTCTTGCTTCTTCTTGTCCTTGTTCTTGCTCTCGAGGGCTGTCGGGTCCGCGAGTTCCTCCACAATGTTCTGTCCTCCGCTTGCGTCCCCGAGTGCCGCAGCAATAGGGATGGAGTCCAGCCATCTGTTTCTCTTCTCTTCTCTTCTCTTCTCTTCTCTTCTCTTCTCTTCTCTTCTCTTCTCTTCTCTTCTCTGCCTCTTTGTTCTCCCGGCCCTCCAGCGTGTCCTGGAGTCCAGTCCGCAATACAGCAGAAAAGCCCATGTTTTTCCTGTCCCGCTTCTCCAGTCTGCAGCTTTCCCATCTTTCCTCTCTTATGAGGACGTGAACCTTCTTCAGTGAGGATGCTCTTTGTTACGACAATAGGCGACCTCTAAGTAATCCCGTCCTTAGATCCAGTTTCACTGCGTAAAACCTCTAAGCTGTCCTTGTCCGTTAAATTCCCAATGACCAGCGATGATCTAACGTGACTGCTTTCTGGTCAGAATGTGTTCTTCATTTTCTGTCACATTATTTTTAGGTTTTGTGCAGCTCAGAGAGAATACAATGTTAAAATAACAAGCCTTACAACGGTTTTATTTACTACAACTAAATCCAGGATGTAACTTTTAATGCTTGTGTAGATTTAGATATCTGCAAACCTCACTCTCTGTTGTTCTGTATTCACAGCTTTGTTTTTCAAGCCACAGACTTCAAATTTGGCACAAAGGGTTCTTCTCACCCTGAGCGAGCTTTCTGCAAAGTGAAACGCACACAGTTTAGTGGAGTTTGCTCAGGCGCTCTTTCGGCCTTCGTTGCCTGCAGCTCACGTGGAAAAGTGACTTAGAGACTTCCAGCCCCAGCTGTGTTTTCAAGCGGAGGATCGGCTGTCATGATAGTTTGCTTTATTCCAGCAATTTCATTTTTCAGCTGTCTCCGTGTCTTCTGTCGCACTGCGGTTCCATCCTGAACTGTGAGGGAGCGCCGAACCTTTGTAGTTAACATTCGTGCTGCTGTGATGACCTCAGATGTTAGGGGTATGAAACAGACAGCAACTACGGCGGTGACAAATTTTTGTGCGAGAATGAAGTTACGTGCCATCCCCATTTTAACCCTAAAAAAGTTCATTTTCTGCCTCGTCTCGGTGGCTTTGTTTACGGAACGACTTCTTCAAAAGTTGCTCAGTTTCTGTGGTATCAATAAACGGGAATAAATCATAAAAAAAAGACAAGCGCACCGATGCTGGCGGCCACGGCTTTTCCGTCATTTTTACCCCGCATCCAGATCACGGACGCCTGTAACCAGGCAGAAATCGAGTCACTCGGCAGCAACTCTGCTAATGTTTTCCATATTCTAACAAAGTTACCGTCAGAAAACAGTTGATCCGCTGTGGCGACCCCTAACGGGAGCAGCCAAAAGATGAAGAAGAAGAAGAAGAAGAAGAAGAAGAAGAAGAAGATGATAAAGTTACTGTCAGAAATGAAACACTTTGCATCCAGGAAAGCGTCACATCAAAACAAAACAGAAGTCAAAGTCTTTATGTGTCTGCAGGTGACAGGCACAATGGTTGGAGCTGCAACCTGCGGAACCGAAGGCTGCAAATGGGAGGAAGGCTGCCCCTTCCTCTTCTGCACCTCACTTGGATTTTACCCTGAACCGCTTCATCGAGAGTTGCCAAGCCGAACAAACACAAACGGTCTTGTGTTGCTTTGGAGAAGAGGGTCAAGGGAAGAGATGTAAATTTAGCTTGACAAAGGCTTTGTCCCTTTTTGAAATGGCATCATTCCTACCGCATTCATTTTGACCATAAAAATTTACATGCCACGTTTAGCGCTGCACCTGGATGCATTGTCAGTCACGTAACCTGGGGTCTCGGGGCGTTTCGGGCCTTTGGACATCGGGCGCCCTTGCCCAGGTAACTTGGCCAGGGCTCGTGAAACTCAGCTCGCCTGTACTGATCCACAGCCGTCTCGATGCTCTCGCAGGGAATCGCCGTCCTCCTCTGGCTGCTCGCGATCCCCGGCGTACAGCAGACCCTAAGCCTGGGCTGTCCTGCGAAACCCCTGCAGCCGCTTCCGCTGGCACACACCTCGTCCTAAGGTCCTACTGTACTCTTTGAGCGTTGTCTCTCAAAAGGGTGCGGAAAGAATCGCATGAGCCCCATCTTGCAGCCATCTTAAGCGTGACCGTAAACGCTGGCCAGCCGCAGTTTGTGTGACGACGACCACAGTCGGAGGTCTGCCGGAGACCGGGCCCGGCTCAGCTTCGCGGCAGACTCGGCCTGTTTTTGTTTACAGTTTTTGTTCTTTTTTCCAGGAATGAATTCAAGGCGTACATGGATGTGAAGCCTGTGAAGCCCATTAAAGCCAAGTCTCAGTATAAACCCCCAGTGGAGGAGAAGGCAAGCCTCGAGACCAGCTACAGCGCCACCTTCAGGGGCCAGCAGACTCGGCACCTGAGCGCTGACAACAAACTGCAAGAGCATCATGGAAGGATACGGAGTCTGTACAGTGAGCCTGGCAGGGATGTGAGCAAAGTAAGAGCCTCGGTTGACTTACCGACGCCCGGTTTTGCGAAGCTGAAGCACGAGGCGCAGCTGCACGCTCCACTTTCACGTTGAAAGAAGCGTTTTCGTTGTTGCCACCACAGAACGCCCACAAACCACAGCGTGCCTTGCCAGCCAAATTGAGCAGTGCTTCTCCTCTTGCCTGTTCTGTAGTTTTATGTAAGATACAAAGAAAAGTTTAAAATGTCAAACAAGTTTTACTGCTTGCTTGCTTTGTGCACTCTTGCATCTGTAACATTGTACACCGATCACCATGTCAGGCAGAAAAGAAACGGAGAAACGTTTATTTGTGCATTTTCTTCCAGTTTTTGTGCATTTTATCTGCTGTCTTCTTATGTCACCTTAGGTCGAGAAGCCAAGCACTCCAAAATCCAAAGCAAAAAAGACATCAACGCCAGTGGTCGGTCACAAGAAAGGTGTGAAAAAGGCTAAAGAGAAGCAGGTGGCCTCCGGGCCCAACGCGAAGAAAAAGGTGTCTGAGAAAGAAACGGAATCCACCGCAGCGGAGAGTGACAAGAAGAAGACTAAGGAGATGAACAACAAGCTGGCTGAAGCAAAAGAGTAGCATCGAAGCATTTCTAGTTTATTCTTTTGGAGAAACAAAGGCTGCAAAATGAACCCGGCTGCTTCCGCCCTCTCAGTACGTCTCACGCATTCCCTCTGAATCCCCCACCAAGGCCGTGCCGGAAATGTTGTTCCCTTCGGGCTGCACTGGTGCACATTTTATTTTCCCGGTAGCAAAACTGATTTGTTATTGGCACCTCTCCTCACTTCATTTGCAGCTGAACTGCATTAGAATGCTGTGCTCAAGCCCACATGTTGTTATGAAAGACTGAAGAAGTCCACCCTTGAGCACCACTGGACGCACTTCTTCTGACACTGTACTGCGCTGTACGCTTTATACCCCGATCATGTTTTCCACGTTACAGTTCCCATGGTAGATGCTTTACTCATGAATATACTTGGATGTTCTTTTTGCTCCTCTTTCATTTTTGAAAGTATTTTGAATGTCTCATGTTAGTTCATTAAAAAGGAGTTGGCTTATTTCATTTTCTCACTGCCACTTTTGTCCAAAGTGTCTTAATGTTTTACCAGCATGTGCAGAACTTTGCCAGTATATGCCTGTATGCCTGACCGGTGAGCGTGCGGCCCGTCTCCATGACCCATCTCGGTCGTTTCCCAGCCCCTGCTCTGCCCCAGGACTTCTGGCCAGGAAACGCGCGGAGGACGAGTGCTGCCTCTGCTCCATTTTGCAGCCTTTAGGCTAGTTGGCTGTCGGCTGTGGACCACGCTGAGTTGCCACCCTCAGCGCTGTCCATTGGGCCCACCATTACAGAATGACCGAGACCAACAAAGACACTCGGTCTTGTCCTGCTAACAAAGATAGTGGCTTGCTTGTGCTCTGCTTGCTGTCAGACATTAAAATCATCAATAAACACTAAAGCGGTTAAAACGGGTGCACCGAGTCTTTTGTTGAACCTGAGATTTTGCACCGTGGTCTCACCAGCAATCACCTCTGTGCTCGAGTGCATTGAGCATCACTTTATTTGAACAACATTACATTTGCCAACAGAGCTGTGGAAGTGCAAGTTGGTTTTTTGGCAGACAGTGGTCGCTTGTCTTTGTCAAGGTCGGGGCGGTCCGAAGCCAGGACCTTCCAGCCATCGTAGGGTGACTGCACACACTGGACTTACTGTACCAGAGCTGGGTCTGTTATTCACTGAGCGTACGGTGCAGGCAGAGCCTGCAACGCAGTGACAATAACATCTCTAGGGAAAATGTTCAAGTGTGTTTCTCCGGTTCAGCCCCGCAAGCAAGTTATTGACACAGAAAAAATTCAGCGACGCAGAAAAGTTGACTTTGCAGATGTACTTGAACTTTTTAGACACATTTATTCATATTTTCTTGGATAACAGCAGTTACTGCAGTCTGATTCGATGCGTGTTGGGTCCCGGAATGACTCTTTCTTTCTCCTCATCTGTATCGCACGCGTTTCCACAGTATTTCAGTCGCAGCTCTATATTTTGATGTTCTGTCTGAAATGACGCGACAGACTAGTATTTAAATGAAAGCTTGGCAACAGAACAGAAGGAGACCTGGCCTGACGCTGTTCACACAGTAATCCAAAGCAGTAACCTTAAACAGCAAACTCAGTGAACAAAACCAACGCCAAAATGTTCAGCTTCAGCCCCACTCGTGCCAGCAAAATCATTTTCATTTGGGCCACGTTAAGCGCTGCCAGCTATTCGTCCAGCTGACAAAGTGTCTGCCTTGCTCTGAACAATCCTTATGCATAGGAGGCCACTATTCCTTGTGATGCTGCCCTGGGGGGTCTCTTCGCATCAGCTCCCATTTCATTTGCAGACAATGAGCAAGACATCATGTATTAATAATGCCCTGAAGCAGACTCTTCCAGTGATCAGCACGGTCTTGTTCAGAGCAGAAATGCTTCATTTGTATTCATTTGTGTACTGCTTTAACTTTTCAGAGTGTACTGTACACTAGAGCGGGTGATACACACAAGTACAGTGCACCGTTGTATCTTCACTCTTATACGGGTATATGCCGCATGTACGATGGTGCTTCGTAGCCAAGGAGCAACTGGCTGTGCCGTATGCAAGTCAAAACGGACGTGACGCAGCGCATTTTACACTCTGTGATGCTCGGCAGCAACGCATTCCTCAGAATGCAACCCCATTGTTAAGCGAGGCATGCCTGCGAGTCGCTCATTCGGACAGCCGACATGAAGAAAAATTTTGTGCCACTATGTGAATTGCGCCGAACACGGAAAAGAAAAGCACGAGCAGAGAGTTGTCTGAGGAGGTCAGAAAGAAGGTATCCGACCAAGAAGCCCGTCTCCAAAGAGCTTGATGTTCCTGTGACCGCTTTTGCCAGTGTTATCAAGAAATTTAAGGCCCACAGTACTGGATGTGTGCGCAAAAGGAAAATGGAGCCAAGATTGCAGAGAAAGATCAAGTGGTTGAAATGGTGGCGAAAGAACCAAGAAACACATCAAACAGATGCAATCCTGACCTTCAAGCACCAGATGCAGCACCTTCAAATGGTACCATCTGTCATATGAAAGGCTAAGGGTCCCAATATATCCCAAAATATCTGCGGCAGCTTCTCTTTGTCTAAAGATCCGAAAGCATTCAGCGTGACAAGTACGCATTAGTACAAAAGCAGCCAAGAACAGTATTGTGGGATGTAAGTCTGTAACTCCCCCCCCCTTACCTCATATCACCGGCAATGTGGAGGCAAAAACATTTGCAGTTATGTTTTGAATCCTGAAAAAAATGAGTAGGAAAAAGACTGCAGGAAGAAAATGGCTCAGAGTTGACAAATGTTAAAATGCACACACATACGAGAATGTATAAAACCTGTAAAAATTATGCATGTAAAAACATTTGGAAAATGGAATCAATTTGCAGAACGCTGGCAACAGGCACAGTCTTGTCATAGCGCACATGAACTCAAGAGGTTTTTGGTTCCAGACTCTGGCCAACAGCATGTACTGTAGATGGTTTTTCAACATAAACAAATCTACAAAACTTAAGACTGTTGATCTCAATACACGAAAACCACATGCTGTCAATTCGACAAACATTGAAGAGTAAAAAGTCATCAAGACTGTTTTTCACTTGCAGGTCAGTGCATCCAACCCATGGGACACAACAGAGAATCCCCAAGTATAAAATCTATGCTCAAACCAATATGACTACTTATCACGCCAGGCAGCAACCCATTGTGTGGCATCAACCTACAGGCGGCGACAGGTAGTTACCTGAGCATCCAAATAAAAAAGGGTTTTTTTTGTGCGTGAGATGACTTTCAAATGATTTTTGTTGACTTTATTGAGGAGAAAATTAATGCATTTTTTTTTATTTGAGTTCTAACTGGATTAATGCTTGTTGGTTAAATTCTGTGCAACCAAAGTGATAATTTTGTTCTCACATTGCAGTCCCGGTTAATGTTGAGACATTTTAATTTTAGATGTTTTTCTGCAAGTTTATGCATTTTACATACGGTTTCACCTTGTTAGTCGTGTATCCGGTTTAAGTGTGTGTTGCATTTCGAATGTTTTTCATACTTTGTTAATCCTTAAGTGACTGCTATTTCAAACGTGAGAAAACATTAAGGGACGATTCCAAAAGCACTTTTGAAATGATAAAAATGGCAAAGTTGGGCTGCTTTGAATGTCATTTAATTCAATTTCATTTCAACGGAAAAATATGTTCATCATAGTGTGTAAAAGGAAAGACCAGTGACAGTGCCAACATCTTGTCCGCGTGTGGTTCCCTGTCATCTGCTGGACCCAAAAGGCAATCCTGCTGTGCACAGTTTCCGGGAACAGCAGCTGAACCTTGGTGATGAGGCTCTGGAAACCCTGTTGGAATGCAGTCAGGGTTCGCCCAGCTACACTACATCCATCCCGAGCCCCCTGGCCACCTCGGTCAGTGCCCTTACGGCCCCAAACGTGGCAGCAGACTCGGCCTCCTCTTGGACAGAGTCAGTGTCATTCGCGAGCTCAGTGACTGTGCTCAGGGAGCAGTACACTGGCTGGGTGGCATCTTTGGAGCTCTGGGGGGCCGGGGCCTCCGAGTGGGGCAAGGCAGAGCAGGATAGCGAGGGTGGAGACATGCTGTGAGAGCTGCCTGCAGGCATGGTGGGGCGCTTAACCTGGCTGCCAGAACCAGAGGCCTTCCGAGGGGTCCGTTTTTTGGCCATATTCTTCATGATCTCCTCCGTCACCTCGACTGTCTCATAACGCACCATGTTCAGGCGTAGGTACCCATCCTCATCTTCTTTGTATCTACAAGTTTGATGCACAGAGCTTGCGTGAGCGCCACACAGATCGGGAAATGCCAATTCTTCACTGAACTGCTGCTTCAGCCATCAAAACAGCCTTTGCGGAAATAATTTTGCTTGCGTTTTAAGTGTTTAAGAATAGGAATAGTTTACTTACTTTAAGTACACTATTCCTATTCTTAAACACTTAAAACGCAAGCAAAATTATTTCCGCAACTTCACAGCTACCCTCAGGAGCTCATCGCCAAAAAGATCTGCTATCTGGTGTCACAAGTGTCCTACATACGGCCAGAAAAGGGGAGTTTGAGGAAATGTCCATGCCTCTGAAAAAGTGCACTGTGCTAAACAATTTAAGAGGAAGACATTCACTTAGCACAATGCCTAGGAATTATATTTCAGATATATTTTATACCTAGCATGTTGCCACATTTCAGTTAGGCTGTTACATATAATTGATAAAAGCCCAACTAAGTGGCACCTGAACACAAGACTGAAGAGGCTTCAACATTCTTCACACACTGCTTGATCTACATGGCACTAGAAGGTTACCGGGTTGCTAGACGGGTGTCCCACCTGAAGCGAGAGTGCCCAGAGGGCCACTTAAGGTTGTGCTTCTTCCGCAGGTGAAGGGTCAGCGTGTAGCACCACGAGAAGCTTTTTTCGCATAGATGGCACTTGTACTTAGAGACCATGTCCCCCTGGGGAAAATGTGATAAACATGGAGTTTTACAAGGCCTTCCAACTGCAGCTTTACCCCAATTTCAACACGAAAGGCTGTAACAGCTGAGTCCACACTTAAAAAAAATCCCATTATTATAATTATTATTAGCATGCTTTGGTGGTGGAGCTGTGGAAGGTCCTGCTGCAGACTGACCCCATGCACCCTCTTGTAATGCTGGTTCATGGTGTGGGCCATGCGGGAGGAGTAACCACAGTCTGCCACACTGCAGTGGAACGCTGCCCCCTCATTGTGGGTCTCCATGTGTTTCCTCAGGTCATGCTGGTTCTTGAAGCTGTCCGGAGGGGAAATGGATTACTGACAACTACAGGACGCACAGACAGACAGGATCAACAATGATGAGTGTCAGTACCGAATTTTATGGTAAAGGGTAAACTGCAACATTGGAGGTACACTGCAAAAGTTATTTGGCCAGAAAAATACTCCAGCAATTCATACTGCAGTCTAGGGTTGCAACCATTCCTTAAGCAACTCGATTAATTAAACTTTTTGATTCAAAGTTTCTGCTTCGGGGATCCGTTCCACTTCTTCATTGTGCACATTGCTGTGGAACAGCAAACAGCGGAGCATGCAGATGATAACTTCAGTAGCACCAAGAGCTGAAGCTGTCAGCGTGATACGACTAACAGGTGGAGCATTTGAACTCTGGGAGAAGCTCCACACGCCAGTCCAATGGAAGGTCCATGACTGTCATCAATGAGTCTGTCAGCTGCTACTGCAAACTAAAGGACAAGGTGCAAAAAGAAGAAGAATGGCCTTAAAAAAAAAAAAAAAAAAAAAAAAAAAAAACACCCTGAAAATGTACAAGTCTGGGATCACTGGAAGTTTAAACTGAAAGAAAATGGGGTTCAAGGTATCCATTGGATGAGAAAAGACCTCAAGATGCTACAGTACCTGAACAGAAAGCTTCTACGACACCACTTCTAACTTTGTCGGACACTCTACGGTCTCCTGCAAATGCCCAAAAGCCTTCCAACATACTTTACTGTTTGTTATTGCTGCAGTGTGATCTTCACCCACAACACAGTATTATTTCTTCATCTTTATCACTTCTCTGTGGCATCTAACAACTGTACAATTATTTATTTTCAGTGCAACTTTGTTTTCATGTACTTCTGGGGACGGCAAAAATCCCTACGTTATAACCGAACCAACGGACCGCTGAGTGCAGCCTATTTACAGGTTTAAGTGCTAAGAAATGGGTGCAACACAGCCAAGGATGCGTTATAATGGAGCTCATAGTAACAAAACTTTACTGTATTTGCACACCACGGTATTTTTATTTTTTTAAACCAGCCAACTGCAGAATAAGAGACAAAGGCTGCCCATGTATGACGATGCCAACATAATAGTTTAATGTTGCCTGAGCAAAACAACATCTAATGAAACAGCAATTTTTTAATTTTAATTTTTAACAGGCACCTGCTCTCACAGAAGTCGCACGAAAAGGGGCGCTCGTCACAGTGACGGAATTTGATGTGCGTCTTGAGGGAGGCCAAGGAGGTGCAGGTCATGTCACATAGAGGACATTTGATGTGGTTCACTGCAGAAAAGCACAGAAAAGAGACACAAGGTCAGTGTTTCTCCTATCGAAAACAGGCATCGACTAGCCGACCAATACCTACCCACACAAACCAAAAAAAAAAAAAGGAAGCATTTTGTTGAAATGTACATATATTTTGCTGTTCCCGAACAGATAACACCTACCGCACCACTTAGCATGCAATGTATAAAGCTTGCTGTAGATCTTCCCAGAAGAAGCTGATACTGACTAATGAGACCGCTGCGTACGAGAATGATAAATAACCGCACGTCCCTGTGGATGGGGGTCACTCACCATGCTGACGGACATGATCTCTTAGGAGCCTCTCATTTGCAAAACGCTTGCTGCAGTGCTCGCACCCAAAGGCTTCTGTAAATATCAGCAAGTGATCAACCCAGAGACAGATCCCCAAAAAAATTACAATGAGTGGGTCTCAGTACTGCTAGTGTCTGAAAGGTAAAAACATTACTCGAACCACCATGCCAGCCTGCTTGGCTGAAGGAATGAAACAGTGCTCAAAATAAATTCCTTAGACCTGCTGAATGTCTTTCTCACCTAATACACTTTATTGATGACATTACCAAGGCTGCGTATAGCAGAGTTTATCTGGTTATGTAGTGCAAATGTAATGGGCCCGCAAAGATGAGGTGACAACTGCTGCTTTCCTTTGCTCTTGTTACACTTTACAACTCAATTTCTTAGGCTGCATACCTTCAGGCTCTGTCTGCCGGTGGATGTGGTCAAAGAACTTGGTGTTACTGGAGAACATGCAGCCACAGGTGGGACAGGCCACCAACCTCTCTTGCGTGTGGCTGCGCAAGTGCTCGCGAAGGCGGTACTTGATCTTGAAAAAGGCATCACAGCCTGAGGAGAGGAGAAAGAATGGGACTGTTACATCACAGTTTCCTACACAACTGTAACTGCGAAAACGGGACCCATTTAAGCATGCGGGACTGCAGTTGGACCTGCTTCCTTGAAGTCAATGGTTGAATCCTACCTTTGGCTGTATTGCCATTTAGGAAGGGACATACCTTGAACTGCTTCTAGAAAACTTACTCAAGAGTATATATGGGTAAATCACTGCAAGTAGCTTAACACTAAGTTGCTTTGAAGACAAGCGTCAAGATATGTAAATGTCAGCACATTTCTTAAACTCAGTGCTGCAAGGAAATGAAAGTGACCATTAACCTGACAGCAAATCAAAACATGTCAGCAGAAATACTGAAGCACCTCACTGAAAAACAAGACTGGGTTCTCTGGCTGCTCAGAACCCACAGTCCCCACTGAACCATACCTTTCCAACTGCAGAAGAGCACCTGCTGCTGGTCAGGAAGAGGCTGCATCTCAGTGCATTGTGCATGCATGTCTACATGACGGTAGAACCACTCCGGGTTGTTAAAAGTGCTCTGTACATGAGAAAAAGAAAAAAGAAAAAAAAAGTCAAATTTTACATGAGCGGCAAGATTTATAAAAAAAAAAAAAAAAAAAAAAAAAAAAAAACTACCCTCTCTAAATCAGATGCAAATCTCCCAAATTACTGGTATGCAAAACTATATCAGGAACATGGGCTCAATAGACCAGTTGCACTCACGTCGCAATGCTCCCACTGACACAGCAGCTTCTCTGACAGCTCTGGGATCAGGTTATTACCGTGGTGGTCTTGGGTGCAACTGGGCAGTTCCGGGTGGGACTGCAGCAGCTGTGTGCCGATGAATTTGAGCTTGGCATGGAAGATGTGGAAGTGTGCATGAACCACAAGCTCACTCGGGCTGCCCATGGCCAAGAACTCACAGCCCTCCCACAAACAGGCATAGTCATCTGTGAAGAGCACACAATGTAGCAGAGGAATCTCATGAAAAGGCTGTCCAAGCGCACTTCCCTGCTTCAGTGTTTCTGACATCTTTGTCCAAAAAGACTTACAATGTCAGTAAAGCAGATTTAAATTGATTTCCTCATTTGCACAGCAAGTTCTTGTTGCCAGAGCAATTCTTACCAGGACTTCCTTGCTCGAAGGTACTACAGCAGGAGCAGGGATTTGAAACAGGGCCTTTCAGATTAGCTGGTTGCAGCCCTAACCACCATGTCCTGCTATGAGACTGCTTCAAGATACACTTTCCAATAGACTAAGCCAATTCACTTAAACCCCATGTCAATAAATTCATTGTGGCATATACTTCAGCAATGCTTTGTGCAGTCAGAACTTTTCTGATAAACAGCAAAGATGTTTACAAGCAGTCTTGTGCAGTAAACAGTGTAGCTCAGTACAAAGGCCATGCCACTGGAATGTCCAACTTCATTATTTTATCACAATATTAAGACGTCCATTACATGCCTTCCAGACACGTCGTGAGACATCCCGTTGCTCAAAACAGCTCTTCTGTAAATACAGCCAGAGTTAAAAAGCCGTAAAATCAGACCACTAGGGCAGCACAGGCCTACTGAGGAACTGGGCTTCCACACAGCTCTCCTCTTTGTGTGAATGGCAGGGCAGGGGGGTAACTACCACATTATTTCACATAAACCCAAAACACCAAGTTTGGGCCACAGCAGGATCTTGCCAGTCCTCACCCACCCAGCTCCTCCATCGTGTCCCCGTCTCCTAGGTGCTCCTTCAAGTGAAGGGACATGTGGTCACCGAGCTCCTCCATGCTGCTGCCCTTGAAAGAGCAGGATGCCCACTGGCACGGCACCACAAGGTCGGCCAGGCTCCTCTTCTTCGCCATGGCGATCCAGAGCAAACAGGGCTGCGCAGTCACACTGGAGGGTCCCTCAGTCTTTCCGCGCCATCTTCAGCTTCTAAGCCTCCATCTGCCATTCAGAGTCAAATGGGGCAAAGAAAAATATTTACATTTAAAGATGTGCAAGAAACACGAGTAGCTGCAACTGCAAATGTGTGAGGCTGACCAGCTCCAACGGTCACAACACGTCCACGAAGAAGTGCGCAGGCAGGCGGGCAGGTGCCGAAACGCGGTGGAACCCGCTGAAAACTTAACCCGGCAGCGGAACATATCGGTACCGTTGACAGACCCGGCACAAACCACTGCTGCAGCCTCGCAGTCTGAAGCCCGTTTTCGGCTCGGCTAACGAGTTCGCTCGTCCCTGCGCTCATGCTGGGCATTCGTTACATTTCGTAGCTGCGGCGCACGTCCATGTTGCACGCATGTTTGCGGATTACCTCGTCCTGGTACTCGGGAGCTAAACGCACCGCCACTCTGTTCTCTGTTCGGTTCTTAGCGCTCGCTCGTAGTAGCAAAATTACAACAGGAACCGGGCTCACATTTGAACCTCGCACCTTCCCGTCTCGTCGCCCACTTCCTGTTTCCCTGCGCTTCTTGCAGCCACGCAGGCGCACTGCGTCGCTCCTGTCAGGCACAAAGGATTAACGGGAAAATGGCGTCCGCGCAACGCGCATTTCGGTTAAAATAGGGTTAGGATGCCAAATACCATGTTCTGAGTTACATGAATGTTAGTGCTGTATGTACGCCCTACCAACTACGAAGAAAAAGTTTCAGGTGTTTGTTGTTCAGAGAAAAATCGAACAATGTTCCGGAAACTCATCTACCCCTTTTGCTAATGTTTCGACGTTCCGTACTGTTCAACTTTTCGGCCTGCAAGCATTTCTGTATTTTGCAGGAATAAGCGCGAGCAGACAGGAGAATTTCGCAGTCCGGTGTTATTTGGCCACAATGACCACAAGTGTGCTTGGGGGGAAGGGAGATGAGGCGTTTTAACCCCAACAACGCTGGAGCCATGGTCAAGCGTGGTGGTGGCAGGCAGCACTGTGCTCTGGGCCTGAAACTGGCGCATTGCAGAAGGCGGACAGAATAACAAAGAAGCCAGGCTACCTCCGAATTGAGTCAGAAGGTTGACTCTTGAGTGTGCCGCCAGGGCAATGACACAAAACACGTCAAAGCTGGTCTTGGAATGGCTAAATCAGGCTAAAATGAAGGCTTTGGAATGGCCTTCCCCAAAGTCCTGACCTCACGCCTATCGAGAATAAATGGATTGTACTGACAAAACAAGTTTGTGCTGGAAAAATCGACAAATTTTGTCAAACTCCAATTCCGCCAAGAACAGTGGTGAAATATCAAGGCAGAGCTCGGCCAGAAGCTTGTCGATGGCTATTAAAAGAGCTGAAAAGGGCTAAGGGGCATATTAGATGGGCTGTACATGTATTTCCAGAGGCCTACAACTTTATAAAGCAACCAAAATTCATGAATGTTTTTATTTGACAAAAGTATGCATTTGTCACAGAAAAAGTTGCAGAAATCATTGACTGCCATGACGTGTCTCTTACAAGTGTATGTAAACCTTTCTCCTCAACTGTTCATATGAGCAAATAAATGTTAAAATTAGTAAGAAACGTGACATATGTGGCATGCACACGAACTTTGGTGATATAGAACGTTTTTTTCCCCTCCCTTTCCACTGACTGGACCACGACCAACTCAATTGTCACTCTGGCATTTGCCTGTCTGACAGCACTAACAATACTTATGTACTTAAGACAACCACTTCAATCATAAAGTAGTTTGTTGTTTTTATGATGCTGATCTTTCCACCGGTACACTTAAGGCAGGGTAAGTCATCTTGTTGATAAAGTGGTAAACTGGTTATATTGCTTAAATATTTTCATGTGTCACATTAAACCCTTATAAACCCAAACGCACACACAGAGTTAACACACTTTATTTTTAAAACAGCAGCTGCATGTCACAAAGCAGCACTTTAAATATATAATTATTAAAACACACCAGTGTGTGGCCTCTGTCTAAATGTGTGATATAAAATACTATATATATATTTAATATATTAGACTATGTACCTCTTATTTGAACACAGTGAATGACATTGGTGTACAAGTTCCCTGCAGAGACAGCTTAGCTGTGACCCCAACCCCTCAAAAAAAAAAAAAAAAAAACAAAAGTCATTAAACCCCAGCCAACTCCATTTGTATGCTGCAACTATATAAACCATTTTCTTCCACAAGAAAAAAAATCCTCTAAAAAATCAATCTAATGCAAATCTAATATTCATTGCAAACTGTCTGCTTTAAATCAGTACTGCAATGTAAACCTTGAATTATTTGTTTTAAAATATGAGGTTGAGGAAGACTAATTAAATTAAACAATTATAAAACTGACAATAAATAAGATACATAGTTCTGATTTGAATAAAATTTTATCGAAGTGTAATTCAGGTCTTCACATAGGGTCACTAATTTACAAAAGACACTGGATGTTGGTGGATAATCCCCATTACTGTGGTGACCACCATAGCAGGTGACATTTCACCCTGGGACATCTACCTCAGACATCCAGTTGTATAGCATAACTCTGGGCTGCCCCTGCCCAAGGATATTGCACAGTCTTGCTCGGTCATCATTTCTTAGGCAAAGTCCCTTGGACCCCACCCAGCAGTTTGGCCAGCTCCAGTGGTCACAACATGTTCATAATGAAGTTATACAAGCGTGTCAGCACCACGAAGTGCACAGGCAGGCACGACTGCCTGTCCCGTGTGCCAGGGTCACAAGTCAGCCAGGAGAGGGCATTGTACTGCTCCAGAACAAACCTGCGGTCAAAAGAGCAAGAGAGTTGGCATCACTTGACTACCTTAACGTTTCAGCCAGCAGCACTCAAATTATTAACCCCAGAATGGGTACATTATTGTGAAGAAGTACCTCAACACATCTGACGTGTGGCTAGAATCCAGTGGATGAGAGTGCTTGCTGTGCAGGAGCTCGTCAGATTGAGAGGACGACACATGGAGGTGTAGGGAGGCCTGGAAGGAAGCGGCAACCCAACATCACAGTCACATCCAATCTATCACTGTCACGTGTCATTAAACCTCAAGTTTGAACAAAATTACCTTGAGGAAAAGAGGACACTGGTATTGTGCCTGTGGACATGTGGACCAAAACCAGTCAGGCAGCGGGCCAGCCTTGGCTGTGGAGACAAAGTAGCCAAGAGCCATAGGCTGCTGGAGAATCGTCAGCGTTTCATCATGGGACTCCATCCGATCCATACACTGTCCCTTGAAGAGGAGATTGGAATTTGTGTCTTTATAGAATATTACAATTGTCAAGTGACTTACAGTATTGACCACTGATGTGCACATCCTAGGAGCAATAAATCAATTTCGCCAAGGAGCAGTTCTGAAAATGTCACCGTTTTTGGGGCAGCAGGTAGCACACAGGTTGTAAGGTGACTGGCCACTTTGCATGCTAACAGTCCACAGGTGAGAATCCCCCCTCCTGCTTAGTACCCTTCATCAAGGTGCTTAGCCTGAAATGCTTGTCCCATTGCTGCTGTATAAATGGGTTAACAATTAAGGTATTTCCTGTACAATCCAAATAGTGCAAGTCACTTTTTGGACAAAGGTGTCATATAAATAAAGTTTAATTAAAACAATAATAAACTTAAAAATAATCAAAGTGCAAAAGAAAAAACTTACTCTGAAGTGCTCCAGTAAAAGTACCTCAGCTGTATAAACGGGCTTTTGAACTGCAAGTATCTTGGTTTAAAAGCCTAACTTTACAGGAGACCTTGGTGTCAGTGTAACAAATAACTTAAGTTATAGTGCTCACCAATATGAATAATGAAAGAAATGAACATAAAAAGATGCGCCCTGATGCATATTTCTGGATAAAAATATCAGTGGGACAGCTAACAGTCGAAGTTATTTTCAGGCTGTAAGGAAACAATTTAAATGGTTTTTGCTTTTACTGGGGTCATATAGGCAAGTACTTTGCTCTTAGACAGTTTATCAAGTTACAAAGTCCGTGTTCTTAAGTACAGTGCTACCAGCTGACTTTACAATTTCAGCATTTGTGAGCTTCCATCTTTTACTTTTCTCATTTAGAACAATGACAGGCAAAAGACTACCTTGTTCCCATCACCTCCATGGGGGTAGTGAGATCCAGGAGAGTGAACAGGGGATGCTGTGGGGGAGTTTGGAAGATTGTTTATGATGTCAGGGTCTACCAGGTTCTCTTGATCCAACAAGTCAAGGATGTCCATCTCATCTGACCCATCTAATGTGAAAGAGGAACAGATACAAGATGCAATGAAACAAGTTAATTACCTTCAGAGACCACAACAAATCACTTGCATTACACCGCCAGCTTAAATTTCAGGGGCATAAATGAGAACAGATGCACTTATAGTTGAATCAGATCGGAAAATAAGAGCTTCGGGACGTTCCATACTTACCATTGATGGGGTTAAAACTGATTTCCTCTGTGTTATAGTTGGAGCTGTTGACCTGCACAACAGCTGAGGTGGGGAACACCAGGATGTGCGTGCAGGATGTGTCCTGAGGTGTGTTGAGCTGCGATGTCTGCATGTTTAGTGAGGTGCTTCGGCCAAACACAGAGCCTGTGGATACTGAGTCTGTCGAGCAACACAATCATGAGGCGCTAACAATCTGGGAGGAAAGGAACTGATACATAAAAATGTTGATTCCTACCGGAAATAGATCTAAACAGGTTTGTTTTATAGAATGAAAAGCCCTTTAACGCTCAAGTTGGAGTGTTGGCCTTGAAGCACATATTAACCTAGGCTACAGCAACAGCACAGAACTTTAAGTGGAAAATTGGTACCTGGCATAATCATGAAGGAACCCTGAGGTTCCATGGCCACAAGGCAAACACTAAGGATGCTGGGAATGTCAGCTGTTGAGATGCCACACATCCTGCACATTTCCTTCAAACGGCAGCTCAAAGACTGAAGATTTCTCCTGCTTATCAGAATGCTCCAGTCTAGGACAGAGGTAGAAGGACAGGCAGTGGTTTCAGGCAACAAAAGCAGCAACTCCGGTTAGAGCAAAGACTGTCAACGCAAAGCTGGCCACACATGCATATGAGAGCTAATAAGGTTCTTCACCCCGCAGCTCGCCGTGGCCAATCCTTCCAAGGCGGCCAATCACTACCCTCCAAGGCAGTGACGCCATCTGCATGAGTTCCAGACACCATTCCCATAGTCTCTGGAGACCCATCCTTCTTGCAGTACCCTTCTTTCTTCTTGTTCTGTGGGAACCACAGCAACAATGAGCACACAAAAGGTTAAAAGGCACATGAGACATGTGCACAGGACAGGAGCACACTAACCTGTTGGGCACATCTATATTGATGACGCAGCTCTCCAGAAGTTCACCATACATGTCAGTGCAAGTGGCCAGCAGCCACCGCTGGTCATGTGACAGGCAGTAACCCACAAAGAGTGTGTTGTACTTCTGGGAAGCATCCCCAAATGTCTCGCCCAACTCAGTCTGCTTGTCCTTCACTGGGGCAAGGATGAAGGGTGGAGTGTAGAGTCGCATGCACTCTGGTCTCTATAAATATATACATGGTAGGACACCGCAAGAGATCACTATTAAGAAGAAAGTAGTTAGAAGGTCAGAAGGAATCATGAATTATGTGCCACATGTTCAATTAATACTAATTTCATCTGCAGTTTGTCCTACAAACATCTGACAGATTGAAATTAACAGGCTATAGTCAAAAATAAATCAGACACCCATCAGGTAGGGTTTCGGAAAGAAACACTAGAAAATCAGTGTAGCAAAACTCCTCAGTGACACACAACATCTACTGAACAGACACAACTGTCTTGTAAAAGAACCTCCATTAAGCAGACATCCAGTTTAGCTTAATTTAACTGTGAGAAAAAACTATCAATACCAAGAATGTCACCCTTTCCTACAACAAATGCACCTTATAAATCAGAAATGGATCTGTTCCCCCTCCATTAAGTCTTTAAAGATTTAAAAAAAAAAAACAAAAAAAAAAAAAAAAACAGGTCCCAGAAGAAAGAAGGCAGAGTTTTTAGTGGAGTAGCATGGGAAAGAACTCAGGCTGTTTGATGGGGAAGTTGACCAGGTGGACTCATATTCCACCAAATTTACACCCCTTGTTGGGTCAATTCAGAACCACCAGCTGCACTTTTAACACTCTTCATTTTGTTCTCTGCTTTGCCAAATTAGTTGCCTGTGACATTACTAGGCTTCTCTCACCCAGCATTTTAAAATCTCCACCTTCACACTGAGTATTTTTTTTTTTTTTTTTTGGGATTTTTCTTCACTTTATCGCACAAAGCAGACTGCACAGTGGCACTATAAATAATTGTCATTCAGCTGCCTTTTTATTTTGCTAAAAACTTTGAGGAATTTTACAGTTGTACTCTTTGCCCATTTGCACAGCAGTATATTTACATTATACCTAAGTCAAGGGCACAACACCTGAAGTGGCACTTGAGCTGGGAGCCTACAGATCACAAATAAACAATGTACAAAACACTGACCTGACATGTGCACCCACCCACAGCAGATCATTCGACTGTTGTCAGTCTCCCTCTGCACTAGTTGCCATGACCAACTAGCAATTTGTCCTCTAATGTGACACAAGTACACTGCTATGTCTCATTTCTGCCATAAACTGCATGTGTGTTAAACAAATTTCTGAGAAAAGGCTTTCCATAAACAGGATGTCGAGTGTGGTCATCAAGAATGAAGTGATACAGATTTTGAACAGTGTAAGACACAAGTGGGATGGTGTCTTTGTATTGTTTACCTCAAAGTTCTTAAGAGCAGAGTCAAGTGCAAGGCCAGGGCCAAACCCGGTAAGGGTTTTGACATTAGTGGTTGAAGGCAAGGGGCGTCGGCACTGTGAGAAAACCGAGAAGGCCAGAGACTTCAGGTGCTGGACATACACTTGTTCTTCCTTCTTTACTGGCTGCAACAGGTACTTGCAGGGAACAATCTGACGGAAATACAGAAAAGGTCATTTTCTCCCAATGGAATGTGCAACATCCGTACTGCACACAATATGAAATTCATTCATGCAACGTAATTCTAGCTGACTTTAAAATAACCCAAGACAAACGGATCATACTTTTGAACACACACATTTCCTTACAGAATCAGTTCAGAGAGGATTTTCAAAGGCTTCTCTCAAAACATTCATTATCCTTCCCATTAATGAAACAAATGTTACTTAATTGTTCAATACAATTTTGGGGAGGGGAAAAAAAAAGCTTATCTACAACATTTTTGTTATGGAAACACATTTGCTAAATCTTAGTTAGTTCTTTGGATTTGAGCATAAGCATATAGAACTGTTACAGATGCCTGGCTAAAGGTCTGCCTTACCTGAACAAACAGAGCAGATTTCACATGCAGAGGGACAAACTGGAGCATCTCCACATAGCAGCGAAGAAGGCCCAGCGTCCAAACACTGGATGATGCGTCCCCATCTCTGTCCTCATAGTTGAAAGGGTCCACGATATATACCATTATAGCAGGAGGATATGTGACGACATGCGAGTCGCCATCGGTGGGAACGCCAACCTTTTCCCTTTGCATTGTGCTGTAGGAAACGGGTTAAAAGTCACATGTTGTGGAAAACGTACAGTGTTACCACACACAACAGGGGTACATAAATTCCATAATCACGTTAATGTGCATTTTCACACAAAAAATTCTTTACAATTATCTGTATTTTTGCAAGAATGACAACAAAACTGATCTAATGTTCATGCCACCTACCTAACTCCAGTTAACCGCTTTTCAAGATGTCATTATTCATGAGGTTGGCATTCTTTTTCCAATGAATGCCCCTCATTGTTTAAACAATTTTGTTCAAAAAGGTGACAATGTAAAAAATGCATTTTACCGTTTATTATACTTTGAACAGGAACTCATGTATGAGGAGAAATCTATACAGAAACCCTGATAAGGAAGATAAGGGTACATAAAGCATTTCTCACAACTGTATAAAAATCACTGGTTCTTCACTGAAGAGTGAGTTACAGTGAAGGTACAGAAACAGATGTGAGATGTAACCTTGGAATTATTTGGACAGAAAAGTAAAAGCCATTCATTACTCCATTAATACACCAGCACACATACAACAAAAGCAGTGATAGCAGTGTACACCTTAATAGCAATAGAATATCAGGTGAATGAAACATACCTCTCTGGTGCTTCCAGGTGCCCCTGTGTCTGGCTGGTGCCCATTTCTTGGTCCCCGATAAGGCTTGAATTCTGTGAAGCAGGCTTTTGGCCCAACTGCCCATACTGGGATGTGCCACCCTGCATACCTACATTCCCAAACACTGGGAAGGAACTGGCCTTAGGAGCCCCACTAATACCATGTGGGCTTGATGAGGGCAAGGTGGAGGAAGGCAGGCCATTGGTAGTGACTGGTGGGCCATTATTGCTGTTTCCTGGTGTGCCACTACCAGTGAGGGCAGAGCTCTGGCAACCAGCTGTGGTTGGGGCACCACTTGGTGGCTTTGTGGTAGAGGACTGGCTGGAGGGAGGGGAAGGAGTAGGTTTTGAAAACAGGGAGCTGTCTAGTGGCTGGGAAGCCAAATATGGAGCTGGGGGGGGGGGGGGAGAAGAAGAAAAAAAAAAAGAAAAAAAAAGGAGGGGAGGAATCAGTACAGTACTACCTTATGCTTACTTATTCATGCATGTAATGGGAACAATTGAATACTGATACACAATATGGTGACATTCAGACATTCAAATAGACTGGGGACTGACCCAGTTGGTACTTGAGGACATGAGTGTAGAGTTCAAGTTTGACATAGGAGTCGCTGTTACTAGGGGTCTCCTTCAGAAGCCATGTGCTCATGGGCTGGTCAGGCAGCTTTTCTACTGGGCTTCCCACCCGTAGGATGCCATCTGGTTGCAGTTTGATGATTGGTCGATGCTGGCCCAGCTGGCAGGACTAAATTTAAAAAAAAAAACAAACAAAAAAAAAAAAAACTATTCCATCCATGGTTTATATACTCTAGTTTTTTGCTGAAGTGTTTTGCTGGTGCTCCCTACATCTTGCAAGGTCAAATGCATAATGCTTATGTTTTACTGTACAAAGGTAACAATGTCACTACAGTTTTACAAGAAAATTCAACTTGTGCCTCTTGTTCAGAGGTTACTCTGAAGATAAGTACACTGATATTCTTAGAGACACCTACTGAGCTATTAGTATAAGTATCCAACTGTTAAGTAAATTTGGGATTTTGATCTCTGAACATTGAGCATATAGTGTCTTTTTACCTCATACACTGCAGTGAGGTCCCGAAAAAAGTTTCTGGCACCGCTGAGCAGGGCATCATTGTCAGGACACAAGACTACATATCCCACATTTCTCTGTGAGATAAATGGCTCCAGTAGCAACTTCTCCCAATAGGGCAGGCCAAATGGAGACAGCAGTACATGGTCACGCTCATAGCCTACCAGGAAGGGAGGGATGGGTAGAGGTTCTGGAGACTCATCTGTTCCTGCAGATGAACAGATAAAATGTGGGATCACATTTGTCTTTTAAAACATGTGTGAGGAGCCAACCAGAGCATCTGAAAATCTCATACATCTACCCCCTTGCACAAGGGGGTTCATTTGTTCTGCAAATTCACCGTTATGCAAATAACCGTTCTTAATGAGGAAATAACAGTAACTAGCTTAACACCACAAGACATTTGACAAAAAGCATTAACCAAATGAACTAATAACAGTATGGAATATGCAGTTTCATTTTTTCATATTAAGATGTCATCAACCAATGAATGTAATTGGTTGAGACTACTATTTTAACAGGGAGCTCTCCCATGTTGCCTTGAACATGCATTACATTGCTATAAACACTAGTTATATTTGTATTCCATAAATTTCTTAAATATTCCCACGAGTGTTGATTCTATTTTTACATTACTGTTGTTGTGCTGAATGACTCAGACGAAAGTCAGGAATCTAAACACAGTTCATTGCATGCATGTGGTCGTACTGTCTGTTGTGCGTAACAGGATCACAAGACATATTGAGGCAGAATGATCATGTAATGGGCACAAATATTGGTGTACTGAATTATTTATTTGTTTGAATATGTTATGGAAAAAAGGGATATATTATTACAAGTTGTTGTAACCATTTTTCAATGCACTCTGTTATGCAAGTTACGGGTGTTTAAACTGTTACGTCAAGGCTGCACACGTTGCTTAAGACATGCGCAATGTAAGGCATTTTGCCTCGGAATTGTAGATCAAGCCAGTGCTACACAAAACTCGCACATTTGGCTCTGCTCACCGTAGGAACCTCGGCCCGCCATCTTGTGGAACTGCTGCCAGGTGAGAGGTCCCTGCACACCCCAGGAGCGTAGGGCCTTCTTCTGAATGGAATCCTGAAGTACAGGCTGCAGGGACATCAGCATCCGCAGAAGATCCTGAGAGAACAATCCACTGGCACTGACTGTCAAAAGCAAATGCACAAGGTTACACAGTGTCTCAAATTCAGCAGAATTCTGGCTACCTTCCTCTTGCCCATGCTTACATCATACCCTGGGTCATCACCAGAAGCACAGCACTTTAACTATTGCACATTTTCAGACTCAGCAGTACAATAAAAAGTAAAACTTCAAAATAAAGCTATAAAAACATCTATGTAGGTACATCAGCCATTTAAATCAATAAGCTATGAGCAATATAAAATTTTGGCAGTTCTCCACACCATGCCATTGGAGTTCCTCCAAAACACCTCACCGTAATTTTTGGCCCACTCGTGAAGACAGGAATCCTTTACCAGCGTCTCTTCCACCTTGCTCTCAGACATGTTGTCCATAAACTGACGGCCTTGTTCCAGAGCTAAGTAGCAGTGACTGAGGCAGTCCAACTCATCCACATGGACATGAGGGGGAATGGCACCAGGGCTACATAACGCCAGGATCATGGTATCCAGACCTCCAAGTGGAGAGAACGGGTTGGTGCACAGGTCCTGCACCAAGAGGACAAGGTCATCGGGGAGCTGTTCCTTCAGGCCAGTAACAGCATGCTGCAGGGCCTCAAAGCGCCTCTCTGCCTCACGCCCAGCGTATGAGCCACGCCCAACAATGTCTAGCTCATCCTCCAAGAAGAGGCCTGAGCCAACGGCGTATCTACGGTTGACTACGGCACTGAAGCCACAGGTGCAGGATGACTGTGGCTCATGACCTGGATCACTAACATAGACGCCTACATCTGCACCCTTGATGTTCACGTTGCACGCGCACACACAACAGCAGCAGCTGTCAAAGTTACAGTCCTTGAAGAGGTTCATGACAGAATCTGACAGGATAAGGGTGACGTAAAGGCTGTGGGCCTCAGGGGCAGAGAGCGCCATCACTGGTTCCACAGAACTCAGTGGCCGGCAGGTTGAAGGAGTGGAAGCAGGTGAGTAGAGGTCCGAGTTCTCATACTTGACAGACCCCTGAACACTGCAGGGCCCCCGAGGGGTACGAGGGGTGCGGGGAGTCCTTGGAGTCAGGGCAGTGAAACGAGGTGTAGCAGGTGAGGGTAAGACACTGGGGCCACCATTGCTGGGGGGCGCACTACTGGACATGAATGGTGTGTAGGACTGGTTATAGTCTGGCTCCATGACACTGCCCACACTTGGTATGTTACTGAGGGACAGAGAGAAACATAAAATCTAAGTACAAGAAACAATAAACAAGCAAATAAGTGGGAAAAAAAATAGGTTTAAGTCTTAACAAAAGTCATCCTAATTATTTTCTGGCAGGCAAAACCAAAATAAAATTTATTTCTAACAATAACACAGTATCTTCACAGCAGATGTGCTGACATTTAAAAGCTAAAGGAGAGAGTATGCTGCTGTATGTAATAAAACACAAGCAGTTATCAATATCCTGTGAAATCACTAGATACAGCCTTTACAAGTAACCAAAGATCAAAAAGTTCTCAAACATACTAGGTGAGTAGCCAAGATGGGTTACCACAGATGGCAGACGTTACCTGTCCTTGTTGAGGAGGCTCACGGCTGGTCTTGGCTGAAGTAGCTCCACACTGCTGACGATCCAACTGGGCCGGTACTTGCATTCCTCAGGCAACTTGAGGGGTGAATGACACTGGCTGGGCAGTGTCTTTAAAGGGGCAAACATGGAGGAACCAACAAACATCTGGCACGCCTCTGGTTTGTAGATGAATGAGAAATCCTGAGGCACAGTGGAGGAGTGTAACTTTTATGATCCTTTACTGCCAGCAGACAGATTTGGAAGTTCAAAAAATGTCTTTAATGCATATTTTTGTATAACAACACAGTAACACTGCACTTGATTTCTTTATTAAGAACTTATTCTATTTGAAAATATGTTTCAGAACTACCCCCCCATACGCTTATGTATTTACTCCTCTGTGTGGAACCAAAGACTCACAAGCCAGACTTTACCTTGACTTCTGATGGCTTGGGGCTGCAAAGTCCCTCTTCCACCTCAATCTTGAAGTGGTTGCTTGGCAGCAGGGAACCATCCAGGTGGATCAAACCAGTTGTATCCATGGTCCCAGTATCCTTATGGCTAATGTTCATGGGAGAAAAGCCCATGATGTGCTGTTCTAGGGAAGGTGGTGTAGGGAACATCTGGTGAAGGTCAGCAGAACCTAGGGACACAAGAGATAGACTGTAGACTGAACTTCATGACGTAATTACTCAGAGGATCACTATCATGTGGTGTTTTAGATCTCAAGGGAGAAATCTGTGTAATTCCAGTGCCTGAAGTATGTACTTCTGCCACAAAAATAAGATCACAGGTATACCAACTGCTGCAAACATGCAGAACTCAAGTTACTGATTACAAAGCAGTACTATGCAGCACTTTTAAATAGTTAATGTAAAATTAAATTTTGTACTTTCTCCACATTATCTTTGCGAACAGACAACGGAGAATATCTTACTTATGCAAGAGAAGGGGTCATACACTGCCGGTTTGGCATCTTTGTTTTCACATTTTTCTTTGGCTCCCCTGCTGGTTTTCTTGGATCCTGACTGAAAGACAAAATATAAATGTGCTCATCTTACTGCACAGGAGATTGGTTGAAAACCAAATAAACTACATCTAGTCAATGGAAAAAACCTAGGGCACCTCCCCCTTCCTACACAGCAAACGCATATTCTGCCAGGGGACAGAGGCAATGAAACCCAGGTGGCATTCATCATATTTCACTCCTGGAAGGATCCCTAACCAAAAGTTCATCCTCGTCTGAACTGAAGAGGTTGTCCAGATCTTTGAAGGAGACTGCGAGGTCGCTCTCACGTATCAGGCTGGTGGAGGCCATGTGATTCTGAGCAGTTTTACCTTCAGAATCTGTAGACACAAACGCAAAAGAGGCAAAGAGACTACAGTTTCAAATGCAACAAAAGTTAAAGAATCCAAACAAGCATTTAGAAGTTCATAGCTTGATCATTAAAGATGTGCAGAAATATATCACATAATACAATTAATTCAATATCTGAAATCACCTCTCTAGAAAAAACCACGACTATTTATTTATGTTACTGTAACAATATACAGAATGCTATTAAAGTGATGTAGGTTATTTCAATAACTGAAAATACTTATGTACGTGTTTATTTTTAAATGTATTAAGGTGGAGTAGGACACCATGTAGTTAGAGATGCTACCATGCAACAAAAGTGCAAACTGCAAACCCATGGATGAAAGGATTTCATCACCTGTTCCAGAAGAACAAGAGCTTACCTGATTTGCCAAGACCATTAAATAGTGACACTGTGTCTGCTCTGTCTTCAAAAGCATTGGCTGCATCATGTTCCTGAAAAGTATTTTTGTATTCAGTGCACCATTTCATTTACTTCATAGATTTTAAAACAGAATAGCTAGAAAAAAAAAAATCTGATGTTCAAGCTTTACCTTGCAGTTCTTCCCTGCATCCACCTCTCCTCCCAGCTTTTCCTTCCTATCCGAGAAGGTGAACTGCAAGCCCCCGTCCACAAAGGTACAGGGATCTCGATCAGACTCGTGGGCAGACACAGTCTCTGACAGGCAGCTGGTCTTCCTTTGCAGGTACATTTGCACCCATTCAGATGATACTTTCAAAGGCCTTTTAGAGGTTGATATGCACCTATAGATAACACCAAAGAGAAGATTCTTACTGTGAAGGTGCAAAGTCAATCAGATTGCCGAGGGGTTGTCAAAGCACATATAAAGAGGAAAAGATGAAAAACCGATGTCTATGTAAAACAGCTTACAAGCCCACAAACAATAATCTGTCATTTACAAAGTAAGTAATAAAGTCAGTTTATGCCAGATTACAGTTTTTATATATATTGAAATATCCTCCGCACTTATTAGAATGCCTGGAAAATCCAGATTCATTTCAGTACATCAGATAAGTAACTGATAAGGCTGGCTATTACCTTCTGTAAGACAGCATCACTTAGCACATTTTCTTTCACAACATCTGCATAAGCCTGTCAGTCAGTCAGTTGTCATACTCACTCAGTAGCAGATAAAACTCTGCCCTTCAGACCCTGTCGTATAGACTCCGCTTCCAGGCTGTAAACAGGAAGCTCAAGCTTGGGAAAGCTGCTGTCTTTCCTCTGTGGCAGAGAATAATACTTCCACAGAGACTGAAGAGAGTTTTCAGCAGGGTTAACAGCTGCCCCCACATACACAGAGGGGTCTCTGGGCTCTAAGCAGTCAGAATGGAAAGGCTGAGGAGTATGTGGCCAGGGGGCAACAGTCAGCTCAGTAGCTGGATGGTCAGGGCATGGGTTTTCTGGCCTTGAGGAGGTCTTTGAGACCTCGCCACGATCATAGGGATGAGGACTGAGTGAAGGGGGCTGTGGGGAGGCTCCTGCATCACGGGGGATGTTGGACTTCTGCGGCAACAACTCCAAGTGGACACTATCACCAGGACGAAGACCAGAGAAACAGGGATCCTCTCTTGACCCTCCGGCCAAGCGATGGATTGCAACATCGGCCTCAGATGTTCCACCTTCACAGTCTAAGTTGCGGTGGTGAAAGGGCACCACTGGTCTCCTCTGCTGCTTTTCATTTTTCTCCAGCCGTTCAGCTGCTCTGTGCTTGAGAGGTGGTTGGGTTAGTTGGCCAGCTGACTGAAGATGGCCAAGGGAGCATCCAGCTCGCTGCTTTATGGATCTTTGCCTAAAAGAAGAAGGGGGTGGGGGAGAATCAAACACCTTTTACTTTATTTAATGATGATTTTGTTAAGCAAAATGAGTTTTACTGCATTGTGTTTAACATCAGCAATAAAGAAAATACCTCATCCATTGAATAATATTCACTAACAAAATACACCCAAACTGACCAAAAATGGCCCCATGGTGTCTGGACAACACGCCTGTCTAAACAAAAACCCTGACAAAAAGAGATGTTATAACATTAAGCCGTACCGGCAACAGTTGCACTTCGACCTGTGTGTCAGTTGTGTGAAATCCCAGCAGCCCTGGCTGTTGGCACTGTCTTCACAGACACTGCCAACCATGGAGGAGTGTTTTCTCCTGAGGAATCAGGGGATACATTAAAACAAAAAAGTTAAACTATCTCTTAGCAGCAAGGACATCTGCTGTGAACAAACCCAGGCTTATTGCACATTAGAGTTTGTCAGAATTAAGGCTGTGATACATGTTATGACTTAACAAAAAAGTTGAAAAACCAATCAATTTACCAAAAAAACCCACTCTCAATGCACCAGAAAACCTGCAAAGCAACATAATGTAAAGCACCTGACTTATATTAGCATGGTGAAAACCTAGGTATTTTCAAATATCAATACATTTAAAACCAATTACGGTCTGAAATATTCCTCAATATTTTGCCACACCAGCAACAAATAAATTAACATTCGGCATAACACACTGGAAAGTCAATCAAATCAATAAACAAGTGCATACTTTTTATTGGCTCGATTAACACTACACTCCTGCCATACGCATTCCACCATCTCGCTTGCAAGCTGGTGCTGAACCTTGCTGCTGTCATGGCTTGTGTTGTCCAGTCTCAAGCGTTCTGACACAGATGGCTGTTTCATCCACTTTGGAACTGATGAAGATGCCGTTGAGAGAAAAAAAAAAAAAATGAATCATGCAGTCATCTGAACAGCAGCAATTACACTACTACATCAGCTAATCTCTCCATGCTGCCAAGTGGCTGGGGGTGTACCAGTGGTGTGGGCTTCCTCTGGGGACGTGGGAGGGGTGAGGGTGACTGATGACAGTACAGAATCTCGGTGAGACGTGGGCATTTGGTGGCCACCCAAATGGACAGCTGTAGAGTGGGAGGATGCCAGAGGGCTCAAGGCAGGGAGGACACACTGTGGGACGAGCACCATACAGGCAGGGTACACCATCCCCACTCCAGCTGTGAAAAGGCACATTTTCAACTATTATAATGCAAGTGTTTTTCATTTTGTGGTTCAACGATCACAATGACTATTACTTAACAGAACGGATCCTATGAATTTTTCTGGTCTCTTCACAATATTTGTCTATGCAACATAACACAACCTGTAAGGACCTATGCTGTCTACAAGGCCCATGGTCACATACTAAAGAACTAGATCTTCATGCAGATTTCAAAAACTTGTGTGTAAATATAACCTTTGTCCAAGAAGCTACAGATGTGGCTGAAAGTATTGGTATTCTTCCACAAAAAAAAAAAAAAAAAAAAAAAAACCATTTTAAATAATGAAACAAATGCAAATGGAATGAATAAAACCCCCTAGGACCCTTTAGATACTATTTTACCACAAAATAACTGCAATCAAGAACTTTCTGTAGCTCTGAATGAGATTCCTACACTTTTCCACTGGTGGTTTGGCCCATTCTCCTTGAGCAACACAAGTTCTCAGGTTTGATGGGTTCCTTCTCCCAACTTGCTGCTCTTTCCACAGATTTTCTACGGCAGTGGCAGTCACCATTTCGTTGAAGTGAGCCATAAGGTCAGTTCATGATCATCAGCAATAAACTGATATATAATGTACCCTGGTATGATATTTTAATTAGAAATCAGTGTTAATAACAGTTACAAAAGAATGAAAATAAATGTTACAGATTGAGTTTCTAAATTTCCAAAGAACGAAAACTGTACCTTGTGTAAGATTTAAAATTAATCCATTAAAAAGCAAACTAACTATATAAAATACATTTCAGTGTATTTATCTGAATATTCAATGAAAAAAATAGGTTGTGAGCCTGTCTGTTTGAATATGAAATAATGCTTGGATTTTTTTTAAAAAGCTTATAACAATCTTTTTTTTTTTTTAATTTAAATAAAAGTGTGATAATTAATATTTACCCTTGAGTTTTATTCAGTCAACAATTTAGTAGTGTTTAATACAGCAAAAACAACCTAAGCAAGAGCACTGTTTTTTAGATTAGAAAAAACACATTCAGACATATGGGCAAAACAGAAAGGAAACAACTGCAAATCACTTTTGCTCCTCCTACCTGTTAATCCTGCTATTGTACCTTTTGACAACCTGCTGACCCTCTGCAGCAATGAATGACAAAAATAGCATCATGCTGCCCCCTACTGGTGCAAGCTTTTCTGCACTTGAAACTTGTATTAAATGCACATCCAACTGGTGCCCATTGGCCCAAGGGCCACCAAATGATGCTCTGCGCTGTGGACCGTGCGATGGCTGTGTGGGTTGTATGCAATTCCGATCTGAACTCATGCAGGATGCTTCAAAACAGTCCACTGTTTTCTTCTCATCCATTGGTGGTTTCTGATGTGTTTTGAGTCATTATCTTGCTGGAAGACCCATGATGTATGACTGAGGCACAGCTTTCTCCCACCGGGCTGTACGTTTTGCTCCAAAACGCCTTGATGATCTTCTGATTTTTACTGCATCCTGCAGACATTTTTAAGACCCCATACTCTGTACTAGAGGCAGCAAAGCAGCCCCAAATCTTCACTGAGCCTCTTCCGTGTTTCACAGTAGAGCCGGTATTCTTTTCGTTGAAAGCTTCCTTTTGTTTTCTATGAACATAGAGTTGGTGTGATTTACCAAAAAGCTGGGATATATTGGGACCCTTAGACTTTCATATGACAGATGGTACCATTTGAAGGTGCTGCATCTGGTGCTCGAAGGTCAGGATTGCATCTGCTTGATGTGTTTCTTGGTTCTTTCGCCACCATTTCAACCACTTGATCTTTCTCTGCAATCTTGGCTCCATTTTCCTTTTGCGCACACATCCAGTACTGTGGGCCTTAAATTTCTTGATAACACTGGCAACAGCGGTCACAGGAACATCAAGCTCTTTGGAGACGGGCTTCTTGGTCGGATACCTTCTTTCTGACCTCCTCAGACAACTCTCTGCTTGTGCTTTTCTTTCCCATGTTCAGTGTGATTCACACAGTGACACAAAACAGCAGAGTGAGAACTTTTCTCCATATCAACTGTCTGAATGAGTGATTATAAGACTGAAGATACCTGTGGTTCAAATGAAAGGACAGCAGTCTGATGGAGTATCAATACAATTATTTCTAATAACTTCTACAGGGTGACAGTAATATTGTCCAAGATGTTTTAAGATATATGTGTAGAATAAGCAAGACTTCAGTTCCTTTTACATTTTTTTTTGTTTTGTTCCACTGCAAGCCAAAGAAATGGTTGATGACAGATCTTTTAATTTCAACACTTTTCACGAAGAATGGAGCATTATTTAAAGTAAATGCAAGTATACCAATACTTTCAGCCACACCTGTAATCCACATACGTGTGAAACCCAAAAAAAAAACCCACCAGTGGCAGAGAACTATACTGGGTAAGATCAAAGTCACAGCAGAGTTGTAACACTCCATTTTACAAGGACTTCTCTGAAAGTACAATGGCATACAATAAGATGTCTTACCAACAAGAACCTCCACAGCTGCTAGGGAGTCCTCCTCCCAGACCAGGTCCTCAAGTGGGTCTTCCGAGGTCTCTTTTGGTCCAGGGCTAATGGGATAGAACTGCCTCCATTCCTCTATTAACTTCTGGGTCGAGGGATCAGACAGCTTGAATGACTGCCCAGTCAGAGTGCCACTTAGGCCAAAGGGACTAAGAATCACTGGAAAGAGAGTCAGCACAGTCAGGAATGTCGAGCCCTCCTCTGTCCATAGTCAGTTTGCTAACATATCCAACTATTTAACAACTGGTTCAGTAACTGTTGCAGGAAGGGAAGCATTTAAACTTCATGTTTTAATACCTTTTATTAATTTGCCTTATTTTCAGCACATGCAAATACTGAAACTTTGCATTTGTATTCAATTGGCAATACTGTATGCATCTGTTTAAAAATCATACACAAAGCTATCTGTAGCAAAAGACTCCATCTATGATTAGAGTTTTTAAATGTGAGCTTTATCAGTGCAAGTCACTAACTGAACTATTCACAGTACTGAAAGGTACCGTAGAGGAGTGGAAACAGGACAACTTCAAAATGATAATAAACAAAGAGAGAGGTTTGTTTCTGCATTTACCACACCACATGAGAAGACATGGCTGTTGGGCCCTGGGGCAGCTCCAAGTACCCACCTTGGAGAGACCTGCCAGTCTGCAGAGCCAGCGAGAGGTGTTCCTCACTCAGGTGGTAGACAGGCTGATGCTGGCTGATCTCCACACTGGTGCACACGTGACTGTCACCATGCAAGAAAAAGGTGAAGGCACAGGACAGGTGCTCACTGCAGGGAGAAAGTGCAAACAAGAACTTCAAGACACTTTGTTCTCACGGAGGATTTTAGCCATTTTTCTGGCCAATAGCTTGTGTAGTAGATTTAGTGAGGTCAATATGGCAGACATTTGATTTCAAATGTAAATGTGTGAGAGTTACCCAATGCTATAATTTTAGCCAGACATGAGTCAAAGTGGTCAGCAAGTGAGATTTTCTAAGGCTCACTTGTTCCAATGATACAGTAAATGGAAGTGGAGATGTGATGAAACCGCAGTGGATGACGTGTAAAGACGAAACGGAAGGAGGAGCAGAAACTTCAGCTGTTCAATCCGTTCTGCACAGCTAAGTATTATGAGGACTGCAGCTGTTAAGCCTTGTCAACAGCAATGGTTTCACAGTGCATCTAAATTGCTTGAACACAGTGCAGTCTAAACCCTAAACTTTCCAGTAAGTGGCCGCCAATAGCAGGCAAACAGCACAGCTGAAACTTGAAAACCCTTTTCTTTGAGTCACTTCCTAGTGAATTTAGTATTTTTATACAGCTATACATCTGTAGTAATGTGTTACTGTCAGCTACACCATGAGGGACAACACAATTTACATCGAGGTTTTTTTTTTAAATTATTTACCATTAAGGGGAAAAAAGTTGTTTAGAGACTTCAGTAAAGTCCTTAACACAAAAAAATAGATTACGTGATAAAACTGAAAGCACCAAAGTATAAATATACTAAATTTATATAAAGTTAGTCGAAAGCTTCAGCATAAACAGTATACATTTAAAAAACCTTTACAGCAAAAAACAGAGTAGGTAGAACAGACACAGCTTGTAGTGATGTACACAAGCAAATTAAATGGTTCAGAACATAGCTCAAAACAGAAAAATATTAGCCACCTACATTACAAGAAATAGAGTAACTGTACCAAGACATTTGGGGTGAAGTGGTGGACAGTAAATTTAAAGTTAAGGAGGTGGATAGGAACACCTTCTGCCCTTTTACAGATATTGCAAGTTTTCAGCTATGTGTACTGAATTCTTGTACTGTTTCATCACAACTCCACTTTCACCCATCATGAGTGGTGCAATGTTTTCATTTTGATAAAAATATTAAAAAACAAAGAAAATATCTGTAATTTTAAAGTGTCACTTTACTGTCAAAACAGTAATGACTGACAACAAATAGTCCAAAAATTACCAAGATCCCACTGGAAACTAAACTTCATGTCCCCAATTCAAAAACATTTCCATCCACCAACAATTCAACACAACCCCAATCATTTTCTTATAATTTATCCTTTTAAAATAAGGCCCAAATTAATGTTGAGTACATGTTTGCATTCTACACATGAAAGTGAACAGGCTAGTATCAGAAAGAATAGTATATTGTGGTTAAATTATTTTGCAGCTATAAAAGATTATATTCACAGTAAGACGCACATGTAAAACACATGTGTTCACCAGCTGAATAACCAACTTGCTGGAAAACCTGAAATCCCCCTTTGTCTTTAAAACCGCACAACAACTGGAAAGCCTTGATGGCCCAGAATTCCTACTCTGTTAAGTGATAGAAGTTAGATGAGAAAAGCTCTTATTTCATACTTGTCTTTAAGACCATATGGAGTTACTGCGGCTTATTTTAGGTGGTTTTTGAATTCTTCAGCACTGACAAATTATGATACCTGCAAAAGCTTATAGCTTCATACTACATGGCTCTAGAGATTCTTGAATCTTTAGAGAGGAAAAATAAGAGGGCTTTTTATATTTCAAATTATTCATACAAGTTAAACTACGACTTTAAAAGGGTGAATACAACAGAGCAAAGTAAGAAAACAATGTTCCATATTAAAATATAAGTTCACCAAGATAAACATCTTAGTTTCCTTTCTTATCAACGTCAGTACTGTCCAGGTTCGCAGCCAAATACTAAAGCACACAGATAAAAATTTCAAACACATGTTGACTACCTGTTGGTGATGGGCTTCTCGTCCTTCTCGTAGGGCTTGATGAACCACTTGCCGATGCGCACAAAGCTCCGGTTCATGAGGCAGCGCTCCAGTAGGTTGTGGATGGCCTTGAAAAGCAGGGTGCGGCACTCATAGGACAAACCACTGTCCCACACACCGTCCTCCTCACCCGCTGTGCAGGGGAGAATGAGCGCCATGACACACCGGTAGGAACAGTGCAGCAGGCAGCGCAGCACAGCGCTTTAACTTGTTGGTTCAAGCCTTAAGAGCAGCATTACAGCTGCACATTTTGTACTTTACTCCATGATCGTGTGCAAAAAAGCTAGACGTATAAATGGATTAATCTGGAAAGAAGTACACATTAAATAGGCTTATTTACGTATATGGTAACAAGCAAAATGTAGTATAATAGACCAGGCCCTCAGGAGGTAAAATCACAGCTTATGCACAACAATGAAATTTACTGTAAATTGTTTATTCAATAAATTTAACAATACATTAAAATGCACTATACATATTGGAGGCAACAGTAATCCTTTTAGACTTTTTTTTTTTTTTTTAAAGCTCTTACACTTCCTGTGTCCAAGATGCTGAGAGGGCACTTCTCTGGGACCATCATGGGTCACCCAGGAGAGAGGTCATGTAGCTCAGTAGTAGCTCAACCACTGTGTGACGCATTGTAGCGTAGTGCACAGTACACATTTTTGCACATTCTAAAAAAAAAAAAAATCAAGGTGTTGCCACATAAAGCTGAGACCATATAACTTAAATCATTATTAAAATTCCACTGTATTCACTACAAGCCCTCCACAAACCTTTTGCTGTGTTGCAGGTGGAAAATAAAACACAGAAATGGGATTACTTTCACACTCTTGAGCAACTACACAATTTCAAAATGAAATATCAGAATACTCTGAAACTACAGTAACTGTATCAGCTTAAAGTTTCTTGAAGCAGCACACTGAAATACAGATGTGATTTACTATCTGCAGAATGAAGTGGAAAAAGTTATAAAGTGCACTAATAAGGCACAGCCCTGACACTGAATCCCAGAGCATCCTGCTGATCTGAATGAGAAGTTAATCAAACACTTGCAACGAACAATTTTCAGGGTTCAACACCATTCAAAACTACACAGATCTTTGAGGCAGCAGCTACATGGAAACAACTTCTTAGAAAGGCTGTAATACCTGGAGTTTGCCTGAAATCACAAGAGGTTCTGGAACAAGATTTAGTGTTCTGACAAGAGTTGAAAGCTGAACTGTTAGGCCTGAAAGCGAAAGGCAGCGTTTGGCTTAATACAAACACAGCTCATGTGCAAGATAACATCAGCTCGACTGTCAAGTACTCAGGCAGCAGCTTAGCACTAGGAGGCTGTTTTTCCAGCAAGAGGAACTGGGAAACTTGTTCACATCAAAGTCAACATGGACCAAGCCAAATCCTGCAAGACAACCCGTTTCAGTGGGCAACGGGTCCACATTTAAGGCAAAGATTCATGTTATGACAATGGGGCACTGAGCCAAAGCACCCCACAAAAACCAAAAAGGAATGTCTTGAAGTAAAATGAATGTGAATATTCTGGAATGGCCAAGCCAAAGACTAGACTGGAACTTCTGTGACCAGGATGTGAAAATTGTCACTTGCTGACACTCTTAACGTGGCAAAAAAGAGCAATTTTGAAGAATGAAAGGCACGGAGATTATAGAAACTAAATTTGTTTGTAGAAGTTATTCCCAGAAATGTGCAGATGTAACTCTTGCCAAAGCTCCAATTGTTCTGACTCAGGTAAGTGACTGGTTTTAAATGTGGAAAATTAAAGTTTTTCCATCATTTTCACTTTTCATATTGTAAAATGCTCATGACATGTTGAACTTGTGCTAGAAAAGAAAAAAAAAAAAAAGAAAAAAAATCATGGATTTAAAATTTTAATGCGTAAGAAATTGTGAGAGTTTGAGGTGCGGGGTAATATTAGAAGAATTAGTTTTGTGTAACCATCACTGTTGCAATATAAGAATTTATGTATAAATTGCAACTGGATTCAAGGGCTTCTATATTCTTATCCTTACATATTTATGTTTAACCGTAGTTAAGCAAAATTTTCCAAACAAATGGGAAAATCTGCAAATCCTCCAAGCACATAATCGCAAAAATCAAAATGTGTTGTGGGAAAGGGACGACACAATCTCTCGCCACGTGTCTGACTTTAACACACAGCCAGCGGCTAATGTTTTCAGTCGCTCAAACAATTCTGAACTCCTGTACAAGCACAGAAAGCAGAAGCTACGTTTTCAAGCAGCTCACTACAACTTTACAGCAAATTCTTCACTTGTTGATACAGGCTGAAGTGGTAGTGTTCTGCTTGACCAGCTAAGAGACACAAACAATCTAGCTGTGCCTTGGAGGCGGAGAGAGGAAATCCTTTCTTCAAACAATGCTGTTCTGAGCAGTCACTTCATTGGCCAAATTACCGCAAAAACGCCGGACTACGTTTATGCCTGGCACCCCGCAAGGGGGCCCTTTCATTACTTTTGCCCCAGCCCAGCCAGGATCACATTTTACTGGAAAAGTGCAGGGCTCGGCTTTGAACCGAGCCCGTTCTTTACAACACGTGGTCAAACTCCTCGATGGCTCACTGGAGCCCAGCGTTCACTAACGGCAAGCAAAGTCCAAAATAACTACTGGAGCAACAGGATTTTGGACTAAAAATCTATGCAAATTAATTTCCGATTGATCAGTAAAATAAACTGCTTTAATGCTTCTCAGACAGACATTTTACAGCTAAAATCATTTGCTGTTCAAAGTGGCAGAGGAACGTGCCAACACCAAGGCTGACCCTCTGGACTACCAGACAGCAGGCACAACTCCTACCAAATGGCATGCAACCTTAGTCAATATTCAGCTGTCTGAATGTACTTGGCAGCTCTGGACTAGGGCATGTGCTAAGCAAACAAACAACAATGAAGGGTAATCATTGACTTTGTGAAAGCTGTTACCACCTCCCTCCCTAATGGCCTCAGATTTAGGTTAACGTACTTGAAGAAACGTTAGGAGTGCAACTTCTGTTTACCAGGGATCCTGCTTTCTACTGTGAGAAGAGCAGCAGTTCCACATAAGGCCTTTTGGCTTTTTTGTGTTTAACATAAATTTATAAATAAAATAAAAACTATGACATAAGCAAAGAAAAAATTGATCATTTGCATTCACTCCTGGCACATGTGTTTGTGCAGCCTTTTGTGGCAGAGTTGAATTCAGCAGAGCCTTTTGTCTGGTTTCACAGATCCAAAGAATGCTGTGTCTGAATGCTGTTGAAGAAGTATAAGTTCCTTCTTCAAATGAGTACCCATCTCTTCTGTCATTTATTTCATTGCAGTACTAAGTCACTGTTGCTCTTAAACAGGGACTTCTCTACTTTAGAAGAAAAGCAGGCTGCTTATATTCAATTTATCCCATGACAAGAGCAGTTCTTAAGGTCTTAAGCATCACTTAATATCTCCTGCAAACATTTCCAAGATGGATTGCTGCTTAACTGATCACTTGTTGGGTTACAAGACAGACTCATAGCCTCACAATTCACTTTGAGCTTGTAGGTCTGAGACATTGTGCTCATCCTCCTCCAAGTATTATGTTGTTCTGCATGACCTTGAGGACAAACTGACAGCACACAGCTTGGACAAAGCTACAAAAGACTGGCAGATCCTTTGTGTATCAGTAAATTTAAATGAAGCCCAAAAAATGAAACATCATCCATCTTCAATGAAATAATGAAGAATGCAATCTATGCATGCAGGGCAGATCATTTATGATGACGCTGAACATCTGATGTTTGGATGGGTCTGGCAGATAATTCCAGGCAGAGTGGCCAAAGGAAGGCCATTTTTAGCACACAGCATTGGAGGCTGACCCCATGTGTAGTAATGTATTCTGGAACCAGTGTTCCAAGTCCCTGGCTAATCTAGCACTAAACATCTGGACCTTGGCAAATAGACAGCATCCAAATTTTACAGAAATAGTTACACACTAAGCTGTATAATCCAGCCATTAGTAAGTAAGGGGGAAATAACTATTAAGAGAAATGTGCATGACAGGGGTAAATTAACTTTGTCAAGTGGGCTTTAAGGTAAAGAGTCACAGATTCTCAATTGTCCACAGCAAAGAATTCTAAAGACATAAACTGTTCTATCCAAAGCCAGGAAGAAAGTACTAATCTTTTAACCCTCAAAATGCTTTCTCAAATTCTCCCAAAATATTTATCTATAAAACATACGTATATCAGACCAAAATGAATGATAGCAGTAACTAACACACACACACACTGACACTACACTGAAGCCTTTACAAAACCATTTTGGTGCTGTTTTTTCTTCTGTTTTTAGTTATGAACATCACCATAGCAACCTGACTACACCCGCTCACGCACCACGGAAGCCTACCTGTAAGTTCGTCGTGGATGAGCTCAGCAAAATCGGGATCCTCCCCCCACCAGAAGAGCCAGAGCTCTCGGCGGCCGGGTGTCTGGTGCCGCCTCCACACGCTCAGCACATCCGCCGCCAGGCACCGACTGAAGCTGCACAGGATCGGGTCCTCTTCCGTCACTGGGAAGAGGATGGGGGTGGAGGCCGGGCCCTGCCACACGTACTGTTTCCATTTAATCCCCGTGAGGTCGGCCTGAGGGACATGGAGGTACAGTGAGCAAGGGGGTGGAGACAGCAAGGGAAAGCGAGGATATAAGTGTAAGCTGTGCTTCTGCCTCAGGAAATGTCTGCACCTGCAAATAAGACACTCCTCCAAGGTCTTCCTTTGTGGAACATGCGTGCAGCGCAAATGACTGCAAAAGGCAAAGTTGGACACAACCAACAAGAGCCTCACTTTGCAGCATTTCTCGTTCGATACATGCAGCGAAACGACAATGTCAGAACTTTGTTTTATAAAGAAAAATACGTTTAAACATGTTTTACACGTGAATCTCAATTCACTCTACCATGCAGTCACCAAATTATCACTCCGAGCTTCTTTTGCTTGATCTGAATTTGTTCAAATGGCTTAGAGAAGTTCATCAGCGCCAAGCATGAAGCTCTACTGAGCTGCGACTGGCTGCACATAACCGAATCTCAGAAAGTGAGTGTAGGCTTCAATGTTTGTCCTGCACAAACATTTCCAGGTGCACTGTTATAGGAAAGGTAAGAAAACAGAACAGTTTCTTTAATTTTTCCTGAGACAATGCTGAGGAAGCCAGAACAATGAGCCCAGTCCAAGGCCATACAAGGAGAGCACGAATGCAGGAATCAAAAATTCTGGAGGTTCAGACTTCTTTTTAGGACCTGCACCGCCTTCAGTGTTTTCTGAACGCCTGCGTAAGCTTCTCTCCATTTTTACATCTGGAGTGCTCTTGTCGTTCCTTCACTCAGCTTTGTCTTTCAACTCCACAACAGGCTGAGGGCAACAGGTGACGCTCCTTTAACCTCAGACACTCTCACCGTGGGTCGCAAGCCTGGACCGACAACTGGGTCCCGCTGTGCCGCGCACCTCCGCTCTGACATCACGGGCAATTCCGCGGACGGCGCCAGGTAATGCGGCTCTGCCCTGACCCGAGCCCTTGCCCTCACCTGTGCCGCGGAATTACTCCCGCAAAACCGAGCATCTTCTGAGAAACGTCAGGCAGCTGCAGGTTTAGCCAGTATGGCCGCAAGGAAAGCGGTGGGCAAAACTTTACGGGCCAGCAGGCGTTTGTACCGTAGACTGCGGAGTGAGGCGAAAAGGCAGCGGTTAAGACCCAGGATCAGCGATGGCCCTGCGGTGAGATGACAGACAGCCGAAAGGTGTCACGCCGTCACGTCTGGCGACAAAACAAAGTGTGCTAATGTCACACGGGACACTCTTGAGCTAGCACAGGAAAAGGTGCGCAAGTTCAGCAGAAAACCATGTGGAAAAAATGTCTTCCTTCAGTTTAAAGATGGAAGCTCACGTTGACTGAATGACGGACTGGACCTCAGGACAACCTGTCGTTCTCTGTCTCTCAGACAACACTGACACGACGTTCAAAGCGGAAAAAAGTAGAAAAGTGCCCCAAAGGGACATGAACAAAGGTGAATCAAAGCCGGTTTGGGGCTCGTTCTGCTGTTTGGGACATTTTGTCCGGGAGAACAGCTGGAGCGCAGTCGGCTAAGCTGTTAGCTTACATAACTTCTCTGCTACTTGGCTCGTTTCGCAGCAAAGAAACGCGTCGAACGGCCCGAAGAACTTGGCTGCTTCAAACGCCCGACAACATCCTTCAGGCTTAGGTGCATAAAAGAACGCAACATAAGTTGGTGTGGGTCGAAAAGCAGTGGCTTTTCATGCAGTTGGAGCGCCTTACCAGACAGAAGAGGTTGGAATGGCAGTCCTCCAGGCTGGCCCCGTTCGGCACGAAACAAGAGCTCATCCTTTCACGCTTTTCTCGCACAATCCATCTCTTCGGCGGCCCACAAAGTACGAAAACACGGCTCTAAACGCGCAGCGTCGCTCGGCCGGCAGCCACGACGAGCCACTAACTGGCGGGCTCCCCAAGCCCTCCGGTCCCACGGGTCGCCTCAGCAAAAGCGGCCTCCGACCGAACGTCCCCACGAGTTCCGCGGCAGCCAGCCATGCCGAGACGTCTGTGGGGAAACGGCGAATAAAACCGGAACCTCCGACATGGACAGAAGGGGGAAAGCAGGGCAAAGAAACAGTCCTCCTCTCCCCCTTTGCTTAAGGCAGTCTGGCCAAAGCCGCCCGTCTCATTTCACGGAATTTGGGCTGGAAGCATCTGAAAGGCGAGACTCAAAGAAGCAACTCAGCTCGGCGCGCTCACGTCGAAAAACGAGCGCTTGCGCGCTTCTGTTGCTGCAAATGTCCACTGAAACTCATGGATTCCTTTCTTTAATGGCGGCGACGGGGACAACTCTGCCTCCCGGACGCCATTGGCTCGTCGGCGGTCATGAGGGGCCCGACAGCGCCGTAATTGATGCCTTTTTTGCCGCTAAGCGCTGCTAAGAGGCGCTGCTGAGTGCCGCCATTCCGGGGCTCCGGCACGGCACAGCGCCGACTGGCGGCGAACCGGGCCAGGAAGCCCGAGGAGAGCGCAGTCCCGGTTCGGCTCCGTTTGGCCTACGGCGGAGCCCCAGCACCGGTGAGCGATCCTTTCGTGCGCTTTCTCTTCTTCATGCTTTATGGCTTTCAAACCGATACGTCCGCTCACGTAGCTGGGACTTGGGACTTGTCACTTGCGCTCATTTGCACAGTGAGGTACTGTAACGTGGAAACTTTTACTGGAACAAGCGCCTCAGTCGGGCGAGCGAAACAGGACGAGAGACTGGGACCGGGGCTTTTCTGGCTGGACGGCAGCAGCCGGATTATTTTATTGTATTGCCTTCATAAATAGATCTTTAGTCCCAGATGTTCATATCTTTATCTCCTCCAAACCACAGTGCTTCTTAGCCCTCAGTCCACCTTCTCAGCTCTGTAGCGCAGCGCCGTCCTTTGTCAGTCGCTGCAATTGTATGGCGGTTGCTGGGCACAAAGTGTGAACGGATGCCAGACTTTTTACAAATAACATTTTTTTGCAAGCACCTTTGCTTCACAGGGATGCAAATGTGCCCAAGAGAAACTGGGCCCAAGCACACCTGCTTGACAGCTTGTTAGATGGTGTGGAGGAAGGGAAGGGAAGGAAGGGCGGCGACACAACAGACAACAGCGATCCCTCCTTTTGACTCGGGTACCATGGAGGGGCAGCAGAATTCAAGAATGAGTCTTGGATCGAACGGACCCAAAGCTTTTACAGAAAGCATGGTGGCTCTTTGGGGACTTCATAACAAGGCAGTATTCTGCTGAAAGATGGGAACGCTTGGAAGAGCTGTATGAAGAAGAAGAAGTCCGAAGAACAGTCGCATTGACATTTTCAAGCCCGACAACACGCGTGGAAGACAGAATATTCTGGAGTCACTCTGTATTTTGTCACAAAGAACTGACCATCTCAACAGCACTTACATACTGCAGTGATATATAAAGACCAAGGGTGAGTGGCCTAAAGATTCTTTAAGTGGACCGTAACAGTACTTTAAGTTGTGAAAGTGAATTTTGTGTTACTGGACAGCTTCACAAGTAATTTTAAAAGTTGCCTATAGCCACCCATCCAGAACCAACCTCCAGGGAATGACTGTGAACATGAAAGTCCATATAAATCAGTAAGAAAAACTCGAGTCATTTGAAAAGGCAAAAGTGAAGGCCAAAGGGTGCTCAGAAGAAAGCAAATCTCATGCTGCTTTCAGCAGAAATGAACAAAACACCCTGGGTCCTCATGTCAGAAACCTTTGGGTTATTGAGTTTCAAAGGAACTTGCATTTTTCCTTCTTTGTCTAGTTTCGAAAAATCTCGATTTTCAAACATTTCTGTGTTTGGAGCAAATGAAAGGTGCACTTCAGTCCATAGTCACAGGCAGTAACATGGACCCAGAAAGAAAAGGAATGCAGGCTTCAATTCACTTTGCTTCCCCAGTGTTTACAGCTGGTCTCGTGCTCCTAAGTGCTGGTGGTCGATAAAAACAGCCAAGTTTATCAGTCAGCATGAAACTGGAATTTGTGGCAACAATGTATTTTTAAGTAATTCAAAATGCATCTGTAATGTAGCCTAAAGTTATATGAGAAGTCTGGCAGCCTGTTTTATTACAATAATCTAATAATCTAGCCATTGCCTGGCCGAACTGAGGTGTCTGTTATTAGGCTTTAATTGGATTTTATAGGTAAAACTGAAGCAGAAAATTGCCAGATGCTGATAAATGCTGCCCCTATTGTTTTTAGTCAATAAAAAATAAAGTTTAGTGACACACCAAAGAATGTCCGCAGTCCTGCCTCGGGGACCGTTTTTCATGGTCAGGCTCCGGAGACCCCACGGAACCCCTGCAAAGGTGGGCAGCTGATGAAACTGAAGTAGACAAGTTTAACGGTGCAGTCAGGGCTTTTTCGGAAGCGTTTTAGAGAAGCTGTGAGCGAACGGAGGGAGGGACGTCCGTCTCATTAAGCTTTTATCAATTCTGACCCAGTGGAGGGAATTTCAAGCAACTCCAGTGATGCACTTTTAGGGTTAGGGTTATATATTGTATATTTGGTTGTATATTTGTGACCCCAAGACCCAGAGTATTGTAATAAGTTTATAAATGTATCTGCTTGCACATAAAACGAGCCCTGCTTTGAAACATTTTACGTCCCATTTGCACCCTCTGAAAGCCTCTCACAGCCAGAAATCTGTCAATTCCTACATAAACACACAAACACGGGATGCAGACCTTTAGGGAGAAGAGCTGAGATGTGACTGCAGCGCAACCTTTGCGGCGCTCCCCTTCTTGCTTCCGATTGTGGTCAGAAATCCCAGCACAGCCGCACACTTCAAACTGCAGGGCTGGAGATGTTGCTCTGGAGTTGCCAACGCCATCAGTTCTCCAAAGGGGGAGGAATGACCCGGAGGAGGGATCCCCAAGCACGTGGGTTTATTGCGAACTGCTAAACAGCGTGCCCGCGTTCTGTCAAATGCACACACAAAACGGTTCACTTTACCTTTAGCGCAAATGGCTCCTATTAATTTGCAAAATGGCCGACGGGCACGTCTGTGGAGTTGCATTCGCTTCACTTGCAGAAATCACCACATCTCCTGAGATACGAGACCCCTGGTCTGCAGATGGCAGTGAGCTGCATTACAAGCACAGCAACTTGAGAAAATGTGAAACAAGAGTCATAAAGTCATGCTGAAGAAATCTTTACTTCCAAATAATAGTGAAGCCCCCAGTGAAGCAGAGTGCAAGTGTCCAGCTGTTTGGCCTACACACAAACGGTTCTCATCACTTGTGTCATGAAAACAGGTAACATCGGTATTTACAAGCATACACATTTGGGCGCAAGGCAAGCGATGGCCAGTTTAAAATCTTATAGCAGCGTAGGAGTTGGTGGTTTTGGGTCAATGCTGAGTGAGCGAATCAGAGAAAACCTAAGCCTCATTCCTGAAATCCTGCAAGGTTCTGACATCTTGTTTTATTTGCTCCATTTGTTTAACATCAACGTCAATGCAATTGCCTTTTTCATAATGAGCCTTCACCCCAATGATCTTTATTTATTGGGCTTATTTTCCCGATTCCTTCCTGTAATTTGCTTATACCATTAATATAATGGAAAGGCAGTTGTACTGCAAGCTACGCCAACCTCCTGACAATAAAACCATTTGTCATCAAACTGACAGAGTAAAATAATTGTATCCACCAAAAGTCCAACAATTCAACAAAAGTCACAGGAGAAATTAGTCAAAAAACAAGGTCTAATGCAAGATTAAAAGTGAGAGCGTAGAAAAACGAAACATTCTTGCTTTATTGCGCCGTCATGTATCGAGTTGCCGTCCTAATAGCATTTGGCGGCATTTTATTTTTGTGAAACAATGAAGACACAAAAGAGTTTCAGGAGAACCCCCGAGGAGAGTCCGTCTAGCATAATTTGGGTTATAGTTTCAATTAACAACGATTTGCATCATTTCATTCTGAATGTAAAAGCACTGCATTCAGAGTAATACTGCAAGATATTCGACTGTGCCGTGGAAGTGCGACAGAAGCTCAGTTCCATTGGCGCACAGTATCTTTTGCAATTTGCACAACTGTGCACGTTGCTTTGAAAGTCCAAGCATCCTTTTTTTTTTTTTTTAAATTTTTATTAAAAGAACTAGAATAAAGCGCAGTCCAAAAGCTGCCGGCGAGGCACTGAAACGTGCACGGGTTCCAAGTTCAAGACTACGCTGCGGCCACCTGCATTTGGCTCAGTGTCGCATGCCTGGCCATCATCCGCTTGGAGCAGGAGGTGCAGTTGCTTGAGGAGACAGAAATCGTGTGAGATTCTCAGTAGGCGCCTATTTATCTTTCAACGTCGTTTAAAAAAAAAAAAAAAAAAAAAAAAAAAGGGGGGGGGTGGGGGCGAGAATGAAAAGCGAATAAAATGAGCAAAAGGCCTGGCAGTCGGTCATAAATTCATGCGCAGGTGCTCCGGCCTCTTGGTCATCATGGGATATGCTTGCGTTTTCAAGCCCGAGCCGACACCTTCGGGCTGACGGATGGGCAGGGGGGCAGTTGCCTCTGTGCTGGCCATCACCTCCATGTTCTCCACAGTGGACACCTCCATGGCCATCTCTGTGGGGGATAGCAAGGATGGTGCAGTGGGCTGCTTGAGGCATCTGGACCAGCAGTCTCCACTGGAGAACTTCACAGGGCTGAGGAACAGGAAAGAAGCAGCCAAGTTAACTGTTTTATTCAGAGATCCCAAAAGCGGCACGCGGGCAGTAAGCAAAATTACAGCAGGGCCTCACATTACATTTTAACAACATTTCACTCCAGCAGCTGTTTGACAGAGAGGCAGAGCAGGACCAGGATTACAAGCCACACCTTTGACAGTGAAACATGTTGACCCGCTCAAGAATGATGACAGTGACCGCTGATTTTTCAGCTACAAATGAGTTTCTCAAACACACACACACACACACACACACACACACACACACACACACACACACACACACACACACACAGAGTGTTCATGAGCAAATGTTTACCTGGGTGTAAACATACAGAGCACATTGCAGCATAGCCCAGGTGCCTTATGTGAAGTATTAACGTGCTTTCCACAAAACAAACCCTTTACAATTAATGGGCTTGGCTGCAGTACCCTTATAACCATAGCAACAGGAGGAGACAACGTAGTCCAACCGGACTGCACGACAGACTCTCGCAAACGACTATCACCAAAAACAAGCATTTTACAGTTTTTATATACATTCAAGAAAAATGAAAGTGTGCGGTTTGTTCAGCTTGGTTTCAGGAAGCAGCCAAAAGCACAGCATCTGCTGGTACATGAGTAGGGAAACATTCAGGTAGGAGTCCTTTTGCAATACATTGTGCCCATGCATATCTCGCTCTCTTTTTACATAAGAACGTCAGTTGAATTCAACACCTTGTTAATTAGAATGAAACATTGATTTTTGAGCACTTTAGTGCACCTTCGCTCAACATAACACAAATCACTGCATATGCCACAGGTAAATATACACACACACTTTGCCAAATGTTTAAAAAAAGGTATTAATCCAACTAATGAATTCAGAAATATTATTAAATTGATTAGACATTAATATTCAGTCCATCCTCAAATTTCCAGCATTCTGTTTTACAAATTTTACATTGCTGCAAAAAAATATATATATAAAAAAATTGAAACATAAGGAAAAATATAACTTTTGGAGGAGACTTCATTAATGCATAAAATAATGAAGGTGCCCAAGTGTCAGCTAGTTGTCCCCTTCTAGCAGCATTATGGCTGCAGTTTGTGTTATTCAGTACTTTTGTACAGACGGTCCCCGACTTATGATGGGATTACATTCCAATAAACCCATCATAAGCCGAAAATGCATCTAATACAAAAAAAAATAAAAATCTAAATTCAAAGTACAGTTTCTACTGAGTGCGTATCGCTATTGCACCAGTTGAAAAGTCACAAGAGACCATCCTAACTTAAAGACCATCTGTATTTATGTCACTGTACTATGGGCATTTAAGCTTGAATTTTTAATTAAATGATCATTGCATATTACATTAGGCTACAAAAGTGCATTATAGAGTTATATTATGTTGAAATTATGCTTTCAATTTTTTTTGTCCATCTCTGGACACCTCCTCCCACCACATAGTGTGGAAAACAGGTAGACTGTACTTTTTTTTTTTTTTTAGAACAAGAAAGCAAAAATTATACCTGACTGGCGTTCTTGGACTTGGACTTCCCAAAAACCGTCGAGGTGACCTGATTTTGGACTCAAATGAAAATTTCTCCTTCATGTTTTCCAGAATAGATGGGGCGACATAAGTGAAACCCTAAGAAACAAACAGAATACATACACAACATCATAACAGAAGTTAAATTTTTTTTGCCTTACAACAAGGTGACACAAAAACTAAGAAGGTAAAGTTAACAGCTTCCATGCATACACACTGAGTCCACGTGGTATGAGCATTAAACATTTTAAGAGCTTTTCAATTCAATTAACTGTACACTCACCCTTATGCACAAGTACTGTATGCAGTACGAATAAATACTAATGTTCATCCAACAAACCGTTGCCCACGTACGAGTATTGTACATGGTTTCTGCCTCCCTTCACATTTTGGTTTTAATCAAAACCACCGATTCATGTGAATGCTAACAACTCAAACAGCAGTCATTATAGCCACTTTTCTCCGACTTGCAACTACTACCGTGCTCATACAGTACAGTCATTCTAACTGGAGTGATGCAGTGAATGCTCGTTGTTCACGAGTGTAATAGCAGGTGTGGAGTTTAAAGGCAGCCCAACCCATCCACCCCTTCACTACCCACTGCCCCTTAACGCCAGCTTTCCGGTTCACCTCTACAGTCTGTATCCAGTAACTCAGCACCTACAGCAAGTATGCATATAGGCTTAGCATAAATAAAGCCTTAATCTCACCATCAAACCAACATAACCCTAACAAATCAACAGCACCTCTAGCGCAAAGTCCGCAGTGCTCAGCAGAGTGAAACCCGTAAGCTGTCATGTTAGAAACTGAACAAATGTCTGAGAGTCATATTATCAGAATGTCCAAGTTCAGGGCCTCTCATGCCCTTTGTGTCTGGAACACGCAGGATGTCTGCAACCCTGCAATGGACAAGCAGTTCTTATATTACATGAATAAATTTGTAGCATTGAAAGACAAACTACAACAGTTTGTTGCAAATATAAAATATGTTGGCACTGCTTTTATTGCTTTCATTTGAAGGAATTCCAGGTGACATTTCTCCTTGGAAACAATTATTTTTTTTTTTTTTATCCCCATAAGAAATGTCAATTCAACCCCTCACAATTGGAATGCACCTGTGGGGTTGAAGCCTGTTGTGCAAGTGACGGGTGTACAGGGCAACCTAAAACCTACTGAGGATTCAGACTTCCTTAGCACAAATACTGAGCAGCATGGGGCAGTGCCAATGCATTGATTTTTATTTGTCATGTGTATCTTTAATATTTCATTGACATCATCTACTACTAACCAACATTTTTGCAGTTTTCCAAAATTTACACTTAAATAACTGTCATTTTTGTCCACCTTAACAGGAGCATATTTATTGGCATTTTGTGTGACAGCACCGCATGCAAAAAGTGTTGTGCTGATCCTTCAGCATTCCGGTGCCGTTAGTGCAAAGCTCAACAGTTCGCTGACACGCGACACCAGGAAGCAAGGAGCAAGCAGCAGCTGGTTATTCTGATGCAGGACGGTTCACTGCCTCAACACAGCAAAGCAGAGCTCAACACAGCAGTCTTGACCAATTGGTCCATGATTTGCTGGACCTAAACCCAATAGAGCCTTTGTGGACCCCAATACAGATTTCAAGTTTCAAGGTTTATTTGTCATGGGTGCACTAACAGCAGCATAGCAGTGTCGTGATCATGAAAAGTGTTGCTTCCAGACATCTTCAGCAAATAAAATACTGTATATAAATAAGAAAATTAAATAATAACGAAATTAAGAAAAATAAATAAGGAAAACAAATGAATAAGATGTAAAAATAAACAGAAGTTATAAATATGCATAGAAGTTAAAAGTTAAACAAGAAATAGCAAACAAAAAACGAACAGCAACAGCCAAATCAACAAACACACAAACCGATAAGGGCATACAAGGCAATGAACCTGGACCCTGGTACTTGAGTGTAATTCGTTCATAGACATCACTTGAACGCTGCAAACTCAAATGACAGAAAGTCATTTCCATTAGCATGAGGACAATTATGGTTTCCCCTGGGGTTCATCTGAGAAGGCCCAGTTCATTTCCCCAAAATACACCCAACACTGTAAAATACCTATTTCAGCTTCACAAAGAGTGCTTTAAAAACCAGTTTACCAAGTAGTTAATATGCATGTCTGTGTGCTTATATGCAGTTACTTTATTTACTATCATGAATTGTTTGTTTCCTTACTACCAGGTGCAGCAACAAACATTTAATAATCAAATTTGTGTTAAAGAAAACAGTATGAAATAGAAAAAAGAAAAAAAAAAACACAATAAAATGTACCTGTTGTAATGGCTGTTACTGTAACAAACTGTTACTGGGGGACTGACCCACTGAACAGAATTGAACAAAATGATGCTGCGCTAACCGCATCTGAACCCAGACCACACGAGGCAAAGACTGATAACATGAATACCAGGCGTAGTGCTGCCACATACCTTTGTACTGGTAGTCTTGTGAATTTTTAATATTTCTCCAGTGTGGTTTTGCTTTGCTCAGACAGAACTCATAATGCCAGGACTTCCTGACATGGACACCAAATTAGGTATTAACATACAACTCTTGTTTTATCAAGAAGTCAGAAAGTTGGAGCCCCAACTCCAACTTTACAAAACCGTACATAAAGGACAAGCAGAATCTGCTTGTCCTTTATGTGCGGTTTTGTTTTCCAACCACAGACATAAATTATGAAACACAGGGACTGCTCACCCTGAGTGAGGCTTCTGCATAGCTTAAAAACAGACAGCACTACACACATCAGTGACAAACGGGTCAACAGAATTGTACTTAATATGTTTGTAAAATGAAGGCCCAGCGTGCCACTAAAAGCAAGCTTGTTCCGGCTACAACGCATTACGCTATATGCTAAACCAACATATAAATCCCAAACCTCACCAGGAAAACTTGGTTGGCGCTCTCACTTAGAGTTGCATCATCAGGGCTGTCTACAGGGGTCTGACTGGTGAACTTGGAGTCAAACTGGCTCACATCATCTGCAGATTGCTGAAGACACACAAAGGAACAAGCCACTCAATGAGGACTTGAGCTTTAGGTAACAGCCTTCTCTTAAGGGTCTCCCTGCAGGAGTGCTTACCAGCAATGGTTTAAATGGGGGCTCCACTTTGCGGGCAAGGAGGTCCTCCCAGTTAATAAGTCTGAAGAATAGGTGGCTCTAAAAATAGTGGAGGACACATAACAGGCTTGGAATCACAGCTGGACTGAATAGAGGCTCAATCCCACATTCCACACTTGGCATTTTGCAGCCCTCACCTGAACTTCAGAGGCATCACCTGGTCCAGCTCCCAGTCTTGAAGATGCATTCCTTTTCAGCAGCTGTGGGGCAGAAAGAACAGTGGCACTGAGCTGATGACAACCACTGCATACTTACATCCTAAAAGGAGGACCATCAATCCCAATTCCTGGTACCCCAAAATGTATGCTGGGTTTTGTTACAAACAGCAGCTTCAATGACTAAAGTCTTTAAGGAAGGCCATAAAAAGCACATCATGATCAAGCAAAATGTGAAACTTTCAGTACTTTTGTGTTTAAAATTCCATTGTATTAAATATTTTTCTAGCTTACAAGTCTTTATAGATGGTGGTAAGCATGACTTTTACAAACAAAACCAGCTAGGAACAGCCTTGTAGTTCCAAATATAAGTTGAGGAGAGTGCACATCAGCCATTAAGAAGGCTGCACATAACAGGCAAACTGATTCAAATGTTCACAACATAAAACACAAGACAACCAAGACTTAGAGCCGCTTAAAAATTTTTAAAAATTGACAAAGTGACTTGTCAGGCACATTTAGCAATGCAATTTGAATCCTGAAATTCATTAATTTACTAGGTGGTAAATATAAGAAAAACATTAAATTGAGTTGAGCTGGGATTGAAATAACAAGGAGTGAAAAGAGTATGGCTTCTCAGAAAAGCAGTTTGACTTCCCTGTTATAGAGGCTGTGCTACACAGCAAGCAAAGCAACGTTGCTTCTGAGACTAGTGATGGAGATTAATGTAGGAAAGAAGCTTTTCCTCGGGATCTGCAGCAAACAATGAATGCCCAAAGACACCCAGACGGCAGCTATGAACCAGGTGACATGATATACAGATGTACTGGTCCAAAGTCACTGTCAACAAATCAGTTAGTAAACCTTGGAATTCCTGCTCTTCACATTATACCGTACATGTTTTTGTTTGTTATTGACCAACACTTGAAACACCAGACAGTCTCCTGTTTTATGGAAAAACAGTAACTCAGGTGGGGAACTGAAAAGGGGCTATGGCCCGATAAGACTCACTACCATTTTTTGAATCACCAGGATTATTAACAAATCTCACTTCATGACAAACACCAACCAAACACAAAGGCCTAATGGGCAGCAGAATGCAGAGATTCAGCGACTATTTTGCAAGCCACTATGAAATACCTTTTTCAGGAGGTCCCTGGCTTCCTGCGTGAGGTAGGGTGGAAGGTTCAGTTTACCCTTTAGGATTTTGTCTATAGTCTTCTTCCTATTCTCACCTGTGAAGGGTGGCTGGGGGGGATGGGGTCAGTGCAGTTTACAAATCTTATAAATAATTACTGGAGGCAGCCCAAGGTGATTTATTAAAAGTTCACAGGCATACAGCTTGCGCAAACATGCATTTATAAAATGTAAAACAAAATTCTGGAGTCTTGCACCTACCGCGCCTGTCAGCATATCATACATCAGGGCACCCAGGCTCCACCAGTCCACAGCCCGGTTGTGTCCACTTCTCATCAGAATTTCTGGAGCCCTGGTACAGATGTTACCTGCTTTATGTTCCATCTGAAGCATAACAGGTACAAAAAGCCTCGGCGTAAAGACTGAAATTCTTACATGTACTCTATGGTTCCACAGAAGGTGTGGGTGACAGTGCCATCATGGATGGATTCTTTGCAAAGGCCAAAATCTGTCAGTTTCACATGACCTGTCACAAGAAAAAAAAACCCCATTAACAGTCATTCAGCAGTTGTTAATGAAAAGGAACAACAGTTTACAACATAGTAATTTGTTGCTAAAAATGATACAAGTGTAGACAATTGTCAGTGAACTTTCTAATGTAGGATAGATTTCCTCTATTACAGTTTGGGGACCATGAATTTCCCATAACAATGGGAGATACACAGTCACTTTCAAAAAAAGTATAGAAAGGTTTTCGTGTACCAGATTTTTCAAGTGTAAAATTTTCACCTCTGTAAAGGCAATGTGCTGTCAACCCTAAGGATTTTTAATGATGCACATACACTTCTTAAACCACCTGCAGGACAGTAAGGCCAAAGAGACACTTACCCTGCATCCTCTGTTTAAATCCTCTTGGTAGAATGTGTCTTGTTTTTTAAAATGACAAATTTAGGTCAAGTTTGGAGCTCCCCATATAATGTTTTTTTTTTTTTTTAGTTTGACAGTACACAAAAAATCCATTGTGAAGGCTTGATGTTTTCCAGCTGATCTGTATAATTAAAAGTCCCCAACATGAATGATTCCAGCACAGCAGTTTTAAACATCCCACCTCATAAATGTGTATGTGTGTGTGTGTGTGTGTGTGTGTGTGTGTGTGTGTGTGTGTGTGTGTGTGTGTGTGTGTGTGTGTGTGTGTGTGTGTCTGTCTACTGCTGGTCAGCTGTGCCAAATGGGTGTTTTACTACAATGTTATTGTTGTTAAGTGCCGTAGAGTCAATGTTGACTCATGGTGACTCTATGTAGACCTGCCCAGAAATGCATCCGGTCCTCAGCAAGTCTGCAAACACTAGACAGAGGGGCATTCGTGGCCGTGGGGACAGTGTCTATCCACCACACTGCACATCTTCGTCTTTTGTGTTGACCTTCCACCGTGCTGGGCACGATATCCTTTTCCAGCAACTGTTCTCTCCACAGAAGACAGTCAATGCCCTGACATCTGAGCTTCCAATAACTTTGGCTTGATTTATTCCAATGCATTTGTTTTCTGACCAGCACCACGATTCAAAGGCGTCAGTTTTCTTCCTGTCCATCTTTCGCATCTGTACAATGTGACTGAGAACTCCATGGCTCAAACGAGTCAGATGTTTGTCCTCAGAGTTACATCCCTGCAGTTGAGACTTTTGTCCAAGCTCTTCAACACCGTTCTGCACAGAGCAGTCCTTTGTTGGATTTCTTGGCTGCTTATCACCTCTTTAATCGATAGTTGATCTGAGTAAGCTGAAGTGGCCTAATATTTGTATTCCTTCTCCATCAAGTGCTGTCAAGAGCTTTGTATTCTACAAGTTAATATGCAATCCCATTTTCAGCCTTTGTTCGTTGATCATGATGAGAAGAAGCCTCAACTCCTCTTCATTTTCAGCTACTGTGATATCAACATAGCAAAGATTGTCGATGAGTCTTCCGCTAACTTTCATGCTCCATTTTGTTCACATAGTCCTGCTTCTCTGATGATTTTTTTCAGTGTATAAGCTGAACAGATACAAAGACAGTATGCAGTCTTACATCGCCATTCTGTTTACCCTTCCTCTCCTCAAACTGTTGCTTCTTGGTCGTTGCAGAGGCTGTGCATTTCAATTATGCTTCACAGTGTGATTCAGAGCTTCTGATGATCCATGCAATCAAACGCTTTGCTCCAGTCAAAAGAGCACACGTAGATGTCCTTTTGTCGGCTGGATCAACTTTCTTTAAGATCAGTATGAACACGCATCTTTTCCAGCCTGCTGACCACTGTGCTGTCCTCCAGATGTCTTGCCAGAGCTTTAATATCAAAACAGCTGTTTCTGACTGCTGCAGTAATGCAATGAGAATGCCATCAGTGCCAGGTGCTTTGTTCTTTGGCAGGGCTTTCAAAGCCACCTCTACTTCTCTTATCACCAGTAGTTTCTGTTCATAGGGCATGGGTGAAAATGGCTGTTGATCCGCTTGATGTTCCTGGTACAGTCACGTGGTGTATTTCTTCCATCTATTCTCGATCTCCTCTGTGTCTTTTAGCATGAGTCCTTGAGCGTCTTTCAGTATTCCAATGTTTTTTCTCCTCAACTCGCCGAATTTCACGAAGGCCAATCTGGTCCTGCTCTTGTCAGTCATCCGTTTTGGCCTTTCTTCGACTCCTGGTTTTGTCTTTGTCGATGTTATTGAAGTTTACCATCTTCTGGTTCCACACAGACAGTTGATCTAATTTCTGTACAATCCGTAGGATGAGCTCCATGTATACAGTCACCGCTTGTGTTCCTGGAAGAAAGTGTTCAAAACAAAGACTGTTCATCTAGCAAAATTTGATCAAACATTCTCCCACTTTGTTCCTGTTGCTGCCTTGGCCATCTTCTTTGTCTCGGACCTTTGCATTGCAGATGCCTATGGCTACAAGTATGTCTTTTTGCATGTTCTGCCGATTTCAGCTTGCACTTCGTAAAACCGATTCAAGTTCATCCTCTTCTCCAATTGTTGTTGGCACATATGTCTGAAAGATTGATGGGTATTCCTCGTAGACAGATGGAGATCAAATGGTTGCTGGCTGCATTGTACTTCATTACAGCCTTTGCAAGCTCCTTTTTGAATACAAATCCACCCCATTTCTTCTTTGCAGATCATACGTTCATCGGACTCAAAGTGTCCAGTACCAGACCATTTCGGTTCACTGACACCCAACACATCAATTGGCAAGCGTTTCATTTCATTTTTGACCGCAACCAATTTCTCTTGGTTCATACTTCTCGTGGTCTATGTCCCAATGTTCAGGGCTTCTTTGCAGCTTCTGACTCTCACTTCATGCATCGCAACATCAGCAGTTAGACTTTTCAAAGACTTTGATCTAACCACATTATACACATTAGCTTTACTCGGAGGAGTCTTCAGCTCTTCTCCAGTAGACAGTTGAGTATCTTCTGACCTCGGGGGGGTCTCATATTTCAACACTGTACCATGATTCACAATAGCTTTGCTATCCAAGAGTTTAAGTGGCAAGATGGGTAAGTGGATTGCCCAGCCTTTTTTCTGCAGTTATTGTTGGTATGATCCTCCGCCACCAACACTAATCCATACTGCTGCTGCCCAGCAAGTGGTTCGAGGCTTGCTGCTCTTCGACTACTAAACCTTTGGTCTTCCTGACAAGGTTGAACCCTAAGGAGTATTACTCCAGCCAGTGCTGCCCTAAGGGTCATGGCAGTGCACAAGCCTGACCACCACAAGGTGGCAGCTACCGATCGGGTTTATTACAATAAACACAGTAAACGTGTGTCTGCAGCAAGCTCCTCGTCAGCTTGTACCAGTCCTGTGAGTACCGTTCGTGTCCATCGAAACACACACACACACACACACACACACACACACACACACACCAAATAAATTCGTCATCACTGGAAAACATGGAAGAAAAATACAAAGACTATAATAAAAAGGCAATCAACTTTCAGAAAACTTTCAAGATTAAAAAACATGCAAAACACGTGTAAAATGGGTGAAGAGAAGCTGCACAAAACATCCTCCCACTCATGCCTGAGAGGGAAGTGTGTGCTCTAGGAGGAGGATGTGTGTGAGAGCGCTTGTGGCTGTGGCAGTGCAGAGGGCCCCAGTCTGAGTTGTAGGCTTTGTTCTCTGTTGCACAGCAGTGACTCAACTATTGAATATGTCCCCGTGTCCACCACTCTGCTATTGCACATATAAACGCTCTCCTTTAGTGACTGTAAGCAGCTTATTGCAGTGAACTGCATTGTTTATTTTAAATTGTCTGCTTTTCTTTTTATACTGTTTTTCTATTTGGGGAAATTAAAAGGGTTTTTTCTGGGGGTTTGAAATTGATTATACTTTCAAATGCGCACACACACACACACACACACACACACACACACACACACACACTGCATACTCTTTGCTTACCCAGCATAAAGTTCAAGATTTTCATATTTTGAATCACTTTAACTGTGGTACAGCTCCTTTCTTGTTCTCAGCTAGTAATGGATTATTTGTTATGCTTTGTAAACTTGTCCCTGAACAATTCCATGACTACTCAACATCTACCATTTACAGCATACTATATATAGTATTATCTAGCTATAACTATACTGTAAATAGTACATATACCGTGAACGGCACACATCATGTAGCTAGCTAGCTTATCATATTATACAAAGGTCATCAACAATACTATAAAACTTCAATTTTTAAAAATAGGGTGACTGAGTTACCTTGACTGCTGAGCATGATATTCTCTGGCTTCAAGTCTCTGTAGATGATGCCATTCTGGTGCAAGTGACCAAGAGCCATGGAAATCTCTGCCAGATAAAAGCTGCAAGTAAAGTCTTTTTAGAGCTTATTTATAAATGTATGGTTTCACTATCAAAATGAGCAAGTTTCTAGCCATTCTTGCCCCAGCAGTAAACAAAACTAATTCAGAACTGTTCAGAGTTTGATGCATCTGATATTTTTTGGGCTGCGTTTAGGTCTTACCATGCAGTGTCCTCCATAAAGATCCCTTCTCGTTCCAGCTGCATGAAGAGTTCCCCACCTGCGAGTTAAAACAGACTCGTAAGTAATCTTGATCTACAAAAAAAGATTAACAAACAAGTGATGAATTGAATATTGTCCAAAAATGCTGGCAAGTAATGTCCATTTCATCTCAAATTTATCTCAGCCTTTTAAATAATACATGTATCTGTACACAAGCATTTCATGTAAAAAAAAAAAAAAAAAAAAGGAAGAAACAAGTGTTTTACATTTTAAATCACAGAGGGGAAAAAAACTCAAGTTGAACCCTTTCTGCCCTCAACCATACATAAAATCTTGTAAGTGGATGAAAGAAAAACTTTTCAAGATAACCTGTTAGCACCACAACTGAGTCACTAACCGCTTAGATATTCAAGAATGAGGTACAACTTCCCCCCTGTCTGGAAGGCGTAAATGAGGTCCACAATGAAAGGATGCTTGACCTCCTCAAGAATGCTGCGTTCAGCTTTAGTGTGGGCTGTATCCTTGGCATTACGAATGATCATGGCCTGCAAACACAAGTTAAACGCAAACAACAAACATTTTCTTTTACGCAAACAGAACAATGAAAGAATGGTGGCATCAAGCACACCTCTCCACTGTGGACACTGGAAAATTGGGCCAAAGATAACACTTAAGAAATCAAACTTCTTTATTTATCCACTTCATTATACTGTTGTAAACTGGGTCTATGTGTCATGAATGTCTGGGTAATAAATTTTCAAAAATACATTGGATGATAACTTACCAACACAGCTGGACTGAAAAACTGTCATAATTTAAAAGCTGTTTCTATCATGTGCCAATCAAAAGCTGAAAACACACAAGTACACTTTTTAAACGCCTTTTGCAGAAACCTCAAAGATACAATTAAAAACACTGCAAACTTTATTATCTACAAAACCAATGACAGCCTAATAGCTTCCCTCTATGAGTAAGTGCTTCAACTTTTTTTGTTGTAACTGTAGGAAATATAAAATTTTACATGGTACTCTAAAATTAATTTACAATCACTAAATAAAAATTAATTCTTTGCTCAAACCCCTAAATGAAGACTACTGATACAGATTCATCCCATAAACATGTGCGACATTTCTGATTCTATGATCATTCAATTCAGGACCACCAGACAAGAGCTGTAAACAGGGTACACACTTATAGATAATTGTGGAACAACAGGTTCTGCCCAGTTTTGTAATGCTGCTCCCCTGCAAACAGTACCACTGTGTTTGTATGACAATTGTGTTTTGCTGTGTATGAACGGTGGCAAGCGTAAGCGCGTATCATTCTGGCCCTAGAGCAGACAAAAGTTTTAGAAAACAAAGGGAACAAAATTTAAGTTTAAAAAAGGGAAATGTTTGTAACTTTAATTAAATGTCTAAAATTAAATTCCAATGTAGTTGTAGTTTCCTTTAAAGAAAATTAAAAAGTGTGTGTTTTGTTATAGAGCAAGTTCAACCTTCATTTCTGTACTTTGCCATTAGTTTGCAGTAAAACACACTCACCAAAAGAATGTGAAACCTCTTACAGTGTTTTTAGTGAATGCCTGGAATTTTTGATTGACAGTCATCAATTAGGTAACATTATATTGTTTATGACTGCCTTATTTTGGAGAGAATAGTTGTTGGAAATGGATACCATGCTTGGCAAAGTTGAAGGCAAACACAAAAAGGAAGATCTGCAATGCAGTGGTTGGACACAGTCACCACAGTCACGAATGCCCTTTGTCTAGTCTTAGCCGAATTGCTGAGGCCTGGATGCATTTCAGGACAATGATCCATAGAGCCGCCATGAGTCGACATCAACTCTACGATACTCAACAACAACATATTACTTATGGGATAAATCAATGTTGCTCATGTATTGAGTTAATAAAGAATGAAATAAAAATTCTACAATACAATTTTACAAATATTCTGTTTAGTATTCCTTGCCTCAACCCCTATTTTTTCAGCATAGGCTCTGGAAGCAACCCATTAAGGAATGTAAGGTTTTTATAGACATAGTGCTAGATTTATGAACAATCCAAGTTATGAGCAGATTTCAGGAAATACAGGCATCCCTTGTTATCCAGAAGTAACACATTCCTGAAAACATGTCTGATAGCAAATTTTTGATTGCATTATTCAAAATGGGTAAAAATCATGCTTTCCCAGCACATCCCAAAACCTCTATTTCCCCAAAAATTACCAAAATACCCTATACCAAAAGCCCCTATATAACCATACACCAGGAATTCTTCACAAACTTTTCCACTTTCTTAGAAAACATTTTAACTCAATGTAGGAAAGATAAAAGCAATAATGCACAAGATGTTTTAAAACACACGTATGAGATGCAATCCTAATGGGAGAACAGCTGAGATAGGACTTCAGTGCATTTTTTTTTTTTTTTAAATAAACCTTTCTGGGTTTGTATCTGGTCGTGACAGGAAATCCCAAAGCAGTTTCACGCTAAAAACTCCAGAGCTGAAATTACTAAAACTGACTTTCGGCTGCTCCCATCAGGGGTCGCCACAGCGGATCGGCTTGTCCGCATATTTGGTTTGGCAGATTTTTATGCCGGATGCCCTTCCTGACGCAACCCTCCATTTTGCCCGGGCTTGGGACCGGCACAGAGGTGCACCCCCTTGTGACTGGATTCGCAGCAATGCCCAATGTGGGGCTTGAACCCACGACCCTGAGATTACGAGTCACGTGCGCTACTGACTAAACTAGCTGGGCAGAGCAGAGCTAGAATTATTGCTCTGGGATAATTCCCACTTTTAACCTGACCAGTTCTCAAAAGAGTGACTAATAAACCAGAGCAGGGATCTACTGAGCATGTTGTGAGTATTATCTACAATTTTATGTGTAATTCATCCTAGATACATACCTGTCAGAAAAACCAGATAACGTTTAGCATTGCCTCCCATTTATTCATTTAGGAAAAACACCCAAAGTGGCTGACATAATTCCAGAGAATTGCCTGTTCACTTTCCATAATGGTCCACTCTATTAAAGTACTTTTATATTTATATAGAAGTATTTTACTTCTAATACTCCACAGGCTCTTGCTTGAACTGAAGTACAAATTAAATGCTTTTTCTAGCTCATTCCTTGAATTTTTTTAGTTGCAGAAACATTACAATACATTTTTGATTCAAAGAGTACATTTTAGGTATAACTTCCTGCAAAATATTTGGATAGTTCACACTGCAAAATCATTATAGAATTTAGACAATCTGTTATCTCAGAATACAAAGTCTCCCCAAATAATGTGAAACAGGAATATAAATTACACTAATTATTACTCTTAGTACCATAATATCCAACTGTTAGGACATAACATTCAACTCTGGAAAAGAAAAAAGGGGCAAAACCAATATTAGAATCAGAAACAGCTATAAACAAATTATGAAATGCACCTTCTTTAAGACTTTCATGGCAAATATCTTCCCTGAAGCTGCTCCAGTGACTTTCCGAACTTGAAAAACCTAAAGAAGGGAAATAAAAAGACTCATTCAGCGCTTCTGAGTAACAGGCTAACTTTAATGTTTCCAAGGAAAAAGGTACCCATCTCACCTTTCCGTAACCCCCCTTCCCGAGAACACGGAGCAGCTCAAAGCATTCTGGGCGAATGCTCTCTGTACCTCTGTTCACGCTGTTCTCAGATATTTCAAATTTCTCACAGTCATCCATGTTGCTAGAAATGCCAAGATCCCACAAGAACACACAGTCATATAGGCATTTACTGATGGAATAAGCAAGCATTACAATACAGAGATGACAACCTTTATAACAGTAAAGGAACCAGTTCTATCAACAACATAATGAACTTCCAACTGCTTTACTGCCTTGCAGTATGTCAGCCACAGCAAAAATATTATAGCAAAACATCTCAGAACACAAGTGCTTGTAGAAGAGCATTCCACATTTCCTTTGACTTGTGTTTAGCAGAAGACAGAAGCTTCAGCTTAGTGGTATTTAAACTCCATGGATGCAAATACTCACAATTCAAAACCAGTGCACTGCTCCATGCACTCACCAACCTGTGCCTGCAAAACAGATGTAAAACTGTGCATGAAATTAAGATCAAATGTACCATGTTTATCACATTTAATACTGAGTAATGCCTGACATTTGGACCCATTATAATTTTGAACCAAATACAGACTGGATTCATTCTAGTGAGTAGTGTAAGTTGAGGTAGAGAAATTAAATTTCACGGTCATGTCACTCATGGCACTGCAATTAGATCAACAGCTACTACAACTTTTCTCCAAGTGAATAAAAGGCAGAATAGAGGTACAAATGAAACTGAATCCTTTATAACCGTGGCATTGTAGACAGCTTTGCAAATGAACAAATGTAAAAATGTGCACCTGTACACACCATCCAATTTCTGTTTTCAAAAAGTGAAAGCTGTACATTGAGAGGTTCTTGTTTTTTCTTCATTATATTTGATGACAATTATTTATCATTGTCATTTCACAGAATCGAGCAATAATTACACCTGCCAGTCTGCATACTGGTATGGAACTCTGGCTCTTTGTGCTACTAACGTTCATGTTATGAATTTTCGAAGGTACAAACTTTTTACAGCTAAGACTGTCCTCAACTTATGATGGACTCGCACTTACGATGGTCAGCAACAAATAAATATTAATTTTAAAAATAAAAAGGATGACAATTTTAATGATTTCTATGAATTCTGGTAAGCAAATGGGCATCTGGCAGATATTTAAAGCATACATACATGAACATCTTGCAAAATACAACATACACTACCTATACAGTACATGCATGACATCACAGTGTAACAGCATCTGTCAACAGCTATACAAAAACATACAACACAACTAAACATTTATAGTTTATACTGCAATGAAAAATATTGCCAAAATGTTATTAGAACGCATTAAAACACTGCATACCTGTACCTGCACAGTATGCATGTGTGACATTGTAGCAAAATGACTGCACACAGTAATGCTGTACTAGACTGTGCTACAACGTCATGGCGGCAGAACTCCCTCCCGCACACAGACAGGAACCACCTTCTCACATGTCACACAGCACTAGTCATTCTCAAGAGTGTTATATCGCGCAAAGACACAGATACGGTGGGTTAATTTGGGATGCCTTCCCTTTATTGTGCATTCCACAGAACTGAACTCACAATGAAACCCCCACTCAGTATATCCTAACCCAGCACAAGTGTCACAACACAACGGGCGCTGCATGCAGACTTGGCAACAAACAAGTACACATCTACCCATAAATGCCTCCATAACCCCATAGCTTCCTCACCACCACTCTCACCGTGACTGGTGACTGGCCATGGATGAGTTCCACGAACTTACGGATGCAGCGGTTGCAGGAGATCGCAGCGGTTGCAGGAGATCACACCGTTTGCGCTTACTACATCTTACTGTTGTATGGCAGAGTACACGTAAATATTTTAATGTTATGAAGAAACTTTCCTTTTTTTTAAAAAAAAAAAAAAAAGAAACTTGGGTAAAGAATACTTCACTCAATGGTATGGATCATATATTGTACCATGGCCAGAAACAAAAAGGTAAAAAACATCAGCTAAAGTTTCAAAGAAGTTACTGTATGGTAGACTACAGTGAGACATAATCTCTCCGTCATGAGCACAGTCTTACTTATGCCGGTTTTCAGTAAGATGACAAGCATAGCGCAGGTTTATGGGATGAACCGGTCATTAACCATTACTGACTGAGATTTTGGCCAAGAGAGAGTGTTTTCGTTGTCATTGTCTACTTTAAATTACCGTTATTTTTAGTGGATCTCAAAGTTAATAATGGAAATAAACTTTTTACTTGTCATAACCAGTTTATATTTTCTATCAGACTCAACAACATCTACTGGTACAACGTGCATCAGCAACACAGGTGGGCTCAGTCATACTGTGCTCCAAAAATCACATGTCTGGATGTGCAATGCAAGGTTCTACTGAGTGCAACTTTGAAGAAAGATATCTGCAAAATAAATAAATAAATGCAAATGCAATCTATTACAGCGTTTGCAACGACTTTTTGACAAAGGGGACTTCGGATTTATGAACAAATCGAGTTACAAACAGATTGTTCGCAAGTTGACAAGTAAGACTACCGGAATAGTCTGGGCAGGAGGCTAACTAAAATGTAGCAATAGCTGATGGGTAGACTTTACTCATTATTAACCAACTCATAACAGCTCAAACTGGACAATGGCTATTTTCCCACGGCTGCTGCCTGCATTTCAAGTACCTGCTTCACAGGTAATAAGGGTGTCCGAAGCGTTTACACACATGACTAATGCGAGGATCGACTGGAGGCAGGGTAATAATAGACTTAACAGTTTAAGTCTTCAGTGACGGGTCTCACACAACACAAGAAACAAAGCAGACACAACAAACACAACACGAAAGAGAGAAAGAGGCCTCCGCACGCTATCACACAAACCGCTAACAGCATTCGCCAAACAAACCGTCCCTGACCTCTTCTAGCTCGTCATCTGAGACGACCTCCTCCGGCTGGTCCAAGTCTATGTCGAACACCCCAGCCATGACTCCGAACTACTTGGTTCACCTTGCAGTCCGCTAACGTGAACGCCGCTGTCTGCAGCTCTACCTCATGGACACATCCACCGCCGCCATAACCGGCTGCTGTGGTGAGCATGCGCAGAACGGCGCCGAGCAGCCGCCGGTCCTGCGCAGTACAAAAAAGAAAAAAAAAGCACGGGGCAGCAGCTTCAGCGGCTCGGACGCAAGCACAGCAGAGCAAATTTCGCAACTGCTGCTGCTGCTAACATTGCTATACCAGTTCCCTGTGTCTTGGTACAAGAACCTCGCGATCATTTTGAGCGATAACAATTAAGAGAAAATAACATACAACAAAACAAGAATTTAATTTTTCAGCTGACGATCTTATCCTAGTTACTCATAGTGTTACGCTACTTACAATGATTTTTCCAGTTTGCACTGGAGGAATTAAAGGTGAGTACCTTGCTCCTTGCTCATGGGGCATTGCATGAGGAGGTGCGACTCAAACCTAAGTCTCCCGATTACGCGGCAATAGCTTTAACCATCACGCCACCTGCTGCCCCCATGCTATATATCGTTATACATTATAAGGCACGTGTGTGCGGAAAAATCAAAAACTGTCAACCACACGACACCTATGCGTAACGTACAAACTTAGAATGCAATGCGTTTCAAAATTATTCAGTACTGTGCATTCATTAATTAAAAGGGAATTGTCCACATAGATACAAAGAACTAGAATAACTTCTTTTGTACAGATGTTCTGTTAAATGCTGATATCATTGACAAAATAAATACACGCGCACTCCGCGATCAACGCCAGTGTTATAATGAATTGGGAATGTTTCGTAAAGCGAATACGATACTTAATTTACTGTAATATTTATTATTGCCAAGGAACGGTTTAAATGGCTTACCATTTAATAATATTCCCGTCCTTTCTTTCTTTCTTTCTTTCTTTCTTTAAGTTTCCTAATTAGACACACACATTCCCGACTACAAACGGGTAAATCCTTCTTGCATTGAGATCGGCGAGAGAAGGACTCGCGCCTGCGCAGTCGCCCTGGCCAGCCCCGCCCGAGCCCGCTGTTTGCACGGAGTCTGCGTGTCGAACAACTCCCAGCATGCGTAGCGTTTTGACAGTGGGCTGGTCGGCTTGTACGACGGCGAAAGTCGTTTCTTGAAGCATTCATGCACTATTTTTGGCCACCAACATCATGCAATCTCCTGTCCTGTTAACTTTGGTATCCTCAGCCATAGTGTGTGTGGAATTGGCTCCGAGTGGCGGTCCTTTGTAATGTGTGTGTGTGTGTGTGTGTTGACGGTGAAGGGGCTACCGAGGCAGACATGTCCATCGTGAGCGTTCAACTCGGACAGTGTGGCAACCAGGTGGGTCAGGAGTTCTTCAGCGTCCTCAGCAGCGATTCCCTGGATGCCCAGAGTCAGTGTCCCGGAGCCCCGGGCAGAGACTACAGAGACTGCGCCCTCGAGAGGTTCTTCAGCCAGGAGCGCAATGGCGGTAAAGTACAGTAAGGCAGTATCACGCAGGCATGGGACATAAATCTCTGCCGAGTGCTCTCTCTGTGTGCATGTGTGAAATGGTTCAGAGCTCATGTGTCAGAGAATGCCCCCCCCCCCCCCCACACACACACTAAGTGAAGCCATGGTGACCACTTCAGGTAGCCAGGGTTATTGATGAAATGGGCATTCTTGCTTGTGTGTATTATGTTGCTCTGCTGTATAGATGGATGATGACTGGTTTTGGAAGGTTAGTACAGCATGTCTAACAACTAGTTTATAATAATTGCATGTCACTTTGAAACACAGGCCTGCTAAATGAATAAATGAAAACGGCTAGCTGTGACACCAGTGTACCATGGTGACAGGAACTAATAACTGAACAAGCTCAATGGGTTCAGCAACCATGGGCCTGGACCCCAAATTTAGTTTTCAGAGATGATTGTTCAGTCCTAACAGTTGTACAGCTTTTGTTGTACTGGTTTACACTGGTTCCTTGTCTCCACATTACAAAGTAAAGGGGGGGTCAGCGAGCAACCATTGGAATTTTGATCCCAGTTGTTTTTTTTTTTTCCCCCCTCTCCCTCACTCTGATGTTGGGAGCTTTTTGTTTTCCTCTCCTCAGCTGCCAGTTGGTTTGCTCTATTGTTACTATTATTGCTGCTTCTCAGTGGATCTTTGTTCACAGTTGCTTCCCTGCATGAGAAGGGTGCTCTGTAAAAGTAAATAGAATTAAAATGAAATGCATTTATTGCTCTCAGATTTAATGATTTGAATTGTGTGTTGTGGCATGAGGAAATTTTTACATGTCTACTTTTTGTGTAATATGTACAGCACATTTTTTTATGTTGATTTGAACATTTGACCAACTTAATTTTAGATAACCTACATGGATTTTTCACATGTATACAGCAGATTATTCCTATTGTATCATTTTAAATGCCCTGATCAAGGGATCTGCAACTGGAGTTTAATTTCAGTCAAGGATGTTCAGATTTCAAAGCGGCAATAAACTTTGCACAACTTGCTGTATCAGGTTTAAATTGCACATTATTTTCATAGATCAGGGGACTGTTTTATGTCGTTCAGAGCCTCCCTTTCAGTACATATGTTTCTATTTATGCATCAGTCTGAGTGTCCACATGTTCTGTTGCTTACATCTAAGAGTGCATCTTCAGATCTATTTTTCTGCACAGCTTCCTGTGCGAGGGCAGTTCTTGTCGACATGGAGCCCAAAGTCATCACTCATAGCATTTCCAGGGCAGCCAAGTCTGGCACATGGAACTATGCAGATGGGTCATACTTCTGTCAGAAACAGGGCTCAGGAAACAACTGGGCAAATGGGTAAGGAAGTTACTTATGACAGTCAGCTTGCTAGTCCTGGGATTAGACTGAGAACACCATACAATCCAATTGCAGATCTCAAAAACTCTGAAAGATTTATACCATGGCACAGGATCCTGATAAGTTTCTGTTTAGTCAGTCATTGTGATTTATCTCCATTCACTGTATGGCCAGCATTGCTCTTAATTGTAACAGCCAGAATAAATATATCTATATTTTTTAACTGCCATTTGTCATAATCATAATTCAGTTATAAATTTTCAAATAGTTAAAATAGAAGTAGTAGTAATAACCCTGTGTAATCCATTTGAGAATTTTTACTATAAACCATTATTTAGCTTTGTTCAAGCCAGATTGCAGCATTAGGTTTATGACCTAAAAATACCTACAATATTTACCCACTTATACAGTTGTCTAATATTTACTGCAGTATTTCAGGGTTCTATAGCAGGAGCTGGGATTCAAACCCAAAATATTTTCAGCTTTTCTTTTTTGTCCTTCTACACTACAAGATCACAGCTCTAACCATTGTTCTTTTACCCTCAGGTTCTGCGTTCACGGGCCCCGCCACGAGGAGGCTGTGTGCAATCTCGTACGGAGGCAGGTGGAGCGCTGTGACCGGCTGGCAGGCATCTTCGCCATGATGAGTGTGGCTGGGGGCACGGGCTCCGGCATGGGAACTTACATCACCCAGTGTCTGCGAGATTCTTATCCTCACTCTTTCATACTCAATCAGCTGACCTGGCCCTACAGCACAGGAGAGGTGAGAGGCATTGTCCATAATGTAGTTATACAGGTAGTCCTCAACCTGCACTACATTACAGCAGTCTGGACTTACAGCAACTATTCTATTAACCTTGTGTTATTTTCAAGTCCTGATGTTTGGTCGTAATCTTCTAATATAGCCATCTGCTATAGGATTAACATCCAATGTCCAGACTGCCGTCACACATCTGTTTTTGTTATAGCTTGGCTCTGGTTTCTGGGTGTCTAGCAGTGATTGAGTTCTGTTTAATTAATCGTTATTTGCTCAAATTTTTGGTTGTGATTGTATTTAATTTACTCTTTATTAATTTTTTTGTGTTGAAAAAGCAAACAAAAATAATTTAGAAATGAAAGCGAAAATGAAAAAATATATAATATTGTACTGTATTTTTATTATCATTATTCTATTATTATTAATAGAATAGAATAGACCTTTATTATCCCACGAATGAGAAATTTCGGTGTTACAGAGCTCATATGACAAAGGGAATGTAGGAGAAGAACAAGTAAGTTTGTCAAGTACATAGCAACCGAATATACCATGCAACGAAATGCGTCCTGATTCAACAGGAGACTGTGCATGGTTACATTCCAGAAGAAGAAAATGTACGAGTACAGAACAACTGGAAAAAAAATTTACAAGTAAAGAATAACAAAACAAACAGTCAGACAGTCAGACCTCATAGAGTACAATTTGAGTACATTTCACTATATTTTCAGCCATCGTGTCGGCGCCATCTTGAATTATAGTAGATTTTGGTGAAAATCTAATGGTAGTCTATGGTAATGGTAATCTTTGAAATTGCTGCAATGGACTGGCATCCCATCCAGAGTGTAGTTTTATAGCCTAATGCCCAGTAATTCCAGGGTAAGCTCCAGACTGCTCATCAGGATAAAGCAGTTAAGGATGGGTGGATTTTTACAATTAATGGAAAAAAATAGTAATAAAGCTGTTACACAACATAGAATTCATGCATGTTAATTCTTTAAGTGAGCATATAGTTTATGTAATACAGTGCTAGGGATTTGCTACTTGCAACAAATTGTGAGAATTGAACCCCGTCGTAAGCTGAAGATCACTTTCACCAATTGGACATCTGATGCACTTTACTCCAAATCCTATATCTCAGCTAGGAACTGGGGCAGTTCACAGATGCTAAGAAGAATCTGAAGGACTAGGGTGCATATGTCATTTATGATCAAAAATATGTAGTGAAGAACACACTGAGCATAACTGAGTTTTCTGTCACTTGAAAGAAGTCTCTTGCTCTGTTAATAGTAAGCAGATGGTGGCAGTGTTCTTCTATGGGGAAGAAAATACTTGGGTTAAAGGGACAAACTTACATTTTCTGCAGTTGGTTCTCTACATAAGAAATGTGGAGTAATGAATGTTACTCTTATTTTTTTAAAAAGTAAATTAGCATTTATTTTTTAATGAAATTTTGTTTATTTTTTATTTGGAATTAGTGGTCAAACCATTGTCTGATGTACTGTGAGATAGGGATGCAAACTACTGCTTACTGCATTTTTTCAGAAGAGGGGAGAATGCATAAAAGAAGCAAAGAGAAGGTGAAGAAATCGTAAATGATCCGACACCTTTTGCATTTACCACTTTTCAGCCTGTCAGTGAAGCGCCTCTCCATTTTCATGTACCTCCATGCAAAACTTCCAACTCTGAACTGCTGCACAGTTGTTGACTGTCAATTAAGATAAACATGAAATTTGTCATTTTTTCCCCCCAATTTCTTAAAATTATGCTTTCATTTTGTATCGTCAACCTTGTATTATGTATTACATAATGTGGTAGGTCTTTATTGGACTTTCTTGAATTTACACCCTGTTGTGAATATCTCTGCCAGAACACTCCAAATGCACGGGCACGTGAACAAGCCTCCCCGGCTCACCAGGTGGTGGGCCTGGGAGAGAAAGACAGTGGTGCACAGCACACGTCCAAAAAACCCTGCTCCTGCTTTCTGCCCCACAGAGCTGTCTGAGCTGCTAATATTTACATCTGTTTTTATTCATTTATTCAGTTTTTTTTTCCTCCAAAGTGACATACAACTTAGAGTACACAAAAGTGCATTTCACAACCGATGAAGAGATACAGATGGATATGGACAGATCCAGACATGTGGTTGTCATAGGACAGTCGCTTAATACTCGGCAGGTACATATTACACAAGCATAGAATACTTTTCAGAAGCAAATCAATGCTTGGATCCACTTAATTGTGTAAGTAGGGGATTGGCTGTATTAGTATAAATCAACTTGTGAAGCCTCCATCTGTATACAGTAGTAATTATTTTGGTCTGGTCTGTAAGTTTTCACTTTCCCTCTCTTCCTTTTCAGGTGATTGTCCAGAACTATAACTCTGTGTTGACTCTATCCCATCTGTACCAATGCTCTGATGCCATACTTGTCCATGAAAATGACACAGTCTACAAAATCTGTGCCAAGCTTATGAACATCAAGCAGATCTCCTTTAGTGATGTCAATAAGATCATTGCTCACCAGTTGGGCAGCATGCTGCAGCCAGCTGACACAGGAGGAGTACTGTGTCGCTCCACCAGGAATCCAGTTGGTGTGTATAAATACACACACATGCATAACCACATCTGTAGCCTGAACACACCCCCTCTTATGTGTCCTTGATGTATTTCACCTGTGCCCCCAGGTGAACTGATTAGCAGTCTGGCGTGTCACTCAGAGTACAAACTGTTGAGCCTGAGCACTATCCCCCAGATGTGTAGCTCCTCTCTGGCTTTCAGCACCTTCACCTGGCCGGGACTCCTCAAGCATCTGCGGCAAATGCTCATTGCCAATGCCAGGATGGAGGAAGGCAAGTTGGAAGCTTGCTGGCCCCAAGTTAAAGTCAAAATTCCTTAATCAGAGACATCAGTGTTATAGTTTATATTGTGATTTTTATTTAAGTGATTTATTCATTTAACTAAGAATGTTCTTCAAAGTGGCTTACAGTGATTTACCGATTTATACAGCTGGATGACTTTAACCAAACCATCCCAGCATAAGCACCTTTCTCAAGGGTACCACAGCAGGAGATCAAATTTGACCCTGGGTCTTTCAAATACCAGGTGGTGGCTCTAACAACTGTGCTACCTGCTGCACCCTGCATGTGGTAAAAAATGAGATATACAGGGTGTTTTTGGCCTCTGCAGGAATTGACTGGCAGGTTCATGTGCCTCTTAATGGACAGCCTGCACTTGAAAAGATGGCAAGAAGGAAGCAGCTGGGGTTCAACACTTCGCTTGCTAATGTACTGATAATGCGAGGGAAGGAAGTGTCCAGTGCTGATCCAGGTGAGACACTTACAGTGCTGTGAAAAAGTATTTGCCCCCTTCCTGATTTCTTATGTTTTTGCATGTTTTTCACACTTAAATGTTTCAGACCATTAGACAAAGATAACCCAAGTAAACACAAAATACAGTTTTTAAGTGATGATTTTATTTATTAAGGAAAAAAAACTGTCCAAACCTACATGGCCCTATGTGACAAAGTAATTGCCCCCTAAACCTAGTAACTGGTTGTGCCACCCTTAGCAGCAACAACTGTGATCAAGCATTTGTGATAAGTGGCAATGAGTCTTTCACATTGCTGTGGAGGAACTGTGGCCCACTCTTCTTTTCAAAGTTGTTTTAATTCAGCCACATTGGAGGGTTTCCGAGCATGAACCGCCTTTTTAAGGTCATGCCACAGCATCTCAGTTGGATTCAATTCCGGACTTTGACTAGGCCACTCCAAAACCTTCATTTTGTTTTTTTAAGCCATTCAGAGGTAGGCTTGCTGCTGTGTTTTGGATCATTGTCCTGCTGCAGAACCCAAGTGCGCTTCACCTTGAGGTCACAAACTGATGGCCAGACATTCTCCTTCAGGATTTTTTGGTAGAGAGCAGAATTCATGGTTCCATCAATCACAGCAAGTTGTCCAGGTCCTGAAGCAGCAAAGCAGCCCCAGACCATCACACTACCACCACCATGTTTGACTGTTGGTATGATGTTCTTTTTCTAAAATGCTGTGTGACTTTTACACCAGATGTAATGGGATGCACACCTTCCAAAAAGTTCAACTTTTGTTTCGTCAGTCCACAGAATATGTTCCCAAAAGTCTTGGGGATCATCAAGATGTTTTTTGGCAAAAGTGAGACGAGCCTTTATGTTCTTTTTGGTCAGCAGTGGTTTTCGCCTTGGAACTCTGCCATGCATGCCATTTTTGCCCAGTCTCTTTCTTATGGTTGAGTCATGAACACTGACCTTAACCAAAGCAAGTGAGGCCTCCAGTACTTTAGATGTTCTTCTGGGTTCTTTTGTGATCTCTTGGATGAGTCGTCGCTGCGCTCTTGGGGTAATTTTTGTAGGCCGATCACTCCTGGGAAGGTTTACCACTGTTCTATGTTTTCTCCATTTGTGGACAACGGCTCTCACCGTGGTTCGCTGGAGTCCCAAAGCTTTAGAAATGGCTTTGTAACCTTTTCCAGACTGATAGATGTCAATTACTTTGTTTCTCATCTGTTCCCAAATTTCTTAAGATCGCGGCATGATGTCTTCCTTTTTTGGATCTTTTGGCCCACTTCCCTTTGTCTGACAGGTTCTATTTAGGTGATCTCCTGATTCAACAGGTCTGGCAGTAGTCAGGCCTGGGTATGGCTTTCCAAAAAATGCGGTTAACCACAGTTACTTCATGATTTAACAAGGGGGGGATTTACTTTGTCACATAGGGCCATGTAGGTTTGGATAGTTTTTTTTTTCCTTAATAAATAACATCATCACTTAAAAACTGCATTTTGTGGTTACTTGGGTTATCTTTGTCTAATATTTAAATTTGTCTGATCTGAAACATTTAAGTGTGACAAACATGCAACAACATAAGAAATCAGGAAGGGGGCAAATACTTTTTCACAGCACTGTATGCACCTTTTTCTCTTAGATGGCTTGTTGAAAAGTAGTAGGTGTGAGAAATCCCAATATCACTATGCAAGCAAATGCACAGATTTGCACCTTATGTCTTTGAGGCCCTCCAGAATAAAGTTTACTACTGTGTTTGTTTTTTGGAACAGATGGCTTTTTGCACAATGGCCTTTATTCCTCTTGGCTGCCAGCAGAGACTGCCTTCAGCACTTGGCGTTCTCCAGTTCCCTTCAATGGATATGAGAAATCTGCCACTCTGGTCAGCAACAGCCAGGCACTCCTTAAACCTTTGGATAGTATTGTGGGGAAAGCATGGAACATGTTTGCTTCCAGGTGAGGCTTTGTTGTTGTAGTGCTTCATTGCTCAGTTATATGTGCTACAGATTTATGTCATTTATGAAAGTTTGCTTTTGTGAGCTTATGCACAGGAATCGTGAGACACCTGTACAGCAATACCTTGATTCGTGCTCTTGAGAAACGAATCAGTACTATAAAGTGTGATTAAAACGGTATGCAGAATAAATGGAGCTTCAAAAGTGTGCATGTGCAACATAATGCAAGCACAGAAAACTGACTATTTTATTGATAAATGTTTGAAAAAAATGTTTGGGAATTTTAGCATTCTTTTTTTCAATGTAATTAATTGTAATAAATTACTCGAAGGGCAGTCTTGCAAAATGGTACTATAGGAAGTAGCGATAAACAAGGTATTGCTGTATCCTTTGCTATTAGACTGAAGGAAAAGAAAAAGTACTTAAGTGAAATCTGCATTTAATGTCATCGCTGGTTATAATCTCACTTTGGAAGTAGCACCTTGTTTTCCTCAAACTCTGGGCTGGCTCAGAGTCTCAGATGTCAGTCCTGGTTTTGCAGGGCCTACGTTCACCAGTACACCAAGTTTGGAATCTCTGAAGAGGATTTCCTCGACAGCTTCACAGCCCTGGAGCAGGTTATTTCCAGCTACAGACATCTGTACTGACTTACCGCAGTCATTTGACTCGTGTTGTCGTTGTTGCAATTGGGCCACTACTGCGCTGGGTTTAGCCCTGTCGCTGTTTTTGTCCTGGTGGGACAAGAGTAATGCAACATCCTGCCAGAAACTGCACCATTCTGTCTTCAAAGGCCCATTTCCTCCTCATATCAGCTCTACTGTGGTCATGACTCACAGTCATGATTCCTCCTTATGCCCTGGAGTGGATAACAGCTGGACATTCTGGAGACCATTGTAGCATTACTGTTCACTGAAACAGACTTATGGTACTGAAGCTGCACAGAATGATTTTATGCAGTACTATAACTTTATCAAGACTACATTAAAAGAAGACCAATGAGAGCGTCTAAGCCATTACCTTCTGCAGCTGTTCTGTCAACCTACAGTCTGTCACAGTGTTTTGTGCAGAAAATGGCCCTTACTTGGGGCTGAATTATAGATATAAAGTCCTTCCACAAGGAGTTAAGTAATAAAAAAGGAGCATCAACTGCTAACCCTTCAGCAATGTTTTGGTTAGGTTTCAAGGTTTATTTGTCATGGGTGCACTAACAACAGCATAGCAGTGTTGTGACCATGAAAAGTGTTGCTTTCAGACATCCTCAGCAAATAAAATATATAAGATAAAGAAATGTAAATAATAAGTAATAAAATTAAGAAAAATAAATAAGGAATAAGATGTAAAAATATACATAGAAGTTAAAAATTAGTAAATAAAAATAGCAAACAAAATGAACAACAACAGCCAAACCAGCAAACACAAACCGATAAGGGTATACGGACAGACTCAGAATGACATGTGATGATGGTGGTGGTGGTGGTGGGGGGTTAAATGTCATCTGGGGTGACCACTTTATGCTTTCCATGATAAGGGAGGTCATGGAAGTGCTTTAACATTGCTTTCTGTTGCATATGTCTTTGGACCATGGGAGGAAATCCTTGCGATCCAGGTTGAGACATGCAGACTCAATCTAGAATGAGCAGAGACTGAACCCCAAGGTCCTAAAGCACTCCCCATGCATGATGATGCATCCGGAATGATCTGCTGTGCCACCTTGCTGCTTAAAATATACAATACAATATATAGTATTTAAAATACATTGTCTGAGTTACAATAATTGATATATATATATGCAATAAATGTTTTATTATTGTTTATTAATAATAAAGTTCAGTCAATACTTGATTAATGATTTAGTTTTGAATGTTGCGCAAGCGTTTACAAGGAAAATGTTGTGAAACCCATGGAAAGTAAACTTAGCAGAACTCCAATTCCTGTGTGTGTCGGATCCTAGTGGAGTAAAAACATGGAGCAAATATTAGTCCTCAAGGCTGACATTTTGCAAATGCTAGAAAATGGCAGTCTTAGGAAATACTGCCTTTGGAAGGCCAGGTGTCCATTTCCCAAAAGTAATCTAGCGTGACTTTTTAAAGTAGAAAGTCAATGAATTTATGATCGCTGTAACATTGCATTGCTTTTCACAAATGCAGCAAATGCATTTCAGCCCAGAAGGCCTTATTGCGGCCATTTGTTCTTCGTCTTAAATACAGCCATGCAGGCTGCTTGTCACTTTGTCTCAGTACAGACCCACCTGAGGCAGCAAGGTGAGTGAAGACGGCAGTCCTGCAGGTCTTGCTAATCTGAGCCTTTCAAAGTATTGTGCATCATTACAGTGCGGGCCAACTACAAAGATGCGCTTTTATCTGCAGGGTTATTCAAGCTTGTGTTGAAACAGTTGCTGGTTTCATAATTAATAAGTATTTAGTAATTGGAAATAAAAATGTAACTTGGTTATGTTCAGTGAAATGCATTACTTTGCTTCTGAGGCAGGTGATTCTGTCCTTGCCGCTAGGCTGAAGAGTCCATGCATGTGGACAAATGAGATACGGAGCTCATCGCATCTTGGCAGAATTCAAGTCAAAGCAGGCATGCAGTAAAAGTGAATATTTTGTAGCGTCTTGGTGTGAAAATGGCTGCGTTGCGAGTGGTGATCAGTTCCCTGGGAAAAGGGCTGCCTGAAACCTGCTTGCAACGCAGTCAGAGTGCAACCTTTGTCATTGCCTTTTTTTCCCCCTCAAGAGTGTACGAGAAATTATTTCAGAGAAATGACTGCACACTCTTCGAAAAAGTGCTGCTTTTTTCCATTTAGAAGCAACATCTTTGTACACGAGGTGCATGTGAGCAGTACCTGCATACATTAAACTGTATGGTTCTTGTATGCCCTGAATCCGGCAGGAAACTGGGCAAAATAGCCATCGGTTATAAACCACCGGGTTCAAAAGTACGCCGTTCACCTTGTCTGTATTTCAAATATCATCACTGTGGTATTAGGGCATTTACATGTAATGTCATTTTTTGTGGTGCTGTATGGTGAAAAGCACTGTTCTCTGGTTTTTGAGGTGGGTGCATTTATTATTGATTAATATGGCCATAAATAATTAATCCTTTTCCTCTTTTTCATGTGAATGAATTCCAAGTAAAAATCTCAGCATTGAGAGCTGAGTCGAATTATGAATTGTGTGAAATCAGGTGTTCAGAAAGACTAAATCCTGTGTGCACATCCAGGCGCCGCGCTGAAGACGTACGAGCAGGGCAGCAGTGCCAGGCTTTGCTCTCGCGCTGCACGAAAACTTTTCTAAACGCCCCAGTTAAATACTTGCGGATGTCTTGTGCAGTGCAGAGGAACAGCGGTTAACAGTCTCGGGTTTAGACAGTCTGCCTAATCCCGGTTTTGTAAAGTGACGTCACCGATCGTCGCTCATTCGGACTTCAGGGCATGAGTGCTTAGGTGAGAAAAAAGAGAGCTGAGTCTTCTGTACGTAATAGTGGTTTATTTGACCAAATGCAGCAGTACGTTAGAAATGACTCGTGCACACACCCAAAGGCGAAAATGAGCAAACTTCCCAGAAAAGTGAATTCTCAAAACCAGTTCCTTCACAACAGAGGCTGTCGCCAAACTTCTCAGAATGCTTCGTGCCTCTGCTATTCAGAAACGGTCAGCAAGTTTCTCCACAGGTGCACACCTCATCCAGCTGCGTTACCCATAGCAGGAGGCTGCGCTCACGCCAAACCATCTGCTGCAAATGTTATGCGGAAGGCACACTTAAATGGCCCGGTTTTGAGACAAGATGACCAGAATGCTTTTGGCAGTGCGGAAAGCAGCAAAGGGGACAAGAAGGAAGAGAGATTGCGTGTGCGCCAGTTCCTGCGGCAACCCGGCGATGGTGCAACATCAGGGTTTCTCTTGTTCCGAATAAAAACCAGGCAGAAGCAGAAGCCGGAACTACAAATGCACAAGCGTGTCTCGTAACTCTAATGGTGCCGGGGACAATACGAAAAGGAATGTCATCCATTTTCTTGGAAGGCAAATAAACACAGATGTACAAAGCAAACACTATAAATCCACTGCGTAGGTACATGGGGTCATGCTTGTGCTGACCTTTCACGCTCGATCTTGTATGTCACAGAAAAAACAAACTTGTATAAGGGTGGAACGATGAAAGTGGGAATTGAAGCTGAAGTGTGAAGAGAACAGAATGAAGCGTCTGCTGTGCCGGAGCCCGGCATGTCAGGCAGCTTACAGACTGTTGCTGACATTGCACTGTGAGCGCCAACAGTAGTCTGATAAGCTACCCGACAGGCTGGAGGTGGGAGAGGAGCTTCCCGTCTGCTGCTCTTGTGGGCTTGGCTGTAGCACCCGTGTGACCTGGGCACGATGCTCACACAGCCACACAGGCAAAGCGTGTGTGTACATCAGGGTTCCGTTGACAGGTTCACTTTTTTCTTCAGCTTCTCAACCCTTAAATCAACTCACCTGGAGCTCCCTCACAAGCACCTAAACATAGGGTCGCGAGAACAAAAGCCACAGTGAAGTCACTTGCCTATAAGGCTGTGGCAGTTTTGGTTCCAGGATGGCGTCGACTGTACCGCCCTGAAATGAAATGTTTGATTTGCTCTCTTACAAGAACATTACAGGAACGCAATTATAAACATAATTTTATTCCGTTCATAGTTTTCTGAGTCCTTGTAAAAAGGCAAGAAAAGGTAAACTGCACCATATACACTGTTGTATAGTTGAGGTAGAAATTAAAGGGCATTAAATGGACAGTAAATGTTCATAACTCACCCATCACAACCTGTTTGCCTTCACCAGGTTTCCCAGTGGAGAAAAAGATGTAGAGTAGCAGTCACTTCTTTCCTGATTTTCCCAAAGTGGTTTTAACACCATTACTGTAATGAAACATTTAGTTGTGCAAAACAAATTAAGAACTGAAACAAATTTTTTACACACAGTTCAGGCAATGAATGCTTTTGAAGACTGGACAAGTTGCTGTGACACTGAAAGTAGAACGGCCTTCTCAAAACAGATACACACCAGAGATGAACATATTTCATGGGAAACCGTTCACGACGAACAGCTTTTACACTTTCCACACCCACACACCTGATCAAAGTTTGCCAGCGCCTGCCAGATTGTTGAACAGAACATAAGATGCCCCAGGCCAAGCATACTGCAGGCTTTTGAGGCCTGTGTGTGCCCAGCGAGGGAAGAACGATCCCAGAAGCAGACCCCTCGGAAGTCAAGCGAGAAGTTCTGGGCTTTCGTCCATGAACATCATGCAAGGTCATCTCCCAGTCAAGCTTCTGCAGTCCATGTGTAGTTGTTCACAGGAAATTTGCCAGTAAAACAGCTCATCACATAAAATAAGCAGCTGAGGAAGATGAATGTAAGGAAAAGGTGGAAATTACAAGGCAGCTGTGAGCAGCTTGTTAGGAAAAAGCTAACAGGTAACAGAACACAGATGTCCACCTTTAATCGTTTCAGTCCACTTTTATACAAAATCAGAGGTGCTTCTCAGCGCAGAAATGAATTTCGGAAAATATGAATGCCAATAATAATTAAAATTGCAAAGTTCTGGGTTGGTAAATAATGGTACAAAGGGCTTCGTGAACAATACAACAGAAAACAACCATTTAAAAAGGAATAATTGGGCAATATTCCATACCTCCAGTATTTCAGTACGGTGAAAAAAATTGTAAATATATCAAATTTGTGCTGCAGAAAAAAGCCATGTATCCTTTCGTAAATGTGCAATTTGTTTATCAATGTTTTGTTGAGGTTATAAAGTTTGTCCAAGGCTGCTAATAATGTGCTGTGGCCAACTTTACACCAATTTCTTCGCTTATACAGCATTGTGTTCCTTTGTTCAGTTCTGCTTCAGTCCTTTCCTCAGGGTTCAGCGCAGGAACGTGATTCAAATTGACAACCTTCCGGTCATCTGCTGCTTTAGTGATTTCATCATAATTGTAATGGAAATGACATGCAGTTTTTATAATAAAATTAATAAGTCATTTGGCTATCTAATGAAAGCACAGAACAGTCACTGTGGAAAGCTGTGTATTTTGTATGAATCTGTTGTGTTTTATGAGTCTGTTTCCAAGTTTAATTCTCACTACTGTGTGCACCCTACCGAAAAGGAGCCTGACTGCAGTAAACAATTGAGTACCTCCATCTAGCCTGAGCACCCTAGGCTTACAGGGCCCTTCTGCCTTGTCAGAAGCCCCCCCCACAAAAAAAAACATACCCACTGGACAGCACAAATAGCCTGAGATACAGAGACACCCTGAGCTATGAAGAGAAAAGGAGCCCGAATACCTGAGATACCACTGTTCCGTCAGGTGTACTTACCCCTCATGCTGGAGGGTGACCCCCCGCAGGTGACTGCGGCTTATGCTCCTGCCAGGGGCTGCGACCGGGCACACAGGGCCCCCCACAAATAAATGTAGACAACACAGACAACATAGTCAATATAATCAATATAGTCAATATCGCTAAGTGTTACACAAGCAGTGCTGGCTGCTGTGCCTCTGAGCTCGATGGCTTAACTGCTCGCCATAGACGGAGGGCTGGAATGGCTCATCAGAACTCTCCCATTTAACGGCTGCGGTTCCTCTAACAACTGGTCTGGGCCAATGCGAGAGGAAATGAGTCGCGCTTGTGTCATCGCTGGGTTAGAAGGAGGTGGCCCAACCCTCTGCGTAGAAAACCTGAAAAAGGCGTTTCTGAAAGGCAGAGTCCATATTAGGAAACATTTAAGCATCAAATCCCATGAGCAAAGAAGAATGCATTAATGCATCCCTCATAGGGTGAACCAGTCCATCACCAAGCTTTCTGTCTTCATGTCTGCATGAACTGTAGCACCTTCACAAAAATTTTTCACCTAACGTTCACAACAAATACACCGAGTTCCTGGGCTACCAACATTACGTCTAGAAATTTTGGAAAAGAAGAGCTTTGTAACGTTCATTTATACTTATCTGCTTTTTCTTGTTTTACCTGATTTCTAAAAAAGGGGTTTATTGTGATGCAAACCTGACTTGAGGTTCAAAGGGGGGGAAACTCCATATTAAGGTCCATGGGTTTTTGAATGGGATGCTCAACAAACTCATATCGCGGGGGGGGTGATGCTCAGGTGTCCACATACCTTTGCCTATGCAGTGTATTATAGTTACAGTATAGCCAAGACTTTTACACAAGCCATCCAGCAAAAAATCAAGGTATATCTCTGTTGTTGGGATTTTATGGATTGTGTGAATAATGGAGGAAATCTGAAGTGGCCACATGATGATGAGCGCTCCTCCTGTCAATCGGATGAGCAGGCCAAAATTCCTGTAGGAAAATGTGATCATACTGCGGATGTCATACAATTTTTTCAGTAACATAGAATTTTAATCTTATTTTTAAAGAACAGTGTATCGCTCTCATGCACTGTTTCTCTGGACCACTTCCCTGCTGCCCAAATGGTTCACGAAAATGAAATAAATAAACTAAAATTATTACTACCAGCTCTTCTTTTCTTGCGCGATCTCTCAAGATCCCTCAAGCGGGATAGCAACACATGACCGTGTCTTTAATTTGCTGGAGTTCCCCAGCGCATTCAGGAACGAAACTTCAAGCCGATTCACAGAATTTATGTCATTCTGTTACGTCTTCCCTCGGCTGACTCGCTAAAGACCACATGCATTTCTGGCCAACGATTCGCAGAGTTGCCACGAGTAGACTTTGACTCAACGGCACCGAATGAGAACGTTGTGTCTTCAAAGGATGCTTTCAGGGATGTCTCAGCTATGTCCATGTAAGGAAATTCTGGGCACTTTCACACCTTTATTCTGAAGAATTATGTTCACTCAAATGGGGCTCACTTAAGCATTAAACACATCTTGAGCAAAAAGTTTGGAACAAAGGATGACTGCTGTTCCATAACATTGCAAGGAGGTGTATTTTGGCACTATGGTCTACACCTGAACTTCCTCCACAAATAATTGGCTAAGGTGTTTAACTTTTTTCTGATTCAAAAATGAACAAATAATCTGCTTGACAATTCATAGAAATTGTGCGACATCCGGACGTCCTTCTGGAATTTGTTAGGCAGGACTGCACGTTCACACCTGTGAAACGTTATAACCCATTGCGTTTCCGCCCTTTTTTTATGTGTGTGTTTGTATTTGCGACTTCTCTGAATTATGGCTTCTGTCTTGCTGTGACCCAGTGCTGTTGACCAAGCTGCTTTATAAAAGCCATTCATTCATTCTGACCTTGGACATGGATAATATTGGACTTTTAACAGGACTAAAGTGGAGAAACAACTCATTTCCTCAAACAATTCTTGCAGTTCCTTAAACCTGAAATACTAGTCTAAAATAAGTCAATTTTATGTCTGATTTAACCTCTTTCGTACAAGAAGAAAAGGCCCATTTTTCCCACAGTTATTTTTACAAAACAGCAAACTGAATTAAGTTTCAGCACATAGCGCACAAGGAAGAATCATAGCGTTCATTCCGCGGTGCGTGAAGGTGCCTCATCTGTGGGGTTACCGGGTGTTTCAGGCCTCTCAGGGTCAGACACCCTCGCTCAAGAGGCACGACCCGGCCAGCGTCCACATTCCACCACCTCGAATCCGCAGCTCAGCTCTCCTCACATCTCCACTGCCTCAGCAACAAACTAAAGGCCACTGGTTGCAGCATTCTGAGCAGCACTGCTTCTCCTGTGACTTGTGGACCAGCATCTTTCTCTCATCGCTTTTTCTACCCATTCTTCTCTGGGTACTGTAGAGGCAACAATGACTTCTTCAAAGGTGCCTTATAACATTTTTGACGAATGAAAAAAAATTGTACAGCATCACATTTGCACTGTGCATTATCACAGTAACCTTTGTCAAGAATAAATTCAAATAACTAAATTGCAACAATTTAATCAAGTTTCTAAATTAATTTTAGTAAATTTCTTTGATATTTTTCATGCTATCTCCTAGTATGGAAATTAAAGGCAGATAAAAAACTGAATGTCATAATTTAGTTTTAATACCACTTGGTGGAGTAACATTGACATTAGAATGACATGTTTTTGCTTAAAAGCAGTCTACAGTATTTATTTGTGGGGCTGCTGTTCTTTAGCAGCATAGTTAAGGATGAGAACCTCCATGAAAGGCACAATTTGAAGAGGAGTTCAGAAGTCTGTTGACTTTTCTGTCGCTGTGCCAAAATCTCAGGTCTTTTGAAGCCTAATCAGGGACCAAATTTTGCTTTTTCAAAATAGTAAGTGGCCTTGTTTGTGCAATAATAAACTTGACTACGCGAAAACTTCACTTGAGAAGTACCTACTGTACGTGCCACATTTTGAAAAACAAAGCTGTGCATACAGAATAAAGAGACAGTTTGAGCTTTTCAGATACAGAGATTATTTTACCATTGAACATTTTGATTAAATTTATAGAGGCTATGGCCATTTTCTTTGAATAATTTTAAGACAAACAAACTTGCATTAGGAAGAGTTCCTATAATATAATACATTTTTATAGTATAGCATATATAATAGTACAGCACATGCAATATGCACTTGTGTGCGTGTATATATATACATACAGTATATACATAGAATGCATTCACATTAAACACAGTATGAGCGATTATTTCTTCTCCTTTTCCCTACTCCCTAGTCATACTGTACACATATTTGGTCAGATATTATGTGTGCTCCAAAGGAGGGGGGGTTCACAACGCACTGATCAAACAATGCATACTGGTCTGACAAAGGTACAGCTATGGTTTGAATTACATGAAGCTGAGTAGGAAGCTGAGTGCATGATGCAGCATTAAAATGACTTTTTTTAACTGTTAGCACACTCAGCTTGCTATACAGTAATGTCTGTGTTACAACGCGGCTCGTTGGCTGGGGAGCAGCAGTAAGGACCATAGTATTTTAAGTAAAAAGAAAAGAGAAAAATGTAGGTGGTAGGCGAAAAACCCCTATACCCTGAAAATCCCCAATATACGGCACGATTTTCCAATTTAAACAGTGACAAAGTGCAATTTATTTACAGTGAAACAAAATACTGAACTTGATACAGAACACACAAAACCAAAAAAACCAAGCATGATATAAGAAGGCATAAATGGGCGGTTCCCAATTCAAAGAACAAAATAAAACAAAATGGACATCCTGACCTGGGCCACCAAAAGAAAAGAAAACAGCAGACAAGCTAAGGCCCTGTCGACCTCCACTACAGAATTCACACAAAAAAAAAAACAATACGGGGGGGTGACCACCACTTCGCCTGGTTTTCTATCATCTGGTTTCGGGACATACATGTGCAATGGATCACGGAGTGTTAGCACAGGGTACGCTGAGTGGTTGGACGCTCACCGGTGCCAACACTTTACAGTAAAGGCAGACAGCCAAAATCCCCACTATACTCAATCGTCAATAAACCCAAAACACAAATAAGACAAAGCTGCTGCCTCTGCCTCCATGACTGTCTGACTGTTTGTTTTGTTGTTGTTCTTTACTCGTAAATTTTCTTCTTTAGTAAGCAGTCTCCTGTTGAATCCTGTTGAAAGCTTTATTTACCGTTTTATTTATTTATTTATTTGCTGCTTGTTTCTTTTCTTCTTGGTGTTTAGTTGTTTGTTTGTTTTACTTATTGTAAATTTTTATGCACAGTCGCCTATCCTGCATCTGGACACATTTCATTACATGGTACACTCAGTACCATGTATGTGACAAATAAACTCTTTTGACTCTTTGACTCTTTGAATTAGGGCGCATTTCATTGCATGGTATACTCGGTTGCTATGTACTTGACAAATAAACGCTTCTTGATTCTTGATGTCCATCTGCGCAGATAAGGACTCATCCACCAGCAGTCCTATCACATACTGGCTTTGATGGACCTGTCTTATGCTGAACCCCTATGGAGAGACTTCAAGAACAGGAACAAGGACCAACCACAGTTCCCCACCAAGAAAAAAAAATCAATAACTGTAACTGTGCTATTTTATGTGATATAAATTTTGTAACTGGAACATCAACAAGTCATTCATTTTCATCAGCAATTTCTTCTGTTCTTCTGGAAACCCAAGCTGCCAAGCAAGTCAGGGTGCTCCCTGGACAGGACACCAGTCTATTACGGGATAGCAACACACACATGCACAGAAAGTGTGGCTTAGAATCCCCCGTCCACCTGAAACACGTATCTTTGGACTGTAAAAGGAAAGTGGAATATATCTGACACTGACAGAACATGCAAATTCCATAAAGAATGAGTTGACTCAAATTTATGTTCAGAAGTGCTATAAAACAGCAAAGCCCCACTGCTCTGCATTGAAACAATTAGTTAAAAATTTGCATAAAGCTTTTAGCTCTTGAAAATCTTTTTTTACTATGGATTGTAATAGATTAGAATATAGTGGAGTACTTCATACCACTTTCAATTTTGCAAACAACTTTTTATTTATGTCTAAAAAAGCTGTGTGCCCCATATGTAGCATTTATGTGCCTCCGGAACTAGGATTACAACGCTAAAACAAAAAATTCTACAGAACGTACACATAACTTTGCTAATGCGGCAGTACCTCAGAATCCAAACATTCTACATCCATTTTTTTGCTGGAATAGCTCTTCAAAACTAGTACCTATACATAAGTATCCGAATTGAAAGTTTTAGTGTACCAAATTTTTATTTGAAGCTTATCCAAAATAAAAAATCTAAATAAATTGAAACAACTTACATAAATACTATACAGGTCACTGTAATTAAAAAATACTGTATTGTAATTAACTGTATTTTCTTATGTTATGTTATAAACTTATCCAAAGCAAAAGTTCAAAACCCTGGAGCTGGTGTCTCATCAGCTGTTTTTGCTAGTTTTGCTTTGCCTGAACGCATTTACGGTGATTTAAGATGGGCGCCCACGGGTCCTCAGAGGAGCAGGAGAAGGAGCAAGAACCTAAAATCCACCCCATGCTGACAAGGAAGCTTGAAAAGAATCTTTAAGGCATACAAGTGCAAAGACATGATAGAAAATTGTGTGAAACTTTTTCCCACCCTGCATCAACTCCTCCTCCATCCATTTCAGTTTTAAATGTCTCCAGTGGAGAAAACTGCCTCCATCTGAAACACAGCAAACCTCACAGGCCTTGTGCTGCTAAGTAAAAACTAATACATGTAAAATGTCTTGTACTGTGCATACGTACCCTGTGTTATGAACATGCAAATTAATAACATTAAGTGTTTTCTTATTAGGTTATTGTAATATACAGTATAGCTGCAAACAGCGCTTATAGTAAAACCAGTAAATAGTTTGCTATGCAGAGTGAAGAGTTTTGTCATGCTGAAGTCGTGGGTTGATGGTGTGGAATCCATCCCAGAAGCACAGGGTACAAGGTAAAGTGCAGCCTGTGCAGGATGTTGGTCCATCGCAGGGTGGTCAAGCATGCATTAACTCACACATACGGAGCAACAGAGAGTTTTTCATGAAACACAGGTTTGTTGGTCCTGTTGCACCAAATCTCAGAGGGAACCTGCATGAGCGTTAATGCAGAAATGTTGCATAGACTGGAGCGGATTGAAACCCACATCCAAACTCACAGCCCAGGACCTGGGAGACACCAACTTTGCTCTCTGCAAAAGCGTGATGAAAACGGTTGCTCCCGTCATTTCTCTCTCTCCTTAACTTCAGACAGGACAACGCAGAAAAGGGCCAAAACCAATTGCACAGCAAAGCCTTTACTTCTGTGACAAAAATATACCGTAAAGAAACGCAGGAGAAGCTGCAATATTCAGAAGGCAGAGGATCATTAAAATCAGCTCCATAGTGGAATCAGCTTGGTCACATTGGTCGTACCTTTGGTTTAAACCTTTGGTTTTGGACCACAGTCAGGCAAGCCAGTAGTGAGAGGGCCAGATAGCGATAGCTACAAACTGACACACGACGCTTCTGTTAATGTGTTTAGTCAGCTCACATTTTATGAAAGAACGGCAAGGTGAATCAAATACTGAATGCAAAAAATCTGATCCAAAATATAAGTCACCGGTGATACAATTTGAATGTGGAGAAAATGCAAAAATCAAAGCAAGTGAGACGTGTCAAGGGGAGCTGTGAATAAAGGAACCGCGATGACTCAAGAACCAGCTCATTCCAGCAAATGAAAGGGGAAGACAAAGAGTTTTCCTAAAATGCTGAATCACTGCACAGAACCAAGCATTCATGACCCATGCTTGAGATAAGTCCACACACACATTCCTTGGTACAGCAAAACACAACAAACCGTGTAGAAGACAGTAGAACTGAAGAGAAAAGAAATGTCTCACACGTTTAAGTGCGCTTAAGGGTCTTCAAGGTTCAGTGGCCACTTCGCTCTCTCTGCAAAAGATGTACAGCTGAGAATGGAGTGTAGTTGCTCCTGGACCGCCGTACACAGTGTGCTAAGTGGGCAACACGACAGCATGGGACAACACAATGTGAGGTAGCTGGTAGTACATGTGCAAATGGACAGAAAGAGAGTTGCAATACATAGATGGTTGCATGCAAACAAAGAATTATGCAGCGATGGAAACTTCATGACGATGGTGATGATACAGTAAGTGGGTGGTCAGTGGAGGAGGTGGTGGTGGTGCTCAGACCCTGCGCCGTTCCAGATCCAGCAGTCAGATAGCCTCCGGGCAAAGGGCTGTTCCCGGGGATGGTGGCATTGGTCCCCAAGCAGCCATGCTGTGCTCCAGATGTGAGGGGATCCCTGTTGATGATGAGAGCTCTCCTAACCCACCATGTGATGCAGGTGTCTGGAGTTCCACGTGTCCCTGTAGAAGAATAAAAACTGCAATGGGCCTGTGTGGTACGGCACAGTATAGAACCCATTACAACAACTGCAGTAAACACACACGGAGCTCAAGCGTCATCGTGCTGATCATGTGGATTTGGCCACTGGATCTCATCTACATCACAAAGGATGTTTTTTCTGGCCAAACAGTAACATTTACACTTAACGTGTACAAAATGTTTACACATCCATCCTTGACAGCCTCAGGACAGACATTTGCTTGCATTGGCTCTGCAATAACTTGTTCTTACTGCCGTATACCTTGCATCGGCAGCTGAAAAAAATCTGCATTGGAAGTAAGGGATGGGGACCACAGGGGAGGAAAGATCATCTGAATGTGTGGGAAGGAACTGTGTGGGCTGTGTGGTCTGCTGGCACCATGCCTTTTTTGCATTGTATGCCTTTATCGGTTGTGTGGTTGTTGGTTTGGCTGCTGTTGTTTGTTTTCTGTTTTTGTCTGTTTTTTGTCTGCTATCTCTGTTTAGTAACTTCAAACTTCTATGTATCCTGCTTACTAACTTCTAACTCTGACCTCTATGTATATTTTTATATCTTATTCCTTATTTATTCTCCTTATTTATTTATTTTCCTTTTTCTTAATTTCATTATTTATTGTTTAATTTTCCTATACCTTATGTACATATTTATTTGCTGAGGATGCTTGGAAACAAAACTTTTTATGGTGACAACACTGCTATGCTGTGTTAGTACATTCATGACGAATAAACCTTGAAACCTGAAACCTACTAATGATTTCTTCTTCTTGCTCTTGACTGGAGAGATGGTTTCTCCCACCACTTGATGGTCTTCTATGATTCTGCGGAGTACAATAACAGCAGTCAACTGTGTCTCCTCAGCAGATGTATTCAATGTCATTAATGATTTTTCTAAACACAGAAATATTTTTTTAAAAAAACAATGTTTGAGTGGCAGTTTTTTGCAGTTTGGGTTGTGCATTCCTCTGGTTAGTATTTGCAGCATTTTATATTGCAGTCTCTATTTTGTTAGAGACATACAACCACTCGTCTTAGCTCCCTGGTCTTATTGTGGGATTCTGACTGTTTTGGCATGATTGTGGGACTGCGGCCATTTGCCCAATTGTTTTGTACCAAGCTGGCCTATCAGCTACAGGAAAGGATGGGAGCGGTCACAGTAAAGCGACCTGTTGTGAGGACAGTCAGAAGCATTTCCCCTATACAACTACATTTAACAGCAATGTAGACCGATTGTGACCTTGGAAGGCTACTGTTTTTATTTGAATTGGTCCTCAATTTTCACTTGATTTGATGTGCACTACAGTGCTGTCCAAATGCACTGGACAGTGCACCATAGCTCTCTAGGACCAGGGTTGTTGACCAAGTTCACATTTCAGCCAAGGTGGGAACCTTAACATAAGAGCCAACAAAGGTCAGACAGAACATTTTGGCTTATGTCTGTTCAATGCCTCCATCATTAAATCCACTCCATTAACTCTTTCATGTTTGCATGAAGGCCATCCATCATTTACACGATTTTCTCACTGCCACATTGTGCTCAGTATTACTCATCCCATGTTGTCCCCCATCTGTGGTGAGCGGTGTCTGCTGAGGTCCGCAGTAACAGATCGTCTCTGGGAGGAAGCGAATTAGGTAGAAAATGATTATATGGGCAGACAAACCCCATGAGGCAATACAGTCACCACATGACTATTCACCACCCATCTGACTGCCACACAGGGAGCACAGAGTCAGTGCTGAGACGAGGGAACTAGGGTGGGGGTGGACCCATGCTGAAGTGAGCAGCTCCTGCAAGGGGGTCCGAGGCCCTTGTGACACATGCCCGCTACCAGCTTTTTGGGCCAGGAAATTACAAGAGAAGCTGGGGGGTATTGGTTTCTAACAAATAAAAGCCAAAAAGATCCTCATCTTCCTGTTCTTGAGTGATATGCCAGACTAAATGAAGTCGCAGCCAGGAACCACAGAGTAATGCATCATTCTTCTGAGAGATTTGCAAATATAAACATTGTGTTCAAAGGCATACAGAGCCCTGGTCTGTCTGGAACCCGATTAGTCACTGTGCCAGGCTGGAAAAGGCGCAGAAGAAAAGAAGCGATTCGGTTCCGCCTGGATAATTGCTCAGTCTTCAGAATTATTTCTCATCTGCTCACAAACGCAGATAAGCCACCAGAATGTGCGCATTTTGCATAAAAATGATGTGTACCCTTTCATATTTAGACCCCAGAGCCTCAACGCTTCCATTTGCATCACGATGCTTTTACTGGTTAAGCCCAGCACGACTAACTGGTACAGTAAGAGCAGCAAAGAATGTAATGACTACTCTTATGGACGTGGAACGTTAGGGTTGTGTTCAGACCTTGGGATACACTGTGCTGGAATCGTGAACCCGGATTTATTGCCGTTACTTACACACACACACACACACACACACACACACACACACACACACGCGCGCGCGACACTGGGAATGGGTGAAATTGTGAAAAATGCCAGGTATAAAAAAAGTCTGTTTGCTTCTGCTGAAGCAAATGACAAACACAGGATGCCGTCCATTACTCAGCAAAGAACAAATATCTGAGTTATGGTACAGTAGACTGAGATTTGTGCATGCTTGAAGAGTGTGGTTATCTTTTAGGTAAGAAAACCTCCACATATGGTTAGCAAAAATGGCCAACATTCCAGCACAAGCAGTTCGGTTTCAGAACTGCAGGACAAGAAGCAGTTCTTCAGAATCACTAATATTAGAGACTTTTGCAAAACATCTGGTTGCCTCGTATGGTTTTCAGCTCGTCGCTTTAACCAGTCATGGTTCCCATGGACATGGATACACACAGCTTTTGTTTTGACTGCCACAAAATGAGATTTGTTCACTGTTCTAATGACTCACCAAAAGTTTTTTCATTGCATCCATTTACATGATGAACAGACTGCAAGAAAACCCCAGAGAGGTTATCTACGCTCTCTACTCCATTTATGTATTTTTTAAGTACAGCGTACAAGAATTGCAAACCTAAACATTGCTGTTCAAACATTGAACATTCAGTACAGCCATTAAATTAGCAGGAAAATGTCAATTTGCCTCAGTTTTAAAATCATGTTAAGCTGTTTTTAATGAAACATCAGTATTTACTTTTAAATATTAAAATCTGTTTACTTTGATAAGAAATATACAGCATGCATTAAACCCCATAAAGGCTCTTATTTTTACGGTCAGTGCCCTGTGTCCCACTGTGCCCAGCAAAACAGCATTCATTCCAAACATCAGAGAAAAATGCAGCACAAATTTCATCTACGCATGTGAAGAATTTAACTTTTACAAGAATGACCATGAATGAACCTCTGCTGTTAGCAGCATTAAGAATAATGTGATGTAAACACCCACTGGCTGCAGGACAGATTCCCGGCCACTGTTACCCCACTCAGGGTATGCAGTTAACAAAGATGGATAAATGGATGGATGGATGGATGCAACTACAAGTATTTAACTGGACTATTTTACTGATTAAGAATATTTATGGCATTATGAATGAGTACCAATATTTTCATTTATTTTACTAATAGATCACCAGAAAAAGTGAATGTTTAGAAGTTTTTTTTAAATGCTATAGTTCTTTTAAACATTTTGCAACTAACTGTATACCGCATGTGTATGCAACATGTTCAAAGTTTTTATTGGTTAGAACATATTTCAAGCACCATAAAATGCCAAATGGTTTTATTTATAATGAAAATGTGTGATACACAAAAGATGTAACATTTTCTGTTGTCGTTAAGAAAAAAAAACATTACTATAAAAAGGTTTTGAGATTATAATATAGTAAACAAAAATTGACATTCTAAATACAGGTGAAAATGTGACGTGAACATATTTTCATTACACCTCGTAAGAAATAAAAAAGGCAAAAATATGGGCCATTTATAAACAATAAACAGTATTTATTGTTCTTGTAAAAAAATACAAATGTGGTATTAAATGCAGACAATTTTTACATACGGTGGGAAAACAACGGAGTAAAAGTAAATGCGCGTTAACGTGTACAGCTAGGCGTTTCGGAACTCGGGCTGCGCCGTATTTGTTCCATTTTTTTAAAATATTGTTCTCAGAGAAATATCAGATTTGAGGCATTTGTCGGGTCACAGGTTCGTTTTCCCGATCTGGGATGGACGATTCTGAAAATTCACATGAACTCAAAAGAGGAAGGAAAAAAGAAAACACTTGGTTCAGCGATTTTCTTCTCAAGTCTTATTTCTTGCCGAAACGCTCGATCACTTTTCCCCAAAGCCTTCACCGCGCATTGCCCTGCCGCAAACATCCGAACCCGAGCGTGTGGGCCGCTGGGAGAGCCGAGTGAAACCCTAACCCGTCCCGCCCGCTACTTTCGTGGCCAGGGGGAGTCCGCGTTGTCCTGTGCTGGGGGTAAGGAAGCGCCTCGAACCCTCGGCCGAGCACAGCAGCGCACCGCTCAAACGTAAGCGCAAGCATGAAATCGGCTCTCTCGGGAACAATGCGAGCTTCTCCAGAACTTGTGCGCAAGCATCACTCCAGAAGCATTTCATTCGGCACCGAGAAAACCCCCACATCTCAACTGCGCCGCTTCATCGGAGGGCTCATAAGTCCAACCGAATCGCAACCAACTGATGCTCGCTCGTGTCTTCCATTTTAGCGGAAACACACGGGTCTGTACCGACAGACAGACAGAATGCGCTGAGACGCAACGTCCTGACGACTCGTGTCTGTCTCACAGCGCGTACATTGCAGGGATTTGGCTGTCCGAGGGTTGCTGCTGCGATGCAGGCCTCACGCATCGAGTCCGACCCGAACAAGCGTTTCGGGCGCAGCCGTCAGGAAGGCCGCGGTTCCGTTCCAGGAATTTACTGGAAAGAAATGACGAGGCAGTGGGCGGGGGCGGGGGCGGTGCCAGCCAATCAGCCAACGAGAACAACAATAACGTCACTGCCCAGCGAAGAAGTCGTGCTGAGAGGCGGTCGTGCGCTTAGCAACGGGGCTCCTTTGTGCGCCGCAGCGAGGAAGAAAACGCGAGATGGCTTTGAATTTCAGATGCCTGTGTTCAAGGTGACCCAAGTGTTGCCTTTTTGGGTTTGGCCGTTTCTTACAACGGCTGCACACAAGCACTGGTGGCACCAGCTATGGATCAGAGGCACTCTGGCTGCGCCAACTGGACGTTTGCCGCCCCAAAGGTGAGGGGCAGTGAAAAGGCTTGAAAGTGCTTCGAGAACCCCTTGCCCGCAGTCAGCTGAGCTTCTACCTTAAGAAGGCAAATGGGCCCTCGAAGTCTTGTTTGCTGTTTCAGTCAAGACTTCTTCACGTTTAAATAAGTTTTTTTTGTTAAAATGCCAAGGATCGCACATGAGTGAATACCTATCTCTACATACCGTATATATCCATCCTTATAAACGCACGGTGTTATAAACTGTTTTACGCACTATACTGATCTTTCTCTTCTAGGAAAGGGAACGTTCCAGCAAGTCACTTCCGCACGGGTCCTCAGCACTCACGCTCCCTGGCCTCACATGTTTGCGTCAGTCTTTCTGGAAATTTCATCTGCTGCCTTCGTCTCAGTGTTTCACTGTGTTGATGACTCTTCTGTCATGACAACTTTCTGCTTTGTCTCTAAGGCTCTTGGAAGCTGTGTCTGAGGTGTAGGAAAATCTAGACATGATGGAAGTGCAGACTTCACATCTCAATTTTGTAGTTTTTTTTTTCTTCTTTTATTTTTAAATTTTACAGTGGGAAAAACCCAGGACCAATACAGAAGAACCACAGTGCAAAACTGATCTTTGACACAAAAACAGTCCCCAACCCTCTCAGCCTCCCCAAAACATTAATAAATGGGCAAGTAGCAACTTGAAGAAATGAAGAAAAAAGTCAAATAATGGGGCATAAATGGAAAGGTACATAAATAAGCCAGACATGAATACAAGCATTATGAGGAAGAAGGACATTCAAATTTGTAGTGGACAGAATGTCTAAATATCCTCTGAGTGTGAAAAATGTTTTTGATGTACAAGAACAGATTCTGCCAAATACTGCACAGTCCTACAGAGTCCTGCAAAATGTCATCTTTTTCAGTTTTAAAAAGTGCCATCAGGTCTCAAATGCAGTGCACATAGGAAGGGTTGGGTTGTTATTCCATCAGTCTTTCAAATAAGGGCGCAAACTAATATGGTTGCCAAGGCGATTAGGGCGCAGAGGCTCTTGGTCATAGATGTCCGTTCAGGAGGAGTACCAAAAAGTGCCATGGACGGTGAGAGTGGAACAATGACGGCCGTAGCAGCACACAGAGAGCAAACGCTGAAGTCCAGAAGGTGCTTCATTTAGGACAGAGATAGAAAGTGTGCAGCACAGAAGCAGACATTATGTTGCATCTCTCACGTGACAGTTTTTCCCCCCACACAATAAGACTGTTGAACCACTGACCCCATCCTTTGGACAGTGGTTCATCTATCTGAATTTCTGTGTATGCCCTTATCGGTTTGTGTGTTTGTTGATTTGGCTGTTGTTTTTTTGTTCACTAACTTTTAACTTCTATGCATATTTATAACTTCTATGTAGATTTATTTACGTTTTATTCCTTTTTTATTTTTCTTAATTTCCTTATTTTGTTATTAGGTTTCTTATGTCTTATTTATGTATCTTATTGCCGAGGATGCATGGAAGCAACACTTTTCATGGTCACAACACTGCTACGCTGCTGTTAGTGCACCCATGACAAATAAACCCTTGAACCTTGACAGATCCTAATCAATCTGGCTGTAGCCATGTTCAGATGATGCACTACCTTGACCTGGATCAGATAGATCATGGCACACAAATAGTGGAGGTGACGGGGTTCCTTGCAGGTCTCTTTCCCAGCCGTCTTTTTTAGCAGTGGGAAACAGTGCAATGCATTTAAGTCATTGTGCACCCCAGAAATGGCTTCTTCTCTTACAGGATCTCACTCAAAAGCAAAATTAATACATTTTGCAAAATACAAAATAAGCACATTTCACTACATGGTATACTCAGTAACCATGTAAGTGACAAATAAACTTTTGACTCTTCTAACTTTTGACTTTGAAATCAAATGGAGCTGCAGAAAGGAGTGTGGTAAAGTATTGGTAAAAATTAATTCTGGAATATTAAATTAACTACATAATTAATCAAACACAAAGAATTCATACATTAATCACTGAAAGCCCTACTGTGCTGGATGTACAGCGTGAGGTCTTGGTGAGACAGAGGAAAGGTGTGGTTCATAGCAGTGGAGGAAGATGTGGAAAATGGCCGAAAACCAAAATGTCTTCTGAACCGAGGCAACGTTTTAGATCTGGCAGTTATTACAGGGGTTAGAGAAACGCAGGGGCACGGAGAGAGGAAGGGCTTACAGATGGATTGACAGCAGCGGGGTTCAGTGTCCACCCTCCCGGCCCAGTATGCTGTACCCATTATTGACTCCAGTGCCTGATGAACTTAAAATACTTTACCCAATCGTAAACGTGAAACTGGCAGCTCCGTGACCTCCTGTTTGTTTGGACCTTTGCAGAGAAGTACAAAAATGCAAAAACTGTCAGAAATGACAGCATCATGGTATGAACGTGATTGGATGGATGGAGTTAGGGAACTGCCGGTTAAGAATTAATCTGTATGTGAAAATGTGTGATGAACTTGGAAACCAAGTACGAGAAATTCCTGGCAGCTGGGATCAGAAACCAAGTACAGCACAGACGCAGCCGGTCAGTCACATGGAAATGTTTCTCCTGCAGAGAGGCAACATCTCCCCTCAGTTGTCAGAGGTGTGAAAACACTTTACCACATTTTGCTACACATCTTACAAAATTTGCCCTATATGTGGGGCAACCAGTCATAGTTTGCCAAGTAGGAGCCTGAAAGTGTATGGAGGTGACAAAGTGATACTGAGTTTTCATCGAGGATCAGATAATTTTGCCATAAAAATGACTGGAATTTGATTGTCTTTAAACAGAATTCACAAAACGAAATAACCCTGTTTTGTAAAGAATGAGTGTGAATATAGCGCCCCCTCATGGCTTCATGAAATAATGACAGCATTAAACTACCCCAAGCGGATCACGTGGTTTATTAAAGGCCTCTCTCTCACACACACACACACACACACACACACACACACACACACACACACACACACACACACTACTATCCTTTTGTTCAATGACAGCAGTAACACAATATTAAGTCAAGCATTTTAACTTTTCAAAGTACAGTAGCAGTGTCTTTAAAGCACACCAAATGGAGAAATGACCACAAGCTGGGGTTGATGCTTATTTTTTTATTCTTTTAAAAAAGTAGCTCATTGTTTGGCTCAGGCTAAAAGTAAAACAAAGCAAAAAGTTGAGAAAAGGATGGAGAAAATGTCCAAAAAACCCAAAACTGAGTGAAGTTAAATGAGGATCAGATTGGCAAGATACCAGTATGCAGCACAGGATCCAGCAGCAGAGAACATGATTTGGGTTTTAGTATTGGCGAATGGTTTTCTCAATGAACTCCCTGTAGCTGGACACCCGGGTGTAGACGGAGGGGAAGCCTATCTCACCGCATCTTCTGCCGAAGCTCACCACGCCGACCAAAAACCAGCTACTTCCGTGGTTGCACATAAGAGAGCCCCCAGAATCTCCCTGAAGAGACAGACAAATGTACATTTGTTTCCTCTACCTTTGTAAAATTTCAAAATGACCCATATACACTGAAAATGTTTTGATCCAGGTGAAATAAAAAATATTCAGTTTCAATTTACATAAAAAAAACCCAAGAGTGCTATTTGGCCATAGCCTCACATTTGATTCATATGTGCATTGTCAAAATCTTTATTGAAATTTATACACTGTATAAGTTGTTAAATACTCATTTGTGTAATCTCATACAGGTGTCAGGAATTATTATTGTTATTTTAATTGATAGTATTATTAATATTGTTGTTATTATTCCTTCCCCATTTTCACACTTTGTGTAGGTTGTCTAAAGGTGTTGCTTAGCTAAGTACAAGATGGCTGTACTTCAGCCTTTTATAATAATGTTTACGTTTAACTGTGGACCCCCACATGTTTATAAGCAATTTTTGAACACTTACCAAACAAACCTCTTTTCCTTTTTCACCTGCACATATCATCCCAGAGTGGATCTTTACGCTGACTGATGCGTATTTAGAATGGCATGAACTGCTGTCAACTACTGGGACTTGGACTTCCTGTATTGGCCTGTATTTGTCAAGCGTCTCTGGAAAGAAACAGTGAGAAAATTGGGAACAAAAAAGGCCACTGAAATAATTTATCATGGGACACTTAATGACCCCCATCCAGCAGCTACATCATTATCCAAAATATCTAGACATCACCAAGGATTTTCTCAGGCTTAGAGCCTTAAAATAATTGCAGGAGATGCTGAAGCATTCAGTAAACTAGCATGACCTCAGATCTATCATGCAGCCAAGAAATAACTGATTTTTGTCCAACCCTGACAATTCAGGTTGCTGTGGTGTGTGACAAGACTGCACAGTGCTGCGTCCTCACAGTTTAAGGGGTGGCTGTGTGAATCCCATGCTGTGAGCGCATGCAGTGTGCATTCTCTCCCCGAGTTTGTGTTTGTGTAGGTGAGGTACAACTCTGCAGTGCACTTAATGTGTGCCAGTGACTGTGTGTCTGTATTCTTGCCCATTTTTGCTATAAAACTTTGAAAACTAAAAACATCTCAAACTTAATTTAAAGTTCTCATTTGTATTATCTGCCAAAATTCAGTAATCCCAGTATAGCAAATAGATAGAAACAGGCAGATACGAAAAACTACATTTATCCACCAATCACCCACCACTTTGCAAAAATAATATAAAAACTCACCGTTTACTTTAGTGTTGCCCCATCCAGCCACATAGCAGGGCGCGGAGACCCACTCATGGTTCCCATTGTCCAGTGCAGGAACAGGCTGAATCAGGTTGGAGGTCCTAATTTTTCGATCCACTTTTATAAGGGCAAGATCATCCCCATTTTCTCTGAAGCGGTAGCGAGGATGGACCACAATTCTGGAGACAGTGTACTGGTTTTCTGGTAAAGAGTTGTCATGAAGTCGTCGCACTCCAATCCTCACCATGTAATCTGTCTGGGAGCTGAACAAGTTCATTCCATTATTTCAACTTCCACCAAAATAAAGTAACTATGACAAAGTAAAAAAAAATAAATCAAATGTGTTTATTCCATTAACTTTAGTGTCAATGTTCATGCTAACAACTGCGTTAACAGTCTGCAAAAATACTTTAACACCAATAATAACACCAGGGTACTGCAAGCCTCGAAGAACCCTTGACTCCTTCCAGATCACTTTCCAGTCTTCTCTACCCCATCGTACATCCAACCAGATTATCACAAGTCAAGTGATTCTCAAGGAGCTCATGGGCATGGTAACAGCTAACCTTGTCCCGCTAACCTGAAACGTGGTTCTGAACAGTGGGAGGAAACTTTTGAAGCTCAGTTGCTTAACTGGCAGAACACAAATCAAAAGTAATCTTTTTTTTTTTTGTTTTCAGATTATACACTTTGATTATTCAGTCATTGTCAGTCAGTCCATTTCCTCCTGCTGCTCCTGGTTAGGGTTGTGTTGAAAGGCTAGGCAGGGGGCCTCCCTAATCGTCCCCACTGTTTCCCAACCACAGTCTCCAGCTTCTCTTTGGGGCTCTTGAGGCATTTCCATGCACAAAACAAAGATGAGACCCTTAACCCCCCCAACCTAACAACCTTCCAAGCCTCAGCTGCACTTTCATATTCTGTCTGGAGGCAACAGATATCCTAGGCAGAATTCAATGCCAAGAAAGAAAAACATGTTTAAGGAAAATATTTGACTTTATGCAGAGAACACAGGTCAGGCTGTGCTCAGAGACCGGACAGCATGCAACACAGCCCTGGTTCTCCATAATCCTGCAGTACCTCAGTAGAACAAGCCAAGGGACACAGACTGGCTTTCTGTCCTCCCTGAAACAACTGCACCAAGGAGACAAACTGGTCTGTAGACAGGGAGGGTGGTACAATCATGCTGGAGCAGGAAAGGAGCTTGTTCTTCCCCAAGCTGTGGCCACAAAGTTGGAAGCACACAATTGTCTATAATGCGTTTGTATACTGTGTGGGTATGGCTGACATAGCTCAGCTCGGTCATTAAAAGGGGGTACACACACTTTTGGCCACAGTCTGTATCTTCCCCACTACCCATGTGAGCCTGAAGAGACACATGAAACAACTGACCCAACATGGTTGGATTCTCATAACACCACGAGGAGAATCTTGCTCATTTCTGCCATCTTGCCATTATGGAGGTGTCATATATCCAAAGTAAATTCAGGAACGCTGACGAGTCTTTGCCCATCGGAGACATTAAGAACTACTTTCAGGCAGGAGGGTGTGTGCTCACAGGTAAACATTTCCTCAAAGTGTTCTTTCCACCACTCAATCAGCAGTCAAAAGTCCTCCCAGGAGTTAGCAGCACATTCTCACCCTTGCTTATCACAGAGTGGGCAAGGTCATGTCTTCCCCTCCCAAGGTGCTGAATGGTTTGTCAGAACAGCTTTGAAGCCACCTAAGAGTCTTCCTCCATGACCTCTCTAACCTCCTTTGCTGTATCCCTCTTGGCCTGCTGGTAGCGTTCAGGTAATTCAAAACATCCTTTAGAGAATGATTACCTGGAAGGCTTCTTTCTTCTCCTCTTCTCCTTCCTCATCTTAATAGCTTTCTTCACTGCTAGTGTCCATCAACAGTTCCTACTGCTGCAACCACCTCAAGGCCCACCTTTCAGTAGTTACACCCACAACATGGTGCCCTCCTATGCAAATGTTCAGGAAATAGGGTTGGATGACACAGTCACTAAGTCATTCATGAATTTTTGACCCATGGTGCTCTGGTACCAGTAACACACCTTGTGTTTGAGCACAGTGTATGTAAACATCATGGTTAGCTTCAGGAATGCATTGTGGAAATCCTAATCCAGGCAGGATACACTTGTTTTTTTTTACGTTCACAGTCATCTCTGAGCTCAGCCCATTCGCATTACAAAAATTCTGCTTTATTTAATACCACTGCTATATTAAAGGTGATTTCCAACTTACTGCACTTTACACCTCCCAATCATTCACTCCTTTGGACAGCAGAGCACTATAATTCATGCGCGCGCGCGCACACACACACACGCACACACACACACACACACACTACAGGGAATTTTAAGTTATCAGTCCCCCTGAAACAAATCTTTTGGACAACCCGACCAAACCCAGCCCAACACCTAATGCCTCCTGTATACAGACAGTCTGGAGTAAATAAAAAAAAGCTGAATAAGCCAGGCACACGTATAGTATTACAGAGCATCTCCCAAGAGACATTTCCAAGGAACTGAGAATCTTAGGAAGGTGGTGGTGGTGGTGGGGGGGGCTCACAGAGGTCTCTGATGATCATTCTTCACTTTGAACCTCACACCAGAGCTGTTGGTTGAGGGAGACCCTATCAGCAGCACAAGGTTCACTGGGACATGCAACTCCCCCCCCCTCCACAGCAAAATATCTGTTGTTTGATTCCATCAACTGTAGGTGCAGCTTAAAAGATTGAAAACACTCCTGAGGCTTCCTGCACTGGCAAAAGTCTGCAAGATTTTGCTAGCAACAGTACTGATGCTGGACACAAGGTTTTTAGTGTCAGTGCTTAACATAATGGGAGAAAAAGCTGTGAAGGAGCTTTACTGACATGCAGAGTTAACCTTCTTAGTTGCACATGCTCTCATCCATGCAAGTTTCACACATTTTCCTTTTCTTGCAAACTTACCGGAAGCAGTGGGCAGCAGACAGCAACCACCTGTCTTTTATGAAAATGGCACCACACACTATTTCCCTCGGGTTATTGCGCATCACCACAGCGGCCATCCAGTTAAAATCATTAATGGTCACATCTTTTCCACCTATGATTTTGGACTGGAGCTGGTTGGACACTGACAAGAGAGAAAAGAAATTAAGAGGGTTTGTAGAAATATTTGTTAAGCCAGACACAGTGTTTGCAGCAGGAAATTCATACTTAAGCAGGACTTGCAGTTTATTTTAGAAAATGGCAAAGGCTTTGCAGCTGCCCTCTTACCTGCAATAGTGACCAGCAGGAGAGTCAAAGACAGGAGCTTAAAACCTGCCATGTGGAGACACTTGCAATCAAACAGATTTCTTGATTTCTTTTTGCTGCAAGTGGAGTTTCACCGTTTATATTGAGTTCAGAGACACACGCCCATTTCCTACTTGTTTCTGGGCAACTTCAAGGGCGGAGTGGTGTGGAGCAGGTTGAATTTTAAGGCCGGAAAATTAAAAAAGTATGATGTTCCTCACAAGCTAATTTGACGATTTGAATATAAAGTAGTGTTAAAGAAAAAATTGGTGTTAAAAATTGTAACAAGAACAAATGTTGACAGTAGCATAAAAAACTAAAACGAGAAGAATAGGGTCGTGTGGTCAACTTTGGCCCTTCCCTTCAAAGGAATATGAATGTTATTAATGTTGTATTACTCTTCAAACAGTTTCATTCTCAGGCACACTTACTACTTTATCCATTTGTCTTGTTTTATTAAAACTGGCCCAGCAAGATGGCCAATCCAGGAGCTTTCAGTACTCTGTTTATCACCATATACAGTATTCTAGTTCCCATGATGTACGCACTGGTGTTTGCATTTCCTTAGGTCACTTTGATATGAACTGGGTTTGTATTACACACACAGTGCCAAATAACAGGAGCTTGGATTATATAGGGGATCCTATTACCCATCTAAACTGGTCTTAACCCCCACACCTACAAATCCGCTACACAATGGCTACCCTATCAAAACTAGCACCAACTAACTATAACTCCAACCATGGCGTGGCGCAGTAATGGCGCGACATCTCATCAGGGTTATCAAGTGGGCACCTTCCTTCGTCTGTGTTTCGTCGAGTTAGGCCCACGACACCTCCAGAAGGCTCAACTGCGGCTCAGGCGTCCCGGAGCTGCTCCCCTCCATTACTGCGTGCACCGCTGTGCCACCCCGCCGCTTCTCACATTACCTACCTTAGTGTCCTCATACTCACCGCTCTTTCTACCCGCCGTCTCAAAGGAAGAAGCCCCTCGCTACCAACTTTACTTTTATCGCGCTTCGCAACAACTACACCGCCTGCTAACAGTTGACTGCCATCACAACTATTCGCTAATGCTTCGCCGGCACCCACCTGCTCACCGCTTCGCCGCCCCGCTACCATCCGCGCTGGTCCTCTTACTCCAAACCCAGAGACTTCCTTGCTCCACAGCCTGTGACAACTCCTTCACCGACCGTTGCAACTTTTGCCCTCGGATACCGAGTTTGTGAAACAACGCTGAAGTGGATCGGGTTATAAATCAATGGCATCCAACCTCAACTGGCCTCACCTTCGCGTTCCAGCCTCGCCCCTCTACTTCCGCCGCTAATTTGCTATATCTAAGCTTCCTCCTCTCATGAGCGTCGTCCACCGATCCTTCCCACGGAACCATGAGTTCTATAAAATGCACTACCCGTTGGCTTGCTGATCACAACACCGTATCTGGTCTCATGCTTGTACTAACTATTTCCTGGGGCACCACTAATCTTCCTCCCAGGTCAACCTGCATCTTCCAGTCTCTAGCCCCCCTTACTACACCTAACTCCTTCCTACCTCCGCATCTCCTACCCTCCCCCCCTTCCCTAACAAACTGTACCACTGTACCTTCAACCACCTGTCCTGAGTGTACCTGCCTCCTCCAGTCTTCAGTGGTTGTAGCCAGGCACCTTAGCACCTGATTATGCCTCCATGTAAACCTATCCAGTGCTAAACTAACCTTACAACCAACTAGAATGTGTTTCACCGTCCCAACTTCCAAGCACAGAGTACAAGCAGAGTCCTCACCCCCCCACTGCTTCAGGTTCTGAGGTGATGGCAGCACATCGTAAACCACTCCTAGCAGGAACCTTATTCGATATGCATCCATATTCCACAGTTCCCTCCAGCTCAGCCTCCTCCTCTCAACCCCATCCTAATTTACCTACTGTCCCTGCTTTCCCTGTGAGACTGCCCTGACACACCTCTTTATTTCTTCCTGCCGACACACCTGCTCTATTACCAACCTCTTTCTCTCTATCGGGCCTGCCTTACTCCACATAGGGTCTCCTAACCAACAACCAAGACCTTCCCTTCCTTGCTGTACCTTCCCGACCATCTCCAGCTGCCTCAAGTCTGCCTTAGCTTCCTCTACCGCCTGTCTTGCATCCCATTTCCTACCTGTTACTATCGTAGGTACCAAACCTCTTACAACCTCATCCCTACTACCTGACAGCTGCAATTCTAACCGCACCTTTGCACACTTAAATTCCTCTGTTAAGCTTGAGAGCGGCAGCTGCAGGACTCCTTGCCCATACAGAGCGACATTGCTTAGACACCGAGGAACCCCCAGCCACTTTCTAATATAGGAGCTAATCAGCCTCTCCAGCTTCTCCACCTTTGTGACTGATACCTCGTACATAGTTAGTGGCCACATCACCCTTGGGAATAGGCCAAACTGTAAGCACCAGAGCTTCAGTTTACCCGGCAGCCCTGAGTTCTCTATCCTCTGTAACCCATCTACTACACTTTCCTTAAGCTGCTCCACCTGATCCACATCAGTTAGCTCCCTAGTGTACCACCTCCTTAAACTCTTTACTTGCTTCTCTAACACTGATGGGATCTCCTCACTATCCACCAGAAAACTAACTTTCTCTATCTTCCCTTTAACCAGTGAGATGCTCCGGGACTTTGCTGGTTTAATCCTCAAACCAGCCCACTTCAGGTTCTTGTCCAGCTTTCCTAACAGCTGCCTTGCACAGGCCGCTGCTGTGGTCACCAGCGTCATGTCATCCATATATGCCCTAACTGGGGGAAAACGGAGCCCATCTGGCCGTCTTTCTCCACCTACTACCCAACTTGATGCCCTAATTTCTAATTCCAACGCCATAGTGAATGCTAGCGGGGAAATGGTGCAGCCTGCCATGATCCCCATTCCCAGCCTCTGCCAGGCTGTTGTGTAACCTACCGTGGTAAAACACATCCTAATGTCCTGAAAGTACTCCTTCACCAAGCCAACTATCTGGCTTGGTACTCTAAAAAAGTCAAATGCACCCCAGATAAGACTGTGTGGCACAGAGCCAAAGGCATTTGCTAGGTCTAAGAACACCACATGCAAGTCCCTTTTCTCCTGCTTGGCTTCCTGAATCTAATGCCGTATCACACTAGTATGTTCTAAGCATCCCGAGAAACCTGGGACCCCCGCCTTCGGGACTGTTGTATCGATTAGTTTATTTTTCAATAAGTAATCTGACAGCCTCTGTGTCACCATGCCAAAGAATGTCTTACTTTCCATATTTAACAGACATATCGGCCTAAATTGCCCTATCTCTATAGATACCCTCTCTTTTGGTAGAAATAATCCCCCTGCCCTACGCCAGGCCTTTGGAATAACCTGCTTCTTCCACACTACCACACTGCATTCTATCTGATACATTTGCTTTAAAGCAACTTATAATGACACTTCAGTACCTTTATGCTAGGACTATTCAACTGAAGTTTCTGAAGGACCCAAAAACAAAACCATTCTGGCAGTTCTGTTGAACTGATCTTCTCGCAATTTGGTGCATTTATTTCTTAGGTTAGCTACACTCTCTTTACTTCCAGAAGTCTTCAGAAATTTCTTTCTTTTGAGCAATGCTGTACATCTATTTTGCTTTCTTGACTTTTACTGGTAGTGTTTTAAGGAGCTGAAAATGATGGATGTAACTGGCCCAGATCAGACCTTGTATGCCTTATCTTCCACACCAACGACATTGCAGATATACAAATAAATACTGGTGTTTTTTCTCTCGCTCAGGCTTCATTTATACCCCACTAAAACTGATTAAAGATCTAATAAAATTTAATGCAAAAAAATGACAAAAATTGGTAAGGGGCTTTCCATAGGACTGAAATAGCTCATCAGTACGGTAAAGAATGGTTCTTGTGAGGATTTGTGAGGAAACCAGAACGCATTTCCAAGGTCTTCAGAAAGCATCTGTGTCACAAATAACCTTGCAAAATGTTACCTTTTAATTTCACTATTTAATGTGAGGAATGTATGCATGAATATGTACTGCAGGCAGTTCATCTCACAGAGGTTTGTGGGGCTGCTGGTCTTCTGTGAAAGAGCAAGAGCATGCAGTAAGTGGACCTTCAGCTGTGCTTTACGTTTGGGATGAATAGCAGGTTGCTTTAGATAATGTTTTCCAAGACAACGCAGCAAAAGGAAGCATTGAAAGGATTCCTGGCACAATAAAATAGGGATGCCCGACAATATTGGAATCATATTGGTATTGGGTAATATTCATCTAAATTAATTTTATGAGCATCAGACCAATGCTTAGATTTGGCCAATAATTTAAACTAATTTTTGATGACACAGTTTCTATGTTCCACATGAGCAGAACGTTTAGGTGAAGTTGGTCAGGCACTTTCGAAAATACACGTGGTGTAGAAGTTTTTGAAAGCCATATAAAAAGTGCCATTTGTAAGGCATGCCAATGGGAAGAGATTTTTCAGTGGGCTTCTGGAATAAGATGTGGCACGGATGCACCTGTTAGTTAAGAAAATCTTCCCCTTTTGGCTAAAAAAACAATGATGCCCTTCCAGAAAAAGTCTTACTATTTCTTTATCACTCTATTGCACTGCTTAACCCTTTTGTCGCTGTCTTAATTAATGTTAGATTTTTTTCCATCAGAAATAAAGAAAAAACTGTTTTGTTGCATTTAGGACCACAGTCAACAAAACCATTCCCTGTTTATGGGGCAGGCAGTCACCTGTGATGAATCAGGGGCCATTTATTCCATTGATTGTACATGGTTGGCAAACCTGAAATTTTACACAAAATAAATGCATTACATTTGACCATTACTCTCATCCAGGAAGATCTAGTGCCATTTTCCCCTCCATTTTACAAATGTGTTTTTACGTATCAGTACAGGCATCGGCCAAAAAGTACATCGAAATTTTTGGATATCAGAATCAGCACAGATTTGCCATATTGCTGCATTAACTGGTCCAAGTTGATGTACAAGTTCAAATGTTTTTTTCAGTTCTTTCTTGGTAAACTTTACTTTTATTTGAACTCTGCAGATTTCAATTATTGTTCAACAAACCTTTTCATCCTTAGTGGCACATTGATGCTATATTTTACTTGTTGGCAATCCCAGGGTTCATGACAACTTCTTGTGAGCATTTAACAAAATTCTGAAAAACATGCCAGCAATTTTCTTGTCACTCGGTTGCTGAAGAGGAACCAACAATAAGCTGATAAAAGCTTTAAGTGAAACTTTTGGCCAAACTGGTTTCAAAATGTAACACTTATCATTTAATCAAGAACTTACATAAGTGATGGGGAAATATGGTTTGAAAATTTGTCAACAGAGCAATTTCTCTTTATTTGAACAGTCACTGTTGGGATTTATTGCCTTTGGCATGTTTTTGTAATAACAGCAGTCACTTTGCAACCAGTCAAGTGAAACTTGAACATTATAGATTAATTTTAAAAATTGCGCTTCTTATTCATCTTTCGGCTGCTCCCGTTAGGGTCGCCACAGCGGATCAACCGTTTCCATTTCTTCCTGTCCTCTGCATCTTTCTCTGTCACACCCATCACCTGCATGTCCTCCTTCACCACATCCATAAATCTTCTCTTAGGCCTTCCTCTCTTCCTCTTGCCTGGCAGCTCCATCCCTGGCATCCTTGTCCTGATATATCCAGCAATTTTAAAAAATGTGCTAATGTACATAATTAAAAAAAGTCAGAATAGTTTAAAACTAACTAACAAACTGTCACGGGCTGAGGGTGTGGAGGAAACAATCGTGGAACACAAGCAGCTTCACAGACAGGGACTGTTTTACTGAAACAATGACCAACAAAAATACGCGCAAACAACACGAGTGTGCGTAGCGCAAAAATAACAGTGGGGATTAATTTGGGGCTGGAGACAAAGTGGAGAATCACAAGAAACAAAGTATTTAAGCAAGGAACAGATGCCGTGGCGGGCGGGAGGAAAGCACGGGAAACCACAGGGATTTATTGCACAAAACTTTGGCAAGACTCGACGGAAGACCGAGTGCCAGGCAAGGGTCCGGGCGGCTCTCTTAGTCCTTAAGGAGGTCCGCCGCCCGCCGGCACTCAGTCCGGGGTCTCGCAGAAGCCGTGGGCATGACACTAACTAACTAAGTAACTAACTAACACAGTGTTCATACATCAACCCTGTCATGAAATTAAATGAAAATAAAATCAATAAAATAAATGAAATTATTTATTAATGGTTATTTTAATGATCCTAGAAATTTCATTGATTTAAGATTTGTACTCTGGATTTGTGTATGTATACACACACACACACACACACACACACACACACACACACACACACACACACACACACACACACAGTGAACATTAAAAGTCAACACACCCCTACGAAAATAGTAGGTTTTGTGTGATTAAAAAATGAAACCAAAATAAATTCTATCAGAACTTATTCCACATTTATTGGTGAAATAAAAATCAGAAACTCTGTGTGTGTGTGTGTGTGTGTGTGTGTGTGTGTGTGTGTGTGTGTGTGTGCGTGCGCGTGCTATTATAATTATATTATACTATTAATTTCTTGTTACTTTTTACCTTTGCACCACTGCCAGGAAGCACTGGGAAGCTGTGTTTCAACATTCACACGGCACTGTCTTAGCTCAAGACCCTGTAACTGAAGGTCACCTGTGGCCAGCAAGTTGACTTTTTTTCTTCACCACCAGATAACCATTTCTAAACCATTAAGCTGTCACCACCCCCCAAACAGAAGCCCAATTGCTGAGGGAACATTTGGGCAGAGACTGATGATATTTCATCTAAAGTTGTGTTGGCAAGGAATGCAGAGAGAAAGACAAAAAAACCCATTGATTCTGGATGAAAGGAAAAACAAACAATTGTAAAGCTTTTGCCTGTCAGCGTCATTCTAAGACAGAGCCAGGAAGTTCAGTCAATAACAGAATGGCTGCTACAGTTGGGTAGCAATGCATAAAACCCCTTAGTGCCTCTAAAACGTGTTTTGGGGAATGAAATGGTTTACACACGGTGGCAGAGGTTTACTGTGCATTGGTGAAAGCCATTCCAACAGATTTGTCTTCCTTCACCTTTTTATGTACAAGCACAAGTACATGCAGTAGCATCAATTTCAAAGCAAATTAATGGCAAATAAATGTTTTCAAGCTCCACTATATTGCAAAACATCCCCAGTGCACGTAATTTTTTTCAACGGTATCTTTGAAGACACAGATAACAACGCAGCACTACAAAGTGTAGTCGATTACAGTTAGCACTGATCTGCACCTACAAAAGTACATTGGCACTGTTTGTGCAACACTGCCACCTTAGGCATTTTACACTTTCAAGCTATTTACAGTAAAATTTACCCTTTTAATTTAGCTTTTGAAAGTTGCCTGAAGGTATTTCAGCAGGAGACTCAATTCATCTATCTTGTGACTCCACTGTTGTGCTTTCTTTAAAGCCCACTTTGAAACAGAATAAACCAAAAGGCTTGGTTGTGTTCAAGACAGCTTTGTAATTATGGGCCATTGGGTGTTACTGTATACGTGTACATTTTTTAGGCTTCTTACAGGTTGCAAGTAATTGTTATTCATCTGTGGTGTTCATTGTCTTTGTCAGCACTTCTCTTAGTTTGCAGGCACATTTTCATCTAATTTCTCATTGCTGCAACAAGCACAGTGCACTGCTGTGAGGGGCAGCTAGCACCAAAACTTCAAAGTAGCAGATGGACGGGGGAATCATTTACTAAAAAATAAAAGACCTCTGTGCTACTTATATGCTGACCTTGCATGATTGTGCAGCCCTGAAGATGATGAAGCCCTGATCAAGATAAACACATGTGAAGCAAGCGTGCTTCTGGTTATCTCTGCACTGTTCAGCCTAGCAGTCACGAGCGAGTGGTAATCCGATTTCTTTACACTTCATGGACCTTTCACAGATATGTCTACTACACACTGCTGTCAAAATTCCACTATTTCTAACGCACCTAATTTCTTTCAGTAAATGCAAGAATGGTGCATGTTAAACATTTAGATCCTCATGTAATGTCCTTGATCGAGGTTTTTATCCTAACCTGCGTGGAGGAGCGACCAAAAAATATCAAAGGCCATAAACATCCCAGTGAGCCCTGTCCACTGGATCATGGAAAAATGGAAGCAGCATCATACAAGGCAGACATTGCCTCGATCAGGCCATCCCTCCAGATTGAGCACTCAGGCAAGAAAGAAACAGGTAAGAGGCAGCACTCTGAGGCTGGCCTCACCTTTGAAAGCATTTGAGTTCAGTGGCTACAGTGGGAGAAAATGTGCAACGGTCAGCCATTTCCAGAACATTGCACCAAAGCAGCTTATAAGGAAGTCATTGCTCAAAAGCAACCATATCAAGGCTCACCTAGAGCTTGAAACAACACACCTGAGTGAGCAAGCAAACATTAGCAAAGAGTACTGCAGTTATATGAAACACAAAAGAACTTTTTGGACTTCACCCTAAGTCTAACCCTAACCCACATTTTACTATGAATTAATGACAAGAAACAGGTAGTTAGGGCAATAGGTTGATGTAACCTGTCAAGGGCAGAACAACAGTAAAGACTGGTGCACTCTGAGGGACCACACAGACCAGGCAAACTCAGACAGAGTCGGCAGTATAGCATACGAGATGAACAAGAGTATATAGCAAACGTAGTAAATCTGGAGCAGCACTAATGGTGGTGAGGAACATGGGCTTGTACAGAAGTCTGAGCAGAACAAGATGGTGCCATCCCTGACAAGGGATTCCAATGGAATCTTAACAGCAGCAGCTGTGATAAATGACAGCATAGTCTAACAGGAGGGAGCACTGACAGGACAGATGAAGCACCAATCTCTTTGCTTAGAGATGGCAAAAGACAGAAGACTCGACATTTGACCATGAACTGAATGAGAGTACAGTTGATGAGCATGCACAGAAACAGCTTCTGTTGCAGACCTCAGTGGCCAAGCAGATAAAGCCATGCTGGCAGCTGATGTAAGAAGCACATTTAAAACCTGCATTATTGTTTTATTTATAAAAAACAGCAAGAACAACACAAACATTCAGAATACTAACTAAAATTGTTTCCAAAATGAGCTCAAATTCACGCAGAAACAAGCAAAGTGATGCCTATGGACATATGTGTGACTCAACACTTCAGTAGCAAAACTGGAGATATTTACGAACATAATTCATGGTATCAACAAATGCAGTTTGACTCGTTTAGGAAATACACTGTCTGGCCAAAAAAAAAGTCACACAATGCAATATTTCGTTGGACCACCTTTAGCTTTGATTATGGCACGCATTGGCTGTGGCATCGTTTCGATAAGCTTATGCAATTTCACAACATTTATTTCAGAGTTGCGTCCATTTTTCTTGTATTGATGATGGGAGAGTCGGACCGCTGCATAAAGTCTTCTCTGGCACATCCCAAAGATTCTCAATGGGGTTAAGGTCTGGACCTTGTGGTGGCCAATCCATGTGTGAAAATGATGTCTTGTGCTCCCTGAAGCACTGTTTCACAATTTGAGCCCGATGAGTCCTGGCATTGTCATATTGGAAGAAAAAATCCATTGATGGAAAAACCTGCTCATTCCGTATTTTCTGGTAGTCAGCTGACCTCGTTTTTTGGGCACATAATGTTGCTGAACCCAGACCTGACCAACTGAATCAACCCCACATCATAACATTGCCCCCACAGGCTTGTATGGTAGGCACTAGCCATAATGGGTGCTTCACTTCATTTACTTCTCTTCTTATCCTGATGCGCCCATCACTGTGGAACAGGGTAAATCTGGACTCATCAGACCACATGACCTTTTTCCATTGCTCTAGAGTCCTGTGCTCCCTAGTAAATTGAAGCCTTTTTTCAATTACCCTCACTGATAAGTGGTTTTCTTAAGGCTACACAGCTGTTTCGTCTCAATACCTTGAGTTCTTTTCGCATTGTGCATGTAGAAATGCTCTTACTTTCACTATTAAACATAACCGTGAGTTCAACTGTTGATTTTTTACAATTTGATTTCACCAAATGTTTAAGTGATCTCTGATCATGATTGTTCAAGATTCTTTTACAACCTCATTTTTTCCTCGTAGATGATGGTTCACCAATATCCTTCCAGGTTTTAATAATTAACTTAACCCAATTTTAGTAGTTTCAGCAATTCATTTTTTGGGATGTATGAGGTAGAAGTACTGATTAAAATAAGCACACACACACACACACACACACACACACTTAGACACCACTCCTTTCTTATTTGCACTGTGTCTTAGGGTAAATTCTTTTGCCAGTATACACAGAAGTAGGGGTATTAGGGTTAGGAGTTATGGATAGGGTCATCCCTAATCTTTTTAAGCATTAAAATTTGAATTTATGTGGTCAGTGAAACATACTAGATACATTAATAATACTGATATTCATGGAATAGTGCAAATTAAAATTTGGAGCACAAACTTTGAGACAATGGTAGAACAGCAGCATGCAAACTACAGCGAGACTTAAGGCAACCTGGGTAATGGGTGTGGAAGAAAAAATAAAAGTAACACTTTGGGTGTAGCGAGAGTTACACTTTGTTTTTCTATAGAAGTACACACCGGAGAGCCCCTTCTAAAAGACAGTCTCCCTGAACAAAGGATACTGGGGTTATTTTTACAGCAGTTCGCAAGGTATTCACATGTCTTCAGTAATTTTACACGACATCTCTTTGTGAGTGCGATATTGGACGTTGTTGAGGTACTGCCTTCCTAGACGCGGTGGAGTAACTTCTCAGTTGAGCGAGTCCCACGTTGATAAAGAAAAGCACAGAATTCGGCCGACCTTGTAGCTGGGCAGCGATTACATCCTAGAACAATTTGCCACCTGCACCACATTTAGCCCACAGGTTACAGGATACAAGAGGTGCAGCATAATATTTTAAACAACGTAGTCATAATAAAATATTTATTCCACTATTGACTATTGCCTCTACCATAGTACTAGTACAAAACATGCAGTTAATGTTTAACATTAAAAGCTTAAAGTTTATAAATTTCTCTCACACGGGCATGAGAAGGGCTGATTTAATTTGCATCTTCCTTTTTTTGCGCTTGCTGGCTCTGTTTAGAAAGAAGTCACCTTCATAGTGTTAGTTGATGTCAACACTGATCCACCTTTGCTGAGCTATAAGAGTTTGTACAATAGACAACATACATTTTGCAGTGAGTCCATCCATTATCAGGGACTGCTTCATTCCATTCAGGAGAATCACTGGGCTCTGAGATATGACCTGGATGAGGGCCAGTCAGTCGCAGGGCAGCCACTCGCTTTCTCACCCACGCGGCAAGCAATGTAGAGCGACTAAATTGAGTGTGTTTGGAGAAAACTGGAAACCCATCATGAGACAGGGAGAAGAAGCCGATGCCACACAAACTGAGCTAGAACTGAACCCAAAGCCAAACAGCCAGATGCTGCAAGGCAGCAACACTGGTTGCTGGGCAGTCAGTGCACTGGACATGCCCACTACATTTTCATTTGTTGTGATCTGCAGTTCACCACCTAAGCATCGATTATTAAATTAATTTTTAGAAACTGTGTAAACTCCAGGCTGTACAATTCCTACAGAGTTTTTGTGGGCCGCAGAGACTTTAATGCATGAGGGAAACCCTTTCAGTCATTTTCATTGCACTAGTGGGCTTACCTGTTTGTTCAGTTCTTTGACATTACAATTTCCATTCTGCAGAATTTCAAGTTAGGAGTGATGCTGTGAATGAGGTGGGCTGTAATGTGCAGAGCGCTACAAGGACCACAGAAGAGGCCACATACTGAATATTACACAGGAAATTTGTGTCAGATACTGGTACAATATATGAAACTCACTGTAACAAACAGTCTCATTTAGTACCACCATTTCGGTTTACAAACGTTTCCCAACAACTGAATGGCACTGCCACACTTTTCTCCATGCACCCTGAATTGCAGCACAAACACAGAACCTTACATTATAGTCTATACTTGTATAATACAGACGTACAGCACACCAAAACAGCTGTACAAATGCAAGGAGGATGCCAAATGCAACAAAAGCCATGCTGGGGGCAGGCAGCCAAATATTACAAATACACAAACACAACAGCTCAGCATTATCACTACACCATCAGGAAACCTGGGAACAACAGACCACAACACTTAAAAAGATGCACATAAAGCAACACATGGTCTAGCATGGATGGGGCTGAAGGCCACTGCATTACAGGCACCCTGTCAGCTGGGGAAGGTTGAGCCCTGCTCGTGAGGAGATGGGGTTTGAGGATGGCAGATGGACCAGGATTCAACCAAAAATGTGCTGTGCTGCCACGATCTGTCCAGCAATGCACAATGTCTGCTGGACAACTGAGGTGAAAGCAAAATGCTTTTTGGGACTGTGACCAGGTGTAGAACATCTCATGTTTGGTCAGCTACCTGTGCAGGAAGATTGATCTGCAGATGGTTCTGATATGTGATGAGGTCTTGAGAGGATGGGATCCTGATGCTCTGAAGGCCGTAGCTACCTGGACGTTGCTGCTGATCAGCATTATCAAGTAGGCACTGTGGAGCACCAGAACCCAGTCTTTCCTCACAGGGACACAAATGAGCATCTAGGGTACTCACCACAAAATCCACACTGATGTCAGTTTTAGGAGGTTGAAGGTTGTCACACACTGGATTTACATGGAGGCCAAAGAGGTGGAAAGACCTCATTTGGTGGTCACTCCAGCAGGTTTGTGTCTCCTTTGTCGTGTGTTATGGGCTTTTAGAAGCAGGTGTAGGACGTGAAATAAGTAATAAATGGTATTTGATGTTTATTCATATTTAGTCACTTTTATATTTAAAGGTTTGTGCATGATTGCCTTGCATGCAAGAAGCCCTTCAGAGTTACCAGCTGTGATTCGGTTATTGTTATTGTGCAACATTTTCTTTTAGCCAGAAGAGATTATTTTGGTTGTGTGCGGGTGTTTACGGTGTGCTTATTGGTTTATTTATCATCTCATTCAATCATTTTGGTTCAAAGCTGAGTGTGAGCCATTTGTGTTCAAAACCATGTTTTTTGTCTCTTCGTTTGTCACGGCACAAATATAAGGGACTCGGTTTTTCTGTTTCTTTTCCCGCTTCTGGTAGCAAGTGCTGTTCTGCCTGTTCTCTTGGAATGTCATTTGCTTCATTGCCATGTGCAGCTCCTGTGGTTTTGATTCAAGACACAAATATGTTCTGAGATACAGTTATTATGGTAGCAGCAACATTATTCTGAAGTTGTTGTGAATGTGCGCTTCTTAAAGACTGTTCTAAAGCCCACCTTTATGTTATTTAGACTGTTTTTCTGTAAGCTGTATTCTTTTAAAGTTTCTTTTTTTAAGGAATGACGATTTCATAATGCAAATCTGACCAAGATTCCATTCTTTCTTGTGTATGCAGATTTTATGTTTTATGTCTTGTAGGTGTCTTTCAGGAAGTTGTCTGCCAATTACATACCTTATTATGATAAACTATGAAGCAGTGATTTGAAATATAATACATAGTATTGGGATTACTTTTCAGGTCACTTTTTTTTTTAACAAACTATCAACATTTTATTTTAAATTCATGGCCCAAGTCAAGGTTTTGTGTACTTGGATTCCAGCTTACACAAGCAATATTTTCTCATTATGCTAATAACCACAGTCTAGAGAATAGTTAATGCTTCACTTTTTTTTATTTTTTTTATTGTGCTTCATTACAACTCACTGGTTGTTTGTTACAGAATCTATAAATTTGTAGAATAGAAAGACCAAGAAAAAAAAAAGTGAGAAAAATTGCAAAATTCCAGACAGGTCAGGTGGGCAGAATATGCAGCACAGGGTCCAGCAGCACAGAGAGGACAGTTTGGGCTTTAGTTGTGCTGGATGGTGTCATGGATGAATGAACTGTAGCTGGACACTCTGGTGAAGACAGAGGGGTAACCTGTCTGACCACATCTTTGACCAAAGCTCACCACTCCAACCAAGTACCAGTCACCAAAGTTTTTGGAGTAGCAAATGAGTGAACCTCCTGAGTCTCCCTGTAGAGTTAAGAGCACAGAGTCACACAATAAATAGTAGCTTCCTAACTCCATAGGCTTCAATGCAATGAGGGTAATTAGGTTTCAACATAATAGTAAGCATCTAATCTTACCAAACAAACGCCTTTCCCCACAGTGCCTGCACACAGCATCTCTGGTTTGATGGTAATCCTGATGGAAGCATATTTAGACTTGCAAGTGCTTTTGGAGACGAGGGGGATCTGGACAACCTGTAATGGCTTGTACGCACTCAGATCCTCTGTAGAAAAAGGCATGGAAGAGCAGTTAAATGGGGCCCTTGGACTATGTTCCTCTCATATCTAAAATGTTTGGTAAAAATGCATTTGAGTGCAGGAATTACAGTTTTTTCTTACAGTTGAGCATAATTAAGTAGTCCCTGCCTGGCTAGCTCAGTTGGTAACGCATGTGACTTGTAATCTCAAGGTTGTGGGTTCGAGCCCCCACAGTGGGCATTGAAGTGAATCCAGCCACAAGGGGGTACACCTCTGTGCTGGTCCCAGGCACAGTGGAGGGTTGTGGCAGGAAGGCCATCCTGCATAAAAATCTGCCAAAAACCAAAATATGCAGACGAGCCAATCCCCTGTGGTGACCCCTGACAGGAGCAGCTGAAAGTTGGTTTTAAGTAGATAGCAAATAGTTTACTTAAGTGGATAAAGTCCAGTTCATATTTCTAATAAAAAGGGGCTGGTTTATTACTTATGGCTTTACTGTAGATGATCTGCTCCTCTGTATGGAGACCAGCACTGAGGAACAGACTGTAAACACTTCTGAAGAACTAGTATGCACACATGAAGAGTACAGTAGTGTACATACATAATAATACTTTACACCTTCACATAGCTGCACGTGTATGTGTTCTTTGTTTTAGTTAATTTCTGGCTTCTAAAACACAACGCAGTTAAGATAATACTCTGCATTACAGGATACCTCAGATCCACTCCCAATTCTGTCCACTGAAGTGGACTCAACTGTGATTCTGAACTACCGCAGCGTCTACAGTCAGTCACACAGCAGCTTTTGTGGTTTGTGATGCTAATGATGTCAGTCTGGCTTCATACCAGTGGAAATCCCAAACACTGAGCTATACAAGGATGTGTTAGAAGCCAAATTCACCCAACTCTCAAAGAATATGGCTAAGAAGCCATTAACCTAAACTCACCGTTTTCTTGAACTCTCCCCCAGCCGGCCACCTGACAGGTGTCATTGTTGGTGAGATAGAAATTAGAAGCTGCCAACTTAGTGTAAGGACTGACATAGTTGCCTGTCTCAACATTTCTGTCCAGCTTCAGCAGGGCTATGTCATCTCCATAGTATTTGCCATAGTAACGCGGGTGATAATGTATTTGGACAATCGAGTATGTGTCCTTCTGCGAAGGATGGTACATCAGGCGACGAACACCCATCCTCACTTTGTATTCATGCGGGGAGATGCTTCTGTCAATTGAGTAATTTTCAGTAAATGTACACACTGTGTATATAATTTTAAATATATACCATTTAAATGTTATGCAATTTATCTAAGTATTAACAGAATGCAATTGTTAAAAATACAAGATTGCTACATATTCTAAACAATATGAAAGTCCTGTTTTCTTTTTTTCCCCACATTATTTCATTTACTGTTTCCCAGATTACAGTTGCACTGCACATATAATTTAATACTTAGAAACTCATGAATGGACATAACCACTCCCCCACACCCACCACATTAGCTGCTAATTCTTTTTCTTCCCAAACATACCGAGGTAAACAATGGGCAGCAGTCATCACCCATCTGTCAGCAATTATGGAGCCGCCACACACTATAACATTTGGGAAAGATCTCTTCACTATCGCAGCCATCCAGTAGAAGTTGTTCTGTACCACATCTGCACCACCTATGATGGAGCTCCCAGACCCAACCTGGTTTGACACTGACATAGGAGAACCGAAAGACTGGTTAGCTTGAACACAATACTGACATCAATGGGTTCACACACAGGCAAGACCTGGCCTTTATTTGTGCATAAAAGGCTTTGCAGCTCGTCTGTTACCTGCAATAGTGACCAGCAGAAGAGTCAAAGACAGAAGGCTGAAACCTGCCATTTGGAGATGCTTTCAATCAGTCTTCTTGAACCTGTAATTCACCACAGATCACACCTGCAGTCTCACAGTTTCCTTCAGAACTTATATAGACCTCACAGAGTCACACCCATTTCCCAGTGGCTGAGGTTACACCAGTTACAAAAAGATTAATATACTGAACGTGCAAACCACATAAGATGACTGATGAAGATAAACAATATGGCCAAAAGTATGTGGCCACATGAGCAAATCCCCCCATATGAGCTTGTTGTATCTCCCATTCCAAATCCATTGGCATTCATATGGAGTTGTCTTCCCCTCGTTGCTGCTCTAACAGCCCCCACTCTTCTGGGAAGGCTTTGCACCACATTTTGGAAATTTGTGCCCATTCGGCCACAAGAGCATTGATGAGGTTGGGCAAGAAGGCCTGACTCATTATCAGCATTCCAGTTCATCCCAAAGGTGTTCAATGGGGTTGAAGTCAGGGCTCTGTGCAGCCACTCAAGTTCTTCTTCACCAACCTGGGAAAACCCTGAATTTATGGAGCTTGCTTTGGGCATGCGGGGGGACAGTCATTCTGGAGCAGAAAAGGAGCTTCTTCCCCAAACTGTGGCCACAAAGCTGTAAGCACACAGTTGTCTAGAATGCATTTCTATGCTGCGTGAGTGCTGCTGGAACACCTCAGCTCAGTCATTAGAAGTGGCAGGAGGTCTGCACATTTTTGGCCATTTAGTGTACAAACAATAGATGGGGTTGCAATGTGTTATAAGTAGGCAATTTGACAATACAGTTGAAATTTTGTGGCAAAATCAATGAGAACTATTGTTGGTAACACATAGAAGGCAGTAGAACCGTTGCAAATTAAAATGTAGTTTTACAATAACTGTTTAAAAAGTTTATGCATATGATTGTTGTGACACTTCTCATCCAGTGTTTCTACTAAAGATATTGGTCAATGCATCAATTTACTGAGATATTGTATTTAATTTGAACAAAGCATACAATACTTGAATCAGCAACCATTCAAAATTTCTGTATCCAGGACCACGTGCCCCTGTTGTGCTTGCATTTACATGCATTTTCTTTGTGGCGTTGTGATTTTTCAGTCATAACATGGACTGGTTTTAGAATGTTTTTCAGATTACTGGTATTGTTGGAAGGAGATGACTGTACTAACAGAAGTGATAAAATGACAGCCACCATAAATGAATGCAACATTTGTTTAGGAGCTACACAGTATTGGACCTGTAAAAGTTTTGGGGAGTTTTATTTTTATGTACAGTCACTACAATTAATAGTTTAGCCAGTCAGGGTTGCAGTGGTTTGGAACCTATTCCCAGTCTGGGGAAATCCTAAACCAGGTGCCATGGTGCCACAGATTAGGGACACACAGCCACAGCACTCACGTACACTTTGGGAAACGTAGAGTCACCAGGTCACAGGACCTTGACGTCAGCTGCAGGGCTGCTTCTGTCTCTTGCATTATTGTGCCACCCTGTTTACTGTATAAATATACATAACTATGGAAGTTTTTTCTGCCTTAATAAGATTGAGCAAAAATATTAAAAGCAGTTTCCCTGAAGAATTTATTAGATATTTTTCATATCAGACTGCAATTGGCTTGACTGAATCCCCTTATATAGCATTTGTAAGTGCTTCTCGGTTTTACAGCCATTGCTACATTGAGAGATCTCAGTCAGCCAAGATCAGGAACAACATCTCCAGCACAGTCACACTGAGCACAGGGGACCCCCGAGGCTGTGTACTCAGCCCACTGCTGTTCATGCTGCTGACCCACAACTGTGCTGCAATGCACAGCTTGAACCACATCATCAAGTTCGCTGATGACACGACCATGGTGGGGCTAATCAGTTGGAATGAAGAATCAGCATACAGAGAAGAGGCACAACATCTCGCAGACTGGTGCAGAGTTAACAACCTCTCTCTTAATATGGATAAAACAAAAGAGATAGTTGTGGATTTTATAATGGTACAACATGCTCTCTCTCCACTGACCATCGACGGCTCCTCTGTAGAGAGGAGGTCCAGAGCACCAAGTTCCTTGGTGTCTACATCACAGAGAACCTCACGTGAACTCTCAGTGCCAGCTCTATTGCTAAGAAAGTCCAGCAGTGTCTCTACTTCCTATGGAGACTGAAGAGAGCTCACCTCCCTACTCCCATCCTCACCATATTCTACAGAGGGACCATCGAGAGCATCCTAAGCAGCTGCATCACTGCCTGGTTTGGAAATTGCACTGACTCAGGACCGCAAAACACTACAGCACATAGTGAGGACAGCTGAAAGAATCATTGGAGCGCCCATGCCCTCTGTTACCGACATTCACCCCACACGCTGCATCCGCAAAGCCTCCAGCATTATGGATGATCCCACGCAATCTTTTCCCTCCTGCCATCCGGAAGAAGGTCCCGCAGCATATGGGCCTCCATCACCAGGATGTGAAATAGTTTCTTACCGCTAGCCATCAGACTGTTAAATGAGAAAAAAAGATAAGCTGACACCTTTTGCACATTCAATTACCGCTGCTATAAATATAGTACGTCATAATACTATTTATTGAAGTTAATCGATTTTCTGTCCTGCACTGTGTGCTGTCTCTGTCCTGTATTTATTGTACTATTGCATTTAGTGTACCCCCCAATCCCCAATGTTTCACACTCTCTGTATATTTGCACTCTGTATAGTTCCTGTCGTACTTGTATTGTTGTGTTGCACCTTGGTCCCGGAGGAACGATGTTTCATTTTACCGTGTACTGTGTAGTTGAAAATGACAATAAACTTGACTTGACCATTGTTCTGATGTCCACAGGTGGACATTGCTTGGTGTTTGTCTGTGGTCCAGTCTGTGTTGTCACAGATTCTCTGCTAGATTCACATTTCAGCTTTTACCGGGTGGCAGCAAGCCAAGGTCTGCTTGCTTAGCAAGTGCACAGTTGCTTGTGCAAAAACAGTGTTGAACCCCAACACCTCACTAATGGGAATCGTGCTATAAGACTGGCGTATAATGTTTGTTTTTCATTAAACCCACTGAGACATTCTGAGCTCATTGCAAAACCTGCACACACAAATCTTGAGTGTCACATAAGTGAACATGCTGAACACTTCAGAAGCGGACTTCCAAAGAGACTTTCTCTTCTGATTGCTTGGTGGCGTAATGATGAAACGGTGGACCTGATGTTTGCCACAGGCCCAGGCAGACTCCTTCATGTCTGGGCAGACTGCTGTATAGGAATGAACTGTGCTGTTGACCTTAGGTCTCACCGACCTCACGTTGCAATTTCCTTCAGCCAGCAGCTATGGCCTTTGCGTGAAGTTTCCCATGTTGAACACCATATCCATTTGACAATGACTGACTTAACATTGTGGGCACTGAAGCTATTTCAGTACGTTTATCCCAGATTTGTTTCTAAGGCAGTTTTATTCATCAATCTTTTCTTCATACTCACATGAGAAGGCAAAATTAGGAAGCTCAAGCTAGAGAACTAATACATTCTTATTAAATTACTGTTGTGCTTTATCCCACAGAAAATGAACAGTGTACGTGCATAGAGAAGGTTTGTACAAGGCAATATGTCTACTGTAATTTAAACTACAACACTCATCATGGGATTTATCATTCATCACTGATTCTATCAATGTCTTGTGAAAGTTGTACAAATACTTCCCTTGAAAACAACGCACTTAATACTACTTTGTAATCATTTCTTCCTTCACACTCTGCAGTGGTAATGTTTTACGTTACATTTCTATCTGTCACATTAAATGTTGACTATGCATGACTCTGCTCACTCTGTGAAAGATAAGATTTACTGCATGAAAATCTTGGGAAAATTAGCTTGTTTCTGAGCAGCAAAGTGCAGTGCAACACCACAAAGCTCAAAGGGATAAGCAGTACAGTTGTTACATTGGTCTTTTGTCAAAGTTTGCATCACTTCTAAAAAGTTAACTAACAAAATGCTGCTCTTAACACATGATGTGTATCAGGATTAAAAAAACCTACCATCATTGCATCTTTTTTTCACACATGGTTATTATGGGGCAACATTAACAGACTGCAAACCAGGTTTTACGAATTTTTGTAAAATTACCATTAGTTGAAGCATTAGCACAATAGTTTTATCCAGTTAATGTTACTTGTCCGAATAGGCAAAATTGTGACGACAGAAACAAAAGCCACTGATGCGATATATGAAAATAGAGGGGTTTGCTTTTATGGAAAAGAAAGTTCATATTCAACTGGAATGCCTATTCTAAGTGAAGACAACACTTGACAATTGCATTAGTTGATACAGTACTTAGTGGAGACAGAAAAGGTGCAGTAAAATCTTTGATAAGTTAAACATTTCATCCAGACTCTAGTTTGATAACGCAACCAACAGCAGCAGCCAAATTATAATGGTTTTGTGAGTTTATTTTCAATTATATCAGAATGCAAATTGTGCAAAACAAACTGAGGACAAGCAAGGTATCAGGTTTTTAAATTCTCTGTTCTGTACACTCAAAACAGTGACCTAGAGCATCACAACACTCAGCACACGCAAACCTCAGCACAAGTAAGGAGTAAGTACACACATTGTTCAGAAGGGACTTGGCTTCCCTCCAACCCCAAAAAAGAACTGGTCCAACAAATGAACACTGAAGAACAGAAACACCAGACTGGGTGGGCACTCAGTCCCACATGGACCGAACAGAAACAACTTCTACATGGTTAGCTGGAGGCGCTGTGTACACTACCAGGGTTAAAACTCACGTCTGTTTGCATTTCAAATGACGCAGTAGCGCTAGACCCCTGTAGTACAGACTGTTATTAGTGTTTGCACCTGAAGTCATAGAAGCAACAATCCCACATTCAAATAACTAGGACAACGTAGTCTTTTTTGAATATACAATAAATGCATTTTACAGACAGACAAAGCTGCTTACATACATACAAGAGATTCTACATTAGTTTCTTATAACTGAGTGCAAATAAGACTTTACAACATACTTCAACCACAAAGATGGGACTTTTTGTAGGTCCCTCTTAGCGGAAACAAGCCATTCATTCCTTCTTAAAATAAAAAAGAGACAAAACTCCAGTAATATATATGTAAGTACTTGAAAATGAATGTGTGGTCCAGTTCCCCCCCCCCTTCAGCAACAGAAATAAACCAACGTTCATGATGCGAGGCTGCCTGTTTGTCCTGCATTCTTTGCCAAGAGCAGAAAATCATAAGCTGGTGAATGACATATGAAGGACGGACTGATTTTGGATGCCGCAGGTCCCTACATGCCGTAGTTGAAGCCAGGCTGGCCTTGCGCAAGTTGGCCATAGCCAGCTGGTGCTGCGTAGTTGTAGCCGTAGCCCTGCTGGGGTGGGACACCCATACTAGGTCCAGCGGTGAGCATCAGTTGAGGTGTGCCTGGAAGATTGAGTTAAATTTACAGTTAATGAAGCACTGAGCTTTCTTCACAACTAACACCAGGCATCTGTTACCATCCACAAAAAAATAAAAAACACCGATTTAACTGTAACTACATGGTGAGCAACAAGAAGTAGAGACAAGACAAAAACCCACTTTGCAGATTCGGGTTTTAATTAAGAACTACACTGTAAAGGTTTTCTGCAACCCATCTGGAAACAATGTCAGTCTCAAGATAGCCAAAAGCACACAAAGGGCTCACAACAGAACTCCTACCATAAACGATAGGCTGAGTCTCTGTAGCCTGTTCCTCCTGTTTCCTCAAGGATTCAGAGGCATCCAGCTTGTCCACCTGAAAGAAGCAAGCAGGGAAATTATCTACCTAACACCTGCTGGGCACACTGTGAACCTGAACCTCCAAGGAAGGGTCAACTGGCCTGTGTTACTTTGTTAGAAAAGGAGACAAAATAAGTGGGACCACTGCTGGCAGGAAGAATAATGCTTCCTTTATGGATGATGCTGGACAGAGCGCATCAGGTTAGCAATCATGCAGGATGCAAGTTTCTTCAAGAAGCATCTACATACAGTGGCAGCCTCTTGAAATGTCACATAACATCTCAGTCACATGAGTGCCCAATTTTGCCATACGGTCTGCATTTTAAAAGGCTTTTCTTTGATTGCCTTCTGGAGATTTTGCATAAAAATCTGCTGGTGGGAATTCAACAGGCAGAAGGAGCAAAAACTAGCAATGGTCCCACCATCAGGCCAAGCCTTAGACAAAACTTTCTGATCAATCACAACTGTATGTAAGGAACTAAACCCATTCAAGGAACTGATTAAAAAATATATATATATATATATATATATATACAGTATATATTAAAGGCAACCAATGTGGTAACTGGAGACATTAAACTGGACTAAAGTGTAGGCTGAAAATGGCATACAATTCATGAAAACAATTCCTAAATTGAAAGGACAATGACTGTCAATAACACGATGTAATGACATTTTGATCCAAGGGGATTTACACAATGCACGTTTTTTTTCCCAAACTCTGGTCCATCCCCTGTGGATCCTGATGTGCATTTTAGCTGGAACTGTAATGAAAACCAGCAATGCCAGGTTTAAAAAAAAAAAAAAAAAGTGCTCCAATATGCACGGTACCTGACATTGCCAAATAATAAAAATACGTTTATGAAAGCTGTTTAAAAATTGTAACACAAAAGAAGAATTCAAAAGCATACTGCATTCCTGAGCTGATCAAACAACATTAAGGAGGCTTTAAAGAGCATTGGCAGATGGCAAGCCATGTCTGGTTAGTGAAGCAACAGACCTATTCAAAAACCCGTTCATGTGCCACGGAGATTTCGTAACGTACTGCAGAATAACAGCTCAGACATTATCTTTAAACTTTCCCGTACCACAAACTGCTGAACACATATCTTGCCTTTAGTACTGTCTCTGGGTTGGGTTCAGTTCCCTACATACATCTGGTTAAAATTAGTAGACTATTTCCAAATGTTTGAACAAGCTGAAGCTTCATTTAAAGGGAGAACATGCTAGATTTTTTAACTGACTGCATAACATTTGCATGAGAAAGAGACAAAAGTACCAAAGCAAGGAGAGTGAAAAGGGAGGGTGGGTTGTGCAGCCAGTTAGGGCCTACAAAAAGCACGCACAGCCAACGGCAATGTCTCCTACTGTCTAACAAGAGGCAGTAATGCCATGAAAGGGTAAACATGCTGGAGTAACATGAAGAAAAAAAAAAACGCTACACACAGTACTGTTTTCTGCTTCTCTCACTCACAAACGAACACACGCATACTTTAAGGCGAACAAAAAACTTCAAATTCTAAGTTTTGCTAAATATCCGTGTGCATCGTCTTACTGTGTACTCTGTCATAATGTCAATTGACGTCTTTAGAAAAAAAAAAAAACTGAATATAAAATATTGGCTGCGCTACAAAAAGTTATACATAATTAGAAATTTGAATCACATGCTCCTCATGCACTTTGGAATAATTCTGAAAAGAATGCTTACACCATGTATTTTCTTGTTTCTTTCTAGTGTAGTGTTCATTATATCAGATATACATAAGTCTTTGTGAATGCCTGCAGTATATCTTCCACAAAGGCATTTTATCTATGTCCAAGTTAACCTTGAATAGTGCGTAACAGAGTGTAAGGTTATATTCACCTTGGTAAAGGTAATAACATTATATCTACAACTACTCTGTCTGGAGTGAATGTTCATACAAAGATGAAAGCATGGACAAAACTATGGTTTCCTGGTGGACTAAGGTGCACTACAGAGATGGAACCCTAAACAACTGCACATTGCTGTACTGAAGTTTTACCCTCCCCATGCGAAGGGTGGAGATGTCTAAGACAGTGGTCTCAATCTCTCATCCCAAAGAGCCCTCTTCCAGGTAATTTTGAAAATTGCCCTAAACCCCCTGGAGAACAAAATTACCAGCTGATCATTTATGCTTAAGCAAGTTATTTGTACAGAACTTCTGTAAATGAAACGGCAGTATTAAGTGGTCTTGTTACACTAATAAGGGTTATATAAACAATTCACCATTTTCCATGTACACAAAACTGGCTCCAACTGTGAATAACCAACTAGTCACTTAATTCCACAGAAATGTGTAGTTGAGGGCAATCTCTACAATGACCTGGAGGGGAACTCCTTTGGTCCAAGCCGGAGACCCGTGCGCTGAAAGAAAGACAGTGTGACATTTCCACTGTCGTGAAGGGCCTGCTATGTAAGCATCAATGTGGCATGGAGGGAGAACATGCAGATTCCCAAGCTGTCACTCGTCCGCACTAAAAACTACTCAAATAAACTGAAGAGATTCAGCTTTCACCTTTTCCTTAATCGCATCGACCTGAAAGGGAATTCAAGAGGTGCAGCTTAGAAGAAAAAAAAAAACAACTGAAGAGAAGGAACAGGTAAAGACAGCAAACAGATGTGAAACAATCAGGAAAGTACCAGAAATTACTGACAGATGCCAGTGCAGCGAAGAGAATGCCTTGATCTACAAATGCAGTCAGGTTAAACCTCTGCTTTTGTTGGCCTTAGTGCATGTCCTACAGTTACTGCTACTGTTCCAGAAAAGACAGACAGCACCTTACCTCATGCTCTGTGCATGTTCCTAAGCCAGTTTCAAGGGCAATTTGTAAAATGCTGTCTGGGAAAGACTGGCTAAGCACAAGCAGCAGTGATTATTTCTGTGGATGACTTTGACACGTTGTCTAGCAGAGACTGAGAAGATTCCCTTACAGTGGATAAGCAACAACTAGTGTGTCCAAATGTTCAGCCTGTGTACTTCCAGGCACTGTAGGAAATGGCTGAAAGGTCCCCACTTAGATTGCTTGCTGAGTACAGCAGGATATATGTGCTTCTCATGGGAAATTAATATCAACATAAAATATCAATGAAATTTCCCCTCACTGTGATGCTGATATTTTCAGGTATATTCATATGTTCACTGATACCATAGCCAGAAAGGTCAGTAGTTAAAAAAGCATTGTGAAATGGAATGTAAGAACCAATGAAATGAAACTCATGAGGTCATTTACTCGGGCCATTGGGCACTGGGTAGCTTCACTATGAGCAAAGATGAACAACCTGCTTTCACCATATTTGTATGAGAAAGTAGTGACAAACTCATATGAAAACAAAGCATGATTAAACAAAGTCTGCAGGATGCTTAACTGTGCTTCAGAGAGTAAATCAGAAAGCACATGGGAATTTGAACACTCGCAGGAAGCAGGCATGTCACAGCACCGTGACAGTGGATAGATGCCAGAAAAAGCACCAGGTAGCAGTTTAGAAGTTCAGAGGTCCCTCTGTAGACTATGCCCTATGGTATTCAATGCTGTCCACTCTGAGGGTGTCAACTGCAACCTCTCATTGAAAATGAAAACCTATAGTCAGAATGCTCACATTCAAGGCCATGAAAGTGTATAAATGAGGTTGTTTGCTTTGATGTTTTGGACCCCAAACCTACTGTAAATCAGAATATGAGCCATGCACCTAAAGCAGAGGCTGAAACACTTACCTTGGTCAGGTACTCTCTCATGACCTGGATGAAATAAGGCATGGCAAAGTCCATAATGTTATGCCTCCAAGCAGTCTCCAGTACCACATCAGGACGCAGAAGATCGTAGCACGTGAACAGACAGGCAGCAAAGCACTCCTTTTTTTCTTCCTGCAGGAACCACTGAAGCAGTTCTTCTGCCAGCTCTATGTCTTTAGACTCTGATGCGTATTGCATGGCATCCTGTGTAGGTCAGGAACAGGAAGGCAGAAAGGAAAATTTTTCATGCATTCAAAAAAAAGGAAAGAAATCTTCTGATTCACTAAATGTCCATGCACAAAAGTGTACATACATATTTGTATAATTAAATGGATGGCATTTCAGTTCGGTGAGTACACAGGCTCATTTCTATACTCAAAACTTCATCTGACAAAATTAGCATCTGACAGGCATAAAGAAACCAACGTCTGGGACTGACACACAAAATTAGAAAACATAACACACATAAAAACGGATGGAAAATAATGCCAACCTTGTACAGTTTATCTTTCTTACAGAGCTCCACACTTTGCTTCCAGCGGTTGTTGCCCTTGAAGAGGTAAGCAGCAATTCTCCTGAACTCAATGAGCTCATGTTTCTCCAGGCTCTGGGCCAGGGAGATGTTGTCGAAGTTGTCATAGGCATCTATAGATGTACGCAGAGCCTGAGCACGTAAGACCAAGGGAGCACAATTAATCTGAGAACAGTGATAAGAGTAGCAAGCCGCTGACGGAAAGCTCACGTGGTCCAGGGGGTGATATTAAAGCTGGTAAAGCCCCAGATTCAGTATACAGAATAATGTCTTTTCTGGGTAAACCAAGCACAAAGTTCTTTAAGTAGTGTTCAACAAGAAATCAACAGTAAAAATATAAAACCCTCACCTGATAATCTTCTTCTATGATGAACAGGTTGTTCAGTGCTTCATTGACTGACTTGTTATTGTGGTTTTGGACAGACCTCAGGTAGGGTTTAACTAATGGAAGCTGCTTCACCTAAGACAGTGACAGGAAATGTATCTGAAAGTTAATTTTGTGAAAGCTGTAATATTTCTTTAAAAAACTGATTATTAATTAATAAAGATAATCTTGGACAGTAGTCCAAATCCCTGAAGAATGTCTGAACTTGCAGTGAAAAGCATGAGGAAGAATACCTTGCTGAAGAAGTTGACAGCCCGAGTGTGGTCAAGTCGGGGAGACAGGACGATAAGCAAATCATTCAGTAACAGAGGTTTGAACTCCAAATAAAACTGGGTGGCTTTGTAGTACAGCTCCACATTGGCCACCTACAAAATGAAGATGAATCAGATAACAACTATCGGTATATTCATTCCTCCCAATTTACACATCTAATTGTTTTCTGAAAAGTTTCTGAATGAAAACATTCAGACAGCCATTTTAATTATTTCTTATGGGGAAAATAAAATAATAATAATAATAATAACAATAATAATAATAGTTTCCCAGACCATCCAAAAACATCCAAATAAACTTCCTCAACTATCACCAAAATGCTGCAAAACGCCTTGAAGCACACACAGTGCAGCACAGCACACAGGGATCACCACATACACACCCATGTACATACTTTGCTGCAGGTGTGTGTTGAGAAACATCAGTACGTGGAATGTTTTAAAGAGGCACACTAGGGACTCAGTGGTAGAAAAATGTACAAATGAATTTTTATTAAGTAATTCAGTACATTAACTGCATAAGAGAACCTAGCATAACTATTCAAATTTCAAGTTTCAAGGTTTATTTGTCATGGGTGTACTAACAGCAGCATAGCAGTGTTGTCACCATGAAAAGTGTTGCTTCCAGACATCCTCAGCAAATAAATATATAAATAAGGTATAAGAAAATTAAATAATAAATAATGAAATTAAGAAAAATAAATAAGGAGAATAAATAAATAAGGAATAAGATATAAAAATATACATAGAAGTTAAAGTTAGAAGTACGTAAACAGAAATAGCAAACAAAAACAAGAAGTAGCAGACAAGAAACGAACAACAAACAGCAGCAGTACTATAAGAGCAACAGAACATAGTACTGGCACATTCAGTTTTTATATGCATAGCATGACATCCTCCACTCACCAATATATTTGCATATACTACATCTCCTCTTAAAGACAAAACAGAGGGAGCTCATTGTAACTTAACTTTCGCTGCACCAGCCTCTTGTGATGTTCACATACATTCGTCTTTCCCAGGATCCCAAAAACAGTACTTGACGTAACGCCACCCTCTTAAAGGCAGATATACTTTATACACAGTGCCGATGACGAGGGTTATTTTTTAAATTTATTTAGATGCATTTTACGTGCTTGGATGAAAATGCTGGAATTTTTTTTTTTTTTACCTTTCTGAGCAGAGCACTTTGTATTGAACATAAATCACACTATTAAAAATCAAAAGTCATTGTGCGTGCGCACATAAATCAAGGGATGACTGCACAAATAAAACATTAAAACATGCATGGAAAAAATTAAGTATAACAAGTAACAATTTAGTACATTTCACTGAGGTTACCTTTGTGATGATGTCCTTAAACTGCCCCTCCTTCCAAGCATCTGACGGATGGTTCATCATGGTGATGATGGCATTGTCATACTCCTCATACTTGTCATACAGAAAAACCAGTTCTGCCCAAAGATGGGCCTGCTCAGCAGCCCTCAGCACCTATGAGAGAGCAAACACCTGTACTCCAACTACTCCTGTAACATAGCTCCTAAACAAAAGATACTGTAAGATTTCTCAAGATGCTATGCATAGCACAGTAGTTACAAGATGGTAATTAGAAGCATTTTGGGGAACAAAATATTTTTCTGACTGATGAAAGGTTTAAATCTTAATTTTATTATCAGTACCTTATGACTAAACAATGCAAAATAATAGTCAAACTGTTCTTCTTGTGTGTTGTGTTTTTAATACATAAATTTGCACAACTACACCCAGCTGTCTTAGTATAGGCACTGGATGAAGAAAAATATTCCTTAATAAAGTTAAATAAAATAAACAAAACACACAGGGTCTATTTCCTGAATGCTTCTTTTATACACAAGCCTGACTGCATCACCTGTTCAAGTGTTCTCTGAACATAGTACAAGTTTCCTAGTCTCAAATTGCCCTCTCCCAATTTTACTGGAAGGTATTGGAATGTTTCAATTTAATAATGAGTGAAAAACAATGAGTCAGATAGGTAAAGCATCAAAAATTTTGATCTTGAAAAATCTTGCACTGTCTGATAAAATACAAATGGTTGCTTTCCACTTTTATTTGCATTTCACAAACTTTTGCAACATTTTCAGAATTGAGGTTCATATAATCTATTATTCTGTATTTGTACTGTGTTAGAATGAACAGTGTGCAAATTTAATGGGAAAAGAAAAAAAACAAATCCTTATTAGGCAACATTAACTTTTTATGTTGTATAAGGGAATTTTCTACTTATGAAAATCATACTTACTTAATTATGACAACTGCACAACAACTAGATAATCTCATTTCTCGTGTGGTGTCATACCTTTGGAATATTGACTCGGGACCAGAAAAGCTCCAGATGCTCTCTCATTTTCTGTGGCTTGAACTTAGAGTAGAGGATGGCCAGCTCTGTAAACATGCCCATGTGGGCCCTCTCTAGTCCCAGAGCTGCTTCAAGCATGGTGATTAGCTCTTCAAAGTAGCCACGGTCCTTTGGTAAGAATGGATAAACCTGTTGTCAGAACTCTTCATCCCTCACATGGATCTACAATGCTTCAAGTCTTTTTTTTTTTTTTTGCTTTTTCTGGCTATGAGGACATACCTGGTAGTAGTTGATGAGCTCCTCAAGTTCATCGGCATGGACCACAATGTGCAGTCCACACATCTGGGCCAATCGGAACTCTTTGCCATCCACACAAGCAAAACACACCTGGAAGAAACAAGAGTAAAGCAGTCAGATGTGGACTGATTCAGCTTCTTATGTGTCATTTTAAACTGAAAATATTTGCTTTTCCAATGTCACTGCACTGCAGATGAATCTTACCTCTTTCCAGGTCCGTGTGCTGTTGGCCTTGCGGGCTCCATCCACAGCAGCCTGGTATTCTCCCAAGTGGACTAAAGTGGATGCTAACCGGCCAAAATTAGAGACATTGTTGTACAATAACTTTGCTGCTTCATACATTTTCTCATCGTAGCATCGGTCACCAACCTTTGAAGTTAAAGACAAAAAACATTACATTTCTAACAAGCAAGCCATCAAGCCTCAATTTTGTAGGTGATGACATTTTTACAGTATGTGGGGAGAGCATACTTGCTGGATGTGTGCATTATTAGGTCCATTGATGAACTCCTCAAGCTCAGCCAAGCGATTCGTTTTGGCCAAAGCAAAGATAAGTTCAGTCTCAACATAAGATTCGCGTGCCTTTTTCCGGGCCATCTGCAGGAATTTCACAAGATCCTCCCAATTTCCTGGCAAAAAAGCAAATCAGGTCAAAATCCTTCACTGACATCACGTCACCACAACGACAAGCATCTCTAGTGTAACCCATTAAGCCATAAGGCAGCTTTTCCTGCTAGGTATCATACCACTCTGACTGGCTGCCTGCACGACCTCCATGTATGCCGATGGATCATCGGCCTTGATGTAGGAGTCGATGGCCTCCTTCACCAGGCCCTTCAGCAGCTGGGCTTTTCCCAATTGGCTCCACACAGCAGGCTCATTGCAACGTTCGGCAAACTCATACGCCCGATCCAGATTGCCAATGTGTTCAATAAGAACCTACAAAACATCAAAGACCGTATGAGATGGTGGAAAAAAGCTAGAAGTTCTCTATAAACATTAGGGCAGAATTCAATACTGTTTGACCTGCACTGCAGAGGTGTTGACATCAAACTTCCTGAAGATGGCAAAGGCCTCCTCAAAGAGCTCATTGCTAATGGCTATGTTGGCGATGTCAGGTGCATCATAGTTATCCAGGCGGTTAATATATTCCATTACACGACTTCGGTCTGCTTTTATGGCTGTGAGAATCAGGAGGTTCTGAAGGTTTCTGAAAAGAAAAATGACTTTGGGCTAAAATACTATTCCATGGTTTTAATTGCTTCATAATGAACAAAAATTTTACATATGACTCATTTATTAAATTTGTATTGTTTTCTATTTCTTTGTAACATTACAAAGAAACAGGCATGTGCTTACACAAACCAACACACATAAGACATCTTGATTACCTGTGCTCACTGAAAACAGAGTTGTCCAAAACAATTTTTTCCAAAAGCTCAATGAGCTCATTGGGAAGGTCAGCAGTCATGAAGGCCTTGACAGTAACAGACACCTCTTCTGGGTCTTGAGTTTCAGAAAGAGCTGTCTGTACCACCTGGAGAAGGAAGCCATTCAGTAACTCAAGCTGCCAACTGAATATATGAATGTTTTACTGGTAATTGGCAGTTCATTACTTTCTCCATACCTGGTCTATCAAAGGCCTCCGGTAAGGGTTAGCCTCCAGGAGTACACTTGCCCAAAGTTCAGGGTCCTTGCGCCGGACCAAGTAGCGCGACAGACTTTTGAAGAGAGAGTTCTCATTGCATACCTAGACACAAAAAAACCCTTAAATTATGGATTTTAATATCTTGCCTGGAACCAGCAGAGGGCACTGCTTTGCCAATAAATGTGTGAGTTTGCGCGCGCCCGTGCACATGCCATCACTCCTCTTCCCTCTTCTTACAACAGATGTGCATACATAGTGTATAACTAGTTTCGCACAGTCTATTGCTTATCTTATTGTGTAAATTAGGTTATGATCTTTGAAATTCTGGAACTCAAGGTGCATGCATAAATGCAAGAAAGTATGGTCTCTAATTTCTTTGGTCTCTGATTAGTCTGAGCACAGACTTTCTATACTGGGTTCACAGGTCTGCTTGTGTTTGTCCATGCTTGTTCACTCAGCTGAACATCCTGTTTAAGCCTGAGCATCACCATAACTAAAAAAGTTCTCTGAAATTAAAAGACTCACGTGAATAAGCTCCTGGTCACACTGCCCTCGCTCATAAGCAACACAAGCCAGGTGAGGATCGCGCTTCTCACAATACTTTCCCACCACGCGGCTGTCATAATAGGGGTTCTCCCGCAGGAATCGCTCTGGGTTGTTGTTGCTGTCAATGTAGATCTTGGCCAAGGCATTGTGGGTGGCAGGCTCTTCACAGCCTTCGTGAATGCGGGCTTCTAGCCAGGGCAGCAGGAGCTTTAGTCTGTGCAGAAAAACAATGTTCACATCGTAAACATGCTACTGCAACATGCAAATATTACATAACTGGTGTCATATGCATTTAATCATGAGCAAAAGCGATACTGAGAGCAGGGGTACATACCGGTTTCTCTTCTCAACCTCAGCCACCAGCTCATCGGTGGAGAACTGGCCTCTCACCACTAAGATGAGATTCTTGATGATATCCTCGGAGCAATCAACGTCCAGCAGGCCTCCGATCACCACAGGCAAGCGACTTGGGTTTACCTGAAGCATAAAACACACTGAAGTCAGATGTTAAGTGAAAAACTAGCATTTGAACAGGCCACTTACTACAACATTGCTTGGGAGAAATAAACACCTTCCAGACAAGACCTATTTCATGGCTGTGCTTGTAAGTCTAGACAGTTCTGCAGAACAGGAATTACAGTCATTCTTTGATTTATACATGCAACTGCTTCCTAAAAAGGCTGCATAAATCAAAAACACGTAAATCACAGTCATTTCCATTATTTCTTATTGGGAAAATAGCAATGCTTCTCAGTCCATCCAAAAAAATACTCAAACCAACGTTCTCAAATATTACTAAAAGACTGCAAAACACCTTACGGCAGACGCAACACAGCAGAGCATGCAGGGTATCATTGTGCAGCATACACAGCTCTTCCAAAGGATGAGAAAATAACTTGAACCGTTGTATATTTTACTTAGTTTATTGCAAGGACTCCACCGGTGTATTGTTTTGCCAAGGCATATATTTGGCATATTTGGGAATGCAACTTTTACTTCTCTACACTATCTGTTCTATACACTTCATTAACTCCACACCCCTCCTACAGGGAACTGTGTATAATTTAAGGTCTTTTAGCAACTAAAACAATGAAAGAATTATATGATTCTCACCTTCTGTACATAGATCTCAATGTACTTCTGCAAGTTGTTGCGGTATAGGTACAGGACGAGGTCATGGACAAAGTCAAAGCGGTCACACACAATTATGAGCGGTAGCTGATCAGTCAGCTTCGCCTCCTGTGGATTGCAAGAAGATAGAGGTTTAAAGAAATTATAAAAAAAAAAAAAAAAAACACACACACACTTACAGATCCTAAAGATCGAAGTTACACAGAAATATCTTTTCCTAGACAACAACAGAAGACTACACACAATCAAACTTTAACAGCTAACAACATTACTTTCAGCAACACTGAATTTTTATTATACATTTACAACAGTAAAAATCTAATATTGCAAAACTGACTTCATGTTTCGGTTCTAATATTTTTAGAAAAGAGTTAAAGAGCACGTCTTGTAATGACTTCCACAGCTAGTTTAAAATTGTACAGTGGACCTAAGTTATGAAAACTTTCAAATTTTCAAAGGTTTTTTTTTTTTTTTTTTAAACAACATTTTGTTTCTTCATCTTTCTAAAATTTCTGTGCTGTCAAGCAAATAAAACCTCTCTTTTAGGTAAACAGCAAAAAGGTCAGTAAGTACAGTCAGTCAGTACAGTGCACTGAAATGCACGTGGAACTATGTTTCAGCTAGCATCTATGAATAATGTTTGATGTTCTTGAGTTTTGCTGATTCTAATATCAACTGCAAAGTGGTGTACTGTCACCATAAAGGGGTAAAAGAAAACTGAAAATAGGAACAATACAAATACTCCAATTGCCTATGAGATGAACTGGTTAACAATTAGTACTGAACAGTAGTTGAAACAATTTTGGATTTAAATTTTAATGACATTAAAATGTATAAGATAATGAACTCTTTAAGGGGAAAAAAAAAAGTTTTATTATTGCTTTCATAACACCTAAACTGCTTAATCTGTGCACCATAAAAGTTCACAGTAGAAACCAACATGACTGCTTATAAAAGAACTACTCTGACTTCAGAAGAGGAATTCCAAAATGGCCACCTTCAAGAAGTTCTTCACACGTTCAGGATCGTAACAGTTGCTCTCCCGGCAGATCCGCTCGACCTCTTTGATTTGACCAGTCTTACATGCTGCCTGGATGTACTTAAAGTGAACCTCAGGGTCCTGGCTAAAGTTCACAATGGAGCCAAGGAAGTAGAACAGGCCTGAAACACAGGGTTAACTTTAAGGACAGGCTTCTCTCTTGTACTGAGGCTACTCATATCAAGGCTTCTCTTGAGGAACAGAGTTGTTAGAGGCTTGAAATTGTGAAAAAAAAAAAAAAAACTGCATGCTCCGTATTTACAGAAATCCAACTGACCTTATATTTTCTCTGGGTAGCAATGTTTTTATCTTTGCACTGCATGCAGGAAGTAAGGACGACCACTATATTTACTGGGTGTGCTGCTGTAAGGCACTATATTTGTTAATGTGTAGGTGTCTAACACCATTTATTACTCTGATTCTGTATTATTACAGAACAAAGATAAGTACAGTACATTATTTTTCCCTTGCCTTATGCATGTAATGTATTCCTGAGAAACCCTTCATAATGCAAACTATCAAAATTTGAAGAAATAATTGCCATTAGTTTTAGCGGTGGAAGTTATGTGTTCCTGAGGCCCAAAAATGATTAATCCTAATTAATGTTTATGATTAATTACCAAATACAATTATCGTTACACTGAAAAAGTGATCAGTTATCATTTCAGCATCACACAGTTTCTCTTTATAAAACACTATGATGCTATACATTTGTCCACCTGCATTCCTTCAGCTCTTCCATAGCTACACACAAACCCACACAATTAGTGTGGCTTTCCTCCAGATGCCCTAATCTTGCCTGCAGTCCAAAGCAACGCATGTGAGGTTCAGTCAATCTGTGTTTGAGCATCTATCACCAATTCCATTTACTGAATCAAACATTTGATTTACATAACTTTATGGTTCTGATTTAATACAAGTTATGCTTTATTTACAATGGGCAGCATGCAAGAGAGTGAATGCAGATAAGAACAGGAAAACAGAATAGACTTTGAAATGAAATTAAAAATAATAGTTCAACAAAAAAATTATAATGTTATACAGTATATATTATATACTAAAAAACTGTCACATGCAGAAAGTGGGGAAAACATACGCAGTGCATTAACTAAACACAAATTAAACACTGATGTATCATCGAGCCTACCCTCAAAACTCTTGAAGGACTCAAAGAGTTCAGTGAGAGACTGGGTTGACAGCTGTTCGTGGTATTTGGAAGCCACCTGGACACATATCTGCAGGTTCTGACGAATGTTCGCTGAGAGCATGGCCCTCAAACACTCAAGGGAGTCCTCCACAGATAAGGAACCAAAGAAGTTCACCAGCCACTAAAAGAATGCGGGGGGATTAACGGATGCTGCTAAGTTCAAATATTTTGTTTCACTTTCTTGTGACAGATAATAAAGAAGTGGTTCTGCATGCATACCTCTGGGTTCAGTAAATGAGTGTGGACCACAGCTCGTTTGATATCATACAAATCGGTGTAATGCTCCAGTGCTCTCTGGAGCAGACCAGCCTTCTCACACAGCTGGGCAATGTGGGCGCGATCATAGTGTGTGAACATTTGGTTGCCTAGAATTGCATCAGCAACCTAAAGCAACAAAAACATCACACAAAATCAGCAATTTGGCTACACAACTAGCAAATTTTCAAGTGTTACAAGTGTTATTAAAATCTATATTTACATTTACAGGAGAGGGGACACAAAGGATTTAACAGTGATGCCCAAGGGTTAACATGAGTACCTGTGGGGCATGCATGAGGTTCATCTCCAATAACCGAGTCTGCAGGGGTCCCTCTGAGGGGCGATTGTTCTTCAAAGCATCCAGAAGGAAAGAGGTACACTGCTGGATCAGGTTGTACTCCATGAACACGTCAACGATCTGAGGAGAGTGAAGAAGAGGAAAGTTATTCACTATGTCTGACTAAGGTCAGAAGTGGGCTGAATGAAAACATTGCACAACACTTGTATTTCAGAATGACAGTAGCTACTTTTGCCCACAAACCTGTGTGATGTCAGCGAGGGGCTCTTCATCCTGCACCAGCATCTGAGAGAACTGCAGACCTTGATCAGGACTGATGCGCATCACGTTGCGTAACAGAAATATCCAATCAGGGGTGTATCCAACCTGGGCGGAGGGCAACAACACAGAGGGTTATGAAAAAGTGGAAACTGCTGCTTTTTATTTAAGTCAAACATATCCAAAATGTAATGCCACTTTACCTCAGTTCATACTACCAAACAAAAGCAGACAAAACTACAAAAAAAAAAAAGCCCTCAAGTAATACAGATTAAAAATAAATAAATAAATAAATAATAAACTTTTGAAAATCTTGAGATTTAATGTTGAATCTACTATAACATAATATGCGAAAATAAGAAACACCAACAAGTTTTACCTTTTTGGCATATAGTACAATTTTCTGGAACTGTCCAGTCTCAGCAAAACACTGAATAACCTTGTTGGGGACGTTGGCTCTCAGGTACACACTAAGGGCCAGAGTTGGGTCCACTGACTTCACCAGATCACCCAACTCCTCTGAGCACTCAAGCTGCAGAAGAACAGAAAGACAATCTTTGACTCCCAGTGTTTTGTATCTACAGGCCATCCTTGATGTAGTGGACCTCGATTTTATGGATTTTACAGGCCATGCATAAAATATTTCAGAAAAAAGGAAAAATCATACACAGTAAAAACATTTTAAGCATAATATAAGGGAAAACATAACTAAGCAACTTTAAGTTTTTCTTTTTTTTTTTTTAGAAAAAAATAACAATACTAAATATTTTCATAGCTTAAAAAATAATTCGATGAAAGCTGTGTAGCGTCCCCTAGTGCCCTTGTGATGTTCTGATCAAACCACACCATTTCACTGCTATCTGTATGCAATTCATGCTAATGTATGCATATTTCTTTCAATTACAGTACTGGTTTTACTTCAGTTTATTAGGCACATTACATTAGATTATAAAAGCATTACTGCAGTACATAGTACAGTACTATATAGCTCTTAAAAAATGCTTAAAATTAAGCTGTCATTTTTTTTAGGATTTTTACCAAAATTGGAAACCTAATCCAGCCACAAGGGGATGCACAAACTAGTGTATTTCTTTGTGCCGGTCCCAAGCCCGGATAAATGGAGAGGGCTGCGTCAGGAAGGGCATCCGGCGTAAAAATTTGCCAAACCAAATATGCGGACAAAAATACAAATTTCCATGAAGTGGAAACAATTGATCCGCTGTGGCGACCCCTAACAGGAGCAGCCGAAAGAAGAAGAAGAAGACCAAAATTGGAAACCTCCTCCTGCCACATAGGTAACCTTCAAAAATTTTCAGTATTGCCTGAATGAATAATTTATGCTTCAGTAACACGTTTCTGCCACAGCATACATACTTTTAAAAAAATCTTACAGAATGAAAACAATTACAGTAAAGTCTATGACAAATCTAAAAAATGAGCAACAATAGAGCAGTAGTGAAAAAAAAATCACATCACACATTTTTCTTTAATGATTGTTATAATTATTGCAGATAATGCATTTCTCCAAAGCAACTTACAGAGATGTAGTAAACTAAAAAGACACAAAACATACCTTGTCCTCCTTCAGCCACTTCTCCAACAGTTGCTTGCGGCCTTGCTGCAAGACAGGCCTGCACAGCTCCAGGGACTCAAACTTGTTGAGCTGGCCCTGGTCCAGCAAAATGCCAAAATACTGGAGCAAGGGGGAGGTCTGGCCAGGCTGAGCTGGGACACTTTGGAACCGCCTGATGGTGTCAGGGGTACGCAGGATTCCCTGGGATTAACAAAGTCACCTAAATCTTCTCTTTTTAAACATCATATAACTATCCTAATTTTTAAGAAAGTTTGTTTATTTCTTCAGTTCATGCAAATCTAAATTAATATACAAGTACAACATAAAAAGTGACTAAACAAACAGGGTTATCCTTGAATTTCCCTTTTTTCAACAGTTTCAAACATAACACATAATAAGAGTTTAATAAAGCCTTTATTACCTATAATGAAGCACAGTATGCATACAAATGTAATACAAAGAAGATTGTAACAACTTAACATGGCTGTCAACTGCTGTGGGAATACTGGTTTATTGCATCTATGTCAATGAGGAACTTTTGGGTCCACTGAGTGTGTGAACCATCCTTCTTATGCATTAAAATTCTTCTGGGACTGGAACACCCCTTCAAAACCCCATGACATGACACACCGCAATATATATATAACAAACTTAAAGAGGTATTGAAATTTGCATTCTGAAAAAAGTGGTAACACACATGTATAAGGGTTTAACAAAAGTGAATGACTAATCAGATTAACTGTATTTTCATTAATTCCATGAACTAGTGTCAGTCAGTATGGTTTGTACAAACATGCAACAGACAGCCATTTCACTGTTAATTGTTTGGGTGGAAATATAATCAGTGCTTTGACTTACCTTTGGTGCATTGGCTGCTACTTTTGCAGCCTCTGAATAGCTTCCACCTGCAAACAGGTTGTTGAATTTGCGAGCAAAGAGCTCCTCTGCCCCTGCCAGGTTGTTGCGAACAGCCATGCGAAGGGCCAGGTCTGAGTTCTGTAGAACATTAGTGATGTATGGGATGATGTTCTCTTCTTCCACACACACAGAAAGCACCTGAAAGTACACAGAGAAAGCTTACAGTGACGTTTGGGACCACATTGCTTATCTCTATACCTCCTTTCCTTTAAAGAAGTAATCATAACCATTCTTTCTACACAAACATCTTGACACTCGGAAATCCCTTCAGAGCTTATTTCTCAAAGACCAGATACCACAAGGCAAAATAATCTAAAAGGTAGTGAAATTTAAAGAAAATGTATAGAAAGAAAGAAAAAAAAAAAACCTTTGTATGAAGGTTAGAGATGAAGCGTAAACTCAACCCAAAATTATTAACATATAGGGACATGAATACCAATGAAGGCAAAGCCATTCCAGGCTGATTTAGGGTAAAAGCTTTGAACCCTAGGAAGATTAAAGCCATCTGTGGCGAGTGCAGCATAATCATAGGCTGGTCTCTCCACCAGGTGGCGTTAGTGTTCATTTATAGATGCGTGATTCAAAGGAGCACAGCCTGACAAGAATCCTGCCTTTCACATGTACTGGGCTAGTTTATACTATCGCTGGCACCTCACACTCATCCAACCTAGCACCCTTCATTCAAACAACACAACTAGGGGAGAGGAGTGCTGGACAAAATAATCTATCCCTCTAAAAACAACTACTGACCTAAAAGGTTGCAAATTAGAGGATAAAACTTGTAAAAAAAAGGCTCACAATGGACAGAAGTGCTTTAGTTCTGCAAACAGGATAAATTTAAGCACACTGAAGATAAACCCTGTAATTAGTTATTTCATCAGCCAGTTTTTTTTCTTTTTCCTCCTTTTGTGGTGACGTGGATCCGGGAGCTGCATGTGGGGTCCATCACAAAGGTCTGTATCTACTTTCTACAACACTGAATATTTGATGGATTTCAGGGATCAAGAGGGGAATTATTCATTATCTGGGAGGATCCAGTCTCAACAAACAAGGGAAAGACTGCGACAACCATTCCTCTGTTTACTCAAGAAGCCCTATGCTTTTCACTCCACTGGGAAAATTACCATCATTATGAAAAATTTTGGCTCTGGGCTAATAATGGCTGCTCCTGAACAACCTACTTGTTTTCCTTTCTTTTGTTTATCAAGACATAAGCACTGAGCAGTAAAGGAATTTGAGAACAAAATAATGCAACTCAATTTAGGGGACATTTATCCAATGACAAACTTAGCAGGTGAAAAGAACAAAACAATCGTAAGAACTATTATAAAATGATTTCTAGTTACTTTTATTGCAGAAAGGATCTAGCAAATATTTAAGAGCAGCATCCGTGAAATTAATAAATAGACATGAAGGTGCCCCTGGACATAGTTGTGGGTGTTAGCAATTATTTCCAAATTAACAGAAGATGTCTGTACCAGTCAGTAACTCTATTCACTTCAGACACAGATACAGGTTCAGCCAAAGGCAGATCAGCTTTCAGCTGCAATGTAAAGCCAGACAACGTCCACACCCAGGGAACACTAGCAGCATCCAGATAAACAGGCAACGTGTGGCAGACAAGAGGAACTACATCTGATAAACACAGATTTACCTTGGGTAAGGACTGTCCTTGCTGTCGCTCAGTGAATTAAAGCACCTTTTTTCTCCAATACACAGATGACAGAGTTGTTTAACTGTTGAATTAACTGCTCACTGCACAGCAGTTTCCCTGGAGCCACACATACAACTAAGCCAAACATAGTTTTGACAAAAATGTAGTCCCCTATGCAACACAAATGGTTCTCCTAGAACAAAAAAAGCCAGAGAATATACCAAGGCTGTACCTGTCCTTTCCGGTTGACTCCAATAATACCGGATGTAGTTTCATGTGGGGCTGTCACAAAAATGGTCTCCCCACTAATCCTGTTCATGTAGATGCAGGTGCCAGTCTCCAGATCATAGAGATGGATGTAACCGTATTTTGTGATGAGAAAGACAACATCCTGTTTGGAGCTGATCTAGAAATGAAAAATGTTGGGAGGCATTTGATGAGAGCTTTAAACAGGTCAACTAATGTGTATGTGTGCCACAACAGAGCTGGTAAACATGCATCCCTTACCTGCATGGCTACTGGAAAGTCATTCTGAGCCTCAGGTGGGAAAAAAACATCAACGGCTTTCTTTGGAAACGGCTGGTTCCCTGCTGGAGGTGTCCCCACTTCAATAATATGCAACTACAAGGAAAGAAACATGTAGCCCCTTTAAACTCCATGTCTAAATGTTAGACTGATTATACTAAATCTGTTTGTTTCTACAGGCATTTTATCCTTCATTTCTTATTGTATGTTGTTGGACCCATGTAACACCCATATGCAACAGTCCAGTTAAATTTTCATTCACTTATACAGCTGGATATTTTCCATACTTGGGATGTTTCCAAGCGACCGCTGTGCTTTCTGGACAGAAATTGGGGAATAAGTAATAACTGTAATAATATAAATTCTTGATAAAATTTTTGTCCTGTTTTAATTTGACAAATGGGTTTGCTTGCTAGATTAAGGTCAGCTGAAACAGTAACTAAAATATATATTTTTCAGAAACAGACTGAATTAACCACAGATGTTCCGATTTTAATTTTATTTAGAAATTGTATCTTTAGAGGATGTGATGTTATTATGCTCTGATTTCATTTGCTACAAGTCAGTGTGATGGAAATATCTTTCCTCAGGCAACACTTTGACATGGTGGAAACAGCATAGCTAGTGACATTTCTGTCCAAATAAACTAATTTAAGCTGGCATTATAAGGCTCTGCTTACCATAAGAACATGAGAATCTCATCTGTTTGTGCCATTTGCCCATCTCCCCTGTTTTCCTAACAGATACAAATACATAGCCAGTATTAGCAAAATGGGCTACATACCTTCCCTCCAGCTTGACCTCTAACAGCGAAACAGAACAACGTGGACTCCTCTGCATTGCCCTCCATTTTAAATTGAGCAAAGCTCGCTGCATGGCCTTCTATAGGCTGGGAGACCTTTCTGTCCACTGAGTACAGCTGCATGGCACCCACAACTCGGTTTTGCTGGAACAGAAGACAAAACAAATCTCAGATACAAAAGTACACGTTTACAGACAAGGCAACACTATACTGCAATACACACCACAAAGACAGAAGTTCCTATCATAAAATTACATCCTACAAATAATTTGTGTATCTACAACAGTCTGTCCATCCTTTAAAGCATTAAAGGAGTTCAGCAACCCAGCGTACAGCTGTTCTACACAGATACATATTTTTTCCATGTAATTAGCATGTGTTCGATCAGTTAGACTCATCATGTCTCCCATCTTCTCCACAGAAGAGTGCAAACATATCTGTGTAGCCATAGAAGCTAATCAACCACATGGAGAGAGGAGGTGTCCTTGCCTCCCTACCTGTGCAGAGATACCAATAAGAAGCAGCCACTTCTGCTTGGCATCAGTGCGGTAGTTGATAATCTGACAGCCTGCTAGGCTAGAATGCCGGTCAAAGACTTTGACAGGCTGGGAGTCTCCCTCCATGCTCCAGTGGTAGACAGCATTGTCTGTGACCAGTGCAACTGTGTTGATGGAGATCCACTTCCAGAAGGTAACATCATCTGTCATGGTGTGAGCTTTCATCTTGCTCTTCATCTCAATGTTGAAGATCTGAAGAGTTTTTGCTGCTACAGTTGAAATGCAAGCAAAAATGAAAAGCAGCACACTGGAATGACAACAGCATGATATTATACTTTAAAAAATGCCATTTCTGGAGACCTGGGCAGTGCAATGCATTAGAGTATAAAAGAAACTATCCTTACCTTTTTATTTTTATAATATTTATATCTGTTTATTATAAATAAATAAATAAATAAAAGATAGATAGATATCTAAGATGCCAAGACTACCACAAATCCATGTGCACAAGAGCCCTTCCAGTTGGTAAAACTGAGTTGCACATATTACATACATTTCCATCAATTTAACAGTTAATACTTATATAATTTATACTTGACTTTTTAACTGCTGTCAAAATCTCAAGGTTCATGAAACATACCAAATCACTGCTAACTTCAAGTTCAAGAAGGCAGATGGAGATCTTAACCAAAAACCACAAGTGAAACATAGCCATAGCAAAGGCACAAGCTGGCCAACAATACTTTAGTGTCTCACAGGGCCCAGTTAACCAGCAAGAGGAAACAGAGATGACTCCTACACAAAGCTACATACAAAATTTCCATTATATAAAATTATTTAATTAGAAAACAGTGTACCACTTTTAATTTAAATGCATCATACTGCACTCTTGGGCTGTATAATATCAAGTTCATATCTGGAATGGCTTTACCATCTACAATAGAAGAATTAAGGGTGGCTTACTTTGAAATTTGTTTAAAAAAACAACAAAAAAAAAACAAAAACAAAAAAGCAACACATAGGGTGACAGATTAAACATCCTTTAGGCTTCTGCACAACCTGCATTAAATCATACCATGCTGGACAAAATTTACTCTTAGCAAGACAAACACATAAGTACAAAGGGCAAATAACAACTTTAAGTGAAAAGTGCATTGCAATTAAAGTATAAAGAATACAAAACCACAATAAAAACAAGCTTCGGTGACCTACTGCGTAAAATAACACTGTTCTACAATTTGAATATGTTAATACAGTTAAATATGGGGGAGACACACATCACATTTCAATCAAGAAAATTCAGTATGAATTTTAAAAAGAGAGAATTATTATTATTATTATTATTAATTTATTTACATTTCCCAAATAATAAACCAGACTAACAGTGAACTTTAAAACATACATCAACATAGAAAGCCACAAAAATTAAGAAAGTTAAATCCTGTTGCATCATTTGGTTAAGGGAATGGAAGGGTTACTCCACTGCAACTGCAAAGCTAAAAATGACTAACTTTTAGTGCAGAATGCTGACAGAGGGCTAACTGCGGAAACGAATATGGCCTTAAACAGAATACAGTCTAAAAAGCCAATTATTTCCATGCACCCTTCAGCAAGGGCAATTTCAACTTTGCAAAGCATGTATCAGATGAAAAAGTACCCTGATAAAATACACTATAAACAGCCCTTTAATTTGAAAAGTTTTCGGCAGAAACAATTTAAGGCCCAAGGACAAAAGTGGTCTCAAAAGTCTGAGTAACTCCAATTTCACAAAACCAACCAAGATAACTAAGGACTAAAAGAAGCAGGTGAACTAAATAGCTGCCATTTACAAAACACAGCTTTAAAGAAGTGATCAAGTGTATAGGAGACGAAGCCCCCATAAAACTATAACAGGCTTCTATGACCTGCTATGTAAAATGACTCTCTCTCCTACAATTTGCATGAGTTTAACACAGTTAAATGCGTACAATGATATCATATTCCAATCAAGTATGCAACACATTTAACACTTTAATTTGCTATGGAATAGAAGTACAGTCCATCCTTGATCTTCTACACTGTAACGTGGAGGTTGTGACCGGATATGGCGAATGTCCGGAAAATCAAAAGCATAACTTAAGTGCAAGATTTTTCATTATAGCACTGTACAGCACTGCACTATATACTACCATAACATTATTTTGACATAATGTATTGTGAATGCTACTAAGAGGATGAGTCCGCACTTCATTGCCTTCATGACACTAACAATGGACCCCAAAATCTAAAAAATTGAGGTTTGATCAATTGAAAATACATTATAAATATATAGATGTTGTGTCTGTACAGTCTGTTATTTATAGATGTGATTTTTTTTAGTTGAAGCTATTCAGATTCAGCAGTACTCATCATGTAACTATAAAGTTATCTTGGTTAGAAGCATAATACCAATTATCATACCCCTTCTGCCCCCTTCCTAAAAATGCTCTGGATTAGAACTTAAATATTTTTCTAAAACAAGAACATGTCATCACAGACATCATGTTTCTCAGAGACCTTTTAAAACAGGACTACAATTTCCACAATTCAGGAAACAAATTTTAACTCACCATCTGCATACATAAGAAAGCAGGAAAGAAACAAACAACAACAAAAAGACAAAGCAATTACCATGGCAGGACAAAGTTTTTCTAATATCTCAGTAAATACTACTCATAACACCAGCAACTAACTAAATTCTTGCAAAATGAAAAGTGTCAATATGACAACCATGTAGGTAAAGATAAGAACACAAGAGGTGAAATCCTAGCATTTTAGGTAAATGTTACTATTAAACTAAAAACATAAATTTTGGCATGCAATACTTTGAAACAAGGCAAAGTTTTGAAAGTTGGTGTGTTTATCTTAATATCTAAAGAGAATTTCAAAAAGAAATGTCTTAAGAAATGAAAGGCTGACTTCAGCTATTATATGCCGCATTGTTGTTCATCCAGACCTACCTTTCAAAGCAATAACTTTGCTGGCAGGGTTCATGATGGCACTGTCTGCTGAGATGGGTCGACGGATTGGGTTATTTGGGTTGTTCATGTCAATGATCACCACCTGGGCTTGCTCACCGACTTTCTCCCGGATGCAGATGAACTTATCTGACTCCATGGTTAGAGTGCTAAACCCAATATTGGCTGGGTTTATGCCCAGATTCTGGAGCTGCAAATGTAAAGATGTCAGCAACACATTCATCAACCACCACAAATGGTAAAGCATTTTCAAATCAGACCAAACGTACCAAAAGAAAATGATTACTGCACTAATAATTATCAGAAAAGTATTCCTGTACTTTGCTATATTTGGAGTTCATCGTAAAGGCTGTTCAGTCACCATGGTTAAGAAACAGCTACTCAAAGTCAGCAGGACACACTTTTCATAGGTTTTCACCCTTTCTCTCCATAGCCATTCATTTTCAGACCTAAATTTACAGAGTGCAATTTAATTCTTCAGAGTTGACAAAAAGTAAAAGCTAAGAAAACCTTTTGGTAAGAGCAAAAATAAAATAAAATAATAATAATAATTTTTTAAAAAACTGGTCTTTATAAAGCTTATAACAGTGTTAAATATTTTTGTGTGAACTGATATTAGTCCAGAAATGCACTAAGACTGCAGCATATTTTTGAAACACCCAATGTTTAAGGAATTTGCATCTTACTATTTTGATATCAAAATGCATGGGGGGGGGGGAACGACAACACTTCTCTCTCTAGATACACAGAAGATAGCACTGATCTCTCATAGCTCCTGGCTGTGGGTTCAGATGTGTCCGAGCAGAGCCCAGCTGAGTCTGTGTAGTTTCCCTGGCTCTCCTCTCAGAGCATAAACACAACTACGGAAGAGAATGGTAAGCCACTTCTGCACCCTCTCTTAATGTGAAGACTACACAAGCAGTCACCATGAATCAACTTTGCCTTGATGGCACTTACAATTTTCTTCACTCACACGCAGAATTCATAGATAATCATAAAAAAATAAAAGTTTCTTTCAATTCAGGTTTCTGACTTTATGGCTTGTAAGCATGCTTATGGACTGTCCTCTTGCACTGCATCAACTAGGAAAATAACTGCAAACAAGGTAGTGCTTAAGCTAATAATTACAGGACCTCAACAGACAACCTGAAAATACTGAAGAGTTGTGCTTTCCCCCTACTCGGGTCTTGTTCTTGCAGTTACTTCTGAACACTGCATAGTCCTCTTGTCATGGTGAGTGAAAAAACTACCCCTTTGTGCAAAAGGAAATGCCAACCTCACATTTTACTGCAATTCCTGCACCTGAGGACTGTAAATTAGGCAATAAGTTATGCAATAAGTTAGCACATAAGTGATTCAGTTACGTTACACTTTCAGCATATATTTCAGCTTGAAATAATAAGATTAACATCAAGGTACCACTACAGTCTGAGCAAGAACTCGCTTCAATCACAACAGAAACTTGTCACCAATGTCAGCCACTAAAAAGCCGTGAATCTTTGTTTGGGGACACACTAGAGGGCTTCTTTGTTGAGGCATTCTTTTGCGAGTTGACCCGATGTTGAACAAGGCCCATAATGTTCCACATGAAGACAGTGAAAACAAGCCATCTTATGGTGAGAGCAATGATTCAGCACCCATTTAACTACTGGGATGCTGATGGAGTTTTACACTTTTATCTGTATATTTATCTGCAGCGTGACTCATTTCAAGCTGTTAAGTGTGAACAACGTTGCCTGCCGCTCCGTGTTCAACATGTCAGATATCTGAAGGAAACAATCCGTTTGTCATGGCGTGTCAGGCCGAATAAACGTCATCTGCCAGCCCTTCACCATCCACAAACTGCTGTACCCGATGCTCCGACCTCAAGATCACTGGTTCCTAATATGACCACTACACAGCACAGGAGTACGGACGCTTCATTTGATGCCATCTGGAACAAACACACCAGCACAACAATACTGCTTTATTTGTTTAGAAGCAGCACAACAGCACTAACCTCTTACTTGTTCACTACAGGCACAACAGGATTTGTTCCTAATGTAATTTTAGTGCCAGTATTGAACCTCATCTGAATGTCCCATCTTGCAGGGCATTCAGTTTGTACTCAAATCATACGCTCATGCCTCACAACACAAGCCCTTCAAATATTTACACAAACACATAACATACATATATGTGCACATCATAATACACACACATCTGCACATTATTTTAGGAACACAGAATTGGAGGTACGACTTTCAAAGAGCATCACGGAATGGTTGGAATTTGATGTTAAATATGAAGGGGGATAACATTAAGAAAAGACAAACCTAACACAATACTCTAAATATTGAAAGAACAAGTGTGATATTCCAGAAGTGTCGCGAATGTGACACCCCGCCGATCCTCTGTGCCAGTTAGCACAGGCAGATAGTAGCCTAGCCGCCGGCTCGCCTCAGCGCTTCATCCCCATCTCCACCAGCAACACCATCACCACCATCACCTTTATCCCCATCTTCGCCCCCTTTTTAGAGAACGACCACCTGTTTCGCCCCATTCCTGTGAAATGCCCTTTGGGCTGCGGCGGCTCTGCTGTCCCCACACAGACTCGAACCGGCCTTCGCTTGACCCCCGTTCTGCCTCCCCTTCGGAGAGTGCATTTGTGTGTAGCGGAGTTTCGCGTTCAGTGGTGCTTACGAAGTAAGAAAGCCCTAAACACAACAGTTTAACTGCTCCGCCATTAAGCTGACAGGGACCCGCGGGCGCCGGGGTACCTGGAGGTGCTCCTGGAAGCGGATGGGCAGAATCTGAGCCATGGCCGTTTGTCACTCCTCCTGTCGCGGATCTCCGTTGGCTCGATCAGCGCGGAGCCGCGCAGCTGTGTGACTTAGGGACGACCCCAGAAAAGGGATAAAGAAAGACGCGGGCTGTTACTGTGCTTCAGGCAGCAGGAACCGCTCAAACTAGCGGGGCTGACAATTGCTGACGAGCCGCCCCGACTTAAGCGCCGAAACCCGCAATGGCGGCGGAGACACCCAGGAAGGATAGGATGCGGAAACGGCTCTGGACCTTTGCGCGGCGGAGGGATACACTGCGGAAACGTCGGACATTTGTGCAGCGGAAGGATACGCGTCCCCAAGTGCCGCTCGAAAACACGCCCGTGATGCGTGGCTGTGGCGGCGCTCGGCTGCCAGCGTTTGGGCGACAGGACGCGCTGGAAGTTTATCTCGGTCAGAAAACGTTTATGTTGCGTTTACTTGACTGAAAACTAACTTGGCACCGTTCTTCTCCACCTCAGGGGCCATCCTGCCTCTTAGCAAATCCCGACCCAGGAGTTTCCTTGACCTGACAGCACACTTGTATTTTCGCATTACTTGGAGGCTTCCGTCAGTCTCCGCTCGGGAACAAACCGCTCCTTTGTTTTTCTGCGGTTCCCGTCCTGCGCTGATAATTCAAGGTGCGATGCTGTATCGGCTTCCACGCAGAACACACCTGGCTGGTGCGGATCTTAAAATGTGAAAACTGACAGGTCAATCCGAGGGCGACGCCGGCATAGTTTTATGTATTTTATGAGCGATTCTGCAAGTCCTGTAGAGCTGTGCTAGCTGCCACAACTGTGACAAAGTGTCGCTTACTGATTCCTGGTGAAACACTGCTGTCACTTAGAAAAGCCAAATGGAAACGGGCACTACTTTTCTGAGAGTGCGACTTTTAATTTGAATTTACGCCCGTGTGCGGAGTCTCGCGCAGTAAAAAACTACTTTTTGTAGGGCAACAGTGCACGCAATGACAATACTAATATTAGTTAATTTATACTTGTATATTTCTCCATCAGTATGGTCCCCACCAAATGGTCTCTCATGGTAACACGACCTATTTCACTGAAAAAGCAGCATTTCAAAAAGTGCTCAAATACTGTTCTCTTTGATTTTTATCAGCACGGAGCTACTCTCGGTGTTAAATAATACATGCTTTTTCGCTTGGGGTGAAAATAAATATATCCTTTCATTACATGGAATCTCAGTAAAATTAGATATTGTCAATTGGACTAGTGAAATAGATACAAAATAAATGAGACCGCACTCTGCTAAGTAGCCCTGTTATAGTGTATTTGACAGTTCTTTCCAAAAATACTTACAAAAATTGGGTTTGTGTCAGAAGCTAAAAGCAATAATTCTCCTGTGTATGCTGTCTGGTCATTTAAACTGCAGCAATTCAGCTTAAATGCTTTGCTGGCAGTAGTGCAGCAGGAGCAGGTATCCAAACTAGTCTCTTTTAACCGAAAGGTAATAGTTGTTAACACTGTACTACTCGCCACCTCAAACAAAGAGCTTTACCACTCCTTTGTCCTTTAGCTGATGACTTTATCCAAAATAATTTACAACCTAAATCAGCAGTCTGTTAAGTTATAAGTGCTACACTAACAACTATTCCAATTTCTCTAGACATTTACTTAAGTAACAAAAAATAACTCATTACTACCAACTGCTATGTGGAGTGTTAGCAATTCTAAAACAAAATGAACTTTCTTCCCAATTGTTGATATGAATTACAGTGAAAAACAGATAGTGAAACCTGGCAGTAATTGTAGACACTGTTTTAATTTTGTGAAATATTATTAGTGAAATACTCCACTATTATATACTTAATTTTTTTGCAAAAAATATTGACAGGGAGGGTTTGACAAAATGTTCTAAATACCGGAAATGGGGAGAGGTGGTTCGTTTCACTTTATTGAATTTGGGGGAAAAAACAGATTGAAGAAAAAAACTTTGATTGCATTAGTACAGGTGAGGAATAAAAAAACAAAACATATTAAAGCAAGCACCGGTCTGGGCTCGGATGGAGAGAACGAAAACACCATGTTTATCTCCATAACACAGCCTTTTATTGAGCACTGGAAAGGTAGCAACCATGCAAGGCAATGGAACAGCGGCTCTTTTAGCCCCCGCCCTGTAGCCATTTAACCACCCGAGCCCCACTTTCCAACACTTTGGAACCGTGCGGACCCCAACAATAGAACGCAACGTCTTACCTACTGTTGGACATTAAATTAACTATACATAAACGCAATATCAACACCGACCACTAGGGGGCGTTAGCCTACCCGTAGCATCCAACGCTACAATATATTTTATATCAAAGTACACGGTAAAGTCAAAGTCAAGAGTTTATTTGTTACGTACATGGTTTTATACCATGTAGTGAAATGTGCTCTGATCCAGGATAGACTGTGCATGAAAATTTACAATGAAAAATAAAACAAACAACCAACCGAACACCAAGAAGAAAAGAAACAAACAGCAAATAGATAAATAAGTAAAAATAAATAAATAAAAAATAAATAAATAAGTAAAACGGTAAAGAAACCTTAAGGTGCACTCAAAGGACAGTGACAGTGAGGGGAGTGGTCACAGAATATTGAAGACCCTGGTCTGTGAGGATTGTGATAGCATGTCCGGGTTCAGAAGTCTTATGGCCTGTGGATAGAAGCTCCTCCTGAGCCTCTCCGTTCTGGCCATAATGCTTCTGAAACGTTTGCCTGATTTCAGCAAGATGAAAAGATGGTTGCTGGGATGAGACAGGTCACCGATGATCCTAGTCGCTCTGGTCCTGCATCTCCTGGTGTAGATGTCTCGTAGGGATGGCAGATCAGATCTGGAGCAGCGTTCCGCTGCCCGGATCACTCTCTGCAGTGCCTTGATGTCTCGAGCACAGCTGTTCCCAAACCGGGAGATGATGTTCTGAGTCAGAACCGTTTGTACAGCACCAGAGTAGAACGTTTTAAGGATTGCCGGAGAGACCTGTAGCTTCCTCAGCTGCCTGAGGTGGTAGAGCCGCTGCTTTGCTCTACTGGCCTGAGCTCGGATGTGTACAGTCCATGTCAAATCCTCAGTAACATGAACGCCCAGGTATTTGTAACTGCTCACCCTCTCCACTGCAGTCCCGTTGATTTTAAGGGGGGTGTAGGACCGCTGCTGTCGCCTACCAAAGTCCACCACCATCTCTTTAGTTTTGCCGACATTCAGTTGGAGACAGTTCTCCTGGCACCATGATGCCAAGTTCTCCACCTCCTCCAAGTATGCTGTCTCATCGTTGTTGGAGATGCGGCCCAGCACCACCGTGTTGTCAGCAAATTTGATGATGGAGTTGGAGGCGTGCGTGGCCACACAGTCGTGAGTGTAGAGGGCATAGCAGAGGGCTAAGTACACAACCTTGTGGAGCTCCTGTGTTGAGTATGATGATGCCGGAGGTGCAACTACCGACTCTCACCACCTGTGGTCTGCCTGTGAGGAAACTGAGAACCCAGGCACACAGATGGCGGTTCAAACCCAAGTCACTCAGTTTAGTGAACAGTCTGTGGGGGACAATGGTGTTGAAAGCTGAACTATAATCAATGAACAGCAGTCTCACATAGTTCCCCTGTTTCCTGTCCACATGACTGAGGGTGGTGTGCAGGACATGGGGTAAGGCATCATCTGTGGATCTATTGGGGTGGTAGGCAAACTGAAGTGGGTCTACAAGGCTGGAGATGGATGTTGTGATGATGGCTTTGATGAGTCTCTCAAAGACCTTCATGACTACCGAGGTTTGTGCAACGGGCCGGTAGTCATTTGGACATGAGGACTTATTGTTCTTTGGGACCGGGACAATGGTGGATGTTTTAAAGCACCTAGGGACTGTGAACTGAGCCAGAGACTCGTTGAAAATGGTTGTGAGAACTCCGGCCAGCTGGTCGGCGCAGCAGCGCAGCAGGCGCCTGGAGATGCCGTCCAGCCCCGGCGCTTTCCTGACGTTGACGCGCTTCAGCTCCCTCCGCACATCGGACTCAGCGATGGTGATGATGTCACCACATTCTGTCGACCGGCTGCAGGCCTCGCTGCTGTCGCGGGTGACTTTAGCGCAATCGGACTCGAAGCAGGCATAGAATGCATTGAGTTCGTTAGCGAACCCAGAATTGACATTCACAGCCACGCTAGATTTCTTTCCGAAATCTGTGATGGTGCACAGTCCTTGCCACAATTTGCGCGTGTCACCTTGGTGGAACAGCGACTCGACCCGCTCCCAGTACCGGCGCTTTGCGTCCTTCACTGCACGCCGGATGCCCTATTTAGTAAGCGCTCGTGTCGCCGGTGGCGAGACCTGCGTTGTACGCAGCAGTGCGTGCATTCACTGCTTTGCGGACCGTACCATTGACCCACGGTTTTTGGTTGGCAAAGCTATTAATTGTAACCGTGGGGACAATGTTGTCTTCCAGCACGCTCACAAAGCTGACCGCTACCTCCGCGAACTCGCTGACGTCATCCGAACTTGTCCTGAACATGTCCCAGTCGACGTCATCGAGCGCGTCTTGTAGCGCGGCTTCCAATTGGGATTGGGTACGTACATAAACAAAGTCTTTCCTTTGAGAAGACTTTTTAAAGTTCAGTATATATTTTTATATATATGGAAAGATAATAAAGAAACAGAAAGATACCCCTAGAGCCTGTGAGAGCAGGGGTGGAACAAGGTTCTCAGGCAGATCTCCTGATTTTAGACCCTGGAGCATAAATGGCAAAGAATAGGGCTGGCACATCAAGGGAGGATGGCGGGTTAATGAGTTGCAGGTTTGTTGTGGTTGGCAGAACATAACTACAGCTCAAGGCCTTAGAATACATCCAGGGAAGAAAAAGTGCTTGCAAGAAGGAGTGTGAGGGGATTTCATTGAGCAGTATTTTTTGAAGAGTCAGCCAAAAAAGGCAACTGAAAACTGTAGAAAACTACAGCTCTCAGGATGTCAATAGTATCCTTGTCACTCAGGCGGAAGGAACAAGCACTGGAGAGGGAGATCTATGTGAGGTCCCAACAGACAAGAAGAGCTGCGAGTTGAGGCCGAGAGTTAGGTGTCTTAGGGCAGATGAAAAGAAAATAGAGCAGACAGTTAATGATTTGTTAGGGATGTTACAGAGGGCGAAAGGGACAGTGGAGGCCAAGTTAGAGAACATTGGTGATGTTATTTATCAGTATGGTGTAGACAGATTTGGAGTGGTAGTTTACATTTTTCAATTGTAAAAAGTAAGAAGGTGCAGGTGCAGCAGGTGGTTAAATCAAGAAGGGAAAAAAAAATTAGATTAGCGAAGGAGAGGAGACAGCTAAAAAGTAGTGGAGAGAAGGGTTAATGAGGTGGAAAGACAGGAAATTGAGGTGTTGCAGGAACAGCTTAGAAGTAAGCTGATACTACTAAGGGAGAACAGTTGAGGAGGAAGAGGAAAGAGAGAGTCAGGGCTGCTGTTTTTATAAAAGTCCATTTAGGTTTGTTAAGGGATTGTTTAGTCAGAAAAGGAAGGGACAGCTAAAGGTATCAAACAAAGAACTAGAGGGGTACTTAATGAACATGTACTCAAATGAAGAGGAGACAGGGAGAGGAACCTCCCATCAGAGGGGAATAGTTCTGGGATGCCAGGACTTGTGGTTGAGCCTTCCCGAGCTGTTGTGAGCCTAATTTGACAAAGCACCTATGAATGGAGGTGCCCACTTGACAGCCTCAATGAGATACTGCACCATCACGTTGTCACATTGTGTGCGTGAATAGTTGTCACAGTTAGATAGCATTGCCTCTGTAGTCTAAGGAGATGGAAACCAGAAGAGTATAAGAATGAAGCAGGCGGTTTAGTGAGTCAGATCTCCTCTGGAACATCAGTCCTTTAGATCAATAGCACTTTGTGTTCATTATGAATCTATACACTTCACTATGTACAAAACAGCATTTTCAAAAAAGGGGAAAAAATACCAGGGACACAAAAAAGGGCTTACATAACAAATTTTTCAAAAATCATTGATAATAAAAATCTGTTTGCTTTAAACAAAAGTATAAGGAAAAGCATGTTAACTAAAAATGTGGTGAAGGATAATGTCTTATGCATGGTTTTATTATTAAAGAAGATAAATGGTTGGAATTATGAATAAAGCATTCAGCAAAGTTACATCCATGTAAGTATTGAATACATTCATAAAATGTGTACATACTTAAAAAGGGAAGCAAATGTTTGGGGTGGCACAGCACCTCTACAAGGAGTGCTGCTGCATTACAATGCCTGGGCTGATTGAGCATGAATTTGAAACCAACTCATTCTATGTGGAGTTTGCATGTTCTTCTCATGTCTCTGTGGGGGTCTTCTCCCAGTACAAAGACATGGGTTTCAGGTTAATTGGTCACCTAAACTGCCCATTTTGTATGTGTGTGTTTGTGCATGCCCCCCCCCCCGCAATGGACTGCTGTGCCATCCAGGGCGTAAGCCTATTGCCCAGTGATTCTCAGATGGACTTCAGACACCCCGACCAGAGTTAAGTGGTTGGTGAAAATGGATGGATGGGTGGAAATTAAAATTTAAGAAGTCTAGATTTTTTCCATTATAAAAATGTCATGAAATTTAAGGCAGAATAACACTGAATTGACTGCTCAAATGTAGAAATGAAAATTCAGTATATTTTCAAAAGAATCTACTAACATTTATCCTTGAGTTATCCTAAAACAGCTCAATAATACTCCAGTATGGAGCATACTGTTTATATATACACTATTGACTCAATCCACTCTCTAAAGATATTTAAGCAACCATTAAGTAATTAGCTAAACTTTAGCAATAGCTTCTCTTTGAGTATTTAAGCACTTGGCTGAATTAATAGTATACCTGTGAAAACCAATTCAAATTTCTCTGTTTTTGAGTTATGAGGTGTTGTGCAAGAGACGGGTAATCTTCAGACATCACAGTGCAATCTACCAGGACCAGGGCTTGAAACCCCTCCTGTACTGTGCAGCACACATGATCTGCATCCTTGTAGCACACAAGAGCACTGCAATAACAAGATGTTGCTGCTGTTACTACTACTGACATTTTACTGTCCTTGAGCTTTCACCTGATTATCTCCAGTGTGCAGCATTAGGCAGAATGCTTGCTACGGCATGCAAGGCCAGTGGGGCAATCCAGACCCCCCCCCAAACAAACAACAGAGATAATGGTTTGTTCTTTTGAAGTGTCCATAATGACTGGGCAGGATCACTCAGAGCGCCTTGCTCAGCTTGCGTTCTTGCTTCCTCTGAAGGTACCGTGAGCGAGCTGCCAACACAGAGTCTTCACTGTTCCGCCGCTCCAGTTTCTTCCGTGCCTCTTCCATAGCCTCCTCTGGGGACAGAGGACAGATCAGATCCACCTTGAAGCTTCACACTAACATTGGAGTCTTTATCATTTTAGTTGATGTCAACATATTTTCAAATCAAGAAAATGCAAACCAAAGCAAAAACGGGAGAAAATAAATGAAACCAAAAAAACTAAAACCACAATAATTCTAAATAATTTTTCCCTCACTCTGTAATAATTTTATTCTAATAATTCTCCCCTCAACTTACAAAGATAATGCTTTCCAGAGGAACCCTTTGTAACACAAGTGCTCAAAATTACCATTCATTTTCATGCATTCCTGTGCCCCAAAAGTCACACACTTTTATTCTAAAATATCAATGAATGCCATTAAAATCTACACAATAACATCAACATTTACCATTACTGCTTATAATACAACATAAGGTAGTTTTGGCTTTAATTACACAACACTGTCTGTCTGTCTGTCTGTGTGTGTGTGTGTTCACACAGCTCTTTCACAGCCATTACTGTACATTCAAGGCACAAGTTTCCTCTGGGTGCCCAGATATGCTTCTATAGTCTAATTCCAACTACTTACAGCACACGTGCATGTCTGTTTCAAAAAGGGCCCTGCTGCCAGCAACACATGCGGAGTCATATACTATATTAACATATAATCCTTATTGAATATGCTATACAAACCTTGACCTTACAAAAATATATAATTATGTATATGATTGCATATAAAAAAACCATCATACACAGAATAAATATACATATAAAGTACGCCAACATCTTCCTGAATTTGTGTGAATATTCTCTAAAGACATGTGCTTCAGGTGGATTGGCTACTTTTTAAATTTCCTGCAGAGAGAGAGAGAGAGAGTGTGTGTGTGTGTGTGAGTGAGTGAGTGAGAAAGAATCTGAGACACTGCTCTGCTATATAAATGTGTGAATGACTATAGACAGCTTACTGCATTGTAACCAACACTGTAATTACCTTAAACAAATGTCAGCTAAATACTACATAATCACTATATGTCTCTGAAGAAAAGCTTCTGCTAACTGAATAGATGCACTGCTGTTTCACACCACTCAACCACAGGGATGTGCTACATATCCAGTCATATTCCTCATAAATGTAAAGAAATGACACAAATGTTGAAGTATTGCTATTAAATCAAGCTCCTCATAACCTTAACGGGTGTATCTCAGAGAATAATTGTATATTCCACAGCATCTTGACAACATGCAACAAAAATTACCTAGAGATATAGTTTCTTTTAGGTCACTGCATTATACACTATGCAGAAGTCCTAAAATCCAATTCAGAAGGTAGGAGTACAACACTGGCCGTGCGTTTGGATGGGTGCTTGGTGTACAGTAAATTGGGACAGGAGTCTGCTTGAGGCCTCACACCTGCCATCCAACTAGATTGTTGAGCCCCAATGTAAAGACTTGAACAAGTCAGAGGTAGTGGTGGGGTGGCAGTGGGTTTACAAAAACAGTGCCAGAAGAGTAGAGGTAGGGAGGTGCTTCTATGTGTACATGTGTGATTGACAGCTGGGTGCAGCCAGGGTTTAATATGAAACTTTAATTTATTTATACCAATAACCACTTCTCAGTCTGAATCCCTCACCTGGTTGTCGTTTTGTGGCCCCTTTGGTCTCCCATTTGGCCACCTCTTCATCAGTTACCTCTTCCCGTGCCACACTGCTCAGCTCATGGGCCTCCACCTCATGCAGTTTAGGCAACAAGTCCTTCACCCACTCATACTGGATGGGGCACACTGTCCTCACATACACTCGAGAGGTGACCAGCACATCGTGGAAGAGGATCCAGTCCAGTTGTGCCTCCTGCTGAAAGAGCTTGCAAGACATCTCAGATTGATCAGATCAACAAAAGTGTGACATTCTCATTCTAAAGTGCAGTAAACGCCACTTGTATGATGGGCATTGTTGAAGAGACACACTTGGGGGGTGCAATTCAAGATTAATTTAATTAAATATTATGTTAAATTTCTCCTTAATGATTAAGAAAGACAGTAAAGAATTGAGAGAGTATTCCTTACTGCTGATGAAGGATGAATGCAAACAACTGATCCATGTCCATCCATTGTACAGAATGTTCTTCCAACTGACCTGTAGAGCAAAAACAGTGTTGCTTCAGGACCTTATTGTGCTATAAAACCAAAGGCGTGCAGGAGCAGTAGAGGAGACAATGTGGACACATACACAAAAACACACAGGTGTTTACTGAGGGCTGAATGACTTTTGAGTACAATCACATATACATAGAGCGATTTGCATGATGACTACTTTTTACCAGTCATGGTAAATTTACAATTACATCTCATGCTAGGGGAAGAAGTGGAGAGAGGTGTTTTTGACACAACTGCAGTTAAACACAGCTTCTTTCTCAACTTATAGTTACCACAGCAGTATCATGTATTGCAATACACTTTCTAAACGTACCTTCTGGCCACATTAGCAAAGTATCCAGAGCACAAACATCTCCGAAGAAGCTCACTTCGACTACCATCAAATTTCTCTACTGGGAAATCTGGCTGCTGAAATAATAATACACATAACACCAGCAAAAGAAGTTAATATTAAAAATTGAGTTAAACTGATTAAAAAATTGCTTTGCAAGAACTGGAAACTTTGATAAAGACAAACTTGCATTCACCTGTTTGAGTCGGGTGAGAATGTCTCGCAGCTGTTTCTCAACACTGAATGCAGACTTCATCGCCCTCCAGTGGATCCAGTGGTCTTTGCACCATGCAGTTGGTGTGTCACTGCACCTCAAAGAAAACATATACAAATAATCAGTTAATTTAAGAACAAGTGTTCACATTTGTATACTTTATATAAAATAAATATGAAACAAAGTGCTTTTCAACATCTAGATTATACTCTATACTCATCATTATAGGAGTGGTACTTGCACTGATCACAGGATGAGTAGATCTGGATCAGAAGACAATAGCTGTTCATAGGTGGTCAAAAGTGGTCTGGTACCTGGCTTTACACTTTTCAAACACATGCAGGAACATGACAAAATCGTTGCAGCCTCCAGCCTGTGCAGCGAGTTGCCTGTGCTTCCACTCCGACTCCTGCTGCTTCTCTGGCTGACCTGCAGATGGGACCACAAGGACATAGCTACATTAACATAAATTCCCAGCCCTGGACAAGACAATGAAAAAACTTACACAAACAGATTTGTGTAAGTATACTAAGTTCTTTTTAACAAGCAGTAATAGTGATCTTGTTGCAGATTATTTTTATTGCTCAGCTCACTAACTAGGTTCTACAGCAAATTACATCCTTTTCGTGTAGTTAGCAACTGTAAATGAATGAATCGACCAAAAAAAAAAAAAAAAAAAAAAAAAAGAAATTGCCAGAAGAAAAATAACCCTCAAACTACATTAATAGTTACATTATAAACTGGTACATAAAAATCATATTCCTCACATTGTTTGCTGCTACTTTAACGTGCTAGAAATTTCATTTTGATATAAATTTTTCACCTTATAAAGCACTTCGAGCTACAGACCATTGTATGAAAGGTACTATAGAAAAAAATGTTGTTGCATTAGCAGGTGTGATTTTCACCTGGTCGAATGAAGATGTTCTCCACAGACAGCATGGCAGCCACAGGGAGCAGTATGTTCTCACAGCCCAGACAAGCAGCCTTCAGCAATGCCCGAGTAAGACCAGGGGGGAGAGGAAACTCGGCCATCAGCCGGCCTAATCTGGTCACATGACCTCGCCTATAACAACATTCCTGTGTAAATCAGGATGCACTTAAAAGCTACACTTCAAAGCGCCATGTACTCAGTAATATAAATCATGAAACTGAAAAATTTCAGCTAAAGCTTGGCCTTTGATGAGCAAGGTGAACAACAGTTTATCATCTAGGTTAGCTGGTGCTCTCTGTATGGTTTACAAACTTTAAGACTTCATACTAGAGCAGGATATCACACACACACACACACAATAGTGATACGCCATTTTCAGTACATGTCAGGGTTAGCAAACAATGGGAGAAGTGTACCTGTCGATAGCATCACACTGGTATAACTGCTTCAAAGCCACCAAGATAAACTTCTCTTCTGGGCAGTCCAAGTAAGGGAATCTAATTGTAAAAAATACACAATTCATTACACTAACATTACCTACTAACATTAAAAAACAAAACACAGGCGATGGTTAGAAGTTTACCAGCTTCTCATTTCAGAAATCTACTCAAACATTTTCACAACATATAACTGAAAGACACACTTTTGATGTACCTGATGACATCATGAACCCCCAAGCACTTCATAGTAAGGATGACTGCTGTCAGGCTGGTCCTTTGGACTTCAGGAATGGTGTAATCTGGCATACACTTCTCCCAGAACTCCCTGCTGTATATCCGGAAACATTTCCCAGACGAGGTCCTCCCAGCTCTGCCAGCTCTTTGCTGTGCTTCGCTTCTGCAAAAAGAGAGCAGAAGAATTTTGCAGTAAAAGCCATTCACTTGCAGCGCTGTTACGGTGATGCTGCATTTAATAAGTCTAGGGCTCCATTTGAAATTTAGAACATGGCTGTAATTAGTACAACATTAAAATACATATTTTTCCTTTATCCAGAACAGCTGAGAAAGTAGTCTAAAACTGTAACAACACCAACATGCAATTGTAAGCTTAATCAGACAGTACTTCAGGAACTTACTTTGAAATGGGCACTACCTCCAAAATGTCCAAGCCCACTCTGGAGTTATGGTTCAGCTGCTTCACAAACCCACTATCAACAATATACCTATAGCACAATGTTGCAGTTAATACAGCTGTGCAGTATGTGGGCAGCTGCTGTTCTCAAAAGCAACTTTTAAATGAAAACAGTAACAAACAAAACATGAAGCTTCATAGCTATTTTGCTATGATTCAATATATTTCACATACATTTCAATAAATTGTCATCCCTGTGAGTTATGCCACTCACTTGATTCCCCTGATGGTCAGGGATGTAGCTGCAATGTTGGTAGCCACCACACACTTTCTCACACCAGCTGGAGGAGGCTGAAAAATCATTCTTTGCTGGTCTGTGAGAAGAGAAGTTCTCTAGAATGAGGTCAATAGTATCCACCAAAGTGGAAAAACATTAAAAAGCATCCAATTTGATGTACCATTATTAAAATACTTGAAGCAAGCCTTCTAAAACACACAGGAAACAATACTAGGAGTATTACTCGTTGTATCGAACAAAAGATAACAAAGTTCTGGATAGAACTTTAAAATATTTGTTTGCAATGCCCAGAAGTAATCTGTAATGTAAAACTTAAGACATTTCTCCATAGGAACATATATGTTTCTTCAGGGAAAACGATCACAGAATATCTGAAAGCTCACCAGTTGGCAATGATCCATACAAAGGCAAAATCAAAAGTCCTTCAACAGAGTGATCATGAACATCATATCGGTAGTCTATGGACTCTGCCTTGTCATATAGCATGTCGCAGGCCTTTTCAATTTCAGACTGCCCTGCCAACAAAAGAACAACATTTTGCAAAATTATTGCTGTTAATAACAAAATTAGCAGCTTCTCAATAATCTATACACTGACAATAGAGACCTGATGCATTCCTCTAGTAAATTATCCAGTATAACACCCTTGTAAGTCAACTTGTATAACAAAATGACAATATATATTTAACATAATATTTTTTTACTTTTAGCTATAAGCATACAAAATGTTTATGAAATAGTAGCAGTAGTACTTGTCACATCTAACAAAAAAAGTGGCACAAATCTGAGATTTTGTTTAAAAGCAATTGGAAGAACCAGTTTCCCATTTCACAGGCTATGTTGGTCTTCAAGTTGCTCTGTAAAAGTGTGTAACTACTTGAAACTTGTAATGCAGACAACTACAGTGATGTTCAAGAAGTGTGATGTAAGGCCTTACCTGTGAGAAACACAAGAATGTCCCCTGCAGGTTCACATGTGTGCACATCTAATGCCACCTTCACAACCTGAAAAAGTATTATAGACAAAAATCTTGGTAATCATATGTGAGCTAAGTCAACTGGAAAAGGATTCAGAAGTGACTGTAAGCAGATAATAAAATGGGGAAATTTATAGTTATTTCAAATAAGCAAATGCTGAATATTTTAAAAGCAAGTGTATAACCAAATTTAAAGCAGGTGTAAAAACTGATTGAAAACAAGGGGATGCAAAATGAAATGCTGATTTTCATCTATTTCAAGATGTCCAATATGAAATTATTTAGATCTTCTTCTTATTTCGGCTGCTCCCGTTAGGGGTCGCCACAGCAGATCAATTGTTTCCACTTCAATATAAAATTATTTAGATGTTATGCTAAAAATTTTAATGAGGCTACAAATTTATTTAAATGATCATCATTACTATGCTTCTCCCACTTCTGATTTTATTGAATGTTTCCTTATGTAAAAAGACAACAAGAATTTAAGTACTCATGTGAGTGAAACTTCACCAAATATTTAATTTATTAACACACCTCTTTCACATAGATAGAGCTGTCCACATCTTTGGGGCCAATGAGGTTGCAGAATCTCTCTGCAACAGAGAATGTGCGGCCAGGGATGGAAAAGACAGGGCAGTCACCCAGAAAGACTGAGAGTTTGCTTGTTTCCAGTGTGGCAGACATCACCACCAGCTTCAGGGACTTGGAGTGGCTTGACAATCCCCTTCGAGACTGAAGTAGTTTTCTCTTTAGAAGCCCCAACAGAATGTCCTACAAAAAAGTATTCTAAATATTTTCAGCAATGCCTTTCACAGCAAAACCAAAATACAAAACATATAGCAGACAATAATCAGACAAACAAATAAATAAATGGGAAAATGCAGAACTGGTTACACCAGCAGATTCATTCACACAACTGTTGATACTGACTATATGGCGCTTTGTAGTGAATAATAATGATTGCCACCCTTGTATCCCATTTCTTACATCAGTCTGGTTCAAGCCACACTCACCGTATTCAAGCTCCTTTCATGGACTTCATCTAGAATTATCACACTATACTGCTTCAAATCAGGATCTGCCAAAATTTCCCTCAGCAGACAGCCATCTGTCATGTACTTAATGACTGTGTCCTATGAAACAGAAAATATACTTTTAAATATAAACATAAGTTTTTCTTGCAACACTGATCGACTAATTGCAAAAACAGCAGCAATTTCTCTAAGACTCCAGCACTCTTTGGCACAGTTGATATATCCTCACTGTTCCAACCTCCGTAAAATAATGGAACATTAATATACCAGTTTAAACCAAACCTACTGTTGAAATTAAAGTCAGATCTGTGAAATTAGGAGGTTCACCTATTGACGGACCCTCACCTGGGATGTGCAGTCATCAAAGCGCACCTGGTAGCCGACCTGTCTGCCCAGATCACAGCCCAGCTCTTGGGACACCCTTTGGGCTACTGTAATGGCAGCTACCCGTCGTGGCTGAGTGACACCAATTTTTCCGTGCCTACAAAAACCTCGTAGAAGAGTAGGAAATGGTAAATTACACACAAAATGCAACTTAAATTTAATGAATACTAAAAAAATGGTTATAAGGTGCAGTAGATGGTTTACTGGTTAGGGTTGTTGCCGTGCAACCTAAAGGACCTTGCTCAAATCACTCACCTGCTGCGCTGCTCCACTTGAACAGTGCTTACCCTAAATGGATACAGTAAAAATATTCTGCTCTATGCTTGACTAAATCATTGTAAGGCTGCCTAAACTAAGTCACTTTGAAGTCTTTGAATGAAGAAGACACTAAAATAAATAAATTATTGTTATTATGTGAACTGCATTACCTGACTGGTACAGGTACTGTGGAAGCTGAGTAGTTTTCCCACTGCCTGTCTCTCCAGTGACTACCAGGAATGAATTATCTTTCACTGCCTGGATAAGTTTATCCTTCTGCCAAACGATAGGTAGAACATCGTCGTTGTGCGAATCCAGCTTCTGGTGCGGGTGACTGCGCTTGGACATAGCTTGGACAAAAATTGCAAAAAGCAAGAAAAAGACGAACGTGATCGCTTTCGCAGCTTCAGGAAGTCATTAAAATTCAATAAAAGTATTCAGAAAACCTAGATGATTTCACTGCAAAAACAAGCAATTGCACATGTTTAACACTTAATTTGAAAACGACTACGGCAAGGATTTACTTGTCGGCTCATTTCGAAAGGTACAAAGTACTTCCGCAGGTCACAAAAGCGCACTTCCGCATAGTTCCATACTGTTTCCGGGAGCCTTGTGACGTGAACCGAGTGTCTGAAGTGCCCAAACACTTTTTAAAAAAAATCAGGTTAAGACCGTTTATTTAACACAGTTCAAAGATGTGTAAAGAGAGGTCTTAATAATTAACGTAATTTAATAGAGGTAAGAAAGCAAATTAGCATTTTTCAGCATCGCTTGGTGTAAAGGTGCAGCCACAGTATTTTCTGGAGTGGGATTGTAACACAAAAATGAATCGCAGACTTTTCGAAAATGCTGTCGTGCAAAATATACTGGGTGGCAATATTGTAACGACAGCAGGGGGAGCTGTGACTTTGCCACGATGCCCTGCTGTCCGTGCTTCTGTAAATAATTGTCCAAGCACCATCTGTGTTGTACTGGCGTGCTGTTTCATAGCCTAGTGCGATATGGCTCCCATGACCCAGTTCAGGATTAAGTGACAGATGGTAATGGATTAAAAAAATTCCCATTTATGTTCTGAAAACTTCTAACAACATTTTGCAGATGTTCTGTGTCATTGAAAAACTTCCTTCCCATCTGCAGTATATTGTTGTTTTTATGAACATAAACTAAAAAATACTACGAGGGAGGACCCAAAAATAGCTAGAATTTTTTTCTGGAGGCTGGAGGGGCATTAATTCCGACGTTTGTCGCTAGGTGCGTGTACTAGACTGCCCTCTGCATCATTTGGCCAAGCAGCGTCCTTGGGGAAGAGTCTGTAAGGTCAGTGTAATTTTTTTCTTGAGCCTCTGTTACCATTTTTGTCAATTTTGTGATGGCAGACTCGAAAGAACAACGCATTTGCATCAAGTTCTGTTTCCTTTTGGGGAAAACAGCAGCAGAAACTGTCACAATGCTTCAAGAGGCTTTCAAAGAAGAAGCTTTGAGCCAGGCAAGGGTTTACGAACGGTTTTCTCGGTTCAGACGTGGCGACATGTCACTTGAAGACCAACCGCGACCTGGGAGTCCTTCAAGAAGCAGAACCGACTAAAACATTCAAAAAATTCGCGATACGATAATATTTGATCATCGTTAAACAATCGACGAGTTGGAAGCATTGACTGGAGTTTCCTGGAGTTCATGTCAACGAATTTTGACAAAAGAACTTCAGATGAAACGAGTCAGTGCGGAGAAAATGACCCGAATTGTGGCGATCAGGCGAGTGGCTTCTGCATCACGACAACGCTCCCGCCCACACAGCATTGAGTGTGCGGCAGTTTCTCACTAAAAACGGGATGACAACGGTTTCCCACCACCCCCTACTCTCCGGACCTTGCACCCTGCAATTTTTTCTTATTTCCAAGAATGAAGAGAGACCTTAAAGGAAAGCGTTTTCAGGATGTAGAGGAGCTCAAGAAGCAAACGACGGAGGCACTGAAGGATATCACTTTGCAAGAGTTTCAGAACACTTTTGAACAATGGAAAAAGCGGTGGGACAAGTGTATTGTATCTCAAGGAGAGTATTTTGAGGGTGATTAAATTTTGGAAATGTTCTGAGAAATATACGATTAAAAAAAAAAAAAAAATCTTGTTATTTTTGGGTCCCCCCTCGTATGTGTACTTGGTTGCAGTGGGCCAAGCAAAGTGAGGTGTACCCAGGACAACATGCCAGTCCATCACAGCCACCTCATCTGACAACATGCATGCTACTTGTTTGTCCATTGTTTTTGATGAGCAATTGTTGTTGATGGGTAGAGGTGTTCCCTGAGATGTTCATATGTTCATTTTACAATGTTGGAGTATTGTTGGTACAACAGATGACACCCAGCATCCCCCACCCTTCGAAATAGTTGACAACTTAGGGTCATAAATTCAGCTAAGAACACGTTTGCACTGTTGGAAGAAGCAAACTTCACACACACTATCCAGGGTTCAGTCATATGATGATGTCACAGCTGAGGTGCGATGAGGTGCCTTCTGTACACCTTGCACCTCTGTGTCACACTGATGCCATTTTGTGTAATTAGTCAAGTAAAGTGTGTATAGTATATGAGTTTTTGAGTCATTTCCGTTTTTTAAAGCATTATTCATATGGACTCTGTTAGTTAACAGTAACTATGCTTATCTCCATTAATTTAATGGGAAATTGTGAATTGTAGAAATCAGCTCAACAGTGACCCACTTTAATAATAAATACTATGCATTTTATACATTAAATTTGGCTACATGGACATTTTACACATGCAGTCCCAATTTTTTTGCACTGTAGTATCTGGCAGGTTTTCACTGTACTGGACCATTTTATTTAAATCTCCCTGTTCATGCACTGAGCCCTTATTACCAGCAATAAAGCAGAAAGTGACAAATGGAGACTGACAATTTAGTCTGTACAAATGTAACACAAGTTGCAGGTTACACTGGAGTTGTCACAAAGTAAAGGTTCGCATAACTAGTGATGCTCAGGTGTCCTCATGCTTTTGACCATACAGTGTATTTAATGTGGTGCAGCAGTTTCATTTGTTTTGTAATAATTCCTGGCACATTTTGATCACAATTTTTAGGACTCTGTGCTGTTACACTCGTTTTGCAGGCAAATTTAAGAGATGTCCTACATAAGAAACATCATTTGCTAAACTTGTACATTTAGCTGTAAATGTCTCAGAAAAACGTGCACACATTAGGTATTTACTACTTAGAAGAAAAAATGAACATATAAAATTGATCAAATACTCCTTTATTATGGTATGGAAGAACACATTTTTAACGTTGCTTACTCTGATTTTGCGTTAAGCACATGTCTGACAATTTTTAAAGTTAACTTTGTAAATAGTAGATGACATGCCGGGCTGCATTTCCCAGGGGCAGGAGCTGGACCAAGTGAAGGACTATAAAATTTTTGAAAGTGTTTGCTGGGGAAATTTCTTCAGCTTTTGTTTTAAAGAATATGGATATAATTCTCTGCAGTCTTTTCTTCATGCAGATCACAGTCTTCCCATACTTGTAATACCAGAACATTCTATATTAAACTGGAGAGAGCTGTACTTTTTAAGCTGATTAATGTGATATTCCTATTGCTATGGTCAGTGCTGAAATCCTACTGCTGATATTGGTTGTCAAATCAACTGAATTGTGTTTGATTTTAACAGGACTGTAGCAGTGCTGATTATCCATAGTTCATCAGATACAGGCCTTCATAAAGACTATTAGCTGATTTAATCAAAGTGACTAATTCACTTACATTTCACAAGTCCAATTTTTAATATTCCTGTCAGGGAAAATAGTGTAGTAACTACATAAACATACATAAACAATTAAAGGTATAACAAGGAGAGCAGGCAAACCATGTAACTGCACTGAGTACTATTGTTAACATTTTTATATTTTAAATGCTTGACAATACAAACACTCTGTAATACCAACAAAAGTCCCCTCGAGCTCAAGCTTGCTATACTGTCAGTATACAGAACATTAAAATTAAACTGTTTCTATGTAATAAACAAACATCTTCAGCTAGACACTTTAGTGAAAGATATCTTTCCAACATATGCTTTGGTAGACTCTACATATAGTTCAAAGGAACATTTTCTAATTGTCTTTACCTTTGCGCAAGATACTTAATCTTTATTGCGTAAGTAAAATATCCAACTATATCAATGAAAAAAATAATATACACCATTTCTGATAAAGTTAGCTGAGTAATAAGGCAATTAACAGTAAAAGCATAAACCATGTGTCAACATAAAATGATGAAATGTGTTGTAGGGTGAAAATATATTTAAAATATTATAATATTTTGTGAGATTAACACTTTAAAGCAATCTGTAAAACGTTACACAAAGCATTAATGGTTTAAAGGGTCATATTTTAAAATAAACTGCAAGAAACCATTATATAAGGAAAATGAGTTATTAATGGGAATATTTCATTCAGTTGTGAAGAGAACAAGGTATATATGGTATAAGAATTAGTGATCAGTAAAATGTATAGTGTTCATACCATCACTAATAAAATGAGAATTTCAACAGCACTGGTGACGTCAGTCTTGTGTGGAGAGTTTGCTATGTAACTCAGGACAAACTTTCTGCCAGCCAAGTGCCTTCGTTATTCTTGCCCTCAGTTCTTCTGTCTTAAGGCTGTATATAATGGGGTTGAGCATAGGAGGTATGGTAACAGACACTGTTAGAATGGCCGTAAGCTGGTCTGTAGACATTGCCAGGCGACTGTTTCCTAGCATGTAGGCCAGGATCACGGGCAAGTAGTATGTCAGCACCAGGAGCAGGTGAGTGAAACAGGTGTGGAAGGCCTTCCAGCGCTTCTCTGCTGAGGCAATCTTCAGTACTGTGATGACCACTACAGTGTAGGTGAGGATGATAAAGATGAGTGGGGTGAGGAGGGCAACCATAGTCTTTGTCAGTGCTAGCTTCCTGTTGAATGAGACATCAGTGCAGGCCAGTATGTACACCGGCCCATGCTCACAGCAGCAGCTACGGACCACCCTGGAGCCACAGTATGGTAACTTGGAAGCCAAACTCACTGGGTAGGCATCCAAAAAGAAGACCAGGAACCATGCTCCAGTCACAATGAAGCACATGCGCTGGTTTGTGTTTATGGAAGGGTACCGAAGAGGGAAGCAGATGGCAAGGAAGCGGTCGTAGGCCAAGATGGCCAGAGAAAAGGATTCCAGGTCACCAAAGAAGTGAAGGAAGAACATCTGAGAGAAACACAACTCAAATGGGATGTGGCTCAGGTTAAAAACAAAAACTGGCACCATCTGGGGAATTATAACACTGTTAAGGGAGATGTCCACCATGGCCAGGTTACACACAGCTATATATTTTGGATTGTGCAAGTTTGGGTTCATGAAGACAATTGTAAGCAAAAGGAAGTTAGCCATTAGCGTAATGATATAAATGAAGGACAAACCCAGTATGAGGTAATTCTTGTTCTCCAATGTCTGGAATGCCACAATGTAAAAGTTATCTGCTGTGCCATTGTAGAAAATTTGAGAGGTGTTCATTTAGAGAAGACCGCAATCTGTGGAAACAGCCAATGCAAAAAGATGAAGGGTTAATACTTGAATAAACAAAAATAAGTTCAGATATAGAAGACAGTGCACAATTGATAAAATTCTAATATATTTTGTGAATGGAAAGTATATTTGCCAGTCATTCCAAAAAAAACTTCTAATTTCAAATAAAATGAGACAATCCTGTTTAAAAAATGTTCATCCTTTTGCTAGAGCAATATTTTTTACAACGCCAGTGTTTCCCCATATGTAATTTTTTCCGGTACTAACATTAAGTTTTTGTACTGTGCCACTCACATATGCAGTTCACCCTAATAAAATATTGTCACTGAATCTAAAGGTCTTATTCCACAAAGCACCCTTTAAGGCTGTTAGGAACACACCACAATGTAGAATGTGACCGTGAAACACCTTGTTTAATGCAAATAATTTGTTATAATGTTTTGATTGCTGTTACAGATGTAAAGTGCATTGTTTGAATAAATGTAGCCTCTTACCGTCCAGCAGAAGACCTGGTGCAGACTGGTGTGCACCCGGCAGAAAGTGCTCTTTTAAGGGTTAGGAAAATAGGGCCCCAATTAAAAGGTGCAAAAAATATGAAGGAAAAAAAACACAATTTTCAAGCTAGGGCTCATTACAGATAAAGTGTCCCTGGAGCCAGACACAAATACCCAATTACTTATTTAAATGGTTAGTTTTTTTTTTTTTTTACTTTAATTGGTATGCTTATGCGCAACAACAATGTGTGTAAAGATAATTTTAAAAAAGAGTTTTTCTTTCATACTAATAACAAATGTAATATTAACATGCTCTGTTAACCTGTATATTATGCAGTTTGTTATTTCACTCAGTTATACTAAGATTACTTAGGCAGTAAACTTTATTAGGAGTAATTTTTAAACAAATTTGTCAAAGATTGTCATTATGATAGAATACAAAGCCTTTATTGATTCCTGGAGGTAAATTTATTTAAGCAGCAGCTTAAACAGAGGACACAAAATAGAAGACGCATAACAAAAAGTTCAGAATAACTAAGCAAACAACAAATAGGAGACAATGACCAATTTCAATAAAGCAAGAGGAAAAAAGTGTAATAACTGACAGAAGAATGCTCAGTGTAGAAGGGCTAACAATTTACTAGTGTAGTACAATGGAGACAGATGGCTGCCGTTCAGAAGAGTTCAAAGAATTCAAAGAGTTTTATTGTCACGTACATAGTAACCGAGTATACCATTTAGTGAAATGTGGTGTCCTGAATCAAGAGGAGACTGTGCGTGGTTACATTCCAGAAAAAAAAGAAAATTTACGAGTAAGAAAACAAACAACAAAACAGACAGTCAGACTTCATAGAGTGCATTTTCAGTACATTTACATTTTCAGCCATCATGTCGGCACCATCTTGGATTATATGAGAATAAACTATAAAACAGTAAAACACAGGATGCCACAGTCCCCCACATCCTGCTGGAAGATCACTGCCTCTCCCAGATCAGCCAGGCCGTTCTCCGACGACTGGACGTTTGCGAGCAGAATGGGGCGCGGGTCCTTGTGTGCGTCGCCGTGGGGTCTCTCGGCCACGTCCCCAATCGTCATCCGCCGTCCGAAGCACTCCAGCAGGCTATGGCGAATCGGGCCCGAAGAGCACCGGCGCGGGTATCCCCGACCCCCGATGTTTCTCTGTGCGGCGCTGCGGGGTTTCTCGGTCGCGTCCTCAATCGCCATCCGGACGAATCGGGCTTGAGAGTTCAGAAACCGTAGCAGTCCCATTGATGTGTGAGGGAGTAGTAGGTAGGAATGAAAGAAATTAAAGAAAATTAAAGAAAAATGCACAGTCCGCCTGGAGCGATCAGGTAGGCAGCCATCTTGTCGGCGCCATCCCTGGGAATCTGGAAGGAACCCAGAACACTGCACAAAGGCTGAACAAGATAGGATAGAACAGAACTTTATCAATCTATGCAGAGAGGTTTGCTCATACAGCAGCTGAAAACCGAGGACACATAATACACTGACGCTCAACCCTGCATCTGTGTAAAGTACTGCTGTCATGTCTCATTTGAGATGTGTCGCCTCAGCTGTGCTATGACTGGAGTATTGTACACTTATTAGTTACTTTAGAAAAGGCGATCTAATGTTCTAGATTAGTATCTAATTGCTAAATGACCAAGCAGAAATGAGATCAAGTATTCAGATTGGTATCAGAGACTCAGCTGCTGGTATAGCTGATAATTTCCTTGCAGAAAGCATGCAAACAGATAAAACTTGGACTGGGAAGCATTTGAGTCTAGCTTTACAAGTACTGTAAAATAAAAACTAAAATAGATCTTCTGAACTAGTCAAGTCAAAGTTTATTTGTCATGCGTGAACAGGACTTAAATGGGGGGGGGGGGATGCTGTTGTGAAACTAAATTCTAAACAAAGTAAAAGTTTAAAGAGAATAGACAAAAATTTCACAACTAACCTTTTACATATTAAGGCATTTTGGGTGAGCTGTTGATCTATTTAAGAGGACCAGGGAACACTACGTTGCAGTTCAAGGTCTGTAAACACATTTATGTTTATATTGTTTCTTAAAACTTGTTTCTATCTGTTGCTCAACAAAAATGACTTTTTTGTTGTAAGGGACATACTCTTCTTGTGGAGTTCATTAAATATGTGAGATACAGTAGAAAGAAGACTCGAGAGAGGGACACCAAACGTGTCCTTATCCTTCATTTATTTCAGAAAACAAATCCCAGCCATTAATTAGACACAATTAGAAGCCTAATTATGGGTTGAAAATGGAAAACATTACTGTAAACAAACAGCTGAAAGTCAATTTCACCATAACAAGACTCAAGGGGACAAACTCCAAGGGCCCTTGTGATAGTAACATGTAAGCAGAGCCTGTGGACAATTAATGGCAACAATAATTTTGCATTGTTTTCTTCATTGTCTCTTCATGTTGTTGCAACACTAGTTGGAACATTCCAGCAGCTACCCTTGAGAGCCATAACCAGTGACATGCAAAACTTGGGAACAAACAAAAACTGGGGCGTATTAAAATATAAATTTTCACTCTCACACTGATGCTAGTGATAAATATCACGACTTAATATCATTTTTACTTCACTGAATTACAACAGCGTAAGGGCATTAATTTTTTGGTGGTTGGGAAAGCTGCAAATTGTAGATTAACCATATCTATTGTAAACGTTCAAGGACTGCATTTTAATTGATCCCATTATGAAATTTGGGCATTCACATTACCTCTTGCAGTACTTTTTAAATGTTCTGCTAATTAGTTGCCTGAAATGGACTACCGTGTATCCAGTCTTGATGCAGAACTCTGATACTAGAATTGTTGCTAGAATTAAGAAATGTCACACTGGTTCTCAGGTCTCTATACAGGCTTCAATTTAGAGTTCTAGCAGATCATAAAATCTGCCCTTTAACATACAAAGCAATAAATGGCCTCACTCAGGCTTTGTTGAAAGCTGTACAAGCAAGACACAACATAACAAAAGAGTTTAGACTTTGAGTAGGGACCTGTCAGCCAGCTAACTGCAGAATACATAGACCCACAGAATAATGAACACTAAGTAACCAGGCAATACTGAAGCTTAAATAGTGTTGGAGAGTAACAGGGAATGAGAAGTGGTTGGCTAATTAGTTAAGAAGTTAGTAAGTGGGTGATTGTGACCTGACCAGATCATGTGAGGATTAGTCAGTTTTGATCTGAAATGATGAATCTCCATACCTCTTATGCTACAATGACAAAAAAAAAAACTACAACTCCTTATAAAATGCCCAGGAGGGGTAAAGTTCCACTGCCACACTGACCCCCAGAGGTTTATTTTTCTCCTGTTCTCTAGTAGAAAGGAGTTTTTTTTGTTTTCCTCACCTGCATGGCCAGATACCAACTGTACATGAATACTATCCTTTACGTGTCTGTACCCTTGACATGTCTGTTCAGCGCTCTGTGTCACTGCAGTGAGAAGAGCGCTATATAAAAATGAAATTGAATTGAATTGAAACTGAGGGATTTGGTACCTTGTCTTGAGGTACACTTAAAAAAAGTTTGTCGTGGTATTGGCTGTTGGAGGCCACAATAAATACATGGAAAGGGAATTCTTCCCTTAGATACACAACCTTGCCACACTAATGATTTTGTAAGGGTACTGTTTTTATGCCATTTGTTACACATGGGGTACAATGGAAGGCTTTGGTTTCCTGTGCTGTTTGTCCCACCTAAATATTGGGGAATCATTTTATTCCACTTTATGGAAAAATGGTGAGGATCTCCAGTGCAAGAGGTATAGTACACCTTGGTGCTTAAAGTAGATGGGTATTACTACAAATGTGTACTGTTTGTGGTTGGTCAGTGTTGTACATCTTTTCCACCTATAAAGTGAAGTGTAATTGCTCATCAGAACTCTGGAAATATCTTTGATTTCAGTGTGCAACTGGCAAGTATACAGAGTCAAAATTTAGCAACACTATTGTGAGAGAAATTTTTGAAGTTAAGCTCTTAATGCATGTTTCTGTTATGTTAAAAGTATTAATCAATAGTGTAGTGAATGTTTTATGATCATGTTATTCAGTATATTATACTTACTGCTATAAAGCATTGGGACTTCTGCCTTGCTAGAATGTTAGGTATTTAAGAAGGTTCCTTGGAAAAACAAAAGAGGGTACTTAAGGAAGGGAAACTTAAAGTACAGATAAGGCAAAGGTAAAAGGATCAAGGGAATGGTCAATTTAGACCCAGGCCAGACCCTGGTGGTATGTAAAGGAGTAATAAAACCAAAACTCCCTCAACTGAGGCACCTAAATCAGGAGTTACTCCACCACACTTAGGATGGGATAATGATTCCCTATAACAACAATGTTTAAAGTCACACTGACAAAGAGCAGAAGTGGAAAACAGTTGAGAGGAATGTACACCTTGCGAGCTGTTGTATAAATGATCCCTGTATCCTTTGCTCGAGGAGACTCTCTTTCCAAAGGGGCTCTCCCGCACCGGTGTGTATTTCTATATAAAATAAAGTGTAACTCTCTCTACACCCAAACTGTTACTTTATTTTTTCTTCCACACTATCAATGTGTATAGATATTGGGAATTGGGAGGTCAGGATTATACCGGTTGCCTCCTGAAGCGTTTTGCTGCTTGATCCTGAAACACTTTAAAATGGGGTCATGTTTAGAGAAATGTTCTAGTTTTTGCCCCGAATTGCTGACCCTTATGGCTCTGAAGTTTCGGACAATTTAATGCCATGGATGATGCTTCTGTGACCAACTAGTATAGTTAGCTCTAATATAAAGTCATGTTTAGGTAAACTGCCTGTCTGTTATGAACCTTTTATTCTTTCTGGAAATGGATATCTATCTAGTGACATGTCCAAGTCAGCATCTGTGAAAATACTGTCATACAGGTGCAGCTCAATTATTAGTTTTATCTTGCCATTTTCATCTGATTGTGTGAGATGCAGGTTGTGATTCAGGGCATAAACACAAAATGTGTTCATGTTCCTCTGCACTCTATCTTTAGTCTAAATGGGTTTCTGTTTGTATGAAAGTTGGGATTATGGAAACTTTGCTTGCATTTTGGGGAATGATTTGGCAGGTGGGAATGTTTTTCTTGTCTTAGAAGTCACTGACTGCCCAAAAATGGACATGTATGATTCCCTTCAGAATATCCCAAAGTTTTGTCTGCTGTTACATGGGCTCAGAAGCTCAAGGAATTAGAGAATGTGAGTTTGGAAGATACATTTATGTATTCTGATATACTAAACTCCATAGCGTTTCTGGAAAAAGCTGTAATTGAGTTCTGTCAATTTGCCTGTTGGGACAGTTCCTCGTGCTGATTAAAGCAGTCGGCCGATCCTCCTTCAGCTTTTTCACGAGTTCAGGAAAGTTAATTGGAAGGTCAGCAGTTGCATATTCTTGAAAATGGCTTGCTGATGCAATGCTGGTTGCCCTCTCATCCTCAGCAAGGTGAACTTTCAGCTGTTTACCAAATTGTAGTACCTGAACGTTATTGCTCCCATATTCTAACTTTAGCCCATGATAACTTGTCTGCTCATTTGGGTATCAGGAAAAGACTGTATCTTGCTCCATTTCTTTTGGCCTGGTATTGGGTCTTCTGTTGTGGCATAATGTACTTGTCAAGCAGTGGGGAAACCCCAATCAGGTAATTCCACCAGCCCCTCTACATTCAATCCCAGTAATTGATTAACCTTTTTCTCCATGTGATAGTTGATTGTGTAGGGCCACTTCAAAGAAGCCAGGAAACCAGTACTTATGGTATGTTTAGCTACTCTGTATCCTGAAGCAATTCCTGTGAGGAATATTAAAAGCAAGTCAATAGTTCAAGCTTTAGTGAAGTTTCACCAGACATTAAAATCAATGCTGAGGGCTTATGGTTTTAAAGAAAGGGATACCGGTTTTCCTTTAGTGCTTTTTGCCCTATGTGAGACTAAGTCATTTGGTTTTAGTCCTGCAGAGCTTGTTTTTGGGCATAGTGTTAGGGGGACCCTTGAAGCTTGTGAAAGAACTGCTTGAACAGCAACTAGGTAAAACTAATATACCTTGGTTAAGAGAGCCTGCACACAGTATGTGCTTTTCCATGGGAAACCAAGACTGCACAATGGAAAAAGTGCTTCAGTCTTGAAGCTCAAATGTGTTTAAACAGGGTGACAAGGTTTTGGTGTTACTACTTCATGGGTAAGCATTGTCTGAATTTTTTCTGGTCCTTATGTAATTAAAGAGAAGTTCAGTGATTCAGATTATGTAGCAAACACCCCTGACAAAGCGTAAAACAAGGGTATCGTGAATGTGCTAAAACTGTATCACTCATGGCTTGCAGCCCTCATTCGGCGTGTCATAAAGTGTATGCTTTTGTTCCTCGTACTTTGCCTGTGCTGACTCTTAAAACCCTATCTGATAGTAGATGAGCCTGATTTACATTATTCATATCAGCTCTCGACCTGACTCAACTTGGAATGTTACTTAGCTTGGATGGTATACGATCGCATTTTTGTACAGTACTACAGAAGGGTGACTTGACCTTATAAAGTTTTCTCTCATTGAGTGATATACTGACTCAGAAACATCTGGTTCAATATGATATTGATGGTAGTAAACCTGTTAAGCAGCATAATTGTGTCCATCTTTTGAAATGAGTCATGAGACAAAAGACTCTTTTGACACACAAGTTGCCCAAACTGAGTTCAAGTCCATGGTGCGCCCTTTGTTTAAACCTTCCATCCAGTTTGGGAACAAATAGATTCTGTACTGATTACAGGAAGGTAAATTGTTACCATTTTTGACTCCTATCCTTTGCCTCATGTGGATGACTGTGGGTAGGATAGGGTCAGCAAAACTAGATCTTAAGGGCTATTGCCAAGTACTTTTAATAGAGCATGCAGCAGAAATGTCTGCCTTTGTCACCCCTGATGTCCTACTGTACTCCATTATGGCTTTTGGAATTAAAAATGCAGCTGCCACCTTCCAAAGACTTATGAAGTGTGCTTTCTGGGATTAAATGTGAAGCTTATCTTGATTTGTATACAAATGCTTTGTTTGAACACAGCCTTTTTAGAACTGTATTTAGTTGCCTAGCCATAGCTAACTTTACTCAACCTGGCCAAAAGTGACTTTGGAAAGGCTTTGTCACCTTTGTCACCATTCATGAGAACTCTTGCAGACAAGGTGGCTGCTGTAGAAGAGACCCCCCCCCCCCCCGCCTACAAATGTGAGTTGCGCATGGCTGGTTGCTACAGAAGCTTCTGTAAGAATTTTGCAATTGTCGTACATTCGCTCACCAAGTTCGAGTCCCATTTGTATGGGATGGCACTTGTGAACATGTTTAAAAGTGTGAAAGCTTTACTAACCTCTGCACCTGTGTTAAAAGACCCTGATTTCAAACAACCATTCAAGCTAGAAATAGATACTGGGGCTGTGCTACTTGAAGGGGAAGATGGTATTGATCAACCTGTTTGCTTCTCTCAAGTTCCTAAAATCAAGTTAATTCTTGAAACACTGGCCTTGCTACTTTACAGCACTTTGAAGTGTATATTGGCTCTAGTATACTGCCTACCATTGTTCATACTTACCATAACCCATTAGCTTTTATTCAAAGAATGTATAATTCTGACCAACAACTAATGAGGTAGGCCCTGATTGTACAAAGTTTTAACATTATCATTAGGCACAAGAGGTTGAGGATTCCCACTAGATGCCAGCATAAAGAGGTATGTTTGTATTTGCAAACCTTCTAGGTTTACTCTTTTGGGAGGGAGGTGTTATGGGGTCATTTTTTATATAACTTTTTTCCCTCTTTGGGGCACCAAATGTTACCTCAAGGAAAACACAATGGATGCAATCTTTACCATTGGAGGACTCCAACTGAGGTAATTTCCCTAATTGGAGAATTCAAGTCCATCTGTAGAGGAAGAGCTGTTCCCTCCTTGGATGTTGACTCTGGTGTCTCACCTTCTGTGTTATAAAATGGGGATTATGAATGAGGAGAGTACATGTGCTTTGAGTGTGAAATGCTGAAACTTTGCTGGGTAGAGATAAGGGTGAGCTGAGAAATCATCCATTTACATACCTGCTTAACCTACACTGTTAAGAGCTAAGCAATGTTTAGCCACACTAGGCTGAGTGGATGCACCCTATCAGAATCTGCAGTGTTTCAAAACAAAGCCTCACTTTTGCCTGGTTTTATTATACTGGCCACCTTCTGAGTTTTGCTCCCTGATCCTGAAACATTCTAAACAGTCACATTTAGAGAAATGTTCCCCTTTTGTGGTCTCTTAGTTTTTGCCCCTATTTGCTGGCCCTAATGGTTCTAAAGGTATGGATGTTTTAATGCTGTGGACAATGCTCCTGTGAGCAAACCACTGCCATGGAAATGTTTACTAAAAGAAAAGTGGGGAGGGTCTTTGCGTTCATGCTGAATGAGCATGCGGAGGCAAGGTCAGCTGTGCAGATGCAACAGACTATTACAGTAGTTGTACTGGTACTCAAGACAGTGATCCCAACATCAGTGTAATGGAGCAGTTGCTGCACTTGGGTAAAAAATTAACAATTGTGCATCTGTACCATGTAAATTTTTTCATATGAAAGATTCTAGATTATCCCAGTATATGTTAAACTGTTTTCTAAAGGAAATCAAACCCTTGTGGAACCACAGTAACCTCATATTCACTTCATTATGTGGTTAGCTGGGTCACAAATATCAAATGTAAAAACATTGTTTTACTGAAGCATAGTTCTCAAATGAATGTTAGTAGAAGGGGGGATGAAAAGCAAACGTGTAAAAGTAATTTTAAAACAGGGAATAGATTCTGGAGTCATTGCCAGTATAAAACAACTTAAAATGTGAATGGTGCATAATTTAGTGAGGTGTGGATGTTTTCACTAAATTACATAATTTACATATCTTACATGTGTAAGAATACTTTTACTTTGTAATGGTCTGGTTATTTTAGCCATTTACTGAGTGTACAAATGGGCCATATTTAAGTAGCTACTGTCTTTAAGCATTTAGTATTGGTTGCTGTGGTATCTGTTCCAACACAAAAAATTAAGCAACTAAAAATGCAAAAGACTATTACATTCTTAAAATTGTAAATCTCTCAATACTGCACTTTTCAGGGAAAATTAAACTAAACAAGATGGTTTTGTAAAAATGACCTTTACTTTGAAACTTGCTCGGGAAACCCAAGAATCAACTTTTAGCTTGACTGTTTTGAAGGGGTTGGTGTTGCAGGAAAATTTACTGTTTTCATCCAGTCAAAACAAACACCTTCTGATACAGCAGTCACATAACTTATCTGCTCCACCTCAAGGCACTACACAATGGTGTGCTATTTAAAACAGTGGCCAGTAGATGGTGTTAAATTACTCACTTCTGAATTTGCACTTGGAAGAACTGAGCTGCATTTATCCAGCACAAACATGACTGGGCCACAACCCTTTAAGAAAAACACTATGCTTAACAAAGAGCAATCCCATCTGTTTATATTCCCTGATGCAATTTCTGTATTCCTTTTGTGACTAAACTGTTACATGTATGGACTGTTTCTGAGTTTGTCTGCTTTGCTTTTAGGTTCACTATTCTATTCCTGATTTCATCCCTGTTCTTCCTGTGTGCTTCCATTTCCCAAGATCCTCCATCCAACTGGAATTCTGCCATTCTATAAAAGACCCTGCTAGAAGCAGACACAAAGCCTTGCTGCTTGCTTTGTGAGTTGTATGCTTTGGATTTTTACTCAGATTGTGCTGACCCCTTTGCCTGTTTAGACCTTCCAGTTTGTCTGGCCTGAGTGTGTGTTAGAGTACTTTTGACTAGGTGTAGGGAGTGCCTGCCATTTTGTTTCACTCTGTATGGTTTTTATTAGGGAAGTGGTGCTATATGTGGGTTTTTTTCCTCTCTCTAGGTAAGTTAGTCTGAGTTTTGCTTTCACTTAATCTGTTTTGGCCTGGGTCACTCTTTGTACTGGTAAACCTTAGTACACTTTAAAAAATACAAAATTTAACTTCTATTCCTCCACTCAATTCCCCTACTTTCCTCATCACTCATTCTGCTGTGTCCTGACCCTAAACCAGATCATAACAAAATACTTAAAGCTGAACTTTTAAAATTTTTTTTATTTTTAAATATAGTAGAACTGGTGTCAGATGCGTCGGGACGCTATGCGACGCAAATGGCCCCTGACAACCACGCGGTTATAAAAAGCTGCTGAGCCAACCAACACCGGCGCGGGACCTTAACTATAGTTTATGATGTTATCCTGTCTTTGTACCATGAAGTTGTATCCAGATTAAACCACTGAGCATTCGCACCTCCTGTCCGGTGTCTCCCTTCCACACCTGGGTCCTACACCTTGTTGCCGATCGAGTTCCTGACAACTGGAAGCTGAAAGTAGTGCAAATATGGAATAAGTCTATATTTGTGTTTTAAATTTGGTTCTCCAAGACAGGAAATTGCACCTGGTCTAAATAGGATACAACTGCTGGTCAGCTGTACCTGACCTCAATCACCTGTTGACTCTCAGTCCTATAAAATGGTCTGAGGCATTTGCTGCTGTTTGAGTCACAACTGGTAAGAATGTGATTAATCTTATGACTTGTTAGAAGTTGGCATTTTGATTTGCATGCACTAGCTTTTTGGAAACTGTATAGTGAATGTTATACCTTTATACAGTATATGTAGATTAAGTTATCAGTGATTTCTCATTTTATTCAAAAATTTGCCTTTGTACTGTTACCTGTGCTACTTTTCCCATGTAGATGTAATCTTGAAATGCTCTTTAAAAACATCTTGTGGATCTCAACTGCTGACTTCAGATCTTCACTCAGGTATTATGCTCTGCTTGTTTTGAAGAAGTGTGCAAGGTTATTTCAGCAACTGCTTTGTATCTGATGGTCTCTAAGTCTCCTGTGTATTTCTTGGTATAAATGGGAGAAGTAGATATGTTCTCATGAGACCTATGGAAACATTCTGTAAATTTTCCAAGTAATGTACATTTTTCTCTGCAAACCTGAAGCTCTGTGCTGACCAGTTTCAGCCAGACTTGAGGTAGACTACATGCAAGTATTTTATCTTTAAAGACAAAGATCAACTGTTAACCTAGCCTCACAGCTTTGCAGTTTCATTAGCAGGTGATGGTTTCAATGTCCATTCTGATTAGACCTGCAGTTACAACATTTAACCTTGAAGATGGCATCACTCCAACTGAAGAACCAAATTTCCATCTGACAAATCTCCATGCCCATGTATGTATCATGTGGAATAAGTGAGCATTTGCTGATCATGCCTGCAACTTTAACTGCTGCTCTAATCAACTCAGATTTTTAAAACAAGTGAATATGATCACTTTCAGACATGCAATACAAACCACTAGCTCTTTAAGGTAGTGTATATACCAGTCTTGCAGAATGGGTAATGGCACTTTGACCAACATTCTAACATTTGTTCACCCCATGCATTGTATTATATACAAAATGCTATATTCCATGTCCTGGTGTAATATAGTATAAAACTAAGGGACAACTGACATTACTATTACTCTATCTTCCTGATGTCTCAATGATGCAGTAAAAGGGTTAAATGCCAGATGAGACCCTTTTCCTTTGTTCTAGATGCAGCATTTGGATGTTTTTCTAGTTATAACTGCTCCTTATCACCAAATCTTCATGGTGCCTTTTATTATGATTAATATGTATCATTATTAACCACAGACCTGGATCTGACTTGCTCCTATGCAACATAAGCTCCAAACTCAGATCTCTGATGACATTGTGACAGCACAGCGTGGCAAGTCTCACATCTGTCTCCAAGGAATGAATGCAGCCTCCACAGGAAACCCTGGACTCCTGTGATGGTGCTTGCGGGAGCCATGGCACTGGGTCTACATACAAACAGGCTATCAAGTATTCAAGAACAAGCTCACTTTTTCAGTGTTTGGAGTAGAATTACAATTAGAATGGAGTTATGTTTTGGTTTCAGGTAGAAATCCTCTTGTCTGAGCTGGGTGCTTGTCATGCACTTTGCATAACCCAAGAAGCTATATTCAAGTTTCAGTGAATGAATGCAGCCCCAGCCAGGTCAGGTCTCTGGTTAAATTAGGGTAATTATGGTATGTTTGCTAAAATTGTGGAAATATGTACATGGTAATTCTGTAATGTATTTGAAAGTGCAATTAATGTATTTACTACATTTTACTACATTGAACTTCTAGCACATTTGTAACACTGTACCTGACAATATGCACTCATTAGTATGATTTGGATGCTTCTCTGATTTCCATTTGGATGTCTTAAAGCACAGCAACCTTACACCACTTCCAAAGTCACAATTGTCTTACAATCACATTGGAGTGTAACAGGCAAATGTGATATGTCTTAACAACAGACTGAATAGGTATTTAGCACTGTATATAAAAACAGTTTGATCAGAAGCAGAACATCTTGGTATGAGATTTTGTGTTCAAGCATGTATAAAGTTGAAAACTGCAATGATAACAAAATGCAACTGTCCCTGAAAACACTATGAAACATGAGGAAAAACTTACAGTAAATGCATGCTGCAAACTAATTTTACTGTTGCTGGGGGTTAGGGTCAGTCAGATCAGCCAAGGATTAGGAGTGGGATTAAGAGTAGGGATGGTAAAATAGTTAAGGTCAGGAGTAGGGTTAGGAAAAAAATGCCCACGACTCCCAACAAGTCCAGAGTGTCACGTTCCCGATCGGCTGTAAGGCGTAGGACCCAAATGCAGATGGGACACGGGATTGTCAACACTCCGTCGTTTATTCTATCAGCCTTGGAACACACAGGCAGTTTAACAACTCGAACAATATCAGTCAGGTCCCATGCCGGTCGGTGCAGCCTCTCTTATAGCCGCGTCGTGTCGAACATCTGGAACAGTCGCGTTGCCAACATTCGGAACCGTCGCGTCGCTTGGTGTCGTCACCGCAACGCATGGAACGGTTGCGTCGCTTGGTGTCGTCATCGCAACGCATGGAACGGTTGCGTCGCTTGGTGTCGTCATCGCAACGCATGGAACGGTTGCGTCGCCAACATTCGGAACCGTCGCGTGGGGTTGTCACCGCGTTGTCGTGCATTGGGACGACTCTTCTCCTGACAGAACCCCCCCTCCTACGGGCAGCTCCCGAGGCCCGAAGACAAGGAAGACGACCCCGGGGGCGGGGAGCTGGCCGGTCCGGGCGAGCCCTGTGAAAATCAGCAATCAACAAGATATCACTGGCCTGCACCCATGACTGCTCCTCGGGCCCGTAACCTTCCCAGTCCACCAGGTAGAACAGGCACCCGCCTCGACGTTTGGAGTCCAGTAAGTCAGGGAGCCCTCGACCATCAGGGGAGGAGGAGGCACGGACTGCACCTGGTCCTGCTGTAGTCGAGAAGATCTGCAGGGTTTCAGCAAGGTAGGGCATACCCTGTAGTGAGACGGCAGCTGGAGGCGATAGGCAACAGGTGAGATCCGTCAGAGGATCTTAAATGGGCCGATGTATCGGGGACTGAGTTTTTTAGATGGCAACCTCAACTTCAGGTCCTTCGTACTCAACCACACCCTCTCCCCCACGCGAAATGAGACTGCTCGCCGTTGCCTATCTGCGTGGAACTTCTGCGCCCGCACTGCACGTCTGCCATACCTGACCACTCCGTTGATACCACTCATCAACGGCAGGAATGTTGCTAGGGGTTGGGTCCCACGGGAACAATGGAGGCTGGTAACCTAAAATACACTCAAAAGGGGACAGGTTAGTCGATGTGCGAGGCAAGGAGTTTTGGGCATACTCTGCCCAGGGGAGGAAACGACTTTGGTCAGCCTGGTGTTGGCTGCAGTAGCTACGAAGGTAACGTCCAATTTCCTGGACCAAACGCTCCGCCTGTCCATTTGATTGGGGGTGGTAGCCCGAGATCAAGTTGATTGTGACCCCTAACCGGCGCCAGAAGGCTCTCCAGACCGCAGATGTGAACTGGGGTCCCCGATCCGAGACGATTTCTTCGGGAAGACCAAAGGACTTGAATACGTGGAGAAACACCTGTTCCGCCGTTTCTAGCGCTGTGGGGAGTGCGCATAGCAGTATCAGACGACAGGCCTTGGAGAAGCGATCCACCACCACGAGAATGGTGGTATGATTATTGGAGCGAGGGAGATTATTGGAGCGAGGGTGAAGAAGTCTAATGCTACGTGCGACTATGGCCGGCCGGGTATGGGGAGAGGCTCTAACTGCCCGGTGGGGAGTTGCCTGGGTACCTTAGTTTGGGCACATGTTGTGCACGCAGCCACGAACTGCTCGACGTCCTCCCTCAGCGATGGCCACCAGAACTGCTGTTGTGTCAGCTGGAGAGTCTGTTCCATGCCTGGATGTCCAGTAGCCGGAGTGTCATGTAACCAATGCAGGAGGGTGGACCGTAGGGTGTTAGGGACGTACTCCTTTCCTGCCGGTTTGTCTGGTGGTCCAGGGTCAGCGCGCTGGGCATCCCGGAGGTCGTCCCAGAACTGCCATTGAACTGGCGCTACAAAACAACATTCTGGGAGAATAGTTGCCGTCACAGGGGGCTCAAGGGCCTTGTTGTGCACCCTGGATAAAGCGTCTGCCTTTCCATTTTTGGAACCCTGTCGATAAGACACTGTAAAACGAAAGCGTGTGAAGAACAGGGCCCACCGTGCCTGGCAAGGGTTTAATTGCCGAGCCGTCTGCAGATATTGGAGGTTTTTGTGATCTGTGAACACGATGAAGGGGAGAACTGCCCCTTCTAACCAATGCCTCCATTCTTCTAGCGCGAGCTTTATCCCCAGGAGTTCCTGGTTACCAACGTCGTAGTTCTATTCAGCTGGGGAGAACTTTCGGGAGAAGTAGGCACAGGGATGCATTCGGGGCGGAGTGCCATGTTGCTGTGAAAGAACCGCCCCCACACCTACACGCAAGGCATCTACTTCCACGACGAACTGTCGTTCAGGGTCCGGGTGTCGCAACACCGGGGCGGAGGTGAATCGTTTCTTCAGTTCCTTGAAAGCCTCGTTTGCGTCGTCCATCCATTGGAGGCGTCTGGGGTCCCTGCGCAGGAGAGCGGTTAATGGAACTGCAACGGTGCTAAAATTTCTGATAAAACGCAGATAGAAGTTAGCAAAGCCCAGGAAGCGCTGCAGGTCCCTCACCGTAACTGGTTTGGGCCAGTTCAGGACCGCCTCGGTCTTATCGGGATCCATCTGCAAACCCTGTGTGCTTAAGACAAAGCCCAGAAAGGAAACCTTGGTGAGGTGAAATTGGCACTTTTCCCCTTTGACATACAGGCCATGGCATAACAGTCGGCTCAACACTTGCCGGACATGCCCAACATGCTCTTCATGCGTTCTGGAAAACACGAGGATGTCATCCAGATACACTAGGACAAATCGGTTAACTAAATCCCCTAGGACATGGTTGAGAAATGCCTGGAACACGGAGGGAGCGTTCGTTAACCCAAAAGGCATGACCAGATACTCGTAGTGGCCTGTGGTTGTACTAAACACCGTCTTCCATTCATCTCCCGCTTGTATGCGAACCAAGTTATAAGCACTTCGCAGGTCTAGTTTCGTAAACACTGTGGCCCCATTGACCCGCTCCGGGGCGGCCGTGATTAAAGGAAGTGGGTGTGGATAAGGTACAGTCACCGCATTCAGTCCCCTGTAATCAATGCAAGGAACAATCCACCGTCCTTTTTCTCTACAAAAAAGAATCCTGCGGCAGCTGGAGAAGTGGATGGTCGAATGATGCCCGCCGCCAGTGCCTCCGTAATGTATGTTTCCATGGCTTGATGTTCCGGCATAAACAAGGGGTATGTGCGGCCTCGCGGAGGGGTGGTCCCTGGGAGGAGGTCAATCGCGCAGTCCCATTCCCTATGGGGGGGCAATCCTGCTGCTTTACCCTTACTGAACACTTCGGCGAGGTCATCATATTCAGGGGGAACGTGAGTGTATTGGTGCATGGTCGGATTTTCGATAGATGTAGCTTGAATCGGCGTAGTCATACAGCGGTGAGAACACTGGGGCCCCCATGCCACTAACTTTCCGGTGCTCCAGGAAAAATGGGGTTCATGTGTTGCCAACCAGGGGTATCCCAAAACAATGGGGGTCAGTTTGGACTTTATTAAGTAGAAGGTGATATACTCTTGATGAGAGTTGCCTATTTGCAACTTCAAAGACTTCGTAGCTTCCTTTACCAGTCCTGTCCCTAAGGGACGTCCATCAAGGGAGGTAACACGCAACTGCCTTTGACACGGCTGGATTGGCACTCCAGCGGCAATCGCCTAACTAATGTCCATAAAATTTCCAGCGGCACCCGAATCTACCAATGCTTGGGCATCGACCTTCTGTCTACCCCATTGTAATTGTGCAGGCAAAAGTAACTGTGAATCACGCCCCAACGGACTACTCACCTCGTCGTAGATCCCGCCGACTACGGTACTGGGTGGTCGCCGGGAAGGGCAAGCCGATCGCACGTGGCCCAGTCATCCCCACTCAAAGCAGAGCCTCCCCAACAGTCTGCGGCGCCTCTCCACCGGAGACAGCCGACCGCGTCCGATTTCCATGGGCTCCACAGGTACTTCTGGGACGACGAGGTGACGTGCGCCACCTGGGTATTGTAGTTTCTTGGTTCGCTCGCGGAAGAGGTTATCTATCTTGATGGCGGTTTGGACAAGCCTGTCCAGTGTCCAGTCCTCTCCCGGGTAGGCTAGTTCCGCTTGTATGTGAGGACTGAGTCCCTTGCAAAAAGCGGTGTGGAGGGCCGCTTCATTCCAGACGCTTTCGGCGGCTAGAACGCGGAATTCAAGTGCGTATTCGGCAACTGAGCGCTTTCCCTGCTGAAGGCACATGAGTTGCTCATTGGCGGTTTGTCCTGCTTCCGGGGGGTGAAACACAGCCTGAAACCGCGTCTTGAATTCTGTATAGGGAATTTCGGCCATTTCGGGTCTCTCCCAGAACGCCGTTGCCCAGCACAGCGCTCGTCCGGAGAGCAATGCGATGATGTAGGTGATCCGACTGTATGCGGAGCGGTACGCCTGTGGGTTGCTGGCGAAAACCAACTCGCATTGCAGGAGGAACCCTTGGCAATTATCCGGGGAACCATCATACCGGGATGGCGTGGCCAAGCGCGGATCGGTCGCAGGGGGATTCGCGACATCCAGATCCGGTAGCCTTAGTCCGACGGGCTCCCGCGGCTGGTCCTGGAGCACATGCAAGACCGCTTCCAGGGACTCGGAAAAGCGGTTCAGGGTCTGTTTATGAGCGCCCAGGCGCGCTCCTTGCGCCGCGAGGGCATGCCGAAATTGATCAGCGTCTGCTGGGTCCATTCTGTCACGTTCCCGATCGGCTGTAAGGCGTAGGACCCAAATGCAGACGGGACAAGGGATTGTCAAAGCACTCTGTCATTTATTCTATCAGCCTTGGAACACACAGGCAGTTTAAAAACTCGAACGATATCAGTCAGGTCCTGCACCGGTGCCAGTCGGTGCAGCCTCTCTTATAGCCGCGTCGTGTCGAACATCTGGAACAGCCGCGTCGCCAACATTCGGAACCGTCGCGTCGCTTGGTGTCGTCACCGCAACGCATGGAATGGTTGCGTCGCCAACATTCGGAACAGTCGCGTCGCTTGGTGTCGTCATCGCAACGCATGGAACGGTTGCGTCGCCAACATTCGGAACCATCGCATCGCGTGGGGTCGTCACCGCGTCGTCGTGCGTTGGGACGACGCTTCTCCTGACACAGAGCCACCATTATGCACTGGCCAACCTGGGTTCCCAGGCTTATGTCTGGTTTGGGGTCAATTCCAGCGCCCGGTGGACCTGTGGTATTCTTTGTTGGGGTCACGGGTTGGTGGTTAGGGTTGCGATTAGGGTTCAGAGAATGGCTGGAGATGAGCCAAAGTTAGCCATACGCTGAGGGTTAGGCTCAAAAGTTAAGCTTAGTTATGCAGTTAGTTAGGGGAAGGCTTAAGTTCAGGGCCCGGCAGACCCCTGCTACTCCATCATGGGGTACCCGACGTCCAGGGTTCCTGCAGCCGGGGCTGAATGGCCCTGGCCCCTGGCTTTACAGCGTTCCCAGGCTTACGTCTGGTGAGGGTGAGGCTTACGGTGAGGGTTTGGGTCAATTTCAGGGCCTGGCGGACCCCTGGTGCTTTTCCCTGGGGTGCCCGACGTCCAGGGTCCCTGCAGCCGGGGCTGAATGGCCCTGGCCCCTGGCTTTACAGCGTTCCCAGGCCTGCATCTGGTGAGGGTGAGGCTTACGGTAAGGGTTGGGGTCAATTTCAGGGCCCGGCGGACCTGTGGTATTCTTTTTTGGGGTCGCGGGTTGGTGGCTAGGGTTGAGGATAGGGTTGGAGCAAGGGTTAGGGTTTTGAAACGGCTGGAGATGGGCCAAAGTTAGCCTTACGCTGAGGGTTAAGCTCAAAAGTTAAGCTTAATGATGCAGTTAGAGTTAAGGGAAGGCTTAAGTTCAGGGCCCGGCAGACCCCTGGTGCTCCTCCCTGGGGTGCCCGACGTCCGGAGTACCTGCAGCCAGGGCCGGGGCTGAACGGTCCGGTTCCCTGGCTTTGCAGCGTTCCCGGGCTTAAGTCTGGTAAGGATGAGGCTTACGGTGAGGGTAGGGGTAAATTTCAAAGGCAATATCCCCAGCGTTCCGGGGCTAAAGAGTGATCTGCTTTTGGCTTACAGCGAGTCCTGGGGTTAAACGCTGGGCCCTGCGGACCCCTGGCGTTCGTCCCTGGGGTGCCTGAAGTCCGGGGTCTCTGCAGCTAGGGCTGGGGCTAAATGGCCCCCGGAAGTGTTAAACCAAATCATCAATTTGAAACTGTACAGTATCATTTCAGTGTAAGTAACTTGTTTTAGAGTACTATACCTGGAGGTGCTCTTCTGCTGATCTCCATGGGGGTCTGTCCCCCACAGAAACTACAAAACCCCTTTTGTTGGAACCAGGATGTTCTTTCTTTTGAAGAAGGTGTTATTGCCTTTGGATAGAAGCTCCCCCTGAGCCTCTCAGTTCTGGCCATAATGCTTCTGAATCGTTTTCCTGATTTCACCAAGATGAATAGATGGTTGCTGGGTTGAGACAGGTTACCGATGATCTTAGTCGCTCTGGTCCTGCATCTCCTGGTGTAGATGAGCTGTAGGGATGGCAGATCAGATCTGGTGCAAAGTTTTGCTGCCCGGATCACTCTCCGCAGTGCTTTGATGTTGCGAGCACAGCTATTCCCAAACCAGGAGATGATGTTCTGAGTCAGAACAGTTTGTACAGCACCAGAGTAGAACGTTTTAAGGACCGCCGGAGAGACCTGTAGCTTCCTCAGCTGCCTGAGGCGGTAGAGCCGCTGCTTTGCTCTACTGGCCTGAGCTCGGATGTGTACAGTCCACGTCAAGTCCTCAGTGACATGAATGCCCAGGTATTTGAAGCTGCTCACCCTCTCCACTGCAGTCCCATTGATTTTAAGGGGGGTGTAGGACCTCTGCAGTCGCCTACCAAAGTCCACTACCATCTCTTTAGTTTGGCAACATTCAGTTGGAGACAGTTCTCCTGGCACCATAATGCCAAGTTCTCCACCTCCTCCAAGTATGCTGTGTCATCATTGTTGGAGATGAGGCCCAGCACCACCGTGTCGTCAGCAAATTTGATGATGGAGTTGGAGGTGTGCGTGGCCACACAGTCATGATTGTAGAGGGCATAGAGCAGAGGGCTAAGTACACAACCTTGTGGAGCTCCTGTGTTGAGTATGATGATGCCAGAAGTACAACTACCGACTCTCACCACCTGTGGTCTGCCTGTGAGGAAACTGAGAACCCAGGCACCCAGGTGGCAGTTCAATCCCAAGTCACTCAGTTTAGTGAACAGTCTACGGGGGACAATGGTGTTGAAAGCTGAACTATAATCAACGAACGGCAATCTCACGTAGTTCCCCTGTTTCCTGTCCACATGACTGAGGGTGGTCTGCAGGACGTGGGATATGGCATCATCCGTGGATCTATTGGGGTGGTAGGCAAACTGAAATGGGTCTACAAAGCTGGAGATGGATGCTGTGATGATGGCTTTGATGAGTCTCTCAAAGACCTTCATGACTACCGAGGTCAGTGCAACGGGTCGGTAGTCATTTGGGCATGAGGGCTTAATGTTCTTTGGTACCAGGACAATGGTGGATGTTTTGAAGCACCTAGGGACTGTGGACTGAGCCAGAGACTCGTTAAAGATGGTTGTGAGCACTCCGGCCAGCTGGTCGGTGCAGCAGGCGCCTGCAGATGCCGTCCAGCCCTGGCGCTTTCCTGAAGTTAACGCACTTCAGCTCCCTCCGCACATTGGACTGGGCGACAGTGATGAAGTCACCACATTCCGTCGACCGGCTGCGGCCCTCACTGCTATCGCTGCTGTTGCAGGTGACTTTAGCACAATCGGGCTCGAAATGGGCATAGAATGCGTTGAGTTCGTTTGCGAACCCAGAGTCGGCACTCATAGCCACGTTAGATTTCCTTCCGAAATCTGTGATTGTGCGCAGTCCTTGCCACAATTTGCACGTGTCACCCTGGTGGAAAAGCGACTTGACTCTCTCCCGGTACTGGCGCTTTGCATCCTTCACTGCACACCGTATGAAGCTGCTTTGTAAGCGTTCATGTTGCCGGGTTTGAGATCTGCATCGTACGTAGCAGTGTGCACATTCACTGCTTTGTGGACCGTACCATCGACCCACGGTTTTGGGTTGGGAAAGCTCTTGATTGCAACCATGGGGACAATGTTGTCTTCCAGCACGCTCACAAAGCTGACCACTACCTCCGCGAATTCGTTGACATTATCCGAACTTGTCCTGAACATGTCCCAGTCGATGTCATCGAGCGCGTCCTGTAGCGTGGTTTCCAATTGGGCAGACCAGCGCTTTACCTCCCTCGTGGCCGGAGCCTCAAGACAAGACTTCTGTTTGTAAGCCGGCACAAGGAAAACAGCGTTGTGGTCCGACTTCCCAAACACCGACTGTGGAACAGCTTTGTAGCCCTGCTCGTACGGCGTGTAGCAGTCGTCCAGCATGTTGTCCTCTCTAGTCATGCACGTGACATGTTGGAATAAGTCCGGCATGACTTGTTTGAGGTTCGCTTTATTAAAGTCCCCCACCACTATGGTTGCTGGTTCCGGGTGCTTGTGTTGAGTAGTGTTGAGTGCCTCGTGCAGTTCAGACAGGGCTGTGCCAACGTCCGCATGAGGCGGAATATAAACTGCCGTGGCGATAATCGAGCTGAATTCCCGAGGCAGGTAAAAAGGATGGCATTTGATAGTCAGATGCTCCAGATGAGGCGAGCAGGACCGAGAGAGAACAGAGATGCTCTTCACTTCGCACCACTTAGAGTTCACCAAGAAACAGACCCCCCCACGTTTTGGATTTGTTGTCCTCTGCTGTCATGTCCATACGAAACACAGAGAATGAGTCCGACGGAGTCACTGCCTGGTCCGGCACTAGGGGGGTCAGCCATTGTCTCGGTGAAACACAGGATGTTACAGTCCCTCGCGTCCTGTTGGAAGGTCACCCTTGCTCTCAAATCATCCAGCTTATTTTCCAATGACTGGATGTTCATTAGCAGAATTCTGGGCAGTGGAGGGCGATGAGCTCATTTCCGCAGTCTGTTCCGAATTCCGGCGCGGGTCCCCTGATGTTTGTGTGCGTCACTGCGAGGTCTCTCGTTTGCGTCCTTCATCACTATCCACCGTCCGAAGTATCTCAGCAGGACACAACGAATCGGGTTTGAAGAAGTCAGAAACCACGTAAAATCTGATTTCCAATTTCCCGAAGTGTCACACTGTCATACAGTAACAGTCCAATAATCTAATAATACTGTAAGTGCAGTAGCTGAACCACACTAATGTACAAGAATGTAAAGAGTGAAACTATGCGATCACAACAACGAACTGCTGTGCTCAACTTCCTCATTTTTATTGTGTGTCATCATTTAATCTGTGGTACAATCCAGCCGCAAGGGGATGCACAAACTAGTGCATGTCTTTGTGCCGGTCCCAAGCCCGGAAATGGAGAGGGTTGCGTCAGGAAGGGCATCTGGCGTAAAAATTTTCACCAAACTAAATATGTGGACAAAAATAGAAATTTCCAAACCGGATCGGTCGAGGCCCGGGTTAACAACGACCGCCACCAGCACTGCTAGCCGACAGGGTGCTGGCGGAAATTGGGCTACTGCCGGCCAAAGAAGGAGGAAGAGAGGAGGAAGGCATGTCTGGAGGAAGGAGGAGAGGAGGAAGGTTAAGAGAGTGGACGTGAGGATAGGAACTTTGAATGTTGGTAGTATGAATGGTAAAGGGAGAGAGCTTGCTGATATGATGGAGAGAAGGAAGGTTGATATATTGTGTGTGCAAGAGACCAAATGGAAGGGGAGTAAGGCTAGGTGCATCGGAGGGGGGTTTAAACTGTTTTACCATGGTGTGGATGGGAGGAGAAACGGGGTAGGGATTATCCTGAAGGAACAGTATGTAAAGAGTGTCTTGGAGATGAAGCGAGTGTCTGACAGAGTGATTGTTATGAATCTGGAAATTGATGGTGTGATGCTGAATGTTGTTAGTGCATATGCCCCGCAAGTTGGGTGTGAGATGGATGAGAAAGAAGAATTCTGGCGTGATATGGATGAAGTGGCGAGGAGTGTACCTGAGGGAGAGAGAGTGGTGATTGGAGCGGATTTCAATGGACATGTTGGGGAAGAAAACAGAGGAGATGAGGAGGTGATGGGTAGATATGGTGTCAAGGAGAGGAACGCAGAAGGTTAGATGATAGTGGATTTTGCAAAAAGGATGGACATGGCTGTGGTAAACACGTATTTTAAGAAGAGGGAGGAACACAGGGTGACGTACAAGAGTGGAGGAAGATGCACACAGGTGGACTATATCTTATGCAGGAGGGCCAGACTGAAGGAGACTGTAGACTGTAAAGTGGTGGCAGGGGAAAGCGTAGTTAGGCAGCATAGGATGGTGGTTTGTAGGATGACATTGGAGATCAAAAAGAGAAGGAGAGTGAGGGCAGAACCAAGGATCAAATGGTGGAAGTTGGAAAAGGAAAACTATAAGGTGGAGTTCAGGGAGGAATTAAGACAGGCACTGGGTGGCAGTGAAAAGTTACCAGTGAGCTGGACATCTACAGCAGAAGCGGTAAGGGAGACAGCTAGAAAGGTGCTTGGTGTGGCATCGGGACAGAGGAAGGAGGCCAAGGAAACCTGGTGGTGGAATGAAGAAGTACAGGAGAGTATACAGAGTAAGAAGCTGGCGAAGAAGAAGTGGGACAGACAGAGAGATGAAGAATGTAGACAGGAGTACAAGGAGATGAGGCGTAGGGCGAAGAGAGAGGTGGCAAAGGCTAAAGAGAAGGCTTATGGTGAATTGTATGAGAGGTTGGACACTAAGGAGGGAGAAAAGAACCTGTACCGATTAGCTAGGCAGAGGGACCGAGCTGGGAAAGATGTGCAGCAGGTTAGGGTGATAAAGGATAACAATGGAAATGTAATCACAAGCGAGGAGAGTGTGTTGAGCAGATGGAAAGAGTACTTTGAAGGGTTGATGAATGAAGAGAATGAGAGAGAGAGAAGACTGGATGATGTAGGGACTACGAATAGGGGAGTGCAATGGATTAGCAAGGAGGAAGTTAGGACAGCTATGAAGAGGATGAAGAATGGAAAGGCTGTTGGCCCAGATGACATACCTGTGGAAGCATGGAAGTGTTTAGAAGAGATGGCAGTGGAGTTTTTAACCAGATTGTTTAATGGAATCTTGGAAAGTGAGACGATGCCTGAGGAGTGGAGAAGAAGTGTACTGGTACCTATTTTTAAGAATAAAGGTGATGTGCAGAGCTGTAGTAACTACAGAGGGATAAAACAGATCAGCCATAGCATGAAGTTATGGGAAAGAGTAGTGGAAGCTAGGTTAAGAAGGGAGGTGACAATTAGTGAGCAGCAGTATGGCTTCATGCCGAGAAAGAGTACTAAAGATGCGTTGTTTGCTCTGAGGGTGTTGATGGAGAAGTACCGAGAAGGTAAGAAGGAGTTGCATTGTGTCTTCGTGGACTTAGAGAAAGCATATGACAGGGTACCTAGAGAGGAGCTGTGGTATTGTATGAGGAAGTCGGGGGTGCCAGAAAAGTATGTAAGAGTGGTACAGGATATGTACAAGGACAGTGTGACAGTGGTGAGGTCTGCGGTAGGAGTGACGGATGCTTTCAGGGTGGGGGTAGGATTACATCAAGGATCAGCTTTGAGTCCTTTCTTGTTTGCAATGGTAATGGACAGGTTGACAGATGAGATCAGACAGGAGGCACCGTGGACTATAATGTTTGCAGATGACATTGTGATCTGTAGTGAGAGTAGGGAGCAGGTTGAAGAGACCCTGGAGAGGTGGCGATATGCTGTAGAGAGAAGAGGAATGAAGGTCAGTAGGACTAAGACAGAATACATGTGCATAAATGAGAGGGAGGACAGAGGAATGGTGAGGATGCAGGGAATAGAGTTGGCGAAGGTGGGGGAATTTAAATGGATCAACAGTCCAGAGTAATGGGGAGTGTGGAAGAGAGGTGAAGAAGAGAGTGCAGGCAGGGTGGAGTGGGTGGAGAAGAGTGTCAGGAGTGATCTGTGACAGAAGGGTACCAGCAAGAGTGAAAGGGAAGGTCTACAAGATGGTAGTGAGACCAGCTATGCTTTATGGGTTGGAGACGGTGGCACTGACCAAAAGACAGGAGGCAGAGCTTGAGGTGGCAGAGTTAAAGATGTTAAGGTTTGCATTGGGTGTGACGAGGATGGACAGGATTAGAAATGAGTGCATTAGAGGGTCAGCACAGGTTGGACGGTTTGGAGACAAAGTCAGAGAGGCGAGATTGCGTTGGTTTGGACATGTGCAGAGGAGAGATCCTGGATATATCGGGAGAAGGATGCTAGGGATGGAGCTGCCAGGCAAGAGGAAGAGAGGAAGGCCTAAGAGGAGATTTATGGATGTGGTGAAGGAGGACATGCAGGTGGTGGGTGTGACGGAGAAAGATGCAGGGGACAGGAAGAAGTGGAAACAATTTATCCGCTGTGGCAACCCCTAAGGAGATTTATGGATGTGGTGAAGGAGGACATGCAGGTGGTGGGGGTGACGGAGAGAGATGCAGAGGACAGGAGGAAGTGGAAGCTTTTGATCCGCTCTGGCGACCCCTAAAGGGAGCGGCTGAAAGAAGAAGAAGATTTAATTTGTGGTACATAAAGCTCAAAAAGAGATAGATTTTGCTATAACAAAGCATAATGTTAATATGCTGTGATTTGCACTCACTTGAACTCATTTAAGGTGATTTGAGGACCACATGTTTTTCAAGCAACAGAAAACAACAGGCCAGACTGATAGAGAAGGCAGTTAAACAGCATGTAACAGATGCTCCTGAGTCTGGTGCAAAATGTCACAGAACCCAGTGGAGAACAAAGTGTTCAAGTGAGGAGGCATTATTACAGGTCAGCTTAGCCCCACGAAGAAGCAGTTAGGATGGAATTGTTTCATTCTGTGCATCATGCATAGCATGAAACATTTATAAGGTGACAGTGGTTCAATGTAATATGCAACCACCTCAGAAACCCAAGGGGTGGCTATTAAAGATAAATAAATTCCGTTTTGAGGCCTGTGGGATGCCATGTTTGGCCAATGTGTGGTTGACATTGCCAAAATGTCAGTCCCTCTTGTTTAGTCAGTGTCAAAATGTTGCATTTAGAGCAGTTAATTTGCATGGCATTTTATGATGAATATCAGATAGGCACCTTAATACCTCACTGATTAATAAACATTATTATTCAGCAAATGTGCACCCTGAAACTATGCTTTTTAGTAAGTTCATGTTTGTATGTATACGTCATGATTGCAAAGGAGAATTTCCTAAACATTCTCCCTGGTGAGGATAAGCACAGTTTAGAAGTTCAACAAAGATCATGTGATCTGCCTGTTCCAATTGCTTTGTGGACTGAAAGGATGAGACAGAGAGCAAATAACTTTTATCTTTGAGACTTGAATTATGTGTAGTTGTTTAGCTAAGCAAAGTTTTTTTTTTCTCCCAATGGGACTCTGAATGCTTGAGGCAGAAAATTACTCAAAGTATTCCTTTTTTATTGTTGACATGCATGAACTTTATAACTAAGTGCCTTTCAGTTGTATTTCTCCATCATTTGAACCTCTCTGACGTTCACTTTTTTTAAAGTGACAGAACACTAGGATTTAATGGGTTTCAATCCTGTATACATACAAAGTGGGATGTCCCTCTTCATTAGAACTCAACAGACTCTATGAGACCACAACAACAAGCATAGCCAGCTGGGTGAAGGGAACCTGGTACAAATATATATGGTGAGCATCAGGATAGCTGTGCAAATGTGCATCCAAACAGCATGTGCATCATTGCATCTAGGCCCCACCCATCCTGGTGTTCCTCCTGCATTTCAGGACTAATAAAGCCACATGAATGTAATGCTACTGGGTTCAATTCCAAGGAATGATATCCAGAGTCAGCCTATGCAGAGCAGGATGCAACCCAATAAATACTGTGGTAAACAGACAATTAGCCACTCAATATTGCCTCCCTTTATTACATTCCATCAGTTAACATCCATGGGTCATGTGAATGAAATTTGCGAAATTATGAAATCTTATATTTTATATCATAGAACCAATCATAAAATCAGTCATGAAACCAGAAAGCACTAATTCAGGCTGCTTGCTCTTGGAATTAAAATTACATGTTATTCTGTATGCTGTTATTCTGTATGCTGATCAAATCGGTACAACCAATGTTTTGTTGTGGTTATATGTCCAGAGTACAAGGCTGTGTACATTCCATGCTCTGTCCAAAAGTCGCCGAACTCGCACCCAAGATTATGAAATGATGCCAACACCCAGGTCATGACGACCAAGGTTACAACGCTCAAGGTAACGAGATTGAAGTGAGAATAAACAACATCTAGGAAGAGGAAGAGTACAGGAAGGCGTGCACTTTTTACTTACTACTGCCATATAAATAACTGTGTAATGCTTCATTCGGGGAGACTTTTTTTCCAAAAGGGCTCTTCCACACTGGTGTGTATTTCTATACAAAATAAAATGTAACTCTCTCTACACCTAAACTGTTACTTCATTTTTTCTTCTACAGATTTGGGGGCTCATCCAGGATGGAAAACTTCTGCTGAGGCAACCCACAACAGTGCGGATCCCAAAGGAAGGGGGGCGATTGTCCTTGGAGACCCGCTGGTGACTGAGCCCGATAAACTTTAGGGCTGGCCTGTCCCGAGGCGTGGATTGTCCTCAGACAGAATACGTCATCAGCAGAAACTGAACGGTAGGACAGAATTGTTTCCATTTATCAGAACGGGTTTCTGAAGTTTGTGTCATTTTATAAAGGCTAAAAGGCAGGGTGGTCCCTGGCCATAAGGAGAAGTTCTGTCCAGACCAGACGAAAAGGGTTTATAGAGAATTACACAAACAAAGAGTGTGAATAGAGACCAAATAAAAAGAGTGTACACCAGGGAGTTGGTGGGTCCAACTCCGGCTTAGTGGGTCTAAGCCAGCAGGTCCGGGTGGGTCCCGACCTAAGAAAAGAGAAGGTCCGCGACTTTCCACTGCACAGCAGTTCCGAGTTGGTGGGTCCAACTCTGATTTGATGAGTCCAAGTCTGTGAATACACTGGGTGCAGTTCTGAGTTGGTGGGTCCAAGTCCGTGTGTAGCGCGCTGGGGTGGTTCTACCTGGTTTTGTTGAAGTACTTCACTGTCTTTGTTGTCATCTGTATGTGTTCAATGTGTGTGAAGTATTGCCTACAAAACATTAAAGCAGCATTATAAAGGGTTAAACAAAGAATCCTAAAACTACAGTGGTGCACAAGTGCATATAAAGATTAAAAAAAAAAATGTACTGATACAACAATTGATATTTCAGTTAAAATATAATTGTAGGTGTGTGTTGTACTGTCTGTCTTTTTCGCAACAAAGATCTTGCTTGAATTTGCGTGGAGGGTGTACTTATCCAAAATACTGGTTTTAATAGTATTAAAAAAGTAAGTAGACCATTGGGTGCAGGTTCGAATGGGAAAAGATTAGCACAATGGGGCAGGGTCATAGTATCCATAGTCTTGTACCAGATCCTGCTTATAATCCAAATGGTGACACTGAATTCGAGAAACAGATGAGAGAACACAATAATGGCAAACCCTTAGGATCTAGTGGGTTAAAGAAAAGTTGCAGGGAGAGTGTAGAGAGTGAGACAGGAATGTCGTTTAAAAAAACAGTGCAGAAAGTGGTATAAAACGACGCGTGGGTTATGGCCAAAAGAGGGCTCATTAGATCCAACAGTGTTGCAGAAAACTAAAGAAATATTATGGCAAAAACAAAATACAGGATGTATAAGAAAAAAGCTGTATTTAGATAAGTTTAGAGACTGGGAAGGAGTTGTGGAAAAGAAAGCATTAGAAGTGGCGAAGAAGCGTGTAACTGACCTCACCGTCAAGTTAAAAGCAGAGAAAGCAAAGAGTGAAGCTCAGGCTGCTGTTCTGACAATGTCTGCACAAGCGCTTTCCACAGAGGCGCCTCGCAGAGCGAAGAAAAAGGAGATTCCATTGTACCCCAGGCTCGAGACTCCGCCTCCATACAATCCAGATGGAAATGCAGTGGGAGGTGCTCAAGGCGATGCCAGTGCCCCCAGCACTGAGCCAGAAGATGAGACAAAGGAGTCCACGCCCTCCAGGAGAAGCTACGCCCTCAAGGAAGAGCAACAGCCTCAATCTCTTACACCCAGACACACATGCAGTGGGACACGCCTAGACGGCCCAAGCCAAGCGCCGGTAGGTGCATTTCCCCTTGTTCAGATGCCTGACCCCTGGGGTCATGATGATCAAGGCAACCCTTGAGTGGTGTTGGTCCAGCGGAACTAGGACATACAAAAGCTTCTAGATGTGGCCAACAGCCTCCCTGACCCGAGGGGGGGGGGACCCGGTTCTGGGCTGCTGTTAAGGGGGCGATGGAGGAAACAGGGGTCAGTATGTCGCACTAACCTGGTGCCCTGCCGCAGACCCCATGCTGACGCTCTCTGTTAATCATCGCAAAGTGTCATTCCTGGTGGACACAGTGGCTACACGATCCACATTGAGAGCGACGGAGGCACCAGGGGCCCCCAACCAATGGACAGGTTGTGAAGGTCATTGGAGCCGCAGGCTTCGCACAGTTCCTAGCAGAGACACAGCCTCTTACTGCTAAGACGAGGATAAGGAATGGAAGAAGGACTTCATCGCTACAAGTCCTTCATGTGAGGAGATCCTGGTCAACAATTTGTATCGTAGCGACCGGCTGACAGCTGCATCAGTCCTTCTGTCAGAAGAGCAACAAGAGTGGTACAAAGGGGGATCGGTTCCGCATCTGTCGCTGGGACAAACTTTTCCTGTATAGTCATATCGATAGATTATTCACCTGTTAATTCACCAATTTTGCCAGTAAAGAAAGCAGACGAGTCTTGGCGATTCGTGCAGGACCTAAGGGAGGTTAATGCAGCTATACACCCCCGCGCTCCCATTGTGCCAAACCCTGCTACCATTTTATCAATACCTGCAAATGCCAAATGGTTTTCAGTGGTTGATCTTGCTAATGCATTTTTCCTCTATTCCAGTGCACCCGGACTCGCAGTACTGGTTTGCCTATACGTTTAGAGGTACGAGATGGACATGGACGGTGATGCCACAGGGCTACACTGAGCCCCAATATGGGCAGGAGGTAGGAAAAAATCTTTAATTGTTTGTAGCGCCAAAAGGCAGCAAGTTGGTGCAGTATGTTGATGATCTGCTGCTGTGCTCGAGAACTAAAGAAGATTGTGATACTGACACAAGAGCTCTGTTAACATTCCTGGCCGAAAATGGTCACAAGGCCTCTAAAGCAAAACTCCAGCTGGTGCGTCAACAGGTACAGTGCCTCGGACATGTCCTTTCCCCTTCGGGTCGCTCCCTCGGGGCTAGAAGAATAGAAGCTATTCTCCAGGCACCAAAGCCTG